>OX638130.1:103242039-105642039 GCA_951804985.1 Dryomyza anilis
TATTGTGCTACACAATACTGTGCTATGCTATGCTGTGCTGTGCTGCAAAATGGTGGTGTTCATGGCCGTCTCCATTAAAAGCGTATAAAAACCACAAAGATCGCGACTCGAAACAGAAAACACCATAAAAACCATAATAATGTGAAATAACCGGAACAAAAATAAACAAGACGGTGTTAATAGAGAGACCGCCTGTGGTTGCTACTGAAAAATGTGCGCCGAGTAGTGCCAAAGAATGAATTTTTATTTAAACAATATTCAGATAAAGAGTAAAGTAACATCTCAAGCACTTGTTCAAACCACTAGGTAACCAAATTGATAGATGAAGATGAAATAATATTATTTTAAATTAATTAAATTGAAAACTATTTTTTATAACGCACAAAGTGTGTGTAAAAAGTAAAGTTCATTGAGAATAAAATCATTAAAATTTCTTGGCAAAATTGGGATTTCAAAATATTTGAATTAAATGTTGCAATAATGTTTTATACCATTTTAAAACATTGAATCATTTGATTGTACAGTGTGGTGGAAGATAGCACCGCCATTTTGAGATAATCACAAAACGTATATTGTGCTTCGGGTGCTTAGTAAGTGCTGGTGTTTGGTTTGTGCTGGTTTTTAGTGTTTTCCTAGTATGGACTTAGTCATTTTTTTATTCCCAACCCCTGAAGTACTAATACTAATCAATTTCATTTTTCGGAAATATATTTTAAACATTTCACATTTTAAACAGGCACAAAATATAAAAGAAAATCAGAAATGGCGAACAAGAGCTAAAACACAAAAAAATAAAAAAAATAAAAATAAAAGCAAACATAAAAACAGAGAAGCATAAACACCAAAAACTAATAGAAAAAAAACGAAAAAATCACATAGAATATACAAATAATAAAACCGAATAAAAATAGTAATAACACAAAAGCAAAAAACACAAAATAAACAAAAAATTCGAAATCAAGAGAAAAAGAAAATGAAAAAGAAAAGGAAAAGAAAAAAAAAAGAAAAAGAAAAAAAAAAAGAAAAAAAAAATAAAAGTTAAAAGAAAAGTTAAAAGAAAAAAAAAAGAAAAATAAAATAAAAAGAAAAGAAAATAAAAAAAAATAAAAAGAAAATGAAAAAAGATAAGAAAAAGAAAATAAAAAGAAAATAAAAAGAAAAATAAAATAAAAAGAAAATGAAAAAAGATAATGAAAAAAGATAAGAAAACGGAAAAGAAAAAACACACAATCAAAAATAAAAACATAAACAAAAGTAAAACAAAAACAAATTAAAAAAAACACTTCCAAAAGAAAAGTAATGAAATGCAAAATTAATTGCAAAATACAGAAAACCAAAAGAAAACACTGAACATAAAAAGTAAAAACTAAATTAACACAAAATATAATAAATTCATATAATAAATTTTAAAGTAGTCAAATTGTGATAGTGGGTGTGATGAAGTTAGAGATAAAGGATAAAGTTCCTAAATAACTCTCACTAAATATAAGTTATTAAATAAATCAAGGAAATTCAAAAATCAGTGAAAAACAAAAAAATGTTTTGGTCTGAGAAAAACCTTTATTTTTGAACATTTTCGGTTTGGATCTGAGAGAAACCTTTATTATTGAAAATTTTCGGATGGAATTGAACAGCGCGAGAGATATAAAGATTAACAAAATATCTCTCATTAGTAATTTTTGAGAAACGTTGATGTGCAACTCTCTTGCCGAATGACTCTTAATATTTCTGGACCACAGACAGACGATTGTAACTTTTGTTTAAAAATGTGGGTTTATATGTAAATAAAATCCTAAAAGCCAAAATTAAACATTTACTTTGTCGATTAAAAATGTATTGTCGACATTAACAATAATGTTCGAAATATTTCGAAAAAGAAAATCATTAAATAAAAACAATAAAAAAAATGTATTCGACAAAAACAACCATGTTCGAAAATTTACGAAAAAAAAATGTTCTAAAAATAAATATTTGGACAACAAAAACAACGAAATGGTCGAAAACAACATATTCCATCAAAAATATGTATTCAAAAAAAACAACAAGGTGGGAACATTTTCGAAAAAATTAAAATGTATTAAAAAAGTCTTTGGGCGATAAAAACAACACGGTCGATGTCACCATTCCCCAAAAAAAAAAAATAATAATCCACAAAAACAATAAGCTCTACAAATTTCGAATTTGTTAACGACAAACAGAACGTAAATTACGAAATCGTCATTTTCCAAAAAAAAAAAAAAAATTTCGACAAACAATATTCGAAAATTTTCGAAAATAAATTTTTGTTAAAAAAAAATTGGACGACAAAATTAACGCATTGGTCGAAATCAGCATTTTTCAAAAAAAATATATATACATTCAACAAAAATAACAATGTTCGAAAGAATTTGGAAAAACAAATGTCAAAATCATCATTTTCTTACAACCATTTTTTTTTTTGTTTCTCCAAGCAAAAAAAATCCCTAAAATGAGACCAATTAAATTTGCTGTCTACTAACAACCATTACCCAAAGACCTTTAAAATAAAAGTTTTCATATAACTCTTAACAAAAGAACTTTATATTTTTTGAAAAATTATATCTCTCAGTGAAAAATCAAATGGAAATAAAGGTTAATAGATATATCTGATCTCTGGTAAAGGATGACAATGATACAAGGATACAATAATAAATTTCCAATTACCAATTGTTATTTTGCAGCAGCTGTACAAGTTGCCAATGACATTCAGCTGTCAAAACCTCTGGCGCTACGTCAAGGTCTTAGTCTACGCTAGCAAGCCAACCACTTTAGCCTAGCTTGAGGTCAACATTCGACACGATATTGCCGGAATTATGCCGTACATATTGGACCGAGTGTAAAAAAAATTGACCGACAGCTTAAAGCACTGCCCGTGAAGCAGAGACGAACATTTAAATGAGATGCTATTACGTACATAATGGCATTAATGTAATGGGTTTTTCAACAGGGACGCTACAAAAGTAGAGCGACAGGGACAGCAAACGACGCCATATTTCTTACCGCTCTTTTGACATTTCTCTTCAGTAAGGTTTGCCATTTCATGATGGAAAGAGATACGAGCCAACAACGAGTCGAAATTATTAAAATTTACTACCGAAATTCGGAGTCAGTGGCCTCAACGTTAAGAGCGCTACGTCCAATTTATGGTCGTCATAAACGTCCTAGCAGATCAACAATTGAGCGTGTAGTGGAAAAATTTGAATCCACAGGCACAGTACAAAATGTTCCAGTGCCAGTGAGACAAAGAAGTGCTCGTAGTGTCGAGAATATTGCTGCCGCTGAGGCTTCAGTTGAAGAAAGCCTAAATGTGTCTCTCAAGCGTTGGGCATCTCTGTGACGTCCTTGTGGCGAATTTTGCGAAAAGATCTTGGCCTACATTCTTAAAAAATCAAATTGACGCAAGAACTGAAGCCGCTTGACCACCAGAAGCGTCGTATGTTCGTGAATTGGGCTGAGCAACAACTTGAAAATGATTCGGATTTTCATCGAAAAATCATCTTCAGCGATGAGGCTCATTTCTGGCTGAATGGCTTCATCAATAAACAAAATATGCGTTATTGGTCAGACAGCAATCCACACGTATTCTATGAGTCATCATAGCATCCCGAAAAAATTACGGTTTGGTGCGGTTTATTGGCCGGCGGCGTCATTGGGCCGTACTTCTTCCGTGCTGATCAAGACCGGCACGTTACTGTGAATAGGCATACATAATGGCATCGAACGTACTTTTACAGGAATAAAGAAGAAGTGAAGAAAAACTTGTGTAGCGCTCTTATTGAAAAACCCTTTAGCTTCAAAATCAATTTGATACCTCACTTCTTTGTTATATTATTTCTATTTCTTTTTATATCTTTCTTATCTGGGCACCCCATATATTAAAATTAGTTTTGACAATTGAAAGAAAAACTACGTGCAGAAAATGTGATAATCTGTAGAAAATCTTACAACTAGTAGGCAACTAAATTGACATTAGTTAAAATAAGATCTTGTTAAAGTAAGGAGTTGAAAAACCTATTCCTAATATAGGTTATAATAAGAAATTAAATAATTTCCACAAAAAAATAATTATTATGTTTATTACGTGTCGTGTAAACTCAAATGTTACTCTATGCACGAAAACGTGCGACACGCAATTGAGGTGCGTGCCAAAGATACGTAGCAAAAAACCTATGGTTTTTGATTTATTTATATAGTTTTTATTATTTATTATGCACACATTATGAACGCACATTATTATGGGCTTTACGTAGGTTTTAATTTATTGCCGCAGGCTTTAGTAAAATGTTATAATGTAGAATATTAATTCAAAGCTCAACTGTGACGTGTGACTAAAACTATGCCGTAACATTTTTTGAACTATTTGAAGTTTTCATCAAAATATATAAAATTTATATTTTATTACATTACATTTCGTTGCCACCAATAAGACAAAGTCAAACTTTATTTTACTTTGCCACCAGCAACAGCAAATAGTGCAATGCATAATGTTTTGTAATAAATAAAAAATATATAAGTAATAAAAACTAAAAAATCATAAAAACACTGCGGAACTTTTGTATATTGCGCAAGCATTTTGAGCATCTACAACTTAAACGAATTCTTTTAGTTCAAAAAGGGTCCGTTGTAATTTTATTTAATTTTTCACAGAGTTAGCAATACGCAGCCCCCGGCTATAACAGGTAACTTTGAAAAATATTTTATGTTTTTTTCGCAGTTCAAATAAAAGACAAAAGACCCAGATGTTAAGGTACAGCATAAATGTGCGCACAACAGTGCAGAGTAGAGCAACTATTAAAATGGAATAAAACTACTTAAAGTCATAATTCAAATTTTATGCGTTTTGTTGCGCTGAACTTTTGAGGTGTTTTGCATATAGCGCTTAGTAGCAGACAATTTGTTGCTCAGTCATATTATGGGTATTTTTGTGAAATTGAAGTTTTTCTTTTATATGTTTTTAGGCCTTTTTTAATTTTTAATTTTGGTTTTTCTTCAAAATTGCTTAAAATTTCAACATTTTTCAGCTTAAACATATTTTCTAATTTTTTGTGTTTAATTTAGATGTAGTGAGTGAGTTTAATAAAATATCAATATTTGGTAGTGGAAATTTAATTTTTTACTAAAAACTCAATTTTTCACTCAAAATTTAAATTTTCACTTAAAATTTAATTTTTCACTCAAAATTCAATATTTCACTAAAAATTCAAATTTTCACTAAAAATTCAAATTTTCACTTAAAATTCAATTTGTTACTCAAAATTCAAATTTTCACTCAAAATTCAATTTTTCACTCAATTCAATTTTTCCCTCAGAATTAAATTTTTCAATCAAATTCAATTTTTCTCTCAAAATTCAATTTTTAACTCAAATTTCAATATTTCACTCAAAATTCCATTTTTCATTCAAAATTCAAATTTTCATTCAAAATTCAGTTTATCACTAAAAATTCAAATTTTCACTAAAAATTCAATTTTTCACTCAAAATTCAATTTTTCGCTTAAAATTTAATTGTTCACTCAAAATTTAATATTTCGCTAAAAATTCAATTTTTCACTCAAAATTCAATTTTTCACTCAAAATTCAATTTTTCACTCAAAATTCAATTTTTCACTAAAAATTCAATTTATCACGCAAAATTCAATTTATCACTAAAAATTCAGTTTTTCACTCAAATTTCAACTTTTCACTAGAAATTCCATTTTTCATTCAAAATTCAATATATCACTAAAAATTCAGTTTTTAACTAAAAATTCAATTTTTCACTCAAATTTAAATTTTTCGCTCAAAATTCAATTTTTCACTCAATTCAATTTTTCCCTCAGAATTAAATTTTTCAATCAAATTCAATTTTTCCCTCAAAATTCAATTTTTCACTCAAATTTCAATATTTCACTTAAAAATCCATTTTTCATTCAAAATTCAAATTTTCACTCAAAATTCAGTTTATCACTAAAAATTCAAATTTTCACTAAAAATTCAATTTTTCACTCAAAATTCAATTTTTCGCTTAAAATTTAATTGTTCACTCAAAATTTAATATTTCACTCAAAATTCAATTTTTCACTCAAAATTCAATTTTTCACTCAAAATTCAATTTTTCACTAAAAATTCAATTTATCACGCAAAATTCAATTTATCACTAAAAATTCAGTTTTTCACTCAAATTTCAACTTTTCACTAGAAATTCCATTTTTCATTCAAAATTCAATTTATCACTAAAAATTCAGTTTTTCACTAAAAATTCAGTTTTTCACTCAAATTTAAATTTTTCACTCAAAATTTAAATTTTTCACTCAAAATTCAATTTTTCACTCAAAATTCAATTTATCAATAAAAATTTAGTTTTTCACTAAAAATTCAATTTTTCACTAAAAATTCTAATTTTCACACAAAATTCAATTTTTCATTCAAAATTCAATTTTTCATTCAAAATTCAATTTATCACTAAAAATTCAGTTTTTCACTAAAAATTTAATTTTTCACTCAAAAATTAATATTTTGCTCAAAATTCAATTTTTATTCAAAATTCAATTTGTCACTCAAATTTCAATTTTTATTCAAAATTCAATTTGTCACTCAAATTTGAATTTTTCACTCAAAATTCAATTTATCACTAAAAATTCCATTTATCACTAAAAATTCAGTTTTTCACTAAAAATTCAAATTTTCACTCAAATTTCATTTTTCACTCAAAATTCAATTTTTCATTCAAAATGCAATTTATCACTAAAAATTCAGTTTTTCACTAAAAATTCAATTTTTCACTAAAATTTAAATTTTTCACTCAAAATTCAATTTTTCACTCAATTCAATTTTTCCCTCAGAATTAAATTTTTCAATCAAATTCAATTTTTCTCTCAAAATTCAATTTTTCACTCAAATTTCAATATTTCACACAAAATTCCATTTTTCATTAAAAATTCAAATTTTCACTCAAAATTCAATTTTTTACTCAAAATTCAATTTTTCGCTTAAAATTTAATTTTTCACTCAAAATTTAATATTTCGCTAAATATTCAATTTTTCACTCAAAATTCAATTTTTCACTCAAAATTCAATTTTTCACTCAAAATTCAATTTTTCACTCAAAATTCAATTTTTCACTCAAAATTCAATTTTTCACTCAAAATTCAATTTTTCACTAAAAATTCAATTTATCACTAAAAATTCAGTTTTTCACTCAAATTTCAACTTTTCAGTAGAAATTCCATGTTTCATTCAAAATTCAATTTATCACTAAAAATTCAGTTTTTCACTAAAAATTCAATTTTTCACTCAAATTTAAATTTTTCACTCAAAATTTAATTTTTCACTCAAAATTCAATTTTTCACATAAAATTCAATTTATCAATAAAAATTTAGTTTTTCACTAAAAATTCAATTTTTCACTAAAAATTCAAATTTTCACTAAAAATTCAAATTTTTATCCAAAATTCAATTTTTCATTCAAAATTCAATTTTCATTCAAAATTTAATTTTTCAGTCAAAATTCAATTTATAAAAAATCCATTTATCACCAAAAATACAGGTTTCACTAAAAATTTAGTTTTCCACTCAAATTTCAATTCTTTACTGAAAATTCAATTTTTTTTTCTCAAAATTAATTTTTTTTTACTAAAAATTCATTTTTTTTTTACTGAATACTTCTTGAGTCTTAAATATGGAGATTATAAAAAGTTTCAATTTTATTTAAAAAAAATATTTAATTTAGTAAATATAGAAAATTAGTTAAAAAAATAATTCAAAAACAAGAATTTTACTACATTAAGCATAAATATTAAATCTTAGTTAATGACATTATAAAGGCAACAACTTCTTCAAACGTCAATTGACTGTCCTGTCCCTCTAACATGCTTCAAAATTTGCATGTCGCACTTAACCGTTTTATCAGCCGCATGCAAAACTGATTTAACAAAGGCTGACAGCACCATATAACCTAACCCAACACAGGATAATAACTTCTTAACAGCCGCAAAAATGCTGATTAAACAAACGCCTACGCGGTACGCCTATCAATTTGTTCTGTTTGTTTTATTTGCTGTGTGTTTGTTTAGTTAGTTGTTTTTATGTGGTAAACATAAAAATATTTGCTCGCATTTACACAGTGATTCACATTTATTTACATATTCTAATCGTTGGCGAAAGTTGAACGTTAACATAAATCAACTTTTGGTTTGACAGGCGCTTCAATGTCGGCACCGTCACCGCCGCCATAGCCACTGGTTCGACAAACTGCAGAAAACGATGAACCGCCTGCAAACCACTGAAGTTCAACACACTGCTGTTCAGACACAGAATTTTTGTAGGTGTAGGATTTTTCTTATTTTTTGTGCTGTATATAAAAATTTATTCTGGCGATTTAATGTTATGCCAGCGAAAGTTTTATGGTTTATTATAGGTTCTATTATATTGTATTATTACCATTGTTTTATTTGTTTGTTATTGCATTTTGAATTTATTTATGCTATTTCTATTTGTTTTATTTGTTGCTATGCCGCCGCCACCCTCTTTTTAGTCGTTTCATTTGCATTTAATACATCCAGTTTATTTGTTTAGTTTTTATTGACCATAAAGTTATTTGCATTCAGCATATGACACTGAATGCATTAAGCGCTATTTTTATGTGTTTTTTAATGACAACGCAGTTGAGTGAATTGTTTTGACTTGAAATCTAAATCATAACAAACAGAAAGAAAAATTCTTTCTTGGCGACAAAGCATTTGAAATATGTTTTTTATTATTGTTTTATCTATAAAGAAGTTGTTAAACTTTATAATTTTTATAAAAATTAAATGTTTATTACATTTAACAAGGCTTTTATTGCTTGTTATCTGTAAGTGCTACATGACGTATGAGTGTTATTTATTTAAATGATTCTGTTACAATGTTTTATATTTTTATTCTTAGCCTATATATATATTTTTTATTACTTTTTTATTGAAGCAACATAAAATGACTAACTTTTGGCGAAAAACTTTTAAATTTTATTTATTTCGTTTTCGCACGAAAAATTCATATGTCAGTTAACACACATATTTCGTAATTTTCTTGATGAATATATTAAAAAGTATATGTTATACAATATATTTAACGCTGCAGAACAAATATAATTTACAATAATCTAAAATCAATTAAATGTTTCAAGTATTACTGCATTTTTAACATGTTACATGACGTAATAGTGTTATTTATGTAAATGATTCTATATTTCTGTATTCACGTTCATTTATCTTTTTTGTATTATTGACAACTTAAAGCTCCATTAAATATCAATATTTTTGCATAATCCGTTACAATTTGAATTATTTAGTTTGTGGTCAAAAAATACATATGTCAGTTTGAACATATATTTCGTCATTTCATTGTTAAATGTATTATAAAGTATATGTTATACGAATATTGTAGTAATATTAAATGTGTCAGTACAAATTTATATTACAATAAAGTAAAATCAATTACATTTTTCAAGTATTTTTGACATTTTAATATGAAAAATTAAATATATGTGTTACATGACGTATGAGTGCTATTTATTAAAATGCCTCCATTATAGTCTACATTTTTATTTATTTTTTTTCATTAATGCCACCTAAAAACTCCATTAAATAGCAATATATTCACACAAATCATTGCAATATGAATTGTTTAGTTTGCGCTCGAAAAATACGTATGTCAGTTTAAACATATATTTCATAATTTTATTAATAAATGTATTATAAAGCATACGATACATAAACATTTTCGAAATATTTAATGTTGCAGTATAAAATAACGTAAAATAAATACAATTTTCGGCTTTTTTGCCATTGAACATATATACGTTCAACATGACGTATGAGTGTTATTTGTTTAAATGTTTATTATAGTGCAATAGGTATATTTTTATTCTCTTTTATATATATATATTTTTTTTAATTAATGCTCTTTTAAGGATACATTAAGTAGCTATGTTTTTGCGTAAAACGTTTAAATTTTAATTGTTTCAGCTGAGCATATCTAGAACATCTTCAAAACCACATAAAAAAAAGTACAATTGGAAAAAATACAAAAGAAATACAAAACACAAGAGCAAAACACAAAATCAAAATCAGATAACAAAGACTAAAAAACAAAAACAAAAGCAAAATCTCTAAAACAAAAACCTGTGTTACCACAAAAGTGAAAACAAAAGCAAAAACATAAAAAAAAAAAAAAGCAACAGAAAATAAAAACTGCAATTACAAAAGCAAAAACAGAAGAACATAAGAAATTATTCAGAAACAAAAACACAAAAACAAAAGACAAATAAAAAGAAAAAGATAAATAAAAAAAATCAATATCAAAAACAGTAAGAAACAAAAAAAAAATTAAAAAATGTAAAGAATCTTAAGAATAGTAAAAAAAAAAGTAAAACACAAAAAAAAACACAAAAATCTAAAACATAAATAAAAATTTACGCAAAAACAAACAAGATATAAACACAAAAATAAAAACAAAATGAGCAAAAACACTAAAATATCAAAGACAAGTAAAAATACGAAAACAACACTGGAAATAAATTTTAGGAAAATCCAGCAAAAATTGAGCCATCGTATATTTTTTTTTTTTTTTAAATCTACAAAATAATTTGTGAACTACATTTTTCTGCAGTATATAGGTAGCTCAGTGGTTAGTGCGTTGGACTGTGAGCCGAAAGTTCCCCGGTGCAAAACTGGACTGGGGCTAACAACATCATTTCATAGAAACATTTTTCTATACCGCGCTACCTCTCGTCAGTAAATGGCAAAACTACGAGAGTAAAACCAGTGCCTATGAAAAGCTGTCATCCGCCGTTCGGATTCGGCAATAAACTGTAGGTCCCACCACTTTGAGTATAAATATAACACGCACCGCTCAAAATGGTGAGAGAGCTCGGCCGAAGTTCTATACAGGACAGTAGCGCCAAACTATTATATTATTATATAGTAAAAAAATTAACAGCTATTGTTAAAAAATGGTTTTATAAAATTAGAACACCCGTTGCGCAATCCAGGTAGAAAATGCATAGTTAATATAAAACCGTTCGCGTGATTGTTTTTTTAATGACAGCCTTCAATGTCAAGGGGTAATTAAGGTTTTTGTTCAAAATTCAAAAGTGTATGATTATAGGATAAGTGGCCTGAACTTAATTTTTATGATATAATATTTCAGATTAATATGACTTTAATATAATATAATTAAACGAAAATTATTTTTTGGAAATGATAGATTTTTAGAGTGCCCCTATTCTGGGAGCATATTCAAGTGACATACCTTAAAATCATTGCTACTACACTCAAAAAAATAATGTATTAAAAACAAATAAAAATGTCTTTGAAATAAGTACAATTGTATTCGTTTTACGTTCAAAGACATTTACTTTTGTTTTAAATAAATTGTTTTTGTATGAAAAATATTTTTTATATTTTTCATACACATATACACAGTACATATTTTTATTGAATTTTAGATCAATTTTTAAATAAATTTGTCTTAAAATCACTGAAATTGCAATTAAAGGGTTTTTCAATAAGAGCGCTACAAAAGTTTCTTCAAGGGTTTTTCAACAGGGACGCTACAGCGACAGGGACAGCAAACGACGCCATATTTCTTACCGCTCTTTTGACATTTCACTTCAGTAAGGTTTGCCATTTTATGATGGAAAGATATACGAACCAACAACGAGTCCAAATTATTAAAATTTACTACCGAAATTCGAATTCGTATATCTTTCCATCATGAAATGGCAAACATTACTGAAGTGAAATGTTAAAAGAGCGGCAAGAAATATGGCATCGTTTGCTGTCCCTGTCGCTCTACTTTTGTAGCGTCCCATTTGAAAAACCCTGTATTTAGCTGTCCAGAAAATATAGAAAAATAAATAAATTTTGTATTTTCAGTACAAAATGTATTAAAAACCATATTTTTTATTCCTTTTTCCACTCTTTTCCTTTCTTTTGTTTCTTTTCACTAGTCGTCTTCTTTTATTCCTTATTTACTTCATATAAATTTACCAATTGAATAAAAATGTTGTTATATTTCAGTTGTCACAACCTGGCATCGAACTCCTGAATCCGACGCGTTAAAGTTCATTGCTCTACCCGTTAGGCTACACATTCATCTCCTTTTTTTTGAGAATTTTTATTCAAAAACAAAATTTGTGAAATGTTCAATTTTTTTTAAATGGCACATTCCCAAAACAAAAAAAAATCATATTCATTTATTGTCGATGCGTCACAAATTTTAGGCATTTGATTCAAGATTGTGAATAAATGATCTGTAGCAAATGAGGTTGATAGCGTAACGGTGAGAACTGAGGTCTTGTACCCGGGAGGTGTAGATTCAAATCCCAGAAGAAACATTTTTTTTTTTTTTTTAGTTTCAAATTACCATAGCAATAAAAAGATAATACATCTTTCCTCTGTTGTTTGTCACATTAATACCACTTTTAGAACTTCTACACATGTTTTAAATCCACAATATTTCAAACAAAACATATAAATGAAATTAGCATATTTTTGCAAAAACAAAAGCCATGATCATTTTTTTTTAAATCTTTAGTTTCCATATATTATTTTACTGCACTTCATTATTTATACATTTTCCATGTTGTATCGCAATAGAAAAAAATGCAAAAACAAATACAAATAACAAGCACAAATTACATATTTTGTATTTTGTAGGAAAAAAGAAAATAAGTTCAAATTTCATTAAAAAGTAAAAAAATAAATACAAATGTAATTGAAATGTATTAAAAATACATTTTTTTGAAACAAGTGCATGAATTCTATTTATTTTAATACATAATTTTTTTGAGTGTACATTATGTTGTCAAAAAAGTTAACCCAATACAACATAAATCGCTACTCACACGTTCGATATTAGATGCAATATTTTTTTTTTTCAGCGTAAACCATTGAATAGATTTTGTTCACGAATCATATCTTGAAATCTTTATTTTTAGCTTCATTATTAAATAATTGAATTAAATTGAGTATTCATGACAAGCGGCGTTGCATACGCTTAAAAAATTCGAAATTTTCGATTGAATCCCAAAAGTGCTAACATAGCTACAAAACGTGCGCGCATCATTGGTATTTGTTATGTTTTTTTTTTACTTTGCCTACATGTAAAAAATCGACTATAATCAATTAAAATATAATATAAAAATAAGAACAAATCATTTTTATGCATTGTTTTATGTCGGTATAATGAGAATTACAAGTTTTCGGGATTTTCCTAATATGTGATACATGACGTATGAGTGTTATTTTCAGCGAAGAAACTTCAAATTAGAGATGGGCGCGTGCCGTGCTTTTTTCGTGTCACGCCTGAAAATCGGAGTTCGTACGTGCAAATCTACGTGCGGGCTAGTTGCTGTCGTGCCCGTGCGTGTCCGTGCCTCCAAAATCAGGAACGCGCACATTAACAATTTTTATACCCTACACCTGTGAGGTACAGGGTATATTAACTTTGTGCATATATTGTAACGCCCCTTAGGAGGCGTGTCCGGTATGGAAAAGTATATATATTCTTGATCAGCATCACTACCCGAGTCCGTTTAGCCATGTCCGTCTGTCTGTCTGTCTGTCTGTCCGTCTTGCTGTCTTGCTGTCCGAATACAGAATAACTTGAGAAATACTGATCAGAATGCGATTAAATTTCGTCTCAATATATTTTATCCAAAATTAGGAACTGAGTTTGAAAATGAGCCAAATCGGTCAACGGACACGCCCACCTCCCATACAAGTCACTTTTATATAACTCTTTCGGAACTAATAACTCGAAAAGTATTCAAGGTATAGTTGTAAAATTTAAAACGTATTGTTAGAATTCACCTAAAAATATGCGGTCCACTCAATTCAATTTTTCCCTCAGAATTAAATTTTTCAATCAAATTCAATTTTTCCCTCAAAATTCAATTTTTCACTCAAATTTCAATATTTCACTTAAAAATCCATTTTTCATTCAAAATTCAAATTTTCACTCAAAATTCAGTTTATCACTAAAAATTCAAATTTTCACTAAAAATTCAATTTTTCACTCAAAATTCAATTTTTCGCTTAAAATTTAATTGTTCACTCAAAATTTAATATTTCACTCAAAATTCAATTTTTCACTCAAAATTCAATTTTTCACTCAAAATTCAATTTTTCACTAAAAATTCAATTTATCACGCAAAATTCAATTTATCACTAAAAATTCAGTTTTTCACTCAAATTTCAACTTTTCACTAGAAATTCCATTTTTCATTCAAAATTCAATTTATCACTAAAAATTCAGTTTTTCACTAAAAATTCAGTTTTTCACTCAAATTTAAATTTTTCACTCAAAATTTAAATTTTTCACTCAAAATTCAATTTTTCACTCAAAATTCAATTTATCAATAAAAATTTAGTTTTTCACTAAAAATTCAATTTTTCACTAAAAATTCTAATTTTCACACAAAATTCAATTTTTCATTCAAAATTCAATTTTTCATTCAAAATTCAATTTATCACTAAAAATTCAGTTTTTCACTAAAAATTTAATTTTTCACTCAAAAATTAATATTTTGCTCAAAATTCAATTTTTATTCAAAATTCAATTTGTCACTCAAATTTCAATTTTTATTCAAAATTCAATTTGTCACTCAAATTTGAATTTTTCACTCAAAATTCAATTTATCACTAAAAATTCCATTTATCACTAAAAATTCAGTTTTTCACTAAAAATTCAAATTTTCACTCAAATTTCATTTTTCACTCAAAATTCAATTTTTCATTCAAAATGCAATTTATCACTAAAAATTCAGTTTTTCACTAAAAATTCAATTTTTCACTAAAATTTAAATTTTTCACTCAAAATTCAATTTTTCACTCAATTCAATTTTTCCCTCAGAATTAAATTTTTCAATCAAATTCAATTTTTCTCTCAAAATTCAATTTTTCACTCAAATTTCAATATTTCACACAAAATTCCATTTTTCATTAAAAATTCAAATTTTCACTCAAAATTCAATTTTTTACTCAAAATTCAATTTTTCGCTTAAAATTTAATTTTTCACTCAAAATTTAATATTTCGCTAAATATTCAATTTTTCACTCAAAATTCAATTTTTCACTCAAAATTCAATTTTTCACTCAAAATTCAATTTTTCACTCAAAATTCAATTTTTCACTCAAAATTCAATTTTTCACTCAAAATTCAATTTTTCACTAAAAATTCAATTTATCACTAAAAATTCAGTTTTTCACTCAAATTTCAACTTTTCAGTAGAAATTCCATGTTTCATTCAAAATTCAATTTATCACTAAAAATTCAGTTTTTCACTAAAAATTCAATTTTTCACTCAAATTTAAATTTTTCACTCAAAATTTAATTTTTCACTCAAAATTCAATTTTTCACATAAAATTCAATTTATCAATAAAAATTTAGTTTTTCACTAAAAATTCAATTTTTCACTAAAAATTCAAATTTTCACTAAAAATTCAAATTTTTATCCAAAATTCAATTTTTCATTCAAAATTCAATTTTCATTCAAAATTTAATTTTTCAGTCAAAATTCAATTTATAAAAAATCCATTTATCACCAAAAATACAGGTTTCACTAAAAATTTAGTTTTCCACTCAAATTTCAATTCTTTACTGAAAATTCAATTTTTTTTTCTCAAAATTAATTTTTTTTTACTAAAAATTCATTTTTTTTTTACTGAATACTTCTTGAGTCTTAAATATGGAGATTATAAAAAGTTTCAATTTTATTTAAAAAAAATATTTAATTTAGTAAATATAGAAAATTAGTTAAAAAAATAATTCAAAAACAAGAATTTTACTACATTAAGCATAAATATTAAATCTTAGTTAATGACATTATAAAGGCAACAACTTCTTCAAACGTCAATTGACTGTCCTGTCCCTCTAACATGCTTCAAAATTTGCATGTCGCACTTAACCGTTTTATCAGCCGCATGCAAAACTGATTTAACAAAGGCTGACAGCACCATATAACCTAACCCAACACAGGATAATAACTTCTTAACAGCCGCAAAAATGCTGATTAAACAAACGCCTACGCGGTACGCCTATCAATTTGTTCTGTTTGTTTTATTTGCTGTGTGTTTGTTTAGTTAGTTGTTTTTATGTGGTAAACATAAAAATATTTGCTCGCATTTACACAGTGATTCACATTTATTTACATATTCTAATCGTTGGCGAAAGTTGAACGTTAACATAAATCAACTTTTGGTTTGACAGGCGCTTCAATGTCGGCACCGTCACCGCCGCCATAGCCACTGGTTCGACAAACTGCAGAAAACGATGAACCGCCTGCAAACCACTGAAGTTCAACACACTGCTGTTCAGACACAGAATTTTTGTAGGTGTAGGATTTTTCTTATTTTTTGTGCTGTATATAAAAATTTATTCTGGCGATTTAATGTTATGCCAGCGAAAGTTTTATGGTTTATTATAGGTTCTATTATATTGTATTATTACCATTGTTTTATTTGTTTGTTATTGCATTTTGAATTTATTTATGCTATTTCTATTTGTTTTATTTGTTGCTATGCCGCCGCCACCCTCTTTTTAGTCGTTTCATTTGCATTTAATACATCCAGTTTATTTGTTTAGTTTTTATTGACCATAAAGTTATTTGCATTCAGCATATGACACTGAATGCATTAAGCGCTATTTTTATGTGTTTTTTAATGACAACGCAGTTGAGTGAATTGTTTTGACTTGAAATCTAAATCATAACAAACAGAAAGAAAAATTCTTTCTTGGCGACAAAGCATTTGAAATATGTTTTTTATTATTGTTTTATCTATAAAGAAGTTGTTAAACTTTATAATTTTTATAAAAATTAAATGTTTATTACATTTAACAAGGCTTTTATTGCTTGTTATCTGTAAGTGCTACATGACGTATGAGTGTTATTTATTTAAATGATTCTGTTACAATGTTTTATATTTTTATTCTTAGCCTATATATATATTTTTTATTACTTTTTTATTGAAGCAACATAAAATGACTAACTTTTGGCGAAAAACTTTTAAATTTTATTTATTTCGTTTTCGCACGAAAAATTCATATGTCAGTTAACACACATATTTCGTAATTTTCTTGATGAATATATTAAAAAGTATATGTTATACAATATATTTAACGCTGCAGAACAAATATAATTTACAATAATCTAAAATCAATTAAATGTTTCAAGTATTACTGCATTTTTAACATGTTACATGACGTAATAGTGTTATTTATGTAAATGATTCTATATTTCTGTATTCACGTTCATTTATCTTTTTTGTATTATTGACAACTTAAAGCTCCATTAAATATCAATATTTTTGCATAATCCGTTACAATTTGAATTATTTAGTTTGTGGTCAAAAAATACATATGTCAGTTTGAACATATATTTCGTCATTTCATTGTTAAATGTATTATAAAGTATATGTTATACGAATATTGTAGTAATATTAAATGTGTCAGTACAAATTTATATTACAATAAAGTAAAATCAATTACATTTTTCAAGTATTTTTGACATTTTAATATGAAAAATTAAATATATGTGTTACATGACGTATGAGTGCTATTTATTAAAATGCCTCCATTATAGTCTACATTTTTATTTATTTTTTTTCATTAATGCCACCTAAAAACTCCATTAAATAGCAATATATTCACACAAATCATTGCAATATGAATTGTTTAGTTTGCGCTCGAAAAATACGTATGTCAGTTTAAACATATATTTCATAATTTTATTAATAAATGTATTATAAAGCATACGATACATAAACATTTTCGAAATATTTAATGTTGCAGTATAAAATAACGTAAAATAAATACAATTTTCGGCTTTTTTGCCATTGAACATATATACGTTCAACATGACGTATGAGTGTTATTTGTTTAAATGTTTATTATAGTGCAATAGGTATATTTTTATTCTCTTTTATATATATATATTTTTTTTAATTAATGCTCTTTTAAGGATACATTAAGTAGCTATGTTTTTGCGTAAAACGTTTAAATTTTAATTGTTTCAGCTGAGCATATCTAGAACATCTTCAAAACCACATAAAAAAAAGTACAATTGGAAAAAATACAAAAGAAATACAAAACACAAGAGCAAAACACAAAATCAAAATCAGATAACAAAGACTAAAAAACAAAAACAAAAGCAAAATCTCTAAAACAAAAACCTGTGTTACCACAAAAGTGAAAACAAAAGCAAAAACATAAAAAAAAAAAAAAGCAACAGAAAATAAAAACTGCAATTACAAAAGCAAAAACAGAAGAACATAAGAAATTATTCAGAAACAAAAACACAAAAACAAAAGACAAATAAAAAGTAAAAGATAAATAAAAAAAATCAATATCAAAAACAGTAAGAAACAAAAAAAAAATTAAAAAATGTAAAGAATCTTAAGAATAGTAAAAAAAAAAGTAAAACACAAAAAAAAACACAAAAATCTAAAACATAAATAAAAATTTACGCAAAAACAAACAAGATATAAACACAAAAATAAAAACAAAATGAGCAAAAACACTAAAATATCAAAGACAAGTAAAAATACGAAAACAACACTGGAAATAAATTTTAGGAAAATCCAGCAAAAATTGAGCCATCGTATATTTTTTTTTTTTTTTAAATCTACAAAATAATTTGTGAACTACATTTTTCTGCAGTATATAGGTAGCTCAGTGGTTAGTGCGTTGGACTGTGAGCCGAAAGTTCCCCGGTGCAAAACTGGACTGGGGCTAACAACATCATTTCATAGAAACATTTTTCTATACCGCGCTACCTCTCGTCAGTAAATGGCAAAACTACGAGAGTAAAACCAGTGCCTATGAAAAGCTGTCATCCGCCGTTCGGATTCGGCAATAAACTGTAGGTCCCACCACTTTGAGTATAAATATAACACGCACCGCTCAAAATGGTGAGAGAGCTCGGCCGAAGTTCTATACAGGACAGTAGCGCCAAACTATTATATTATTATATAGTAAAAAAATTAACAGCTATTGTTAAAAAATGGTTTTATAAAATTAGAACACCCGTTGCGCAATCCAGGTAGAAAATGCATAGTTAATATAAAACCGTTCGCGTGATTGTTTTTTTAATGACAGCCTTCAATGTCAAGGGGTAATTAAGGTTTTTGTTCAAAATTCAAAAGTGTATGATTATAGGATAAGTGGCCTGAACTTAATTTTTATGATATAATATTTCAGATTAATATGACTTTAATATAATATAATTAAACGAAAATTATTTTTTGGAAATGATAGATTTTTAGAGTGCCCCTATTCTGGGAGCATATTCAAGTGACATACCTTAAAATCATTGCTACTACACTCAAAAAAATAATGTATTAAAAACAAATAAAAATGTCTTTGAAATAAGTACAATTGTATTCGTTTTACGTTCAAAGACATTTACTTTTGTTTTAAATAAATTGTTTTTGTATGAAAAATATTTTTTATATTTTTCATACACATATACACAGTACATATTTTTATTGAATTTTAGATCAATTTTTAAATAAATTTGTCTTAAAATCACTGAAATTGCAATTAAAGGGTTTTTCAATAAGAGCGCTACAAAAGTTTCTTCAAGGGTTTTTCAACAGGGACGCTACAGCGACAGGGACAGCAAACGACGCCATATTTCTTACCGCTCTTTTGACATTTCACTTCAGTAAGGTTTGCCATTTTATGATGGAAAGATATACGAACCAACAACGAGTCCAAATTATTAAAATTTACTACCGAAATTCGAATTCGTATATCTTTCCATCATGAAATGGCAAACATTACTGAAGTGAAATGTTAAAAGAGCGGCAAGAAATATGGCATCGTTTGCTGTCCCTGTCGCTCTACTTTTGTAGCGTCCCATTTGAAAAACCCTGTATTTAGCTGTCCAGAAAATATAGAAAAATAAATAAATTTTGTATTTTCAGTACAAAATGTATTAAAAACCATATTTTTTATTCCTTTTTCCACTCTTTTCCTTTCTTTTGTTTCTTTTCACTAGTCGTCTTCTTTTATTCCTTATTTACTTCATATAAATTTACCAATTGAATAAAAATGTTGTTATATTTCAGTTGTCACAACCTGGCATCGAACTCCTGAATCCGACGCGTTAAAGTTCATTGCTCTACCCGTTAGGCTACACATTCATCTCCTTTTTTTTGAGAATTTTTATTCAAAAACAAAATTTGTGAAATGTTCAATTTTTTTTAAATGGCACATTCCCAAAACAAAAAAAAATCATATTCATTTATTGTCGATGCGTCACAAATTTTAGGCATTTGATTCAAGATTGTGAATAAATGATCTGTAGCAAATGAGGTTGATAGCGTAACGGTGAGAACTGAGGTCTTGTACCCGGGAGGTGTAGATTCAAATCCCAGAAGAAACATTTTTTTTTTTTTTTTAGTTTCAAATTACCATAGCAATAAAAAGATAATACATCTTTCCTCTGTTGTTTGTCACATTAATACCACTTTTAGAACTTCTACACATGTTTTAAATCCACAATATTTCAAACAAAACATATAAATGAAATTAGCATATTTTTGCAAAAACAAAAGCCATGATCATTTTTTTTTAAATCTTTAGTTTCCATATATTATTTTACTGCACTTCATTATTTATACATTTTCCATGTTGTATCGCAATAGAAAAAAATGCAAAAACAAATACAAATAACAAGCACAAATTACATATTTTGTATTTTGTAGGAAAAAAGAAAATAAGTTCAAATTTCATTAAAAAGTAAAAAAATAAATACAAATGTAATTGAAATGTATTAAAAATACATTTTTTTGAAACAAGTGCATGAATTCTATTTATTTTAATACATAATTTTTTTGAGTGTACATTATGTTGTCAAAAAAGTTAACCCAATACAACATAAATCGCTACTCACACGTTCGATATTAGATGCAATATTTTTTTTTTTCAGCGTAAACCATTGAATAGATTTTGTTCACGAATCATATCTTGAAATCTTTATTTTTAGCTTCATTATTAAATAATTGAATTAAATTGAGTATTCATGACAAGCGGCGTTGCATACGCTTAAAAAATTCGAAATTTTCGATTGAATCCCAAAAGTGCTAACATAGCTACAAAACGTGCGCGCATCATTGGTATTTGTTATGTTTTTTTTTTACTTTGCCTACATGTAAAAAATCGACTATAATCAATTAAAATATAATATAAAAATAAGAACAAATCATTTTTATGCATTGTTTTATGTCGGTATAATGAGAATTACAAGTTTTCGGGATTTTCCTAATATGTGATACATGACGTATGAGTGTTATTTTCAGCGAAGAAACTTCAAATTAGAGATGGGCGCGTGCCGTGCTTTTTTCGTGTCACGCCTGAAAATCGGAGTTCGTACGTGCAAATCTACGTGCGGGCTAGTTGCTGTCGTGCCCGTGCGTGTCCGTGCCTCCAAAATCAGGAACGCGCACATTAACAATTTTTATACCCTACACCTGTGAGGTACAGGGTATATTAACTTTGTGCATATATTGTAACGCCCCTTAGGAGGCGTGTCCGGTATGGAAAAGTATATATATTCTTGATCAGCATCACTACCCGAGTCCGTTTAGCCATGTCCGTCTGTCTGTCTGTCTGTCTGTCCGTCTTGCTGTCTTGCTGTCCGAATACAGAATAACTTGAGAAATACTGATCAGAATGCGATTAAATTTCGTCTCAATATATTTTATCCAAAATTAGGAACTGAGTTTGAAAATGAGCCAAATCGGTCAACGGACACGCCCACCTCCCATACAAGTCACTTTTATATAACTCTTTCGGAACTAATAACTCGAAAAGTATTCAAGGTATAGTTGTAAAATTTAAAACGTATTGTTAGAATTCACCTAAAAATATGCGGTCCAAAAATCGGCGTGATCCTCCCACTTTTTTTTCATTATTTCCCGGGTTTTCATAGTGGAAATTTGATCCGTAAATTATTAAAATCAAATCTATGAAATATTAGCCTTTCAAAATTTTAAATATAGGCGTGGCCCACCCAATTACATTTTTCAATTTTTTTTTTTAGTTTTTTATACTTTTTATAATTTTTTTAATTTATGGGGATATAAGACGTAAATTTCTGATATATGAATAATATTCTGAGGGTTAATATCCCCACCAAAGGTGTAGGGTATTCCATAGTCGGGCCCGACCGACTATAAAAATCCGCCCCATGTGACCTAACTTTTCCAACTCGTTTTTTTATAGTTTCTACCCCAATTTAAAAAAAAACCCTTAATTCCAGCTTTAGAAAATAAAAATTTCGTGGTATTTAAAACTTTTCTTAAAAATCTGTTGTTTTAGTTTTACTTATGGATTTAAGAGAACAAAACAGTATCAAACTTAATTTTTGAATTATTTATTACAGGGACTAAAACCTATTGCAAAATCGGTTCCGGTTCAAGATTTTTAAATTGTGGTTCCGGTTTCAATCAACAAATTAAATAGGTTTCGATTCCGGTTCTTTGCGTTCCCTGACAGGGATATAATATCTGTTCCGGTTCGGATATTTTTTAAATAGCGGTACCGATTCAAACCAGAAAAAATATATATGTTCTGATTCCAATTCCGGTTCAAGCATTTTTAATAACGATTTTTGTTCCAAAAATCTAAACAGTTCCAGTATTATTTTTCGGGTTTCGCTTGCTTTTTCATATTTTTCCGCGATTTTTTTGTGTTTTTCCGTGTTTTGTCGTGTTTTTCCGTTTTGCTTCGTGTCTTTTAAAATCCCGTATTTTATCGTGCGTGCCTGTAAATTTACTCGACGGGCGCGTGCTCATGCGTGTCACCTATCGGCGTGCCCGTGTGTGTCCGTGCCATCAAAAACAGACACGCGCCCATCTCTACTTCAAATGCTGTATAATTTATTTTTTGTATAATTGATAAAAAGTTTTTTTAAAGATATACCAATATATTTCACATAAAGTAGTTATTTTTATATTTTTATATTTTTTGATCTCTATAAAAATGCTTTAAATTGTTTTTTTTTTTATTTTAACCACCAAATCACAATATATTTAGTTATAGCATTTCTTACAAGTTCAAAATTACTCAGATTGGTCGGAAAACAATAAAAATAAACTGGTCTATTATTATAAATTAAAAAAAATGGAGTGATGCGTTATGAAATTTTGAGAAAATCAATGACAAAGTCAACATATTTTTTTTCTTGTAAATTTTAACTTTACGTACTATTTTAAAAAAGAAAATGTCACATGTTTCAAAAATGTGATATATCATTGTAAACGTAATCGAATTGTGCAAAACATGAGTATTAAATAGAATTCATTTATCAATAGATTATAATTTATAACCAATTTTCTTGACTATGTTATGTCAGTAATATGCATTTCTTTAACAACCTGTATCATAAACAGGGTGCAAAATTTGACATAAGAATTTAATAGTTTCTTTTTTTTTTTGAGTCATGGAATGTATACTTTATAAATAATGACTTTTTACATTTTTTTTTATATTAAAATTCATTTTTCGCATTTTTAATTTTTTTTTTTTTTAATTTTCATTTTTGTAATAAATTTATTTTATGTAGTTTTTTTTTAATTTATCAATAATTGTTTTTAAAATATGTTGGTCAATTAAACATGTGTAAATTATTTTTTGCCTTCGGTTGTACAATTGATGGTCATAACTTTCTGCCTGTTCAGACGCACACACAAACACAAGGAGATAGAGATAGTGAGTGAGAGGTAGACAACCACTGCTTGTTAACAAAGTTATTTGCATAATGATGACATTAAATTGAAACGCATTATTAATCCTTTTAATGCACTTGTGGTGCAGTCGCATTGCATTCGTGAAGAATATAATATATTGACACAGATACACAGAAGGACACCGAGAGACAGACGAACACAAACACATTTATTCAGCTTGCTTTCGCTGTCGCAAGCACGACTACATTCGGCTCCCCGATGCATAATGTTGCTGTCAGTATCAGCAACATCAACAGCAGCAGCAACAGTATCATCATCATCTTTGCTTGATGTTGGCAGCACAGCTGTTGATGCTGTTGATGCTGTTGATGTTGCTGTTGCCTGCCACTGCATTACGGCGCCCACATGACTTTGAGTGAAAGGCAATCCTTGCAACTCGGCTGCAATGGCTGCCACGCGGACTACTACTCGCGCAACATTATGGACGCGATGATGGTTGTGGTTGCGATTTCAGATCTGACAGCGTATTAAAGTGAAACTCATTTGGGTGCTGCTGTGTGTGAGTTTGTCGAAGGAGTGGAGTGTTCAATGTGCTGGATTTATTCAGGTGCCAAAATTTTAAACTTGTTGGTTGGGTTATTTATGTCAAACGTGGCTGCTGAAATTCTATAGCATTTGGCATGTTTTTAAGACATATTATGGTTAAATTTAATGCTTTAGCTGATTAAGGTTTACAATTTAATTATGTGGAATTAAGCATGATATTGATTTGTCTTGATTTTTTTGACAAATATTTTATTTATATTTATTTAAACAAATTGTATATTAAAGTAGTTAAATGTATAAAATTGAATATAAAAATATTGATTCAAGAAATTAGGTTGCAACATAAACTCGGAAGAAATCTACAATCAATGTTGAATGTCACTTATACGTCACGTTGTTCGTATTTTATATTAAAGGGTTTTTTAACAGGGACGCTACAAAAGTAGAGCGACAGGGACAGCAAACGACGCCATATTTCTTGCCGCTATTTTGACATTTCTCTTCAGTAAGGTTTGCCATTTCATGATGAAAAGATATACGAATTTGAATTTCGGTAGTAAATTTTAATAATTTCGACTCGTTGTTGGCTCGTATATCTTTCCATCATGAAATGGCAAACCTTACTGAAGAGAAATGTCAAAAGAACGGCAAGAAATATGGCGTCGTTTGCTGTCCATGTCGCTCTACTTTTGTAGCGTCCCTGTTGAAAAACCCTTGAAAAAAACTTTTGTAGCGCTCTTATTGAAAAACCCTTTAATTCTTTTTTCCATTTTTGTTCATTTTTTTATTTCTTTAGTTCCTTATTTCTGTATTTGTTTGTTTCTTTACTTCTTTCCTTTTAATTTATTTCTTAATTTCCTTATTTCCCTATTTCTTAATTTTTGTTATTTTCTTTTTCTTAATTTCTCCTTTTCTCTTTTTCTATATTTCGTCACATATTTATTTATCTATCTATGTACTTATTTACTTATTTATTTATTTATTTATTTATTTATTTATTTATTTATTTATTTATTTATTTATTTATATATTTATTTATTTATATATTTATTTATTTATTTACCTGCATTCTTACTTACTTTGTTAGATTTTTTTGCGTTTGAATTAGTGTTTTTTTTGTTTTCTTTTTTTTTCTATTTTGACTGTTTATTTTAGCGTTTTTGCATTTTTGATTTAGTTTTTGTGTTTTACATTTTGCTGAGCTTGTTATTTGGTGTTTTTGCTTTTATTTTAGCGTTTTGGTTTTATGTTTTTGTTTTACTTTTTGTTTTTTTTTTTTGTTTTTTTGCTTTTGTTGTTGATTTCCTTTTTGTGTTTTGGGTTTCATTTTTATGTTTCTGCTTTTCTTTTTACTCTTTGTTTTTCTTTCGTTTTTGGTTTTTTGTGTTTTAGATTTTTCTTTTGATTTTCAGTGTGTTTTTGTTGTTAATTTTTAGTGTCTGTTTTTGCTTTTGTGTTTTTATTTTTCTATTGTTTTTGAGTTTGCTTGTTTTTTACTCTTGTTTTTTGTGTTTTTCTTTTGTTTTTGTTTTGGATTTTGTGGTTTTGATTTTATGTGCTTTTTTTTGTTGTTATATTTCTGTTGTTTTCGTTTTTGATTTCGTTGTTGCTTTTTTATTTTTGTTTTAACTTCATTTATTCTGTTTTTGCCTTTGTTTCTGTGTTGGCTTGTGTTTTTTGTGTTTTTGCTTTTGTTTTATGTATTTACTTTAGTTTCTGTGTTAATGCTTTTGTTTTTGTTTTTTCATTATTGTTATTGCTTTTGTTTTAGTGTTTTTGTTTATGTGGTTTGCTTTTGTTTCTGTGTGTACTCAATTTTGTGTTTTTGATTTTATTTTTGTTTGTGATTTTGTGTTTTAACTTTTTATATTTTGAATAGGTTTTTTACTTTTGTATCTGATTTTCCTGTTTTTTTTTTTTTGATTTTGTTGTGTTTTTAGCTAATTTGTTTATATAATTTTTCTTTTATTTTTTGCATTTTTTATTTTGTTGTTCCTTTTTTTTTGCTTGTTGTTTGTGTGTTTTTCTGTTTTTATGTATTTGATTTTGGTTATGTGTTTTTGTTATTATTTTTTGTTTTTACATTTGTTATAGTGTTTTTGATTATACTGTTGTTTTAGTTTTTGTTTTGTTTTTTTCATTTTATATTTTTGTTTTTGCTTTTGATTTTGTATTTTTTTATAGTTTTTTTTTTTTTGTATATATATATTTTTTTGTATTTGAGTTTTTATTTTCATAGCTGGTTTAAATTCATGAAATACTTGATTAATCTGTTGGTAAAAGTTTATTTGACTTCTGTTGGTTATTCAAATAAAATATTTTTTAAATATAATATTTAGCATGTTCCTAAACAGATGTCACGTCAGCGCCACCGGCGTAACATTTAAAGCTGTCAGACGTGACGACTGCCAAGTGTTACATGGTGCGTAAAACATGTGATGCACGTAACACAACCTATGATTAGCATTTCGAACAACACCTAGAACAAAAAGAGGCTTAAAAGAAGGTAACCAAAAAATAAAAAAAGATAGGTAAGCTAAACAAAAACAAATGAAAATGAATAGCAAAAGATTTTAACGCTTTTAAATGGGTATTAGACATAGATAAAAACGTAAAAATAATATTAAACAATTTAAGCTTTTACTTGAGAACCTCTTTATAAAATGAAAACAAACACAAAAAACAGTAATGTGTTAAGTTATCAGAGTAGCAAAAGATAGGCAACCTTAGAGAGATAGTCTCGCCTTTAATAGCTTTAAAGCTCGCATTGTATTAAATTAGCTTTCGATAGGTTTCAACTGCTACTTTTTTTTTGCTTTTTTTAGTTATTTCTTTTATTATTTTTTTTTTGTGCTCATTTTCGCTCTGCTCGACTGCTTTGTTTATTTTATGAAGCTGCACTAATGGAGCTTTATTATTATTGCCAAAGTTTCTCTGGGCTATTTAAATGGAAATGCGGAAGTTTTGGCAATTTTGGATTTTTTTTTCCTATCTTTTGTTCCTTTTTATCGAAGGATATGTTTGTCGAGATAAGCCAAATACAAGTAATTTTTGTTTTTGTTATTGTTTTTGTTTACTTAAAAGGAAGATTAAGCAACGTGTCTAAAAAGTGAGCTTCAATAAATTGCCTAAATTATTTTATGGCGTTATTATGAAGAAATGGCAGCTGATACTGCTACAAAGTTGATATAAAATATGCTTTTTTTCTCATTATAAAATTTTAAAAGTGCTAAAACCTATTATATATTAAATAATCAGACACTTTATTATTGCAAAATTATGTTGTAAACAAAAAAGTAGGTACTAAATAATAATATAAAAAAAAACTATCTAATGATTTATGAAATTTAAACGGAAATTTATAAAATAGAGCATTTATGGTATTTACATTTGTTATTTCATATTTTAGATTTATAAAAACATTTTTAAATATTAAATATTGAGAATTTTCAAATTGTCCTCATTCTATTACAGTGATATTATGAATAATATTTGTTAAAATAACAAATATTTGTAATTACAACAAATATTCGTTCTTAATACAAATATTTTTTTATTACTACAAATATTTGTTAGTACAACAAATAATTATATTTTTAACAAATAATTGTAATTACAACAAATATTTGGTAATATAACAAATATTTGCTATTTACACAAATAATGTTTAGTACAACAAATATATGTCATTACAACAAATAATTGTAATTATAACAAATATTTGGTAATATAACAAATATTTGTTATTAGAGCGAATAGTTGTTATTAGAGCGATTAGCTGTAATTACAACAAAATAATTGTTATTACAACAATTATTTGTTAAAACAACAATTATTTCTTATCGCAATAATTAGTTGTTACTATAACTAATATTATTTTACAACGAATATTTTTTAATACAACAATTTTTTAATATTACAATTAACAAATATTTGTATTTAGTACAAATATTTGTTATTATTACAAATATTTGTTATTATTACAAATATTTGTTATTATTACAAATATTTGTTATTATTACAAATACTTGTTATTAAAATAATATTTGTTATTACAACAATTATTTGTTAAAACAACAACTATTTTTTGTTACAATAACAAATATTTTTTTAACAAATATTTGTATTTAACACAAATATTCGTTCTTAATACATATATTTTATTACAACAAATAATTGTTATTATTATATTTGCGATTACTAAAAATATCTGCTATTACAACCAAAATTATTTGTTATTGCATAAAATATATATAATTTTAACAAACATTTTTTATTACAAGAAATATTTTTTATCACAACAATAATTTATTATTATTACAAATATTAATTATTACAACAAATATTTGTTACTTCAACAAATATTTGTTATTACAACAAATATTTGAATTAACAATTTTCTAGTAGAAAAATTTAATTGATAAAAGATTTAAATAAACAAATTAATTCAAGCTGTTACATACAAAAGTCAAAATTAAAACTCGAAATATTAAAAATGTTCAAAATAATGAATATTTTTCATTTCGAATTCATTAAATAATATTTAAAAAAATTGCTATCTCCTCTAAATTCGACAATGAAATTAAGGCAGTCATCGAGTGTACGTTTAATGCGAATTGATTGTCTTCGACTGGAAAAATTCAATGAATGGAACAATCGTCAAAAAGGCAGGCAGCAGCAGAAAGCCATTGAATTTTGCAGAAAGGATATTCAAGGATAAAATGCTTTTGTCTGCTGCAGTGCTACTGCTTCTGGTACTCAATCGAACATTCTGTCAGTGCGCTCGTTATGCCTGCCTCTTGGCTTGGCTTCTAAATGCAGAAGCATTTGTGCAGGACTTCGATGGTAGCTCAGTGCAGGTACATTCAAGTTGGAGAGGAGACAGTGAGAGATTGGGTTGAACGAGGTGAGGAAGAAAATAGCCGCAAGGCAGAAAGAACAAGAAAAGATGGATAAACATGTTAATTGCTGCTACGTTCAGTAAGTAGTGATCGAACATCAATGACTTTTAGACGTCAACGAGTGTCAAGCAATGACGTGTGAATGCTGTTAACGAGTAACGATAGAATAGCAGTACGTACTAAATATTTGAACTAGTGATAGTATACAACGAGTACCTACAATTAAATAAAGTGTAACATCTAGAAGAACTATCGACGTTTTTATTACATTGAACATTACTGTAAAGCAGTAGCAAACATTAACGAGTATTACACATAAACGACTAATAAATATAAACGACTATGAAATATAAACTAGTATAAAACATGAACGAGTAAACAATATGAACACAACCACAATTTGAGATTATCTATGTGTCGATAAACGAGTATCGAAAATAAATAAATACTATGTACTTTTATGTGTCATAAACAACGAGTTCTAAACATTAATTCGTTCAAACGACTGTCAAACGGGTATCAATCGAGTATCAAACGAGTGCCAAAGGAGTGCCAAATGAGTGCCAAATGAGTGTCAAATGAGTGTCAAATTAGTGCCAAATGAGTGCAAAATGAGTGCCAAATGATTGCTAAATGAGTGCCAAACGAGTGTTAAACGAGTTCAAAAGGGTGTCAAATGAGTGCCTAACGAGTGCCAAACGACTAGAGTGTTAAAGGATGCCAAACGAGTGTTAAAAGACTGCCATACGAGTATGAAACAAGTGTCAAACGAGTATCAAATGAGTGCCGAACGAGTGTCAAATGAGTGCCAAACGAGTAACGAACAGAACAAATTGACTACATTTCGAACATAAACGAGCAGCGAACTTCTTAGTAACACAATCATCATCGACATCACTAGCACGAGTTAATAAGTAAAATTTACTATATTTATCTTTTGGGCACAGCAAATATTTGCAGGTACAAAGAAAGCATAAAAAAAATTCCTATGTAGCATTTTGTACATTTTTCACTAAGTTCAAATAATTTCAAATATATATATATATAATTATATTTATAAAATATGTACAGTAAAAATTAAAACAGATTTTGTAATTTTCAATAAATTAAATAAACACAAAATATTGTGATATAAATGTAGTCAAATTAGATTTAGAAATTAAATAAATAAAATAAATAAAAATCTATTTATATAAAAATAATTTTATATATTTTTTAATTATATCCTTTTTGTTATATCTATCAAAACAAAGAGTAGCGACATAGCAAAATACATAACATGAAGAAATTCACATCCCCAAATAGTTCCAAACATCAAAGTTTAAATACCATTTAACATCAACATTTACCGATCATCAACGAATCAACACGACACAAAATCCAAAATATGAGGTATTGCATAAAAACACAGTGCACGTCGCAACAATAAAAATTCATTACCAACGAGTATCCTCCGCCTGCCCTGATCAACGAGTACCAGTTGAACGTGCAACGGAAGCCAACGACTATTCGTTCCACCGAGATTTCAATGCAATTCAATTGAATTTGACTGCAACGACGTAAAATGCCTGTGAGGCAGGAATCAATGAAAATTAAAAAAAAACGTGCAGCACAAAATTGCGGTCAAAGTGGTTGATGCTTATCAGTCGCTCCGAGACAAAAATACCACAAAAAGGCCGGAAATTCAAATTCCAAGGACGACAGACATAGCACGACGAATGCACAGAAATAAACTGCGTGCAAATTTGCAGTAAAAGATGTGGTCAGAAATAGAAACCAAGTCGAAAATATATTTAAAGCGAGGCAAAATTGTTGAAGGCGAAGGACTTTGCAAACAAAAAGACACACAACAGTGGGTGCGTTACTAGTTAGAAATGTTAAGTAAGGTTTAAACAAAAAAAAAGTAACAAAAAAATCCACTTTTTTGCATTTTAGGCGCACTATCACAGATATTCGCATGGCTTTTAAAGTGGCCAAATTTGGAATGTGAAGCCATAAATGGGAGCTAGTTTTTTTTTTCAGAAAACAACAATACTTAACGTGAATGCAAAAATAGGCGGAAGTAGACTATTAAAAGAGGAAAATACACATAGTCGTTTTTAAGTATGTTCGGGGTACAGAATAAGCAAAAAGCGCGTAAATGATGTTTTTGAAAATGTTTAGTGTAAAATTGAATTTCTAGTGAAAAATTAAAATTTTAGTGAAAAATTGAATTTTTAGTGAGAATATGAAATTTTAGTGAAAATTTTAATTTTTAGTGGAAAATTGAATTTTGGATTTCTTGCGAAAAAAAAATAATTTTTTAGTTAAAAATATAATTTTTAATGAACATTGCATTTTAAGTGAAAAATTAAATATCTAGTGAAAATGGAATTCTCAGTGAAAAATTGAATTTCTAGTGAAAAATTAAAATTTTAGTGAAAATTTGATTTTATACTGAAAAATTATATTTTATGTAAAAAATTAAAATTTTAGTGAAAAATTTAATTTTTAGTGAAAAATTGAATTATAGTGAAAAATTTAATTATTTTAATAAAAATTTTAATTTTTGTGAAAATTTGAATTTTTAGTGAAAATTGATTTTTTGGTGAAAAAATTAATTTTTAGTTTAAATTTAATTTTTAGTTAAAAATTGAAGTTTTAGTGAAAAATAGTATTTTCATTTAAATGAAAATTTGAAATTTCAGTCAAAATTGTAAATATTAGTGAATTCGAACTTCAAGTGTATATTTGAATTTTTAATGAAAATTTGAATTTTTAGTGAAAATTGAATTTTTGGCGGAAATTTTGAATTTTTAGTGGAAAATTTGAATTTCCACCTGAAATTAAATTTACAGTAATCAAGAGAAATTTTTAATATTGATGAATAATTCATAATACTGATGATGAATTCATAATATTGATGTAAAGGTCATCGAATTAATGACGAAATAAAAATATTCATGAATTACTAAGAATCTTAACGATGAATTTATTATATTGATGATGAATTTACAATAATCAAGATAAATTCATAATTCATATTATTGATGAATAATTCACAATATTGATAAATAATTGAATATATTCCCGTTATCATAACATTGTTATTGATAAAGAATTCACTATATTCATGAAATTGAGGATTTTCATTTAAAAATTCAAATTAAAAATTTAAATTTCAATTATTCATCAATATTATGAATTATAATAATAAGAATAATAGTTTGGCGCTACAGTCCTGTATAGAACTTCGGCCGAGCTCTCTCACCATTTTGAGCTGTGCGTGTTATATTTGTACTCAAAGTGGTGGGACCTACAGTTTATTGAATCCGAATCCGAACGGCGGGTGACAGCTTTTCATAGGCAATATAAGTAAAATGAGAGTAAAAACTCTCATAGGTTTGCCATTTACTGACGAGACGTAGCGCGGTATAGAAAAATGTGTCTATGAAAAGATGTTATTAGCCCCAGTCCAGGCTTGAACCGGGGACCTAACCACTGAGCTACCGCGGCTACAATTATAAATTATTCATTAATATAGTGCAGTTTTCATTCATGTTTTAAATTCATCGTAAACATTCTGAAATCTTCATCAATATTATCAAATATTCTTCAATAGCATGAATTATTCATTAATATTATGAACTCCTCTTGATTATTGTAAATTCATCATCAATTTTAAATATTCTTCAAAATTAGTATTTCTGGAATACTTTAATTCTTAATTTATCTCAACTAATTTCTCTACTCAATATTTCTTCATTTTCAAATGGAAATAATCTACGAATTTGTCATTACGAATTTGTCTCAATTTCTGTGGAAAATGGTGTAGTTTATTTTAAAACTAAATTTTACTCAATTTAATTAAGATTTTTATCAATTTAGATAATATAACGAATTTTTCTTCAAAGACTTTAGAATTTATTAAATTGAGATTAACTGGTTTTTTAGTCTTATTTTAAAATTATATAAAATTCTTTATGATACTTCTGTTTAGCATCACCATATTCAAAAATAACCTCATATATTTGTCACACCTTCCCCCGAACCACTCAAAATGAACCAACCCAGAAAACCTACCAAACAAACAAAGACTTAAGAGACACAAAATAACCAAATTAGAAGCTTTTATGCTAATGACAGTCAATCTTGTATTTTTCCAGTGGCTATTTTGGCTGCACTTTGCCAGACGATGGTGCTGATGATGACGACGACGACGATGTAGAAGGCAAAAAACCTACAGTCATCAGAAAATGTGCGATTTTAAAGATTGTGGTAGCAATGTTTGGTTGGCATAAGAGAGCGCATTTGATGGATTTAAAATTGTATTTATGCTAATTTCAGTGAAGGTAGATTTTTGGTTGGTTTCTGTTCTGCAAATGTTTTTTTTTTGTCTGTCATTTTGTCGACATTAAAGGATCGTTTGTCGTTTGTCGTTTGTTCATTCATTCGCTCATTCAGTGCAGTGCAAATAAGGTAAACATGGCAGTTGAAAAGTGATTTTGCTTTAAGGCACCATTATATGTGACCATAACATTGTGAAGCTCTTTTGGCAAAGAACAAAGCAAAGTTTTCAAATTATTGTTTGGTGATTTTTGCAAAAGACTTTTCATTAAACTTGAAGTAAAATAAAAATTAATCTTTGCAAATTACTTGAAAGTGATTCATGAAGTATTGGAAGAAATTTGCATTACCAAAGAATAAATTAATAAAATTTGCTGCGGGCAGCATAATAATTTCTGTGTAATAATTTCAAATGGACTTGTGTTGCCATATTGAGTAGAGAAATTAGTTGACAGAAATTAAGAATTAAATTATTTCAGAGATAATAATTTTGAAAATATTAAAATAAATATTTTTTTAAACTGTGTTTGGTAAATTTAATAATATTGATGATATATTTACAATTATCATAATATTAATAAATAATTCTTGCATTTAATAAATATTTCTTAATATTTATGAAGAATTCAGAATGTTTACGATAAATTCCAAACTTTAATAGAAAATGCACAATATTGATGAAGAATTTATAATAATGTTGAACTGTTTATAGTATTGATGAATATTTTATGATAAGTGAAGATGAATACGTCATAATATATTGGATTAATTTAAAATATTTTTGTATAATTTATAATATTGAAGATTAATTCATAATATTGACGAATAATGTATATTTTTGATGAATAATTCATAATATTGATGCATTGATTAATAATTTATAATAAGTATGATGAATAAATCTAAAATATTTGATTAATTTATAATATTTTTGAATAATTCATAATGTTAAAGATTAATTTAAAATATTGACGAATAATTAATGTTGTTGATGAATAATTCATAGTATTGATGATTTAATTTAAATACTGCTGACAAATTCATAAGAATTCAATACACTTATGAATAATTCATAACAAATTTAAAACAATCATAGAGGAATTAAGTACATTGATAAAAATACATAATTATGATAAAGAATTCAAAACATTGATGATGAATAATTTATGATACATTATAATAATTCATAATATTGATGAATTATTTATTACATTGGTAATGTATTTAAAACTTTGATGAAGAATTCAAATTATTGATTATGAAATTACAGAAATCAATAGCAGCAATTCATTGCAATGTTGAAAATGCATGTCACTACAGTAATACTGTTATACAGTAATACTGTTATACAGTAATACTGTTATACAGTAATACTGTTATACAGTAATACTGTTATACAGTAATACTGTTATACAGTAATACTGTTATACAGTAATACTGTTATACAGTAATACTGTTATACAGTAATACTGTTATACAGTAATACTGTTATACAGTAATACTGTTATACAGTAATACTGTTATACAGTAATACTGTTATACAGTAATACTGTTATACAGTAATACTGTTATACAGTAATACTGTTATACAGTAATACTGTTATACAGTAATACTGTTATACAGTAATACTGTTATACAGTAATACTGTTATACAGTAATACTGTTATACAGTAATACTGTTATACAGTAATACTGTTATACAGTAATACTGTTATACAGTAATACTGTTATACAGTAATACTGTTATACAGTAATACTGTTATACAGTAATACTGTTATACAGTAATACTGTTATACAGTAATACTGTTATACAGTAATACTGTTATACAGTAATACTGTTATACAGTAATACTGTTATACAGTAATACTGTTATACAGTAATACTGTTATACAGTAATACTGTTATACAGTAATACTGTTATACAGTAATACTGTTATACAGTAATACTGTTATACAGTAATACTGTTATACAGTAATACTGTTATACAGTAATACTGTTATACAGTAATACTGTTATACAGTAATACTGTTATACAGTAATACTGTTATACAGTAATACTGTTATACAGTAATACTGTTATACAGTAATACTGTTATACAGTAATACTGTTATACAGTAATACTGTTATACAGTAATACTGTTATACAGTAATACTGTTATACAGTAATACTGTTATACAGTAATACTGTTATACAGTAATACTGTTATACAGTAATACTGTTATACAGTAATACTGTTATACAGTAATACTGTTATACAGTAATACTGTTATACAGTAATACTGTTATACAGTAATACTGTTATACAGTAATACTGTTATACAGTAATACTGTTATACAGTAATACTGTTATAGTACAGTAAAACTTTTATAGAGTTAAACTATTATATAATAAAACTTTTATACTATAAAACCGTAAAGTGTTTTAGTTTATGTTTCAGAACAAAAATCAATTTATATATGTCAAATGTAAAACTGTTGACGGTAAGAAAAACAGCTATTCATTACCAATACAACTAAATCAATGTAAAATAATTAAATAAATTTATTTAGTATATTGTACGCAATAACAAAATTAAGTACAACTGATTCATCAACACTTATCTGGTGCATAACTTGGTCATTCGTAGACACAATGTGCAAAATATCCTATGAATCCTTGTGCGTTGTCAGTAACAACGGCTGTTGCGCTACCGAAAAGAATTATTGCAACTCAAGTGAATAAAAGAGCTTACGGCAATGAAAAATGAGGCAGGACAAGATGACGACAACGAAGTCGAGAAGAATGTTGATGGTCCTGTCGCCGCTGATAGTTGTGGTGGTTGTGCTGGTGGTGCTGATGGTGGTAATGGTGATGAAGATAATGCTTAAGATGCTGTGGATGAAGTTGATGCCTTTGCATTTACATTTAAGCCGATTTGAACAGAACGATTTAGGTTTATCGCCAGGACACAGAAGATTTTCGTTGGATTTTCATAGTTGCGGTAACAATAAAATCCTGATGATTAAAGGAATTTTGTGAAATTTGTGGCAAACATATTTGCAAATTGTTGAAAATATAAAATGGTCATCATGTATTTCAGAAGCTTAATGTAAAATTGAAGTAGAACAAAGAACGAAGGACGAACGATCGTCTTTTCGCAGAAACTCAAATAAAATTTAGAGTGCGTTGCAAGGCTACCACCAACTTCCGATGCAGCTTGTTGCACTTTGCACGTCGCAACCATAGAAAACACTTAAAGCAGATACAAATCTCGCGAATGTTTACGATCCAGACATAAAATTAAAAGCATCCGCGCAAATGTTGTGTTGCAGTGTTGCAACCACAGTTTTATTTTTATTTCTTTGAGGTACTTAAAATGTTTTCATTTTGCCAATCAAAGTCGTTGCAATAAAAGTGCAACAGTAATTTGAAGTCGACAGTTAATTAAAATGTATTAAAAAGTGTATTTTATACTTATATCATTTTTGTCACTTGCTCATAATCAATAGAGAAAAATAAATATATCCCAAAAATACCTTTTTGTTTATACTTCTTTTAATTAAATCTTTTTTGCGCTTTTTTCTTAATTCAATCAACATTTTTCTCATTAAAAGTCCTCGTCCTCCTTCGTCCACACTGTCAGTGTTGTGGTATTTTTTTACTTTATTGCTTCCTGTCGCCAGTTTTAGCAGTTTTTTAATTTATTATGCGTGGAGCTGGGAATGTCCTGCGGTGTTTTAAATTGGTTTTGACAGGGTTTTATATTGTTTGTCTTTCTTTCTTTGTCCTAAGGTTTTCTTTTTTTATTTTTCAATAAAGATTTAATTTTTCAATAAAATTTAATTTTCACTAAATATTAAATTTTTCACTAAAAAAATAAATTTTTCACTAAAAATTAAATTTCACACTAAAAATTCCATTTTTCACTAATAATTGAATTTTTCACTAAAAATTCATTTTTTCACTAAAAATTATATTTTTCACTAAAAATTCAATTTTTCACTAAAAATTCAAATTTTCACTAAAAATTCAATTTTTCACTAAAAATTATATTTTTCACTAAAAATTAAAATTTTCACTAAATATTAAATTTTTCACAAAAAATTCAATTTATCACTAAAATTTCAATTTTTCACTAAAAATTCAATTTTTCACTGAAATTCAATTTTTCACTAAAAATTCAATTTTTCACTAAAAATTCAATTTTTCACTAAAAATTCAATTTTTCACTAAAAATTCAATTTTTCACTAAAAATTCAATTTTTCACTAAAAATTCAATTTTTCACTAAAAATTCAATTTTTCACTAAAAATTCAATTTTTCACTAAAAATTCAATTTTTCACTAAAAATTCAATTTTTCACTAAAAATTCAATTTTTCACTAAAAATTCAATTTTTCACTAAAAATTCAATTTTTCACTAAAAATTCAATTTTTCACTAAAAATTCAATTTTTCACTAAAAATTCAATTTTTCACTAAAAATTCAATTTTTCACTAAAAATTCAATTTTTCACTAAAAATTCAATTTTTCACTAAAAATTTAATTTTCACTAAAAATTCAACTTTTCACTAAAATTTCAAATTTTCACTAAAAATTCAATTTTTCACTAAAATTCAATTTTTCACTAAAAATTCAATTTTTCACTAAAAATTCATTTTTTCACTAAAAATTCAATTTTACACTAAAAATTCAATTTTTCACTAAAAATTCAATTTTTCACTAAAAATTCAATTTTACACTAAAAATTCAATTTTTCACTAAAAATTCAATTTTTCACTAAAAATTCAATTTTTCACTAAAAATTCAATTTTTCACTAAAAATTCAATTTTTCACTAAAAATTCAATTTTTCACTAAAAATTCAATTTTTCACTAAAAATTCATTTTTTCACTAAAAAGTCAATTTTTCACTAAAAATTCAATTTTTCACTAAAAATTCAATTTTTCACTAAAAATTCAATTTTTCACTAAAAATTCAATTTTTCACTACATATTTCACTTTTTCACTAAAAATTCAATTTTCCATAAAAATTTAATTTTTCACTAAAATTCAATTTTTCACTAAATATTCATTTTTTCACTAAAAATTCAATTTTTCACTAAAAATTCAATTTTACACTAAAAATTTAATTTTACACTAAAAATTCAATTTTTCACTAAAAATTCAATTTATCACTAAAAATTCAATTTATCACTAAAATTCAATTTTTCACTAAAAATTCAATTTTTCATAAAAATTCAATTTTTCACTAAAAATTCAATTTTTCACTAAAAATTCAATTTTTCACTAAAAAATTCAATTTTTCACTAAAAAATTCAATTTTTCACTAAAAATTCAATTTTTCACTAAAAATTCAATTTTTCACTAAAAATTCAATTTTTCACTAAAAATTCAATTTTTCACTAAAAATTCAATTTTTCACTAAAAATTCAATTTTTCACTAAAAATTCAATTTTTCACTAAAAATTCAATTTTTCACTAAAAATTCAATTTTTCACTAAAAATTCAATTTTTCACTAAAAATTCAATTTTTCACTAAAAATTCAATTTTTAACTAAAAATTCAATTTTTCACTAAAAATTCAATTTTTCACTAAAAATTCAATTTTTCACTAAAAATTCAATTTTTCACTAAAAATTCAATTTTTCACTAAAAATTCAATTTTTCACTAAAAATTCAATTTTTCACTAAAAATTCAATTTTTCACTAAAAATTCAATGTTTCACTAAAAATTAAATTTTCGCTAAAATTTCAAATATTCATTAAAACATAAATTTTTCACTAAAATTTAAAATTTTCATTAAAACATAAAATGTTCACTAAAATTTCAATTTTTAACCAAAAATTAAAATTTTCATTAAAATTCAATTTTTCACTAAAATTTCAAATTTTCACTAATAATTCAAATTTTCACCAAAAATTCAATATATCACTAAAAATTCATTTTTTTTTATTTAACATTTATTTGTTTATAATTAAATTAATTGTTTTTAATTAAAAATTAAATTTGTTCACATAAAATTTGCAAATTAAAAAAAAAATTTGGTTAATTTAACAAATATCGCACCAACGTGACTTCCGCCAACTTTAACATATTTCATTAACGTGTTACGTTCTACCAAGTAGCAGAAAAAGACGAAATAAAAATCTAAAGAAAATGTTAAAATTTGGAAGGATAGAACAAAACGAAAAAGTAGGCGTTCACACACTTTGCGCGCAACATTGTAACATTGACCCAATTTTGATTTAGTTGCGAAAACACTTTGCAAAATTGTGAAATTTTCGCGCAAAACGGTTCCCCCAGTCGCTAGTCGAACCCAGCCGAATGCAAAACGCAGTCAAGTGAAAAGTACTGCAAATGAAAACGTAGCCAAAATTCCTAGAAGAAACTGTGAAATTCAATTCAATTATGAGCGAATGTTGCTGCCAACATCAACTGTCAGCGAAAGTACCAAACGAAAAAAACTACCTTAAAATTTTTCTCATGCAAAATATAAATTTGACTTTTTCTGCAAATTGGTTTAGTGCTTTAAATGAACCATGTTTTCTAGTCTTCTTTAAGTTGTTTGAATTTCTTTTGTTTTTGTTTTTTTTTGTATTTCTTCGACTATTTTTCATATTAATTTTCATGCATTTTTCATAACATTTCACTGTTCGATTTTCGTTGTCTTTATTTATCGCATGCCATCAATATGCGCACAAATGATTGCTTTGGGATTCATTATCCTGCAGGAGTCGAGGCATTATTCAGGCACGAATGATGCTTGTCTGCTGTTTGGCTTTAATTAAATTATACGCAAACACAGCGCAAAAACAAAGAAAAACAAAAATAAAACAGTTAGTATTTTATTTCAGTCTCATCGCACATGACATCATTTAATGCCTCAGTGCGTAGGTATTTACCGAAAATAAACACCAGCTACTTCTTTTCACTACCCACCGCATCATCCTGCTTTTCACACGCTCAGTTTGGTCTTTATTTAACCTCCAACCTATCTCTCTCTCTCTGTTTTTTATACAATCTTGCTTTTTAAACATTCTTTTCGCTTTCCCTTACCTCCTTCCGGTTAGATTTCTGTACTCAGTTAGAACCTTATTTTAATCCTTACCGAACTCTCACATCCCCTAAATTTGTCTTCTCTACTTTCCACCTCTTTTTATTTAATCTTTTGTACATGTACTTCATAACTTATCGTAACTCCCCTAAATTCTACCTTTAACTCCGCTAAATAAATATTATTCTTTGCACATCGCCCTTTCTCTTCTTTCCTTTTTTACGTAGATACATAGCTACTCCTTTATTTAGGTCTTCAGAACTTAATTTTTTTTTACGCCGACCTTTATCTGGTATTGTTTATGTAGTCCTTTACCTTGTTCGTTGGTTTCCTACCTTGTCGGATTTTACAGTTCATAGGAATGCAACCCGATTGAACATTTCAACATGCCCTGGAGCGTCCTCTAAATGGCTATGATTCCAGAATTCCAGAATAACACCAGCAGACATCTCCAAAAATAAATTGAGTATATACTTTTCCACTGGCAATCAGTCGCAATTAATGAGATAGGTTCTCTCGCTCCATGGGAAGGGAATCGCAATGGACCCTTAGGTCTCTGAGTGGAAGTGATTCCAACGCCATCACCAACTTTTTATAACCTAACCTACGTGGACATATGATATTCAATAAAATAATCATACATTACTAATGCTTTAACCTTTTTTTCTACTCAATTTACCTTAACGTTTAATTTTTTACTGTTGTCCTCATTTTCAACTTCATCTTTAATTAAACTTTTAGCTCGTCCTTTATCACACTGTTTCTCTTAGCACTATTTTTTATGATGACCTTACTCTCCTCTCAATTAACTTTTTTGTTATCACGATATCTATTTCGTTATCTACAACATAGATGTTCTGCATTACTGCAAGTATTATCCTGTTTCTAGTTGATCCTTAATCAAATTCTTCACATTTTCTTTGTCTTCGCCCTGTGTTTTGTTATACAGAAAAAAATAATCAACGTAAATATAGTACCGATATTAATTGCATTCATTAATCAATCCAGCAATTAAATTCACTAATTTAATGAAAACATTTGCTATTCTTCGTTAATTCAGCAATTTTGTTTACTAATATGAAGGTTTGTACGTCAATGCAGCAAATAATTTAGTCGGCACAGTTTTGGCTAATATAAATGCTGAAACTGCACCGACTTATTTCATTAAATTAGTGATTTTCATTGCTGGATTTATTAATGAATGCAATTAATGTTGGTTGCTGTTACGACGATTATTTTTTTCTGTGTAGAAACACATTACACTTTTTCACAATTGGTTTATCGTCTAAGTTATGTAAATTTATACAGTATACATAAATTTACATAACTTAAATAATTAATTATTTTATATTTTTAAAATGTTTGTTTGATATAAATCAGTATTAGATAGAGTTATTTACAAATCTCCTGCAATGCCATTATCTTCAATTCTGTCATTACTACTTTCTCCTTTCTTACCTTTTATATTATCTGTCAAATTTGCCATCCTTCAACTTGATCTCTACCTCATCTTATTCCAAAGCCGGTATCTTTTCCCTTAATACTTACAACTTTTTAGCTTTTGATCTCTACCTCATCTTATTCCAAAGCCGGTATCTTTTCCCTTAATACTTACTACTTTTTAGCTTTTGATGTTATCTCCATCATACCCTGTCCTTTGCAATAATTTTAACCTCGATTTCTACCTCTTCTATTACCACGTCCTGTAGTTCTTAATGTACCTAATGAACATTTCATCTTTTTACCTTTTCTCGTTTATACGATATATTAAATACTTTCTTTTCATCATTCTTTAAAAACAATTTTTAACTCCATAAATATCTTACATCTCTATCTCTTCAAATCGTTTATTTCTTTATAATCTTATTACTCTTCAAATATCTTTGTCTTTAAATCATTCCTAAATCTATCATTCCTAATCCATTGAAGACATTCGATATATTCGGATTAAACCTCGTTCTTTAAATTCCTATTTAAGGTCTCCTTCATCAAAACCACTTTATCTACTTGATCATTTCCACATTTTAACTCTCATTATTATCGCCATCTTCAAAATCCGGAGCCTCTTCCTGTAAAGATGAGAACGGAAATCTAGTGACAGATATCCAGAGCACACTGAAAATATGGAGGGATCACTTCTCTAAACTGCTGACCGGTGATGATGACCGCAATTCCACCGATAGAGAAGCAAACCCGGCAACCCCAGTACTTGATGACGACGTTGAGATTCCGCCACCCGACCATGACGAGGTCAGAACAGCCATTGCTCGGCTGAAAAACAACAAAGCCGCAGGTGCTGATGGCCTGCCTGCTGAATTGTTTAAGACCGGAGGCGATGAGCTAATAGAGAGCATGCACGAGCTCGTAAGCAGAATATGGTCGGATGAAAGCATGTCAAGTGACTGGAACCTCAGTGTACTCTGCCCAATCCTTAAAAAAGGGGATCCCACTATCTGCGCCAACTACCGTGGGATCAGCCTACTCAATATCGCATACAAGGTTCTATCGAGCGTATTATGTGAAAGACTGAAGCCCATCGTCAACAGACTGATTGGACCTTATCAGTGCGGCTTCAGACCTGGAAAGTCCACCATGAGGGAACGATTATACGGCGCAATGTCTGAGTTCGGTATACCTGCGAAACTTATAAGGCTTTGCAGGATGACCCTGAGCAACACACGTTGCTCAGTGAGAATATGAAAAGACCTCTGCCGAACTCCGTCAAAGCGGCACTATCCTCAACAAAAGTGTCATGTTGCTCGCAAATGCCGATGATATTGATATCATTGGCAGGAGCACACGAGCAGTCAGCGCAGCATTCTCCAGATTGGAGAAAGAGTTGCGTCGAATGGGTCTAGCGGTGAACGAGGACAAGACGAAGTTCCTTGTGACAACAAGCAAAAAAGAATCCGTGCGTCTTGTACAAAAAGCTGATTTTGACACCCACAAGTTCGACATTGTGAAGGACTTCGTCTATCTGGGATCCAGCGTAAACAGCAACAACGACGTCAGCCTGGAGATCAAACGGAGAATAACTCTTGCCAACAGGTGCTACTTTGGGCTCAGTAGGCAATTGAGAAGCAGAGCCCTCTCTCGCCGGACAAAAACAACGCTCTACAAGTCACTCATCATGCCCGTCCTACTTTATGGTGCAGAAACATGGACGCTGGCATCCACCGATGAGAGAGTATCATCCTACTTTTTTACCTTATACTCATTTAAATCTTCTATATATTCTTAATCAACTGCTTAATTATCTTGATCTTTACATTGGTCTTTAATGTGCTATTTGTCTTGTCCTTTATGCCTTGCATCGAGAATACGATTACTTATTTCTCTATAATCTCTACAACCTCCAAATGTTGTTACTCTTTCAAATCCATCGTTATCGCTTGCTGGATCACATTATGTTCCTTTTCTTTTACTCCTCCTCCCTTTCCTCCTCATTTATCTCCTCCTTCTTTATCTTCTATTTAATCTTTAACATTTTTCTCCATTTCCTTCGCTTTTATAAACTCCACAACCTCCAATCTGCATACCCTTTTCCTTCTCTATTACCTTCACAACCTGCAATTTTACCTACTCCTTAATGTCCTTCATTATCAGATGCTGGACCACGTTTTATTCCTTATCTCTTCCTTCTTCGTCTTTATCTACTACTTCTTTTTGTTCTTGTTAATAGTTAGCATTTCTTTCTTCACTGCCTAATAGTTTGGCGCTACAGTCCTGTATAGAAATGGGCCGATCTTTTTCACCATTTCAGCTGAGCGTTTTATTTTTGTACTCAAAGTGATGGGGCCTACTGTTTAATGCCGAATCTGAATACTACGAACTGTTCTACTCGCAGTCTTGACAAAATGGCATTTCTTTCTCCATTTCCTCCTCTTTTATAAACTCCACAATCTCCAAATTTTTCTGCAATTCATTTTACTCTTCATCGACCTTTAACGTCCTTGACTATGTATATTCTTTTCGTTATCTTTTCTTATTATTCTTTAACATTTTTTTCCATTACGTACTCCTTTATAACCACCACAAACTCCGACTTTATCTGCACATCCTGATCATCCATCTCTTTCTCGCACATTGTCTCAGTACGCTGAATGATCTTTCAAATCATTCTCGCACATTGTCTCAGTGCGCTGAATGATTTTTCGTCTCTTTCTAACACATTGCTTAGTACGCTGAATTGTCTTGCGTCTCATTTACTTTTGCACAGTGGATCATCCATCTTTTTCTCGCACATTGTCTTAGTACGCTGAATTGTCTTGCGTCTCATTTACTTTTGCACAGTGGATCATCCATCTTTTTCTCGCACATTGTCTCAGTACGCTGAATGATCTTTCGTCTCTTTCTAACACATTGTCTCAGTGCGCTGAATGATCTTTCGTCTCTTTCTAACACATTGCTTAGTACGCTGAATTGTCTTGCGTCTCATTTACTTTTGCACAGTGGAGCAAATTACCTCTTTTCGTAACCATATCATTATTTTAACTCGTCTTTAATTCTTTTTTTTTCTCCGTCTTTAAGTTATTCACCGCCACATTTAACCCTTCATGACGTCGGCCTTTATTATGTCGAAAATCATCTCCAATACCTTCTTCAATAACTCCTCTGTCACCTTCACCATTACCTTACCCATTACTTTCACCATTACCTAGAACATACTCACCTATTCCTCTAAGCGCTGCATTACCTCCTTTATTACCTACTCCATTCGATTCCTTTTCTCCTCCCTTACCATTGCCTTTTTCCTTAGTTCCTTCTGAATCTTCCCTTTGTCTTCCCTCTTTCAAACCTTTTTTTCTGTCTCCTGCACGTACTCCTGCTTCAACTGACCACATACCTACCAAATTCTTTACCACAACATGTGTCCATTCCACACCAACAACAATTTCTCTTCACCGACACCTTCTTGATTCCCAACTTCAGCACTAAAGCTATATCCATCGTCTTTTTGAAATCATCTCACCGCTCCACCCATCTGTACGCTACGCATTCAGCCATTACGCCCACGTCATCAACGTAAATTATGCGAATTGCCCATTTATTTGTTGTTGCTTCCATTGTTTTGTATGTATTACTTATACCCCCTAAGTCCTGCAAAAATTACAGCAAAACTTTATGTTGTGGCAGCGACATTGACGCAATAGAAAACAGCAAATGAGCCCCATGCGAGCGTGTCGTATAGACTTCCGCCGGAAATGCCTACGCGCCACCAATGTAGATACCCATCAAACACCACACCAGTTTTCGGTACGTTTCTCTTCGTTTTTTGTTCCCCTGTGTTGTGTTTAAGCGTAACGCATAATTTTTGTGTTTTGAGTGGAAAAATAAAATAAACAAACCAAACAATGAGCAGCATAAATCAAGTCGGGGCAGCAGGAGACCCCACGGTTATAGAGCCCCCGAACATCAGATTTAAAAAGCACTGTGCATAAAAAAAATATATAAATTACATTTTAGACAATTTTTATGTAACTTTTTAACATGTTTACAATATTAAAAAATAAAGCTTTGCATTTTTGTTTATCCTCTGGATTTAAAAAGATTTTCCATGTCAGAACGAAGTGCTATTAATAATGTTAGTAGACATGGGAAAATATGGGATTGTAAAAAATATATTTTAAACAGGTATCAAGTTGTACAAGAAGTTTCTATTTATACACAGGATTAAATAGATCTACTATTTAATAAGTCTCTAAATAAGATGCTCTTCATTGCAACTTCGTTTAACTTGATTCAATTTGAAATAATTTCAATGAATTTTATATACATTTTTCATCATATAAAAATATGATGTCGCCAAAATGCTGCACTCAGAAAAAAATCTAACCAAATCCCATTAAAAGTTGTCAATAGGACAGTTATTGATTTAATAGTATACAAAAAATAAATATTTTCATACAAACTCAAATATAATTTTATAGTATTTTGTAGTATTTTGTAGTATTTTGTAGTATTTAATGGGATTTACCGATTGATTAATTTCAATAGTAAAAACTATTTATTTTATGGTATCTTTATCTGAATGTATAAATGTGAAAGCGTATAACATATTTTTTAAAGCTTAATAAATGTTTTAGAAATTTGCTTTGTATGTGTCAGCTGGAGAACATTTTTTAAGTTATAGTTTCAAAAGCTATTCTTCATCTTTTGAATGATGTAAAATATAGTACACCGCAAACATTTACTGATGTCTTAAAAAGTTGATATATAGATGCACCACCTCCCAAAATAGGTTTCTGATTTAAGTGTTTGTGCGAAATGACCTGCATAATTTTTCTCTACACCATCGCCTATCCTATTAATATAATAAATCTCTTTGTTGGTTTGTTGGTTTGTCCTTTTGTTTGTTTATTTGTTTGTTTGTTTGTTCCACATCTCCGTCTAAACGGCTGATCCAATTTTCTTGAAATTTTTACCACAGATGCGGTATGGTCTGGAAGCAATGATAGGCTATATATGGGCGGGATTGGACAAAGAGGCGTGGCACCTCCCATAAAATCTAAACTTTTAATACGATATAACTCGGCACTTTCACCAGCTACGAACATGAAACAAAAAACTCAAATACAAAAAATATACAAAAAAAATACAAAAAAACAAAAGCAAAAATACAAAAATACAAAAACAAAAGCAAAAATACAAAAACAAAAGCAATAACATAAAACAAAAATCCAAACTAAAGGAAAAACAAAAAATGAAATAAAAAGAAAAAAAAACAACAAAAAAAATCAAAAACAAAAGCAAAAACAATTTTTTTTCGACATTGTTTTTGGCGTTTTTTTTTTTTTTTTTGGAAAATGTGATTTTGATCTTTGCATTGTTTTTGTCGACCAATAATTTTTTTAACATTTTTTTTTTCGAAATTTTTTGAACATTGTTGTTTTTGTTGAATATTTTTTTTTTGTAAAATGTCGATTTCGACCATTGTGTTCTTATTGTCGTCCAATTTTTTTTTAACATATTTTTTTTCGAAATTTTTCGAACATTGTTGTTTTGGTCGAATATATATATTTTTAAATTTCGAATAGACGTCAAAACTGCTTAACCGAATTGAACAAAATTTTGTCACAATATGTATGTTGGGCGTGGGCAGAGTATATGCTATATATCGGTAAGATTGGTGGACTGGGCACCTCCCATAAAACGCCTATCAGCAATTGGGATAGCAAATTTTATTAAATTTTGGTCGGCGTTATTTTTAACCATTCTAAACGGTTTCTCCGAATGTGGGAGTGATTGGACCACTCCCCATAGAAGATACATTTTACATTACGTGTATGTCAACAGTTATTATATTAATATCAAGATATTTCACACCAGGTTAAGAACCACCCAAAATTCTTTAAACTCACCACACCAAAATTCCCCACATTAAAACTCACCACGCTAAAACTCACCATACAAAAACTCACCACACTAAAACTCACCACACTAAAAGTCACCACACTAAAATTCTTCACACTAAAACTCACCACATTAAAACTCACCACGATAAAATTCACCACACAAAAATTCACCACACTAAAACTCACGACAATAAAACTCACCACAATAAAATTCACCACACTTAAACTCACCACACTAAAAAAATCTATCTGTGAAAAAATCTACGCGGAAAAATTCTACGGGAAATAATTCTACAGGGAACAATTCTACCGGGATGAATTCTACGGGAAGAATTCTACCAGGAGGAATTCTACGGGAAAGCGTTCTATGGGGAAGAATTTTACGGAGAATATTTCTACTGGGAAGAATTCTAGGGCGAAATGTTCTACGGGGAAGAATTCTAAGGGGAAGCGCAGTCTGAGAAAGAATTGTCTTTGAGAAAAGTTGTTAAGGCGGAGAATTATTATTTGATTACTACATTTATAAAACCAATAAAAAACTTCAACAGCTAAGCACGGGCCCCTCATATAAATAATAAAAATGTTTTTTATATTAATATTATCGCTCCATATCTTTGAATACACAATATCTTGGAACGAGTCGTGCACGGGTTCAGCTATAATATATATATTTTAATTTAGAGCTTATCATAAATCTTGATGATATCAACGTTGACATCTACTTGATCGTTAAATAAATTCATCAGTTAAACACTCATTGATTTCGACAAAAATATAATAAACAATCAATATCAAATGATATCATTTATTCTAAGTAACTTAGCAATCAAAAGTTGTTGTATACATACATCATACAACTCAGAGAGCGGGACACATCTCTTCAGGATTGAATTCAATTTAGAAAAACACAGACTTAAAATAAATCACCATTAACAATTTGTGGTTATCATCTTGAAATTATAATTCAGAACTCTGTCTATAATTATTAAAAATTCAACATAAAAACGAGCTTTGATTGTAATAATCATGAACAAGCGATATCAACAAGATTACGATATAATAAGTAAACGCATATTTTTGTCATATAAATGCAACAATCGTATGATTGTTGGACGGGTCTAGTTTAATGTTTTGGAATTCATTGAGTAGATCACCTGCCATCATAACAGAAGGCATTGTACATTGAAATCATAAACAACACAAATCGTTATAATAATGTCGAGATTTGACTATCGACATCAACTCCAACAAGATTCATCTCCAGCCTTCGTCATATAATTCAGCGTAGATTGAAACAATTCATTGTGAGACCACATGTCTTTTTAATAGAAGTCAGATTAGATTGAAATCGCCAACATCAGATCATCATAATTATAATAATTTCGAAATTAAAACGTCGATAGCATCAATGAGATCATCATATTCATCACCTGTCTTCGTCATAGAATTCAGCGTCGATTGAATGAAATCATTGCGTTCATCACCTGTCTTCTTAATAGAAGACAGAGTAGATTGAATTCGCCAACATCATCATTATAATAATTTCAAAATTTATATATCGATATCATCAACCAGATCATCATTTTCATCACCTGTCTTCGTCATAGAATTCAGCGTCGATAGAAAAAATTCATGGCGTTCATCACCTGTCTTCTTAATAGAACTCAGAGTAGATTGACATCGTCAAAATCATTTTCAATATAATCGAGATCCAAGAGGAAGAGGAAGCTAGTGTTTTAGAATATATCTATTAAAATTTAAAAATTTGGCTTCATATTCCGAAAAAAAAAAACCAATGGAAATATGAAAATATACCATATACCCAATCAAATATAAAATGTCCATATGAAGTTTAGAATTTTACATTTCAAAAATCCTATGGTATGATAGTGAATAAATTTCAAGGAATTTTTAAATACATCAATTAAATTGATCATATAGGAATTGTAATTCAAATTTACCATTTGATATATAAAATTTGATGTATAAAATTTAAAAACTTAATTTAAAATTTAATAATTGAAAATTGAATCTATAAATTACACTTAAAATTCCATTTACCCTAAATAAAATGAAATCCAAATAAATAATTTGAAATTACAAATTTCAGTTCGAAATATTTGAATTCTAAAATAATAAAATACATTAAATAAAATTAATTTCAAAATATATCTATTTTAATTTAAATATACCATTTAAAAATTAGAAAATATCATGTTTGCCAATTTATCAATTTATTTCACTCTTAATTTATTTGTTACTAGCTGGACCCGTGCACGACTCGTGCCAAGATTTTCTGAATTCAAAGATATGGAGCAATTTTATTAATATAAAAAACATTTTATTATTTATATGAGGGGCCCGTGCTTAGCTGTTGAAATTTGTTTATTGGTTTTATAAATGTGGTAACCAAATAATTCTCCGCCAAAACAACTTTTCTCAAAGACAATTTTTTCTCAGATTGCGGTAGAATTCTTTCCCGTAGAATTCTTCCCCGTAGAGTTTTTCCCAGTAGAAGTTTTAGTGTGGTGGGTTTTAATGTAGTAAGTTTCGGTGTGGTGAGTTTAGATGTGGTGAATTTTGGAGTGGTGAGTTTAATTGTGGTTAGTTTTGGTGTGGTGAGTTTTAGTATGGTGAGTTTCAGTGTGGTGAATTTGAGTGTGGTGAGTTTAAGTGTGGTGTTTTTAAGTGTGGTGAGTTTTAGTGTGGTCAATTATAGTGTGGTGGGTTTTAGTGTGGTGAATTTTAATGTAGCGTGTTTTATTGTGGCGTGTTTTAGTGTAGCGAGTTTTAGTGTGGTGATTTTTATTGTGGTGAGTTTTAGTGTGATGAATTTTAATTTGATGAATTTTATTGTGGTGAGTTTTAGTGTAGTGAATTTTAGGGTGGTGAGTTTTAGTGTGGTTAATTATAGTGTGGTGGGTTTTAGTGTGGTGAATTTTAGTGCGGTGAGTTTTAGTGTGGTGAGTTTTAGTGTATCGAAATTTGAGTGTAGTGAGTTTTAATGTGGTGAGTTTAAAAGTGGTGAATTTTAATGTGGTGAAATTTTAGTGTAGTGAGTTTTAGTGTGGTGAGTTTTAGTGTGGTGAAATTTTAGTGTGATGAGTTTAAGTGTGGTGAATTTTAGTGTGTTGAATTTTTGTGTGGTTAGTTTTAGTGTGGTGAGTTTTAGTGTGATGAGTTTTAGTGTGGTAAGGTTTAGTGTGGTGAGTTTTGGTATGGTGAGTTTAAGTGTGGTGAGTTTTAGTGTTGTGAATTTTAGTGCGGTGAGTTTTAGTGTGGCGACATTTGAGTGTAGTGCGTTTTAGTGTGGTGAGTTTCAGTGTAGTGAGTTTTAATGTGGTGAAATTTTAGTGTGGTGAGTTTTAGTGTGGTGAATTTTAGTGTGGTGAGTTTTAGTGTGGTGAAATTTTAGTGTGGTGGGTTTTAGTGTGGTGAATTTTAGTGTGTTAAATTTTTGTGTGGTGAGTTTTAGTGTGGTGAGTTTAAGAGTGGTGAGTTTTAGTGTGGTGAGTTTTAGTGTGGTGAGTTTTAGTGTGGTGAGATTTTGTGTGGTGAGTTTTAGTGTGGTGAGTTTTAGTGTGGTGAGTTTTGGTGTGGTGAGTTTTGGTGTGGTGAGTTTTAGTGTGTTGAATTTTTGTGATGTGAGTTTAAGTGTGGTGAGTTTTAGTGTGGTGAGTTTATGTGTAGTGAGTTTTAGTGTGGTGAGTTTTAGTGTGGTGAGTTTTTGTGTGGTGAGTTTTAGTGTGGTGAGTTTTAGTGTGGTGAGTTTTTGTGTGGTGAGTTTTAGTGTGGTGAGTTTTAGTGTGGTGAGTTTTAGTGTGGTGAATTTTAGTGTGGTGAGTTTTAGTGTGGTGAATTATAGTTAATGTGGTTAATTTAAGGGTGAATTTTAGTGTGGTGAGTTTTAGTTTGGTTAGTTTTAGTGTGGTGAGTTTGTTTTTATTTTTTTTTCCTTTTTTTGTTTTTCATTTAGTTTGGATTGTGGTTTTATGTGATTGGTTTTGTTTTTGTATTTTTGCTTTTGTTTTGTTTTGTGTTGTGCTTTTGCTTTATTGTTTTTAAATTTTTTTTTTTGTATTTGAGTTTTTTGTTTCATGTTCGTAGCTGGTGAAAGTGCCGAGTTATATCGTGTTTAGGTTGCATGGGAGGTGTCACGCCTCTTTGTCCAATCCCGCCCATATATAGCCTATCATTCCTTCCAGACCATTCTGCATCTGTGGTAAAAATTTCAAGACAATTGGATCAGCCGTTTAGACGGAGAAGCGGAACAAAAGTGGTTGCTTTTGTTTTTGTATTTTTGCTTTTGTTTTGTTTTGTGCTTTTGCTTTTTTGTTTTTAATTTTTTTTTTTGTATTTGAGTTTTTTGTTTCATGTTCGTAGCTGGTGAAAGTGCCGAGTTATATCGTATGTAAGTTTAGGTTGTATGGGAGGTGCCACGCCTCTTTGTCCAATCCCGCCCATATATAGCCTATCATTCCTTCCAGACCATACTGCATCTGTGGTAAAAATTTCAAGACAATCGGATCAGCCGTTTAGACGGAGAAGCGGAACAAACGTGATTGCTTTTGTTTTTGTATTTTTGCTTTTGTTTTGTTTTGTGCTTTTGCTTTTTTGTTTTTATTTTTTTTTTGTATTTGAGTTTTTTGTTTCATGTTCGTAGGTGGTGAAAGTGCCGAGTTATATCGCATTGAAAGTTTAGGTTGTATGGGAGGTGCCACGCCTCTTTGTCCAATCCCGCCCATATATAGCCTATCATTCCTTCCAGACCATACCGCATCTGTGGTAAAAATTTCATGGAAATCGGATCAGCCGTTCAGACGAAGAAGCGGAACAAACGTACAAACGAACAAACGTACAAACGTACAAACGTACAAACGTACAAACGTACAAACGTACAAACGTACAAACGAACAAACAGATTTATTATATTAATAGGATTAATAGGATCTAAACCGTTGAGATCAGTTTGGCTCAAAGAAATACATATAACATTCGTATCTTATCATACTTGACATAATTTCTAAATTTTAAAATAAAAAATATTGACAATTTAAAGTCGACTTTAAAATAAAAATAAAATTTTTAACACTTTTGTTTATGTGAAAATTTCCAAAAAGGTACCTTAACTTTTAAAGTTTACTTAAAATTGTCTATGAATACGCGCATTTATTATTTGTTTAAAGAATTCTTAAATTACATTTTATATTTTGTTATGATATAATATAAAATATAAAATAGTATTATCGAATTTTATTTGGAGTATTTTGAATTTCAAATAGAAATTGTGAAAAATCATTTTGTATTTTCAGATTTTTATTTTGTGTTTTAAACCTTCAAAGAGATGTTCAGACATTCATTCGTTATGCGTTTTTTTCAAAATGGTATAGTTAAAAATACCATTTTCATGTTCTTTTGAAAAATCTTATTTAAAAATTTCTCAAAAATAATTAAAAAAATTAATAATTAAATAAATAAAAAATAATTAAAAAAATAAATAAATGAGAAGTATTACATGTTTTACAAAAATATTTTTAAGGTCAAAAAATAAAATGTAAATTGAAACAGAAATTCTATACTCTTTTTTAAATTTTGATGTAGCCAAATAATTATGTCTTTTTTGCAATAAGTTCATTGTTGTTTGTAAAATTATTTTATATAGTTTTTTATTGTACTTAAAAAAAATATATATTTAAAATAATATAAAAAAAACTTTCTTTTTTTTAGAACATTATCATTGGTTCTAATTACATTTCTGTACATATGGTAAGTACTATAAATTATATTATTGCTATATTTTATAATATATTGTGTATTGTCAAATATATTGGGCAATAAAATTATAATATTTAGCCTTTCAATGTCTCTCGAATACCTTCTATATATAAAGAAAGAAACTTCTTAAATTTATGCAGAATGTGTTACATATTCAAAAGTTTAAAACGTCAATTACAATTAAAGAATGCCTCTTCTTAATACCAAGAAATCATTTTTTTCTATTATTCAATCTTTGACAAGCACGAATCTAAAAAATTCTACGAACCAAGAAGAATACTACTTATTTGACAGCAAAGCGGTTTTCGTTTTTCTGGTTTCCCCCCATTTCAGCAAATCAATAGATTGATACACTAATAGAAACGAGTTTTTTTTATTGTCAAGAAATTCATTTCTTGAAATCTAAAAGTATATATTAATGATTATTTTATTAATAGTTAAAAAAAATACAAATTGTACATAGAAAACATTCATAATTTCCTTTTCTTCGAATCAATAAGCAAACTTTTCAATAACTTGTTGATAGTCACGAACTTAAATTCTGCAACTCAAGAAGAATATTCGCTATTTATATTTGATTATTTGATTATTTGATTATTTGATTATTTGATTATTTGATTATTTGATTATTTGATTATTTGATTATTTGATTATTTGATTATTTGATTATTTGTTTATTTGATTATTTGATTATTTGATTATTTGATTTTTTGATTATTTGATTATTTGATTATTTGATTATTTGATTATTTGATTATTTGATTATTTGATTATTTGATTATTTGATTATTTGATTATTTGATTATTTGATTATTTGATTATTTGATTATTTGATTATTTGATTATTTGATTATTTGATTATTTGATTATTTGATTATTTGATTATTTGATTATTTGATTATTTGATTATTTGATTATTTGATTATTTGATTATTTGATTATTTGATTATTTGATTATTTGATTATTTGATTATTTGATTATTTGATTATTTGATTATTTGATTATTCGATTATTTGATTATTTGATTATTTGATTATTTGATTATTTGATTATTTGATTATTTGATTATTTGATTATTTGATTATTTGATTATTTGATTATTTGATTATTTGATTAATTGATTATTTGATTATTTGATTATTTGATTATTTGATTATTTGATTATTTGATTATTTGATTATTTGATTATTTGATTATTTGATTATTTGATTATTTGATTATTTGATTATTTGATTATTTGATTATTTGATTATTTGATTATTTGATTATTTGATTATTTGATTATTTGATTATTTGATTATTTGATTATTTGATTATTTGATTATTTGATTATTTGATTATTTGATTATTTGATTATTTGATTATTTGATTATTTGATTATTTGATTATTTGATTATTTGATTATTTGATTATTTGATTATTTGATTATTTGATTATTTGATTATTTGATTATTTGATTATTTGATTATTCGATTATTTGATTATTTGATTATTTGATTATTTGATTATTTGATTATTTGATTATTTGATTATTTCATTACTTGATTATTTGATTATTTGATTTTTTGATTTTTTGATTATTTGATTATTTGATTATTTGATTATTTGATTATTTGATTATTTGATTATTTGATTATTTGATTATTTGATTATTTGATTATTTGATTATTTGATTATTTGTTTATTTGATTATTTGATTATTTGATTATTTGATTATTTGATTATTTGATTATTTGAATTTTTGATTATTTGATTACTTGATTATTTGATTATTTGATTATTTGATTATTTGATTATTTGATTATTTGATTATTTGATTATTTGATTATTTGATTATTTGATTATTTGATTATTTGATTATTTGATTATTTGATTATTTGATTATTTGATTATTTGATTATTTGATTATTTGATTATTTGATTATTTGATTATTTGATTATTTGATTATTTGATTATTTGATTATTTGATTATTTGAATATTTGATTATTTGATTATTTGATTATTTGATTATTTGATTATTTGATTATTTGATTATTTGATTATTTGATTATTCGATTATTTGATTATTTGATTATTTGATTATTTGATTATTTGATTATTTGATTATTTGATTATTTGATTATTTGATTATTTGATTATTTGATTATTTGATTATTTGATTATTTGATTATTTGATTATTTGATTATTTGATTACTTGATTATTTGATTATTTGATTATTTGATTATTAGATTATTTGATTATTTGAATATTTGAATATTTGATTATTTGATTATTTGATTATTTGATTATTTGATTATTTGATTATTTGATTATTTGATTATTTGATTATTTGATTACTTGATTATTTGATTATTTGATTATTTGATTATTTGATTACTTGATTATTTGATTATTTGATTATTTGATTATTTGATTATTTGATTATTTGATTATTAGATTATTTGATTATTTGAATATTTGATTATTTGATTATTTGATTATTTGATTATTTGATTATTTGATCATTTGATTATTTGATTATTTGATTATTTGATTATTTGATCACTTGATTATTTGATTATTTGATTATTTGATTATTTCATTATTAGATTATTTGATTATTTGAATATTTGATTATTTTATTATTTGATTATTTGATTTTCTATAATCATGATTTCAGAAGTTAATCTATTGTCAAAAAAAAATTAAAAGAACACGTGTTGATATATTTAAACTGAGGAAGAACATTCGCTATTGGATACAGAAGAATATAAAATGTGCATTTTTTAAATAGTCGCAATATAACAAATATTTCAGCAAAAACATTAATTATTACGTATTTTGAAAGCCAGTGAAAAAACTTCTTCAAATTAAGAATAGTAATTTTTTTGATAGTAATGCATTTAATTTCTGCAACTCAAGAAGATTATTCGTCATTGCACAAGTTATTAACGTTCATCAGCAGTCAATAGATTTATTGATTAATTACATTGAATGCAGAAGAATATATCATGTTACGTCACGATATAACATACCAATCAATTCAAAGAAAACTGACTTGCAATGTAATACTTTAATTTTTACCGACCACTTAAAAAGTTCTTCACATAAAAAAAAAATATTCTCGATTACTACTAAAGAACTTAACTTCTATGCCTCATAAAAAACAAAACTTCTTCACATCAAGAAGAATATTCTCGATTACTACTAAAAACATAACTTCTACGACTCACAAGAAAAAAACTTCTTCACATCAAGTAAAATATTCTCGATTAATAATAAAGAACTAACCTTGCAATGTAATACAATAACTATAAAAGCTTTTTCACATCAAGAAGAATATTCTCGATTACTACTCAAAAATCTAACTTCTATGACTCATTAGAAAAAAAACTTCTTCACATCAAGTAGAATATTCTCGATTAATATTAAAGAACTTAACTGCTATGACTCACAAGAATATTATAGATTACCATAAAATGAACACACAACAAAATCTATTTTCACCCACTTCTAATATGAAATTTTCTAAACTTTCTACAAAACATTTCCATTAAATATATTGTTTTATTTTTTTACTTATCTACGCACAAAACTCAATTTCACCCTCTGCACAATTTTTACACTCTCACTAATTATGTCAGTCATTGTCTCACATTGACGCCAGAAACAGCAGAAATATAAAAAATATGCAAAATACCTAAAATTGTGGTCAATGGCCCCGAGTTACACAATGCGGTCGGTCGTTTGACGCGTCATCTGCTTTAAATATCATTTACACCACGTAGCGCCCTTCAGGGAATTTGAAACATGCGATGAGATTAGAAAAAAAAAAATAAAAAAGAAACAAAATAAATTTACAATGGGGGGGGGGTACCTACTAAAAAGAAAAAGAAAAAACTAATTAAAAAACTAAAGTGCAAATGAAAACGAAAACGATCTATGAGCACTTTTTAAATTTAATTAACGAGCTTCAAATTAATTAGTTTACGTGGTATTTGAGTCACCCGCAGAGGCGACCACTGTTAAATTTAGCAAAATGTTAAATTTAATACATGTATTTTTTGTTCAACCCTCCCCCATTTCAAGCACTTAGTTCAAGGTCTTTGTAAGCCTCACCAATTAAGCAGCCAACTAACCAACCAAACAACCATCCTTCTAACTCCCTTCCATGTAATCGTATTACATGAAAGTGGGTGTAACAACCGAATTCGTAGTTTGGTTTGCCGAATTAATTTAGCCTCGTTTCGTTGGGTTCTGCTCGTTTAATTTGGCCACGAAAATCAAATTAAGTGGCGGCCTGTAAATTTAGTTGGTTAAATGATTTTTAAACGAATTTCAAATGGGCGAATGATATAAAATAAAATTGAGTGAAATTAAATTTGGCACAAATTTTAAAATAAACTTTGAACAAAATCCAGTTAAAACAATGAAAAACTTTATGCTGTGCGAAAGGTTTTAATTTGCAAATAATCATGAAAACTAACAGGTGATATAGGAAGGTAGTTGTAAAAATAGTTTTTGGTTTAAATAGTTGATATAAACTTTTTGCTAAAACTTTTATGGTTTAGAATAACTACTAAATACGACTTTTATGCATGCTGTTGGTTGTTGGATATTTGAGGTATATGAACTATAATAAATGATAACCATATTTCTACAAAATATCACAAAAAAGAATATAATTGAAGTTTTAGCAGGTGAAAAATTGAATGACATCATATTTTTTGTAAACACTTTAATTTAATTATATAAAAGTGTTTTTATTATTTTGAATAAAACTCAAAAATCCAACTACAGCTAAGTTCTTAAGTTTTAAAGCTGCATTCTAGCTAAGAAGGTGTTGAGTTAATGGGTATTCATGTCGCTTTAATTTAAACCAAAATTCAGTTTAACTACACAGTCAAAAAAATCTTCAATATGATGAATTTATTCATAAATATTATGAATTTTTTCACCAACTACCAGATTCATCATATTGATACCACCGTTCATTAAATGACTTATTGATGAATACATTCATTATATATATGAACAAAATATTCAATACTTTTATAAAATAATTCGAAAAAAAAAGTGTTGTAAAAATGTTATTTAAAAAAAAAAACATCATAGTGAAGAACGAAATATTCAATACAATGAATTTGAATCGTCATATTGATGAATTTGTTCATAAATTTATGAATATAATATTTTTTTACGAATTAAAAAAAATATATTTTTTTTTAATTTTTGATGTTGTCAAATTTTTATTTAAAAAATAACAGAAAAAAATTGTTTAAAAAAAAAAATTATCCGAAAAAAAAAATGTTTTCCAAAAAAAAAAAAAAAAAAAAAATATTGTTAAAAAAATTTTGTTCGAAAAAAAAAAAGGAACTGAGAACGAAAAATAAATATTTTGTTCGAAATTTAGTTTGTTGAACAGTATTCTTCAATATGAAGTAAAATATGTTGTATTTAATGTTCTTGTTCATTAATATGATGAAACGTATTCTTCACATATAGTTCACCATATTGAAGAACACTTTTTCCACAGTTACCAAGCATTCATCATTTTTGTGATAGCATTCATAAAATTGACGTCGTTAATCATTAATATTATGAATGGTTCGTCAATACATTGAATCATGGTTTGAAGAACGGAATTCATCAATATGATGTATATTTTTTTCTGCGTATAAAATAGTACTACAAAAACTTATTACAATAATTAAAAATGTTGTTGTATATACTAAAATTAGAAAACACAAACAGTTCAACTTTGGTTAATGATACAACGGAGTCTCATTGACCGATTTTTATTTTTAGCAAAATAAATTAAATTTAAAAAATTAAAATCATACTCTATCAATATCCAATTAAACATAAATAATTGTATTCAAAAATATTCACCACATCCAAAGTTTTGACCGATTAAAAATATTTTTACCACTGTCAGTGTATTTATAATTCTGATAAGATTTATAATATTTAAATAAATATGTTTTGATGAACAAAATTCATCAGTATGATGAACACTTGTTCATTAATATGATGAAATGGAGTCTTCGCATAATTACAAATTAATTATTCTAAATCTTATAAGAATTATAAATACATAAATGTATAAATAGATAAATTTTAGTTTGAACTTTGATGTTAAAAAAAATATTAAAAATGAAAATTATTGAAAAAATACGATTTTAGTTCATTGAATTATATCATCAATATGATAAATACTGATTGTTGGTAGATTTTTTTTTGTGTGGGAATGGCGTAAAACTTACAACTGGCGACAGACACTTTACAAATTAGACAAAACTTAGTGAACTTTGACGGATGAATTCAGTCACTGAGTATTTTAGAATATTTAGAGATAGTTTCATGACGGAAGAAATTAAGCTAAAAAAACAGACGACGATTTATTCTTATATTGTATAAACTTTTAAATAAAAAATATACAAAATTTTGTATTTTCATTCAAACGTTGTGGAGCACAATCTTACATTAAGAAATTGACATTCTTAGTATAAATATAATTTAAATATAATTTAAATATCTTCGAATTATAATGAGTCGAATTATGAGTCGGATACTCACTTAAAAAAAACAGTTTTAATTAAACAGAAAAAATGTACATCATATTGATGAATTGCGTACTTCAAAGCGTGATTCATTGTATTGAAGAACCATTCATTACATTAATGACTAACGACATCAATGTAATGAATGCGATCATATATATGATGAACAATTAGTAACTGTCGAAAACATATTCTTCAATATGATGAACTGTATGTGAGAATACGTGTCATCATATTAATGAAAAAAACATAAATTACAACATATTTAAATTCATATTGAAGAATAATGTTCATCAAACCAAATGAAAATATTTATTTTCGTTCATTTTTTTCGTACTTATCAGGGCTCTCATCACGTTACTTAAAAACGATCGTCGTTGAAGCGATAGTCATAAAATGCTATCGTTTTTGCTTAAGTAAGACTATCGTCTAAACGATATCGTTAGACGATTATCGTCATACGTGATTAGAGCCCAGTTCTCAAGTAGTTCTTGTATGTTATTTCTTATATAATGCTTGATCGACATGCATAAATTAGTAAAAGGTTTTATAATATATTTATTTATAATTACAACTTTTTATTAATACATTTATAAAAAAACTAGCTGGACCCGTGCACGACTCGTGCCAAGATTTTGTGAATTCATAGATATAAAGCGATTTTATTAATATAAAAAACATTATTATTATTTTTAATATCAGGGCCCCGTGCTTCGCTGTGGAAGTTTTTATTGGTTTTATAAATGTAGTAACCAAATAATAAATCTCCGCCAAAACAACTTTTCTCAAAGACAATTCAGACAGTAGAATATTTCGCCGTAGAATTCTTCCCAGTAGAAATCTGCGCCGTAAAATTCTTCCCCATAGAACGCTCTACCGTAGAATTCTTCCCGGTAGAACTCTTCCCGGTAGAATTCTTCCCCGTACAGTTTTTCCCAGTAGAAGTTTTAGTGTAGTTAGTTTTAATGTGGTGCGTTTTAGTGTGTTGAATTTTTAGTTTAGTGAATTTTTAGTGTGGTGAGTTTAAGTGTGGTGTGTTTTAGTGTGGCGAGTTTTAGTGTGGTGAGTTTTAGTGTGGTGAAATTTTGGTGTAATTAATTTTAGTGTGGTGAGTTTTATTGTGGTGAGTTTTAGTGTGGTGAGTTTTAGTGTGGTGAGTTTTAGTGTGGTGAGTTTCGGTGTGGTGAGTTTTTAGTATGGTGAGTTTTAGTGTGGTGAGTTTTAGTGTGGTGAATTTTTAGTGTGGTGAGTTTAGTGTGGTGAGTTTTAGTGTGGTGAATTTTTAGTGTGGTGAGTTTTAGTGTGGTGAGTTTTAGTGTGTGAATTTTTAGTGTGGTGAGTTTTAGCGTGGTGAGTTTTATTGTGGTGAGTTTTAGTGTGGTGAGTTTTATTGTGGTGAGTTTTAGTGTGGTGAGTTTTAGTGTGGTGAGTTTTAGTGTGGTGAATTTTAGTTTTATGTTTCATCTTTTTAGATTGTGTATGTGCTGAGTTATGTCGTTTTGAAAGTTTAAGTTGCATGGGAGGTACCACGCCCCTTTGTCCAATCCCACCCATATATAGCCTATGACACCCTCTTAGTATCCTGTGGCAAAATTTCAGTTAAATCGGTTCAGCGGTTTAGACGTGATGCTGGAACAAACAGTCAGACAGACAGACCGACAGACTGACAGACGGACCAAGAGTTTTATATATATAGATATATTTAAAAAAAAGTTTTTGTTAAAAAAACAAATATTTTGAAAACATTTTTTTCTTCGTACAATTTTTTTTTTTTGAATATTTTTTCCTGGTATTTTTTAATAAATATTTTTACAACAACATTTTTCCGAATTATTTACTACACATTTTTTTTTTAAATTCGTTTAAATATTTCCATCAATTAATGTTGAAAATTTAAAACAAAAATAGTTCAACAATATTCATCATATTTATAAAAAATATATTTTGCAAACAAATTTTTTTTGATAACAATTTTTTTTTTGTAATTTTTTTCCACAAAAATTTTTATTGAAAAAAAAAAAATTTTGGATAATAATTTTTTCGAAAAAAAAAATGTTGATCGTATATTATTTTTTTAATAACTTTTTTAAGGAATTTTTTTTTTTTTAATTATTTTCTAAAAACAATTTTAATTTTTTTTTTTTTCATAATTCGTAAAAAAGATGTCCTTCAATTAATTCATAAATATTATGATTATAATTAATTGTTTTTGTTTTACGACCTCTTTTTATACTTTTAAGATATTTTCTTATCGTGCTCAAGGTCCAGTCGGTACAAATTGGGTGTTTTGTACCAACAATTAAAACAACAAACAATTGGCCAAATGCATAGTGTTGCAGATCGTACAGCTGTTTCAGAGGCAGCCAACCCCCTTCATCAGCGATCTTTCTCTGCAGATTCAACATTTCAAGTCGCTTAAGTTTTCCTTCTCCAATAAACACAATAAAAATGATGTGCATCAATATGACGATTCAAATTTATTGTTTTGAATATTTTGTTCTTCACTATAATGTTCGATAGTAAGAATAAATTCATATATTTATGAATGCATTCATCAATATGTCATTTAATGGACGTTGGATTAGATGGTATTGATGATTTTTTTTTGTTTTTGTTATTAGTTCTCGTTTCCCTCTCTAGTTTGAAAATATATATACCGCATAACTAATAAAATTATCTAATAACATAATTTGTTTAATTTAATTTTGGCCACATGCATAGTTAGTAATTACATACATATTTTAAATCCGTAAATTAAGCAGACAAATATTAAATTTGCTGTCACATGTAATTTACATTTCATTAACAAAATCTCTATTTGTTTTGCTACTTTTTGTGCAAGTGCTCAAATGAAATAATTAATTTATAACACTGATCTGAAAACTAAAAACAACGTTGCCAACATAAAACGCATATAAACTTATTTGCATAAAAAAATATATTAATAATTTTCCATATTTTATGCAAATTATTTTGTAAAATTTAATTAAAAAATTATGCAAAACTTTAATAGATGCAACAAAAATAATATAAAATTGCACAATTATTTAAATGAAAGTTTTATTTTCAAATAATTAAAAATAGAAACCATTTTTTTTTTCGCATACTATTATTTTTGGAAATGATTTTATCATGTGCTGTCTACCAATATGTAGCACTTAAAACAGCACTTAGGAATTACTTGAAAACCACTTCGATTTAATGTCATAATTGAGTTTTCACCCAAATCAAAAATTCTCAAACATACGGTCGATCGTTCTCCCTATGACACTGAGCAGCTGTCAATGTGTAATAAATATTTGTTTTAACTCAAACATGGACTACACACCTGAACGTGTTTAAACCGAAAACACATTATAATATTTGAAATTCCTAAGTCTGCATAAATTTCTCTGGAGAATTTCACTGGAATTTGCAAAATAAGAAATCAGAATGAAACGAAATGGGTTATAATAACTTGACGCCAAATTTCCGGACAAGGATACAAGGTAAATTGCGGTCCAGTCAGTTGGGAGTCACACAGTTCGTTTGAAATACAGTCAGTTTGAAACACAGTCAGTTGGTTAGTCACAATGTCAGTTAGTCAGTAAGTCACACTGTCAGTTAGTCACAATGTTCGTCAGTCCTTCACTCAGTCAACCCTTCAGGTGAGAAATAAATCACAGCCAACATTGTGAAAATATTGTGTGGTGTTTGGGCTACATATTGAAATATGTAAAATACACAAAATCAAATGGAATAAATTTGTCGTAATTCCAAGTAATATTTGTTGTATTATTAATGTTTCTATTTGTTGAGAACTTGTTGGAAATTACTTTTTAGCTTTCTTTTTTTATTTTTGCTATTTGCCTTTTTCTGCAGTATACTTTGTATTCTTATCAAAATTTGTTTTTGCTTTTTATAGTATTTTGAATATTTAAAGTATTATATGTGGCTCTATGATTTCCAGAATAACAATATTTATATTGACTACTTTTAATATTTTTAACATTTAAATATTTTTCATGCCAATTTAATCGAAACGACGATGCAAAACTACGTAATAATATGGAAAAATCAGTATTTATTTGTCAGAGGTTTTGTTCAATATCTTAAAGTTGCTTAAAGTTATTGCCAACATTTTTAGTATTTATAATAACTATTGTCATTTTTAACGATTAGGCGAAAAATAGTTCTAGTCTGACTTTTTAAATTGTATTTTATGAGTATTACCACTTATAAATGGGGATTTCCGAATGATTAAAATTAGCGAACATATAAAGATTTAAATTGATTACAAAATATTTCGTATTTTCTTTAATTATGTTGTTTCACATTACGTTAAGCTAAATTATTCAACAATTAATTAATTATATACATTTTTGAGTATTTTAGATTATTTCAGTTTCAAATTTGATTTTTCTAAAAAATTTCAATCGTTCCAGGTAGAGCAAAAATTCACAAAAAAAAAAATTCATCAATATGATGAATTTATTCATAAATAGTATGAAATTTTCCACCAACTACCACCGTTCATTAAATGACTTACTGATGAATACATTCATGAAATTATTCGTACTATCAAACTTCATAGTAAAGAACGAAATATTCAATACAATGAATTTGAATCATCATATTGATGAATTTGTTCATAATATTTATGAGAATAATATTTTTTACGAATTTTTCAAAAAAAAAAAATATTTTTTAGTAAATATTTAAATTTGTTATAAAAAATTTAATTAAGAAATAACAGAAAAAAATGTTTTCAAAAAAAAAATATTCGAAAAAAAAAAGTTTCGAAAAAAAATGTTAGAAAAAAAAATTTGTTAGAAAAAAATGTTTCGAAAAAAACTACGACAAAAAAATAATTTTTCGAAAAAATATATTTTTTATAAATATAACTTTTTATTAATATAAAGTTGTATATATAAATAAATATATTACAAAATATTTTTCTAATTTGTGCATGCCGGGCAAGCATTATATAAGAAATAACATACAAGAACTAAATGAGAACTGATGATGGCAATATGAACAAAAAACCAGTTGGGAAGGTTAGATCACATGGGAAATTTTGAAGTAGGTGTTATTATGATAGTTAGGATTATCAAAATTATAGTCGGTCTAAGCCGACTATAAATACCCTACACATATGTGTGGTTAACATTCAAAGTGATATATAGTTCACCAGGGTATACGAATTCTGAAAATAACTACAAACTTTCCATCGCTGAAGAATGTCCATTCATTTGATACCCATATTTACAAATGGGTAGGTGTACCGAATTTCGATTTTTTTTTTGTGAACCACAAGTCTTTTCGCCGGAAAACATTACTATCATGTATTTGAGCATGATATCAATATATATTTGACCAAAAAAGTTTACCTAAGCACGTATACATAAAAATTGATCTTTATATGTACATTTTATATGAGGTATTTGAACATAAGTGGTCGGATCATAGGTCACAATGGACCGATCTCGCCAATTTAAGTTTCATTTATCTAGCACTTCAATTTTAATAGTAGTAGGGATTTCAACAGACAGACAGACGGAGACAGACGGACAGACAGACAGACGGACAGACGGCTAAATCGACTCAGGAGGTAATGCTGATCAAGAATATATATACTTTTCCATACCGGAGATGCTTCCTTCTGGGTGTTACACGGCGTACCAAACTGAATATACCCTTTCACTCTTAGTGTAGGGTATAATTATTAAAATAGAAATTATGATAAAATCTATCGCAGCGTCAAAATATTAAAGTTCCAATAAACAATTTAAATTTGCGCATTATTATTTAAAATGTGTCAATATTAAATTGTATTTCAAATTGCCCAATCAATTCCAAAACTAGCGCTCTTTGCTTTTCAAATGATTTGTCGATTAGAAAACTTTGAATCTTTGGTTTTTAAAACCTGTTTCTATTTCAAAACTCTCGTACTTGTCTTTTTCAATGCCGCTTTGATTACAAAACTTTCGCTAATTGCTTATTAAATGCTGTTTCAATTCCAAAACTCTTGTTTTTGCTTTTTTAAATTCTGCCGTTATTTGCATACTAAATGCTGCATCCAATCCAAAACTTTCGCTCTTTGCTTTTGAAATGTTTTTTCAATTCAAAAACTCTCCCTTTCCCTTTTTAATGATGAGTGAATTCCAAAATTTTGGCATTTTTCTTTTTAAATACTGTGTCTATTCCAAAACTCCCGTTCTTTCCTTTTTAAATACTGCTTCGATTCCGAAACTCTCGCTCTTTGCTTTTTAAAAACTGCTTCAATTACAAAACTCTTATTCGTTGCCTTTGAAATGCTTTTTTAATTGAAAAACTCTCTCTTTTCCTTTTTAAATAAGTGTGAATTCGAAAAGTTTGGCTCTTTGCTTTATAATGTGGTTTCTATTCCAAAACTCACGCTCTTTTTGTTTTAAATAATGCTTCGATTTTAAAAATCTAAATCTTTGCTTTTGAAATGCATGTACCGATTTAAAAATTCTCTCTATTCTGTCTATTTTCTTTTTAAATGCTGTTTATATTCCAAAACTCCCGCTTTTTCCTTTTTAAATGCTGCTTCGATTCCAGTACTCTCGCTCTTTGCTTTTGAGTTGCTTTTTCAGTACAAAAACTTTCTCTTTCCGTTTTTAATAATGAGTGAATTCCAAAATTTTGGCTTTTTTCTTTTTAAATACTGTGTCTATTCCAAAACTCCCGTTCTTTCCTTTTTAAACACTGCTTCGATTCCTTTCCTTTTCAAATGCTGTTTCCATTCAAAAACTCTCGCTCTTTGCTTTTTAAATACTGCTTTGATTCCAATAATCTTACTTTTTGCTTTTTAAATGCTGTTTCGATTCCAAAACTCTCGCTCTTTGCTTTTTAAATACTGCTTCGATTCGAATACTCTTGCTCTTCACTTTTTAAATGCTATTTTGATTCTAAAACTCTTTGATTTTTATGTAATACTTCGATTCCACAATACTTGCTCTTATCTTTTTAAATGCTGTTTCGATTTCATAACTACCGCTCTTTGCTTCTTTAAATGCTGTATTAATTTCAAAACTCTGGCTCTGCGTTTTAAATACTTTCACTGTTTAGTTTTGTGTGCAGTAAACAATACTCTTCGCCGTCGCCCGACGACCAAGTAGCACAAATCATGCGAAAAGTAAATGATAAATGACTCCGAAAGAGAAAAAAAAAATTAAGCAAAGCATAAAGTGTGATAAATATATATTTGAAATATGAAAGAATTGCTTTATAAAAAACATTCAACCGAAATAAATACAAATGTTGCTTCCTATCGAAGCAACGATCCATATTGTAAAAAAACTCTTACTTCCGTTCGAAAGCAAATAGAAGGAAGGGAGAGTGAGAGTTTGTGATTTGCTTCCTTTGATTTCACACATACCGGTTTTATACATATTTTAAGTGAACGTATTTTTTGGATAACAGATTTCGTAAAACTTGTGACAACATGTGGTGTATTTGATATGCATCATAATCAAAATATCAGTACTTCCAAAACTCTTGCTCTTTGCTTTTTACAATTTGTCACAGAAACTGGCGTCGTTTTATGTTGTTTCACAAAGTAGCATTCATTCTCACAATATCCCTCCAAATATCACAAAATATGCAAAACATATGTGCAAAATCACAAATCCTTTAAATATTAAAAAATTTAAATCATTTAAATTTTGCAAATCTCAAACCAAACATTAAAAATCTCCAGTAGAACTTAAAAAAAATATATTTAATATTTATAAAACAATCAAAAATTAAAGATTGTAGAATTATGTTTTCCTTTATTTAAAAATTTCACATAAATCTGTCTGTCTGCATAGTTTAATTTTGAATTTTCAAAATTTAAGTCGCAATTATTATTTAAAAAAAAAATCGCATTTTTTTAAGTATTTATATTTCATTAATTAGTCTGTCGCATTACTTTTTCACATTTCATACAAAAGCTTCTTAACATTTTTGAGCAGCTTATTTTATATTTAATTAGCGATTCTCACACTCATTTAATTTTCAACATAAATCAAAATTGTACACTACTCTTGCACTGCAAACCGTGACAGTTGGTTTATACTACATACAGACACAAAGCAAAACCAGAAGCACTGTAACTCATGGCTTCAAGAGTGATTTTTTATGGTTTTTTTTCTTTTTAATTTTTTACTTTTACCAAAGTTTTGAAAGTTTTTGCTTTTTGCATTTTAACCATTGCCGCAAATACCACGATTTATACATAGTGGCTTTTCGCTGATGTTTTACATTTTTAATTGCTTTTTCCTGTTTAAGAATTTCAACAAATTACATTCAAATGTAATTCGAAGCATTATTATTCATTTTTTTTATTATTATTTTTTAGTTATTATTTGTTCAATTTTGTTTTTATGCAAAATTAAAATTTATAAATTTTAATTGTTTAAAAATTCAAATTATTTTAGGGAAAATTTTACTTTATTTGAGAAATATTTAAATTTTAGTTAAAAATTGAATTTTTAGTTAAAAATTGAATTTTTAGTTAAAAATTGAATTTTTAGTTAAAAATTGAATTTTTAGATAAAAATTGATTTTTTAGATAAAAATTGATTTTTTTAGTTAAAAATTGAACTTTTAGTTAAAAATTGAATATTTAATTTAAATTGAATTTTAATTAAAAATTAAATTTTTAGTTAAATTTAAGAAATTTAATTTTTAGTTAAAAATTCAAATTTTAGTTAAAAACTGGAATTTAGTTAATAACTGAATTTTTAGTTAAAAATAGATACTTTAATAAAAATTTTAATTTTAAGTGAAATATTAAAATTTTAGTAAATAAAATAATTTTTAGTTAAAATTGAATTTTTAGTTTTAAATTTAAATTTTACTTAGAAATTGCATTTTTAGTTAAAAATTTAATTTATAGTGAAAATTTGAATTTTTAGTTAAAAATTGATTTTTCAGTGAAATATGGAATTTTAGATTAAAAATTTTGTTTTTAGTTAAAAATTGAATTTTTAGTTAACAATTGAATTTTTAGTTAAAAATTGAATTTTTAGTTGAAAATTGAATTTTTAGTTGAAAATTGAATTTCTAGTTAAAAATTGAATTTATAGTTAAAAATTGAATTTGTAGTTAAAAATTTAATTTGTAGTTAAAAATGAATTTTTAGTTAAAAATTTAATTTTTAGTTAAAAATTGAATTTTTAATATTTAGTAAAAATTGATTTTTTAGTTAAAAATTCATTTTTTAGTTAAAAATTAATTTTTTAGTTAAAAATTGAATTTTTAATTAAAATTGTATTTTAGTTAAAAATTAAATTTTTAGTTAAATTTAAGAAATTTAATTTTTAGTTAAAAATTCAAATTTTAGTTAAAAATTGTAATTTAGTTAATAACTGAATTTTTAGTTAAAAATGGAAACTAAATGAAAAATTGAATTTTACGTGATATATAAAATTTTAGTAAATAAAATAATTTTTAGTTAAAATTGATTTTTTAGTTTTAAATTTAAATTAAGTAAAATTGAAATTGCATTTTTAGTTAAAAATTTAATTTATAGTGAAAATTTGAATTTTTATTTAAAAATTGATTTTTCAGTGAAAAATGGAATTTTTAGTTTTTAGTTAAATATTGAATTCTTGTGAAAATTTCTTTTTATGTAAAAATGGAATTTATAATTAAAAATCTATTCATAGTAAAAAAATGAATTTTTTAGTGAAAATTTGAATTTATAGTAAAAAATATCGAAATTTTTATGAAAAATTGAATTTTTAGTGAAAAATTGAATTTTTAGTGAAAAATATAATTTTTTGAAAAAAATTGTTTTTTTAATGAAATATTGAATTTTTAGTTAAAAATTGAAAAATTGAAAAATTGAATTTTTAGTGAAAAATTTAATTTTGAGTGAAAAATTGAATTTTTAGTGAAAAATTGATTTTTTAGTGAAAAATTGATTTTTTAGTGAAAAATTGATTTTTTAGTGAAAATTTGAATTTTTAGTGAAAAATTGAATTTTTAGTGAAAAATTGAATTTTTAGTGAAAAATTGAATTTTTAGTGAAAAATTGAATTTTTAGTGAAAAATTGAATTTTTAGTGAAAAATTGAATTTTTAGTGAAAAATTGAATTTTTATTGAAAAATTTAATTTTTAGTGAAAAATTTAATTTTTAGTGAAAAATTTAATTTTTAGTGAAAAATTTAATTTTAATTTTTAGTGAAAAATTTAATTTTTAGTGAAAAATTTAATTTTTAGTGAAAAATTTAATTTTAATGCAAAATTGAATTTTTAGTTAATATTGAATTTTTAGTTAAATATTTTAATTTAGTTAAACATTTAAATTTTAGTTAGAAATTAAATTCTTAGTGAAAAATTTAATTTTTAGTTAAAAATTGAATTTTCAGTGAAAAATGTAATTTTTAGTTAAAAACTAGCTTTAGTGAAAAATTGATATATGAGTCAAAAATTGAAGTTTTAGTTAAAAATTTAATTTTAAGTTAAAAATTGAATTTTTTACTTAAAAATTAAATTTTTAGTTTAAAAATGATTTTTTTGTTAAAAATTGACTTTTTAGTTAAAAATTGAATTTTTAGTTAAAAATTGAATTTTTAGTTAAAAATTGAATTTTTAGTTAAAAATTGAATTTTTAGTTAAAAATTGAATTTTTAGTTAAAAATTGAATTTTTAGTTAAAAATTAAAGTTTTAGTTAGAAATTGAATTTTTAGTAAAAATTTAAATTTTAGTCAAAATTTAATTTTTAATTAAAAATTGAATTTTTAGTTAAAAATTTAATTTTTAGTTAAAAATTAATTTTTAGTTAAAAATTTATTTATAGTTAAAAATTGAATTTTTAATTAAAAATTAATTTTTAGTTAAAAATTAAACTAAAAATTAATTTTTAACTAAAAATTGAATTTTTAGTTAAAAATTAATTTTTAGTTAAAAATTGAATTTTTAGTTAAAATTTTAATTTTTAGTTCAAAATTAAATTTATAATTAGAAATGGAATTTTTAGTTAAAAATAGAATTTTTAATTAAATATTTAATTTTGAGTGAAGTATTGATTTTTAGTTAAAAATTGTTTTTTTTTAAGTTAGAAATGGAAATTTTAATGAAAATTTAAATATTTATTCAAAATAAGCTTTCCAGATATGTCAAAGAAGCTTTAAATTGGCTAAAGAATTTTGTGAAACCACAACCAAATCAAACTTGTAACTTTTTTTTCGTTTTGTTTAAACATTCGTTAAAGTAACCCCATACAAAAAATACTAGTTAAAACAATGCAGAAACTTTGTTGAACAAAGTTAAGCAACCAAACTTTAGTTTAATTGCGAAGACAACTTTAATGAGCGAAATGAGAACGAGTTGAATTTGAAGTTTAATTTGAAGAGAGGTTAAATTTGAAGAGAAGGTTAAATTTGAAGAGAGTGTAATTGAAAGAGGGTTTATATTTGAAGAAGGAGTTACCTCGATAAGAATGGGTTAAGTTTAAAGATACCGTTAATTTAAAGTGGGATTAAACTCGAACAGAATGGCTGCAAATTCAAAGAAGAAGACGTTAAAACTTTGAAATTGTAACGCATTCAAATGGACAACATGTGTAACATGGCGGCAACAGCAGTTGTCAATGTCTATGCGAAAGATGTGCAGATAAAGAGCAGCACGATTCACCAGAGCGAGAGACAGAACTGAACAGACAGGACTCAGCAGGCGGTAGAATGACTTCGGTGATAAAAATTACATTATAAGAAAACCAGTTTAAGTAGCTAACATTAAAGAGCTGCCAATTTAAAGCTATCCCATAAAGCAACAAAAAAAAGGGTATAATTTGTACGCTACACTTTTCTACACATTCTCGATATAGAACAAAATTTAACCTTGACAAAGGTTGGGCTTTTGTGCTTCTTCAAATAGTCTAACAAATTATGACCTCTATAAAAGTTGACATAAATTCAAAAATACTGCAGTGTTTAGGCAATCAAAATTCTTTACAACTTGCTCTAAATAAAATTTCAATCTAAGTGCATAAAACTCCATAGAAATATTTTTTTCGGATTCATCATAAAATTTGCACAATACAAAGAAGTTGGTTGCATTGTATGCCACACAATAGATGAGACATGGTTGATGTCTTCCATGGAAACTGTATTAAATTTGTGCTCCCTTAGGATTTTTACATGTTCTTGCATTTCTATTGTTCATTTTCAGACATATATAAGGAATACAAAAGGCAACCAGCGGTTTCATTTGTGGCACACATGAGGCACATATTATGGCTGCCTATTTTTAGGCACAAATATCACACAGAAATTGTTCAATTAAGCAGCATCAACAAAAAAAAATCAGAAAAAAAAACAGCTCTAGTCTAGTCTTTGCCTAAACCCAAAAAGACTTTTATTAAATAGTTTTCTTTTTGCTGAATAGCTGTTTATTTATTTGGCTACATCCTTTTGGTCTTAATAATCAAAAAAAAACCAAACAAACAAAAAATAAATAAAAGGGTCAACTATAAGCTTCCCTTTGCTATTAGAGTTGATTATATCTGTTGGGATTGTTACGAGGTTTATTAGGTTACCGTTGGTATTGGTTTTCGTTGGACATTAGACTTAGTTGGCTGCTGTTATTAGATTTCGTATCTATTAAGTTTATTAGTGACATTTATGAAGGCTACTAGCACGCAAATTACCAAGCATGCAGCACTATTTTTGGCACCATAAAGAAACTCATTTATTTTGTAATTTTATTTGCAACTAATATTATGTACTAAGGCTGCGCAACGGGGTTTTTCTTGTTTTTTCTGGTAAACCAATTTTATAAGAATAGCCATTTTCTACTATATGTTCGTGAATTAATAAAAAATAATAAATAAATAAAAAAAATGTTTGTGAATTAAATTAAAAATGTATGCTGTTCTAACAGAAATTTTCAATTTTATTTTCAGTGTTGTTTTAGTGTTTTTAGTATTATTTCTTATGTTTTTGTTAGTATTTTTACTTATTTTGTTTTTGATTTATTTTTATTTTTTTGTTTATCTTTTTTTTGTTTTGGTTTTTGTTTTAATTTATGTTTTTACTCTTGTATATTTTCCGTTTTTGTGTTCCTTTTGTACTATTTTGTTTTCTTTTAACTTTTTTGAAATTTTAGATTTTTTTTTTAATTTTTGAACTTTGGTTATTTTTTTTTTTGTTTTTACTTTTCTTCTTTAATTTTTTTTTGCATTTTTTTGTTCTTGTGTTATTGCTTTTATTTGCATTATGCTTTTGGTTTTTGATGTTTCTTCTGTGTTTTTGCTGTTGTTTTTGAGTGTTTGCTTTTGCTTTTTTACGTTTTGCTATTTTTGCATTTTGATTTTTGTCTTGTGTTTTTGATTTTTAAATTGCATTTTTTTTTACTTATGTGTTTTTGGTTTTGTTTTTCGGTTTTTGAGTGTTCGTTTTTCTTTTTGATTTTTATACCCTACACTAAGAGTGAAAGGGTATATTCAGTTTGGTACGCCGTGTAACACCCAGAAGGAAGCATCTCCGGTATGGAAAAGTATATATATTCTTGATCAGCATGACCTCCTGAGTCGATTTAGCGATGTCCGTCTGTCCGTCTGTCTGTCCGTCTGTCTATCTGTCTGTCTGTCTGTTGAAATCCCTACTACTTTTAAAATTGAAGAGCTAGATAAATGAAACTTATAACTTAGATTACTAATATACCTACGCTGTATGTGCGAAAAAATTGGCGAGATCGGTCCATTGTGACCTATGATCCGACCACTTATGTTCAAATACCTCATATAAAATGTAAATATAAAGATCAATTTTTATGTATACGTGCTTAGGTAAACTTTTTTGGTCAAATATATATTAAATGATGCTCAAATACATGATAATAATGTTTTCCGTCGAAAAGACCTGTGGTTCATTAAAAAAAAATCGAAATTCGGTACACCTACCCATTTGTAAATATGGGAATCAAATTAATGGAAATTCTTCAGCGATTGAATGTTTGTAGTTATTTTCAGGATTCGTATACCCTGGTGACCTATATATCACTTTGAATGGTAACCACACATATGTGTAGGGTATTTATAGTCGGCTTAGACCGACTATAATTTTGATAATCCTAACTATCATAATTACACCTACTTTAAAATTTCCCATGTGATCTAACCTTCCCAACTGGTTTTTGTTGTGTTTGTTTTTGGTGTTTTTGCTTTTTTAACTCTTTTTTTGTGTTGTTGCTTTGATTTTGCTTTTGTTTTTACAATTTCTTAGATTTTGTTTTTTTGGCGATTCATGATTTTTGTTGATTTTGTTTTTGAGATTCAGATTGACTGTGGTTTATATTTTTGTTTTTACATTTGTTTTCTTATGGTTTTTGCCATTTTTGATTGACTTTGGTTTTTACATTTCTTTTCTTATGTTTTTTTTCCATTTTTGTTCTTGTGTTATCGCTTTTGTATTTGCATTATTCCTTTTGCTTTTGTTTTCTCTTTTGTGTATATGTTGTTGTTTTTGTGTTTATAATTTCTTTTTTGTGTTTTTTCTTTTGTTTTTGTATTTTTTTTATTTTGTTTTTCTGTTTTTTTACGTTTTGCTGTTTTTTTTCTTTCTGGTTTTTGTCTTGTGTTTTTGATTTGGTTATTCCATTTTTGTTTTGCTATTTGTATTTTTTGGTTTTGTTTTTGTATTTTTGCTTCGGTTTGTTCGCTTTTCTTTTTGCTTTTGTTATTGTGTATTTGAATTTGTTTTTGTGTTTTTGCTTTTGTTTTCACGTTTTTATGGTTTTGATTTTGTTTTTACGTTTTTATACCCTACACTAAGAGTGAAAGGGTATATTCAGTTTGGTACGCCGTTTGTAACACCCAGAAGGAAGCATCTCCGGTATAGAAAAGTATATATATTCTTGATCAGCATGACCTCCTGAGTCGATTTAGCGATGTCCGTCTGTCCGTCTGTCTGTCTGTTGAAATCCCTATTACATTTAAAATTGAAGAGCTAGATAAATGAAACTTATAACTTAGATTACTAATATACCTACGCTGTATGTGCGAAAAAATTGGCGAGATCGGTCCATTGTGACCTATGATCCGACCACTTATGTTCAAATACCTCATATAAAATGTACATATAAAGATCAATTTTTATGTATACGTGCTTAGGTAAACTTTTTTGGTCAAATATATATTGACATCATGCTCAAATACATGATAATAATGTTTTCCGGCGAAAAGACTTGTGGTTCACAAAAAAAAAATCGAAATTCGGTACACCTACCCATTTGTAAATATGGGTATCAAATGAATGGAAATTCTTCAGCGATTGAATGTTTGTAAATATTTTCAGGATTCGTATACTCTGGTGACCTATATATCACTTTGAATGGTAACCACACATATGTGTAGGGTATTTATAGTCGGCTTAGACCGACTATAATTTTGATAATCCTAACTATCATAATTACACCTACTTTAAAATTTCCCATGTGATCTAACCTTCCCAACTGGTTACTTTTGTGCTTTTGTTTTTATTTCGGCGTTTCTGTGTTTTTACTTTTGTTTTTATATTACTCTTGTTTTTGTGTTGTTGCTTTTATGTTTTTATTTCTGCTTTTGTAATATTTTTTGTATTTAAATTTTTTGTTTCATATTCATAGCTGGTGAAAATTTTGTAAAATAAATACATAAAATAAAATTCTTTGAAAACTAAATAGTTTTTTATAATAAAATTCTATTTTGAGAGCACTACATGGAGTGCTCTGCAAGGAAAACGGCAAGTGCGAGATAAAAATAGTAAATGAAAGAATTGTTTATTACGCTATGATACATTAAAATATTAAAAAAGATAAACAAAATAATAGATACAAATTTTGAGAAAGTTTTATAAAAAAAAGTTATTATAAAATATTTATTTTTTTACTTTGTTGCGAAAAATCTCCTAGCGCACATAAAATGCCAATATTAAAATTTTTACTAAAAACTATGATCAATTACCTGTTAAATAAATGTAGTATTTTTGCTCTTCGCTATAATTAGTAGATGTTATAATTCAAAATACGGTTGTATCAATTTTTAAAGTTAATTTTGAAAACACCATGTATAGCATTGGGTGTTACTAATAGATAATAACTATAAAATGATTTTTTTCATGAAATGAAACAAGGAATCAGTCCCTTAAACATTTGCCCCCCACTCTGTATTAAGTTCTGTTATTACCTAAACTGTATTATTTGGCATGGAAAAGAGATACAAAGGATCCACTTAAAATAAAATTATTACTAAAAATAAAAATTTTAATGATAATTTGAATTAATTGACTTATTAGCCACATATTTAATTTTTAATGAAAATTATTATTTTTATGATAAATTGGATTTTTAGTGAAAAATTAAACTTTTATATGAATAATTAAATTTTTAGTGAAAAATAGATTTTTTTAATGAAAATTTGAATTTTAGGTGAAAATTGAGATTTAAGTAATAATTGAATTTTTAGTGAAAAATTGAATTTATTTATGAAAAATAAAATTTTTGATGAAAAATTTAATTTTTAGTGAAACTTAATAAGCAATTGATAATACTTTAAATATCCCTTAAAAAATTAAATTCAAATTCGCTAACACGTTGGCTCATTTAAAAATATAACTATTGTTCATTTCTTGTTCTGTGTGTGTGAAATTTCAATTGAGTCCAGAAGCCAAAAACAGCACCACTTAATAAAGCTAAAATAACTCTGCTTCATCAACTTAACTTGTTGTGTGCTTTGCACACATTTAATATTTGGTTCAAAAACATCTATTAAACCAACATCATAGTAGTGCTAAGGCAACCTTTATCCCCTGATCGATCGATCGATTACTCGATATGACAATCAAAGTCAATCATATGCTCTACACATCTATGGCTTTTAAGCCACTTTATACAATCTGAAGTTCATTATTTGTTGACTGGCTTGACTTGCCTGCCTCTTCACCCGCATCATTTACCTGGTCATTTTTGGTGGCTGCTGTTGTTTTTGAACAACACCCCACATCATCCAGCAATTTGATGTTGACAACAATTGTTGGCCAAAATTTTGTGCTTTTGTGGCAACGACACGAAATTTCATTCAACTTTGTTCACAAATTTGACAGGAACTGCTGCTGATTTGCTGCATTTAGCCGGAAAATGATGCCGAAATGATTTGGATTTATTTTGGAGAAAATCTAAAAGTTTAATTTCAATTCAAATGTTCAATAAATTTTCACTAAATTTTCATAATTTTCACCAAAAATTAAATATTCAAAATTTTCACTAAAAATTCAAATTGAAAAATCCATTTTTACACACATTTTAATATTTCAATAAAAACTCAATTTTTCTTTAATAACTCAAATTTTTTACTAAAAATTCAATTTTTCACTAAAAATTCATTTTTTTCACTAAAAATTCAATTTTTCATGAAAAAAACAATTTTTTACTAAAAATTCAATTTTTCATGAAAAATTCAATTTTTTACTAAAAATTCAATTTTTCACTAAAAATTTAAATTTTCACTAAAAATTCAATTTTTCACTAAAAATTTAAATTTTCACTAAAAATTCAATTTTTCACTAAAAATTTAAATTTTCACTAAAAATTCAATTTTTCACTAAAAATTCAATTTTTCACTAAAAATTCAATTTTTCACTAAAAATTCAATTTTTCACTAAAAATTCAATTTTTCACTAAAAATTCAATTTTTCACTAAAAATTCAATTTTTCACTAAAAATTCAATTTTTCACTAAAAATTCAATTTTTCACTAAAAATTCAATTTTTCACTAAAAATTCAATTTTTCACTAAAAATTCAATTTTTCACTAAAAATTCAATTTTTCACTAAAAATTCAATTTTTCACTAAAAATTCAATTTTTCACTAAAAATTCAATTTTTCACTAAAAATTCAATTTTTCACTAAAAATTCAATTTTTCACTAAAAATTCAATTTTTCACTAAAAATTCAATTTTTCACTAAAAATTCAATTTTTCACTAAAAATTCAATTTTTCACTAAAAATTCAATTTTTCACTAAAAATTCAATTTTTCACTAAAAATTCAATTTTTCACTAAAAATTCAATTTTTCACTAAAAATTCAATTTTTCACTAAAAATTCAATTTTTCACTAAAAATTCAATTTTTCGCTAAAAATTCAAATTTTCACTAAAAATTCAAATTTTCACTAAAAATTCAATTTTTCACTAAAAATTCAATTTTTCACTAAAAATTCAATTTTTCACTAAAAATTCAATTTTTCACTAAAAATTCAAATTTTCACTAAAAATTCAATTTTTTACTAAAAATTCAATTTTTCACTAAAAATTCAATTTTTCACTAAAAATTCAATTTTTCACTAAAAATTGAAATTTTCAAAAAATTAAATTAAATTCTTTCATTTAAAATACAATTTTTTACATAAATCTTTTTTTATTTGTTTTATTTTCTTTTAAATTAGTACTTTGAAATCCTTTAAACCCCCCAATCAATTAACCACATCAAATGTAAGCTTATTGTAAACTTACTTTAAGTTTCGTTTAATTAAGATTTAACAACTTTAGCCACTTTGCACATTAGAGACTATTTGTCATGATGCTTAGCATGCGTCCGTCCATTTATTACCAAGTGTTGAATTGTGCGTCGTGCTGCAGGACAATGCCACTACTGCAACATATCCTTAACCAAACTAACGACCGACCAACTAAATGACCGCCTCATATATAAAAGTGTTGATTTTAATAGCAGCAACAGCAGCCTTTATGTCGGTCGTAAAAGGGTTTTGAACAAGGCCTCATCTTTAATGACCAGGCTAACAGCACAGTACCAACACACACACTCAATACGTATATATACTATAAATACATAAAAACAGCATTGCTTAATGTGTTGCCAGACAGCTTTGAATAATTGACCAAATATTTTGGACTTTGTTTGGTTCGCACGCGTGCGATTTTCTATTGAATGCTTTAAATGTTGTTGCTGTCGCTGTTGCCACCAACAACGAACTTGAAAACTTATTTTGAAGCTCAAGGATTTATGTGTTTGTTGGCCCAAAAATAAAACGGAATAAAATCGAATTTTTACCAAGCTGAAATCTCAGTTCAGACTTGGCGCAAGGTAATCAGCGTTCGCGAGTACACGGAGCGAAATTTGGGAAGATGACTTCACTCATTCTTTGTAAATAATCATTTATGAATAATTATTCATTTATTATGAATAATCATTTATTCTGTATAACTAATCATTTTATATTATTTTTTATTAATCATTTAATCTTTATTAATAATTATTCATTCATTATGAATAATCATTTATAATAAATGAATAATCATTTCCTCGTTATGAATAATCAATTTATACATTATGAATAATCATTTAATCTTTATTAGCAATTATTTATTCATTATGAATAATAATTCATAATAAATGAATAATGATTCGTAATAAATGAATAATTATTTCCTCTTTATGAATTATCATTTTATCTTTATGAATAATCACTCATTCTTTTTTGATAATAAATTAATTTCCAAAATCTATTTATTCATTTTAAATAATTATTAGTTTTTTTATGAATAAGCAATCATTATTTATCATAAATCTTTCATTATTTATGAATATTCATTAATTCTATGTGTTTAACCATATATTATTCATTAAGTTTGAATAATAAATAATTCACTATTTTTTATGAATAATAATTTATTAATCATGAAGAATAATTTGTTTATAATTTGATTTAAGTATTTGTTTTTTTATGAATAATTATTTAATCTTTACGAACAATTATTCAAATATTATGAATAATAATTCATAATAAATGAATAATCATTCATAATAAATGAATAATTATTCATAATAAATGAATAATTATTTCTTCTTTATGAATTATCAGTTATTCTTTGTGAATTGTCATTGACTCATTATAAATAATCATTTAATCTTTATGAACAGTTATTCATTCATTATGAATAATTATTCATAATAAATGAAAAATCATTTAATCTCTATGAACATTTATTCTTTCATTATGAATAATTATTCATTATAAATGAATAATCATTTATTCTTTATAAATAATATTTTTTCTTTATTGTATATGAATAATTATTTAATCTATATTAACAATTATTCATTCATTATGAATAATTATTCATAATAAATGAAAAATCATTTCTTCTTTATGAATTATTATTTTTTCTTTACGAATAATCATAAATTCTTTATGAATAGTCATTAAGTCTTTATGAATAATCACTTATTTATTAATCGTATTTTATTTATTCATGAATAATAATTCATTTTTGATGTTTAATACTTAATTCTTTATGAATAATCATTAACTCTTTTTGACTATTCAATCATTCTGTATATTCAATAGAAATTTAAACTTTAATCAAAATTTATAAATGAAGAACATTTTATTTCTTATAAAAAATCGTTCTATTACTTAGTATACATATATTTGATTTAATTTAATAATTGAGTATTTGGAAGTTCAAGCTTGATTAATACAAAACGTCCAGCCATGAATACTGAAATAAATTTTACAGTATCGAATATTCAGAATAAAATTTAATCCTGGATTTTCAAAAATTACAAATTTTTTGCTGGTAAATTTTAGCTCGTGGGAATTTAGTTTCTATTATAAAAAAAAAAATCCTATTAAAAAAAGTCATAAATTACTTAATGAATTTTTTCTCGGTGCCGGTTTAAATAAATATAAATATTTACGACATGCAGCAGACTGATGGATGGCAATGAAATTCAATGACTACTTAAATCGCATGGTACATTTGCAGACGACGAGTCTTCGGTGGCGTATGAGTGATTTTATTTATATTGTGTGATTTATTTAAATGCATTCGAGATAAAGCGCGCGGCGTCGTCTTATTAGGGACAATTAAGGCCCAGACGTAATTTAGCACACCAAAACAAAATGTTTTATTTGTGAAGCATAAAACCATAAAAAAGGGCTTTAAAAAAAGAACAATAAAATTAATACCAATCAAATTAAATTAGCAATAGATAATATTGAATTAGAAAATAAATAAATTTCTTTATTTTAATCAATTTCAAATTAAAAAAAAGAAACAAAATTTTAATTATCACAATTAAAACATTTACCTAAATTTAATAATTCGTCACCTAAACCTAATTCCGTCTTTCAGTTTTTTTTTAAATGACAGATGATTTAATAAAGCACGTTGCAAATAGACTTTTTACGCGAAGAGTTGTTGTGTCTTTGATGGATTTACAAACAGCTGACGGCATTACATTCAGTTCTTGGTTTTGAGAGTGTCCGATTACTTTAATTTGTGCTGATAAAAATAAATACAATTCGTAATATCAATCATAACATTATCAATAAATATTTGAACGACGATTAGTTTCGATATGACAAAAATAATTATAAAATTTAATTTTGGGTTCAAAGTTGAACATTACTGAAGGTGATGGAATTAGGTACATTTAGTTACTACCTTTTGAAGTGAAAATATAAATTACTTTTTACTATTCTGACCTTTTTCTGCGAATTTTATCAAATTTAATTTTTTTTTTAAACATAACCAAACAACAGTCAACAAAAAAATAACAAAAAGTAAGTTGTAAAAAGGCTGTGATAAAGAACCCGTGGACACAATCAACACAAAAGTTAAAATAGTCCGGCAAACAACAGAAATAAGGCGTACAATAAAGAAAAAATAGGAGAGCAAACTTTCATAGAAATCATAAAAAAATTAAATATGAAAAAATGACTAAAAAAATATAGAAATATAGAAATATAGAAATATAGAAATATAGAAATATAGAAATATAGAAATATAGAAATATAGAAATATAGAAATATAGAAATATAGAAATATAGAAATATAGAAATATAGAAATATAGAAATATAGAAATATAGAAATATAGAAATATAGAAATATAGAAATATAGAAATATAGAAATATAGAAATATAGAAATATAGAAATATAGAAATATAGAAATATAGAAATATAGAAATATAGAAATATAGAAATATAGAAATATAGAAATATAGAAATATAGAAATATAGAAATATAGAAATATAGAAATATAGAAATATAGAAATATAGAAATATAGAAATATAGAAATATAGAAATATAGAAATATAGAAATATAGAAATATAGAAATATAGAAATATAGAAATATAGAAATATAGAAATATAGAAATATAGAAATATAGAAATATAGAAATATAGAAATATAGAAATATAGAAATATAGAAATATAGAAATATAGAAATATAGAAATATAGAAATATAGAAATATAGAAATATAGAAATATAGAAATATAGAAATATAGAAATATAGAAATATAGAAATATAGAAATATAGAAATATAGAAATATAGAAATATAGAAATATAGAAATATAGAAATATAGAAATATAGAAATATAGAAATATAGAAATATAGAAATATAGAAATATAGAAATATAGAAATATAGAAATATAGAAATATAGAAATATAGAAATATAGAAATATAGAAATATAGAAATATAGAAATATAGAAATATAGAAATATAGAAATATAGAAATATAGAAATATAGAAATATAGAAATATAGAAATATAGAAATATAGAAATATAGAAATATAGAAATATAGAAATATAGAAATATAGAAATATAGAAATATAGAAATATAGAAATATAGAAATATAGAAATATAGAAATATAGAAATATAGAAATATAGAAATATAGAAATATAGAAATATAGAAATATAGAAATATAGAAATATAGAAATATAGAAATATAGAAATATAGAAATATAGAAATATAAAAATATAGAAACTCAAAAACGAATAAATTCTAATATTCAAAATAAAAAAAAAGAAAGAAAAAATAATACAAAAAAAAATAATTAAAAAAGGGTACTTTTTTTAAGGTACCGGCAGCAATATTTCTGAAGCCATTTCACACAGAATTCAAGAAAACAACAAAGGTAGCCCATGATTGAAATAAAAAACAACAGCAAAATTAATCAAAAATAAACAGTAGAAGGTACAAAAAGCACTCAAAAAAAGAATATAATACAATGACGCTGAAAACGTGTGGATTTTGCAGAGACATCTTTTTTATGGGCCCCAGCTAATGTTGAAAATGTTTTCACGCACTTGAGGTGCACGTTTATTAGCTGTTGTATATTGAAAATCTGCAGGAAATTGCAAGGATTTAAAAGTAGAAGAAATATAAAAAAGTTGTCAATAAGAACAAAAAAAAACAATATCGTGTTTTTTACATTTTTTATTGCTGGCAACTAACTGAACGCATGACAACGTTAGCTGACGACGTCATAAAAACGTGACATCAATTTTATTGCCACGCACACAAATATCCGCACAGACATGCTAAGAGACAGTCATTTAGGCAGACAGACAGAAAAATAGAAACCAAAAAAATTGAAAAAACTTTTGTTAAACTTTTTCTCCTCAATTCTACAACAACATCAACCAAAACAAAAAAAAAAGAAAACAGCGCCGGTTAGCAACGAATTATCGCATAGTCAAAATATCGACCTAAAATCAAAGGTCACGGAAATAGCAAAATTATACATAGTACATAAAGTAAATGTACCGAATGCCAACGTCCTGAGAAACAATTTGTATAACATGAAAATGATTCCTGAGACAAAAAAGATGTGACACTTTGCGGGAAAAAGGGTTTTTTAACAGGGACGCTACAAAAGTTGAGCGACAGGGACAGCAAACGACGCCATATTTCTTGCCGCTCTTTTGATATTTCTCTTCAGTAAGGTGTGCCATTTCATGATGGAAAGATATACGAATTCGAATTTCGGTAGTAAATTTTAGTAATTTCGACTCGTTGTTGGCTCGTATATCTTTCCACTATGAAATGGCAAACCTTACTGAAGAGAAATGTCAAAAGTGCGGCAAGAAATATGGCGTCGTTTGCTGTCCCTGTCGCTCTACTTTTGTAGCGTCCCTGTTGAAAAACCCTTGAAAAAAAACTTTTGTAGCGCTCTTATTGAAAAACCCTTTATATTGAGTATATTTTCAAAAGATATTCCGAAAAATTGGAGCTTGTGAAAAGTGTACAAATTCCATAAAAAATGCACAGTTCTTTGACTAAAAACTTTTTAAAATTAGTTTCTAAGCTGCCTAAAGTCTGCCAAATCTTTTGTCTAGGGTCTGTATTCCCCAATTTTATTTCTAAATTTTAGACATGAAACTGGAAGGAAAAATTTCATATTGTTTATATGTAGACAAATGTTAGAACACAGAGTATATAAATGGCAATACTGGTAGAAGCAGGGTAAGCAAAAGTAGGAATGGTATTCATGGATAACAATTCTAAATCACTTTGTATTCATTATGAATAGGATTCATAAATATTACAAATTTTTATTATTAATCATAAAAATCGAAATTATGAATATTTATTCATAACTTGTGTTACTTATATTCTAAATGCACAATTCACCTTAATTGGGAAAAACCACAGCTGAGCTCTAGTTAGAAAACCATTTAAGTGAGTGAATAAAGTGAAAAATGTCGCATTTGAAAATAAATGAGAAATTTAACAGACTTATAAGTTTAAATGAATTCACAATACCTTTGTCTATTGACTTATCAAATTATCAAATGTGATATTTCTTACTTTGTTCTGCACAATTTGGATTTGTTTTTCCATCTGTAGACTCCGGATATTTGGTACAATGTATGAAATGTTAATCATGAATTATGAATAATAAATCATAAAATATATTCCAGAACCAATTCCAATTACTTATGACTTATGAATATATTGTACACAAAACATGAGTAAACATACGCATCATTTTATTTAATTAATCATAATAATTGATTTTTACTATAATCATATATTATGATTAAAAACAAAATTATTATGAATACTTATTCTTGACTGAATATAATGATTAATATTTGCAAAATGTATGCGTATAATACATGATTTATGAGAACATTTCTTTCCATGTACAAAAATTGAGGTACTGTAGAATAAAATTAAATATAACTCCAATTCTGATACCTATGTCGGAATTACATGCAGTGAAAAATTTCATGCACCTAATTTCCGACACTTTGTAACATTAATTTTCGAAAAATTTCAGATTTTATTTCAGTTGACGGATATGTTACATTTACGTTACACATACCACTAAGAATGCGCAATGAGTTGAAAAATAATCTACCAAAAAATGCAAAAAAATAGCCTATAAATTTCTTGTAACAAAAATAATAATAAAAATTTTCAACCAACAACAAAAAAAATATAAACCCAACAACATTGTCGTAATCATAAAATTTCGATTGATATTCGTTTGTTTCCTTTCCTATGGTACTCGTCACTGCTATAGGTGTCTTCCTTCTTCTGTCTGTCCTTCATGCTTAAATTATGGCTCATTTTTTATTAGTTGGTTTTACTTTATTTATTTGTTGTTTTTCTTTTTTTTTTGTTTGTGGTGTTGTTGTTATTTTGTTATTCCATTCTTATAGTCAACTTGGCGCCCAATGTTAAGCGCTCACATCAAACTTAACCTCACTTTTGGGACATTCACTCGCCATTTTTGACATAAAGATAAACAACACACAAAACGACCCGAGCAACAATAATACGACGACGACCGACATTCGCAACAGCAACAACAACAATAACAATAAGAGCAACAACAAATTGCTCTGACCAATTTCATCTCGTAAGTAATACGTTCTGGTCGATGATTTTTTTTCTGTCATGCTATGCGAACGTTTTTCATTTGTTTAACACGTCACTCATCAACAGTGGAGCCGAATAAAATTTTTAGTGAAAATATAAATTTTTTAGTGAAATATGGAAACTTTAGTAAAAAATTTAATTTTAGTGAAAATTTGAATTCTTAGTGAAAAATTGAATTTTTAGTGAAAAATTGAATTTTTAGTGAAAAATTGAATTTTTAGTGAAAAATTGAATTTTTAGTGAGTGATTGAATTTTTAGCGAACATTTTAATTTTTAGTGAAAAATTGAATTTTTAGTGAAAAATTGAATTTTTAGTGAAAAATTGAATTTTAGTGAAAAATTGAATTTTTAGTGAAAAATTGAATTTTTAGTGAAAAATTGAATTTTTAGTGAAAAATTGAATTTTTAGTGAAAAATTGAATTTTTAGTGAAAAATTGAATTTTTAGGGAAAACTTGAAATTTTAGTAAAACATTGAATTTTTAGTGAAAAATTGATTTTTAGTGAAAAATTGAATTTTAAATAGTGAAAATTTGAATTTTTAATGAAAATTTGAATTTTTAGTGATTAAATGAATTTTTAGTGAAAATTTAAATTTTTGGTGAAAAATTTAATTTTTAGCGAAAATTTGAATTTTTAGCGATAAATTAAATTTTTAGTTAATAATTGAATTTTTAGTAAAAAATTGAATTTTAGTGAAAATTTTAATTTTTAGTGAAAAATTCAATTTTTAGTGAAAATTTTAATTTTTTGTGAATATTGTATTTTCAGTGAAAATTTGATTATTTTTTTTTAATTTTTCAAATAATTTTAAATTTTATTAACAAAAAATTAAATTTTCTTCAATACAAAATCAATTTTATCCTCCAGTTCTTGTCGGGTTTATCGGCAACGTCGTCATCGTTGCTTCGTCTTCGTTCTCGTCATCCTTGTCGTCGTTCTTCGCAAACACGAAAATCAATTTACATGGCGTCAATTGTCATCACCGTGGTATTGGCAACAGATGGCGCTGCGTTGCTTTGCTTTGCTCTTATTTGATTTTTTATGATTTTGCAAATTTTTGTAGCGTGATTTGGACGCCATAAGATATATTTTCTTGTGTGCAAAATAATAAAAAATAACGAAAAAATAAACAAAATAAAATAAAAAAACGAAAACATTAAAAAAGATTGAAATACATTCATAGGCAGCAAGACATTTATGTCACGTTTACAATGAAATAATAAAAATACACCAAAAGTATGCGGATTTATTTATTTTTATACAAATTTATGCAGCTTCTATTTTAGCTGCCTATTTGAAGCTTGATGACATGGATTAGGATGATATTTGACATTTCGTTGAAATGAATTTTGTTACATGAGCTTAAAAATTGAATTTTTTCATTTTATTATATTAAAAAATATGGTTTTATTTTTTTACTTATGTAAATAAAAACAAATATATAAATTTAATTAATTTGATTTTGTACTTTAAAGTCTTTTATATCTTCAAAACTTATAAATCTTATATTACATTTTATATACTCTCAATTTGCTCTTGCTTTAAATATTTTATTTTCCATTTATTTAATGCCATTAAAAAGTTTTTTCTATTCTATGATTTGTTTACACACTGACTACTGCCACGTTTCAATGCATTTCAAATAGATTTTCAATGTATTTTTTGTCCTCTACCAAGGAGCTTCAGCGTCTGTCTCAAGGTTTTCGCCACATCATTTCTGAGTAGTTTTTGTTATTGTTATTCGCACTGATTGCATTGCCAACATCTCCAGCCAGCAGCAGCCAACTTCATCTACTACACAGCTTAATTTCACAAAATCCTCTAAATGCGTATGCATCATTTTAAGTTGTTTATCTTCGCCAAATCACAGCAGGTAACTTAAATGCTACTTTGGGTATCGTACCACATACCACAAGCACTATGCCACCTCGGGTAACCTTTGGCAAAGCTTTGGCATCCTTCGTTACTCTCACTGGGAGTCTTTGTTGCTTTTATAGTGATGTGTTCTATTGGTAACATATTTCTAACATATTTAATTTTTTACTCAGGCTTTACACGGCGAGAAATTTACTTTCTGTGAGTATTAAGCATATCATTCGATTAGGAGCATACTTCTCTTGCTCCTAATCATCGTTCTTTTTCTGCGTTGGAAGTCTTTGATGCTATTACATACTATGTTCCTATTCTCACACATTTATTATGTTATTGTACGCAGATTATATAATTAGTATTTTCATTTTATATGTAAATTATTTATCCTTCATTAAGGAGCATTCTCACTACCCAATATTGGGAGCAATTTTTGTCTTCCTTTTTGCGAGGTGTCTTAGACTAATGAACTGCTGTACATAATATTAGAATTAATATTTAATTTTTTCTTACTTTATACTCTTAAAATACTCCAAATTCTATGTTTGTTCCGCATTAGGAGTATTTTTGACTTTTTTATGCTGGGAGTCTTTATTGCTCTTATACACCTCATACCTTTTTCTAACAGATTTTTAATTGTATAGTTATTCCTTAGTTAATGTAATTAATATTTAATTTTATCTGTAAATAATTCATCCTATATTTAGGTGCATACTACATTTATTCTTTATTAAGAGCATTCTTTGCTGAGAGGATTTGTTGCTCATATGAACAGTGTTTGAACTATTTTACTCATATAGTTATTTTACTCAGATATTATTACTTATATTATTTCTATCCACAGCTGATGAAGAAAGCCCCTAAATGAAATATACATAAATCTTTCATTTAGGAGCTTTCTTCATCAGCTCCTAACTAAGAGTATTCTTGGGTTTTTTTCTCTTTTGCTCTCATATACAGCATACCTATCTATGCTCAGACTTTTTATTAATGTACACATCATATCGTCGTAGTAGAACGAAAAGTCACCAAATACATTTTCAAAATGCCAAATATTCATTTACACAAATTTTTGTAAATCCGTCAATTTTTAATCGATGATCGCAATTTTTTTAAGAAAATGTAAAACTAGTAATTGATTTGTAAACTTTAAATATGCATCAATTACTTTTTATTATATTAATCAACAAACTCAAAATTTAAAGTTTTGATTAAAATGTATTTGGTGACATTTCATTCTACAACGACGATATATATAATTAATATTTTAATTGTATCCGTAAATTATCAATCTAATTCTTCTTGAGAGCATTTTTCATTTTCTTTGCTACGAGGTTTTATTGCCTACTTATTTCTCACACATTTTATCCATGAAGTTATTGTACTCGGTTAATATAATTTATGTTTTAATTTTCTCCGTAAGTTATACATCCTTCATTTAGGAGTATTCTTCAATTGCTTCTTAAAATTAGCAATTTTTGTCTTGTTTGCTGCCAATATTTGTTGCTCGCGTATATATTTCGCAGACTCTTACTCATGATATACAAGACAAGAAATCTACTCTATTATTGTACTCAGATATAATGTTTTACATATTTAGTATATGTCAACATTTTACATTTTACTTGATCTAGTCTTTTAAAAGGAGCATTCGTCCTTTCTTTTTATCTCTAGATCATAAATACTAAAAGTAATAATCAACAAATAGAAAGCCTATTAATTCCTCACAGAGATACTTAGTCCGTGAAGATAAATACGTATTTAACTAGCAGAGACTCAAACCAACATTTTTAACAGAGCTTTTACAGACCGTTTACAGAGGCGGGTCAATGGGAATAATTCATCAATAAGTGCATCTAAATAGCCACGGTCCAGTCGGGGATGATTGTGTACTAACCGAACCTAATACATTGGATAGATAATGTATAGGGCTTTCCAAAAATATATACCGATCGATCTTCCTAACATTTTTAATTTCATATTTCATAGAAAAAGTAGAAAATGTGGTCATATTTGGTAGAAAAAGTATTTGGTCCAACAAAAAAAATTAAAAATGTTACGAAGATCGATCCAAATATATTTTTAGAAAGTCCTATCCATTACCTATCTAGGTTTGGTTAGTACACAGTCATCCCCACCTGGACAGTGACTACTTCATCATGACCAATTTTTCTACCAAATATGACTCATTTTCAAAAAAAAAATTATAATGTTAGGAAGATCGATCTAAACTTTTGATATATATTTTTGGAAAGCCCTATCCATTATCTATCCAATGTATTAGGTTCGGTTAGTACACAATCATCCCCGACTGGACCGAGGCCATTTAGAAGCACCGATTGATTAATTATTCCCATTGACCCGCCTCTGTAAACGGTCTGTAAATGCTCTGTTAAAAATGTTTGTTTGAGTCTCTGCTAGTAAAATACGTATTTATCTTCACGGACTTAGTTTTTATCATCGCAATGAAAAATTATTTTGGTGATTAATTGTCTCGGACAAGAGTTGTCTAGGAGAAGAATTGTCTCGACTAAGAGTAGAGTTATAAAATCGAATAAAATGTTCATATTGAAAACTCAAATCGTTACGTAGAATGCGGACGAGATTAAACCGCATGGCGTGGCACCTCCCATATAACCAAAACATTAAAATTGCTATAATGAAAGACCTGCACAGAAAAAAATAATTGACGTACATATAGCAAATGATATTAATTGCATTCATTAATCAATCCAGCAATAAAATTTACTAATTTAATAAAAACATTTGCTATTATTCGTTAACTCAACAATTTCGTTTGCTAATATGAAGAATTGTATGTCAATGCAGCAAATAATTTAGTAGGGGCAGTTTTAGCTAATATAATTGCTGAAACTGCGCCGACTAATTAATTTGCTGCATTGACGTACAAATGTCATATTAGCAAACGTAGAGGCTGATTTAAGGAATAATAGCATATGTTTTCATTAAACTGGTGAATTTTAATGCTGGATTGATTAATGACTGCAATTAATATCGGTTGCTTTATTTCCGTCGATTATTTTTTCTGTGTACTAAGAGTAGAGTTATAAAAATCGAAACAAAGGATCATTTTGAACATTGTAATCTTCCGATTCCGGTCCCGGTACCGATACCGGTTCTTTGCGGTTTCTGGTGAAAACTAAAAGTTGTATAAAATTTTTATTGTTCTTAAAATTGATCGGATTAAACTGAGTATAGAATTACCATATTTTTCAACGTGTATTAACAGACAATTGTATTACATTACTTCGTCAAAATAAAATCGTCGAAATAAAAAGTATACAAAAAAATAACCTTCTTCTTCACCTTGAGTAAAATGATTTATTTAATTTCTTTTGTTACGTGTTTTTTAACCATTTCTCCCCTCCAAGTTTGCACAATTTAAACGTGCGTTAATTATTCATGTTTTGCGTTTTCCTGCAACGTCTCATGAACTGACTGGCTGACTGAGTCAGTGACTGACTGACTGACTCAATGAGTGACTGCCTGACTCATTGAGTGACTGCCTGACTGACAGATGACAGTCACAAAATGTGCCAAAAGAATTTGACTTCAAGTAATGCTGCTTTGCAATTGTATTGAAAGCATTGAGATGTAGCAAGTAATGCTTTTAAGATGTAAATGAGTCCTATTAATGGCTATAAATAAAAATAAAAAAGTCACAAAATGATGAATTGTATTTTGATGAATATTTTATTTTCACAAAAAGCGACGACAGGCCCTACATAATACTGTGGCGGCGACACAAGGGTGCAATTGAGCAATAACACTGTAAGGTTTTCAAATGAAATGATACAAGTATTAATTTCAAAGCAATGAACAAAAAAAATAAAGAAAAATTATGCATTTAAATTAGGTGGATTTAAATATTTATTTGTGGTTTTATTTGATGTTTATTAGGACTTTTTAATTCTTTTGAAAACAGTATTATTTATTATACTTAGAAGCACATTGTATAAAATATAGGTCACACATATTTGAGGAGTTACTTTCTAAATAAAATTTATTATAAATTAAATTTATTCAAAATTATATTTATTGTTAATAATATTTATTTCAAAATTAAGAGAGTAAGACATACACTGTTATGTATTTTATTAAAACGAACTATAAAAACGTTAAGAATCAGGTTAAAATCAGAGTTCGTAAAAATACATTCGCGAATGAAAAATACTCATTATTGTCATTCATTCGGATAATGTATTTTAAAATCATAAATTCTTAATGAAAAATTTTCTCGCGAGAACAATTAGCTTTTATCTTTTCACGAATTAATAAAACGAAAAGAATACTGCTTTTATTTTTCAAGAAAGATTTATATATTCGCATGATAATAAAATTAGCGAATGAAAACAAATGTATATAAATGTTTTTTTTCAAGTGGGTTCTAGCCAAATCGTAATGGAACCAATTTGTCCAAAAAAAATATCCAATGGAATTCTGGCCATATCCAATGACGCAAGTGGGTGCTGGCCAAATTTCAATAAAACCAAAGATGCAAAAGATTCAATAAAATGTATGAAATAGCACAGAAAAAAATGTGTTCATAAATGAAAGGAATGCAATTAATTGTGGCACTGTTCATAATATATATGAAAAAAATCATTATATTTATGAACTATTCTTCGTATTTATGAATCGCACATTTTGAGTGAAACTGATGTAATAAACGCGTTCATATTTGTTATGAATTGCGTTCATTGAGGTATTCATATTCATTTTTTGAGGCAAAGCAGCGCAGTCTCTACGTATGTACTATTCATTCATTCAAAAAATAGTTTAAAAGTTCATAAATACCATGAATTTTTTCATAAACATCAATATTATGAATTTTTTCATTACAGTTTTATAAACGATTCAAATACGATGAATTTGGTCATTTGTTGAGTCGTAATGACAAATTCATATAATTGATGAACAAATTCATTAATAGTATGATTTTTTTTTTTCTGTGAGGAATATAAAAAAAAACTTCGGAATATTCATTTTAAATCAAGAACATTTATCAAAATGATTTTATCATTTCATAAATTCGCGAGAATGAAATTCAAAGAATTTTACACAATTTCAAAAATTCGCGAATGAATAAAAACAAATATTCCCAGTGAGAATATTCTTTGGAGAATTAAGATATTTCAAATATTCTATGAGCTCTGGTTAAAATGCTTTTGAAAAATATTGCACTGGTAGCACTGTTCGGCAAAATGAGAACTTTTGTTCCCGCCCTGTCTTTATTTATATTATTTCTACATAATTTTATTGTGCTGATTCGAACTGCGTTTTTAGTTTTTTTTCCCTACACGTAACGTTTTTGAGTAAAATGCAATTTATGATTACTCATTTCGACATTTATTTTTTCGGTGACTGCTCGATTTTTGAGAGATATTAATTTTTTGTTGAATTGAAAAAAAATTCACTTAAAAAAATATATATTAATTATATCAGTATTTTACTGTTATTTCTAAATATATGATGGCTGCTGCATGTCCACAATTCAACTTGACATTGATCACACACGAGATGCACTCGACCACTTTCCAATTACTACTGAAGTGCTGTGCCTCAGATGCGGCGCCCTTATATACTGCATGCATCAGTTCGATAAGCTTCGACATATTTTGGGAACCTTCTACTCGTTTCGTGAATGATGCATGCTATTGGCATCTCACTTGCACTCATGTGTTTTAAAGTGCTGATTTTCCGACTCTTTCTGGCACATAGCTTAGTGCGCTGAATGATCTTTCGTCTCTTTCTAACAGATTACTTAGTGTGCTTGCATTATGGGGCAAATTACAGCTTTTCGTAACAATATATATCATTATCTTTATTTTAAAAGAAAAATTTTAATTCACAGTTAAGTTTTTGCATATAACTCAAAAAGTATAAAGGACACGGAAAAAGCATTACCATTGTCGATACTAGGTATACTCTCTAGTATTACCAATGATTTAAATTATAAAATTTAATTTTTACTAAATATGCTTTTCCGATTATTTCATAAATTGCGCCTATTTTCTGAATTTTTCAAATTTAACAGTTTATTTGAACCAAACCATAAACGATATTGAAGTGGACTTAGTGCCATAACAATCCTTGAATTATTCCTGAGATATAACCATATCAATTTTAAATCATTAACTGTCTAATCTTTTCATAAAAAATGATGTTTGTAAAATGCAGTGAAAAATGGAAAAAAAAAACATAAAATGCATTTATCTCAAAAACGTTACAAAAAAAAAACTAAAAAGTCAGTTCGAATCAGCACATTAAAAATATATGGAAATGATATGAATGAAAACAGGAAGAATTTTGTGCCGAACAGTGTAATTTATTTACTCTCATAAAATTTCTAATACCGAATACAATTAACACAAGAAATCAAATTAAGGGGGTTAATATATACTAGAAGAAGGTATCAAAAGTTAATTTCCAAAAGGACTTGTTCAAGAATATAGGTCATTTCGAATCACTTTGGAAATATTTTGTCGGAAAGTCAAATATTTAAGCAACGCATAGATTTTATAAATTAGACTTCTAGCGAAAAGTATTTAACATGTTTTTACAGTTAATGAAAACTTTGTTAAGTTGTTTAATTTTGATTTATTTTGAAGCACCTACTGTAGTTAAAATCAGCTGTAGCAACAGCCGCACAAAAGACACGTTTTTCGCATCAGTCTTTGGCTCTGGTTTCTGTGTTCAGTGTCGCATTGTGCGAGTGCGAGTGCGAGAATTAACGGCATAGAGCGCTTCAGCATTTTCCATTTACACACAGCAGGCACTAAGCGATAATTCACGTGCGGACAGCACCAGGGTGGCTGTCAAAAGGTGTAAATTGTTGAAACAATGTCAAATATGAAAAAAAAAAAACACAAATATGTTAAAATAAAACATATATAAATAAAAATTGTAAAATTTTATTGTTACTTTTTGTAAAAACATTTCGTTAAATTGTTAAACAAAAGACAAACAAATAAAATGCGCAACAATAACAGCTGCAAACTGTGAGGCAATATTTACTTTATTGTCAAACAATAATAAAAATGTTTACTTTTATTTTTTCGCATATGAAGTTTTTTATATAGAACAGGCTTGTTTCGAGGTCAATGAATTCGGCTAACGTGCGGTATTTTTTTTTACTTTTAAATCAGAAAAATTTTCACTGAATGACTTAAAAAAGTTAATATTTTATTGAACACCCCAAAATCGAGTTTGGCCTGTGGTCAGTAATCAATTTCTACACCTTTGAACAGAAATGCATATGTTATTGTACACTAAATGTCTGTATTAATACCCTAAAAACGCCTTTCAAGCCATTTACTTGTTTTTCGAATACTTGCATGTACTAAGAACTTCAAAAACAAATACATGCCTGCTTTGAATCAAAACCAGAACATTACCAAAACATTACTGCAGTGTACTCAGAAAACATTTCTATATGTAGTAAAATAAAAGTGCTTGAATTGTACTACCAAAAATTATAAAATATAAACACAAATTTAATTTAACATTTAATTTAACTAAGCATTTTTAATAGAAGAATTTAACTTTTATTTACTGCACTCGTTGCATTTTATACAGTTTCAACTCTTTATGTTTTGAATTAACAACACAACACACGTATCAAGCAGTGCACATGTGTTGTTTGGAAGCAAACGAGTGCAGTATTTGTTTTGTCTCTTGAGTTTATTTTCTATCAATTACATTAGAAAATCAAACAGTGTGCACTGCAGAAGTGTGCACTGCAGTAGTGTGCACTGAAGTTGTGTACACTGCAGAAGTGTGCACTGAAGTAGTGTACACTGCAAAAGTGTGCACAGAAGTAGTGTGCACTGCAGAAGTGTGCACTGAAGTAGTGTGCACTGCAGAAGTGTGCACTGAAGTAGTGTGCACTGCAGAAGTGTGCACTGAAGTAGTGTGCACTACTGTAAGTGATGAAGCAATTTCATTCATAGTACTCTTTATTAAAATAGTAAGTTAGTTGAAATAAATTGTTGGAAATTTTTTATAGTGATCATTGTTATTAACAAAAGACCACACAGCTTTTTTTAAACGTTTATATTAGCTCTCATTCTTATCTGTCTGTTCGGTACAAATTCTGAAAAAATAAATATTTAAAATAAACAAATATATATATTTTTTTTATATGAAACGTTTTTAAGGTAAACTTTTTAGTAAGATTTAAAAAGAAATGAGAAGCGGTAGATAATATCGAATGCCAAAGGAGCGAATTTGTAATTTTTGACATTTGTGTTTTTTTTACATTTTTGAATGTAGTTTTTCCTCAAGTATACTGTACCAAAATCGTGTGTCATTTTGCATATTTCTAGCCACAAAAGACAAAACCAGAAGGGCGAATTTGAAAAATTTAAAATTTTATCATGCCAAAAGAGCGAACCTCTTCTTTTTACTGGAACAACATAAAATAGTAGTCTAAAGGCATTTATTGTTTGATTTTAAATCACATATCGATATGCATCATTAATTAAAAATATGTTCTTGCAAATAACAAAAATTCGAAAAATTGAAAATCTTGTCATGCCAAAAGGGCTTCGCCATAAGGGTTTTCGCCATAACTTTTTATTGGAATAAGTGGTCAAAGGCATTTATTGTTTGATTTTAAAGCACCTATCGATTGGCATCATTATTTAAAAATATTTTGCCAAACATTTTTCCTGCAAATAACAAATCGCAAATTAATGTTTGGCAAAATATTTTTAATTAATGATGCCAATCGATAGGTGCTTTGAAAACAAACAATAAATGAATTTACACTACTATTTTATCTTGTAACAATAACAAGTTATGGCGAAAAAACGAAAAGATTCGCCATTTTGGCATGACCAAATTTTCATTTTTTTTCCAATTTCTTCGTTTTTTTTGCTATAACTTTTTAGTGGTGCAAGATAAAATAGTAGTGCAAAGGCAGGTGTTTTAAAAACAAACAATTAATGCCTTTGCATTACTATTTTGTCTTGCGCTAATAATAGTTTTAGCATAAAAAGCAAAAATATTTGCGTTTTGGTCAGGATATAGCCTGTATTTATAATTCAGTAAGTTGTCCAAATACATAAATATTTTCTATACGTTATAACAATTGATGTATAAAGCAAAATAACATAAAAAATTAAGAAAAAAACTAAATTTTACTCATTTTTAAAGCACTTCAAACTTTAAAATTTCATTTCCCAGCATTTTTAAAAATGTACATTTTCGAATTTTTGTTATTTGCGAGAAAATATTTTTAATTAATGATGCAGCTCATATTATGATCTATTGGATCCTTAAAATTCACCATAAAATCGTTTTATACTGAAAAAATGTTTTTTATTTCATATTTTTTATGTTTTATTTTCTTTTAAAAAAGGTTACTGCATTTTGTATTAAAATATATTTGTTTCACTACATCGCATATATTTCCGGTAATTTTATAATGACAAAGAGAAACTTTTTTATGTTCGCTAAAATTATTTAAACTTTGCTTAAAAATTTGATTCATTTTTGAGTATTATTAAATGTTTAATGTTAATTGAATTTATTTTTTGAACAAATGAATATTTTTATTTTAATATGTGAAACAAAAAGAAATAAAAGCAATTGTATATCAGTGTTAAAAAAATAACAAAATATTTCTGATCTTAAATAGCTTTTATAATTATTTTACTATATAATCTCGTAAAAGAGGAGGCATTAAGACATTTAATGTGGTACAAGTTACAATGAAAAGTCATTTATTACTGGTAACATTGGCGCTGCTCTGCATTGTGGCATATAATACAGGTAAATTTTGTATTTTTTTATATTACTCTAGATGTAGACGTGAAACTAATTAAATCAATTTTGTTTTAATTTCTTTAATATACCAAAATTTTGAATAAAATAAAAAAATAATAATTTAATATGATGAAAAATTTAAAAAGTTCGAATACCATTCGATTGTTTGAGATGTACTCAGCTTTTGACACAATATTTTTGTAAATCCAATTATTGAAATTGTTGAGTTTTACGTTTACAATATATCGTTAATTAAAATAACCAATAAATCCAAGAAAGAAACAATTTTTTATAAATAGTTTTACCACAGATTAGCGGACTATATGTGAGAATTATTGTTATCCTATAGTACGCAGATGTATACGTCTCCAGGCAAATATGATTGTACGTATCTGTCCATCGAATTGTTGTTGAAGTAGAAATGGTATGGAATATTTAGAACTTAAACATATTTTTAATTAGAAATATCTATAATTATTATAAATAAATATAAAAAATTAAATATTTAAAAATTAAACACTAAAATTAAAACAAGTTTTGTTTTTTTTATTAATATCTCTTTTATTACTTCTCTAGAACACATTGAGCTCGTTGATTTCTGTAATATCTAGGCAGACGTATGCAATGTCTTCCGTTGGTATCATAGCAAATTATAGTGGGTTCTATTTAATCGCGCGGACTACAAGTTGGAAATGTAGAAACAAACTATCAAATATCTTAGAATAAGACTATGTTTGCTGAATAATATTATATCGTTATTGTGTTTTGATTGCGGCGAACAAATGATAATTACAACACTCATTTGATTGCATATTTCAATAAAATATTGTTGCCAAAGTAGTTTATTAAGTAATTGTGAGCATTATTACTTCATACAAAACAAAATATTGTTTGTAGCAGATATATTTTGTTAGCAGCAAACATATATATTTTTTTTTTAATTTTTGTTAATATTATTATTGTTGTTAACAGTTTAATTTATATTTGAGTGATGCTGTAAATAGCTTTCTGTTGACCAAAAATTGTTTGCAGCCAATATGTTTTATTTGCAGCAAACATATTTTATTTTTTATTTACTTTTTGTTAAATTTATTATTGTTGTTAACAGTTTAATTTATATTTAAGTGATGCCGTAAATAAGCTTTCAAATATAATAAATAAAAATAATAAAATAACTAAAATATGTTTTGAACAAAAACTCTTCGTGACCTCGTTGCTATTGTTACAGCTACTATGCAGCTGAAATATTTTAACACCAGAATTCATCTTTTGAACTTGAGTAGTATTTTTCACATTGTTGTTCTCAATGTAGGTGGATTTTTACTGTAGGTGAATTTTTACTGTAGTTGGTTTTTTTTTATTGTTGCTGTTGTTGTTTGTTATTGTCCTTTATCGGCAACGCATTGCAGGCAACTTATGTCACAAACAAGTCAGGATGTTGTAAAAGATTCATTGCGTCAAAAGTGCCAGAGGAAGAATTACTTATTGCTTAATATTGACTCAAAGGATACAATTGAAGAATGACGTTGTGCACAGAATAAAAGTGATTTTTTTTATAAATTTATATTTTATATAACATTTTCTAGGTATATAATTTTTTTTATTTTAAAATTCATCAATACATTCGTTGAAAATACTATTTTTTGTAATACACTTTTTACCACCCTTTTAAGCTACTTAGCATCACACAGATGGTTTTTTTAAAGACATATTTTAAACGCTTTTATTTTATTTAAGCTGTAAATATGGCACATCATATGAATTAATAGCGGAAATGTATAAAAATTAAATTTGTATATATAAATCAAATCAATAAAAAACTTAAAGAAAATAAAAATACAAAAGAATATAAAAAAAAAAATAATTGAAATGCAAAATGAAGTATCAGGAAACTGATAAAAATTATGTCGCCTTGTGTTGTTCGTGCACAAAAATAAAATTGCTATCCCCTTGCAATTGCATAAATACAGCTGCTTTCGTTGCGAAAGTCTTTATTGTGCTTTTATAGATTAATTGATAAATTGCAATTGAAATAGTCACACCGAAATGTTTAAAATATGTTCGCTCTTAATTTACTATCTGCTCGGGATGCGCAGTGTTTTTGCAGCAATGAGTTTTTCGGAAAGTAAATACTATTTTTAAAATATTTTTAAATTTCAAATTATTTTGCACGACTTTAAACTTAATTAAAACAATTATTTTGATAGCTATTTGCGCGTCTAATGAGCAGTACTTCAACTCAAAGGCAGCACCTGCATGCGATAGAAATTGTCAGCAACTAGAGCGACTTTGTCCCATATTGCGTGAACGCGTCGTGCCGGGCTGCTATTGTCGGCTGGGTTATGCGCGTAATTTGAGGCAACAATGTATCCCAGTAAACAAATGCAGTATGTAGAATTTTACACAACAAAATAGTAGTATTTTTTTTTATAAAAAACGAAACATATTTTTTGAGAGTCATAGCTCAAACAACCTCCAAATTGTTATTTACTTTTATCAAAATCGATTGACTGATAATCACAATTTTCAATTATATTTTATTGTTACACTAATTTTATAGTTTTTTTTATAGTTTAGTAGATTTTATTTATATTATTCACAAAACATAATAATGTCAGCGAAAGTTATACGAAAATATTTGAATTAAATAATCTAAATTATGGTTATTTTTGTTGCCACAATTATTATTATCATTTTAAAATAAAAAAAATGACGTAAACGTTCTTCTTTCGGTTTTTACAATAATATATTTTTCCGTAAACATAATATCGTCACTGTAATGCCAAAGGGGCGAATGTGCATTTTTAAATATGTTGGGAAAACAAATTTTAAACTTTGAAGTACTTTAAAAATTAGCAAAATTCATATTTTTTTTCAATTTTTTCTGTTATTTTGGTTTATTCGTCAATTATTATCACGTATATTAAATATCTTAAGATTTGTACAACCTACTGAATTATAAATACGGATTTTGTGAGGCTATATCCTGATCAAAACGCAAATATTTTTGTTTTATATGCTATAACTTTTTATTAGCGCAAGATTAAATAGTAATGTAAAGGCATTAATTGTTTGCTTTTAAAGCACCTATCTAATGGCATCATTAATTAAAACTATTTTGTCAAACATTAATTTGCCATTTGTTATTTGTAGGAAAAAATGTTTGGCAAAATATTTTTAAATAATGATGCCAATCGATAGGTTCTTTAAAAACAAACAATTAATACCGTTACACCACTATTTTAGCTTGCACCTATAAAAAATTATAGAAAAAAAATGAAGAAATTGGAAGAATTGAAAATCTTGTCATGCCAAAAAGGCAAATCTTTTCATTTATTTGCTATAATTCTTTAATAGTACAAGATTAACTAGTGATGTAAAGGCAATTATTGTTTGTTTTCAAAGCACCTATCGATCTGCATCATTAATCATAAATATTTTGCCAAAAAAAATTACAATTATAAAATTAAAAATAACAAATGGCAAATTAATGTTTGGCAAAATATTTTTAATTAATGATGCAGATCGATAGGTGCTTTGAAAACAAACATTAAATGCCGTTGCATCAATATTTTATCATATACCAATAAAAATTCATGGCGAAAAAACGAAAAGATTCGTCCTTTTGGCATGACAAGATTTTCAATTTTTCAATTTCGCACTTTTGGTTTTATCCTTTGTGGCTAGAAATATCAACAAATTGACACGCGATTTTCGGAACAGCATACTTGAGGATAAACAACAATGTAAAAAAACGCAAATGTCAAAAATTGCACATTCACCCCTTTGGCATGATAGTGACGATATGATTGCTTTCAACTGTCTAAATTACCAAATTTTACAAATTTTTGTGGTAATCGTGATTTAAAAGTCATTATAAAAACTATTAAATTATTATGACAGCAAATTAAGTTCATAAAATTGTTCATTTACAGCAAATATATTTGCTGCAATCATTTTCTCTCCGTGTGTTCTAATAATAACCACAATTTTTTGATAAAGTTGAAAAAAAAGAGCAACAAACTAAAACATTCTTATGTTTGTTTTAAATATCATTTAGTTGTGACAATCATGACACATTTATAGCTATTAATCTTAGTTCATCGCATGTGTTTCAATACAATGCTATGCGATTTTCTAAAAGTTATATATTGTCGACGATACTGAAAAACCGCCTAACTACAGGTGAAAATTAGACGTAGTTCTGTCTTATAACCTGGTTTTAAATGATATGTTGATCGGATAAATTAGAGATATGACATTGTGAGTTATGATATACTTAATTTTGGATGAAGTAAGTGCAGAATTCAGACTCAAAACTGTTTTTCTTCTTCTGTAAAATTTATTTAGTAAGCGGTATTCGAAAATGTAGATAGGCGGTATTGCAATATTACCGACGATAGGTATTATAATGATATGTTAAACACTAAGTTTTGCAGCAAACATAATATGATTGCAACCAACATACATACATTTGCCCACATTCCAAATGTGTTTGGTAACCGTCAGTTATAAAATGCATACAAAAATCATTCAAAAAATTAGATAATGATTTTGATAATTAATTGTTTTCATAAAATTATTGATTGCAAACAAAATACGTTTGCTGCAAACCATATATATTATTCTGCAAATAAAATTTGTTTTGCGGCAAACAAAATATGTATGCTGTAAACAAAATATATTTACTGTAAACAATATATGTTTGTTGCAAACAATTTTTTTCTTTGCAAAAAGTGATAAAGCTCACAATTACTTGATTATCTACTGTGCCAACTAAATTTTATTTAAATGTACAATCAAATGAGTGTAGTAATTATCATTTATTGGCCACAATATTAACACAATACCGACCTAATATTATTTAGCAAACATAGCCTTATTCTGAGAAATTTTATAATATGTTTCTACATTTTCACTTTAGAAATGGACTGTTTTCCAAATGAAACTCCTAATTTAGTAGTGTCTCAAAGTAATTGTGAAACTACCTGTAGTTCGCGCGATTTAATAGAACCAACTAGAATTTGCTATGATACCAACGAAAGACCTTGCATATGTCTGCCTGGATATTGCCGAAATCAACGGGCTCAATGTGTTCGAGAGAAATAATTAGAGAAATATTAATAAAAAAAAAATCAAAACTTGCTTTAACTTTATAGTTTAATTTTTATATTTATTTATAATAATTATTGATATTTCAAATTAATGATATGTTTAAGTTCTATACATTCTCGTGCAAGAATTTCTATTTCGACAACACATCGGTGGACAGATAGGTACAACCATATTTGCCTGGATACGTATACATCTGCGGGCTATCGGATAACACTGATGTTCACATATAGTCTGACCGACACGAACATTAAGAGGCATCATAGGGCAACCGACAATTTGTGCTAAAATTATTTAAAAAAATTGTTTTTAATTTTGGTTTTTTTCGTTATTTTAATTAACGAATTAATTGTAAACGTAAAATTCAACAATTTCTTCGTATTTTTTTAAATTACTGTAAGATGGGACCAATAGTTATTAAAAATTAAAACAAAATGTATAGTTTTACGTCTACATCTAGAGTTATTTAAAATAATTTACCTGTATTATATGCCAGAATGAAGAGCAGCGCAAATGTTAACAGTAATAAATGGCTTTTCATTGTAACTTGTACCATGTTAAATGTTTTAATGCCTCGTCTTTTACGAGATTTTATAGTAAAATAATTATTAAAAATTTATAATTTATACCTCTCTAAGATCATAAATAATTGGTTCTTGTTTAATCACTGATATACAATTGCTTTTAATCTTTTTGTTTTACATTTTAAATCAAAAAATATCCATTTGTTATGAAAATAAATCCAATTGAAAATAAACATTTAATTATACTAAAACAAGAATCAAGAATGTTTAAGCAGAAGTTAACATAATTTTAGCGAACAAAAAAATATGTTTCTTTTCGTTATTATAAAATATACGTAAATATATGCGATGTACAAAGGGATGAAACTCAATTCTAGCTGGACAAAATTAAATAACATGATATATTGTATGTTGCAAAATAATTAAAATATGTTTGCTGCAAATATAATATGTTTGCTGCAAATATAATATGTTTGCTGCAAACATAATATGTTTGATGTAAACATAATATGTATACTGCAAACAAAATATGTTTACAACAAACAATTTAAGGTTTTCCCAAAAGTAATTATGCTCACAATCACGTGATAAACTACTTTCCAACAAAATTTTATTTGCCTGTGCAATCTAAAGAGTTTAGTCATTGTTATTTGTTGGTCACGATCATAACACAATACCGATATAATATTATTAAAAAAAATTGTGAAGCTTCATGTAATTATGGCGATTTGATAGAACCTACTAGAATTTGATATGATACCAACAAAAGACATTGCATATGTCTGCCTGGATATTGCAGATAATAATGGGCATTAAATGTTCAGAGAAGTAATGAAAGAGATATTAGTAAAACAAAACAAAAAACTCGTTTTTAATTTTTAGTTTAAATTTTTATATTTTTAATTTCTTTATATTTATTTATAATAATTATTGATATTTCATATTAAAAATGTGTTCAAGTTCTAAACATTCTCGTGCAACCATTTCTATTTCGACAACACATCGGGGGACAGATACGAACAACCGTATTTGCCTGGATACGTACACATCTGTTGGCTATCGGAAAACACTGTTGCTCACATATAGTCTGACCGGCACGAACATTAAGAGGCACCATGGGACAACTGCTGATTTGTGCTAAAACTATTTTGCAAAATTATTTTTTAATTGGTTTTTTTTTTCGTTATTTTAATTAACGATATATTGTAAACATAAAACTCAACAATTTCAATAATTGGGATTACAAAAATCTTTTTATTTTTTTAAATTACTGTAAAATGAGACCCAATATTTGTGTCCAAAACTGAGTAAATCTCAAACAATCGAAGGGCCATTCCAACTTTTTAAAGTTTTCATCATATTAAATTATAAATTTTTTAATCTATTCAAAATTTAGGTATATTAAAGATTTTAAAACAAATTTGATTTAATTAGTTTTACGTCTACATCTAGAGTTATATCAAAAATTCAAAATTTACCCGTATTATAGGCCACCAGGCAGAGCAGCGCCAATGTTACCAGTAATAAATGGATTTTCATTGTAACTTGTACCACGTTAAATGTCTTAATGCCTCCTCTTTTACGAGATTATATAGTAAAATATTTAAAAAAATATATATAATTGAAAGCTATTTAAGATCAGAAATAATTGGTTATTTTTTTAACACAGATATACAATTGCTTTTATTTCTTATTGTTTGACATATTAAAAAAAAAACATCCATTTATTCTGAAAATAAATTCAATTAAAAATAAACACTTAATAATACTCTAAAATGAATCAACTGTTTAAGAAAAAGTTAAAATACTTTTAGCGAACAAAAAGATATTTTTCTTTTTGTTATTATAAAAAAATACCCGGAAATATATACGATGCACAGTGAGATGAAACCCAATTTTAGCTGGACAAAATTAAATAACATGATATATTACTATATTACATCAATGCCAATACGATATTTAAGAAATGGGTCGTGTTACGCATATGTTACACCTCCCATATACCTTTTTTAACAGTATACGTTCCCAACTTTTGCATTTGAAGATTAAATTTGGTGTATATTGCTATTTTGGCAATACGAACAATTATTCCAAAAAGTGTTTCGAACGGTCAACTTCTAAGTTCACTTCTTATATAATCCTTTTTAAGAATATGACATATTTCCGAACTTTGCATCATATAAAGATACATTTTTATTGGATGCTATATGTTAGACGTTACATTCATTTAATAAACTTAAAATAAAACAGAAAGTTTTTCAATTTCTCTTTTTTTTGGTAATATCGACTATAAAGCTGTTTCTTTGTTATTAAAAACGATATTTGATTTGAACAAATGTTGTTTGTTAGTTTTTAAATACATTTGTCTTTATTTGTCTCATTTTTACTACATCATGTATTCAAAATTCATTCTCTACATATTGCACAAACTATATAGATGTAGCCGTGGTAGCTCAGTGGTTAGTGCGTTGGACTGCGAGCCGAAAGGTCTCCGGTTCAAGCCTGGACTGGGGCTAACAACATCTTTTCATAGGAATATTTTTCTATACCGCGCTACCTCTCGTCAGTAAATGGCAAACCTACGAGAGTAAAACCATTGCCTATGAAAAAGCTCTCACCCGCCGTTCGGATTCGGCAATAAACTGTAGGTCCCACCACTTTGAGTACAAATATAACACGCACAGCTCAAAATGGTGAGAGAGCTCGGCCGAAGTTCTTATAGGACTGTAGCGCCAAACTATTATTATATAGATGTTTTATTTTTGTTTTATTTTAATTTTAATTATTTGTAGTGCAGTCCCTCCAGCGACTTCACTTGACTGCAGTATTTGTTTCATTTGTGTCAAGTAGTGTCAACACATTTTTATATTTTACAATGAACGATGCTTATTTGACAACTGTACATCGAAAAAATTACTGTAGTAAATTACTACTGCACTCTACAGTATTTTGCTCTCTACATCATTTTGCATTGGCCGTCTAGAGTATTATAGTGAAGTCCCTATAGCGACTTCGCTTCACTGCAGTATTTGTTTCATTGGTGTCAAGTAGTGTCAACACATTTTAATATTCTACTCTACAATGAACGATGCATATTTGACAACTGTTACTAAACGACTGTACAGAGAAAATTACATGAATAAACATAATGAGAACAACAATAACATAACAGGGTTATGTATCAGAGTTCTATACAGTAAAAATGATAAAAATAAAAATGTAAAATGCAGTGAGTACTCAGTGTAATAAGCAGTTCATTTCAGTATTTGAATTTGTATTGCACATCATTAGAGACTATATCAAATTGGGTCTGGTACGATAAGTCGAAATTTAAAATATCGAAACTAAAAATACTGAAGACAAAAATGTAGAAAATAAAAAAGCCGAAACCTGAAAATGTCGAAAACAAAAATGTCGAAAACCAAAATGTCTAAAAAAAATGATGAAAACTAAAATGTTGAAAAACAAAATGTCGAAAACTAAAAATGTCGAAATTTAATATGACGAAATCATTTTTTGCCGAAAAAATGATGGAAAACTTTTTTTAAGGACATGCAATTCGAAGTTCAAGGATAACGACCATTGGTCATATGTTCATGTTAAGACGAATTTTTCAAAAGATTGTTTTATTAGTTGTAAAACGAAACCTTATCAAAGTTTCTAGCATCAAGAGATATTTCAATAGGAACCACCATACAAAAGTTATCATTGACAATTTTTTAACTTTGGACTGTATCTCTGGAAAAAATGATATCTTTGGAAATAGTGGTCGGAAAAAAAATGGTGAATGCAGATCCCGATACCCTTTATCAGTTGCCAAAATATCATTGAAATCGAAGGGAGTGAGTTGCAAATCCTACGAGATTTGGTGTGGACTTGCCCATATAGGATTTGAAATTTGTATTTCAACATTTTGATATTTCGGCATTTTAATTTTCGACATTTTTTGATCCTATAAAAAAAATGTTTTTGTATTTATAGTTTAAAAAATTTGTCGACATTTTCTAGCTTTAAAATATTTTTCGACATTTTGTGATTTGGCCAAATATTGTTTTGGCGTTCTAAGGCTTTTTATAATTTCGACATTTTAAGGTTTCGACATTTTTTTTTTCGATATTTCGTACGGATCCCTTAATTGTTATCACTACAACTACGTCTTGTTAGTGTTTTGGTTTGACACTACTTGTGTTTTGTTGTTGTAATCAACATAAGTGTAATTTAAAGAAAGCTCCATTTTAATTAAAAAATTCCATTTGCATTGAAAACATATCAATTGGATTTTTGAAATATCATTTAAATTTAAAAATATAACAATTGTTTTTGGAATTTTGAATTTGATTTCAAATAAATTAAAATTTATCACTTTCCATTTGGAATTTGGAATATATCTTTAGTCTGATAATTGGAAAAGTTTATAAGCCCAAATTTTATTTCTCATTTCATGCAACAAAAGTTTATACATTATAAATGTATTATTTTATATCTAAATAGTAACTAAAAAAAATGTCATAATAAAGTTAAAAGTCCATGGAAAAACAGAATCTGTGAATTCGTTTCATAACTTTATGAGATACGGACATTTAAAAACTTTTTCAGAAAACGCCCTTATTGCACCGAAGACTTCAATTGACATGGATTTCAATAAATCTTGTTTTTTCATTACTTGTTTTTTCAATTTTCATCTGGTAATCGTAAGTTATACAAAAAAAACACTCAAAAAATAGGATAATGACATTAAATATGGTTCATAAAAGAGTTGATTGCAAACAAAATATGTTTGCTGCAAACATAATATATTGGCTGCAAACAATATATGTCTGCTGCAACATAATATGTTTGCTGCAAAATTTTTTTGTTTTGCACAAAATAATAATGCTCACAATCACTTTATAAACTACTGTAGAAACAACATGTAGGATCATTTGTTGGCCACAATCATGACAAAATACTGCCGTAATATTATCCAGCTATAACTATTATAACTGTTATTCTAAGAAATTTGATAATTTGTTTCTACATTTCTACTATAGAAATGGACTGTTTTTTTCAATGAAACTTTTAATTTAGCAGTGTCTCAAAGAAATTGTGACAATACCTGTAGTACGCTCGATTTAATAAAAACGTACTAAAATTTGCTATGATACCAACGAAAGACATTGCATATGTCTGTCTGGATAATCAATGTGTTCTAGAGAAATAATGAAAGAGATATTAGTAAAAAAACAAAACTTTTCTTTTATTTTATAGTTTAAATTTTAATATTTTCATAATAATTGTTGATATTTCATATTAAAAATAGCTTAAGTTCTGTGTATTCTCATGCAGTTATATCTACTACGACAACAATTCATGGGACAGGAACGTACAAGCATATTTGTCGTGGCACGTATACATCTGGTGGCTACCGGATAACACTGTCGCTCACATATAGTCTGACCGGGACGAACATTAAGAGACATCATTGGGCAACCGCCGATTTGTGCTAAAACTGTTTTCGGAAATTGGTTTTAATATGATTTTTTCTTTACTTTTTTAATTAACGATGTATTGTAAGCGTAAAATTCAACAATTTCAAAAATACGATTCAAAAAAATCTTTATATTTTTTTTTAAATTACTGTAAAATAAAACCAAATAGCTGACAACATTTCAAACTATCGAGTGACATTCCAACTTTTTAAAGTTTTCATCATAATAAATTATAAATTTTTATTTTATTCAAAATTTAAAAATTAAAACAAAATTGATTTAATTAGTTTTACGTCTACATCTAGAGTTATATCAAAAATATAAAATTTACCTGAGTTATAGGCCACAATGCAGAGCAGCGCCAATGTTACCAGTAATAAATGGGTTTTCATTGTAACTTGTATCACGTTAAATGTCTTAATGCCTCTTCTTTTACGAGTTTATATAGTAAAATAATATTCAAAACTATATTATTTAATTCTATTTAAGAACACAAATAATTGGTTCTTCTTTAATCACAGATATACAATTTATTATTTTTCTTTTTGTTTAACATATTAAAAAAGGAAAATATACATTTATTCTGAAATTAAATTCAGTTAACAATAAACATTTAATAGTACTCAAAAAATAAATCAACTGTTTAAGTAAAATGTAAAATACCTTTAGCGAACAAAAAAAAATCTTTTCATTATTATAAAATACCCGGATATACATGCGAAGTAGTGAAACAAATATGTTTTTATACACAAAAAAAACTGATTGCAGAAATCTTTTCAAAAGAAAATAAAACATAAAATATACGGTTCGGTCTTTTTCTATAACAATAATCTTTATACAAAATTCTAAAGAATTTATTTAAACCAACATACTACTTATATTCGAAGTATAATAAACATCTGCATGCGTGCATTCGTTTCATCACTTACAGAAGTGTACACTACTTTAGTGCACACTGTTTGATCTACTAATGTTGAAAGAAAGTATTGATAAAGAGTATTATAGAATAAGTTCAAGAGACAAAACGAATACTACTCTCGTTTGCTTTCAAACAACACATGTTGTGTTGCAAAATCAAAACATAAACAGTTGAAACTGTATAAAATGCAACGAGTGCAGTAAATAATAGTTCAATTCTTGTATTAAAAATGTGTGCGATAAGTTGTTAGTTGAATTAAATATTAACATAAATTTGTGTTTTTTTTTATAATTTATGGTAGTGCAGTTAAAACACTTTTGTTTTAATATAGAAATGTATTGTGAGTACACTGCCGTAATATTTTGGTTATCTTTTGTTTAGAATTCATTTGTGCAACGAATGATCAAAGTATGCTTTACAGGTGTAATTTATTAAAAACAATATACTCAATTAGATGAAACTGACGGTGTTCAACAGAGTTAAAAATTTTAAAATTTAGGTAAACAATTAATTACACATATAATAGCCATTCTGCGCAGCAGTTAAGATTATTTTTTTTTATTATGTAAAATGACTTACTGATTCCGAAAATATGGTTTACAAATTTTTCTTTGCATAGGTTCACGAGCTATCGGCCAATAACTTATGAACCGATCTTTAATAAAGATGGTCACATATATTTGTAAATACCTCGCGTTTTACATAAGTCATATAATTAAGTGTTATATCAAATGAAAGGTAATTGAATATCCAATAAATGTTGCTCCCAACATTTTTAAATTGTTTTACTAGTTTCAGAGAACTCGATAGGAGAACTTGAAAAAATGTTGTGAAAAATATTTATTTGATATTTAATTACCTTTTATTTGATACTAGCTGGAGCCGTGCACGACTTGTGCAAAGATTTTGTGAATACAAGCATATAGCCAATTTTATTATTATAAAAAACATTTTTATTATTTAAATCAGGGACCCGTGCTTCGCTGTGAACGTTTTTTTATCTGTTTTATTAATGTAGTAAAACAAACATATTTCTCCGGCATAACAATTTTTCTCAAAGACAATTCTTTCTCAGACGGTGCATCCACGTAAAATTCTTCCACATAGAAAGCATTCCCGTAGAATTCTTTCCGGTAGAATTATTTCCCGTAGAATTCTTCCCCGTCGAATTTTTCCCAGTAGAAGTGTGGTGAATTTTAATGTGGTGAGTTTTAGTGTGGTGAGTTTTAGTGTGGTGTGTTTTAGTGTGGTGAGTTTTAGTGTGGTGAGTTTTAGTGTGGTGAGTTTTAGTGTGGTGAGTTTTAGTGTGGTGAATTTTAGTGTGGTGAGTTTTAGTGTGGTGAGTTTTAGTGTGGTGAATTTTAGTGTGGTGAATTTTAGTGTGGTGAATTTTGGTGTGGTGAGGTTAAAGAATTTGGGTTGGTTGTTACCCTGGTGTGAAATATCATGAAATCACTATAATAACTGTTGACATACACCATCTGGAAAATATCTATGGGGGGTGCCACGCCCAGTGGTCCAATCCCGCCTACATTTGGCGAGACTGTTTAGAATGGTTCATTAAATTTGCTATCGCAATTGCTGTTACAACTTGTTTATAATTTTTCGAAATCACCATTTTACAAAAAAAAATATTCGACAAAACCAACAATTTTCGAAAAATTTCAAAAAAAAAATTAAAAAAAAAATTGCTCAAAAAATTTTGAACGACAAAAATAACGCAATGGTCGAAATCACCATTTTACAAAAAAAAAATTATTCGACAAAATAAATTCAAAATAAAAAAAAATGTTTTTGATTTGTTTTTTTTTCTTATTTTGTTTTTCCTTTAGTTTGGCTTTTAGTTTTATGTTATTGCTTTTGTTTTTGTATTTTTGCTTTTGTGTTTTTGCTTTTAAATATTTTTTTTTTGTATTTGAGTTTATTGTTTCATGTTTATAACTGCTGTAAGTGCCAAGTATATAGTTTTGAAATTTTTGGCTGTATAGGAGATACCATGCCCCTTTGTCAAATCCCGCCCATATCTTGCCCATAGCATATCAATCCTTCCAGACCATACCGCATCTGTGGTAAAAATTTCAAGAAAATTATATCAGCCGTTTAGATGGAGAGGCAGACCAAACAAACAAACAAAATGGAAAAACCAACAAAGAGATTTATTATATTAATAGAATAACACTTGATAAAATCCGTTATTTAAAATGCGAAAAATTTGCTAATACATGTGACCACTTTTTTGAACTTGATTCCGATATCTCGTAAACCTATCCATTAAAATTTTTCAGTTCATATATTCGAATTCTGTGAGTCATTTCCAATAATACAAACAACTGCACATTTTGACCGTCTTTAAGTCCCACACATATCACTTAACTTTACTTCCTTCTTTTGAAAAAGAACATGCATATATAAAATAATAAAAGAGGAATAAGTTATGTATTTTATATTGCTGGAGAAAGTATATTTTATGCTTTTTTTTCAATTATAATCCATTTCACATTCTAATGCAATTTTGTCCAGTTCGACAACAGTTCGTGGGACAGAAACGCACTCGCATATTACTCGAGGCTCGGATACATCGCCTTTGAGGCGGAAGGCACTCTCGCTCACACATATACTGACCAGCAAGAACGTTGACAAATTGCACTGGACAGGGACGAGGTTGAGCTGAAATATAAATTTCTATATAGTTAACTGAACTTTAAATTAAAAAAATAATTACAAAATAAAATAAAATAAAGGAAAAATAATATATGAATAATATTTAAAAATAAGTTTAAACAATTTATAAAAAAAATTATATATAAAACACACCTGTTGTATTTTGAATGAAGACAAACCAGAGCAGCACAACTTGCCATAAATGATATTTCATTGTAGATGATTTCTTGAATGAGTAAATTCAGCAACAGATATTGTTTATATACTAAGTGAAAAATATATAAATAATATTCTCGGAGGAGAATAGTCTTGATATAAATTGCCTGCAGGAATGAATGGATTCGGGTAAAAATTTATCGGCGAAAAATTTTCGTGGGATAAAATTGTCTGCGGTAGTATTGTTTCTGGGTAGATAATTCACGGAATTTTCTCAGACAAAGAAAAATAGATTCGGTACGAATTGTCTGCGGGAAAAAATATATATAGAAGTATTGTCAGGCATAAATGTTCGCAGAGAAGAATAGTCTTGGCTTAAGTCGATTGGAAATAATTGTTCTGGGAAGAATTATCACGAGAAAAAATTCTAAGTGAGGCTTTCTTCGTGGAAGAGTAGTCAGCAAAAATGGTCAAATTATCATTGGTCCTGAAAGAATTATTCCGAAAAGAATGCTCTGTGACTAAATTGTCTGACGCACAATTTTTGTGTCGGCGAAGAATAGTCTTGGTCTGAGTTACTGTAAAATAATTCTTTTGGGCAGAATTGTCAAGAAGAAAATATTTGGGGAAAACTTGTCTGGAAAATAATGGTCCGGGAAAGAAGTGTACGGGATAGAATTGTAAGGGATAGAATTGTCCAGGAAATAATTGTTTGGTGCAGAAAAATAGTGTTTGGCAAGAAAATTAATCATTGAAAAATTGTAAGGGAAGAATTGATAGACAACGAATTGCCAGGAAAATAATTGATTTTGTGTATTCAAAGATATGGAGCGATTTTATTAATATAAAAAACATTTTTATTATTTATATGAGGGGCCCGTGCTTAGCTGTTGAAGTTTTTTTTATTGGTTTTATAAATGTAGTAACCAAATAATAATTCTCCGCCTTAACAACTTTCCTCAAAGACAATTCTTTCTCAGACTGCGCTTCCCCTTAGAATTCTTCCCCGTAGAACATTTCGCCGTAAAATTCTTCCCATTAAAAATATTCTCCGTAAATATTCTTCCCCATAGAACGCTTTCCCGCTTTCCCGTCCCTCCCGGTAGAATTCTTCCCGTAGAATTCATCCCGGTAGAATTGTTCCCTGTAGAATTATTTCCCGTAGAATTTTTCCCCGTAGAGTTTTTTACAGTAGATGTTTTAGTGTGGTGAGTTTTAGTGTGGTGAATTTTATTGTGGTGAGTTTTATTGTCGTGAGTTTTAGTGTGGTGAATTTTTGTGTGGTGAATTTTTGTGTGGTGAATTTTTGTGTGGTGAGTTTTATTGTGGTGAGTTTAAGTGTGAAGAATTTTAGTGTGGTGAATTTTAGTGTGGTGAGTTTTAGTGTGGTGAGTTTTTGTATGGTGAGTTTTAGCGTGGTGAGTTTTAATGTGGATAATTTTGGTGTGGTGAGTTTAAAGAATTTTGGGTGGTTGTTAACCTGGTGTGAAATATCTTGATATCACTATAATAACTGTTGACATAATGTAATGTAAAATGTATCTTCTATGGGGAGTGTCACGCCTAATGGTCCAATCACTCCCACATTCGGCGAAACCGTTTAGAATGGTTAAAAATAACGCCGACCAAAATTTAATAAAATTTGCTATCCCAATTGCTGATAGGCATTATATGGGAGGTGCCCAGTCCACCAATCTTACCGAGATATAGCATATACTCTGCCCACGCCCAACATACATATTGTGACAAAATTTTATTCAATTCGGTTCAGCAGTTTTGACGTCTATTCGAAATTTAAAAATATATATATTCGACAAAAACAACAATGTTCGAAAATTTTCGAAAAAAAAAATTGTTAAAAAAAAAATTTGGACGACAATAACAACGCAATGGTCGAAATCGACATTTTACAAAAAAAAAATATTCAACAAAAACAACAATGTTCAAAAAATTTCAAAAAAAAAAATGTTAAAAACAATTTTTGGTCGACAAAAACAATGCAATGGTCAAAATCACCATTTTCCAAAAAAAAAAAAAAACGCCAAAAACAATGTCGAAAAAAAAATTGGTTTTGCTTTTGTTTTTGATTTTTTTTTGTTTTTCTTTTTCTTTCATTTTTTGTTTTTACTTCAGTTTGGATTTTTGTTTTATGTTATTGCCTTTTTTTTTGTATTTTTGCTTTTGTTTTTTGCGTTTATTTTTTTTTTTTGTATTTGAGTTTTTGTTTCATGTTCGTAGCTGGTGAAAGTGCCGAGTTATATCGTATGGAAAGTATAGGTTGTATGGGAGGTGCCACGCCCCTTGGTCCAATCCCGCTCATATATAGCCTATCATTCCTTCCAGACCATACCGCATCTGTGGTAAAAATTTGAAGAAAATCGGATCAGCCGTTTAGACGGAGAAGTGGAACAAACAAATAAACAAACAAAAGCACAAACCAACAAAGAGATTTATTATATTAATAGGATATTGGTCCAATTTGACACTCAATATCGCTACGAGAAAGTGTCGGATATCATGTAAATTCTCCTGCATATCGCATTATTTATAATATATACATAATTTTTGTTATATTTTATTTTCTACTATTTAATAAAATATTTATTTCGTTAAAATTTTATAAAAATATATTTTTTATTATTATAGTACTCAATATTAGGAAGCATTTAATCATTTAAGTCGCTGGCAACCAAGTCCACTGCGACAACAGCTCATAGGACAATACCCAACACGTGAATTACTTGGATATCGGGTACAACGTAGAATAGGAGGTGTGCATTGTCGCTCGCAGATGTTATGACCGACACGTATATTCACAAAAGTCATGGGGCATGATTGTGCTGTAATTTAAAACAAGTTATTATTGAATTCTTTTAAATTTAATTAAAGAAAATAAAAGTATTAAAAAATTCACCTGAAATCTGCGCACACAATGAGATCAGCATCAGAACAGCAAAAATCAAAAAATCGTCTTTCATGGTCGATATTTTGTATTGAATGCAACATGAATTTTTATTTATATACTAAAATTATTAAATAAAAAAAAAAACGTTTTTTTATGAATTCTTCTCTCGAAAGATTTTTAGTACAATTGCAGTTTAGGGAAATAAATAAATATATGAAATAAATGCAGTCTCAAAGAAATCAGGAAGTTAATATCTTTAAATTATTATTTACACAATTTTATTTTTGTTCTTTTGAAATATACATATTTTATTAATTTGACTTCCTGCTAATTATTACATATGTATTGTAAAAATCTTAATCAGCCAATGTTAATGGTAACCGGGAAAAGATACTACTTTTCATACGCTATACTTAATTAAGACATTTTACAAAATCGAAACGATTTCGAAAATGAAGATGTCTGTGGATATCCCATACATCTATTCTATGTAATTGTAAGGGATATCCATGGGAAAAATTTGTAGTGACATCAAAATTCGAGATTGAAAATTCGAATGTACGAAAAATTTTTGTTTTTCTCAAAAAAAGAAAAATATATATATAAACCTTAAAAAACCCTCTGGATATTCGAATCGTACTTCATTTTTTATTTCGTAATAATGATTATTAATATTTGTCAGATATAAAATTATTTTTAGCAAAAAATCATAGTGCAAATTTTCATTCAAAACATGCGAACTTATTCTGTGATTTATTACGAAATAATTGTAAACTTTAGGAACAAAGTGTATATATACAAAAATAAAGTAAATTATCTCTGCTATCTTTCTGAATTATCCAAAAAAATAATTTGTACGCAGTTGTATTTTTATAAAAAGAAAGACATTTTTCTCCCGTCCAGAATGTTCCGTTCGGAATTTTTCTGTGATTTTTTATGAAAAAACTATAAACTTTGAAAACAATGTGTAAATATACAAATAAAGCACATGATTTCAGCTATTTTTTAAAATAATACAAAAAAATGAATTGTACGCAAAATTCGCTGACTTTTTGGTATATCAAAATGCACTTCCGTTTTTGTCCCGTCCGGAACGACAACTATTTGATTTATATCTTTTGATCTACCGTATAGAATTCTATAATTTTTTGCAGATGCTTTGATGAATTTAAATACTATATACACAAAAAACAAAAAATCAAGTAAATTTATTAATATTCCATTGAGATGTTAAAGTTTTAAGGGTACGAATGTCCCGTCCGGAACCCCAGGAGATATTGCAAATATTTCGCGTTTAAAATAACTAATTTTATCAGAGCAATAAAACATCTTATAATAATTTCTCATTACCGGTTTGAAAGAATTCGAAGTCGAGAAGAAGGCGAAAAATGTAATTCTACATAAAGTACTTTATGTAGTACTGTATGTAGTACTTTATGCAGTGCTGTATGTAGTACATTATGTAGTACATTATGTAGTACTTTATGTAGTACTTTATGTAGTACTTTATGTAGTACTTTATGCAGTACTGTATGTAGTACATTATGTAGTACTTTATTTAGTAGTTTATGTAGTACTTTATTTAGTAGTTTTTGTACTACTTTATGCAGTACTTTATGTAGTACTTTATGCAGTACTTTATGTAGAACTTTATGTAGATTTTTATGTAGTACTTTATGTAGTACTTTAAGTTGTACTTTATATAGTACGTTATATAGTACTTTATGTAGTACTTTATGTAGTAATTTATGTAGTACTTTATGTAGTACTTTATGTAGTACTTTATTTAGTACTTTATGTAGTACTTTAAGTAGTCCTTTATGTAGTACTTTATGTAGCACTTTATTTAGTATTTTATGCAGCACCTAATGTAGTACTTTATGTAGTAATTTATATTACTTCATTTAGTACTTTTGTTATTATTTCATAAAATAATTCAGTTAAAACATTATGAATTAAAGCAGTTGATTACCTAAGCGCATACTTTATGAAATATTTCCGTAAATACTTTGTCGAATGCTATAGTTCGTTCTTTATCAAGAACATTAGATAGTACTTAAAATAGTACATTAGTTAGTTCTTTGTTTTCATTTAATTTATTTAGTCATTTTTTATACCAGTCTTATATTTTAAGTATTTTTACTTAGAACTTTATATAGTACTTTAGTTATTACATCATCAATAACTTTAGCAAGTAATTAAGTTCGCACGATTCGTTTACACGATAACTTGAAAAGTACTATTTCGAATGCGATGAAATTAGAAAATTAATTTTAAGTCGGCGCAGTTTTAGCAAATATAATTGCTGAAACTGCGCCGACCAATTAATTTGCTGCATTGACGTACAAATATTCATATTAGCAAACGGAATTGCTGATTTCACGAAGAAAAGCAAATGTTTTCATTAAATTAGTGAATTTCATTGCTGAATTGATTAATGAATGCAATTAATATCGGTTGCTATATTTACGTCGATTTTTTTTTTCTGTGTAGTGTTACAAGCGATACAGCTACGGGATATTATATTTTATAACGATTTTTTATAAAGATTTTTTTTTATCGAAGAAGACAAACTTTTGAATAAATTATTTTAGTATTTTATCACATATTTAATAAATAATTTTTTAATATTCTCTACATAATATTTAATTTTTTTTTCTTATGTTAATTTCAAGCTTATACATATATTTTTGCTGCGGCAACAATTGTTCGGACACATATTGATAGCCATGGTTCTTCCGATGCGGACACATTTTACTTCAGGCGCACGTGGCATTGAGCGGCACTCGCGCTCGCAAAGATATTGACCGGCACGTGCATGAATAATGGCCATGTTGCACTGTGTAGTATCTATAGATGCATTTGTATTATATATTTAAAATTATTTAGAACAAATATACCTTTAATTTGGATAAAAATACAGTAGAGCAATAATATCGCGTGCAACAATTTAGATGTCATACTTAAAATTAAAATGTGAAATGCATTTAATCATTACTGTTTTTATATAGGAAATATTATAGGCATTTAAACAATTTAAATTAAAAAAAAAAAACAGTAGTCTTAAGAAGAGTAAACTTTATATTATGTATTTTCGGGGATCCAATCCGCAAGTATTTTTGAATAAACCGGGGAATTTCAAATTATAAAAACCACTGCAGTATCAAAAAAATGTTAATATTAAGTATTACTTTCCCATCATCAAAATGACTGTCATTTTTCAGAAATATTTTGATAATATTTTCAGCAAAAACACAAATAAATGGAGATGTTTATGGAGGGTACAAAAGTCCTAGTCAAAATTTGACGTTACCTAGAAACTATAATTTTCTGAGTGTGTTTGTCGCAAGTATGCAAGAAATATACCATATGGTCATTTCCTGGAGTTCCGGACGTGACATTCGTACGCTTAAAACTTTAATATCTCGAAGGAAAATTTATGAATTTAATTTATTTTCTCCATATAGATAGTATTTAAATAGGACTAAACATCTGCAAAAAAATTATGGAATTCTATACGGTAGATCAAAAGATAAAAATAAAACGTTGGGCGTTCCGAACGGGATAAAAACGGAAGTAAATATCGAGGTTTCTATGGAAATTCCAAAAAGTCAGCGAATTTTGCGTATAAATGATTTTTTCGAAATATTTTTAAAAATAGTTGAAATAACGTGCTTTCTTTGTATATTTACACTTTGTTCCTAAAGTTTATAGTTTTTTCAGAATAAATCACAGAAAATTCCGGACGTAACAAAAAAAAATTCCGTATTGAAATTATCAGCATGATTTTTATTATAAAAATACTTTTTTCGTACAATATATTTTTTTGAATTATCTCTGAACATAACTAAGACATTTTTCTTTATTTTTGTTTATATACACTTTGTTCCTAAAATTTACAGTTATTTCATAATAAATCGCAGAAGTGATGTACTATTCAAATTTCCAGACTTTTTAAAGTTTTTTAAACTTTTTTTTTTTACTTTTTTTGAAAAAAAAAATTTTTTTTTGATATTTTTTTACCGTAGTTTTACACTTTTGGTACTCAAAGTTCCGGACGGGGCAAATTTCAATTAACATTTTCTAGAATTACTAGGAAAATAATATTTACATTTTTGAAAATGTGGTTAGAAATTCTGCTTTAGAAACAGTGGATTTAACACTTTAAAATTTTCAGTTTACTATGGTAATAAATGTATCTTTCTGGTTCCGGACGGGAGATCGAACTGCCTTATACAAAAATCGAAATCTTTCCGTTATTTTAATTTGGAACATTATTTTTAAGCTTTAGAAATAATTATTAATCTTACCCAAAAAAACAGAAAATAATATTTTGAATCAGTATGTATTTAAAATTAATTATTTGGTTACTCAAAATACATGAAAAATGGGTATATTTATAAAAAGTGTAGAAAAAAGTGTCGTAATAAAATTAAAAAAAAAAATTATTAATATTTGATTAAAATACTTTTGTAATAAAAAACGTAATACTGCATACAAAAAATATTACGTGCGCATTTAATTTCAAAATAAATAAAAAAAGTATTTAATTTTATTAAAAGTTTCGAAAAAAATAAAATAAAATAATAATTTTATCTGTTCCTAATCTTCTTTATATGAATAAATAGTTTTTAAAATACCAATTTATGTATTTAAGATGTTGTGATTAAACTAAAATGTTATAACCTTAATAAAAAGTGATAAAAAGTATTTACTTCAAATTTTATTACGTACGTAATAAATTCGAATAAGAAGTATTTACATCAAGTTTAAATAAAAAGTATTGAATTTAAATACATAAGACTACGAGTGAACGAGTTGGGAAAGTTAGGTCACATGGGTAAGTTCGGTCACACGGGGCGGATTTTTATAGTCGGTCAGGCCCGACTATGGAATACCCTACACCTTTGGTGGAGATATTAATGAGGAATATTTAATTGTATACCTTAATTTTAAATTTTTAATTATGCTGAACCTCCCCACCCTCAGAATATTATTCATATATCAGAAATTTACGTCTTATATCCCCATAAATTAAAAAAATTATATAAAAGTACAAAAAAATTAAAAAAAAAAAATTGAAAAATATAATTGGGATGACCACGCCTATATTTAAAATTTTGAAAGGCTAATATTTTATAGATTTGATTTTAATAATTTATTTACGGATCAAATTTTCACTATGAAAACCCGGGAAATAATGAAAAAAAAAGTGGGCGGTTCACGCCCATTTTTGGACCACATATTTATAGGTGAATTCTATCAATACGTTTTAAACTTTATAACTATACCTTGAATACTTTTCGAGTTATTCGTTCCGAAAGAGTTATATAAAAGTGACTTGTATGGGAGGTGGGCGTGTCCGTTGACTGATTTGGCTCATTTTCAAACTCAGTTCCTACTTTTGGCTAAAATATATTGAGACGAAATTTCATCGCATTCTGATCAGTATTTCTCAAGTTATTCTGTATTCGGACAGCAAGACAGCAAGACGGACAGACAGACAGACAGACAGACAGACAGACAGACAGACGGACAGACAGACAGACGGACATGGCTAAACGGACTCGGGTAGTGATGCTGATCAAGAATATATATACTTTTCCATACCGGACACGCCTCCTAAGGGGCGTTACAATATCTGCACAAACTTAATATACCCTGTACCTCATAGGTGTAGGGTATAAAAACGTGTCTAAAAGTATTTAAATTTATTAGTTTTTTATTTAATTTTATTACTTTTTTCCCTCAGTGTACATATTGCATAGTAATAATTTTTTTATACGTTACCGTTAACGGAATAGAAATTTGTTTTTAGATATTTAGATTAGGATACACCCAGAAAAAAATACTGTATAAATAATAGTTTTTTACTATTAAAAATAGTCAACAGGATAAATTATTATTTTAATCGGAAAATACCATTAAATACTAGAAAATACCATGACATTGCCATTGAGTTTATATGACAAAATTTATTTTTTGTATACTATTAAATCATTAATTGTCATATTGACCAATTCTAATGGGATATGAGGGAATTTTTTTCTGGGTGTATTTAAGATTCCAAATTCGTTGTTTCAAAGCTTTGAGCATTTTGAAGTTTTTGGTCGTGGTTGACGTTTTTCTGGAAATGCCCATATAACTAACCAGTATTAGTCTCATGAAAAAAAAGTTTAAATTAAAAAGTGGTTTTATCTGCCTGCCAAAATATAAAAAATCCGAACGGCGTATTCGGATTCAGCGGACGTTCGAAGGATTAGAGGCTTTTCAAAGCATGTTTTACTCTAGTAGATTTACCATTGTCTACGATATATTTACTCATTACACTAATAGTGAAAGTTATATTAAATTTGGTCATCCGTTTGTAAAACCCAGAATAAGATGTGGCCGGTATGTCTAAGGTATATATGGGGCATAATTTCTGAAATGTCCAGCACAAAAATTATTCAATTGGGATGAAATTTTTCAACAGGTTAAGTATTATCTGTCTAAGTCAAACCACAAATATTATTTTTAATATTTTTCAAGTTACATTTTTAAAAATTTCAAAATTTTAAAAATAAAAAATTATACTTTCTCAAAATTCGAATATTAAATTATAATTGCCACAATTTAGAAACCAGAGCAAATAAATTAAATTCTATTAACAGATAGTCGATGTTAGTTATTTGAGAATTTTAATATTAATATTTAAAAAATGGTTCTCATATTATTATTGCAGTTGCTGTGATTCGAACCAGTAAACTTTCGGCTCGTAGTCTAAAGCACTAACCCATCGACGCTATTATTTTTGTATAATATATTATTGAATTATTTCGATAACTTCTGGGGATTTTGAGATATTTAACAATATATCTATGAACATTTTTGATTTTTAGCGATTGAATTGAGGGATTGAATCTGAATTTATTTATGGTCTCATTTAGTTTGAAATTGTGCATATCCAATTTTTCCGAAGAAGCCAACTTTTGTATATTTTTTTTCTAAACTGCCTTGAACTTGCAAAAAAACTCCTCATAAGTGCGAATCATATCATATTTTTTACAATATATTGCTAAATTTGTTAAAATAACTGCAGGGAACTTTACGATTCGGTCTATATTTTATTGTTTATTTTTTTGGTTTATTTTTTTTGGCATATTGGATTAAATTTGACATATAGAAAGCGAAACTAATAAAAGTTCTGGATGCGATCATTGCCTGATTTCAAATAAGGTAATGATCAGGTTTCCACATCAGTGCCTGATTCAAAACATGACGCTATTCGAAGTTGATATCCTGATCGGGTTGCCTGATCAAGCTACCTGATCTTATCCTTACCCTATATCATTGATGTACAATAGACTGACAATGACTTTGTATGAACAAAAAAATCATCGAGTTTGATTTTGAAGGTCACCCCCTAGAAAATGATTGAGAAAATCGATGTGGAGAATTTTCAGTGAAATCCGAATATGGGAAATGGACCCGCCGGGATCTCAAAGTAAATGGCAAGGGATGTCAAATTCAAAATAAATTTTAGATGGGAATCGAACTTTTGAGTTTAAAGTGTTTCAGGCTAGGCGTGACTGATGAAAATTTATAGATCCTGAAAAGCGAATAAAATTTTCCAACTGATGACTTACCCACTTTTTTAGTTTAATGCGTTTGAGAGATATAATTTCAATACAATTTTTAAATTATCGACTAGGGTATGAAAACGCCTACTTTGAAGTCCCGGTGGGTCCATTTCCCATATTCGGATTTCTTTTAAAATTCTTCACAACGATTTTCTCATCCAATAGAGCATTTCTAGGGGGTGACCTCCTCTCGATTCGAAATCATGATTTTCCATTGTCAGTCTAATGTATATATATTTAAATTATTCTAAGAGTGATTTTATCAAATCCGAGTTCTTTTCAAACAAAATATTGTTTTGTGAATAAACAAAGTTGTCTACATGACTTTTGCAATGACAGATTTTCAATGTTTTCAATTGGCAGGGATGCATGGTAGGGATGCCTTATTCTGATCAGGGACGTATGTGAAATAAGACTAACTTTAACCAATTTCTACTCGGAGTTATGTTTTCGATATCAATTTTATTAAAAAAAAAAACGATTTAAACGGTTTCGTTTTCGTTTCAATTTTTATCCCTGAATATAATTTTAAAAACCCTCAATCACAATTTTTCACATATAAAATGTGGTTGTTTTTTTTAATAAGATGTTCTTTTCATGTAAACATTTTTTATTACCACACAAATTGAATCTCTTGCATAAACAGACCCAATTTGTGTGGTGATATACCTCATTTTTCATGAAAAGAACATCTAAACAAACACAATTTCGAAACAATGTACCCGGAAATCTGTGTAAAACATCTGATTTTTTTTGCCATATAAATGCTATAAATTCATTGTATTTATGATAAAAAAAAGTTTTTGCTACATGATATCATCATGAAGCTCCACATTTTCATAGTTTTTGTACTCATTACCATTATTGGCTTTACAACAGGTAAGCACTCCAAAAACGACAGTATTTAGAAAAAATTAAAATTTTCGATTACAGCTCAACCCAATTGTCCCATGAGTATTGTTATGGTACGCGCTGGCACCAGAATTTGCGAGAGAGTTTGCCTCACGAATCCAAATAGTCCAAATATGAGATGTGCACAGATTCGTATCAATCAGAGCATACGCATTTGTCCAAATAACTGCTGTCGTCGTGGCAATTCTTGTATGCCTTTAATAAGAGTATAAAATCCACTTTATTTTGATATATAAAATTTTAATCAAATATAATAAAATATGGTATACAAATTATAAGAAAATTATTTTTATTTTATTTTTTATAAACGCATAGCTTGACAACGACCTGTCTGTCGATTTCTGCAAAAATTTCTTCGACATAGACATGTCTTACGCGGGTCTATGGGTCGTACACAGATCAGTTGTTGTGGGCAGATAAATTCACAACCATTGTTCTGATTAGCTATGGTCTCCTCATTGGCAGGACATGCTGAAAATAGTTATTAAAAAAAAAACATAATTAATATTTATTTATTTATGAGATATGAGCAATAACAGAACTTTAGACATATCACTGAACTCTACTTTAATTGAAGAAAAATTCAGTGATATATATAAAGAACGATGTCAAATTTTCATTCACCACTTCTTAGGACAATGCCGTGTATAATTTCATTGAACATGGAGAAAATTGTTTACTTATGATTTATGAATAAGATGTTCATAAAACATATTTGATTCTAATTTTCTAATATATGAGTTATACTCATGAGTTATGTATAATACTAAACAAAAAAATCACTGTTTATGTATAAACAATTGTAAATCACTATATATTTATTATGAATAGGATTCATCAATTTTACAAATTTTATTATTAATCATAACATGCGAAATTATGAATATTTATTTTGATTAAGCAACTTTTGGTCATGGAATGATCATCTAAACATTCATTTAAATTTATATTTTTAAAAATTTAACCGGTAGACTCTGGATTTTTTGCGTTATTTTGGATTTTTTATTGTTTTATTAAAATTAAACTTTGCAATTTTTTCACGATTTGAATATGAACAAACTATTGAAAAGATTTTTATATTTTAATTTCACTGTATTTAAATATAATCTTGATTTACTTATATTAACGCCGACACAGCTCCATATTATAACCAATATTAAAAATATGGCCCTTGAAATTTTCACAACAGTTATAGTTGTCATTAAAAAAACTATTATTTGTGTTGACTAAATTTCCAGTCAGTTTGTCAGGCTTTTATATCAAAAAAAGCCTATAAATAAAACATATTTTATTAATATAAAATATAATATAAAATATAACATAATAAAACATGTTTTGCTGTGACATGAAAACTAAAAACCTTGTTTAACCCTTTATCGACCACTGTCACCAAACGAGGTCACCTGCTTTTGTTGCACCTAACTTCTACCCAAGTACCCTAGTAGAAATTTACCCTATTAGGGTAGACATGCTCATGTTGGTCATGTAACTGATCGGGTTTTGACAAGGACAAAATTCCATGATCAGTTCCCTATCATGACCTTATTACAATTTCTACTAGGGTAGAAATGAAACTGAATGGGTCGTGACAAAGTAAAACCAGTTGGGAAGGTTATATCACATGGGAAATTTTAAAGTAGGGACATTTTTAGTAGGTGTTATTATAATAGTTAGGATTATCAAAATTATAGTCGGTCTAAGCCGACTATAAATACCCTACACATTGTGTGGTTACCATTCAAAGTTATATAGGTCACCAGGTTATACGAATCCTGAAAATAACTACAAACTTTCAATCGCTGAAGAATTTCCATTCATTTGATACCCATATTTACAAATGGGTAGGTGCACCGAATTTCGATTTTTTTTTTTGGGGAACCAAAAGTCGTTTCGCGGGAGAACAAAAAAAGTTTACCTGAACACGTATACAGTAAAATTCACCAGTAGATGTGTTTTATATGATAAATTTGAACATAAGTGGTCGATTCACAGGTCATAATGGGCTGATCATGCCCATTTTCACTGACAGACAGCGTAGATATATAAGTAATCTAAATTAGGAGTTTCATTTATTTAGCTCTTCTAGTTTTTCTGTAATCGTGATTTCAACAGACAGACGGACATCGCTAAATCGGCTCAGGAGGTCATGCTGATCAAGAATATATACTTTTCCATACCGGAAATGCTTCTTTATGGGTGTTACAAACGGCGTACCAAACTGAATAAAATCTGATCATAGTAGCTCTGAATTAAATGGCAGAAAATAATTTGTGTCAGTTATAGTCAATACAAAATTTATTTAACGCGAAAATGGCAAACGAAGTGGAAGTGCGAGAAAATATAATTAAAATTTTTCACAAACAAACTAGTTGGTCTTTTAAAAAAATTGAAAAGGAGGTAGGGGATAACCCTAAGACCATTTCTCGCGTTATCAACCGCTTTAAGGAAGACCTAAGTATTGATCGGAAGAAAGGTTCTGGAAAAAAAATGCCCACATGATCGTGAAAAGTCCAAGCATATCCGGAAGGAAATTGGCGAGAAAGGCGGATTGCTCAGAATCTTTCATGCGCAGGACTAAGAAAGGGGCTGGGCTGAAGACGTACAAAGTTCCGGATAGAAATGCCGTCAAGAATGAAACCGCAAAACAACGAGCTAAAAAGCTGAACCAGGACTTTAAAAAAAAACGATTGCTGCATAATGGACGACGAAACTTATGTTTTAGCGGACTTTTCTCAGCTACCTGGGCAGGAATTTTATACAGCCGATTCTCGAGGAAATGTCGCTGAAAAATTCAAATAAAAAAATGACAAAATTTCCAAAGAAATTCCTTGTTTGGCAGGCAATTTGCAGTTTTGGAAAAAGGAGCAGCTCATTCGTGACATCGGGTACAATTAATAGCGAAATATATGTGAAGGAATGCTTGCAAAAGAGATTGCTTCCATTTTTACGCCAACATGAAGTGTCCACATTTTTTTGGCCTGACCTCGCTTCATATCACTACAGCAAAACGGCCTTAGAGTGGATCCAACAAAATGCAGTGATTTTGGTGCCTAGAGAAGCCAATCCACCAAACTGTCCAGTACTCAGGCCGATTGAGAGATACTGGGCTTTAGTAAAAAGGGAGATGAAGACAACAAAAAAGTGGCCAAAGACCTTCAAGACATTAAAAGAAAGTAGTCTTCAGCAGCTGTGAGGGTGTCGGACACTACCATTACAACTTTAATGGAAGGGGTTCCGGAAAAATTATAACTTTTTATTAAAAAATATTAATTTCTGGTTTTTTATATTTTTTTTAAATCTAAAAATAATTTGCAAAATAAAATATTTTATTCTATAAAAATTCGATTACTAGATTTCTAGATTTCTTTATTTTTGTAGCGGACAATTTTATTCGACGCAGTCCTTATATAAATTCTTATATATTTTTAAAATGTTGTTTCGATTGTTTTATTTTATTTATTTTTAATTTTTTTTATTTGTTTTATTATTAAATAGAATGAATTAAAAAATGTATAATATTTCCGCATGTGCAGCAACAGTCGGGCAAATTATACAATTTCTTTAAATTAATGTTTTATTTACAACTATAACAATACTATTATTACAAAACTTTAATAATGTCTTAACTTAAGTCACACCGAAAGGAAAACGTACCCGAGTGGAAATTTAGTTAAGAAATTTATTTCATTGCCTGATTTCAAATGAGGTAATGATCAGGTTTTCACACCAGTTCCTGATACAAAACGTAACGATATTCGAAGTTGCTATCCTGATCAGATTTCCTAATCAGGCTTCCTATCCTAACCTTACCCTATCCTAATATCATTCGAATTATATTTAAAATCTTCTAAAATTCCTTTTAACAAATTTGAGACCTTTCGAACAAAAAAAATAGTTTGTGAAAAACAAATTGACCAAGTCTATATTAGATATTTCAAATTTTTGAAAATGTTGAGAATTTAAAATTCTTTTGCATTTGAATTTAACATTTATTTATTAGAATAATTTTGTTACCCAATTTTATTATAAAAGGTTTTTAATAACATCTCGATCATATTATAATAATACGATATCTAATCAGTTTTTTTTTTTTGATAAGTTTCAGACCAGGTTCCATTAAATAGGCTTTAGATCAAAATTGCCTAACGTGGATTTGAAATTAGGGTTGCCCTAGTCGACCTTGATCCGGATTATGTCGGGTGACCTTTGGCTGGGATGCCTTATCGTATTCTGCTCAGGAACAGATGCGAAATAATCCTAAACTTAACCTCTTTCCACTCGGATAACTACGGCGTAGTTATGTTCAACTTAATCTTTCGGACACCGTCTCATTTTTTATGGGGAACATTTTTGCCAAAGAAAGTATAATAGTTTTCTCAAGCGTTCACTCATTATGTCAATATTTGTAATTAGTAGGGTTAAAATTCAAAAAAAACGAGGGCTATAGAAAAACGTTGGTACGATGGTGTCAAAATAAAAAAAAAATTGGCCTGTTCATAATAAACAACATTGCGAAAGAAACCAAATCTCTATCTTTTGAAATTAAAAAAAAATGTTGTACTGTCTTTTTAAACACGTTCTTATTTGACCCCAAATTCTGAGAAACCTAGAGGTGATGGAGCAAAACAAACTTCAGATTTGAGATGAACGACCCTATGTTACGTTAAAATCGTCGTAAAAATGTCGGAAGATGATATTTTTTGTTGCACTGTGTAATCAATAAAATAACATATTGCACTATAAAAAAAAACATATTAACCCTTAAATGCCCACTGGTTCCGCCAGGAACCAACGGATGAAAATCCAAACTTTGTTCAACGAATTTTATTTAATCTTCCTGCTTCTACTTTTAAAATTTGTATTGATCGAAGCGGCACCGTTTGCGCCGATTCCCGTTTGAAACAAACATCATTTGCCGGCTGTATGTCCAGTAAGGGCAACCAACCTCAAGAAAATTAACTTAAAATTTCTTGACTTTGGCTTTAAAAATGTTTAAGTACAAAATGCACTTTTTCAATTTTGAAGTCTGGGTGCCTGCCTGCCCAGTGGTTCCTCAAGGAACCAACAAGGAATTTTTGATCTGGTACAAGTAAGTTTTTTACTATTAAAAATAGTCAATAGGATAAATTATTATTTTAATCGGAAAATACCATTAAATACCAGAAAATAGCATGACATTGCCATTGAGATTATATGAAAAGATTTATTTTTTGTATACTATTAAATTAATAATTGTCCTATTGACCAATTTTAATGGGATTTGAGGGAATTTTTTTCTGGGTGTATAAGCAAAGTCGTAGAACAAAAAAAAGTCAGCTCAAAAAAAAGTCAGGCTTTTAAGGGTTAAAACAATAGTAAAATTACTATTTTATCAATAGCATGTACTATTGAATTAATTTTGATCCCCTTATTAGCAATAGTACAAAATACTATAAAAACTATTGTATTTATATAAAAATTAAATATTTTATAGTCAAAAAAACTATTATTTTATGTCCTATATTGGTTTTTTGTAGTCTTAAATATAATTTAAACAAATTTTCTTTTTTTTAATATATTCAGATTTTATTACTTTTAAAAAATATGTTCTAAAATATGCGCATTTCTTCGTTTAATAAAACTTTTAAAATATCAGAATCAACATTAAACAGCTTGGCACCTTTTGGTTTTTGTATTGCGACAAGCCTTCGGATTGCAGACACAACGTGAAACTGTCAGGACATGTGAGACACAACGTTGTTCGGGTTTCTTCTTGTCCTGACAAACCAGTTCACAGATGCGTTTTGACGTTTGCAGTACTTCTAGCTTTTTTGAATCACATCGTGGTTTATCTGTAAAAAAAATATATTTTTAAAATATGATACAAAGACCAATCAATAGATTCAGTTTAATAAAAATATAATTTTCCAAAATTTAAACTTACTGGCTTCAATAACGACCACAAAAAGTGCCAAGGCTAAAATAATGGCAATCTTCGACATATTGTTACTTGTTTTGGTAAATGATATGGAAATTACTTGATATTCTGGGTATTTATAGCAAAACTCTATACGGGAAGCTCATCTTTTCATATTTCATATTTTTTTAATTTTAAAGAAAATACAAAAGATATATTTTTCGGTTTAAAAATTTTTGAAGCAAAACAAACAACAAAAAAACAGCTAAATAAATACAGCTGTTTTCTTTCTACAAATTGCATGAAATTTATTTAAATTGTTTTAGTTAAAATCTCTTTGAAATTAAATTTATTCTATTAAAGAAAAATATTATTAAACGGATTTGATTAATTATAAAAAATTTATAGTTACAAATAAATGTATTTTGACTGAATTTTTTTTTTATATATATATTTTAATTTATTGAGAAAATATGATTTTTAGTGATAAAATGAAATCAATATTTATGTAAAAAGTATCGGTAAAATGTAAGAGATAACTAAATGACACCTTTCAGACAACATTTTTTAGTTGGATGATATTTAGTGATGATAAGTTAACTTTTAAATATATTAGTCAAAATATTAATATTCGATATACCATTAAATTTTGAATTTTTTCATTAAATCTCAATGGAATAAAATTCATACATGCAATCCCAACTAGACAAAAACTAAAAAACAGCTGTGTTTATTTAGGTGCATTTTTTGTTTGTTTTACATTGAAAACAAGAATACACAATTTAAATAATAATGAATCATAACAAAAAAAAAACTTTTATATTTCCTTAAAAAATATTTATGAAAATATGTTTTTAAGAGCTTCCCGTATAGCTAAAAAATTTTGCTATAAATACCCAAAATATCAAGTCATTTCCATATCAATTACCAACAAGTAACAATATGTCGAAAATTGCAATTATTTTAGCCTTGGCACTTTTTGTGGTCATTATTGAAGCCAGTAAGTTTAAATTTTTGAAAATTATATTTTTATTAAACTATATTTTTATTAAACTTTATGTCATATTTTTAAAATAATTTGCAGATAAACCGCGATGTGATTCAAAAAAACTAGAAGTCCTGAAAACCTCAAAACGCACCTGTGAATTGGTCTGTCAGGACAAGAAGAAACCCGTACAACGTTGTGTCTCACATGGCAAGGAGACTTCACGTTGTGTCTGCAATTCTAAGGCTTGTCGCAATACAAAAACCAAATCGTGTCAAGCTATTTAAAGTTTCTGATATTTTAAAAGTTTTATTAAACAAATACATCCTATTAATATAATAAATCTGTTTGTTCGTTTGTACGTTTGTACGTTTGTACGTTTGTACGTTTGTACGTTTGTCCGTTTGTACGTTTGTACGTTTGTTCCGCTTCTCCGTCTAAACGGCTGATCCGATTTCCTTGAAATTTTTACCACAGATGCGGTATGGTCTGGAAGGAATGATAGGCTATGTATGGGCGGGATTGGACAAAGAGGCGTGGCACCTCCCATACAACCTAAACTTTCAATACGATATAACTCGGCACTTTCACCAGCTACGAACATGAAACAAAAAACTCAAATACACATAAAAAATTAAAAACAAAAAACCAAAAGCACAAAACAAAACAAAAGCAAAAATACAAAAACAAAAGCAATCACGTTTGTTCCGCTTCTCCGTATAAACGGCTGATCCGATTGTCTTGAAATTTTTACCACAGATGCGGTATGGTCTGGAAGGAATGATAGGCTATATATGGGCGGGATTGGGCAAAGAGGCGTGGCACCTCCCATGCAACCTAAACACGATATAACTCGGCACTTTCACCAGCAACGAACATGAAACAAAAAACTCAAATACAAAAAAAAAATAAAAACAAAAAAGCAAAAGCACAACACAAAACAAAAGCAAAAATACAAAAACAAAACCAATCACATAAAACCACAATCCAAACTAAATGAAAAACAAAAAAAGGAAAGAAAAAGAAAAACAAACTCACCACACTAAAACTAACCAAACTAAAACTCACCACACTAAAATTCACCCTTAAATTAACCACACTAAAACCCACCACACTATAATTCACCACACTAAAACTCACCACACTAAAATTCACCACACTAAAACTCACCACACTAAAACTCACCACACTAAAACTCACCACTTAAAAACTCACCACACTAAAACTCACCACACTAAAACTCACCACACAAAAACTCACCACACTAAAACTCACCACACTAAAACTCACCACACTAATACTCACCACACTTAAACTCACCACACTAAAACCCGCCACACTAAAATTTCACCACACTAAAACTCACCACACAAAAATTCACCACACTAAAACTCACCACACTAAAATTTCTCCACATTAAAACTCATCACACTAAAACTCACCACACTAAAACTCACTATACCCAAAAGTCGCCACACTCAAACTCACCGCACTAAAATTCACAACACTAAAACTCACCACATTTAAACTCACCATACCAAAACTCACCACACTAAAACTTACCACACTAAAACTCACCACACTTAAACTCACCACACTAAAACTCACCACACAAAAATTCAACACACTAAAATTGAACACACTAAAACTCACCACACTAAAATTTCACCACACTAAAACTCACCACACTAAAACTCACTACACTAAAATTTCACCACATTAAAATTCACCACTTTTAAACTCACCACATTAAAACTCACTACACTCAAATTTCGATACACTAAAACTTACCACACTAAAACTCACCGCACTAAAATTCACCACACTAAAACCCACCGCACTATAATTAACCACACTAAAACTCACCACCCTAAAATTCACTACACTAAAACTCACCACAATAAAATTCATCACATTAAAATTCATCACACTAAAACTCACCACAATAAAATTCACCACACTAAAACCCACCACACTATAATTGACCACACTAAAACTCACCACACTTAAAAACACCACACTTAAACTCACCACACTCAAATTCACCACACTAAAACTCACCACACTAAAACTCACCACACCAAAACTAACCACAATTAAACTCACCACTCCAAAATTCACCACATCTAAACTCACTACACCAAAACTTACTACATTAAAACCCACCACTCTAAAACTTCTACTGGGAAAAACTCTACGGGGAAGAATTCTACGGGAAAGAATTCTACCGGGAACAATTCTACCGGGATGAATTCTACGTTGAGAATTCTACGGGAAAGCGTTCTATGTGGATTTTACGGGAAGATTTCTACTGAGAATAATTCTGCGGAGAAGCGCATTCTGAGAAAAAATTGTCTTTGAGAAAAGTTGTTTTGGCGGAGAATTATTTGGTTACCACATTTATAAAACGAATAAAAAAATTTCAACAGCTAAGCACGGGCCCCTCATATCAATAATAAAAAAATGTTTTTTATATTAATAAAATCGCTCCATATCTTTGAATTCAGAAAATCTTGGCACGAGTCGTGCACGGGTCCAGCTAGTATTAAATATATGCGCATATTTTTAAAAAAATATTTTATAAAATAAATAAAATCTAAATACTATAAATACGAACACATATGAAAAGAATTTTTGTTTAGTTAAATTTAAAAGTTTGATTCAATTTATAGAAAATTTTTTAGATTTAAATAAAAATACAAAAATATTATCGAATAATTTTATTCGAAAGAAATATTTCATTTCGAATAAAATCGATTGCGATGGCAAATGGCAACGCTGTTCGAGTAGGTTGCAAAAATGGCTTCAATAATAAATAGTGGTTGTACGTGCTAAACCTAGCAACTGTCTAAAAATTGTCCTTTGTGTTTTTCGTGAAATAAATTAAATTACTATCTGTTTTATTACGCTCTATCAGTCTAAGAAGTAAACAAAATTAAGTTGACTAAAAAAATAGTATTAGTTTTTTGTTACATAATAATAATATGAAAAAAATATTAAAAATGCTGATAATATTTGCAAAGTCGACATTATTTTGAATATTAGTTAGGCTTTCAAAATTATCTATCATCGTGAAATGATAAAAATCAATAGCACGACTTCTCAAACTTTATGGGGAAATTGTGCAGGAGACCGCTGATGAGGGCAGCTTCCGAAAAGATCAGCCAACAACTTTTTGTTTTTGTCAAATGTTGTTTGTTTCAATTCCCAGTACACAGAAAAAAATATTGTACGTATATATAACAATTGATATTAATATCAAACAAAATCGTATTCCAATTAAAAATATGAATGTATTTACTAATTAATTAATTGTATTTACACATTTTTTAATTAAAATATTAATAGGAATTAATTTATTATAATTTCAATACAACTAAATCTTTAATAGTATTAACTACTTTTATTTGTTACTTTTGATTTATTCATTTTCTTAAATTGCAACACTGTTTTTTTCTTCTGGATTTCATTTTGCTTTTTCTTTGTGTGTCTCGTGCGTCGGCGGCGTCGTTCAGTTTCTTCTAACATTATTTTCTTCTACGTTGCTATTTTAAAACAGGATATTGCATTATTTAGTGTATGTTATGTTATTAAAGCATTAAATGGCTCAATTTATTTTTGCTGTCACGAATTTGAACAAACAGCTTATGATGCTCATTTTGATGCATATTGAATTATTAAAAAGCGAATATCAAATTTTATGTTTGACTCAATTCATTGGCCCACCTGTAGAAGTTGTGAAAACTGACTTCAGTAAAACATTCGTTAGGTTGAAAGAATTTTACAAAGCATACCAAACAGTATAAATACTTATTTAATATTTATTTTATGTTATATATTGAATTCAATTATTTTTATTTTTATATGTTTCTATTCGAAAAATATTTTATTTAATTTAACAAAATATTTAATTGATCCAATTTCTATTGAATGAAATTTTTAATTGATGTTACTAATTAATTAATTAATGATTTAAAAATTCCCAATAAAAAATATAATATATATAACAACTTTAATATCAATATGACAAAAAAATTAATTAATTTTTCTCCAATTAACATATTCTCATTATTACGAATATGGAATTCAATGCTACTAAAAGTTATATCGGCTAAGTTTCAATTAAAAATTAATTGGATTGATTAATATTTTAGTTATATTTATATACATTTTTTTCTGTGTGTACACGACTGGTAAGACCTTGAGCCCGCAAAAACAATATATAAACTCTATTTGAGGTTTTAAAACAAACAACAAATTATAAAATAAAAATAAAGTAAAATAATCTGCAATAAAATATATAAAAAATATATTTTTAATTCTAGATATTTTTGATATCATGGTAACAGATTTTTTTATAATTATGAAATATTCAAAAATTGAAGGAAATATCCAACCGGCCAAATTATCATGAACGATATCGTAAATAATAGCAAATATTCGTAAATAATGAATAAAATAATCGTATACGAGAATCCTAAATGATTCGAAAACGCATACAGTTTCGTTCTTAATTTGTTCATCGTAACGAGGTATCATAAATATGATAAAATACGATATTTTTTGTTCGTAAACGAACTCATGTTTAATATTTTTTACGTTTAATATTTAATAACTTTTTTACGAGATTTTTTAACGACACAAAAAAAATAAGTAAATGCATTTACTTATTTCTTAATTACAGCAAATGTTTTAAAGTTTTCACCAAAACAATTCATTTAATCTTGTTAAATATATCGAGCATTTCTTGCATTTTTTAAATGAACTTTTGATAAGTAAAACAATAATAAATTTTGACAATCTTATTTTACGATATAAACACTCGAAATATGAATATGAGCCATCGTTATTTACGAGCCAAATACGATTGTTTTTCATTTACATTTATCATCGTATTTTACGCGAAAAATGATCGTAATTTATGATTATTTTGAATCGCCAACCGATCGTAATTTACGATAATCATAAAAAATGTGTGTAGGTGTCGACTGGGTATGTTGACTTTTTTTAAACAGAAATCGTTAAAAAAAGTCGTTAAATAGTTTGAACAAAATCATCGCTCTGGCAACGCTGTTCGCCTGACGTCTTTCATTTGACGTGACGTTTAACCAAAACAAAGTGTCAAAAAAATATATTCAATTCTACGTGCAAGAATTTTGCAAGACGTTGGAAAATATTTTTTTTTAGTGGCAATAAAATAAAACAAATTGAAATTTAAAAGGAAAAAATAAATTTTATAGAAATAAAATAATTAAACAAACGAGTTGCAAAGAAAGCAGCGCAATGCTGAATAGGCAGAACGCCAATCAGACTAAAGGCGGTGGCGGCGCCTTCGACGGCGGCAGCAGATTGTCTTTTAAATCAATATTCGTTTTATTATTTGCATTGGCATTTTTACGCATTGATGTTGTTGACGCACGCAAACATCACCTGGAAGTGCGGGTGAGTAATGAGTACTAAGGAAATGGGGGCGCCAAAGAATTTTTTTTTTTTCCCCAAAACACAATACTAACCCCGGACAATTTATCGCTGAGACAATGATTCCTCGTGATATTTATTACCAGACAATACTGCCGCGAGGTAATTCTTCGCCGAAATAATTTTTCCCCAAGACGATTCTCACCAACAATAAAATCATTTCGCGGCAATTATTCGCCGAGACAATTCTTCCACGAATTGTCTCTGGAATGAATTAATTGGGGAAGTATTGGATTAAAATTATACGGACACTTGAAAGAATTATTTTAGCAATGAAGTGTCTGATTTAAAAGAATAGAATGTCTATTTGTTAAAAAATTTATGTATTGCATCTTTAGGATGATATAAGACCCTATATTGCCTTGAGCACTTTTGGCTTCTACACCGGCGGACATCTGGATGTGAAGCTGAGCAAGTTGAACATCGAAAATGAGCAGGCCACAGATTTGGTAGGTATTTGAAAAAATACTCAATTAATTCAACTTAATTCTATATAAATTTTAAATGTTTAGTTTGGTCTCTCACTGGACAAGACCACCATTGATCAAATGAATCCCTATCTGGACTCGCATCAGAACAAATGCATTCTCGAGGAACCCTCCGCAATGCAGCACAGTGGACCGATACTATTTTTCCTATTGGATCTTAAAAATATGAAGTATATTTTTTATTTATTTCACAAAGTATTTTTTTTTTATATATTTTTTTCCATTTTCCACAGCGTCAAGGTGCAATGTTCGCCCGACTGGAAAAACATTCATGTCTATAAGGATCGCTCCAAGTTTCCCATGTATCGCGGCAAACGTCAATCGTTATCCAAAGTGAGCGACAGCAGTTTATTTATGCAGCGACGTCGAAGACGCGACATAGCGCCGCATGAGGAAAATGATCCCTACGATCAAGAGTCACCAGAGATTCCAACAGCAGATACAGACGATCAGCTGATGGAGCAAGATATGCTGCAGCAGGAGAACGAAGAGGCAAAAGATGCAGCGCCAACGAATATAGAGTCTGCTAAAATACAACCAAAGAACATAGAGCAAAAGAATGTTGAACCTAACAAAGTTGAACCTCAAAATGCAGCACAAAATAATGTAGAACATAGCAACCCAGAACCTAAGCTGGCAGCAGCAGCAATAAAAGCAGCTAAACTTGAAGTAAAGGCAGCACCAGTAGTTGCAGCAGCAGCGCCACAAGAGCCTGTTTCGAAGCCAACTACGGCGCCAATAGTTGCGGCACCTAAAATGGAAGAACCTGCGCCACCACTATTTGCCAATGCCGCAGCCGCCAGCTGGGAAAAACAAATGCACAGCTCTGCGGAAAGTGGCGCACATCAGCTGTGTAAAGACTACATTTTGCCGCTGACCAAAACTGTGGTAAACGGTCAAACGCTGTACAATATGTCGGTGAGTCTAGAAATTCTATATGCTTTATTATTTCTAACACAATATTTTTATAATTTTCAAAAATGTTTGCATAGTTTTCAATGTTAGTCTCGACGCTGCACGATGAAGGTCTCTACAATCTCTATTTTCATGCGTGTCCCAATTATCGCCAAATGAAGCAGGTTTCTTTCGATGTAAGTTTTAGTATTTGTTATTAAAATTTATAAAATCTTGGAAAACAATAAAAATTACGCCCATCGACAGGTTGATATCGAAGAGAATAACAATGGCAATTATTTGTCTGCTGGCGAAATGCCGCTGCCCGCCTTGTTCTTCATGATGAGTTTGCTGTTCTTCTTGTCGGGACTTTTCTGGGTGTTTATACTGAAGAAGAGCAAGTGAGTGGCACACATAAAAAAAAAACAGTTTTTATATAGTTTTTCATATAAAATATATTTGCAGAAATACTGTCTACAAAATACACTATCTCATGGCGGTTTTGGTTTTTTTAAAATCGCTCTCATTGATGTTCCATTCCATAAACTATCATTTTATCGAGATACGCGGCGAACATGTGGAGGCCTGGGCCATACTCTACTATATAGCGCATTTGTAAGTACTCAAGCCTATAGATTTTTATTAGAACTATGACTTAAATTTGTTTTTTACGTTTTTCTTATAAGAAAAAAACAGAAATATTCGTAAAAATACGATTTTTTGTGTATTATTAACTGAAGAACAATACAAATTGTAAAGTTACAAATAAATGTTCCTAACATCAAATTTATTTTTTACTTCAATTTGATTTTTACGTTTTTCTTATAAGAAAAAAAGCAATATTGGTAAAAAATCTATTTTTTGTGTTTTTAATAATGGAAACCCAATAAAAAAATGTAAAATTACAAAAAAAATTCCTAACCTCAAATTTATTTTTTACTTAAATTTGATTATTACGTTTTTCTTATGAGAAAAAAATGCAATATTGGTAAAAATGCCATTTTTTGTGTCTTAATAACTGAAAAATTATAAAGAACTGCATACAAATTCTAAAGTTACTAAAATATTTCCTAACCTCAAAATTATTTTTTTTACTTAAATTTGATTTTTACGTTTTTCTTATAAGGAAAAAAAAGCAATATTGATAAAAATACGTTTTTATGTGTATTAATAAGTGAAAAACAATTGAAATTTGCCTTAAAACTGTAAAGTTACAAAAACATTATTCTAACCTAAAATTAATTTTTAACTAAAATTGTATTTTATGTGTTTCATATACGGAAAATAATTCTTAAAATAATGCAAAATTACTTTTAGTCTTAATTTATAACTTTAATCAACCAAAATCTAATAGAATCAATTTAAAACTTATATTTTGTATTAAAAAAATCAAATTCTGAAACTTGAAAATACAAAATCGTAAAATTTAAATCTCAAACGAAAGCTAGCATATGCTCCATTCTACCGCAATATTTTTTTTAATAATATTAGCAATTTAAATAAAATTGTAGTTACTTTAAATTTTGATGTACAGCAAATAATGTTCAACAAAGAATTTTGATTTATTATAATTTCAATTCTTAGCACTCGTATTTTGTATAAAACCCTGTAACCTTAAATATTTTTTCATATTGCAGACTTAAAGGCGCCGTGCTCTTCATCACCATTGTGCTCATCGGCACCGGCTGGACCTTCATCAAGCACATACTCTCCGACAAGGACAAGAAAATCTTTATGATTGTCATACCATTGCAGGCATGTGACTGGCTCTCATATAATATCATATGCACAAAATTTTAAATAAACTTTTCGCCCCCCCCCCTCCACAGGTGCTTGCCAATGTCGCCGAAATTATAATCGACGAGTCCGAGGAGAGTGACATTGAATTTCGTACCTGGCGCAACATATTCATCTTCGTCGATTTACTGTGCTGTGGTGCCATTCTATTTCCGATTGTCTGGTCCATTAGACATTTGCATGAGGCCTCGGCCACCGATGGCAAGGCTGCAATTAATTTGCGCAAATTGAAATTGTTTCGTCAATTTTATATTATGATCGTGTGTTATATATATTTTACACGTATTATTGTGTATTTGCTCAAGATGACGGTGGCATTTCAGTATGCCTGGCTCGATGAAATGTTTCATGAGATGGCCACGTATGTGTTCTTTGTGCTGACGGGTTATAAATTTCGTCCAGCACCATCTCATCCGTATTTTGCTGTCGGCGATGATGATCCCGACGACGATGACGATGATGTGGTTGAGGTGCTTACAGAATCGGGTCTTACCGAGGGTTTGCACCGTACCAAGGCGCTCAATCGTAATGCGCCACAATCGTCGAACATTACAATTATCGAGGGTAACGACGATGAACGTGAAATACTGCTGACAAAACGTGAATCAAGTCATGAGTATGATTAGGCGCGTTTAGAAATTTCATTTCATTTTCTTTACAAAATAATAACAAGGCAGGCGACACGACGGCAGCGGCGGCGTCGTCGGCGACTGATGAGGTATAAATTTGCAATGCAAATTCAAATTTTATTTTATATTTTATAAGTGTTTCAAAACGTAACTAGTAAAATATTTGCAAAAGCAGCATAAACTAGTGCCAAAGCAAACTAATAAAGAACAATAATAAACATGTTTTGCTATACTTTAACAAGACAACAAAAAGTATTATTTTGTTAGGCAAATTATTTACAATATTTCTTTATAACAACACTATAAAAATTACATTTTTTTTCCTCATCACATGCATCATTTCTATATAGTTAGCATATATAACAAAAAGTTAGTAATTTTGATTGTTAGTTTGGACTATGTTCTATATAATCATAAACAATTTCCTTTTTAATCATTAGATCTTATATAGCAAATAAATAATACAAAATCTGTCTAAAATAAAAATACAAAATTTTCAAGTTTAAATGCAAATATCTGGAAAACTAATAGGAATATTGATATTGCTTGTTATATTAAAATTGCACATAGACAATTCAAAGAAATATGTATTTCAACTTTTTTTTTAAACTATTTTTGTGAAGTGCTATAATTTTTTTCTTCAAAAAAGTGATAGAAAATTGTCTGAAATTTTGATTGCAGTTTTTTTAAAACCTTACGTGATTGCAAAAAAACTGAGTATGCAGTCAATATTAGCATCCTCAAATTATATAGAAATGATGAACGTCTTCAGTAATATAATTGCTCTGAACAACCTTCCTATGAACATTATATACATCATTGCTATATAAGGCATATTTAAAAAAGTATTACCGATACCGAAAAGTTTGTCATTTTTATAATTAGTTTGGGCTATGTTCTATATAATCATAAACAATTTCCTTTTTAATATTATATAGCAAAAAAATAATACAAAATCTGTCTAAAATAAAAATCAAAAATTTTCAAGTTTAAATGCACATATCTTGAAAACTAATAGGAATATTGATATTGCTTGTTATATTAAAATTGCACAAGACAATAAAAAGAAATATGTATTTCAACTTTTTTTTTTAACTATTTTTGTGAAGTGCTATAATTTTTTTCTTCAAAAAAAGTGGTTGAAAATTGCCTGAAATTTCGATTGCAGTTTTTTTTAAACTCGTACATGATTGTACCCTCAAATTAAAAAGAAATGATGTATGTGATTCCCTTTAGAATCGTCTTCATTAATGTAATTTCTCTTAACAACTTTTCTATGAACATCATATACATCATTGCTATATAAGGCATATTTCAAAAAGTATTACCGATACCGGAAAGTTTGTTATTTTTATCGTTAGTATGAACTATGTTCTATATAATCATAAACATTTCCTTTTTCATCATTAGATCTTATATAGCAAATAAATAATACAAAATCTGTCTAAAATAAAAATCAAAAAATTTCAAGTTTAGATGCAAATATCTTAAAAACTAATAAGAATATTGATATTTCTTGTTATATTAAAATTGCACATAGACAATAAAAAGAAATATGTATTTCAACTTTTTTATTAAACTATTTTTGTGAAGTGCTATAATTTTTTTCTTCAAAAAAGTGATTGAAAATTGTCTGAAAATTTGATTGTAGTTTTTTTTAAACCCGTACATGATTGCAAAAAACTGAGTATGCAGTCAAGATCAGTACCCTCAAATTAAAAAGAAATGATGTATGTGATTCCCTTGAGAATCGTCTTCATTAATGTAATTTCTCTTAACAACTTTTCTATGAACATCATATACATCATTGCTATATAAGGCATATTTCAAAAAGTATTACCGATATCGGAAAGTTTGTTATTTTTATCGTTAGTATGAACTATATTCTATATAATCATAAACAATTTCCTTTTTAATCATTAGATCTTATATAGCAAATAAATAATACAAAAATTGTTTAATATATAAATCCAAAATTTTCAAGTTTAAATGCAAATATCTTGAAAACTAATAGCAATATTGATATTCCTTATTATATCAAAATTACCCAAAAACAATTTAAAGAAATATGTATATCAACTTTTTTTAAAAACTACTTTTTTAAAGTGCTATAATTTTTTATTCAAAAAAAACGGTTGAAAAGTGTCATAAATTTCGAATGCAATTATCTTAAAAACATCAAGTAACACTTAAAAACTAAGTTTGCTATCAAAATCACCACCTTCGATATATATAGAAATGATGTATACACCCAGAAAAAAATACTATATAAATAATAGTTTTTTACTATTAAAAATAGTCAATAGAATAAATTGTTGTTTTAATCGAAAAATACCATTAAATACTAGAAAATACCATGACATTGCCATTGAGTTTATATGAAAAGATTTATTTTTTGTATACTATTAAATCAATAATTGTCCCACTGACCAATTTTAATGGGATTTGAGGGAATTTTTTTCTGGGTGTAGAATAACCATAGAAATCTATTTGAATACACTGTAATTTGCCTTTAGTAATTCTATTAACAATTTGCTTTTTATTTTCTTTCTTCTAGCTTTTTACGCGCGCCATATTTAACAAAATTACAACAAATACTTTTCCAAAAAAATAAATCGAAAAAAAACATTCAAAATTTGCAAAACCTCACAAACCAAGGGCACCAATTTCTCACACACACAAAACCACATATTGGCTAAACAACAAAATATGTCTTAAAAAATGCTAGAAAATATTATAAAAGAACAAATACAATTTGCTGCTACAAAAAAAACAAACACAACGCATAGAAATTAGTGCATAAGAGTTACGTTATAGAAAAATCACAGTAAGTTTTCTATTTTTTAATTTCTTTTTAATTTCAACTTTATAAAACACATATAGTTTATATATTATAATATATTAGAACATACGATATAGCGCAGCATATTTTAAACAAAACACTCTAAATTGATTTCTCTTCGATGCGCTCTTGAAATTTTATAAGCAATGATTGATTACAAATAAAAACTGCTGTTGATATAAATATAAAATACATACATTTTTATTACATGCAGCCGCGTTCGACATAATAGCAAAAATTTCAATTTAAAGTTTTTGAAATTTCGGCATAAATTGTATGAAGAAAATCATGTAGGTGGTGATTGAGCCAACAGTCTTGAAATTATCATAATAAAATTAATAGCATTGATGTAAAGAATTCATCTCGGTTTGAAGAAAATACCTTTGACAACATATAACCGTCCATCACGGTAATGCCCATTGCATCGATGCGGATTTTCTGATGCAGCAATTGCAGTGAAAAGTTTTGAATCTGTTGAATTAAATTCATTTTAATTGATAATTATATTAAAAAAAAAAAGTATTTTGTATGATTTGATGATTGATCTATTTTAGGGTTGTACTTAAAATTTGTATAATCTAAATTCTGAGTTTCTCGTTTTCAGTAATAGTGATTTTAACCCATGGACATCGCAAAATTGTGTTGCAAATCTGAACTTTTTCTTGAAGATATTTCTTTCCCGTACAATTCTTGTCCAAATCAATTTTTCTTCGAAATTTACTTAAGACAATTCCTAATCGAGAAATGTATTCCCATTTTAAGTAGGTAGGTTGGAATAAAAACCTAAACTCACATTTTTCAAATACCCGGAAACAATCTTCCTCGCGACAATTTCCCTCTTTAAAATGCTGTCTCTGATAAGACAAATCTTCGTAAAAGACAATTCTTCTTTGAGATAATTCATTTTCGAGACAATTCTTAATCGAGATAATTCTTCTTCAAGATAATTCTTACGAAAGACAATTTTTCTCATGTCACTTTTTGTGTACGATATAAAAACTTAAACCCACTTTTCAAAATCCCGGACAATTTGATACAATCTTCCCCGACATGTTCCCTCGATAAAATTCTTTCCTGAACAATTCTTACTGACTCCAGACAAAATTTTTGGAAGGGTCGAGGTCGAGGTTTGAACAATTTTTTCGACTTATTTCAAACAGACAAAAGCGGAGTTTGTTCCAAAAGCAGTCTGTTTTCTGCCCCTTCCCCAAATATGGCGTAAATCTGTCATAAAAATTCCACAAAAATTTACAACCTGCTATACACTTCCCAAAATATTCTATTTATCTGTGCGTTAGCAGGAAATATGCCCGAAATATTCCATAAAAATGCCAAAAAATTTGTCCCAGGAAGATATTTCTTGCAGACAATTCATGGCCAAGACAATTGTCCTCGGAAATAATTCATCCCCCAGACAATTCTAAATCGAGAAAATTCGGTATAATACTTCTCATGACAATTCTTACCATTTAACTTTTAATGTATTGTATAAAAAACCTGAACCCACACTTTTTATATTCCTGTAAAATACGATACAATTTTCCCCGACATAATACAATCTCGAGTCAATTTCCCTCGATAAAATTCCCTCACGGATACTTCTTACTTCTTTCGAAGACAATTCTTCATTAAAATAGATCATCTCAGAGACAATTGGTAATTCAGAAAATACTTAATAATAATAATAGTTTGGCACTACAGTCCTATAAGAACTTAGGCCGAGCTCTCTCACCACTTTGAGATGTGCGTGTTATATTTGTACTCAAAGTTGTGGGACCTACAGTTTATTGCCGAATCCGAACGGCGGGTGAGGGCTTTTCATAGGCAATGGTTTTACTCTCGTAGGTTTGCCATTTACTGACGAGAGGTAGCGCGGTATAGAAAAATGTTTCTATGAAAAGATGTTGTTAGCCCCAGTCCAGGCTTGAACCGGGGACCTTTCGGCTCGCAGTCCAACGCACCACTGAGCTACCGCGGCTCAGAAAATACTTCCCCGGGTTAAATCATCTCTGAGACAATTCTTAATCAAAAAAAAAAATAATTTCAGATATAATTCTTACCAAGACAAGTTTCTATTTTAGTTTTAGTTCTTTTTCCAATAAACTTATTTCTCGAGATAAGTCAATCTCTAGAGTTTAGACCATTCATAATCAAGAAATTCTTCCACGAGACAATTCTTCCCATTTCACTGTTACACTGAAACTCACATATTTCATATTCGAGGACAATTCTTACTCTTTTGGAAAGTTCTTAACATTTGAATTAATCCCATTTACTTTCCAAGCCAACTTTTTCGTTTCTCTCAACAGCTAAGTCAATTTGTAACGTCGAAACCATGGTCGAAACTATAAGGTTTATTGTGTGGACTGCAACAAAATTTTAATAGTTTTATAAAAATTAGGAATATTTCTGTGCCATCAACCAATTTGTGTAAAATTTCGTTTTAACCGAATGAAGTTGGTTGTTACAACTTATTTGTACGTTTTTCCAAACATTTTTGTCTGTGTGTTGTATTTTTGTGTTTAGTAGATGTTGACCTTATCTATTTAGTTTTTTATGTCGAACATCAAAATCGATGTTTTGAGTTGTTTGCAGTAAACAATATCGATTTTAATCCTTTAAAACGAGATCTAAGACCAAAGTACGTAGAAGACCACATGACTATTATTTTGGTCATATAGATTTTGTTCATATGACGAATTGGTTTCATAAATAAATCCCCAAATGAGAACCTTTCCTGGAGTTTTTACTTTTGGACCATTAGTATAGATTTGAGCCATGTTCTGGTGATATAGAATTTGTATATTTGCCATATCGATGATTTAAAAATATAATAAAACAAATCTGGGATGTTTTACTGATTTCTGGACCGATTTATTTTCTAAAATTTATCAACTTATTTTTTGTTGGATTTTGTATTATTCGAAATAAGTCTCATCAAAAAAAAATAATATTCGTTACTTTATTGACATTTTTTATTGACATTATTGTAGACATATAATAATCTCACAGAATTCGAGAATGCATAATTTTTTACTTTTCAAAGCAAAAGTTGCGAATATGAATGCTGATTTTCATATTGACCATTCTAAACCAGAGTTGAAATGGCTCGAGCAATTCCAAAAATCCTAGTCTTTGTTTTTTAAATGCTTCTTTGACTCCAAAACTATCACTATTTGCTTCTTAACTGTTGATTCGATTCTAAAACTCTTACTATATGCTTTTGAAATGTTGCTTCGATTTCAAAACTCTCGTTCTATGCTCTTTAAATGCTGCTTAGATTTCAAAACTCTCGCTCTTTGATTTTTGAATACAAAGCATGCGAAATGAAAATGACTCCGAAAGCATTGTTGCAAAGAGCGAATAATATCAATATTGTGAAGTATTTCAAAAGCAAGAATGCAAAGTATTTGACATTTCAAAAGCCTCTATACAAAGCATGCGAGATCAAAATGACTCCGAAAACATTTTTGCAAAGAGCGAATAATATAGATATTGTGAAGCATTTCAAATGAAAGGAGTATAAGTATTTAAAATCTTAAAGAACTGCTCTAAAAAAGTAAATAACTTTGCTTTATTTCAGAGTATACCTCCGAAGTAAATACAAAAGTTTGCTTCCTTTCGAGGCATTGCTCTGTAACTCTTGCTTTCGCTTGACAGCAAAGTTATAAAATGTGAGAGTTTATGCTCTGCTTCCTTTGCTTTCAAAACCTGATTAAGCTCTGATTAATACTTTTATTGCTTTTTTTTTTGTTGTGATATCAGCCTTTTATACCTTAAAACAGACTACAATTGATCTAGTTACCTGTTGGGAGAGCGGCACATTTTCCACGTTGTGTTTGATACTATGCAATTGTAGTGCTATGTATTTGACCTGTGAAAAAAAAAATTCTATAAAACTCTGTAAATTATGATAAAGAATATTACCGCATTCATGCAATTCTTTGATGTAATCAGAAAAATTGGTATTTCGAAGAGAGCTGGTAGAATTAGTAAATCCTCTGTAACGTAATGAAAATAAAAATGATATTTTTATAATTTTGCTTTGGGAATTTATAATATTTTTAGAAGATTATTATATTTTTTATAATATTTTTAGAAGATTATTATATTTTTTATAATATTTTTAGAAGATTATAATATTTTTTTTTGTTTTACAAATTATCCAACCTTCAAGTATGCCCACTATACATGTAATGTACAGTGTAAATCTTAAGAAGAAATGATAGATTAAAGGGATGGAAGAAAGATGGAGAGTGTCGGTGGATTTTTGTTTTGAACTTGCCAATATCAAAAATGTCGGGGAAAACAGACTCAGAGAGACACTTTCTGCAATGCGTACTTCTTTTGAGATCCGAGTGAACTAGGAAGGGGGGGTAGCTTTGGTCGGTGCCCGACTAGAACGCGGGAACACACGACCTGATGAAATCAGACCATGTATTTCCCTCGAACACCGTTTTAAAACCTAGAAAACAGGCTTACACACCCAACGACCTTTCGGAGCTAAAGTGAACTAAAGACGATGATATTTTTTCATCCCCTATGAAATAAAGGGTTTTTTTAACAGGGACGCTACAAAGGTAAAGCGACAGGGACAGCAAATGACGCCATATTTCTTGCCGCTCTTTTGACATTTCTCTTCAGTAATTTCTCTTTCATGATGGAAAGATATCGTTTGCTGTCCCTGTCGCTCTACTTTTGTAGCGTCCCTGTTGAAAAAAACTTTTGTAGCGCTCTTATTGAAAAACCCTTTATATCGCACGTTCTTGAATGCGGTCCAGAAACTCCAAGGAGGATTTTGAAGTACATGCCTAAATGTGCAAATTGTATTCCATCTTAGACCGAATATAGGTAGTGAAGACAAGCCGTAATTCAAAAGGAGTGAAGTATGTTTTACACCGATCTAAAAACCGAGGAACTTGGCCGCTTCTCTCGACACATTAAAAATGTGATCATTCCCTCGAAGGATTTCATCGTCAAGAGCAGTGAAAGGAGGGTTGAATTCATTCTTTTATGAGATAACAGACAACATTCTTCTGTGAGATAACTGACAACATTGCATTAGAATCGTCTCCATTTGTATGACCACACTTCTTGACCCCTTTGTCAGTTTAGCGGATTCCAAAATGTAATTTTTGACTGATGTAAGTCTTGTTTATCTATTGAGTCATAGTTTCGGTTATCAGGGATATCAAATTTTTTAATTTACGAATGCAAAAACATTAACTCGATATGTTTTACAAGGATTTTTAAACCTCTTTCTTCGAATTCATAGAGGTTCAATGCCAGTTTTATATTTTCTAAGTCTATCCTCAACACACGTTATAAACAATATAATATTTTCAAATTATTAAAATTTTTGGAAATACTTATATCGTTAAAATTTTGTCCGAGATCCCAAAAGGCCCAAAATAAATCGACGACAATCCGTATGTAAGCCTTTAAATATTGAGCCATCAATGAGAAACCAGACGAAAGTTTAAAACACTCCACCATCTCATGAATCTGCATGTAAATCAATTGTTTTTCACGCAATGCATCACGTATAAAACCATCAAAACGTCCAAAAGCCTGACGCTCTACGCCGAATTCTGTATAGAGCACCAACAGCGTCAACTCATGCGCCAAATGTTGCAGCTCCTTGCGCACCAACTCCACCTGGAACTGCATATGCAAATCACGAAAACGTAGCCCATACACGTAGGGCAAGAACATTAACCAAAAGTAAAACAATTGCTCGGTGTTATGATGCAGAAAAAAGACAAAATAGCACTCAATCAATAGGTTCGCCAGTGTATACCCGTAGAACCAACCGAAAAAGAAACGATATTCATGCAGCTGCTGTGACAGCGAAGCCTGATCAAGTCCACGATAACGATTGAGTCCAGCATACAGGGTCCAGAAGCGTTTGAGGCGGGCACGTTGTACAATCGGCTCGCATAGAACGATGTTCATTGTTATTGAGGTCACCAACAATTTAATGCTATCCACAAAAAGACCAAAATCATCTTTGGTATAGAGAAATAGACTCCGATGACTGAAAGCATATATGGCAAGGCCATTATAGGAGCCCAGCAGCAGTAGTGACCACAACATCCAGAGGCGCTCTTCCAGCAGCGCAGCCTTGGTGGCAGCCAGTGAGATGGGTGCATAGCCACAAGCACGAAAGAATTTAAAATGATAACGAATTAGTGGCGAAATATGCGAAAGCATGGCACAGTTCGGAGGATAATGTCTGTCAAGGATAACGTGTCGGCACAAACTGAACGGCATTGTAGCAACAGTTGCCATCGTTTAAATCTTGATAAAGCACTTAATTAGTTTTAATTAAATTAAAGCACCGATTGTACGGTGCTTCAATGCTGCTAGAGTTACCAAAGGTTGATGCAAACATTTTAAGAATATGTTTCTGAAATTAATAAGCCAAACTCTTAATTAGGAAAATTGTATTAACCGGTTTTATTTTGTAACTTTGTATTATTACAATTTTGTTTCGATATTTGTGAAGTAAATAGGTATGGATTACACGTCGCAGTGTCCGTCAAGATTGCCCGACTACTTTCTTTGGGATTTTTTGAAGTCATGGGTCTCTGAAAGGCTCTGAAGCTCTTAAGAGAATATCCGACAAACATGCGGGAACTTATAGCCCGAAGTTTTTGCCAGAACACTTGAAAATGTGGTAAAATGACCCCAAATTGTCATCAACAATACGGCACCCACTTAATTGATATCAACTTCATAAAGTAATGAAAAAAAAGAGATGACCTTCCATACTCCCATTACCCCATTATCGCTGTAATGCCGTGATCTTGCGCGAAAAGTTTCTTCACGAACAACATGCACGTAAAAAGGTTCTACTCTCTTAAAGAGGTAGTGAAAATTTCGGGTCATTTGTAAAAAAAAGTGAAGAATCAGACAGCATCGTCTTCTCCAACTCTTATTATGAATGGCCAGAACGGGATAAAGCTAATCTCTTGGCAGAATTATTTGTAAATAATTCAATGCTCCCAGATTGTAATGAACCTCTGCCCGTCGTCGACTTTGTTTCTTTTCGTAATCGGTCATTCAAAATGGTCCTAACAAATCACAATATTAACGAATCCTCCGGGCCAGATGGCATATCTGCCCACGTGTTGAAGAAGTGCGCCTCAACGATGGCTTGTCCGATGCGTAACCTTTTCAACATCTCCTACACGACCGGAGTTTTTCCATCTTGTTGGAAGGTTTCCAGTATTCAGCCAAAAGGGCCGAGGCTACGAACCCCCTGCCAATTTCCGAACCATTTCAATATGATTCAAACTTTTGAACTATCTGGAGCACAACGAATTACTTAGTGACCTTCAATATGGTTTCTGTAGGACCAGATACACGGTTTATGGCGGTCCTCTCCGATAAATGCAATATGTATTCACCTTTTCGGGGAGAGTAAGGTTGTCGCTCTGGATATTTGCAAGGCTTTTGATCGAGTGTGGCATGAAGCCCTCGTAAAACCATATACTAATGGTTATTGTACTCGATAGATATCGAATTTTCGTCAGGGCCGTTCAATAAGAGCTGCGATAGATGGTATTCCTTCAGAACAACATTCCATCAAGTCAGGAGTTTCGCATGATTTCGTACTATCCTGCCATCCCTATTTCTGTTATTTATCAATGAGCTTCTGTCATTGATCAGGACCCAATTTATTCCTTTGCAGATGACAGTAATATTTGTCATTCATATTCGTTCAACAAGTGCCCAAACTCTTTGGAGATCGAGAGTCAAATACGCACCATTCATAGTGCACCTTTATTCAATATCCGTGTGGGATAATGCAAATAAAGTCGATTGAAATGCAAGCAAGACCAAATATTGTTTGTTATCTCACGAAAGAATGGATTCAACATATTCGCAGAAGCTTAATAATCCCCCTTGAAGTTCCTGGACCGAATACAACAACGTACGAATAATTTAATAGGATATGAAAATATTTCATCATCTGTTGGATCTCTTGAGCACCGTAGACCCGTTGGATCTCTATGCCTGTTTTATAGGTATTAAAACGGTAAGTATTCGAGGACAATACATGGCCTGATTCTACCAGGTCGTGTGTTCTACTCGGACGTTGAACCAAGTCCACCTGTTAGTAGTTGACTCGGGTCAGTACAGAACCGCGCATTACAGAGAGAATTTGTTTTTCGGTCGCACGATACGTTTATGGAATAATCTCCATGCGTCTGTTTTTCCCGTCATTTTTGACATTGGCAAGTTCAAAACTAACATGCTCCATCTTCACTCCCTCTCTTTAACCAATCATCCCTTCTGACGATGCATGTATAGTGCAGGTTGATTTGTAAAACAAAAAATGAAAAATAAAATTTACAATGGGTACTCCGAAAGTAGGGGGTTATATCCCCCCTTTCATGGCTTCTAGTAGTTGACGAAGTCCTAGCAATACTAAGAAATAAAAAACGATGTAGTAATTATGGTTAGCGGAAAACACCTACCTACTATTAGTTGCATTATAGAAACTGCACTGAAAGAATTGTCAACGTTGGCAGGACAAAACGACCTAGAAGTAAACGTCTCTAAGACTGAACTCGTACTCTTCATAAATAAAAGGAAAATTGGAAACTTGGAGCTTCCAAAACATGATGGCTGCACACTCACTCTATCCAGTAAAGCGAAACATCTCGGCACTATACTAGACAGTAAGCTTCGATGGCAACGCAACGCAGAAGAAAGTGTGAAAAAAACACTTTCTATTCACACTCAGAAAAAAGTTTCCTCATAATAAGGAAAATTTACTTGAAATAGCGTTAAGGAAAAAACTTCCTCATTTTTAGGAAATTTTCCTTACTTTTAGTAAAATTTTCCTAATAATAAGGATATTTTACTACTATTAAGGAAAAACCTTCCTAAAAATAAGTAAAATTGAACTTGACGCTATTTCAAGTAAAATTTCCTTATTATGAGGAAACTTTTTTCTGAGTGCATGCAAGAAAACTGTCGGTAAACGATAGGGCAAGAGACCAAGTATAATCCATTGGATGTAAGTATACAGTGATCGTCAGACCCATATTAACGTACGGTTCTACTGTATGGTGGGAAGCGATAAAGAAGACTACATTTCTAAGGGGAAATGAAAAATATACAAAGATTGACATGGACCAGTATTACAGGCGCAATGAAATCTACCCCACAAATACGGATGGAGATCATGCTTAATCTTCTGCCAGTAGACGACTTCATTAGGAGTACAGCAGCAAAGTACGCGATTCGACTCAGAGAATCGAGATTCTGGAAGAACTTTCATATGGACACACGTCTATGCTAGAAATTTTCAGCATGATCGAACTCCTAAAAACAGACTTCCACAAATAGAAATAAATCCAAACTACTCCATCGTAATACCTAGTAGAAAACAATGGAACGCTAACTCGCCAAATTCAGATTTTTACTGACGGGTCTAAGATGGAACTGGATCCGGCATTTTCTGCGATGCACTGCAAATTCACGAATCACATAGACTTCTCGATGATTGCAGCGTCTTTCAAGCATAAATATTCGCGATAGATAAAGCAGCACAGCCCATCCAAAGAACATGGATCCATCGGAGATTGCAATCTTTGTGGACAGTCAGGCCGCCATCCTAGCTCTAGATAATGAGGTCATAAAATCGACTACAGTACTCACCTGTTGCCGATCACTCAACATACTAAGTCAAACCCATGCGATAACCACATGCTGGGTTCCCGGACATAGCAACATAGAAGGGAACGAAAAAGCCGATAAGCTAGCGCAACAGGGTTCTGCACGTAGAATAGAGGATGCATGTCCTTCGATTAGGATTCCATTAGGTGTCCTAAGAAGACATATACGTTAAAACGATGTAATAAATACACGCAAACTGGTCATCCAGGGACCACTGCGTTATCTCACGTCGTCTCTGGCCACATATACTTGAAAAAAGAACAAAAATCTTGATAAATAACAACCAAGAAGCTACCCGCTCCCTCATCGGAGTCCTGACAGGACATTGTGCAATCGGCACAATGGCGCACAGATTGCAAAGAAATTGAAGAAATAGAATCAATTGAACATCTACTATGCGATTATTCAAATTAGAGATGAGCGCGTGCCGGGCTTTTTTTGTGTTACGCCCGAAAATCTGAGTTCGTGCGTGCAAATCTCCGTGCGTGCTAGTTGCTGTCGTGCCCGTGCGTGTCCGTGCCTCAAAAATCAGGCACGCGCCCATTAAAGATTTTTTTTTATAGTTTCTACCACAATTTAAAAAACCCTTACTTCCAGCTTCTGAAAATAAACATTTCGTGGTATTTTAACCTTTTCTTAAAAATCTGTTGTTTTAGTTTTACTTATGGATTTAAGAGAATAAAACAGTATCAAACTTAATTTTTGAATTATTTATTACAGGGACTAAAACCTATTGGAATATCGGTTCCGGTTCCAACATTTTTAAAATTGTGGTTCCGATTCCGGTTCCAACCATGAAAGTAAATGGGTTTTGATTCCGGTTCCATACATTTGTATTAACGGTTCCGATTCCGGTTCTTTGCGTTCCCTGACAGGGACTATAATATTTGTTCCGCTTCTGGTTCCGATATTTTTAAATAGCGGTACCGATTCCAACCAGAAAAATATATATGTTCCGATTCCATTTCCAGTTCAACGCATTTTTAATAACTATTCTGTTTCCAAAAATCTAAACGGTTCCGGTATTATTTTTCACGTTTCGCTTGCTTTTTCATGTTTGTCCGTGCTTTTTTCGTGTTTTTCCGTGTTTTTTCGTGTTTTGTGTCTTTTAAAATCCTGTGTTTTATCGTGCTTCTCGTGCGTGCCTGTAAATTTACTCGTCGGGCTCGTGCTCGTGCGTGTCACCTATCGGCATGCGTGTCCGTGCCATCAAAAACAGGCACGCGCCCATCTCTATTTCAAATCTCCAAACGCGCCGAGTCCAGTACATGGGTTCCAGAACTGGTTCTTTGGAGAACTGGAAAGTTCCAATTGAAAATCTGCTAGGGTCCGTAAGAAAACCAGGTTGGTTTCGAGGAAACTTACCAACAGTTGTCAACATAATATGGACCACTGGGCCCCCGTGAGTGTTTGCTGATATAACTTCAGCAGGCCCCCCTTACACCCAGAAAAAAATACTATATAAATAATAGTTTTTTACTATTTAAAATAATCTTTATTTGTGTATACTATTAAATCAATAATTGTCCTATTGACCAATTTTAAGGGGATTTGAGGGAGTTTTTTTTTGCTAGATGTACTAACCTAACCTAAAACCTAACCAGATCCAGTTTTGTGCACTGTTTTCCTCTGTTAACTTCAATCTGTAAAATTCCACTTCCACATAACCAATGTTTTCGGCAGCGACGTCAGCAAACTCGGAAGGAATCTCTATTAAAAATCTATACTCTCTGGTTTAACAAATATTTAGAGATTTTGAAATTTCGGCAGAAATTGTATAAAGAATATCATATAAGTGGTGATGGAACCAATGGCCTAAAAAAAAGAAAATTAGTTTAACAAACCGTTATAAAATTCAAAAAACACAAAAAATACATTCGACAACATATAACCATCCATAACGGTTATGCCGACCGCATCAATGCGTATTTTTTGATGCATCAACTGTAGAGAAAAATTCTGAATCTGTAATAGGAAGAATGGGTTATTTTATGATAATAAACTTGCATTTTTTTACTACCTGTAGCGATAACTGCTTATTATCTACGTTATGTTTGATATCATGCAATTGTAAAGTTATATATTTAACCTAAAAACGTTACAATTTTATAAGATTTTATAAATAAAAAAAGTATTTTTAACTCACCGCTTTCATGCAATTTTTGGAGGTTAATAGAAACATTGGTATTTCTAAGAGCGCTGGTATAAGTAGTATGTCCTCTGTAATGTAAAGACATAGACATGGAGATTAAATAACTTGAATTTGGAAAATTTTAAGTTAATACAAAATAGTAACAAATAGTAAAACTATGGCTCAGGCATAACATTTTTAGATAATGCGCAAGATCATTAAAATTTGACATGACAAAAACTTTGATACCGATATTTGGAGTGCACACAAATTAGAGATTTGTTGCGCCAATCAACTCTTTGCCCAATCTTACCCTCTTAATCGGTTGTTATTGTCAAAATGAAAAGAGTTGTAGTTTATAATGCAACCAATTTCAAACTGTTTTAGAACAATTTAGTACAGATTTAGAACCATTAGGATTGTGTATAGACTAATATTTCAAGTGTATAGGCTAATATGGCAGTTCCGGCAGCAAATTTGTAAACCTTTTGATTTAACCGAATGAAGTTAGTTGGTACAACTAACTTATTAATTCTTCCAACCTCATGCCAAAAGAGGATTTTTCTGTGTGAGGATAAAAATTATAAAGTTTTAATATAATTGGAATACTTATATTGGTTATATTCTGTCCGATATCCCAGAACACCCAAAACAAATCGACGACAATACGTATATAGCTTCGCAGAAAGAATGTCATCATGGAAAAACCCGACGAACGTTTAAAACACTCAACCATCTCATGGATCTGCATGTAAATCAGCTGTTTCTTGTGTAAAGACTCTTTAACATAGTCATCAAATCGGCCATAGGCATCTATTTCAACTCCAAGCTCTGTGTAACGCACCAGCAATGCCAATTCTTGCTCCAAATGTTGCAGCTCTTTGCGCACCAACTCCAACTGAAACTGCATATGCAAATCACGAAAACGTAGCACATAAACATAGGGCACAAACAGTAACCAAATAATTAGCTTTTCTTTGATACTACTTTGTTTTATGGTAAATAAACTCTCAAAACAAATATTTAATAGAATGTTTCCATAGAACCAGCCAAGAAAGAAACGATATTCGTAAAATTGTTGTAACAGTGGAGCTCGATCGAGTCCACGATAACGACAAAGTTCAGAATATAGGGTCCAAAAGCGCTTTAGACTCTGTTGTTGCAGCAACGGCTCACATAGTATGACGTTTACGGCGATGGCGGTCAACACTAACTTGATTCTCTCCAGAAAGAGTCGAAAATCATGTTTGACATAAAGAAAGGAACTGATGTTGTTGTAGACACAGACTGTGAGTACATTGAAAAAGGTCAGCAATACTAGTGACCAGATTTTCCAGAAGCGCTCCGGCAACATCGAGGAGCAGGATGAAGACGATGATAACGTGATGGGATCAAAGCCACATACGCGAAATAGCTTAAAATGATAGCGTACAAGTGGTGAAATATGTGAGAACATATTATGTTTAATGATGAACAATTCGCGAACAACTGACCTTTGCTGCTAGTTGCTTCGATATATCTATCCAATCTAATCTTGATAAAGCATTTAATTCAATTAATGCGTCCAAGGTTAACGGCAATGTGATGGGGTCAGTTTATTTTTTTAATAAATATTTTTGTAATACAAACCATTTTGTAATTTAGGGTATTTTTTAGAAACAAAAACATTCAGGTAGAACGAAAAAACTACAATTTTTAAATTCAAAAACATGAATTACCTATTTTAGTATTGTCGAGTTAGAGTAAACTCAATTTTTATAGGTTCTTTTGATTATATTATATTCGAAAATAGCATTTTCACCATTATGGTATTATCTACCATATTACATATTCGGTGTATAACAACCCATTAAGCTATTTAGGAGCGCTCTGAATTGGAGTCATCAAGGTTCATAATTTTTGAATGTCTTATGAGCTCTCAGAAAAAAGACTCTTAAAATTATCTCATTTAAGAGTGTTTTCGGAGATCTTCAAAATATTACTCATAAAAGAGTCATATTAAGGAGCCCTCATAGTTTAGACTCCTAAAAGCGTCAAATTTTTAAATTGTTTCTGAGCGTTTAGAACTTTAGAGAGTTATGGACTCATAACTATATATTTTAGAAAATTTTAGGAGCGCTCAAAAATTTGACTCATAAAAGAGTTTTATTCATTAGCGCATTCTGGGCCCACTCAAATGAAACTCATGAAAGCATCAAATTTAAGAGTATTTTAGAAGCACACAGAAAAGGGAGGCTCAAATATAATTGATATACTATATTCGTTTTGAATAAAAATTCATTTTATTAGCGTAATTTAAATAGACTTGAGAGAGAGCATTTTCTCTGATTGGGCTATTTTCAGTACTCAAAAAATATGAGTGTTTTTTGGCTCATAAAATCCTGACCTCTAACCTGGAGTCGAGAGTCTTTTTGGGCTCTTTTTAGTGTTCATATATGAGTATTTTAGGAGTAATAAATGTTTTCTAAATAATAGCGTATGTGATCTTTTTAGTGCTCAAATATGAAAGTTTTAGGAATTTTAACAATCACATAAATATGAGGGTTTTAGGGCTCATAAAATGATGCACTGCTCTGCCCAAGGATCGGGGGGCATTTTTGACATGCTCATTCATGAGGGTAACACTCATAAATATGACACATTTAAGAGTCTAAAAAAACTCAAAAAATTCTTGAGAAGAAAAACTAAGGAGGTGTATCCAAAATTTCAGTACTCAAAATAATAGTTTTGAGGTAAAGTGTTTTTTGGCACATAAATTCGTGATCTCTATACTGGAGTCGAGAGTTTTTTTTTGTTTTTTTTTTTGTGCTCATATATGAGTATTTTAGAAGTAATAAATGTTTCATATTTTTTTCAATGGAAAAATATATTCTTTATCAGCGTAACCTCCTGAGTCAATGTAGCAATGCCCGTCTATTCATCCGTGCCCATCTGTCAATCAGTTGATATCACTTTTGCAGAAAAGCCAGAACAGCGTCGGTAGGTCTGTGATTAGTGCATTGGACTGCGAGCCGAAAGGTTGTGGTACCGAACACCCACGTATGCGTCAATTTTCTATTCGGAGCTACCTCTCGAAAAACAATGTCAAACCTCTGAGAGTACAGCATAAACATGAAAAAGCCTCTCAATCCGTCGTTAGGATTTGGCATTAATAGCACCCACTATTTGAAGTACAATTTATGGTGGTTATATGGTGGGGGATGCCAGGCTTTGGTTCAAAACTTTTACGCTTTACTATTATTCTAATAAAAGCTCTTCTCGACGATTTAACGTTATCGATAATCTTTAATGCTTTCTATAATCTCGAGTACGAGCATTTCAAATGCAAGGAGTATAAGTATTTAAAATCTTAAAGCACTGCTCCAAAAAAGTTTTCTTTTACAAATTATCCAACGCTCAGGGAGCAATCATCGAAAGAAGGAATGATGGATTAAAGGGAGGGAAGAAAGATGGAGCCGCGGTAGCTCAGTGGTTAGTGCGTTGGACTGCGAGCCAAAAGGTCCCCGGTTCAAGCCTGGACTGGGGCTAACAACATTTTTTCATAGAAACATTTTTCTATACCGCGTTCCCTGTGGCAGTGCAAACCTACTAGAGTAAAACATTGCCTATGAAAAGCTTTCACCCGCCGTTCGGATTCGGCAATAAACTGTAGGTCCCACCACTTTGAGTACAAATATAACACGCACAGCTCTAAATGGTGAGAGATCTCAGCCTAAGTTCTTATAGAACTGTAGTGCCAAACTATTATTATTAAGAAAGATGGAGAGTGTCGGTGGATGTTTGTTTTGAACTTGCCAATATCAAAAATGTCGGGAAATACAGACTTAGGGAGCTTGTTTCACAAATCTTGTTATTTGAAGACTCCACCTTATTTTTTATGGGAAATATATTTGCTGAAGAGAGTATAATAGTTTTTTTCAAGAGCTCACGTGGTATGTTAAAATTTGTAATTAGTAGGGTTAACATTCGAAAAAACAAGGGCTGGGACGATGGTGTCAAAGTAAAAAAAATCTTTTATCTTTTGAAATGAAAATATTTTGAATACTGTCTTTAAACACCCTAATTGTTCATATTTGACCCAAAGGTCAAAGAGGAACCCAGAACTGATAGAGCAAAACGTACTTCAGGAGATCACCGACCCCACGTTACCCTAAAATCGTTATCAAATCGGAAGATGGTATTTTTTGCTGCACTGTGTAATCAAAGTTTTTAATTTAAAGTATAAGAAAAAGCATTAGTTTCGTTTATTAGAAGCACTTAAATTTAACAATTAAGTTTTTTTTTGTTTTTTATCCATTATACTCAAAACGCAAGTACATTTGACTTTAGAACCATTATCTTTTGACATATTTAGAGATTTTGAAATTTCGGCATAAATTGTATGAAGAATATCATATAAGTGGTGATGGAACCAATGGCCTAAAAAAAAAATAAAATTAGTTTAAGAAAACGTTATAAATTCAAAGTACAAAAAAATACATTCGACAACATATAGCCATCCATAACGGTTATGCCGACAGCATCTATGCGTATTTTTTGATGCAGCAACTGTAGTGAAAAATTCTGAATCTGTAATAGGAAGAATGGGTTATTATGATAATAAATTTGCATTTTTTACTACCTGTAGCGACAACTGCTCATTATCAACGTTATGTTTGATGTTATGCAATTGTAAAGTTATATATTTAACCTAGAAACGTATACAAATTACAGTTTTATAAGATTTTATAAAAAGAAGTATTTTTAACTCACCGCTTTCATGCAATTTTTGGAGGTCAATAGAAACATGGGTATTTCCAAGAGCGCTGGTATAAGTAGTATATCCTCTGTAATGTAAAGAAATAGAAATGTAGATTATATAACGTTGAATTGGGAAAATTCAATATTATATTAAAAAATGGCGAAACTTCAGATAAAGAGCAAAAACATTAAAATTTGACATGACAAAACTTTGATACCGATATTTTGACTGGATAAAACTTATAATGTTTTAATATATTTGGAATACTTATATTGTTTATATTCTGTCCGAGATCCCAGAAAACCCAAAACAAATCGACGACAATACGTATATAGTTTCGCAGAAAGAGTGTCATCATGGAAAAACCCGACGAACGTTTAAAACACTCAACCATCTCATGGATCTGCATGTAAATCAGCTGTTTCTTGTGTAAAGACTCTTTAACATAGTCATCAAATCGGCCATAGGCATCAATTTCAACTCCAAGCTCTGTATAACGAACCAGTAATGCCAATTCTTGCTCCAAATGTTGAAGCTCTTTCCGCACCAACTCCAACTGAAACTGCATATGCAAATCACGAAAACGTAGCACATAAACATATGGCACAAACAGTAACCAAATGATTAGCATTTCTTTGATATTACTTTGTTTTATGGTAAATAAACTCTCAAAACAAAGATTAATTAGAATATTTCCATAGAACCAGCCGAGAAAGAAACGATATTCGTAAAATTGTTGTGACAGTGGAGCTCGATCGAGTCCACGATAACGACAAAGTTCTGAATATAGGGTCCAAAAGCGCTTTAGACTTTGTTGTTGCACCAACGGCTCACATAGTATGACGTTTATGGCGATGGCGGTCATCAGTAACTTGATGCTGTCCACAAAGAGTCGAAAATCATTCTTGACATAGAGAAACGAACTGATTTTGTTGTACACACAGACTGAGAGTACATTGAAAAAGATCAGCAATACTAGTGACCATATTTTCCAGAAGCGCTCCGGCAACATCGAAGAGCTCGATGATGATGACGATGATAACGTTATGGGATCAAAGCCACATATGCGAAATAGCTTAAAATGAAAGCGTACAAGTGACGAAATATTCGAGAACATAATATGTTTAATGAGGAACAATTCGCGAACAACTGACCTTCCGTACAACTTAAACTATGCTGCTAGTTGCTTCGATATTCGATATCCAATCTATATCTTGATAAAACATTTAATTCAATTAATGCGTTAAAGGTTAGCGACAATATAATGGGGTTCTTGTTCAAATGGGGTTTTTAAGTTCAAAAACATTAATAACCTATGATAGAATTGTCCAGTTAGTTAGAGAAATCTTACTTTTTATTAGTTCGTTCGATTATATTTCACACGGAGGGAAAATACTTCTAAAATCTAGAAGAAATCAACTAGTTCACAGAAAAAAAAATTCTTCAATATGATGAATTTATTCATAAATATTATGAATTTTTTCACCAACTACCAGATTCATCATATTGATACCACCGTTCATTAACTGACATATTAATGAATGCATTCATTATTTATTTGAACAAAATATTCAATACAATGCATTTGAATTTTCATATTGATGAATTTGTTCATAATATTTTTTCAAAAAAAAATTTTTTTTTATAAAATAATTCGAAGAAAAAGTTTTGTAAAAAATGTATTATAAAAATAACAGTAAAAAAAAATAACCGAAAAAAAAACTATTCCGAAAAAAAAATTTCAAAAAAAAAAATTTGTTCGAAAAAAAAAATTGTTCGAAAAAAAAATTTAAAAAAAAAAATTTTTGTTCGAATAAAAAAATTACGAAAAAAAAATTGTTGGAAAAAAAATATTTTTACTTTCAAAACTATATTTTTTATAAATATAACTTTTTATTAATAAAAAGTAATTATAATAAATATATTATAAAACATTTTAGTAATTTATGCATGTCGATCAAGCATTATATAAGAAATAACATACAAGAATTATTGGGAACTGAAGAAGTACGGCAAAAAATGAACGAAAAATAAATATTTTGATAGAAATTTAGTTTAATGAACAGCGTTCTTCAATATGATGAACATATATGTTGTATTTTATATTTTGGTTCATTAATATGATGAAACGTAGTCTTCACATACAGTTCATTATATTGAAGAACACTTTTTCGACAGTTACCAAGCGTTCTTCATATTTATGATAGCATTCATAACATTGATTGCGTTAGTCATTAATATTACGAATGGTTCTTCAATACAATGAATCATGGGTTGAAGAACGGAATTCATCAATATGATGTACATTTTTTTTTCTGTGATACGGAGTGATATACAACCAAACGGAAAAATTCTGGATTTCAACAAACAGATCCACTTAGCTGTAAAAAAAAGTTACTAAGTGCAATTGTTCTTGATAAGCAGATAATATGTTCTTAAGTATCAAACGAACAGCATTATTTTTTAATTTTTGCGAAGAATACAGCAACAATTTTGGTTTTTAATAGTCAATAAATTAATTTCTTCAAATCCAGGAGAATAAATCTGGTTTACTTTTTTGATAACTAAGTAATTTGTTTTCTTAATATTCAGATGATATATTCTAGAACTTTAATAGCATTTGATATTAGTGAAATTATGCTATTTTGTCGAATTCCTTTTTAGAAGTTTATTTCCTTTTGTGCATTCGAAAATATCATTAGCATAGAAATTTAACCTATTATGGTATTATCTACCATAGTAAATCTTCAGGGTATATCAAGGAAATGTAAAGGAGGCGTGGCCTGAATGAAAAGAATACATATTCTTGATGCCCGTATATTCAGCTGTACGTCTGTCTATCCATTAATTGAAATCACTATTACAGGAAAACCAGAACAGCTAGATCAATGATAGTCATAAATTACCTTATGGTCTGTTTATATTGACCGACGATCATCCCATTTTAGAAAACTCCAACATAAATATGAATTGTTCTTGGAAAGTTTGGATATGCATTCATGTAATCTTAAAGTTATTCATAACATTCGAGAATTACGATTGTTATCTTTAATCTCGATTCTTTAGTCGTTTAATTAGAGTCGTTTAAGGAGAGGTTTTGACAAATTTTGACATTTATATAACGTGAATCTACAGCTCATTGTGCCCGTAAGTCTCTGGTTAGTACGTTGGACTGGTAGCCGAAATGTTGCGATACCGAAGACCCACGTATAGAAATTGTTTTTCTATACAGCGTTACCTCTAACCAGACAATGGCAAACCTCTCACTCCGTCTTTCGTATTCGTCATTAGCTTCCACAACGGCTGGTCTTGGTTCAAAAGTGTTACGCCATACTATAATTCTTATTAAAGCTCTTCCCAACTTTACAAATCTACCCGAGACAAAATTTCTGGCATTTTTCAGTTATTTTTTTATAAAAATTCCACAAAAATTTACAACCTGCTATACACTTCCCAAAATATTCTATTTATCTGTGCGTTTGCTGGAAATATGCTCAAAATATTCCATAAAAATGCCAACAATTTTGGCTCGGATCACGGCATAATTTGGAAACTGAGAAAACAGACAGCTTGTGCTACAAACTCCGCCTTTGTCTGTTTGAAATATGTCGTCAAAATGTTTCTCAGCTGCCTCAACCCTGCCCTGTCTTTTGTCTGGGGGTAATTTAAAATCTCGACGATTTAACGTTATCGATAATCTTTAATGCTTTCTATAATCTCGAGTGAGACTCTCGTTTAACTTACCCAACGCACTCCAGCCGCGAAACAATGAGTAATATATGAAATACGTATCTACCAAAACTCGCACATACTGCATGAGCAGCACCCCAACAATCGACCATCCAAAACCACGTTGATAGCATGCGTACATTTCGTAGATGCGTTGATAACTGCGCTGCAGTTGCACCAACTTACGACGCACAAATTCCTCAAAACCCGGAAATGCGCCAGCGTTGCCAAATCCATCACGTTTTCGTTTTAAACATTTAGAGAAATGCGTATAATCAGCCAGCAGCGCCAATTCACGTGCCAATTGTTGCAACTCCCGACGCATACACTCCATATAGAGAATACACTGTAAATTGCGAAAACGCACCAATATAATGTATGGTGTAAACATGGTCCAGAAGAGTACCAAATGACGCGACATACGCTCGTACAGCACGAAGAACAATAACTGCACCACCAGCTCAGCCAATGTCATGCCATAGAAGAGACACAGAAAACGCGAATGTTGCACCAATAAGTTTTGCCATTTTTGCCACCAACAGTTGTTCGTCTCATTCAACGTTGAAGATTTTGCATGCAATTGACGATACTCTTGCCAGAAGCGTCGCACATCGGTACGTCGAAAAATACTCTCGAAATATGAAATGCTTAATGCCAATTGTGCGCTGGACACTTTGAGGGCATCGTTGAAATGACCAAACATGTCACCCGTGTAGAGATACTGATCGTTGCTGGTGAATGTGTTGGTAGCCACAATGGAAAATACGAAGAACAGCAACATTGTCCAAATCATCCAACGTTTTTCGTTACGTTGACGTCGGTCGTCATCCGTGTCCACATCCAGGTCGACGTTGTGATAGCCTATGTATTGAAAGAACTGTAGATGGCCACGTGTCACTGCATCCAACCAAGTTGCCTTCATTTTGGTAAATAATGTGTCTGCACCACACAATCATTATATAAAATTGGTTGGGTAATTGTTGTTTATTTTGTTGTGTAATTAAGGTACACAGGGGCGTTAACGTTTATATAGAAGATTTGTCATTGCTCTTCTATCCCTGACTATATTCCCCGTTCAATTCTTTCTGAATACAGTTCATTCCCGAGACATTTCTAGCCCGGGTTTTTTCTTGCCGAGACTATTCTGCTCAAAATAATAATTGTCTGGGAAAGAATTGTTCGAGGAAGAATTGTTTGAGGTAGTATTGCCCAGGGAATAATTATCTGTTGAATAATTGTCCGGGGATGAATAGTTTTGGGAAAAAATTGACTGTGAAGAATTGTCTCGTTGAAGAATGTCCTTGTCATTGCTTTTCTATCCCTGACTATTTGCCCCGCACAATTTTTTCTTAATACAATTCATTCCCGAGATATTTCTAGCCCGTGCTATTCTTTGCCGAGACAATTCTTCACAAAATAATAATTGTCTGGGAAAGAATTGTTCTAGGGAGCATTGTTTGAGGTAGTATTGTTCGGGGAAGAATTATCTGGGGAATAATTGCCCGGGGATGAATAGTTTTGGGAAAGAATTGACTGTGAAGAATTGTCTCGTTGAAGAAATGTCCTTGTCATTGCTTTTCTACCCCTGACTATTTTCTTCGCACAATTGTCTCGTTGATGAAATGTCCTTGTCATTGTTTTTCTATCCCTGAATATTTTCCCCGCACAATTCTTTCTTAATACAGTTCATTCCAGAGACATTTCTAGCCCGTGCTATTCTTTGCCGAGACAATTCTTCTCATAATAATAATTGTCTGGGAAAGAATTGTTCGAGGAAGCATTGTTTGAGGTAGTATTGTTCGGGGAAGAATTATCTGGGGAATAATTGCCCGGGGATGAATAGTTTTGGAAAATAATTGACTGTAAAGAAATGTCCTTGTCATTGCTTTTCTATTCCTGACTATTTTCCCCGCACAATTCTATCTTAATACAGTTCATTCTCGAGACATTTCTAGCCCGTGAAATTCTTTGCCGAGACTATTCTTATCTAGATAATAAATTTCAGGGAAAGAATTGTTCGAGGAAGAATTGTTTGAGGTAGTCTTGTCCGGTGGAAGAATTATCTGGGGAATAATTGTCCGGAATGAATAGTTTTGGGAAAGAATTGTCTCGTTGAAGAAATGTCCATAGCAGAATTGTCCGGGAAACATTCTTTGGGGGGAGTAGTACGCGAAACCCTAAGACGAGTTCTCTCGCACCTTTTTAGCTGCGCGTGTTATATTTGTACACATATGTACAGTTTAATTCCGAACGACGGGTGACAGACTTTTTCAAGGCAGACATTTTAGGATGTTTGCCATATATTGATAGTCGCTAACCTATGGTGGAAACGAACTGTTACTAGACTAGGTATGTGACTGGTTCTTCGAAGATAATGAACCGGTCTTAGTTGCGTTTTCCTAAGGAGTGAATTAACACCTAAAGCAGACTTTAGACCTATCACAGAACTGGTCTTCAATGTCCTCTCCATAATCGATTCGGCTGGTACCGGTCACAAAACATGTATAATGATTACGAACTGTCTTCTTCCTGCATACCTTTGGACTAGAACAGTAAAAAGTTAAAATTTTAGAGCAATTGACACATATTTTCTGCTGGGTAGGGACTTTTGGGCTCGTAGTCCAACACACTTACCAAATGAGATGATTTATGTTGCCAAATTGAAAGAACCATGACTCACTATTAGAGATGGGCGCGTGCCTGTTTTTGATGGCACGGACATGTCGAAAGTTGACACGAACGAGCAAGAGCCCGACGACTACATTTAAAAGCACGCACGAGACGCACGATAAAACACGGGATATAGAAAGATACGAAGAAGCACGAAAAACACAAAAAAACACGGAATCACATGAAAAACTAGGCAAAACGTGAAAAATTATATTATAAACAGGGACGAAAACCCTTTAGAATATCGGTTCCGGTTCCAAGATTTTTATAATAGCTGTCCCGATACCGGTTTCAACAAAAAAAATATATGTTCCGGTTCCGCTTACAATTTCGTTTCGTTGTGGTCCCAGAGTGAGAATAAAACCCTTGGAATTTCGGTGCAGGTTCTCGTTCCAAGATTTAAAAAATAGCAGTTTCCGTTCTGATTCCGACCAAAAAAAAATATATGCGTTCCGATTTCCTCACATTTTTTTAAATCGGTTTCTCACATTTTTTTTAAATCGGTTCCTCACATTTTTTTAAATCGGTTCCGGTACCGGTTTTTTACGGTCCCTTATTATAAATAATTCAAAAATTAACTTTGGTACTTTTTTATTCTCTGTATCGGAACCTCTCCGGAATCGGAACCTGTGGGGACTGCAAGAAAGGGTTTTTTTTTTAATAGGACTAGAGGGTTTTTATACCCTACACTAAGAGTGAAAGGGTATATTCGATTTGGTACGCCGTTTGTAACACCTAGAAGGAAGCATCTCCGGTATAGAAAAGTATATATATATTCTTGATCAGCATGACCTCCTGTGCATGACCTTAGCGATGTCCGTCTGTCTGTATGTCTGTTGAAATCCCTACTACTTAAACAATTGAAGAGTTAGATAAATGAAACTCATAATTTAGATTACTACTACGCTGTATGTGCGAAAAAATTATGCATATCGGTCCATTGTGACCTGTGATCTGACCATTTATATTCAAATATATTCATCTACAGTTCAGTTTTACTGTATACGTGCTTAGGTAAACTTTTTTGGTCAAATATATATTGACTTCATGCTCAAATACATGGAAATAATGTTTTCCGCGAAACGACTTGTGGTTCCCAAAAAAAAGAAATCGAAATTCGGTACACCTATCCATTTGTAAATATGGTTATCAAATGAATGGAAATTCTTCAGCAATTAAAAGTTTGTAGTTATTTTCAGGATTTGTTTACTATTTGTTTGTGACCTATATACCACTTTTAATGGTAACCACACATATGTGTATGTGTAGGGTATTTACAGTCGGCTAAGACCGACTATAATTTTGATAATCCTAACTATCATAATAACACCAAATTTAAAATTTCCCATGTGATCTAACCTTTCCACTTGATTTAAATTGGAATAGAAAATATATAAAAAATTTTTAATGGGCGCGTGGGTGATTTTAGAGGCACGGACACTCACGGGCTCGACAACAACTAGCACGCACGAACTCAAAAAAAAAGCACGGCACGCGCCCATCTCTAGTCACTATAAATGAACAATCAAAAAAACAAATATATGTCAAAATTCCAAAAAATAATTTATAGTTTTCCCAAAATCTGACGAAAAAAATGATCTCAAGTTTAACAGCAAACATTGATTCAAATCTAAGTGACCATTAAAAATTTAAATCTTTGACAGTCAAAATTTATTTCTAAACCTCACCCACACTTAATATGATGCATCATCATCATCATCATATTTATTTGCAAATTCTACAGACTACATGTGACATTTTGGACATTTCGGTTCGCAATTTATTGCTTGAACGCTCCTGTGATTCCTTTGGTTGTCGGCTAATTAGTCAACTGCATAAAGACAGGCGATAAAATCTTGAGTTATAGGCAATCATGCAAAACTAAGTATTAAATAAGCAATTTAATAATGAAAAGTAAAAAGGGGCAGCGAATTTACAGGGTGTGTGTGAGTTTGTCTAAATTTAAAACTAAACTAAATTTGAAGTGCTTTCTATTTAATTTAGCAAATTTTCAAGCAATATAAATGAATTGATTGACAGCAAACAAACAGATCACTATCTAGTAATTACCGATTTTACCGAAATTCAGTTATCGAATATCAATCGATTTAGTTTACCCCAGACAAAATACAAGGCAGGTAACGGACGAACAACAGGCAGGCATTACAGTAACTTGCAATTTGGAAATTAACTGATTTTTGGCATGTTCCCGGCAGACAAAAGCGAAGTTTATAGCAAAACTTGCAGGTTATAGAAAGGTTAAGGCAGGTTATAGGACGATGAAGGCATTCTTTTAATGTGTCACTTGCACGCCATCAGTTCATTTTAAAAATTATTATAAGGCAGGATATGAAAAACAGAATTTTGTAACGGCACAGTAAACACACTGATTAAGAGCATCTCACTTAATCCAGAAACGAAGAACAACGCAAAATATATTGTACGCACAAACATTAGCGACACAAAATATTTGTATGTTTCCGAATCAAAACAAATTCAAAACTGAAAAAATTGGAGTATAATTTATTTTTCTAGTTTTTTCAACCACTTGGAAAGAGTCTAGACTGCCTTGCTATTACTAAAATCTGCGTTGAGGCAGGCATTGTGAATTTAAACCAGTTGGGAAGGTTAGATCACATGGGAAATTTTAAAGTAGGTGTAATTATGATAGTTAGGATTATCAAAATTATAGTCGGTCTAAGCCGACTATAAATACCCTACACATATGTGTGGTTACCATTCAAAGTGATATATAGGTCACCAGGGTATACGAATCCTGAAAATAACTACAAACATTCAACCGCTGAAGAATTTCCATTCATTTGATACCCATATTTACAAATGGGTAGGTGTACCGAATTTCGATTTTTTTTTTTTTGTGAACCACAAGTCTTTTTGCCGGAAAACATTATTATAATGTATTTGAGCATGATATCAATATATATTTGACCAAAAAAGTTTACCTAAGCACGTACACATAAAAATTGATCTTTATATGTACATTTTATATGAGGTATTTGAACATAAGTGGTCGGATCATAGGTCACAATGGACCGATCTCGCCAATTTTTTCGCACATACAGCGTAGGTATATTAGTAATCTAAGTTATAAGTTTCATTTATCTAGCTCTTCAATTTTAAAAGTAGTAGGGATTTCAACAGACAGACAGACAGACGGACAGACAGACGGACAGACGGACATCGCTAAATCGACTCAGGAGGTCCTGCTGATCAAGAATATATATACTTTTCCATACCGGAGATGCTTCCTTCTGGGTGTTACAAACGGCGTACCAAACTGAATATACCCTTTCACTCTTAGTGTAGGGTATAAAAATATTATATATTCTGCGGAAAACCTTCCTTGTAGCAGCCTATTGCAAATTGAATTCCAAAAATATTCCATAAATCTTGCTATTCCTAAAATAATGCAGGCATTATACATTTTAAAAATATATATATATTCTGCTGAAAACCTTCCTTGTAGCAGCCTATTGCAAATTTAATTTTAAAAATATTTCATAAATCTACCGTGGCACGTAGGTACATATTTTTAAACATGCCGATTAACTGCGTGAAAACCGCTGTAGGATGGGTGACAGTTTTGTTAAAAAACAAACTACATGCTGTGCGCTGCGTAAAATATGCCATTAAACTGCACTTTTGCCAGAAATCTGTCGATATTCTCCAAGTAACCTGCCGAACATTTTGTCTCCTGGGTAATTTAAATAAACGTGCACACAGCCTAAGAATTTGTTGGATTAATGATTTCTTTTTTTATTTAACATTTTTTGATATAAATCCTCTGCAGTTAATTTAGCGATATTCGTCTCGCTGTCTGTTGAAATCACGATTACAGGCAAACTTGAAGAGGTAGATCAATGAAACTCCGAACTTAGATAACTTATATATTTACGCAGTCAGGTATTGAAAATGGACACGATCGGTCAATTGTGACCTGTGATACGACCATTTAAATACTTCGTATAACATTAACACCTACATACAAAAAAATATTAGCTTGGCGTTCAGTAGTTTCATCGAATATTCATTTGCATTTACCAAATGTAGTCAGTCTCAACTGAAATTCATTTATGGTAAACAATAGTATGAAGCGTAACCAACTATTAGTTGAAGAAACTGCAACATTGATTGGGGAAACAAATTTGTTATCCATTTTCAATTTTTTTTTATTTCCATTGTTACGGCAACTAAATTCAAAATGAGACATAACCAATATTTAGTTGACTTAACAGATAGTTATATTAGGTTGTAGCAACCAATATTTATTTGATTCAACTGCGAAATCAGTTGTCTTGTGTAAAAGCAATGCCAAAGTAGGACAACATCAGTCGCACAAGCTTCAGATTTTTCTCTCGTTTTTTTGTGTTAGCTACGGACAGCGCGTGTCACGTGTAAAACAAAATTTGAAATTGTTTTAAGATTTGTTCGTTCGTGGCTACCACAACTAAACAAATTGGTTGTGTCAATAGTATTCATTAGTTGTGTGAACTGATACGCGGTGTTGCAACAACTGAATCAGTCGAATGTTGACTGAACTAAATAAAACGGTTGGCAAAAAAAAAAAGACGGTTGCCCCAACTGATTCGTTCTTTGGGTGTACAGGTGAATATTTTCTTTATATCGACCGAAGTTATTATTTCTTTTTTAAACGCCATTACTTTATGATCAAATATATATAAAATGGGGTTTCTCGCGAATCGACGTGTGATACTCTAAAAAAAAAAATCGGTACACCCTTCCATTCGATAAAGAATTCCATGAAGGAAAATTCTATACCGGTTACAAGTTTGCAGTTATTAACAGGATTTGAAAACCCTGGGGACTTCTAGGTCTTACAGCAGTAACCGCACTCATATGTGTAGGGTATTAGAACGACTGTAACTTTCATATTTCTTACTAAATTCATTACATAAACTATAAAAATATTCGTAATTTAAAATTGCTTATTTTTCACACACATATTTTTGTTGAGAAAGCTCTTCAAAATTATGTTTTTTCGAATTCTTCCATTTCTAAAGTGAAGAAATGAGCAAAATACTTTGAATGTTTGATTTCAAAATCGAAATTGACCTACGTAGTTTTATAATTCACGATTAAATCTTTGTGAATTTTAATAACAGAACGGTAATATGTCGAAAAAAAAATTGAATTACCTATATTATTTTAAATTTATTTCTATTTTAAATACATTTTAAAAATAAATGAAAATCTTAATAGCTAAATGGATATAAATAAAAATGAAATTGATGTTGATGTTTTTCTCTCTTTTTGCGACTTATATTAATGGATATGGCGAATGATAATAATAGCCACCACTGCCCAAGCCTTGTACATGATGAGCACTATAGCTGTCAATGCCAGTATAGGTCTCAGAGGCGCTGGGCTTGGGAGGCGGACTAATCGTGTCATCCAAAATATTCTGATCTTTAGGCGCTGCTGTATAAGGCACCTTTGTAACATAATTCATATATTTATTACCGGTAGAATACATTTTGTGTGCGTGTACATAACTATCTTCGGGAATATTCTGATCAACAGAACTATATTCTGGAACTGGAGTTTCAAACTGCGTATAACTCTGATCATCTACAGCATATTGTGTAGATGTGGGTAGTTTTGCTGCAGGGTAATGATGAGCTTTATTACTTTCATCGTTATTATATTGATATAATACCGGGTCAGCTGTTTTGATAGTTTGAAGATAAATTGGTTTTGTTGGAATTTGGGACTCAAGTATTCTTAGAGACTCCTTTTGACTGTTGGGCTTTGAGTTTTGATAACTTTCACTCGGATTCTGATGATGTGCATAATGATATGTCGCATGTTCATCGTAACTCGGTTCATAGTGCGTTGAATGGGCGGGTTTTGAGTTGGTAACTTCTATAGTTTCCGTGTGTACGCTGGAAGTATGTGGATGGTTTTGATATGATGGCGGAATATTCTTATCGATAATATGAACTGTTTCGGTGTGGGTCTGTGGTGGCTGTATATCATAACGATAACGATTTGAATCGTTTTCAATTACTTTAATATTTTCTGTAGCAGGTGAATGATGATTAGGTTGATTATTATGATAATAGGCATTTTGATGTTCTTCAAAATTGTTTTGTTGATGATGAAGATCTTGCTGATAACTACTATCTACATGAGCAACTTCGTAATTATCATGATTTTTGTAATGTGCTGTGGGTCTTTTATCAGCAATAACCTTAAAGGTTTCGCTATGTGGAGCAGTGTTCTCGATTGCATTTTGATAGTGTGCTGGCACTTCTGTATCGATTACTTTATAGGTTTCGGTATGTGATAACGTCGTCGGTTTGTGTACGTAATTATAGCCCTTAAGATTATGATGCTCATGTAAGTGATCGTGCTGTTTATATTTGCTAGACGGATGTACATTTTCTTCAATGATTTTTAGTGTTTTAATATGTTGTTGCGGTTTTGGAACTTGATGCTGCAGCTGCTGCCTCCGTTGATTCTCGATGACGTATGTCTCGATGTGCTGCTCCACCGGCACTGCAATAGGTTCGTGTTCATCCTCATGTACAATATGTGCGGGTTTTTTCTGATTAATCACAAGAATATTTTCAATATTAGGTTTGGCTGCTGCTGCAACATCCTGTGGCCGCATTGATGGACGTTTACGTTTGTGATAATGATGATGTATAACTTTGTGACTGGTGGTCGTCACAATATGCGGTTCGGCGTTGGCGCTCTGTACTATTTCACGATAACGTGCCGTGATGCCGGCACCTTCGCCCTCGGTGATCGGTACATGTAACTTAATGTGAACGTATTCATTGGTGGGGAAGGTGGCCTTAGCAATTTGCAGGTAAGTCCATAAAATTAATAGTACCTATAAAAAATAAATAAATATATAATAAAATTAAAAACACATAAATATAAATTATACAACTTACCACCATCGCACGATAGATATATAAATTATTCGTCATTTTTGTTTCCGGATTCTTTGGAATTTTACAATGTTTGTGTATTTTAATTAATATTTTAAATTCGTCTAAGGTTTAGTTAGTTGAGTTGAACTTGTGGCGTCGTTTTGTATTTGATTAAACCGAAAACTAACTCGAACTCTTGTTTTTATAGCCAACCGTCTGCTTGTGACCACCGTACGCACGTATTAGACTATCGAACTATTTGTTTTTCTAGCTAGTTGTAACTTGATCTATGATCTGACACTATTGTCTTGAAAATGTCTGCTTGACCACTTCATTGTTTGGCTGGTTTGTAAAGCTATGCTGGACTGGAACACGTTCAAAACAAAAGTTAATGAAAGTCCAATGTTATTAATTTATTAACTGTTAGTGTAGGTCTGGTATTTGCCGAAAATTAATAGGAAGTTCATCTTTTTTTTACGATGTTACAGTGGCGGTATAGTTATTAATTTTTAGTTTTGTTGGAATTTTTTATAATTTAATTTTTAGATAATGGAATTTTAATAAAAAAAAAATTTTGTATTACAAAATAAAATAATATTTAATGAAAATAAATTTTAGAATTAAGTGAACTCTTTTTTGAAAAGTTGAATTTATACTTGAAAAACTGAATTTATAATGAAAAATTATTTTTTTTGTGAAAAATTGAATTTGTTGGGAAAAATTAATTTTTAGTAAAAAAACTGAATTTTTAGTTAAAATTGAATTTTAGTGAAAAATTGAATTTTTAGTAAAAAATTGAATTTTTAGTTAAAAATTGAATTTGTAGTGAAAAATTGAATTTTTACTGAAAAATTAATTTTTAGTGAAAAATTTGAATTTTTACTGAAAAATTGAATTTTTAGTGAAAAATTGAATTTTTAATGACAAATAGAATTTTCTAATGAAAAATAGAATTTTTAATGAAAAATTGAATTTTTAATGAAAAATTGAAATTTTAGTGAAAAATAGATTTTTTTTTTAGAGAAAATTGAATTTCTACTGAAATTTTTATTTTTTAGTGAAAACTTGAATTTTTAGTGAAAAACTGAATTTTTAGTGAAAAATTGAATTTTTAGTGAAAAATTGAGTTTTTAGTGAAAATTTGAAATTTTAGTAAAAATTGAATTTTTAGTGAAAAATAGGGTTTTTTTGTGAAAAATTGAATTTCAGTGAAAAATGTAATTTTTAGAAAAAAAAAAAAAAATGAATTTTTGATGAATTATTGAATTTTTAGTGAAAAATTAATTTTTAGTTAAACAAATAATTTCAGTGAAAACTTGATTTTTTTATACCCTACACCTATGAGGTACAGGGTATATTAACTTTGTGCATATATTTTAACGCCCCTTAGGAGGCGTGTCCGGTATGGAAAAGTATATATATTCTTGATCAGCATCACTACCTGAGTCCGTTTAGCCATGTCCGTCTGTCTGTCTGTCCGTCTTGCTGTCTTGCTGTCCGAATACAGAATAACTTGAGAAATACTGATCAGAATGCGATGAAATTTCGTCTCAATATATTTTAGCCAAAAGTAGGAACTGAGTTTGAAAATGAGCCAAATCGGTCAACGGACACGCCCACCTCCCATACAAGTCACTTTTATATAACTCTTTCGGAACTAATAACTCGAAAAGTATTCAAGGTATAGTTATAAAATTAAAAATATATTGTTAGAATTCACCTAAAAATATGTGGTCCAAAAATGGGCGTGATCCGCCCACTTTTTTTTTTCATTATTTCGCGGGTATTCATAGTGGAAATTTGATCCGTAAATTATTAAAATCAAATCTATGAAATATTAGCCTTTCAAAATTTTAAATATAGGCGTGGTCCGCCCAATTATATTTTTCAAATTTTTTTTTTAGTTTTTTATACTTTATATAATTTTTTTAATTTATGGGGATATAAGACGTAAATTTCTGATATATGAATAATATTCTGAGGGTTAATATCCCCACCAAAGGTGTAGGGTATTCCATAGTCGGGCCCGACCGACTATAAAAATCCGCCCCATATGACCGAACTTACCCATGTGACCTAACTTTCCCAACTCGTTGAATGTAGTTTATCCTCAAGTATGATGTGGCAAAATCGCGTGTCATTTTGTTAGATATTTATAGCCACAAAAGACAAAACCAAAAGGGCGAATTTGAAAATTTGAAAATCTTGTCATGCCAAAAGGGCGAATCTTTTCGTTTTTTCGCCATAACTTTTTATTGGTATAAGATGAAATAGTTGTTAATATTTGTTTTCAAAGCACCTATCGATCTGCATCATTAATTAAGATTATTTTGCCAAACATTAATTTGCCATTTGTTATTTGCAAGAAATTTTTTTAATTAATTGATTTAATTTAATGATGCAGATCGATAGGTGCTTTGAAAGCAAATAATAATTGCCTTTACACAACTATTTTATCTTATACCAATAAAAAGTTATGGCGAAAAAACGAAAAGATTCGCCCTTTTGGCATGACATGATTTTAAATTGTTATAATTTTTTATTGGTGCAAGATAAAATAGTGGTGTAAAGGTATTAATTGTTTGTTTTTAAATCACCTATTGATTGGCATCATTATTTAAAAATATTTTGCCAAACATTTTTTCCTACAAATAACAAATGGCAAATTAATGTTTGGCAAAATATTTTCAACTAATGATGTAGATCGATAGGTGCTTTTAAAACAAACAATTAATACCTTTACACCACTATTTTATCTTGCACATCACTATTTTATCTTGTACCATTATAGAGTTATAGCAAAATTACTAGATTAAATAAAGGCAACATTTTAAATTATCAAGTAAAAAGAAATGTTACCTTAATTTAATTGGCAAAATGCATTGAGTGGCAGATCGTACAGCTGTTTCAGAGGCAGCCAAGCCCCTTCATCAGCGATTTTTCCCTGCAGATTCTACATTTCAACTCGCTTAAGTTTTCCATCTCCAATAAACACAATAAGAATTATGTGCATTGAAGAAAGAACCAAAAGCAAAAATGCAAAAACTGCATCAACTCAAGATTTTGCTATAGTTTTTGGACCTTGAGCACGTTAAGACAATATCTTAAAATAATCAAAAGAGTTCGTAAAACAAAAACAATTAATATAAATATAATTTTTAAACTTTTTTTCCATTAAGTCTTTTATACAAAAAATGTTGTATTTTTGAAAAATTTTTAATTGCTTTTGCATATATCTTGCAAAAAAAAAAATTTACGCATAAAAGCAAATTTTTGTATGGTAGCGCAAGGTTATCGTCATCTAATATTGAAAAGATGATTTTATTATATTCATTTGTTGAAATTTTAAAAATAAAAGAAGAGCAATAAATGATCTAATTTGATGTAATTTTCATAATCAGCGCCACAAATGTATCCAAAATTTGCTGCAACTCTTACTGCACTAAACTGAGTATACCCTTCTTAGTAATATTGAAAACGTCACTGTATTTAAAACAATACGTTTTCGCATGCATGGCAGTAATTGGCCTGGCCGTAAGAAAACGATGTGGACAATGTAACGTAGCAAGACCAAACGAACAATAATCGATTATTATGCAAATTATCAAAAGCTAGCATAAGAAAGTCTTTAATTAATGCAAACATTTTTTTCTATTTAAGTTATTTACAGCATTGACAAGTTAAATACCATATTTTCTCAAATTATTGCCGAAGGGTTTTCTTTTCTGGTTTGACAGATAATGGCTTGGTGAAAAAATATTGTAGACTTTGTTAGATCGTTTTTATTTTGTAAATGTTTATAAGCTCTAGAAGTGGATCAAAATTAGTTGATTATGTTTAACTGGTTAATTCAAAATGAAATCAGTCATAATAAAAGTACAGAAAAATCTATGTTTTATTTATAAACATACGAAAAAACCTCTTTGATCATAAGAAAGATCAGCTGTTGCCAATTTAAACTGAACTTTCAAATGGAAAATCAGCTTTTGGCATTTTATTCTATACGAAATATGAATGTCAGAAGTCGATTCTATTTTTAAAGTTGACTTTAAATTGACTTTGATTATGCGCTATAAAATTAAAAAATAGTTATAATTTTGACTAATGGTTTTTATTCTAAACATTCATATTCGAAATTTTCCCTATTACGTTAGGTAAGATCATTACTAGAACAAGTTGCGCATCTAACTGATCGGATTATGATGAGAAAAATATATAATGATCTACTGATCATTCATAACTCTTGAACAATTTCTACTACGAATCCCTATTACGACTGATATAATCATTACCAGAACATTTTCTTCATGTAACGGATCGGATTATGACAACGAAAATATTCAATGATCAATACCCATTCATAACGCTAGAACAATGTCTACTAACAATCCGTCATACAAATTCTATAAATATATTTATAAATAAACGCGGACCTAATAACAACAAATTCCATTAGATGTCTTTAATAGCATTATTAATTAAACTGCAATTATAAAAATAAATACGTATCTGTTTCAATAGTTATTCGGGAAGTACACTTGGATTGTACCAAATATATCCGTCATTTTTTAGCACGCTATTTTTATTTACGCTTCTAAGACTTCTTTTTTACAACTATATTTTACGACACAAAACTATACACAGAAAAAACAAATGTACATCATATTGATGAATTCCGTACTTCAAACCAAGATACCTTGTATTGAAGAACCATTCATAATATTAATGACTAACTACATCAATGTTAAGAATGCTATCACAAAAATGATGAATGGTTGGTAACTGTGGAAAAGTGTTCTTCAATATGATGAACTGTATGTGAAGAATACGTTTCATTATATTAATGAACAAGAACATAAAATACAACATATTTTACTTCATATTGAATAATGCTGCTCATCAAACCAAATTTAAATCAAAATATTTATTTTTCGTTCATTTTTTGCTGTACTTCTCAGTTCTCAAGTAGTTCTTGTATGTTATTTCTTATATAATGCTTGCTCGACATGCATAAATTAGTTAGAGGTTTTCAAATATTTTTAATTATAATTACCACTTTTTATTAATATAAAGTTATACATTTTTACGAAAAGAAATAATTGGCTCCATTGTGCAAGAGTAAATGAGACATAAGACAATTCAGTGCACTAAGCAATGTGTTAAAAAGAGACGGAATATCATAAGAAAGAGATAGAAGATCAGCGCAATGGAAACACATAAGTGCGAATGAGATGCCAATAGTATGCGTCATTCACGAAACGAGTAGAAGGTTCTCGAAACATGTCGAACTGATGCATGCAGTATATAAGGGCGCCGTATCTGAGGCACAGCACTTGAGTAGTGATTGGAAAGTTGTCGAGTACGGCTCGTGTAAGAACAATGTCAAGTTAAAAAGTGGACATGCAGCAGTTAGTAGAATTTGTTATTAGTAAAGTTGTTTATTAAAGTAAATTAATTAAGTTAATTGTTATAATTTAAACCAAACATAAGAGTGTTTTTATTTTGTACACAATCCAGAAATACAAACTTGTAGGAAAGTTTTTCGTAGACTGAATTTTCGTAACAATATAAAAAACATGTTAAAAAAAAATCGAAAACAATTTTATTTGGATACATTTTTTTCAAACAAATTTTTTTTTCCTAAAAATTTTATTCTTGAATAATTTTTTCTCTGATAATTTTAGTTTTTTGAAAAATATTTTTTTTTGTTATTTTTAATTTGTACAAAACTTTTTTTCGAATTATTTTCTAAATTTTTTTTTTTAAATTCGTAAAAAATGTCCAACAATTAATTTATTTTAAAAAAAGAGTATTAGTTCAACAATATTCATCATATTGAATATTATATTCATAAATATTATGAACAAATTTAAATTCATTGTATTGAATATTTCGCTTTTCACTATGATGTTCGATAGTATGAATAAGTTCATATAATGAATATATTCATCAACATGTCATTTAATGAACGGTGTTATCAATATGATGAATCTGGTAGTTCTTAGAAAAATTCATAATATAAAGAATAAATTCATCATATTGATGAATTTTTTTCTGTGTATGAATAATCAAAACGGAATTTACTTATTTTATCTAAACACATAAAATAGAATTGCAAATATTTTACGGTAATTTAAACGTATCAATTGTTGTTCAAAATAAATTACACAATAACTTTAGTGATATACTTTGCAGTGTGAGATTTAACACAGATATTTGTGAGTTTTATTTTTAAAAGTCGCGCCTCTTGAGAACTAGGTAATATATTTTCTAATAGTAATAATAATAATACTTTTGTTTATAAAAAAAATATCATTATTCCATCAAAACAAATACAAAAACACGTGTAATATTTGTTCACTTGCACTGATACTAGTTTTTAAAACTACACTAATCTACCGTTTGTTTCTGTGACACAGCAGTTGTTTAAAACGAAACCCTTTATAAGCTGTATTATCTACCATTACGTAGTTTGCATTATTTATAACATCAGCCGTGAGGTTCCATAATTAAAAGTTGTATAAACAGTCTGTACAGCCTACAGCGCTTTTTACTAAGCCCTAAGTCAATTAGTCGATGTTACAAAATAGCGAAATACTGTTAGTTATTTATGGAATAGGGCAATATTAGACACGTGGTGTCGTAGTTGCTATATAAATGCATTTGCGGTTATTTGTTGTGGCTGTAATTATAGCAGGTTTCCTAAGAACAATAACAATGCTGCCCTAGTAGAAATTTACCCTATTCGGATAAAGTCATGTTTATCCTAAGAGGCCATATAATGTTGGACATATAACTGGTAGGCCCTACCACTAATTCTACTACACTCAAAATAAAATCTGCTTTAAATACACGAAATCGTTCGTGTATTTTACGAAAAAATTCGTGAAATTTATCCGAGAAATATTTCGTAAAATATACGAAAGAATTTTCGTAAATTTATGATTAAATTATGAATATTAATTGTTTATTTTACGAAACTATTCGTAGATTTTATCTACGAAAGCCATTCGTATATTATACGAAAGATTCTTAATTTATTGAATATTTGTGTACCGTTTTACGAATATATTCGTACATTTTACGAAAGTATTCGTACTTCGAAAGTATTCATACTTCGCAGCTCCAAGTTGTTATTTGACGCAATTGATTTCTGTTTTTACTAATTATTCGTAAAAACACGAATGTTTCGTAAAACTCTATATATAGCATCAAAATTTACGAAAGTTTAGTAATTTATTCGTAAAATGTAATGCTCATTCTTAAAATATTTTATTTTTTCGTAAAAAATAAAACGTAATAGAAAATAATATAACGAAAGTTTCGTAATTTAAATTAATTATTCGTAATGTTGTTGTTGTTTTAATTTTACGAATATAAATTCGTAGTATATACGAATCGTTAGTTAAAAATAATTTGAGAAAAAATAGAAATTGCAAATGTTTTGTGTATTCTACGAATTATTCGTGTATTTTACGAAATTAAAAATTACGAAAAAATATTTCGTAAAATGTCCTAGAAATTATTTTGAGAAAGTGCTGTCTACCGTAACAATTTTTCAAAATGTTTTACATAAATGGTTGCTTTATTGTTACTTTTAATTCAAAAATACCTTTATTCGAATTTTTCACTTATGATTTTTATGCATTATGGTTAACAGTGTCCATGTTTACTTCATTCCAAAATTTCAGAATCGTTCAACAAACAAAAAGTTATAAGATTATCTCTGTATGTTTCAAGATAAAGTTCACGTTTTGAGTATAAGTTAATATTTCAACTTTTGAAAAATAATACAACTTCAAAATAAAAAATAAAACCCAATACGGTAGAAGAATCGACCACTATCCGGACAGGACAAAAACGCAAGTGCATGTTGAGGTTCAAATGGAAATTCCACAAAGTCTACGAATTTTGTTTACAAATTATTTTTTTGAATTATTTAAAAACATAGCTGAGATAATATACTTTAATTTTGTCTATGTTCACTTTGTTCCTAAAGTTTATAGTTATTTCGTAATAAATCACAGAATAATTTAGAACGTTCCGTATGGAAATTTGAACTTCTATTTTTTGGTAAAAATAATTTTATTTCTGACATTATTAATAATCATTATTACGAAAAAATTTCACCAACAACCAGTATTCATCATATTGATCATTTCATTCCTTGAACTAAAATCATATTTTTTCAATGTTTTTCATTTTTAATATTTTTTATATAATCAAATTTCAAACAAAAATTGGTCTCCATTTACGTATTTATTATACTTCTGATATTTAAATGAGTATGGTTTGATGAACAAAATTCAGCAATATGATTTTCACTTTTTCATTAATATGATGAAATGGAGTCTTGGAATAATTAGCATTTAATTAGTATAAATCCTTTAATTATATACACAGAAATGTGTAAATGGAGACAAATTTTCGTTTGAAATTTGATGTTAAAAAAAAATATTGAAAATAAAAAACATTTAAAATATACGATTTTAATGCAATGAATGAATTCATTAATATGATGAATCCTGGTAGTTGATGAAATTTTTGGTTAGATTTTTTGTGTGTAGCTGTCAAACATTTTCTAGAATTACTAGGAAATCATTGTTTGCATTTTTGAAAATGCCGAGGCAATTCTGCTTTAGAAACAGAGGATTCAACTCTTTAAAAAAATTAAATATGACAATAAATGTATATTTTTGGTTCCGTACGGGACAATAGGACACCCTTATACAAAAATCAAAATTTGTTCGCTATTTTAAATTCAGTGCTTATTTTTAAGCTTTAGAAATATTAATTAAGGTTGTCTGAAAAAACAGAAAATAATATTTTGTATTTTGATATATTTCCCCCCTAAGTATTAACAAGAAATTTTAACAACAGCAAAAGTTCTAACTCTTTGCAACTTCTTTTGAAAGTTTAAGTGCTACTATATAACAATTTTAGTATATTTCGTCGTTGTAGAACGAAAACTCACTAAATACATTTTATATGAAAAACATAAATTTCAAGTTTGTTGATTAATATTATAAAAAGTAATTGAAGCATTTTTAAATTTGAATAGATAGATAAATCAATTGATAGATTTATATTTTCTTATCATGTGGTAAAAAAATTGAGATCATCGTTTAAAAATTGACAGATATATAAAGATTTTTGTAAATGAATATTTGGAATTTTTGACAATGTATTTGGTGACTTTTCGTTCTACAACGACGATTTGTAAAACTTTATTATAGAAATATTTAGCAGTAATTAACCAACGATAAATAAAACTGCCAAGCAGTTTAATAATAATATAATAGTTTGGCGCTACAGTTCTGTATAGAACTTCGGCCGAGCTCTCTCACCACTTTGAGCTGTGCGTGTTATATTTGTACTCAAAGTGGTGGGACCTACAGTTTATTGCCGAATCCGAACGGCGGGTGAGAGCTTTTTCATAGGCAATGGTTTTACTCTCGTAGGTTTGCCATTTACTGACGAGAGGTAGCGCGATATAGAAAAATGTTTCTATGAAAAGATGTTGTTAGCCCCAGTCCAGGCTTGAACCGGGGACCTTTCGGCTCGCAGTCCAACGCACTAACCACTGAGCTACCGCGGCTACAAGCCGCAGGTAAACTGCCAAGCAGTTTACCTGTATACATAATATCGTCGTTGTAGGGGTAAAGGTCAGCAAATATATTTTAAAAATTTAAATAATAGATTTACAAACATCTTTTTTGAATTCTTATCGATGAGGCCTACATTCCCTAGTAGAAATTTGCCCGATGCGCCATCGGGAAATGATCGGGTTTTCGTTGGGTAAGCCCTATTAGAGAAAATATGATCATTGCCTTTGCATGCCCTTACCATGCTTACCATAGCAGAATTTACATTATCTAAACAGTCAATGTTCCCGATCATAGCTACATTATTTGTTCCTCATAACGAAATTAGTATCAGGCAATGATCGAGATTAATGAGAGAAACCCTATTATGCTCGGGCTCAGACAAGGCAATTGTCGGGTAAATATTAAAATGGGGAATTGCCCGATCAGTACATGATCATGGCCTGAGGTCAATACATGATCAGGACACTGCGTTACAAGGACATTATGGGCCTCGTCATATCCCGATCACCTCAAATAATGACATGATCACTTCCTGACCATGGCCCTACCAAAATTTCTACTAGGGTTGGTATACAAAAAATCCAGATCCTTGTATCCCTAGCGGGACATTGGGCATAAATTAATGACAAGTTGTAATATTTAAAATAGTATTTCAACTTTTAGAATTTTTCAACTAGTTTTTATAATATGAATGTGAATATGGTTTATGCATATTCATCAATATTTGTTTTTCACATTCATTCGTTGTAGATGTAAAATTAACCAATTATCGATTTAAAAAATGTCGTTATCAATTAATTTGAATATGTTGATCTTTTGAATGGAATTCTAATTTTATAGTATTAATCATCTGAGTAAACTATATCTTAATACAAAGCAATAATAACTATTTCGATAATCTATAATAATTAGAAATCAACAACGATACAGCTATTTTAGCTGTTGTAGATCTCGAATCAGTAGCGTTCGTGATTCAGAGTTGGTTAGTGCGTTGGGCTACGACCTAAAAGTTCACGTAGTCCTAGTTCAAATCAGGGCTGGAGAATTTTTTTCTCTAATTGGCTCAACTTTCGGCCTTGATAAAGTCTTTCACCGTTCGATGTTGAATTTAAACTCTGTAGGTTTTACTATTTTAGTAGGTTTTTTTTTAAATTCAATTTTTCATATATTTTTCACTAAAAATTCAATTTTTCACTAAAAATTCAATTTTTCACTAAAAATTCAATTTTTCACTAAAAATTCAATTTTTCACTAAAATTTAATTTCTCACTAAATATTCAATTTTTCACTAAATATTAAATTTATCATTCAAAATTCAATTTTTCACTAAAATTTAGTTTCTCACTAAAAATTCAATTTTTCACTAAATATTCAATTTTTCACAAAAAATTCAATTTTTACTAAAAAAAAATCAATTTTTCACTAAAAATTCAATTTTTCACTAAAAACTCAATTTTTCACTAAAATCTCAATTTTTCACTAAAAATTCAATTTTTCACTAAAAATTCAATTTTTCACTAAAAATTCAATTTTTCACTAAAAATTCAATTTTTCACTAAAAATTCAATTTTTCACTAAAAATTAAATTTTTCACTTATAATTCAATTTTTCACTAAAAATTCAATTTTTCACTAAAAATTCAATTTTTCACTAAAAATTCAATTTTTCACTAAAAATTCAATTTTTCACTAAAAATTCAATTTTTCACTAAAAATTCTAATTTTCACTAAAAATTCAATATTTCACTAAAAATTCAATTTTTCACTAAAAATTCAATATTTCACTAAAAATTCAATTTTTCACTAAAAATTCAATTTTTCACTAAAAATTCAATTTTTCACTAAAAATTCAATTTTTCACTAAAAATTCAATTTTTCACTAAAAATTCAACTTTTCACTAAAAATTCACTTTTTCACTAAAAATTCAATTTTTCACTAAAAATTAAATTTTGTACTAAAATTAAATTTTACACTAAAAATTTAATTTTTCACTAAAATAGAATTTTTCACTAAGTTTTCAATTTCTCACTTAAAATTCAATTTTTCACTAAAAATTCAATTCTTCACTAAAAATTAAATTTTTCACTAAAAATTCAATTATTTACTAAAAATTCAATTTTTCACTAAAAATTCAATTTTTCACTAAAAATTCAATTTTTTACTACAAATTCAATTTTTCACTAAAATTCAATTTTTCACTAAAAATTCATTTTTCACTAAAAAAAAAATCAATTTTTCACTAAAAATTCAATTTTTCACATAAAACATCATTTTTTCACAAAATATTCAATTTTTTACTAAAAATTCAATTTTTCACTAAAAAAAACCAATTTATCACTAAAAATTAAATATTTCACAAAAAATTCAATTTTTCACTAAAAAATACAAATATTCACTAAAAATCAAATTTTCACTAAAAATTAAATTTTCCTTAAACATTTAAATTATCACTAAAAATTATATTTTTCACTAAAAAATCCACTGAATCGTTTCGATTCGTTAGAATTTAAAATTATAATTATTAAAATTTCATCATTTAAATATAATATTTACCCTACATTTTTACTATAAATCCCACAATTCATATATGCCACAATCCCTTCATAAACAACACTACTTATTACCGTGTCTTACCAACAAAGCTACCAATACTTTTAACAAAACTCCCACAATGGCACCAACACTTACGTATTCATCACAACCTTCAAACATTATACCGTCCAGCAAAGGTAGTTCCACCTACCAACCCCTGCTACAACTGTTCTAGTTAACCACCAAGTTTTGGTGTTTTTTATATTGTTTTTTTATTATATTTTTTATATTTTTTTGTTTTGCGTTGACCGCTCACGAAGTCTCTTCGTTGGTGAGATTTCGAAAGCCAATCAGTTTAAGAACTGCCGTCAAACGTTTTAGAACAAAACCGTTTCGTTTCCAGAAGACGAAGTCGTCGACAACAACGACGACGACAACGACGAAAACACTTTGTGCGAGTTCAAAGCCTTTAATAGACGTGAGCACGCGAAACACGAAAACCTTTGCAAAAATAATACAAAATAAAAGAAATATCTACAAAAATTAAAAATAATTTTATTGTATTCAAATACAAATAGAAATTAAAATTCTGTGTACATTTCCAACGAAAACAAACAAAAAAATTAATTACAAAAAAAAAAAACAACGCGCGTTTTGTTTGCATTTCACATTCACCACAGTGATAAGATAGATATTGTGAACTGTACGGTATATAATCTATTATCAGCACTTGAGAATACAATTTTGCTTAGTTTCACGTTTATTATTTTTTATTATTGTTTTGCACTTGTTGTGAAATTAATATTAATTGTAAAGTTTGAGAAAAAAAAAATACATAATCTGTTTTGTATTAAATTAAAAAATAATCAAACTTTTGTCAAGAGTTGTTAAAATTTATTAAGTATTTATCAAAAATCATTTGAAAAAGCAACACCTACAACAATATGAGTGCTAAAATAATTCCAAGACGCCAGGCGATTCCGATATTGTACACCAAAGGCACGCACTATGAAGTTGGATTCGATATGGTAGGTGTTAATCACAAATTATTATCAGTAGATTTTATGATTATGGGTTTCCTATTATTTATCACTTTTTTCATAAATCTATACACTTAAGTCTTAAGTATATTTAGGCATAAACACTTAAGTATGTAGCAATCACCTTGTCATAATAGCATTGATTAATCAAATTCATGATGGTATCAAACAGGTGATGAAATAATATATTACAAAATAAAATCCAAAATTTTAAAATCACTCACTTTTGAATGTTTGATGCGATTAGACGAGTATTTTTTTTTCAATATTCAATATCGTCGTTGTAGAACGAAAAGTCACTAAATACATTTTTATGAAAAACTTAATTTTCGAGTTTGTTGATTAATATTATAAAAAGTAATTGATGCATTTTTAAAGTTGAAAAATCTACTAATCGGTTTACATTTTCTTATCATGTGGTAAACAAATTGAGATCGACGATTAAAAATTGACAGATTTTTTAAAAATTTTTGTAAACGAATATTTGGCATTTTGAAAATGTATTTGGTGACTTTTCGTTCTACAACGACGATATTAAAAAATGAGAAAAACATGTCTCTTAAAGAGTTAATTAAAAATTTGAGATATTTTCTCAATAAATATGCCACCTGTATCACTTCATTATCAGGAATAAAATCTATAATTTACAATCTTTACTTAACTATCATTATTTCAAGAAATTAACATATTAGATTTGAATTAATACATTTAAAAAATAAAATAAAACCTTTGATAGTAATTTCAATTAAATTTTACACAAGTCATTGATATTTCTTTGGTAGTTAAGAGGTCAGTGCGTTTGGCTGCGAACCGAAAGGTCCCATGTTCAAATCTGTGGTGGCGCTAACAACATCTTTTTATATAAATCATTTTTCTATACCGCGCCAAATCTCGGCAGACAATAGCAATACTCGAGGACTATAGCATCAAACTATTATTGTTATTATTATACGCAATTTTTGGGTCAATTCAATCGTCGTTGTAGAACGAAAAGTCACCAAATACATTTTTAAAATGCCATATATTCATTTACAAAAATCTTTATAAATCTATCAATTTTTAATCGATGATCTCAATTTTTTTACCACATGATAAAAAAAATGTAAATCTATTAGTCGATTTTTCAACTTTAAAAATTAATCAATTACTTTTTATAATATTAATCAACAAACTCGAAAATTAAGTTTTTCATAAAAATGTATTTGATGACTTTTCGTTCCACAACGACGATATATTCTCTTTCTAATTCCGTTATCCATCCTTAAAATATCACGTATCATGTGGAGCTAATTTTCCATAGAAAAAGCAATCAATTCCCTATATATTTGCGATGAAAAGTCTTAAGAATTGGTTTACGCTATCCACTACGAAAAATATAATCGTAATTGTGTTTAATTTTTCGATGTCCGTTGTCGACCGCAGTTAGTGGACGTGTGCACATTTGTGTGAAAGTAATCAAAATGGATTTCTTATCACCCAAAGAAATAGTTATCGTGTAGTTTTTGCGAAAAATTAATGTAAATCTTCTCGAAACCGACTCAATGGCGCATGCGGCAAACAAATTCTCAGTTGACAAATCTGCTATCAAAAAAAAAGTGAATGCTTTATTTATATTCAACGATTTTTAGTTAAACGAGTTGGGAAGTTAGGTCACATAGGTAAGTTCGGTCATATGGGACGAACTTTTATAGTTGGTCGGGCCCGACTATGGAATACCCTACACTTTTGGTTGGAATATTAATGTGGGATATTTAATTGAATACCTTAATTTTAAAGTTTTTAATTCTGCTGAACCTCCCATCCTCAGAATATTATTCACATATCAGAAATTTACGAAAAAAAAAAGGTGGGCGGATCATGCCCATTTTTGGACCAAATATTTTTGTATGAGTTATAACATCAATATGTTAAACTAGTTCAACAAAATTTTAAAGTTAAAATTCCATTTATGCCAAAGTTGGTCTCATCGATTAGAAACCGTCGTAAACAGAAAAAAATAATTGACGCAAATATAGCAACCGATATCAATTGTATTCAGTAATCAATCTAGCAATTCAATTCACTAATTTAATGAAAAACATTTGCTATTCTTATGAATATGCTATAATAGGAATATTTCTACTTCAATGAAGCAAATAATTTAGTCGGCGCAGTTTTAGCAAATATAATTGCTGAAACTGTGCCGACTAATTAATTTGCTGCATTGACGTACAAATATTCATATTAGCAAACGGAATTGCTGATTTAACGAGAATAGCAAATGTTTTTCTAAAATTTTGTGAATGTCATTGCTAAACTGATTAACGAATACAATTAATATCGGTTGCTATATTTATGTCGATTATTTTTTCTGTGTATATAAAAAAAATTGTAGACCCTAGTATTGAAATTTGTAACTTCTTTATTTCTACATACTTGTTCTATTTAAACCTGAGTGGTAATTTCGTTCAGTATGATATTTTTGTCTGATCAGGCTTGCCTACCTTTAAATAGGCTCCCACATCACTGTAATCTGATCAGTTTTTTGGTCTTTCCCTTATCATAAACTTATTTTATTTGAAGCATATTTAAATGTCTCTGAATCTCCATTTATGAATTTTTTTTGTCGAACCCATTTAAACCAAAAAAAAAATAGTTTTCTAAACACGCAAAGTTGCCTCAGAAATAATATTTAACATTTTTAATTTTAAAAAATTCAGAGTTCTTTTAAAATTTTTAATTTCTATATTTATTACAATACCTTACTAGAATAATTATTTTTTTATTATTAATTTTTTAATATAATGTTTTTTAAAAACATCTCGATCAGATTACAATAATCGGGTTTTTATTTATAAGTCGTCACCTGAGAATTTATTTGGCTCAAACGCCATTTTTGTGTGAATGGAGTTAGTAATTAGATATACCTGACTTACATATTATATTATCTTTCTAATTCCGTTATCCTTTTTTCGATATCTCGTATCAAATCTGAGATATTCCGCATCGACTATGCTCCAAATTGCAAATTTGCTCCTATTTTAACGCAAATGCAAATCTTCTTTATCGTTTTTCTCGAAATCGACTCAATGGCGTTTGAGCCAAATAAATTCTCAGGTGACGAAGTGTCAGATTAGGATACCTTAAATTGTCTTTAGCTCAGGTTTTTGCAGAAAGACACATTATATCGTTTTCTGGTCAGGAACGGATAACGTGAACCTAAATATTAAACTCTAGGTGTCACCATTTGAGTTCTTCAGAGCTGTCGCACCAAACTATTCAATTTATCGTATCAGACCCTATACAAAGTTGATATGCTATTCGAAAGCGTATAATAAAATTAGTTGAATATTGAATAAACGTTCGATTGGATGAACGAACAAAACGAAATACGTATTACCAATTAAAGAGGAATGTGACTCGAAACGAATGTGACTCACGAGAATAAAAATTTACAAGATAAAGGATTAAATTCTATATAATTTTGATGTAAAACATATTTTTCAATATAATTCAATACACTAGTCTGTCGGAGAAAGACTTTCGAAGAATGTGCGATCTCGTTACTTTATAGATTTCAATTTTTAATTTTAAACACCTCAGTATTTTTCGTAACAGTCGCGAACTTTTGATATCTGTTTGATTTCGTAAAATGTTTCGCATCGAGAAAACTACGACAGAATGCATCGATATTTTGGTTCAACACGACGAGAAAGTTTCCAATATCGTGTGCATTCTTTTGCATCTCCCATTGATCTCATAATGATATCGATATGGGAGATTATTACAAAAATTATTAACAGTATTTTTGGAAAAATTAATTTTACTTCGGTTTTTTTCATTTTTTTCATTTTAAATATTCAATTATTACAACTGCAACCATATACAACATTTATAGGTTATTTTAATTAAACATCTTTGTGCAACATAAATAAAGTCTTAATGAGATTCCAAATGTACTTAAACCATATTTGCGTTAATGTCACTAATATTAACCTGTTTATGTTGCGGTTTGTCTTACATAAATTACTAATTGGCATTATAAAACTTTCAATTTTTAATATGTGCATCAATACGTGTACATAGTTTTTTTAACATCAATTAGTTGTTATTAATTTCTTCAATAAACTCGTCAATTTATAATAAGTGCATCTAACATTTACATACTTTCAGTCAGTCTAAAGTTTATGCAGTCTAGGTGGTAAAGTGAAAATACAGATTGTTGAAATAAAAATGAGATTTTCTAAATGATATATCAAATATCGGAAGTTCAAGATAAATGTCCGTAACAATAACCGTAACAATAACGAATAGATATCAACTGTTAACAAAATTTAGTAATTTTAACGCATATTTAAGGAGCCAAAAGCCCGAATTTCGTTCAAATTACGAGCATCCCTCGTATAAATTGCACTAGTATCATAATCGGTACTGATTATTGTATTTTTAATTTATTATAATGTGTCCAGTTAAATATAATCAACACGGACTAGCCATGATCTTTGATATAAAGATCGATATGTATCATACAGATTTAATGACCAGATATGTTCGTACATTTATCACTTCGTTAACGCAATATTTTTCAAAGCAATATCGAAATTTGTTTAGTATTTTAATCTGTACCAATTCGATCTCGTGAAACGTCTCGTATCGAGAAATCTCCGATAGATATCAACATCGATATCTACCTATCATGTAGGTTGAATTTGACGCATAATGTGTCTGATATTGTGTCAATTCTCTGACATCTCGTATTGATTTCGTAACGATATCGAAAAGAATATCTTAATAATTTCGTTTTTAAATTTGAATTTAACAAATTTGAATTATCGTTTAAGTACAAAAGATAGAAAATGTTTCCAAATGTTTAAAAACGTTTGTAAAATAATTTGTTTGTATATATATATATTGAAAATATATTGAATTCAATATATTGATAAAAAAAAACAAACGATACATGAAACCAAACCCAGTGACTCCGAACGAAACGTTTTATGTTATATGCCTCATCAGAATTTTTAGCATATTTTAAATTTTATGATATTAGAATATTTCAGAAAAGATTCAGAAATAAATTCAATAAAATTGACCAACATCTATGAGGTACAGGGTATATTAAGTTTCTGTCTTGCTGTTTTGAGAAATACTGGCCAGAATGCGTTGAAATTTAGTCACAATATGTTTTAGAAAAAAGTAGTAGTTTGAAAATGACCCAAATCGGTCAACGGACACGCCCACCTCCCATACAATTCACTTTTATATAACTCTATAGGAACTAATATCTCGAAAAGTATTCAAGTATTCAAAATATGTGGTCCGAAAATGGGCGTGATCCGCCCACATTTTTTTACATTATTTCCCGGATTTTCATAGCGGACATTTTAGCCTTAAATTATCAAAATCAAATTAAGGTACACAATTAAATATCCCACATTAGTATCCCTACTAAAGGTGTACGGTATTCCATAGTCGGGCCCGACCGACTATAAAAGTCCGTCCCATGTGACCTAACTTTCTCAATTCGTTAATTGAGTGTTTTCTATAATTTACATACACACCTTAATCTGCTAAGTTATTTACAAACTATTTTTTAATTGAACTAAAAGTAAAATTTAATGTTTATTATAATGATATATTGTATGGCGGAACAGCTGTCAAGAAACTAAGCCGAACCTCTATCTGAACATATGACCTGTGCGTGTTAGTTTAATCTGCGAACATTGTAGCAGAAATTAACCTTGGTCATTGGTTGAGACAAGGTATTAATAAGATACGGATCAATTCCCGATAACGGCCGTACTGAATTTTTTTACCAGGATAGTGAAAATTTAACTAGAATCATTATCGGGAAATTTTACTTTGTTATTTCAAGGCAAAGTTTTTTTTTAGTTTTTTTTTTATCAACAATACAATAAGGTACACACAGAATAGATATTTCTTGCGCCAACCAACTTATTCGGTTCTCTCGACCGCTTAGTCGGTTGTTATTGTCAAAATAAAAAGAGTTGTAGTTTGTACTGCAACCAATTTTGAACTGTTTTAGAAAAATTTATTACAGATTTAGAATCATTAGGAGTGGGTATAGAATAATATAGCAGTTCCGCCAGCAAATTTGTAAACCGATTGAAGGTAGTTGGCATAACTACCTTTTTCTTTCAACCGACCTCATGCCAAAAGAAGATTTTTATGTGTGTTGAAAATTTAAAAAACAAAATTTAAATTTAATAAAAAAAATAAGAAAAAATACGATAAATTGTTAGGGTTAAAAATAAACCCATTTAAAACACAGAACAAATCATATATTAAAACTACACACAGAAATCAGATTTGTTGCACCAACCAACTCTTTGCCCTACCAACTTATTCGGTTCTCTCAACCGCTCAGTCGGTTGTTATTGTCATAATTAAAGGAGTTGTAGTTTGTATAGACTAATATTTCATGTGTATAGGCTAATATGGCAGTTCCGTCAGCAAATGTGTAAACCATTCGATTGAACCGAATGAAGGTAGTTGCTACAACTAACTTTTTCATTCTTCCAAACTCATGTCAAAAGAGGATTTTTCTGTGTGTACGAAAAAAAAATGTTGAATTTTGAACAAATTGAAAAAATAAAATCAAAAAATGTACGGTATCATTCGAAATTCTATAATATGTATTATTTCAAATTAAAACAACTCAAAAAAAAATAAACAATATATTAAAATATTAAAAAATTCTTCAATAATAATATTGAACAGTAAATTAAAATTAATGATTATCAATTATATTAATTGTTTCTACAGCACCTTTAACTTTTATTTTTACACAATTCAATTAGTGAGAAATTTTAAAAACTGTTTATAAAACAATTGAAAATCGATCAATGTCATAATACAAAATAAACGTATATCATTCAATTAATTAAGCATGAAATGTATAAAAAAAATAAACATATTAAAACAAAGAACGCACATAAATAATTTTCAAGAACTATTAATTATAATATTTTGAATTATAAACACATGTTAATAACTACATATGTTTGCATGTCAATTTCAAAAACAAAACATATAAATCTATTAAACATAAAAACCATGATATTTTATTGAAAAATTAAATACGACAATGTAATGATTGTCACTGGCTCTCATAATCAAGTTGAAACAAATTAATTCGCGGTTCTATTGTATCACGAGTGGGTGTAATAACCAATAAAATGTTTTTTTTTTCTTTTTAATTAAATATTATTTAATGACAATAACAACAAGAACTATGTATTATATAAAATACATATATTTATAAAATAATTATCAAAAATTATATAGTCACCAATTGAGTTGATCGTCGTGGCCAGATGTCGTGTCGTTTCAAATAAATCGTTGGATCTTATCTGTAATGCAAATGTTGCTTTAGATTGTTGTTTTAAGTACAATAAATATAAGTTTTAAATAAAAATTTGATACTTCATTTTTTAGTTAAGCACAAAACTATTAATTAAACTTTAAATAGGTTTAGCATAGTCATTGGAACCTCTAGAGAGGTGCTATTCTTAAGTTCTTTGGCGCACAATTGAAACTCGACACATAACTCGTGATTAATTTGCATGTATGGATAAAAATATACTGAACATATTAAAAAAAAAAATACTTTCAACACGCCAACACAACTAGGTGGTCCACAACAAAAGAGCAAAAGAATGGTACAGTGTAGGTCAAATTATTGATTTGAAGTCTTTAGTATTTTACTTTATTAAAAATCTGCAATTTTACTTAATTATAAACTTTAAATTTTATGTTTAATATAAAACTGATATTTTACTTTATTATAAAATATAAGTTTAACTTTATTATAAACCTTAAGTTTTATTATATTAAACACACCTTAAGTTTAACATTATTTTAAAACTTAATTGTATCTTTATTATAAACCATTGTAACTTTTTTCGTTATTATAAAAATACATTAAATTTTTATTTTTTAATATTATAAACTATAAATTTTATGTTTAATATAAACCTTATATTTTACTTTATTATAAAATATAAGTTTAACTTTATTATAAAACTTATGTTTTATTATATTTAATACCAAAAGTTTAACTTTATTATAAACCTTAAGTTTAACTTTATTATAAACCTTAAGTTTATCTTTATTATAAACCTTAAGTTTATCTTTAACATAAACCTTTTATTTTAACCTTTTTCCTTATTATAAAATACATTTTATTTTACTTTTTAATATATCTGTAGCTTATTTTTTTTATTAAATGTAAAGATTTAATAAATCTCAAGTTTTACTTTTTACTTTATTATAAACCTTAAGTTTAACATTATTATATAAACCTAAAGTTTAACTCAATTATAAATCTTACAATTTTCTTTAATATAAAATTTACTTTATTATAAAACTTAGGTTTAACTTTATTTTAAACCATCGTTTATATTTTATTATAAACCTTAACATTTGCTTTTTTAACCTTAAGTTTAACTTTATTATACACCTTAAATTTAACTTTTTTATAAAACTTAAGTTAATTTTCTTAAATTAAACTTTATTATAAAATTTAGGTTTAACTTTATCGTACTTTTTTGTATTACTATAAAATTTAAATAATATAATATGAAATATTAATGAACATACTAATCTTATTGACGTACTGTTCATTATTTTTTGAACTATTAATTAAAAAACTTAAGTTTAACTTAATTTTAAGCCTTACAATTTTCTTTAATATAAAATATGCTTCATTATAAAACTTAGGTTTAAGTTTATTTTAGACCATCGGTTATATTTTATTATAAACCTTAACATTTGCTTTTTTTAAACCTTAAGTTTAAATTTAATATATACCTTGAATTTTACTTTATTATAAAACTTCAGTTAATTTCTTTATATTAAACTTTAGGTTTAACTATATCGTGCTTTGTTTGTATTACTTTAAAATTAAAATAACATATTATGATATATTAATGAACATATTCATATTATTGACGTACTGTTCATTATTTTATTTTAACTATTATTCAATGAACAAATTCATAATATAGATGAATTGTTTATTGTTAAATTGAACCATTCACCTGTGAACAAATTTATCATATTGAAAAACAATTCATTCAACAATGATCTAATTACATCATATTTATTGTTTATATAAACCATTAATCATTAAAAAAAATTCAACGTATAGAAGAACTGTTCATTACTTAGATCAACCAATTTCATCATATTGAAGAACGGTGCATTGTCTGTATGAAGCATACATCAATTTTATGAATTTATATATTAGAATGATTAATTTCTCACAAATGAACGGTTCTTCATTAAATTAATTATAATTTGTTCTTTTATTAAAACATATCAAATAAACCTTATAACATTTTTAATGTATTCATATATATATATATTTTTTTGTCTTTGACTGTGACTCTATTTATTGTTTATTATTTATATTACTTATTCACTTTTCTTATTTCAAGGGTCACACTTTTGCCTCCATGATCAAAGATTTTTTGCAATTATGCGATACACTTAATGATTGTTATTTGCCTTTGTATGATACCGAAGAAGGAAGTAAGTTTGAATTAATAAATTAAGTTTTTTGTTTTTTTGATGATTTAATTGTTTTATGATTTTTAGAAAATGCCTACAACGAGACGCTGGACAGTGTAAGAAACTCTTTTCCACAGTATATACGTGAGTTGGAGGGTATTGCCGATGGAGCACAAGTTGAATTTCATAAGGTATGTCTAGTTTTTTTTTTTTCATTTTACAATTAAAATAATATTTAAAACCAGTTGGGAAGGTTAGATCACATGGGAAATTTTAAAGTAGGTGTAATTATGATAGTTAGGATTATCAAAATTATAGTCGGTCTAAGCCGACTATAAATACCCTACACATATGTGTGGTTACCGTTAAAAGTGATATATAGGTCACCAGGGTATACGAATCCTGAAAATAACTACAAACATTCAATCGCTGAAGAATTTCCATTCATTTGATACCCATATTTAGATATGGGTAGGTGTACCAAATTTCGATTTCTTTTTTGGTGAACCACAAGTCTTTTCGCCGGAAAACATTATTATCATGTATTTGAGCATGATGTCAATATATATTTGACCAAAAAAGTTTACCTAAGCACGTATACAGTAAAATTGATCTGTATATGTAAATTTTGTATGAGGTATTTGAACATAAGTGGTCGGATCATAGGTCACAATGGACCGACCAATTTTTTCGTACATACAGCGTAGGTATATTAGTAATCTAAGTTATAAGTTTCATTTATCTAGCTCTTCAATTTTAAAAGTCTTAGGGATTTCAACAGACAGACAGACGGACAGACAGACGGACAGACAGACAGACGGACAGACAGACAGACGGACAGACGGACATCGCTAAATCGACTCAGGAGGTCATGCTGATCAAGAATATATATACTTTTCCATACCGGAGATGCTTCCTTCTGGGTGTTACAAACGGCGTACCAAACTGAATATACCCTTTCACTCTTAGTGTAGGGTATAAAAGTTTATAAAGAATAGAGAAAAATCATAATTATGAATAATTCATCATACTAATAAAATATTTATAGTATTTATGAGGAGTTTTCAAAACATTTATTTAGTTTTAAAAGCATTTATAAAAAATGTCATAGTATTTATTAAATTTCCATAATATTAATGTAATGTTCATAATATTAATGATATATTCATAGTATTTATGATGTAATCATAGTATTTATGAAGTATTGAAAGTATTAATTAAGTATTCATCGTATTTAGGAAGTATTCATAGTATTTATTAAGTATTCATAGTATTTATGAAGTATTCATAGTATTTATGAAGTATTCATAGTATTTATGCAGCTTTTATAATATTTATGAAGTATTCATATTATTTATGCAGTTTTCATAGTATTTATGAAGTATTCACAGTATTTAAAAAGTAGTTCTTGTATTTATAAAGTTTTCATTTTATTTATTAAGTATTCATAATATTAATAAAGTATTCAAAGTATTTATAACGAGATTCATAATATTTATGAACTTCTATTAGTATTAATGAAACAAACATAGTACTTATAAAGCATTCATAGTACTTATGAGTATTCATAATATTTATGAAATATTCATAGAATTTATGAAATATCCATTGTATTAATGAAGTTTTCATAGTATAAATGCAGTTTTCATAGTGTTAATTAAATATTCATAATATTTATGAAATATTCATACAATTTGTGAAGTGTTCATTGTATTTATAAAGTGTTCATTGTATTTATAAAGTATTCATAGTACTTATGAAATATTCATATTATTTATGCAGTTTTCATAGAATTTATGAATTATTTATAGTGTTTATGAATTTCTACATCGATATTTTGGTCCTGATATATATGGAATACATATTTTTAAATTACGAATTTGTTCTATTTCCGTCAATTTCAAAACAATCTGCATAATATTGGTAATACTTCAAGACAACATATTTAACTCTCAAATGTAGTTTTAACTTTTTAAATAAATGAAATGCTTTTTTTTACTCATCAATATCTTAACTTTAAAAATATATTTTACGGCAAAAATGTATTTAATTAGTGGATGTAATACAGTAAATTAAATATCATCCCGCCAAAGGTTAAACGTTTCTTGAAATATTTCCTAAAATATGTAATTAATTTTTCCGTCACACATTTTTTTATGCATTTATTTTTTTTTTTTCGTTTACATCAATTAACACTTCATAATCGTTAAAATTATTAATTAATGAAAATATATATAAAAATTAACAACTCGTTAAAAATTAAATTGCAAGTTCGTGTGTCGTGTGTGTTTTTTTAATATATTATCGTCAACATTAGTTACAATTGATTTCACAGCCAAGCCAGCCATTCAACAAAAACAACAACCGCTTATAATAGACTATAAGCGAGCTTTTAGCCATTAAAGCCGCATTTTATGTAGGCTCTATGTTTTTGTAGTCATTTTTTGTATGTTCGTTATTTGTTGTATTATTTTATGTTGGCATTAAATATTTTAATTTAAGTGTTTGGTTAATTGAATGGTCACACTGTGCCACAAAATTATTATATAAAATATTTTATTTCAAAACTAAATTACAGACAAATCTTCTCCTAAAAAAAAGATAATTCTTCGCCAGTTACATCTTCTCGAATGCAGGCAAAATAAATACAGATGTAGTATTTTACTATATTGTTTACAAAGTTAATAAATGCAGAGTGTAGTAAAAAATAAATGCTCATCATCGATGTCAATAATTCAAGGGATCATTCTATGACACAAAAAAATAAGAAAATGTAAAATAAAATTATGTCCTAATTTGCACCATGTTTAAGATACAGGGTGTTTAGTAAATGCATATTACAGACATAACCTAGTCAATTGGTTATAAAGTATAAATATGGTGATAAATGAATAACAATTTTTTACTCATGTTTTAGAAAATTAAATTATTTTTCGAATGGTATATCACATCTTGGAACGCAATGATTTCTTTCTTTTTTAAAACGTACGTAAAGTTAAAATTTACAAAAATAAAAATTCAAATTTTTACATTGCCATTACATTTCTCAAAATTTTGTTATCGACATTCCATTTTTTCTAATTTATAATGATAGACCCGTTCATTTCCAATATTTTCTAACCAATTACAGTGATTTTAAACTGGTAAGTTATGCTGCAGGAATAATTATACAGAGGCGGATCTTGTAATTTTATGGTTGAAATTAAAAAAAAAACGATTTAATTGAGAAATAATTTTAAACATTTATTAAAATTATAATCATTATCAGATTACCGCACAGAACATGTTTTTTTTTATCATATTTCCAAATTTATATTTTTTTCTTTTAATTTCTACTACCAAATCACGACAGTGGCGGTTTAATTATTTATGCAGCATTTCTTATCAAGTTCAAATCACTGTGATTAGTAGAAAAATACTGAAAATGAACTGATCTATTATTATAAATTAGAAAAAATGGGGTGATCTATAAAGAAATTTTAGAAAATCAATGAGAAAGTATAAATTGTAATTTTTATTTTTGTAAATATCAAATTTACGTACATGTTAGGAAAGGAAGAAATCACGTGTGATATATCATTGGATAGATAATTTAATTTTCTAAAACATGAGTAAAACATTTTTATTCATTTATCACCATATTATACTTTATAACTAATTATCTTGACTAGGTTATGTCAGTAATATGCATTTACTAAACACCCTGTATTTCAAACAGGGTGCAAAATAGGACATAATTTTAATTTAAATTTTCTAATTTTTTTCAGCCATAGAATTACCCTCTGAATTATTTACATCGATGAACCAAACACCTGTATAACGTCGGTGGCTCTAATTGGTTATGGTTATCGCAAAAATCACTTGCTTTTTAAAGTTCTCCTATCGAATTCTTTTATAGAGTGTGAAAAATTTTTTATGCATGCGTAATTACCTTTCATTTGAAATAATACTCAATTATATCGGTTTTATGAAACGCGCGATATTCGCACACCGAAAACTGCTTTGTTGCGGCAACCAACTAAATTGCCCTACCGAATGACATGAGGTTACAACAATTGTATTTCGTTTGCAACACTGAAATGTTGGTTCAATTAACCTCATGCAAAAAAAGGATTTTTCTGTGCAAACAGCTTTTTGAAAGCTGGATAAAAAGATCAGTGGCCGATATCTCTTAAACCAGACCTACGAAAATAATTATTTTAGGAATCAGCGATTCATTTTACATAATAAAAAACATAGGGCGGAAACTTTTGTTATGTATTGCAAGTTTCTGTGGGAAGATTTATCCATATAATTAATTTTCTTGGGAAAATATTGTCTTGAGAAGAATTGTCTAAAGGATTGCTTTGTCTCGGGGAAAAATTTAGCGGCTTCTACAATTTTACAATTTTATATTTACTAAACCACTTGAGATATTTAAAAACGGTTTTAAGTTTATGATTTATGTGTTAATTCTTTATAAAAGTTCCATACAAATATTTTGATTGCATGATGAAATGTGCAATCTATGTATAAATATGTAAAGTAAAGTCTTCAAAAATTAAAAAACAAATCATGTGTCAGTCTATATCTAAAAACTAATCAAGATATTCTCTCATGTAAGCACATTTTCTTTAGATCTCAATGTAAGCTTTTCATAAACAAGAGAATATTAAAAAACGGATAACTTTTGGATTTTTTACAATTTTTAAAAGATTTTTCATGAACAAAATTTCAACTTTACTGATTTTTATCTCCATAACCATTAAAGATACAAACTCTAATTTAAAAACTTAAGTTCTCTCAAGTTTTCTCCGTATAAGACTTTTTAAATTTTTTAAATCGGTTGTGTGGTTCCGAAAATACTGAATTTCAACCGAACGTTTCCGCACACTGTGCGTCGGTCCGCTGATTAATTGATTAGTCAATGTTTGTTTAAACAAAAATCTTGAACAATTAATTCAGATTAATTCTAAAGTTTGATTACTCGATTATTGAACAGCCAGCCCTCGTAAAATATACATTTTTCAAAAAAATATACAGAAAAAAAAAAAGAATTACGTCGCCCAGTGTCGCTGTATGGTTTATCGTCAGCATTCATGTTTTGACAGTTCGCAGACAACCAACCGCCATACGTTACGTTGTTATCTCTACTGTCTATTGTCACGCATTCAGATCACCGTGAATATCCGTGAATTGGCAGACTGTGTGTTCAGTTCAGTAAGACAATGCTATGTTAACCACGCGATACTAGCAGATACTTGTTGTAATCGTAGTTACAGAAATGTAGATGTTTTTGTTTAACATTGACATCCTCGCAGCGGCAACGGCAACGGCCACAACCAAAGCATGTCAAGTGTGTTCATTAATTAAATAAAAATTGTTTTAAATTAATTTATTAAATATAGAAGATATTAATTCAAATGACAAGCATGCAATGTTAAATGGCTTGAACAAAAAAATCGTATTGAAAATACAAAAGCCACCCCAATGAAGGACATAATTTTGAATTGGGTTAAGAATCAATAATTTACAATTTTATTAATTAAATATTGTATAAATTGGCATTTTGTTGTTAGTCACACTCGGACCGCTCTCTATTTTTTTTTATTGTATGGTTTGTTAATGCATTTTTTGTGGTAACAATAAAAGCCAATATTGTTTCCAATCTATTGCAGACAACATTGAGAGTGCATTTTGTTGGCTGCGCCAAGTGTATTGCATGGCTTCTTTGGTTTAGACATTGAAACGTAATCTAATAGGTACTTTTATTGGATGTAAATGGATTGCCACCAAAATGTCTGCTAATTATGGTTGTCGGCATTAACGTCAGTTTGTTTCATGTGCTGCTGCCTTGACTAAACTCTTTATTATGCAGCGGCTTAATGCCTTTTGTGACAAGATGTCGCAAAACTCAAAAAGATAAACAGCAATTGGACCGTTTGGCGTTGAGTCTATCAATTAGTCTATTAATTAATTTATCATTTGGACTATCAGTTTACAAATTAGTCGATCAATTCTACTGTCTTACTTTACTTATGTTGGCATTGTAACTCCGTAGGGGTACGAGTCTACTGTTTCTGTTAACCTCTCTATCTAATGCTTTAGACTCACAATCTGCGTTCTCTTTAATATTTTTGAGATCGAGCTGAACAAATTTTAACCAGCTAAATATTTGGCTGCCAGAACGTCATTTTCCCACATGATTGCTATGTAAGAAACTTCTCAGTTAGTCCATCAGTCGGCCTATATTTTTTTTATCAGTCTAGCTGTTAATTTATAATTTAGTGCGATCATTAATATAATTATAGTTTGGCGCTGCAGTCCTTATAGAACTTAGTCCGAGCTTCCTCAATATTTGAGCTGTACGTGTTACATTCGAACTCGAAAGTGGTGCCGAATCCGAACGGTAGGGTGAGAGCTTTTCATAGGCAATTTTTTACTCTCGTAGGTTTGCCATTGACTGCCAAAAGGTAGTGCGGTATAGATAAATGTTCTGTATGGAAATATGTTGCTAATTTTAATTTATGCTACGGGATCTTGCGGCTCACAGTTTAACGCACAGTTCAACACACTAACCGCTGAGCTACCAACGCTCATTTGTTCATTCGTTAGTATATACACTCAGAAAAAAGTTTCCTCATAATAAGTAAAATTAACTTGAAATTGTGTTAAGGTAAAAACTTCCTCATTATTAGGAAATTTTCTTTATTTTAAGATAAATGTTCCTTATAATAATGAAATTTTCAAAATATTAGCTGAAGTATTCTCAATGGAATACAAGAGAAATGTAATCGAAAACTCAAATCTATAAAAACTTATAGACGAACATATGTAGAAAAAACACGTGAATTTCCACATATTTGTTTTACGTTATAACTCAAAAACTTGAGGCAATCTGAAAAAAACTGAGTATGAGGTAGTGATTTGAATCTTGACGTCCATCGGAAAAATCATACTTAGAGCGCGAACATTTTTTTATTGTGCTGTGTAATTATTTTTAGGCCGTATATTTTTAAAAAAGGTATTTTATTATTATGTGGATAGCAAGTTTTAGAAATGAGCTCCTCTATTGGTCTACCACTATGTCTACCAGTCCGTCAAGTCTCTGCCTAACAGAGACCCTAATATGCTAAATTTTTACAAAGAATCAATTACATCTATCTATAAAGTAGTTGTTTATTAGTTTTTCTATCAGTTAGTCCATTAATAAAAACTATCAATTCATGTATTATTCAGCCTATAAGTCAGTCTGTCTGTCAGTTACTTAAATCAATTATACGTCAGACATGCTGTGTATGTGTACTACCTAGTCAAGCGTCTAATTTAATTTAACAACTACTTTAGCATTATAGACCAGTCAGTTCTACAACCTATGCCTGTGCCCATGTGCGCGTGTAAATTATGTTTAACTTTTAGGCCCATTAGCTCGTTCGCACGCAATGTGATGACAGTCACATTAGCCCCCAAATTATACCACCCCCCACCAACTAAATGCTGACCTTCAATTCAATACCTACTAATTTTGCAACAATATTTTAACCCTGAACATTTGCAATGTTGCCCATGATGGTTACAGCTCTTGGTGGTAATAACATTGGCCAACAAAAAATATCTGCTGTCTTGGCCATAGTGGTTGTTAATATAATTAACAAATGCAGAAATAAATACCAATATTTTATTTTATTGCGTGTAAATAATTTTTTAATTATTTTGTTACTTTTTGCAATTAATGGAATTATTTTTTAAACGTTTTATTGATGTGTTACAACAAACCTGATTTATCAGTTCGTATACTCAGAAAAAATACCATTAAATCAATAGTTTTTTTACTATTCAATATAGTCAATAGCAACAATTATTATTTTAATAGGTAAATACCATTAAATTCAAGAAAATACTATTAACTATTTTGGAGTTTATAATTATTATTAAAATATAATTTTTTGGTATACCATAAAATCAATAGTTATCCTACCCCAATCAAAATGTACGGCAGGTAACAGGCGCACAAAAGGCAGGCAACACAGCAGATTTCAAGCTGGAAAACAACAGCCTATCGGCATGTTTCTGGCAGACATAGGCGAAATTTGTAGCAAAACCAGCCTGCTGTCTGCCCTAGAACAATACGGCAGCCTATATGCAGGTTATAGTAAGATAAAGGCAGCTTCGTATTCCATGTAGCCTGCTTCACAATGCTCAAAACATGTCTGTTGTCTGCCCTAGAACAAAACGGCAGACGGCAGCCTATTGGCAGGTTTTCGGCAGTCATAGGCGGAACTTGTAGCAAAACCAGCCTGCTGTCTGCCCTAGAACAAAACGGCAAACGACAGTCTATAGACAGGTTATAGAACGTGAAGGCAGCTTCGTATTCCATGTAGCCTGATTCACAATCCTCGAAACCTGTATGTTGTCTGCTCTAGAACAATACGCCAGACGGCAGCTTTCCGGCAGTCATAGGCGGAGCTTGTAGCTAAATCAGCCTGTTGTCTGCCCTAGAAGAATTCGGCAGCCTATAGGCAGGTTCTTGAACGTGGAGGCAGCTTCGTATTCCATGCTTCACAATGCTCGAAATATGTCTGTTGTCTGCCCTAGAAGAAATCGGCAGACGGCAGCCTATAGGCAGGTTTTCGGCAGTCATAGGCGGACCTTGTAGCAAAACCAGCCTGTTGATTGCTCTAGAACAAAACCGACGACGGCAGCCTATAGGCAGGTTTTCGGCAATCATAGGCGTAGCTTGTAGCAAAACCAGCCCGTTGTCTGCCCTAGAACAATACGGCAGCCTATATGCAGGTTATAGTAAGATAAAGGCAGCTTTATTATTCCATGTAGCCTGCTTCACAATGCTCAAAACATGTCTGTTGTCTGCCCTAGAACAAAACGGCAGACGGCAGCCTATAGTCAGGTTTTCGGCAATCATAGGCGGAGCTTGTAGCAAAACCAGCCTGTTGTATGCCCTAGAACAAAACGGCAAACGACAGTCTATAGGCAGGTTATAGAACGTGAAGGCAGCTTCGTATTCCATGTAGCCAGATTCCCAATGCTCGAAACCTGTCTGTTGTCAGCACTAGAACAAAACGACAGACAGCAGCCTATAGGCAGGTTTCCGGCAGTCATAGGTGGAGCTTGTAGCAAAATCAGCCTGTTGTCTGCCCTAGAACAATTCGGCAGCCTATAGGCAGGTTTTAGTAAGGTAAAGTCAGTTTCCTATACAATGTAGCCTACTTCACAATGCCAATATTGGTCAATTTTAATATGATTTTTATGGGCTTTTTTGAGTTTACCATTTTGTATTTTTGGAGAATTTGAAGTAATTGAAAGGTTAAAATTCCCTTTCCATGGGTATATCAAAAAAAAAACAAATTCGATCGCGATTGCTTGAACAAGTCCGTATATCTTAAGTCATTTTATTCATATTTTATAAGCAAACTCTATATATATTTTATATAAATATAAATAATCTCTACATATTATTATAGCTCTTTTTACTGCATATGGACGAAATCTTGCCACAAAGTCTTAAACATAAAAATACCATTAAACGCAAAGAACCGATCGGCTGTTCCACGATTATTTTGAATAACAAGGACTGCGTAAGTTTCTTGTGATTTGCACTTTAAAATTGAAATATTCAAATATCAAATGTACATAACACCCACAGCGTATATTGGCACACACAGAAGATGCCCTGACGGAGACCCTTAACCACTATTATTTCGTTGTAGCACACATTATCAGTGACTCGGCGGAGGGCAAACATAAAGTGCGCGAGGAACGCTTCATGTCGCTTTGTTATGCCGGTCACCTGCCCGGCTACACCATGAGTTACAATCATCACGGTCTGGTCTTCTCCATAAATACACTGTCGGGCGAATATCTGCGCAGCGGACATACACGTAAGTTTAGGAGATATAAACCTATTCCAAATATTTAACTATTGTAAATTCCAGCGCGTCATTTTATAACACGTGCTCTGCTGAGCGCTGAGAACTTTGATCAGGCATTGAAGGTGATCAAGGATACCGGAGTAGGTGCTGGCGATGGTTGCTCTATAAATTTGACATTTCTAAAGTAGGTGGAACATCAAATTATTATAATTCAGATCATAGTTTTAATTGAGTGTTTTTTTTTTTTTGTTTATTCTGCAAAGTTCCAAGTCAGACATGTGCTACAACATTGAGTTGGCGCCAGTTGAGGGCGATGAAACTGAATCCCGGCTGGACGTCAAAGAGATTCCATTGGGCACACACAACTATCATGCCAACATGTAAGTCTTGCACTAATTCTTTATTTTAAAAAAAGCCCCTTTATTGTCCCTTTTAACACATAGCTATGAACACTCGAATATTGATCAAACCAATGAGCTTATGGCCGCCTCCAGTGTTTCACGCATGAAAACATTCGGCCAATTCCAGCCACCGAAATGTAAGCGCGACATTTTGGTAATGTTGGGTGATCGCAGCGGCGGCGAACACTGTGTCTTCCGTGAGAATGGAAGCTGTGAGGAGAAAGTCAAAACTATTGCTGTTGGAGTTTTTGATCTGCAGGCGAAAACCTACACCTTGTACTCGGATAATCCACGAGATAATGAGCCGCTAGCTACATTGCCGCTTGTACTAAAGCAGTGAATAATAAAACTTAGTTTCTTGAAATTGTTTGTTAAGCCAATTGTTACAAAAAATTTATTATGGTTCAAAAAGTATTGTAGAATTTAAAGAATAAAATAAAAAATATATGTGTATATGTTGTTTTATTTTTTGATTTTTAATGGGCGGTACTTTTCTATTTATATGAACAGTATGAAATATTGTGGAATCGAAAATTAGTTGCCATTTTTTTAATCCTTGATATCGACAATATTCAGTTTTCTAAAAGAAAAAAATAAATAAATTTAAATTATTGTTCACAGAAATAAAATTAAATACCATATCAAATAATCGAAGAAAATTATTTGATTTGTATAGTTTATTAATTAACACTACACAACAAAATGAGAAAAAAAAAATTTGCGCAGTAAATTCCATTATTTTTGTATTATTGGAAATGACTCGCAAAATTTGAATATATCATTTAAAAAAAATTCTATGGATAGGTTTACGAGATTTCCGGCAACAACTTTTATACTGAGCTTTCACAAAGGTGGTCACATATATTTATAAATATCTCGCGTTCAATAAAACTCATATGCTCAATTGTTATATAGAGTGAAAGGTAATGAAATATCCAATAAACATTTTTTACAACACTTTGGAATTGGTTCACTGGTTTAAGAGAACTCTATAAAAGAACTCAAAAATTGTAAATTTTTTCGACCAAAATTTTATTCATAAATGCATTTAAAAATGGCGATAATTGAAAACGTAAAATGATGCACAGTTTGTAATATTACAAAATTAGCCGGCACATTTCTAAAGAAAATTACGTAAAAATAAAATAAATCTGGTGATACATTTTGAGAACAGAAAAAAATCATACGAAAGCATGCAATTGAGTATTAATTAAAAAAAATCGCATTTTATGTTTATATCCTATACCCATGGGTTAGAAATTATAAAATGTATGTGAGGATATTTTAGCGCATCTTTGTAGGCGTGACTGGTATAAAAAAGTATATATTTTCTTGATCAACATCACTTTTCGAGTCGATTTAGATATGACCGTCTGTCTGTCCGCCTATACACGATAACTTTAAAACTGCTATTCCGAATGATGTAAAATTGTTTTTCAATATATTTTAGTAGAATAGTAATTCAAAGTTCGAAAATGAGTCGAATTAGTCAACGTAATCTACTACATCCACTACGAGTTATGAGTTTACTTTTTAGGATCACATATCTCGTTAAGTATTAAAGATAAAGTTATACAATTTAAAATTAATTACAAGCAATCATATAGCTCATATTTATTTGTTATGCCTATTTGTATAGCACTCAATTATATTGCTATCACATACATTTTTTTTATCCTCAAATGTTACCCATATATTTTTGTCATTGATAGCTCAATTTCTTCGAAAGAGTGTGAATTAATTTTGGAAAATTAAAATTTGTGTATCATCTTACTTTCTCGATTTTTTTTTCCATTTTTTTTAAATGATTTTTTTTCATTTTTGTTGAAAAAATGCTTTTTTCAAGTTCTCCTATCGAGTTCTCTTAAACTAATGATCCAATTTAAAAATGTTCTGAGAAATGTTTATTGGATATTCAATTACCTTTCATTCGATATAACACTTGATCACATGTGATATTTAGAATGCGATATATTTACACCTATATGTGAGCATCTTTATGAAAGCTCGGTTCAAAAGTTATTTTCCCATATTTTGTAAACCCATCCAATGATTTTATAAAAAGCGATTGTAGTTCCGATTCCAGATCCCAATCAAAAAAAATGATATGGTAATCTTCATTTGTCGAACGTTTCTAATATTTCACATTGTTCTGGTCTAAATTGTTCTGTTCTATATTCCGGTTTAAAACTATTTAAAATTGATAATTCTTTATTCCATATGATTTTGATCCCTGCCAGCACACGAATTATTTGTATACACTACACCAAAAGTGAAAAGGTACTTTTCTCATGCGTTTGGAGACGTAGCGGGTATGAAATTGTCCGTGTGTTTCTGTCTGTCGGTAGAAATCACGATTATTGTAAAAAGAATATAACTATATCAATAAAAGTCACAATTTAGATTACTTGTATATCTATGCTGTCTCGTATTAAAAATAGGCGTAATCGGTCAACGTTTCTCTTGTGTTCCGCCTATTTTTGTACTTATACCTAATATAGCACTAAATCTATAGATGCGCGAAACTTTTACAGGAAGGATTTTATTTTTTTTATGCGTAATTTCTTTTATTTCATGGAAGCATATATAAAATTAAGATTTCGCACAAATCGTGTGTGAGATATTTTTGTGCAATGATTTTAAAAATATTTCCCAGATTCGCGAATGAAATATAAATAAGTAATTCTTGAGTAATGTGAGAATTATAAAGAAACAATCATAACATTACACTTTTCTGAATAGAATAATTATGTATTATGTAGAATAATTATGTATATGTAACACAGTCAAATGACAAAATAAAATAATTAAAATTTCTTTATAAACTACAGGTTATACATTTTTCAATCTTAAGATTATAGAAGTTTTATTCAGAAAGAGTCAAAATGAGTCAAAATAACTCATTAAGGGCCGTTTTCACAATGTCCAGTTAAGTGTTTCAATTCCATATATTCTATTGGTAACTCTGAGTTAAAGTGGCAGTTAGTACTTGATGGTGAAAACGGACTTAAAAGTCACCTTAGAGTGAAACAAAATAAAGGCTATGAACTGGTCTAGAAAAACAGGTTGGGACGGGTATTTTATTTTTGGTGTTATTACAGAATCCAAATTGAAAAGATTAAGAACCATTTATATATCTTTAATTTACCCTTTTTTAATTATCTATGATTTATTTAAAATAATTAAATGAATGAATATCTACTAATTTTACCAGTATTGGTTTATCTTTTTTCAGGTTCTTAAATATATGCTATATGCTAAAAATAAAAAGTCTACATTTTATAGTTTTGGTTGAAATTTTGCAACTGAAAACCGTTAAATATATTTTGAATTTTAAATCAGTCAAGGAGTTAAACAAACAGTACAATCAACAAAAATGTTTACTTAATATGTATAACTGAAATTGGCATCGAAATATGAAAAACTAGTAGAATAGTTTTGATTTGAAATGTAACAAAGTAAGTACAATTTTAATTTATATTATATTTGACAATTATGTTTTTTTATATAGGTAGTTTTAAAATATTTCCTAAAATATGCAAATTCTTTTAATTTCAATTGCAAGTGTTCTTTCCAAATCTATATATATAAAAGAACAAGTCCTGATTGACTGACTGACTGATCGATCAACGCCCAGACCAAATCCTTAGACCTAGGAACATGAAATTTGGAAAGGGTGTTCATCTCCCTACGTAAGCGCGTATTAAGGCGGGATTTTTTTGAAATTCGCCCCCTAAGGTACAAAAATGGGCGTGGCAAACTTGAATTTTTAAATGCAAATATCTGTGTACATAAGATAGCCACAGTATTGAAATTTAGCCCAATGATGTATATTGTGGTTGTTTATCATTTTTCCAAATGTGGACGGGATTAGACCACGGGGCGTGGCACCTCACGTAGAATATGGGCGAGATTGGTCCACGGGGCGTGGCACCTCCTATATAACCAAAACATTAAAATTGCTATAACTCCTGACATTCTTAGAGTAGAGTTACTAAAATCGAACCAAATGTTCATATTTAAAACTCCAATCGTCACATAGAATGTGGGCGATATTGGACAAAGGGAGTGGCACGTGAGCGGGCTAAAAAGGGGCAAAACTTATCACGGGCAACGCTGTGAACGGGTCCAGCTAGTAGGTACATAAAAAAACATAAGGAACTTAATCAGTATTTGAGTTTATTATGCAACTGGAAAGATTCACATTTTTTCCACTTATCACATAAATTGTCAGTTTAAATTTGTATGAAATGGATTTCAAATGAATTTAAATCGCTGTGTTTTGTATCATTTAGGCTTGTTTGGATAACAGTTTTTGTTTAAATATTGCCAAATTGAATTGATATCTAATCTATCCAGAGAGTAATTTTTGAAAAATCCTAGACATCTTCAAGACAGGTCAGACAACACTCAATTATTTATTTTAATAAATATAGTGCTCCATTTTATTTGTATAAGAAATATGATAATTTCATGAATGCGTTTTGGTAACAATTTAAATATTAAAGTTAGATTTTATAGCCAGAATGGAATAAATGCTGCGAATAAAAACTAACACAAAAAAGTATTTGCAGTGCGCTCCTAAAAATAGACCTTGGTTTTCGATGATGATTTCCAAAATATTTCAGCTCTACCGTTCGTTAACTAATAAACCCTTTGGAACCGGTTCAGCGAAAATCATTGAAAATAAATGAAAGGTGTTTACCTCAATTATTACTCCCTAAACACCAAATTTCTTTATATTCAGACAACAAAAGAGTTTTGAAATTTTGGTGTTTTTGACAAAATTTTCCATTGTGTATCTCTCTTATCACAATAATATTGTAAAAGAATAAAAATACTATAGTTTGTAATATTTCTACGAATATATTATGCTTAATATTTCTTTTTTTTGATTTTTCACTTTTTTTAATTTGTATACCCAATTACGACGTGTATGATTTTTACGAACAAAACTGGTTTGAAACTGTTGAGATTTGCTAACTGATAACGTAAAGCACAAGAATGGTACACACCTGAGAATCGCGAAAAAATGCCCTAAAATTGATTTTTATAAACCCAAAAATTAGTCTTTTTTGCTTCATTTCTCAGGTCCTGTTCAAGAAATTTTGAAAATTGATATGAACATATTATTTGTGTTCTGTTATTCATGTTTTGATAAAATAAAAATAAGTCTGATTTTATATCTAACGCTTACCAACCAATAGTAATCTCAAAAACGTGGTTTTCTGTTTTTTCGAATATCCTTGAAACTGGACGTTTACTGGATTGAAAACGTCATTGTTCTTAGAATGTCCAAATCCATAAGAATATGTATTTGTACTCTGTAGCTCATAACTAAGCGTTTTCGCAATTTCAATGTTCATAATTTTCACAATTTTGGTACAGTTGTGTTGGTTTTTTACCAAAAACAAGAGAATGGAATTTTTTACAGAAAATCTAATGATGCCATTAGATTAACTGAGTATCAGGGATTCATACGTAATTTTTCTGTATTTTTGACAACTCTGTAGGTCCTCAACTAAGCTAAAAAAAAAAAACAATTGTTCAGAATTCTCCTCCATATATCGTCCGCAAGCTGATCTCGCCAATTGTTATGATATTTAGGTTGCTGATACTACATATGTATTGGAACAAAAACACCAAATTTGAGTATCCTACACTAAAAAAAAGAAAGATGATTACCAGAAATATCACAGTCCTAAATATCAAGTTATTTACAAATTATTTAGATCTTATTTGAGACAACCATCTCTCGAACATCCATTAAAATGTAATATTTGAGTTATCACTTTTTTACACCACTTGATTTACATCATTGTTATGCATAAATCGAGCGTAAGGAAAAAGTACGCCATTGTCCTTTTTTTATGGTAGTCAAATGTCAAAATACCTCAAAAGTTTTGCTGTAATTGACTCAATTTTCATTGCTGTCGTGGCAAACATCTCGTAACTATCTGCATATATGTCATATTCAAAAAATATTAATAGTTTTGCTGCAACTTTATTGAAACTTATGGGACGTTTGAATATTTGCTACAAGTCGTAAATTTAAAAGGATATTTGCAGCAAGACTTTCATAAACATCTTGTTTTCTTAGTGTACGTTCAGTATTTTATGACCAAAACTCCTAAACGAAACCAAAACGCGGATTCAAATAAGTCGATCTCCAACCGATCGTTTAACAGAAAGCCTAAATATATCTCTTTTATGACTTTCATGGATTTTTTAAAAACGTCGTTGAAAATTTGTGAGGGCATTACATGAAATTTATTAAAACGTGGATTCAAATAAGTCGATAATGGCCCGGTAGGTTTTAAACATTTTAGGTTCTTCTAAAAGGCTAAACAAATTTCCTTGATGACTTCTTGGATTAAAAAAAAAAACATTTCCTTTATAAATGTTGGGGCAATTCAAAATAACGCATTTAATGAAATTTCCTAAATATGTCGGTAATAGAACAGTGGATTTCAAAATTCAAGGCTTATTGCCTCCAAATTTTGTCAATGAATTTATTTTTTTCATAAATCCAAAAAAGGCATCAGGAAGTTTGGTTTTGCCAATAATATCTTCGTTGGTTTTACTCCGATTTTGGACATTTTGGAAAGGTAATAGATTATTTTGTATTAGGGTGTATCATTAATGCAGTAGAGTGAATACAATGAATAATTTTGTCAAAAATACCAAAATTTCATAATTTTAAAGGGCCAGGGATAGTCAAAAATTCTTCGATTGTCTTAGTTTGTTTTTTTCAGTATTCTCACGAAATAACCCCCTGGGAGCGGGATTCCAGCAACTTTTCAAATATGGGCCAGTCTATAGATATACCTTAATTGTTTTATTTTATACTTTTAAAATAATGCCCATCGGACGTAAATTATTTAAGACAAAATGTCTGATATCCCAATGGGAAATATTTCGAGCTAGTTCGAACGGTAACCCATGTTTTCTTCAATACATATTCTACAAAATTGTAATTAGTTCATTTGTAAAGTAGCAGTAATGTATATAAATGACTAGTTCCAGTTTCCACTTACGTAGTAATGTTGAAATAGAACTACCATCTTTTATCCTCAGATTAAAAAGTAATTGGAAATGGAACAGATACTTGTTGATTATTTGTTTCATCTAATGTGAATTGATTTTTAAATTATTTCGTATTGATCGTTTTTTTTCATGTATGTGCCTTGGAAATTAAGGATTAATACATCATTTGCGTATAAAAAATATACAGATTTTTTATTAAATGAATTACATGTTACAACATGCAACCAATTGGCACACAATTTTAATAATTACCACTATTTCTATTTATTTTTATTAAATAAGGACATTAGTTACAAAACACCCATAACTACTGCGCACGAAGTAATATATAAATGAAACCACCGCCCATTATTACTTCTTACAAAGTAATGTACAAATAGAATAATGTACCCTCATTACCACCCCCATTACTACTGCGCACAAAGTAATGCACAAATTGAACCACCCCTCATTACTACTGCGCACAATGTAATCTACAAATGGAACTACCCCTCATTACCAATGCGTACATAGTAATGTTCAAATCGAACCACCCCTCATTACCACTGCGTACAAAGTATTGTACAAATGGAATCACCCCTCATTACCACTGCGTACAAAGTATTGTACAAATGGAACCACCCCTCATTACTACTGCGCACAAAGTAATCTACAAATGGGGGTAGTTCATTACCAATGCGTACATAGTAAGGTACAAATAGAACCACCCCTTATTTCTACTGCGCACAAAGTAATGTACCCTCATTACCACCCCCATTACTACTGCGCACAAAGTAATGCACAAATGGACCACCCCTCATTACTGTCGGCCTCAGCAGACCAGAGGTAGCGCGCTGGACTTGCATTCTGAAGGTCTCGGGTTCGAATCCCGGATGGGCATGGGCGCTCGTGGTGATATTAACCACAAAATTGTAGGGAATAGATTTCACAGTACAATGGATATAGTCTGTCTGAGTGCTGTGGATCTTAGTAGATATTCCAAAAAAACTGCGCACAAAGTAATGTACCCTCATTACCACTTCGTACAAAGTATTGTACAAATAGAACCACCCCCCATTACTACTGCGTACAAAGTAATGTACAAATGGAACCACCCCTCATTACTACTGCGCACAAAGTAATCTACAAATTGAACTCTCTCTCATTACCAATGCGTACATAGTAAGGTACAAATGGAACCACCCCTCATTACCACTGCGTACAAAGTATTGTACAAATGGAACCACCCCTCATTACTACTGCGTACAAAGTAATGCACATATGGAACCACCCCTCATTACCACTGCGAACAAAGTAATGTACAAATGGAACCACCGCTCATTACTATTGCGTACAAAGTAATGCACAAATGGACCACCCCTTATTACTACTACCTACAAAGTAATGTGTAAAGCGACCAATCTTCATTAAGATTGCGCGAAAAGTAATGCTGAAATGGAAGTACCCCTTGAGACTGTTTGATTACGAAGTAATGATGTGATAATGATTATTACGATACTTCTAAATAGTAATCTATATGTACATGAGGTAACATTCGGTTGCATTTTATTTTGAATAATGGTTTTGTGTAATGGGTGGTGTCTCCTACATAGCATTACTTCGTAATCTACAGTGAATGCATACTTGCCCTGGGCCATGTCTGTGTAAAAGTAAACAGAAATCAGTATTGAGATTTCAACGCATTACGATTCGATAATAATTAGGCAGTAATCGACTACGTAATAATGCTATTTCCTATTGGGATGTTATTAATATTCTGAGTGTGTTCGTTCAATATAATTAAGAATTTATATATATAGACATAAAGTAATTATTCCACAATAATATCCACACCAAAATGTAGGGTATTCCATTATCGGGGCCGCTAGACTATAAGCTTTGTCTAGGTCTATTAATTTCAGAATTTGCTCATTTAATATCAACAATTTTAGTTATTTCAGTTAAGATTTTTGGAAATGTTGTCGTTAAACTCGTAATAAAGCATTTTTCGTTATTTTTGATATTTTTTTAATTTAATTAATTCAGCTTTTTTTTGTATAATAAGTGTGAATTAAGTTCTGCAGACAATTAGTTCATTTGTCACAATTTGTCAAACACCTGTTTCAACAAAAGAAAAACACCATTCAATTCAAGTTATTAAACGCATAACTTTATTAAACAAAAACTTAGTTGCTGCAGTAGTTAGCATTTTGTTGTATTCAACCTGTGTTTAAACTAGATTTTGCCTCACAAAATATAACACTTTCTTTACTATGTTTGCAAAAATAATGTATGACCCAAAAATATATATTTATAAATGTACTATTATAATTATAACATATAGTATGGCTTTCGGTTTTGACTGCAGCTAAATTTTGCATATATAACAGTAGAATTTATATTATTTTTCCTGTTGCTTATTTTTTGAAGATGATGATTTGCAAAAAAATATAAAAAGAAATGTATACATATTGTACAAAATAAACTTAAACTAAGTAAATAAAAATAATTTTAATTAATTTTCATAGTTTTTTTTTTGTTGTTGCTCTAATTACTTATAATTAAATAATAAAATTCGCAATTTGTTTTTATTTTTATATATATTTTTTTAGTTGCAGAATTCAATGTTGACTTAATTAAACTTAAATTATGCAACAGCTTAATCCAGCACTTGAGCGCTAATGATAACTTAAATATCTTACAATGCTTAGGGGACCGACTCACTGAAATCATGCTATGAATTCATAAAATTAAATTCCTTAATTGTTTGAAAGAAAACAAACAACAAAAAAAAAAAAAAAAACAAACATAAAAATAAAAACATGCCAGACAATTAAAAGTTAACTTACAAAACTTGACCAAATTACAGAGTGCAATTGAAAATGCGTTAATTATATACAAAAGTGCCGACAAAAGAATTAATTTAATAAGTGAACAAAATAATAGACTTATTTAATTAGCAGAAAATGGGTGCCATTTAATTGGTGAATAAATTCAATAATTCCATTTTTTTTTTTTAGTTTTTTGCTTTTTGTTTTTTTGAGTAGTTTAGCATTTCATTAGTAGCATAGAATAAGTGATTTTAATTTTTTATTTTTATTTTAGGTATTTTTTTTTTGTTTTTGTTTGTTCTTGTTAACATATTTAATTCATAGCAATGAAGCCTTTTTAATTTAGTTATAATTTCTCAGTATGTTGTTGTTGTTCTTTGTTGTTGTTGTTATTTTTAGATATTCAATAACCTAATGAATAGTTGTTGGTTGATTGGTTGGATTTGCTTCATTTATTAATTTCATTAATATTTAGCTAAATTCATTTGAAGAATTATAAGGTTTTTTTTGTTGCGGTTGTCGTTTTTAAGGAATTTTTCATCATGCAGATATTTTTAGTTTTCATGCCTTCGAAAACTCCTTTGACTGTAGTTGTTGTTTTAATAGTTGACGTTGTTGTTATTGTTGTTGTGTGGTAGTAGTAATAGTTGCAATTATTGTAGTTTCTACATAAAACGTTGTCGTTTATTACTATAGTGGCAGACATCCATTTTGTCGTCTATGGGACTAGCCGGACGCTTGCAGTGGCGTGCAATTTCATTGGCCACAAATGCAAACAGTTCAGGACCTCTGTAAAGAATTTAAATAAAGATTTAATACTGACAAAATGTAGATGATAGAAATTCTAAAATTTAACACCCTACGACAAAATTAAACTTTTAACTACACACATGATAAAATCCTATATATTCTAAAAGTATGCTAATAAATAAAATACACATGTTTCCCAGTTTTTGTAGATCAGTTTTATTTGCATTTGAAATACAAGTGCATATCATATCGTCACTATCATGCCAAAGGGGCGAATGTGCAATTTTTGACATTTGCGTTTTTTTACGTTTTTGAATGTAGTTTATCCTCAAGTATGATGTGCCAAAATCGCGTGTCATTTTGTTGGATATTTATAGCCACAAAAGGGCGAATTTGAAAATCATGTCATGCCAAAAGGGCGAATCTTTTCTTTTTTTATTGGTATAAGATAAAATAGTAGTGTAAAGGCATTTATTATTTGTTTTCAAAGCACCTATCGATCTGCATCATTAATTAACAATATTTTGCCAAACATAAATTTGCCATTTGTTATTTGCAAGAAAAACTGTTGGCAAAATATTTATAATTAATGATGCAGATCGATAGGTGCTTTGAAAACAAATAATAATTGCCTTTACATCACTATTTTATCTTGTACCATTAAAGAGTTATAGCAAAAAAGATTCGCCCTTTTGGCATGACAAAATTTTCAATTTTTCCAATTTCTTCGTTTTTTTTGCTATATTTTTTATTGGTGCAAGATAAAATAGTGGTGTAAGGGTAGTAATTGTTTGTTTTTACAGCACCTATCGATTGGCATCATTATTTAAAAATATTTCGCCAAACATTTTTTCCCGCAAATTAATGATTGGCAAAATATTTTCAATTAATGATGCAGATCGATACATTACTATTTTATCTTGCGCTAATAAAAAGTTATAGTTTAAAAAACAAAAATATTTTCGTTTTAATCAGGATATAGCCTTACCAAATTCGTATTTATAATTCAGTAAGTTGTACAAATCTAAAGATATTTTATATACGTTATAATAATTGACGAATAAACCAAAATAACGGAAAAAAATTTAAAAAAAATTTGGCTAATTTTTAAAGCACTTCAAACTTTAAAATTTTGGCATGACAGTGTTCTCATTCTATTCCGATCGGAGTAGATCTACTCCATTTCATTTGGATTTGTAACATCTACTCCTCTACTCCGGTAGTAGCATTTTCTACTCCTTTCTCATAATTTTCTACTCCCTATTACTGAAATCTACTCCCTTTTGCAAAAATTGCAAAAATATAATGAGAACAATTTCCTCGCGAACCAAATAAATTGTAAATATTATAATTTAAATAATAACTATGATCAATTATCTGTAAAATAAATGTAATATTTTTGACATGGTCTTAAAAATGTAGAAGTTATAATTATAATCAGCTTTTATAAATAAAATATTGAAAACACCATGTATCTCATTGGGTGTTCCAGATACACCCCAACTCTAGACCACCCTGTATACATCAACATTATAGAAAATCCATAAAATCAGGATTGAATAAAAATATTAAAATTAACATATCTATTAATTTATTTGAATCTAATATACTAATGCATATTCCTACTCCCTTTCCAACAAATTTACTACTATATTTAATTTTCAACTCCTTTTACATCAAATCTACTCCATTTTGCAATATTTTCAATTCTACTCCCTTTTACTCATTTCTACTCCCCAATATTTTCACTTTTTGCATTGGCAAAAAGTATGAACACTGGTGACGATATACATAATTCAGACAAGAATTCTGTTCTGAATTGTTCAGACCTGATTTCAAGTGCTGAGCAATTTTCTGCTGGGTGGCATTACATGAATTTATGACATTGTTTTTTTTTCCTCATAAAGGGTACCATTATGCATCCTACGAAGGCTGCTACTAATTACCGCAATAAAAAAAAAGACAAAAAGTTCAGAGGTCATAGACCACTCTAAGAGGTACCAATAGGTACTCTTAGATTTCCCTACATCCCTATATCGATTTCCCTATATCCCTATATCGATTTCCGCAATAATATTTTTTTTGTCTTTTTTTTCGCTTTCCGAAAAAATGTTGTCTATGTTATCATAGAGCACCTCATCCTCTAGTGGACATGTCCAAAATCATTTTATGACATTTCGGAACATAATGAAAAAAAAATCTGTCCAAGATCTTCTGGACATGTACAGAAGCACTCTTCAGACAAATGTAAAACATTTTTGTGACTAAATGCATTTTTGATAGAATGTGATACAGATAATATTTAATTGGAATAAAAGGTAATTAGAAAACATTTATGATTTGATTTTATTTTTTTCGAAAAGTACATAAACATACATTTATAAAAAATAGGACCATTTGCAAAGATATAATTGGTTGAAATAAATTTATTCAGTTTTAGTCTGAAGGAAAAAATTTGAATAATGTTCCCTAGACAATATTTTTTAGCAGGCTTTACAAACAGTTTTTCATATGATTTTTGGCAGACTTCATTTCTAAAGCTGCCTAGTTTCTGCATATACACAAAATATACTGGGAATCTACATTTAGAATTCCACAAACTTTGTCAACCTGCTATACACTTTCTAAATTCTTTCGTTTATCTGCTCTTAAAGAATGCTCTTAAGAAATGCTACAAATTATGTCTCGGTTTATACGTTAGATAATATAATAATTTATAATTCTGTTCACTTTTTCATATCATCAGCCAAGACGTAAAACTAATAAAATACATTTTTTTATGTTGATTAAATTATACAAATTAATAAAAGCCTTTTTAAAGTCAGAAATGCCATTTAGCGATGATGCAGAACCCACTATTTAATATTCAATATATCGATATTTATATCGAACAAAAAATTGAACAAAAAGTATTGGGGTTACACATATGATTACTGAGAGTTAGATGGATAATAAAATTGAATATTTGAATGTGCATTACATACCGTGGTCTTAAAACTAACGCCTCCTTAAATGTGTGCAAATCTGAGCCAGGCTCATTTGTCCCAGACGTAGGATGTGTGATTGGCATTGGATGTGTTGTGACAACTGGTGGAAAACCAGGACCTGAACTTGAGTGTGTATGCGCATGTACATGCTCCGGCTTTGGCGAACTAAAATGTGAAACAAAACAATTAATTATTAGATTAATAGATAACAAAAATGTAATGGTTATAGATAATAATTAACGAACGTCGCAAATTAATGCGACGACTCACCGACGATTAGAATGCGTTGCTGACAATGGTGGTGGCGGTTTGCCAGCCAAATATGCCAATAGATCTTCACGACGGATCATGCGACGCTTTTTACTGCGCGCCCAATCGGCCAATTCGCGTGTGCGTCTTTGGTAACCGCAGTGAGTGGCAGCCTCGCTTGTGCGTTTGATGCCTTCGCAGGAATCTAAAGGAAATATAATTTAAAAAAAAAATGAAAATGATTGGACTTAGTATTAAATTTGATTTAGGCGACAAACCTTTATAAAGCGTTGTGACTGTGCCGGCAGCTGTCTGAAATGGAAGCCATAATGCGCCTGTGTCTGGATAAACGTTGGAGGAACGCTCTAAAAAGAAAACAATAAAATGGTTTCGGATTAACAAGCGGATTAAAAGGACATTTAAGTAGGACAAAAGTATAGAATTTCGTTGATCTTTTAGTTTTGAACAACATTTGAAATATTACAAAAAGAAAATAAAAGAAAAGAATCAAATACCTGTTTGAAAATTGGCAGCAAGGTGTTATTATTCAAAACACTGCCTTTTTGGAATACTAAATTCTACCTGTTTATCAAGATCAGCATCAAGGTTATTTTATGCAAAAAAAAACAATACATATGATTTTCTATGCAATGAGTCAGTTTAGCTAAACTTATATATGTAGTATTTTTGAGCTATATAGTATATAGACAAACAGATGCAGATTTAATACCTGCACATAAATGCGGCAGCAGTAGCAGTATAAGTCGCACATACATAAAGAATTCACGTTCGTTCTTCGTACGACGACCCTTCAAAACAGCTGTTTTTCTGTTCTGTTTTCTCCTCCCCTACAAAATACTGTTCAATGTTATTGTTGTTTTGTGTATTCGAGGGTGTACGCACTGTGCACATGTTGATTAATGATTGAGCATTTCCGAAATAGAAGAAGTAGAAACAAAAACAAAATAGAAAAAAACACCCAGCAGAAAATGGAACGTGTCTGTGAGTTAGTTACACAGCATTTCATTTATAATATATTTATGCAGTAGCTGTATGAATAAACAAATGTTTTAAATTTATTTCAAATCATTTTAACGAGTTTTATCGGTTACTATATAGATTTTAGAACTAGTTTAATTTATGAGAGAGTGCCTGGGGAACTTTTCGATCTTGTCACTTTTTATATGACAACGTTACTGACACTTATCGGTGGCTTAAACTATATATTAAACTATAAATTTGTTTACAGACAGCGTAAAAAAATACTTGAAATTATCACAGACCAAACGATATCTTAACGATATTGAAACTATTTAGTTTTGAAGCATAAACTTAATGTGTCGGTAATGCAGTGTTTACTATTCAACTATAGCAAGTTTTTGAAGCAAGTTTTTGAATTGAATGAAAGCAAAGAATTATATGACAATCGACACAAGATATTGATTATGTCATCAGTTTAGTATACTTGGAAGTTTTTTCTGTGAAAACCCTATAACATATACGTATAAAATTTATATTTTTCAAAAAAAAATCGCAAAATAACACATTGTAACCATTTCATTGATATTCCGACAAATTAGAATATTTTATTTTAAACCCTTGCATTAAACTCTTTACAAAAATCTTTGCATTTAATAAGAATTTTAGTTTTCGTAAGCAGCATTAAAATGTTGACAATATTTTAATAATTCGTTTGGCATTTCAACATTTAAAAGTTATAGAAACATCCCAGAAGTACATTTGTTAACTACTCCGTTCATAAGTTTTTCTATGACAGCTTCTGTGCAAGCAAAATACATATTTCTACATCACTGAATATAATGTGATTCCAAAACTACTTCTAAGCAATGCAAAGTATAATATTTTAAACAATTTGTATGATTTTGTGCTTCGAAATTCTGAAATAAATTATAGATCTTTTCCCACATTCCTTCTTGTCAATGCAGAGAAAAATATCTGAATTTCATTGTCATTTGTGATTTTCTTTATTAACTTTTACATTAAATAAAGCAAGAATCTGACGTCTTACTAATTTTTAACTTATGTTTAATTAAATACGCGGCAAGTAATTGATAATTTTAGAAAGTGTTCATACAGTTTCTTAATTGACCTTATTTCAGACTTGAATCAATGTTAAACTGCATAGATGTATGAGAAATTAAACAATTAAAAAGTCTACGTAAGTTCACTTTCTCGACCATTTAAAACGCCTTTAAATATTGTTATATTTTTAGACACATCTATATGATCTTTCTTCAATCTATTGCAAACATCCTTATGTTCCTAACATCATATTGATTTTTCTGATGAAACTCGCGTAACTCATTAAGTAATTGTAATTATAAAAAACAACATTTCAATTAAACTATTTGCTATTTTTTTTGAGCTCAAAAGTATACATTATATATGCACAGTATGTAGCGTGTCAAAAATGCTTTCAAATTAAGGTTTATTAGAAAATCTTCCTGTGAGTATATTCTAAAAATCTAAAAGCTAGAAGACATCTAAACAAAGTTGTTTATGTATACCTTCTACACTCACTTCTCTGAGAAACGAGAATGGTACTCCCTGCATTAAAAACCGTTTCATACAAAAAATAATTAAGGAAAGTATTGTGTCGGTATGGGGCTCTGGCTGTATAGAATAAATTCAACTTTAAAATTTAAATGGGCGTTTTTGTTTAGGAGTTCTAAAGTGAGTACGAACTGTCAAAAAGAAATCTGCGTTTTGAACATTCAAAGTCCATAATTTGTGTTTGATTTTTCATTCAGATTATCGCAGTTGGTTGTACAGAACACACTCGACGTGCTCGATTTCAATTTATCGAGCTGGCGGAACAGCACTGCTTTTGGATGTAAATTTTACTCGTCGAACACCAAGGCACCATATGAAATATAAAACACTGTTGCTCAAATTTTTTATAAATTAAATCAGAGTTTTCAGCAGGTTGAATTCAGAGTGCGTTCAACTCTGAGAACACTTGGAATATTCAAATCATTTGCAAATCTCTGGTCTGAAATGCTATGCGAAAACGACCGATATTAATCACTTTAAAATAAGGCTTAAAAAAAAAATATTTGGTTGCCTTTTAATATAAATATTTTTTTATTTTATTTATTTATTCATTTATTTCTTTATTTATTTATTTATTTATTTATTCATTTATTTATTAATTTTACTTAATAATATGTAATAAAACGTTTTAAAATCATCAAAACTAAATTATTACACACGCCTTCATGTTTTACAATAGTGGCGCATCACGGGTTCAAATCACCCGACTGTAAATATTAAAAATAATAGTGTCAAATAATAATTCACCTCCGATAGTAAATATTGCCTTGCAAAAACAGCACAAATGGTGCGTGAGAGTTCGGCAGAAGCCGTATGAATAAATTTTGTTTCGTATTAGGTATCAAATTTCATATAATATGCGATAATAAATATACTTTAGACAACGCGCGGCTTTTGTATTACAAATAAAATAAATTAAATGATTTTATTTGGATATATATATTTTTGTTTGTTTATTTTCTACTGGGTCACAAGCACAATCACACACATCTATGTACTTGAAAAAAAAACATTATATACGTAAATGGTTGCCGAATGCGCAGTTGAAAAGAAAAGGAAAAATTAAAATGGTAGCACAAAGGAAAATCAATGATTTGAAACTCTGCACTTGGTTTTATATTAAATGGCTGATGATGTATATTTGGTATTGAATGGCTCACGAAAACAAATAATATAACTAAATCTTTATAGGATTCAGTAAACAAACAGCAAAAATAGAATAATTACTTTGAGCTATAAAAGATAGTTTGTAAAAAATCAACTTTTTTTGACAAAATATAAAAAAAAAATTAAATATTTTTATTACTTCCCTGATGAACTGCATAAAATTTGCATTATATATGACCCTTTGACATACATATAATAATATTTGCTATATTGTCATGCAATGACAACAAATTATAATTATAGTATGTACATATTATAAGACTAAAGAATGTGTCAGCCAAATGTAGTGACTACATTTATACAGAGCGTCTATTTATTTATCTATTTATATCTGCCAAAAACATATGCAGGCAAAAACTAATTTTATGATGTTAGAGACATTTTAAATCAGGCAGCCAAAGGATCAAATAAATCAACGAAAGATTAAATGCAACTATTATTATCCTTTTTTTTAGCTAAGGTCGAACTTTTTTTGTGATTTACATTTATTTTTTTTGCTATGGTACTTTTATATTTTACAAAACCAGTCAGATTAAAATTGATTGAAATCAGTTTAGTTTCAATTAATAAATAAATATTTCTGAAAATCAAAAATTTGTTTGAAATCAGTTTAGTTTCAATTAATAAATAAATATTACTGAAAATCAAAAATTATGGAAATTTAAATATCATTTTGAACGAAAGTTGACACAAGCCAGTTATTTTGGATTATTATTTTTTTTTTTTTTTTAATAAAAAATATTTATGGCTCGAACGAGTTCGGAAGCTGAATTCTGCTATGCTTAATTATCGTTTGCTTCACATATCGCTTGAAGGAAATTAGAGAAAAACAACAATGAAAACTTGTGCGACAGTATAATATTGTGAAATACAATTTTATGATGGGTTTGTTGTGAAGAATAGTTGGAAATTTCGACTGCGTAATAATAAAAAGAATGCAATAAAATGCAATGAAATGAATTCGAAATACATAGTACTATTACATTCTGCAATTTTAAATAATTTTGTACTTTCCTAGTTGCAAATTGCATTTGGAAAATCGAAATTTTGCAGTTGTAATACAAACACAAAAAAAAACTATTAAAAACAAAAAAAAAACTCATAGGCATTTTTCAACATTACAACGACCCCCATACATTTTTGCTTTCGAACCTCCCCAGCACCCACCTCTGTATAGATGCGCCACCGATGTGGCCGAGTCCTGAAATGCTCCCCAGACAGTGCTCATGGAGCTGTCGCGCTGACGAACATACTCGCGTTCGTACTCATCGTGTTGGGCGTTGATCTCACGATGACACTGCTCTTCCAGCCAACTTTCTTCGCTGGATTCTTGTTGCATATTTTTGCCGTTTTCACTACGTTGAATGCACGACTACAACGACGACGACGTATCCTTGAGAAGTTTTTTATTTTTTTTAATTCTTTTTTTTTTGTTGGGGTGTGTAAAGAATGTGAAGTGATTTTTGTTACTTTTGTGACTATTATTTAACACTCTCTTTGTAATAATTGTTTTTATTAGAGTTATTTGTGTCTTATGCGTTTTTGCTCAGACTGCTGCGTTTCTTCATCAGTCTATAAAATAAAATTAAAAATTAGTTTTACAGGGTCAGCTAGCGTCGGCTTACTTCACTGCTACTCTTCGCGATTACGAATGCTGCTGCAGGCCCGCAGTGAAACAGGGTGTTTTTGCTTTATGTTGTTCTCTCTGTTCCTGAAGAACATCGAAAAGAATCCGACAATCAAAAATAATATAAAACAAAAAAAAACTTTTATAGTCGAGACTCAATTCTACTTTTCACAAGTTCGTTATTTCTCTTCTCTTTTGTTCTTCTGAATCTTCTTATTCTTTTATGCTTCCTCTGATTCTTCTGCACAAATAGTTATCGATGTGTTTCTTTTTTATTTATATTTTGTTTCGCTATTTTACACTATCGTTAATTGTTTTATATATATTTTATTATATACTTTTGCTTTTTTCTGCAATTTATTTATGAGTTCTATGCGCGATACACCATTTTAATGAAAATTATAAGATTTTTCAAAGGCGATGTCTATCGTCTGTCGCAGTTTCAAAAGAATTGAAGTTTGCTATGCTCCGCAACAAAATGAAATTTAAAATAGGTTCAAAAGAAACAAAGAAAGATAGAAGAAGACGCACGCAGCAGGCAGCGCAGCACGAAACGTCAAAAGTCCACCTGGTATCGATTTCAAACGTCAAAAGTCCACCTGGTATCGATTTCAAACGTCAAAAGTCCATGTGGTATCGATTTCAAACGGTATCGATATAAATATTTTGTATTTTGAATCAGCTGATTTTAAAGTTCGTTATTGATCCCAGTAAATTAGATTCTAAATTGAATGTGATGAATATATATAATTAAAATAACACTGATTATAATATTAAAGGTTCAAGTCAAATCGCAACGATGCCTTAGATTGGTCGTTGATTTATCGACATGGCTATGCGTTGCTCAGGCGTTACGATCTTTGTTCGCCATGCCAAATGTATTAGAATATAACATGTTTCTTATTGTTTTTAAATATATTTTTAAAGAAAATTATATTCTATTAAATAACGGTTAGTAGACAAATCGTCAACTGAGAATTTGTGTGGCTCATACGCCATTGAGTAGATTTAGCATTTGCGTTAAAATTGGAGCAAATTTGCGATTTGGAGCAAAATCGATGCTGAATATCTCAGATTTGACACAAAATATCGAAAAACGGATAACGGCATTAGAAAGAGAATATATAAGTCATATATATCAAATTCCTAACTCCATTCACCCAAAAATGGTGTTTGAGCCAAACAAATTCTCATGTGACGAAATGTCAAATGGACGACCAAGTAGCGAGTAGCTCTACTATTACGTTGCTGATGCCTTAACGATATTTGTGAGAATTTACGATTACACACATGATGTCTACTTTCGGTTTGAATTATTGCTTTCTATTTTCTGTCAACGTAAGGACGACCTAACGCGACGTTTTAATTTGGCTTTTCAGTGTTTGCTGGTTATTATTAAAGGCGTAACGTAAAACACCTTAATTCCACTCTAGTGCCCTATTCCGCCCTAATTTAAAAATAACATATATGCAAAAAAATTTATATATTTATGAATATAAAAAAATGCATTATAGTTTTCTTTAAAATTCCAATTTAAAAAAACTCCCGCTATTTGTGCTTTTAAAGCTTTAATCCAAATAGGGTGGAATTAAGGTGTTAATGGAAATATTACGAGATTTGTTTATTTAACATTTTACTTGGCACACATAATTTTGTTTCGGTTACAATTTCGTTTTTTTTTTTCATCGGAAAACTGGCAATCTTTAACGCCTAAACCAACCACTCGGTACCATGGTTGACAACCGCAACTCCCACGTTAAATAAAATAATTTTTTTCCCATATTTATTAAGATTTATTAAGAATTCCCATGTAGTGATTTTGGTTGATTTAAATCAATAAAAGTTACCACAAAAATACCACAGCAAGAAAAATTTCGAAAAAAATGCCACAAAAATTCTTAAATAATTAAAAATATCATACAAATCTGATAGAAATTAAAAACCACTTAGAAAAACAACAACCTAATTTTTTTCACTTACCAAGTTGGTGCGTTCGATATGTTTAAATCACTAAATTTACATTTGGTGTATGCGTAAATTGGGGAGAATTTTACTTTATAGGGCTGGTGTAAAAACAAAAAAAAAAAATTGCCATGCATACTAAAAGGAGCGGAGAGCGAAAATCAATAATTTTTTTGCCACCCGCCCATTTGAACCGCCCATAAATCGAAAACTGACCGAGGTCATAAGTGGTTTTTAACATATTGCGAAGTGGGCGGGACAAAAAGAAAAAAAAATTGTCACACAATGCATAAACCAATGCTGAAAATTCAAAAAATAAAAAAGTGACCTCAAGGTCACGTGGTACCCCATAAAAATCAAAAACCTGTTTATTTCTAATTCAAATTCCAGGAAAAGGGGTGTCAAAATGAAAAAATCCTTAAAATATACAGTAGCATAGCCACGGACATTTTTATATTTTTTCGAAAAAATCGTGCAGTATTTATGTAATTATAAGGGGATTTCAATATTTTATTATTTTCGATTTGCCACTCCCCTTTTCCTGGAATTTAAGTTTGAAAAAAAAGTGTTTTTGATTTTTAAGAGGTACCACGTGACCTTGATGTCACTTTTTTATTTTTTGAATTTTCAGGCTTGGTTTATGCATCGTGTGACAATTTTTTTTTTTTTTGCCCCGCCCACTTTGTAATAATTCAAAAACCACTTATGACCTCGGTCGGCACTCTCCCCCCATAAGGAACGTCGTGACAATTTTAAAGTAAAATTCAGCCGTAAATTGTAGTAAAATACAAAAAAAAAAAATAAATAAATAAAATTTTGTAAAAAATTCGCAGGGGCATTACCTTTCAAATAGCAGTTAAAAATTTCCACAAATGGGGAATTTCCCACGGAACTGGCAACTATGCTCGGAACACTTCCAAATATAATCACAGTAGCAGCTGATTATATTAAGTTTGTTTATAGCTTTTTATTTTATTTAAATATAAAACACTTCAAAAATGTTTGACTCGTGTGTGTGTCGTATTTGTAAGAATAAATCCACGGAGTTGCTAAAGTTAGACTGTTTACTATTTGATGGCTCCAGTGTGATAAATGTTTTCAACGAATTAACCGGTCTCAAAGCTGACTTAAACGATCAACTGCCTCAAAATATTTGTCAGATTTGTGTCGAAGAAATGGAATATGCCTTTGATTTTGTGCAAAAAGCACTGGAAGCAGATCGGTATTTTAAAGAGATAGCACAAGAACAAAACGAGTTGTTGGGCGCAACAGACGAAGACGTACAAGATAACCACAAGACAGCATATGTGGATCCCTTGGACATAGTAGACGATAACAATGTGGAAGAAGTTGAGGCTATAGTATTGGACGTAGCAGATGTCACCATGGAAAATCTTGATGTACGGGACGGACAAGACATTGATAATGAGGAAGTTCAATATACAGATGAAACGTATTATAGTGACGAACCAAATGAATGGATTAAAGACGAATTGCAGGAAGTGTCGGAGGATATAATTGAAGGGAGTGATAATGAAGAGCCAACTATATGCAATATTATTGAAAAGTCGGATAATATTTCTGAGGAAAATGATTTCGATGATTTAGAAAACAGCGATGGGTTTGAGCAATTCTACGATATAATAGAGAGTAATGTTATGGATGATACTGATGCAAAGGCAAATGATAAAGATTCGGAAGAAGATAAAACTAATGATGATGATGATAATAATGATGATGATTTTGTTGATGATGATGAAGATAATAATAATGACGATGATACTGATAATGAATATAACAATGACGATGACAATGATAATGAAGATAATAATGATGATGATAATGATAAGGACGATGCAAACAATGTTAACGAAGCTAGCGATGTCAGCGTTTTTGATGATATCGAAGATATTGAATATTCTGATGATCCCAATAACGTAATATTTTCCTGTAAAAGTTGCAGAAGAACATATGATCATGTAAAGAAACTACAAGCTCATGTATTGGCTACACATAAAAATAAAGACAACATTTGTGCGATTTGCAGTAAGTGCAGTATTTTTTTATTTTTTAACAAACTATATATATATTTTTTTAACTTACAGAAAAACAATTTAAAAGCGTAGGAAGTCTACGTTCTCACATCAATGCCCAACATATTGATTGCAAACAGCCCTATAAATGTGAAAAATGTGATAGAGCTTTCAGCAGTCGGCGAAATTTATATGCTCATCAAAAATCGCACGGAGTACAAATTACACGTAAATTGTATGAATATGAATGCAACAATTGCACTCAAAGATTTTCAACTGAAGTAAGACTACAAGTCCACGAATATGCGGTGCATAAAAATGTTGATAATATATGCGCCATATGTCGTAAGTATTAATTTTAAACAAAAACAAAATATTAAATAATGATTTAAATATACATTTTTCTATTAGAAAAACAATTCGATACTGTACAAAATCTACGCGTTCATTTGGTAAGATTGCATCTCAACAGACGCCAGTTAAAATGTGATCAATGTGAGAAGGTTTTCTCTACTCTAAATCATTTGAATTCGCACAAGTTGACCCATACCGGAGAACGTCCATTCATGTGTGAGGATTGTGGTAAAACCTTTACTCAGAAAACAATTCTGAACACCCATCGCATGTTGCATACCGGTAAACTCGTTAAATGTCCACGGTGTCCGAAAACATTTCCCCGTTCGTCTAATCTTATTTTACATATGCGTACGCACACGGGCGAACGTCCATACAAGTGTACGCGATGTGACAACTCTTATATGAGACGTACTCATTTGGATTTGCATCTGAACAAACATGATAATCTTCGTTACCAGTGTGAACAATGTGACAAATCGTATACGAATAAAAAAAATCTGAAAATTCATTTTGATCATGTACACAACAAATCGAACTCGGTGTGGAACTGTGAGATTTGTTGCAGATTGTTTCAACGAAACAAAAGGTAAGTGATATTGAAACTTATATATTTTACTATTGAACTGTCGTAAATGTGTACAGCATTTTAATTTATACACTAAAGATTAATTCGTAATAGAGTCGAAATATTGTTTCCAGGATTTAATATGGGTACTTGAAGTTTCTTTAAGTCACTTCAACATTTCTAATTGAGATTTTGAGATTTTCATTTGGAATTGATGAATTCCTAATGAAATTGAGATTTTCCATTTGAAGTTGACCAATTTTTAAGCGAAATTCCATTTGACATTGATAATTCCATTTCAAAATGATATTTTCCATTTAAAATTGAGATATTACATTTTAAATTGAATTGTAAATAGAATTTTTCAATTAATTTTGAGAAAATAACAATTGAAATTGAAATGAAAAAATCTTGATTTTATTTGAAATATTCCCAAATTCAAAAATAATATCTCAATTTCATTTGAAATTTTTCAATTTTAAATGAAAAACCTCAATTTTATTACGAAATTTCTCAATATAAAATGGGAAATCCCTTTTCGAAATGAAAAATTATTATATCATTTAGAAAATTTTCAATTTAAAATTAAAAACATATCAATATCAATTGGAAATTTCCAATATTTCAATCACAAAGTAACTAGCAAAGTACACTTTCTGAAATTTTCAAACAATCTTACGTTTAAGAGATTTTTAAGAGTGTATTTTAAAAGTATATTTTATATAATGGTTACATGCATAAATGTGATTTTGTTCTTGCCGAAATTAAAATAATGCTTTGTTTTGTAAAAAAAAAATGTAATTTGCGATCGTGTGAAAATTTATATGTGCTGGTTTTCGTAGATAGGAGTCAATTTTATGCAAAAAGTAAATATTGAACAATATAAAACTTGTCAAAAAAATACTACTTTCGTGTTTGTTTTCGACACAAATAGTTAGTATTTGATAAATAATTTTAAGTTCAAATATTAAACATTATTAATTTAAACATTATTAATTATTAAACAATAGCCAATTGTTCAGTCCTAGTTTAGTTTAATCTTCTCTTTGATTTAAACGACGTTTAATATTGTTAGCAGTTTTTTAGTAATAGTTTAAAATGAATTTGTAAAACCACGAGCGACACAAAATAGTGAAAAGTGTTGTGAGAAAATTTCATGTCAAAAACATTGAAAGTTTAAACGTAGTTTAACCCTTCAGCACCGAACGTTTAAACTAAGTTTAAACGACCGTTGAAGTTCACTAATGGATAGTTTTTCAGTGCTAGTTTAAACTCCATTTAATTAATCTTCTCTTTAAATTAAACGACGTTTAATTTTAAGCAGTTTTTCAGTGATAGTTTAAAATGAATACAGACTAAGACAAAACATATGGCACCACAGGCTAATGACATATAATTCTCTTGATTTTGACTTTTGATAAATGTCATTCAAAATTAAATAAATACAAAAATTGTTTCAGAAAAATAAAATTAATGTAAGTTTAAATATTAGCAACAGATCGAGCAACTAAATTGCACGTGAGAGTTTTTTTTAATATATAGTATGCAAAAATATAAAAATTAATAATAATTTGTGAAACAATGCAAGCTACAGAAAATAGTGAAAAGTGTTGTGAAAAATGTGAAGTGATGTCAAAAACTTCGAAAGTTTAAACCATCAGTATCGGTCTTTTCAACTAAGTTTAAATGACGGTTGAAGTTAAACGAAATTTAAACCACTAGCAAAGTTTAACTAGCACTGAAAAACTGGCCTTAGAAATAGTAAATTTTCTACATTAATCGCAGTTAATTTAACAATTTCTTTCAAATAAAAACACTAATACGTCCGTAAAAATAAAAGCTTGACGCGTATAAAATGAAATCATACTTTTAAAATGGTAACTTTACAGATTCTGCAATGTTTTGTATATTAACACATTGAAATGTGGTATCTTTACACACTTTCTATGTAAAAATGATACTTAGCTCACACTTTACGTGTAATACATATTCTTTAGCTGACGCAAATGCTCTTGTCTGCCACATTTTAGAAGATGACACACAATGGCAAAGACATACGTTTTTTTCAGTCTTCCATCAAGAAAAAGGAATTCAAAACATCGACATGTAATTACTTGATGATAATATCAAGATTTTAAATATGTTTGTACCACTAATAAATTGGCTATTAAATATATGTAAATATATAGAATAAGTTTATTCTGTATAACTTTATTAAAACGCATTATGTGCATAAATGCAGGATTTTGTGTGTAATTTTCGCACTCATAATTAAGTATTTTGACACAGCAGAGGTGAATTCGTTTTACATGCTGCTTCTGTGTAAATTTATTTTTTATACATTCACTGGATTTTTCTACATTAATAATAGGAAATAGGTTTACTACATTTATTATAGTAAATTGTTCTCAGAGTGAAAGTTCACTTTCGTGAATATCCCAATTCTTTTTTTTTAGTTATTTCACACAACTCTAGTAGAGTTGCCATTTACGTGGAAAATTTTGTGCTGCTGTGGGAAAGGTATTGCCTTGGGAATTTTTCATGGCTGCAGTAATTTTTGTGAAAAAAATTAACTAGGAATTCTTTTTATCACTTAATTTTATGTAACGACAATTTAAATGTAAATTTAATGATTTAAAGATATCGAACACACCAACATTTTAAGTAAAAAAAAAGTATTTCCTAAGACGTTTTCTTATGGTTTTTATTTTCCTTGGTAATTTTATGATAATTTTTAATTTATTTGAGGATTTTTGTGGTATTTATAAATGTACATATGTGGTTTTTTGTGTTAATTTACTTGCTGTGGTATTTTTGTGGGTATTTTAATTGACTTGTAGTTTTTGTGGTAATTTTTAATTGCTGTACCAGCAAGAACACTGCCTGTCATACGATATATTACTGGTAGTAAAACTAAAAGTTTCAGTCATAGTTTTTATCACGTTTTTAAGAGAATCGGGAAAAAATGACAGAAACTTTTGTGTGCGTGTGATTTTCTATCTTTTTCTCACTCATCTACATTAAAATTTTAGTTTTTATTACTTGTCTTTTTGTTAAAGTTTCTTGCTGGGGTGGGAATTAAATCAATAAAAATGACGACGTGAAAATTTTTAATAAGTTGCAGTTTGGCATTGGATTATAATTAAATTGGACAAAATAAAAAATAAAAGTGGGAATTTTTACTTGGCATTTTCCCGGGTAGTGGGCAGAAAGTTGTTTATGATATAAATTTGTAAATATTTATCTAGAATACCATTTATATGTAATTGTTAGCGTATTCACAGTTCATCGTATTTTAGTATGGTATTCATACGATGTAGAATATATATGATACAATAACAGAGAAAACTCAATTTGTTGTTGCATCCCTTATAAAAGTGAAATACCACGAGTGTTGTATTTGAGAGTAGCCCTGAGGCATGTTTTTGGTGTCGTATTATGTGAAATTAAAGACAATTAGTGCACATGAAATATTAATTTATTTGTTTTTCTTTTGAAATCGAAGAATATTTAAGATATTTTCAAAAAATCCTAATTTTTTAAGAATCAGCTGCATATATTTGTGAAATATTTTAAGAAGCAACAAAGTGGTGCTCACAGTTTAATTGCCATACTGAGAATACGTTATATGTCTGCTTTCAATACTTTTGATAACCGAAAAATATCAAAAAGTTTACTTTAAACTTCCAAATATGTCGAATAATATTATTGCATTCCGTTATATTTGCGCATTTTACTTTAAACCACAAGTCGAAATTGTTGTTGATTATCTTGGTGCATTTTATGTGTGAAATTATATTAGAAAAATGCACTTTTGTGGTCAGTTCTGCCACAATTTGGTAACAGACATATAAATATCGCAAAAAATGTGGGCATTTTAAAATTAAAACTGTGCAGTAAAATAGAAATGGTCACGACATCGGGCATTTCAGGAAACAGTGGGCCACTAACAGAATTGGGTAGTTAAATGCCCAAAATGCTCGCAAAATGCAACACTGGTTGCAGCTGTCGGTTCATATAAAATTTGTAAACAAACATATAGTTCCGAATTTACTTAGAATAAGAAACAGACTTATTGTTTGTCATTTTAAGTTGTTTTAAGACTAAATAAAAGTTACTTTACTTGTAATCAAACAATTTTAAAATCGATATCTCAATACACAAATTGTTTTTAAAATCGAAAATTCCACGAATGGGAAATTTATGATTGAACTGGCAATCTTTAACGATACACACTCGGAACACTTCCAACTGTTATCACAATAACAGCTGATTATATTGAAATAATAGTTTGTTTATAGTATTTTTATTTCATTAAATATAAAAAAGGGCAAACATGTTTGCCTCGCTTGTGTGTCGTATTTGTGAGTTTAAATCCACGGAGTTGCTTAAGTTAGATTGTCTACTATTTGATGGCTCCAGTGTGATAAATGTGTTCAACGAATTGACCGGCCTCAAAGCTGACATAAATGATCAACTGCCGCAAAATATATGCGAGAGTTGTGTCGAAGAAATGGAATATGCCTTTGATTTTGTGCAAAAAGCACAAGAAGCAGATCGGTATTTTAAGGAGATAGCACAAGAACAAACTGAGTTGTTGGGTGCAACAGACGAAGATGTTAATGAAAACCTAAAGGCAGGATTTGTGGATCCCTTGGACACAGTAGACGACAACTTCAATAATATGGATAAAGTTGAGGCTATAGTATTGGACGTCGCAGATGTCACCGTGGAAAATCTTGATGCAAGAGACGGACAAGACATTGATATTCAAGAAGTTCAGTATACGGATGAACCGTATTATAGTGACGTACCAAATGAATGGATTAAAGACGAGTTGCATGAAGTGTCGGAAGATATAATTGAAGTTAGTGATAATGAAGAGCCAACTATATGCAATATTATTGAAAAATCGGAATGTATTTCCGAGGAAAATGATTTTGATGATTTAGAAAACAGCGATGGTTTTGAGGATTTCTACGATGTAATTGAGAGTAATGTTATGGATGATACTGATTCAAAAATATTAGATGGATATGATAAAGATTCGGAAGATAAAACGAATGATGATGATATTGAAGATGATAAGAATGATGATAATGAAGATGATAAGGATGATGATAATGGTGATGATAATGATAATTATAAGATTGATGCTGTTAATGATGATGACGGTAATGATAAGGACGATGCAAATGAGATCAACAATGCTAGCGATGTCAGAGTTTTCGATGATATCGAAGATATTGAATTTTCTGATGATGCCAAAAAAGTTCTATTTTCATGTAAAAGTTGCAGAAGAACATATGATCATGTAAAAAAACTACAAGCTCATGTATTGGCGACTCATAAAAATAAAGACAACATTTGTGCGATTTGTAGTAAGTGCAGTTTTTTAAATTTTTAAAGGAACTTGATGTATATTTATTTTTTAAGTACAGAAAGACAATTCAGCTGCGTACGTAATCTACGTTCCCACATCAATGCACAACACATTGACTGCAAACAACCATATAAATGTGAACAATGTGATAGAACTTTCAGCAGCCGGAGAAATCTATATGTTCATCAAAAATCACACGGCGAACAATATACGCGTAAATTGTATGAATATGAATGCAACAATTGCACTAAAAGATTTTCAACTGATATAAGACTTCAAGTGCATGAATATGCGGTGCATAAAAATGTTGATAATATATGCGCCAAATGTCGTAAGTATTCATTTTAAACGAAAAATATTAAATAATGATTTAAATATGCGTTTTTCTATTAGAAAAACAATTCGATACTGTACAAAATCTACGCGTTCATTTGATAAGATTGCACCTCAATAGACGTCAGTTAAAATGTGATCAATGTGAGAAGGTTTTCTCTTGTCCAAATCATTTGAATTCGCACAAGTTGACCCATACCGGAGAACGTCCGTTCATGTGTGAAGATTGTGGCAAAACCTTTACTCAGAAAACAATCCTGAACACCCATCGCATGCTGCATACCGGTAAAACCGTAAAATGTCCACTGTGTCCGAAAAAAGTTGCCCGTTCGTCTAATCTTATTTTGCATATGCGTACGCATACGGGCGAACGTCCATACAAGTGTACGCAATGTGAGAACTCTTATATGACACGTGCTCAATTAGATTTGCATCTAAACAAACATGATAATCTTCGTTATCAGTGTGAACAATGTGATAAATCGTATACGAATAAAAAAAATCTAAAAATTCATATTGATCATGTACACAACAAATCTAATTCGGTGTGGAACTGTGAGATTTGTTGTAGATTGTTTCAACGAAAAAAAAGGTATGTGATATTGAAAATTACATTTTTACTATTGAACTGTCGTAAATGTGTGCACTTTTTAATATTGTTTAGATTATTCGTCAGTTATTTAAAAAAAAAATAATGCTAAATAGGGGCGACAAATTTTGTCCATGATTTAGTATGGGTACGCTAAATTATTTTTAAGTCTCAACAACATTTCCAATTAAAATATTGGGATTTTTCATTTAAAATTGATAAAATTCCTAAGGGAATTGGAATTTTTCCTATTTGAAGTTGACACATTTGCAAGCGATTCCATTTAGAATTGGAAAAATACCAATAATATTTTTTAAACTAGTTAAACTAGTTAATTTTTCTATTTAAAAATGATATTTTACAAACATAAATTGAGATATTCAATTTGATCGCATTTGAAAATGATATTTCCAATTTTAAATTTAGAAATTTTCAAATGACATTGAGATTTTACATTTTAAATGGAGAATATTAGTATATTACAATTGATTTTGTGAAAAATTACATATGAAATTGATTAAAATGCAAAAGTTTTAATAATTTCAAATATTTCTATTGAAATCAAAAATAAAAAAATTATTTCGAATTTTCGCAATTTAGTATCTAAAATTATAATTTGAATTGGATTTTTTTTCAATTTGAAATGAAAAATCATATAATTTAGAAAATTTTAATTTAAAATCAATAAATATCATTTGCAATTTTCTCAATATCAAGAGAAAAAAATCTTTATTTAATTTAAAACTTTCTCGATTTCAATTGGAAATTATGCTCTTTTTGAAATTTTTAAATCATTTTATGTTTAAAAGACTTTTGAAAGAGTGTATTTAATTTTTTTTTTTTTTGTAAAATTTTTTAATCTTTTGTATAATGGTTACATCCGTAAAAGTGATTTTTTTTCTCGTCAAAATTAACTTAAATAATTATTTTGTACCAAAAATTTCAATTGCTAGTTGCCCACTGTTTTCTGAAATGCCCGATTTGATGCCCATTTGTATTTTACTGCCCAGTTTTTTTTGGAAATGCCCACATTTTTTTGCGATATGTATATGTCTGTAACAAAATTGTGGCAGCACTGGTTACGTTTATGCCACAATATTTATGCACAAATATAGGATTTTGTACGCATATTTTCTCATAAAAAGTACTTTGACACTACAGATGTGTACTTTTCTGTGTAAATTTAATTTTTACACATTAGTTGGAATTTACTACATTAATAAGAGGAAACCAGTTTTCATGCATTTATTATAGTAATTTTTTCTTAGAGTGACCCTTGTAATTTTTAATTACTGTGGAAATTAAATCCGCAAAATGATTGCGGGGAAATTTTTAATATGTCCTAAGGGGAAAAGGTATTTTTTATTTGTATGGGAAATGGAGTTGGCAACTATGAATTCTACTCTAATTTGAGATTTAATTTGCCAAACGCCTCCTATATTTACGTTTTGTTGAAACTGCCGCTGCAGCGGTCTCTTGGAAATTGTTAAATTGTTTAGCTTCCAAAAATGACTTCGCTGTCTGATACAGTATTGTGTCGTGTTTGCGAAAAAGATTCTGTAAATTTTATTAAACTTGATAGTTTATTATTGAATGGAACGAGTATCATAGATGCTTTCAACGAATTAACCAGATTGCAGGCGGCACTATGTGATCAACTGCCTCAGCTGATTTGTCAGATGTGCGCCGATGAACTGCGGGATGCACTAGAGTTTTTGCATACTGCACAAATAACAGATCGAAAATTTAGACAACAAATGGAAGCGGACATTGAAACGTGTCCGGAGGATACATTAGATTCTGTTTCCTTAAATCATTCTATTGAGGAACTAGTTAAGGAAGAATATCTGGATGAAGAAACTTTGGAGGATTATACACTGGATAATACTATAGCATTCGAATCGGAGAGCTCTGTAGGCATATGCAGTCATCTGGAGATAACTGCGCAGCCATTCATTGCGAATCATGATGTTGAAGTACTGTCGGATATTAACAAAAACGAAGACTCGCAAGATGAAGTTCTTGAAAATAAAAATGAGGAATCAGACAATATGTGGTATGACAATGATACCAGAGAGGATGCAGAGGTATCCGATGGAAATGATAACGTAGCATCAGATGATGGCAAAGGTTCATTTAAATGTGATACGTGCAAGGAAATATTTACAGAGGAAAATCGACTGCAAGTGCATATCTTGGCTATACATGATAGCATCAACAATAAATGCGCTCTTTGCCGTAAGTGCAGATTTTTGATAACTTTTGTTTGGATCAGTATGAATTTATGAAATTTGTAAACCATGTCAATTTTCAGAAAAAGATTTACCCTCTATCCGTCATCTACGTAATCATATTTTAGAAATTCATATTGATAAAACTCCCAACTTTAGCAGGCACAGCAATCTAAGAGCACACAGTGTAATTCATGCTAAACAACCACAGACTTGCAACCGCCGAACAAAAAATACGTTTGAATGCAAAATCTGTTTAAGAAAATACAAAACTGAAGTAAGACAAAAAATGCACGAATTAATTAAACATAGAAATTCAGATACTGTATGTTCTTTTTGTCGTAAGTCTATTGAAGAGTCTCTTTCAAATTTTTAAAAATGAAAAATGTAAATTTTTTTTGTAGAAAAAGAATATCCATCACTGTGTCGTCTACGTGCCCATATCCTAAATGTACACGTCGGTAAACGTGCGTATGATTGTGATATTTGCGGACTGACACTGACCACCTCAACACAATTACGTACTCACAAACTTGTGCACACCGGTGAACGTCCGCATATATGCGAATGGTGTGGCGAATCATTTAACCAAAGATCTATACTCAATACTCATAGAGTACTTCATACGGGAAAGACCATAAAATGTTCGGTGTGTTCGAAAATGTTTTGTCGTCCATCGGAACTTAGATTGCATATGAGAACACATACCGGCGAACGTCCATTTAGTTGTGATCAGTGCGGACGGACTTATACAAATCGTTATCAATTATCTGTGCATTTAGACACACATATTGGTTTTAATTGTGAACAATGCGACAAAGTTTACACCACAAAAAGTAGACTTAAAATTCATGTAAATCAGGACCATGGAGAGAATCCACAGAATTTCAATTGTGATCAATGCTGCAAAACATTTAACAGAATAAAGAGGTGAGTGGTAAAATAATAATAGTTTGGCACTACAGTCCTATAAGAACTTATTCCAAGATCTCTCACCATTTTGAGTTGTGCGTGTTATATTTGTACTTAAATTGGTGGGATCTACAGTTTATTGCCAAATCCGAACGGCGGGTGAGAGTTTTTATATATGCAATGTTTTCTCTCGTAGGTTTGCCATTTACTGCCGAGAGGTAGCGCGGTATAGAAAAATGTTTCTATGAAAAGTTGTTGTTAGCCCCAAGTCCAGGCTTGAACCGGATACCTTTAAGTTTGCAGTCCAACGCACTAACCACTGAGCTACCGCGGCTACGAGTGTGTTGAGTGGTTAAAATATGAATGCATTTAGAGATCGGTGTGTATGTTATTTCATAATCATATTATGAAATACATTTTACTATTCCGAAATAAGTTGACAATTTATGAATTTTAATTTACTATTCTGAACTACATTTGATAACTCTGAAATGCAAGTGAGGATTTATGAAATACAATTCAATTGACGTTTTCTGAATTTTAAATTATTATTCTGAAATATATTTTACTATTCTGAAATTAAAGCAACGATTTTTCAATTTGAACTCACTATTCTAAACTACATTTTACAATTCTGAAAAACAATTAACGATTTCTGAAATAAATTTTTTATTTCTGAACTACAACTTGAAAAGATGTAGATCTAATAAAATTTTAAGATGAGCTTTTTTTTCTTTTAGAGTTAAAATTAATAAAAAAAGTACTTTTTGTTACAAAGTACAATACAACCCTCTTTTTTTTAAATTTTCAAACGCCTCCAATTGGAATTTTATTTATTAAATCCTTGTAAAGTGTAACAAAGTTGTTTATTTATTTATTTATTTTGGTTGTAAAAATGACTTTGCAACCAGACTCCAATTTGTGTCGTGTTTGTATACGAATTGCTGGAGAATTCATCAAACTGGATAGTTTATTATTTAATGGAACACGTGTCATAGATGCCTTCAATGAGCTGACAAATCTACAGGCGGCACTTGACGATCCACTGCCTCAGTTGGTCTGTCAGATCTGCATTGATGATTTGGAGTGTGCTCGAGAGTTTCTGCACAGGGCAGAGAAATCAGATCAAAACTTGAGAGAATTAATAGAAGCAGACAAAGTATCATATGTAGATCCATTAGAAAATAAAAATCTTTTAAATGAGGAAATAATTGATGAAATATTTAAAGAGGAATATATGGATGTGGATTTTGGTGAAGAAACTATACAAGTTTACGCACTGGACACTAATGTTTCCGAAAGCTTATTAAACCACATTGAGAAAGCAAAACCAGTCACAGAGAATAGTGACTTTGAAGTACTGCCGGTTATTTACGAGAATCAAAACTCTCCGAATACATCGAAGGAAAATGATAAATCTGAAGATGATGATTTTGACGATGAAGAGCATCTAATACTTGATAATGATGTAGGGGAGATAGAGGATGTATCAGATGACAATGATGTTAGAGTAACAGAACAACAAGAAAAACCCCACTGCCTAAAAAATGCCTTTGAATGTAATAATGATGTAAGGAAGAAAGAGGATGTATCAGATGACAATGATGTTAAAGAAACAGAACAAGAAGAAAAACCCCACTGCCTCAAAAATGCCTTTGAATGTAATAATGATGTAGCGGAGAAAGAGGATGTATCAGATGACAATGATGTTAAAGAAACAGAACAAGAAGAAAACCCCCACTGCCTAAAGAATGCCTTTGAATGTAAAATCTGCAATAAAAAATATAAAACAGAAATAAGACAAAAAATGCACGAATTAATCGAACATAGAACTTCAGATACTATTTGCCCATTTTGTCGTAAGTTAAATTTTTAAACCAGAATGTATATATATATATATAAATGAACGAAATATTTCAGAAAAAGAATATTCACCACTGCATCGTCTCCGCGCACATATCCTAAATATACACATTGGCCGACGAGCCTTTAAATGTGATATATGTGGTGTGACGCTGACAAAAGCAACACAATTGCGTATTCATAAACTTGTGCATACCGGCGAACGTCCACATATATGTGAATGGTGCGGTGAATCCTTCAGTCAAAAATCAGTTCTAAACACACATAGGGTACTGCATACGGGAAAAACAATTAAATGTGAAATATGTGCAAAAATGTTTTGCCGATCGTCAGAGCTAAGAGTGCATATGAAAGTTCATACAGGAGAACGTCCATATAAATGTGATCAATGTGAATGTAGTTATATAAATAAATATCAACTAACAGTTCATTTGGGTTCACATATCGGTTTCAAGTGTGAAATATGTGCCAAAGTGTACACAAGAAAAAATATGCTACGAATGCATATAGATCAGGACCATGGAGAAAAACCTCAAGTATTAAATTGCGATGAATGTCGCAGAACGTTTAATAGAAGAAAGAGGTGAGTGATAATACATTGCGAATCAATTAAGTATTTAAAATATTAATTGTTTTTGTTTTACGACCTCTTGATAATTTTAAGATATTGTCTTAACGTGCTCAAGGTCCAGTCAGTACAAATTGGGTGTTTTGTACCAACAAACAATTGGCAAAATGCATTGAGTGGTAGATCGTACAGCTGTTTGAGCGGCAGCCAAACCCCTTCATCAGCGATCTTTCTCTGTAGATTCTGCATTTCAAGTCGCTTAAGTTTTCCTTTTCCAATGAACACAATAAGAATTATGTGCATTGAAGAAAAAACCAAAAGCAACGAATGCAAAAACTGCATCAACTCAAGATTTTGCCAAAGTTGTTGTTGAGTGCAGAAATTTGTTTAAGTATAAAATTCTCAAAGAAAACGGAAAATACAATTCAAATTTCATACTTTTTTGAAATATTAAAGTACAAAAAGTGTAATAGCAAATGTAATCTACAAAAAATGTATAGTAATATACAATTGATGCAACTCTGAGTGGTTATTGGTTTCTGAACGCTTCCAACTGAAATTCATTGTCAAAACAAACAACAAAAAACAGCTGATTACATAGTTGCCAACTGTTGGATTACATAAAAAACTTAAGTTATCCCATGACAATTCCAAAACAATAAGAAAAATTCAAATTTATAGCACAATCATTGGCTGCATTCAGCGACCTCAGCAGTTGTTGAGCAATTTGAGCTTGAATGGCATGCTACCCTCAACATGTTTAGTGAGCGGTCGCCATTTTTTCCAGCATAACATTTATGCGCTACATTTGCGCTGCCTATGTTATCGATGACATTCGATAACATTTTAACTCAAATATTTATAAACAAAAATGGAATTTAGATTGGAAAATATGTTTTCAATCAATTAAAGAGTTGTATGTAATTTTAATAAAATATTAATTATAAATTAATTTGTAAATTGACAGCTGTGACAGCGGTGCATTCAGTAACAGTGAGCGATTAGTTACTGAGCAGTTTCGCAACTGCTGAGGTCGCTGAATGCAGCCATTGATGCCGACATTGTACACGATGCCTAAAAATACCCATTATAAACCTCTATCATTTTTCATATCTAATGCTAATATGTTCGTCGCCTAAGAATAGGTTTGCTCCATGCTGCATTGACTTGGTTTCGAGAAATGCAAATTGCTGTTGAAGTTGTAATGCAGACAATATTCCACATCGGTTATTTTTTGTGCTAAATTGCCATAAAAAATAGTTACGATTCAGTGGTAAATTTTCATTAGTAAAATTATACCATAAACACTAACTCTAAGAAAAATGTGCTAAAATAAATGTGGGAAACTGTGTTTTTATTATTAATGTAACCAATTTCTGTGTTCTAAAAGTTATTTCACATATAAAGTGTATAAAAATAATACACTGCACGATGTTTACTTTCAAAATACTGTAGAATCTGTAATGGTACCCTTTTAAATATGTGATTCTTCTCAAAACAGTTCAATTAAAATAACATTTTTTTCATGAAAAATATATCCGATTTTTTTAACGGACGTATTATTTTTTTGAGTTAAAAAAATGAGTAAATTAACTGCGTAAAATGTAGCGAATTTACTACATTTAGATTTATTAGAGTGTGAATTACGGCAAAAAAAAATATGTTTTATAATTACCGCGTAAATTCCCAAATGCCGCAAACATTTCCCAATATTTGAAATAGGCATTTCGCACAGTGTTGGCAACAATGTCTGATAGTAACGTCAGTATTTTGTTAATATTTTGTGGATTTGTTTATGTACTCGAATAGTAAGTGAAAATGACTTCAAAAATAATGTGTCGAGCTTGTAAAAGACAACACGGCGAGTTCTTAAAGCTCAACTGTGTATTATTTAATGGGATGCAGCTTTTGGATGTTTTTAATGAACTCACACGTTTAGATGCATCGCAGGATGATGCTTTGCCACAGACCATTTGCCAAACTTGTGCGGATGATATGGAATTCTTTCAAATATTTCTACAAAGAGCATACACAGTAGATGGGGAGTTTAGGAATCTTTATGCAAAACAACAAGTGGACATAATTGAGGATGAATACATTGAACAGGATGAATACATGGATGAACAGGATGACGAAAAGTTAAAAGTTATTGACCCATTAAATCTGAATGATGACAATGTTGAAGAATACTTCGTGGAAGATGAAGAAGAAGTGGAAACATTTAATGAGGAATATCTTATCGAAACGGATGAAGAAGTAACGGACGTTGCGGATGTTCAAATAAATGTAGATAATTTGAAAAAGATTACTGAAGATATTGAGAAGCAACAAGCTACATTAGATTTAATTAAAATTGTAAATGAGATCAACAAGCCTAAAATTGCTTTACCACAAAAGAAGTTTTCAAAGGCTCCATTGACCGTTGGTAGATTGTCACGCGTTCTATTGGTAGATGCTACATTGAAGAATGACACATTGAATGATGATACATTGAAGGATGCTACATTAAAGGATGCTATACTGCAGGATAATACATTGAAAGATGATTCATTGCCTGATGCCTCATTCTCTGATGCCTCATTGCCTGATGCCTCATTGCCTGATACTTCATTGCAAGATGCCCCATTGATAAAGGCGTCGTCGGTTGTTCCTACGATACCTCGTAAACGAAATAAACCAGAATGTCATTATCCATGTACCATTTGTACAAATAAAAAATATCATACGTTTAAAAGGTTACAAGTCCATGATTTAATCGAACATAAAAGTGTCGGAAATGTATGCCCCATATGCCGTAAGTTCAAAAATGTGAATGTAATAATATCATATTGTAACTGATTCAACGTTTACTTGTTTCATAGAAAAACAATGTTCCAATGTATTACGCCTACGTGCACATATTCTGAAATTTCACTTTAGCAAACGCGATTTTAAATGTGAGTTGTGTAAGAAGATATTTACATCTGCATCCAGTTTACGTTCTCACAATATGCTGCATACCGGCGAACGTCCGCATATATGCGAATGGTGTGGCAAATCATTTAATCAGCGTACCATTCTGAACACACACCGCATTCTACATTTGGGGAAGAAACTGAAATGTCCCTTCTGTACGGTACGTGCCAGTCGTCCTTCAGAGCTTAGGGTGCATATGAAGGTGCATACCAATGATCGTCAGTACAAGTGTACCGAATGTTCGAATGCGTATACGCGAAAATGTCATTTGGATGTGCATTTGGCCACACATTTTGGTCACAAGTGCAAGAAATGCGGCGATGTTTTTTTACGAAGATCTGATTTAATACAGCACAAGCAGCAATTGCATGGTGCAGAAAAACCGACTTACAGTTGTTTAGATTGCACTAAGTCTTATGATTCGAGTAAGAGGTGAGTTGAATGCTACTGATAAGTGATTTTATATATTTTTATCGCTTTTCATTAAAGTTTTAATTCATAATGTTTTTCATTAATGTTTAAAATCCATATTTTAATTCATTACATTAAATTATTACATTATACTTTAAAAAAAAATGAGTTGTTGGATCTTAATGGAAAAAGTTCAAAATTAGAACCATTTTTTAAACTTAAAACCAGTAAAAATATTTTTTTTTTTTTGAAAATGTTTTAAACAAATATCCTTTCAAGCTACTGTTTCAAAACCTAATACATCAATTTTTAGTCTTAAAAGGAGGTACTTAACCGGGGTCACTGCATTTATTGAAATAGATAAATTGTGTTATTTCAAAAAGTTATTTTCTGTATAAATAGGACTAGTATAAAAAGTCTTTAATTACACACTTATTTTGTGGCAGATTTTAGCGTTGCCACTTTTTTTTATTATTTGAACGTTAATTTTATGGACTTAGTTCTTATATATAATAAAGAATTTCTTATCTATACATTCCTATGATCTTAGTATAGTCAAAAAATAATTCAGCATTATTGTTTTTGTTGGTTATTGCTGTTTCTAGGGAGCATTATATTCCAGTCCTGGAGTTTAAATTTAATTACGACTAACGATAAACTCCAGTTGTACATTGACTATAAAGGGTTTTTCAACAGGGAGTAGAGCGACAGGGACAGCAAACGACGCCATATTTCTTGCCGCTCTTTTGACATTTCTCTTCAGTAAGGTTTGCCATTTCATGATGGAAAGATATACGAATTCCAATTTCGGTAGTAAATTTTAATAATTTCGATGTTGAATAATTCACGTATGTTGAACAAATGTACGCAAATATGAAATGTTCACCTTCGACCACAATGAAAATTTTAAGTTTGTGAATTCTTCTTGGGAGATGTCATTTCAATTGCATGCAATTTAAAATCACAGTTTTATTCACCAACTAAATTCGCGTTTTTTACAGTTGCATAATCCGACCCCTTGTATAGACAGGAGCGTTCGCGTCAGCTAATGATCTTATAACACATTGATGTGTGTGCTAAACGTCATTTTAATACACTTCAATGTGGATATATACAAAACATTGCATAATCTGTAAATTTACCATTTTAAAAGTGCGATGCATATCAAAACAGTCATTTTGTGTAAAATGGCACGTCAGATGTTTATTTTTACGGACGCATTAGTGTTTTTATTTTTAAAAAATGAAAATATAACAGAATTGATTACTTCTAAATTAGATTTCTTAGAGTGTAGAAAAAGGTAGCATATATTATTTTTTTTTAAACTATTGACAGTAGCTGCATTAAAGCACCTTTTTATTTTTAGTATGTATATCGACTGCTTATCCAAAAAGTGGTTTTCAGAATTTTTTTTTTTGTATATGAAATTTTACTTCAACATTTTGTTGGTATTGAAATTTATTGGCAATGTGCCACGCCGTGTCTTTTCGTATTTTGAGCGTTTTGCGTCCACAACAAAAATTTTGTCCAAAAATACAAGTTACAAATGTTGAGTCTTTCAAACAGTTTTCAAAAAAAAGTAAGTGGTGCCTGAATTTTGAAAGATGATGACTTAACTCTGTCTGTATATACTTCAACCATGCAAAGAAGTGTTTTTTTTTTTTGTTATTCAATTTCCTAAAAAACTGCAGACTCGCATTTCTTTCCAAAATTTGCATGTATTTTTTTGATATTGTGTGTTTTGTTATTGCATTCTTTGATTACCTGTGTCACGCAAATCGAACACAACAACAAACACACTTCTTGGGTTAGAGTTAAAATCAAGTGTGTAAAAATACATTCGAATCCAACAACACAACATCGATGATCGTTTAATAATAATAGTTTGGCGCTACAAGAACTTAGGTCCTACAAGAACTTAGGTCGAGCTCTTTCACCACTTGAACTGTGCGTGTTATATGTGTACCGAAAGTGGTGGGACCTACAGTTTAATGCCGAATCCGAACGGCAATGTGAGAGCTTTTTCATGGGCAATATTTACTCTCGGAGGTTTGCCATTGTCTGCCGAAATGGTTTTCTATGAAAATATGTTGTTAGCCCCAGTCCAGGTTTGAACATGGGACCTTTCGGCTCGCACTAACATCTGAGCTACCGACGTTACACGTAATCGTTTACAACAACAAAATTCGTCGTTGTCTCTATACAACGAGAAGTTTCAGTTGAGGCGGTATTGCTGGTCGTCCACGATCAAGATTATCTATATTTATGGTCCCTGTCTATTGCCTATTTTTTTCAATGCAATTTTGATTTAACAATATTGCCTACCATGGCCTCTCTGTCAATACCATATTTTTTCACCCATATTGTCTACCGTACTCCACGTTTGCCTGCCATTACTCTGCTAATTTTGCTCTCAGGAATTCCTATAAATTGTGATTTTCATATTAAAAAAATGCTTTCCTGTCTGCTAGTTTCTTTTCATTTCCTGTCGAAAAATTTGTCTTATTTTTTTGTTTCACTCTAAAAAGCACTGGAAACAAACAATGTATTTATATAAAATGTTTTAATGAAATTTAAATAGAGCATATTTAAATATAATGTAGCATAATCACAAAATTAATTAAAGTCAACTGAATAATTAAAATCATCTTTTTGACATTTTATTTGATAAGATTGTCAGAAAAGTAGATTTTTATATTATCCTTGAAAATATTTAAATTAAGTAGACAATAAGCTCTACGAATTTTTAAAATGTAAATATTTGAAAAAAAACTGAAATAATTTAATCACCATTGGAAATCTCTAAAAAAATGCCCACAAAAATCTAATATTTTGTGTATAACAAAATTTTGAACGTGGCAACGCTGCGATTTTTGTTTTCGTAAATTGTCAAAACATCTGATTCTGATTTACAAACAGCCGCTTGTTTATGGTGAATCTCTACCAAAAAAATGTTATCGCTGGACAAAATAAATTGCAACGATCAATTGGAACAAACAATTGCATGTAGAGTGTGTAAATTGAATTACGGAGAGTTTGTGACGTTGGAAAGTGTATTGTCGAATGGCAGCAAACTTATGGACGTTTTCAATGAATACACGCGAATGCATGCATCCGTCGATGACGGACTGCCGCAGATGATTTGTCGCGAATGTCTGAATGAGCTCGAACATGTACAAGAATTTCTTCAAAAAGCACAAAAATCAGATGAAGATTTTAGAAAATTGCTAGAAAATCAATGTAAAACAGGCAACAGCACAAGTAATGAAGTGGCGGGGACACAAAAGTTTATAGAAGACGAGGAGACTTTGTGTTATGATGAAGATGATAATAATTCGCATTATTCGAGTGTGGAAGATGTTGATGCTATCATACAGCAAGAAGAGTATCTTAGTGATAATGTGTATGATGATGATGAGACTAATATAATATATGATTTGGAGAACGAGCCGATGGTCATATCCATGGATAACGTAAAATGTATTTCTGCAGAAACACTGGTGCCTAAATCAGAGCAACAATTAAATGAATCGAAAAACATTGAACTATTGACTGAACCTAGTGATAAGTTTAAAAATAACATCAAAGACCATGCAAAATACATTTGCATCATTTGTAATAAAAAATATAGATCAAAACAGAAACTACGAATACACGAGGGTCTACATTCTAACACAAATAATTTTGAATGTTCAATTTGTCGTAAGTGCAACAAGAAATGTTTTAGAATAGTGTTGATGAATTGCATTTCACCGGTCGAAATCGAGGAAATATAAAACTAAAAAGCGGTTAGTGGTTATAAAAGATAAAAAATTTAAATACCTTTTGACTATTTTTTAGTAAAATCAATGTAAACTCAAATTTCAATTTTTTACATTTACAGGAATTAGAATAAAATAGCAAATAAATTTTGTTTTTTTTTTTTTGGTAATAGTGACACCAATTGCTACGTTTGAAATATATCGTTGATATGGCCTGCCGGTGATCAACCTATTTTCAAATGTTGTATTTAGCGTGGTGTCGGCTTTTTCCAATTCAGCCATTTCGTAATAATTTTATTGTGTGTTCTATCAGTAGTGTTCTTTTTGTCATTGAAGCCATTGAAGTAGCCGTTAAAGTGCAGTTCATTCAATGCCTATTTTATTTGTGTTAAAAGATTCGGAAACCGATACATTTTGATATTTTGTAGAAAAGAAATTTAGCACAATACATCGTCAACGTGAACACCAACGTCGAATTCATTTGAAACAACGCGATTATAAATGCGAAAATTGTCATAAGATTTTCCATTCGCAAGCTGGACTGCAAACACACAAACTACTGCATACCGGCATGCGTCCACATGAATGTGAAGTTTGTGGCAAAACGTTTAGTCAACGTTCAGTACTAAAAACACATCAAACTCTGCATGTGGGTAAAACCATTAAATGTCCACAATGCCCAAAGCTGGTGAGTCGTCCGTCACAGTTAATTTTGCATCAACGTGTACACAGCGGCGAACGTCCATACAAATGTAGCGAATGTGAATCGTCATACATGCAAAAAAGTCATTTGGATCGTCATATGGGCACACATCTCGGTTTACGTTTTCCCTGTGTTCAATGCGATAAAGTTTACACTAAGAAATCATCGCTCAGCATGCATATGCGACAATATCATCCAGAAGAAAATGATGATAACGATGATGAACAATTTTTTAATTGTATTGAATGCTGTAGAGTATTTAGTATAGAAAAAAGGTTAGTGCTTTTTTATGAATTAAAAAATTGTGATTTAACGAAATTCATTTGATATTAGAGAATATATATATATACTATATATAGAATCAAACTTTTTATACAGTACTTATAAAAAGTAGTTTCGTTTTACGTTACTTACATTGTCTCTAATTTGCACTTTTGTTTATGATATTTTTTTCCACTTGTATTTTTGTTCTTAGAAGCCGATTTAGTATTTTATTGGGTTTGAAAAACAGCAACGTCTCTTTTTTTAATACTCGAAGACGTTTGTTATATTGAATGTTTGATTCTATATCCGTCAAATTAAACGATATGGGATCCCATCGATGTTCATAATCTATGTTGATAGGAGAATGATAAATTTACAGCCCTATTCTAAACCCTCGAATACACGATAGAGAAATAAGCTAGAGATAGAGAAAAAAAATCTACCGTAGATCTCCCAATCTTTGAGATCTATGTAGTGTTTACACAACTCTATGAGATTTCTTTTTTCTATATTGCTCTATCTCTAGCTATTTTCTCTATCGTGTAAACTCGCCCTGATTGTTATCAGTAACAATTGTTACAAATGACAATTGAATCAGACTTTTACGTCAATAAAGAAGAAACATAAAATTGACAGAATACAAAATTGTGACAAATTTGAAATTTTGAATCGAGCCAGACAGAATAGGGCTATATCGAAACGAACTTAAAAAATAGACAATTTTAAGTCAACATTAAAATTAAAAATATTTTGATCATTTTATTCCTGTTTGTCAAAGAAGTCTAGTATAATATTAGAGTACACTGTAGTTGTCTATGTTTACGCTCCAATGTTTTTAGCTATTTTTTTCCAACAAATTAAATTTTATTCTGAATAATAATTTTTTTTATTGTTCTTCATTGTAACTCCAAAAGCCTTAAGGCCTTCAGCGTTTTATAATCTATTTTATATCTTGTAATATTTTATTTCATTTTGAAAAAAAATTTATGATGAAATACATATTTTTTATAAAATTATTTTTTCCTAAGGATAAAATTTCCAGAAATTAATTTTATTCCTCAAAAAGCCTCCAACCATAATGTGAAAAAATATTTTTCATAATAATTTTTTATTATTTAAGAAAATTATGTTTTCATTATTTATTATTTTTATATTATTTCGTATTATTTTTTTATTATTTTTATGTTATTTTATATTATTTTATATTATTTTTATATTATTTTATATTTTTTTTTTATTATTTTGTATTATTTTATATTATTTTATATTATTTTGTATTATTTTATATTATTTTATATTATTTTTTATATTTTTATATTTATATATGACAAAATAACATGGCAAAATATTTTTTCATAAGCATTTTTATTAATTAAGAAAAATATGTTTATTTTAATTATTATTTTTGTAATATTTTGTATTATTTTTATATATTATTTTTAAATAATTTTAGTAGCATTTTTATATATTATTTTTATATTAATTTTATATATTTGTTTGTTGCCTGTAATTTCGTAGTTTGGTTGCGACTATTTATTTGTTGTTTGTTTTAATTTTGTTTTAATTAAGTTATAATTATTTCATATATTATTCAATTTGTAAATATTTAAAATAAATAATTTTTTTTTCAACAAAAAAAAAAAAAAAACTCTTTGTGCGTTGCCCCCTGTGAGGTTTGAACTCACGACCCCTGGTTTACGAGACCAGTGCTCTACCACTGAGCTAAAGGGGCAGATGTCTGCTTCTTGACAAAACACACACATAGCAGTCACTGTGAATGCATGCGAACTCGATTATAACAGCAAAATGCTGCTTTTATTTACTTCGAATTTTCGAAGTAAACTACGAACAAAAAAAATTAGAAAAAAGCAGCATTCGCTGCTGCTCTGAGAGAAGCCTTTTAAGAGCACAACAGCATTGCCATATTAACAAAAAAAATATTTTTTTGCGTTTATTTTTTTTGTTAGAAATTGATATAATTTAGTCAAATGTGTTATTCGAGCTGTATACTATATATAAATAAATTCCAAGTCAATAATAGCTGCGTTTTTTTCATAATTTAAATTTGAGCCGGAAAAAATTTTATACGCAAAACAAAAACAAATTTGAGCTAGATAGATTTATCGATCTCAAATTGTTTTTGTTTTGCGTTCAAAATTTGTTTCAGCTCAAATTTAAATTATGAAAAAAACGCAGCTAATATTTCTGTAATAAGAAAATTATCAATTAATCTACTACTTCGATAACATTGTAAGTCCCAGGGGAAATCAATTATTTAAATCAGGAATTGAAACCGTAGTCGATATCCGTTTAAAACCATTCAAATTTTAAAACCTAAACACTAACTAACTTATTTCATAATAATAATAATAATAGTTTGGCGCTACAGTCCTATATAGAACTTCGGCCGAGCTCTCTCACCATTTGAGCTGTGCGTGTTATATTTGTACTCAACGTGGTGGGACCTACAGTTTATTGCCGAATCCGAACGGCGGGTGAGAGCTTTTTCATAGGCAATGGTTTTACTCTCGTAGGTTTGCCATTTACTGACGAGAGGTAGCGCGGTATAGAAAAATGTTTCTATGAAAAGATGTTGTTAGCCCCAGTCCAGGCTTGAACCGGGGACCTTTCGGTGTTTATACTGGCTTTCAAAAAGTATGAAAAACGAACAGATTTTTGTTTTTTTTTTTTAATTGTTGAGTTTTTTTAGTTTTTGTGAGCGTTTTTTCAACATATTGAAAATATAGATAAGAAATATAGGGTAAAAATTTGTCAAGCGTACCTGCACAGAAAAAAATATTGTACGTATATATAAAAATTGATATTAATAGCAAACAAAATCTATTCCAATTAAAAATATGAATGTATATACTTATTATTTAATTAATTGAATTTACACATTTTTTATTAAAATATTAATAGGAATTAATTTAATATAATTTCAATACAACTAAATCTTTAATAGTATTAACTTCTTTTATTTGATACTTTTGATTTATTCATTTTCTTAATTTGCAACACTGTTTTTTTCTTCTGGATTTCATTTTGTTTGTGTGTCTCGTGCGTCGGCGGCGTCGTTCAGTTTCTTCTAACATTATTTTCTTCTACGTTGCTATTTTAAAACAGGATATTGCATGTTATTAAAGCATTAAATGGCTCAATTTATGTTTGCTGTCAAGATTTGAACAAACAGCTTATGATGCTCATTTTGTTGCATATTAAATCATTAAAAAGCGAATATCAAATTTTATGTTTGACTCAATTAATTGGTCCACCTGTAAAGGTTGTGAAAACTGACTTCGGTAAAACATTCCTTAGGTTGAAAGAATTTTACAAAGTATATCAAAAAGTATAAATACTTACTTAATATTTATTTTATGTTATATATTGAATTAAATTATTTTTATTTTTATATGTTTTTATTCGAAAAATATTTTATTTAATTTAACAAAATATTTAATTGATCCAATTTCTATCGAATGAAATTTTTAATTGATGTTGCAATTAATTAATTAATTAATTAATGATTTAAAAATTCCCAATAAAAAATATAATATATATATAACTTTAATATCAATATAACAAAAAAATTAATTAAAGTTTCTCCAATTAACACATTCTCATATTACCAATATGGAATTCAATGTTACTAAAAGTTACATAGGCTGAGTTTCAATTAAAAATTAATTGGATTGATTAACATTTTAGTTATATTAACACACTTTTTTCTGTGTGTACCATTAATATAAATATTTCAGTATTATTATTTTCAATTGTAAAAATACTATTGTTTTAATGGTTTCATCCTATAATAATAAACATGAAATAAAAAACATAAACATGTTCGTTTTGTACGTAATTCTGCGTGCACCGAGAAAATAAATCTTTAAAATCACTTTAAACTCCGGTGCAAAACACTTTATAATTAAAAGTGTACATATATGAAAGTCAGACGTATTTGAAAACTTTAAATTTAAAACGTAAATTTAACGTAACATTTTAAAGATGGACTTTGACTTTTAAAGCGACACTTTTATTTTTTTGTAAAAGTACACTTTAAATTCGACAAATCTTTAAATTGATAGCGTGAACTTTAAAATATAAAGTGCACTTTTTTCTCGGTGTATTTGCTTAAAATGGACGCATGTATTTTTTTAAATTATCCACATTATTAAACGCTACATTGGTAGGGCTGAATGTGTTTAATCTAAATACATTATATTTACACTTTTATTTATTACAGAAAATAAATAATACATTGAACTTCTATTATGGCAACGGACACAAAAATAAATGCAGATTCAAGTATTACAATCAATTATTGGAAATTGAAACGAACATTATATGTGTTTTAACCTTTTGCAACGAGAAGTGTCGTTTTATATATCGACATTTAAATAAAATAAATTATACAATAAAATAAATTAAATCCATGTTTGATTAAATATTTATATGTCTTGCTTATTGTAATTAAAAGAGTGCATTATAAATTTATGGTACAACATATTGTATTAACAGTTTCAATATTACTGTACTAATGGAACGCATCCCATTGACTAATTTTAATAGTATAAATTATTTAATTTCTATATAAATACTATTAATTTACCATGTTTTAATTCTGGGTGTAGTATGATGGGTTACCGAGATATTGATGTCCAAAGTATTTTTCATGAGCTTTACAACAAAAATATTTATTTTGGAAAAAAATATTTTTTTAACCAAAATTATTGAATTTTAAAAACGTTTTTTCTTTTTTTGAAAATTAGCCAGTTTTTTTTTTTATTTTTAATTGCTTGTCTTAAAAAAAAAGATTGAACGTACTACAAATATTTTAAATTGCGATTGCAAAAAATTTTTAAAGCGTGTACAGTTGTCAAATTATCACCCTTATATGCAATTGCTCTCCTGGATTCTGGAATGATAATTTTTTCTAAATACTTAACAAAAAAAAGTGACTGATCGACTAACATTACCACAATTGGTAATTTAACATGTGTATTGCAATTTATGAGTGCTAATGGGCATTCGTTTCCTTAATGTGTCATCTACTGTCATTGATAAATATGTCTACAACTATTTCAGGAAGGACATTGCATTAAAGATGTCATCATTGATATATTAAGGACATCATAAAGAGTAAACGGTGTATTTTACGATTTAAATATTCCAAAAATTTCAAAATTTTAGTATTTCATATTAATTCTAGTTTTTATCAGTCACATTTTTAAATTAAACTTAGTTTAAATCAGATGTCATATCACAAATAATCAAAATGTCAATTTAACTGATTGCTAGTTGTTTTTCTGTCTCTAAAATTTAACTTGATTAGTGAGTTTTGACTTGAAACTATAGACGTTTTAAAAATATAGAAAAATATTAAACTAAGTTTAAACTTGCACTTAAAAGCATTACTTAATTTGTAAACAAGCCCATGATTGGCAATTATGCTTTTCATAAATGTATATGGAACGTGAATCAAGAAAATATTAATGGTTCCAGAATTTTTAAAAATAATTCTAAATTCATTTATATAATTTTAATATATTTTTTTTTGATCTTATTTCTTTTCAGCTATCGCAATCATATGAGAACCAAGCACAATGTCTATAAAAATGCCGCCGCTGCCGATAAACAGCTAATCAAAGAAACCGGCGAGGAAGAACATTAGTTTCTACATTATAATTTTATTATTAACAATTTACAGTAAAGAAAATAAACATTCATTAATTAATTATATTTTAATTAAAAAAGCAACAAAAGAAAAACCACGTAAAGTTTAAATTCCTCTTCGCACCGGTTTCGGTGCAAATAATATTTTAGCCGGTTTGCACAGCTCCAGATCAATGCCCGGACGCACGGCCAAACACAACATTATCTCCACCGACGACGCCTCCGTCCAGACGCTGTGCGACAACAGTATCGTTGTGCGCAGCCGCACATTCGTCGCATGTTCACCCTGCTCGGTCATGATTTTCTTGAAGTCGGTCATCTTCGGCACCACCGTGTGCACATGCTGATCCGGATATTTGATTTTGATACGCATTTCGTGACGTTGTGCATCCTGCAAGTTATCGATTTCCGCAACAAAGGGCAGCGCTGCAATCAGACCGGCCGTCACCTTGATCACATTGTCCTGTGACATTTGCGGACACGGTTCGATAATATTGGCGATGCACATGCGTATTAAGACATTGGCCGGTGGCGTGCACACGGGCGATGCGTTCTCTACGAGCGGCAATATTTCACGATAGACGCGTCCCGGCTTGGGATCACTAATCAGCGAGAGTTGTGTCAGCAATGCAGTGGTGAATGCGTCCGGCTGCATGGCGGCGTTGTCATCATCATTCAGAAAGTTGCTCAAATCGGCGGCAGTCTTTAGCAGCATTTGACATGGGCCCAACGCGCTCTGCGAGCGATCGCGCACAATGTGCACCAAGTGCAGGGCACAAGCGCGAATACTGATTTGCTTGACAAGCAACATATCACCGTACGTTAGGCCGGAGAACATATGTTGCAGCTTGAGACAATTGCGTATGAGTTGTGCCAGTGACTCTTTGAGTGGCGCGCGACTGTGCTGTGACGCCGTAAAGCCGACCTGCAGCTGCTCGATTTGTATTTGTGCTGCTAGGAAGGTTTCCAGAAAATTCGCCGTTCCATAGAGCTCAGGATCAATTTCGCCCAGACGCTGTAGATTGTGTTTTGCGGTGCTAAGCAACGCTACACGCTGCTTGGAAATGGTGAAAATTTCACGAATATTCGCAAGTATAGTTTCGAGATATTGACGCGATGTGGCGCCACCACACAGCTGCTGTTCGATGGTTTTCTTCTTGGAAACGCCCTTGATGGGCAGATGTGGCACCAGGTGCGGCATTGCATCACGCAGGTAAGCGTAGTGTTTAAGCGTTACATCGGGAAACAGACTGATGATGGGTACCAAATGTTCGGCCGCATTGAACAACATAATTAGAATGCAGAGGTATGCGGGCTCCTCGACATCACGTTCGGCGCTATCGAAGAGCGGATGATCCTGCAGCAGATGCGATGTGACGCCCATACAAAGATCCGGATGTTTTTGGCCTACTTTGCGCATACAACCGAAGGCAGACATTTTGTCCTGTGGATATTTGGAGAGCACATCGAGCAACTTTTGCACAACCATCAGCAGGCAGGCCTGCGTCGAAACACGACAGGCACCCAACATCAGGTGCAGGCCCTCGCGCACCTCGGCCGAATAATCTTCGAGCGCACTCAGCATAATTTCCAATTGATCTTCACGCAGCACAATATGCTGTGATATCGCTGTCAGACTGTAGATGGAGCGCAAGCGCACATCTTCGATTTCATCGTTGAACATATCGACAAGGAAATCCAGGCTAGTCACGGCAAAATCGGAATTCGACAACGCCAATTTGCACATTGAGTCAACGGCCGCAGTGCGCACCTCGAGAAATTCATCCTCGAGACCGTGTACCAGAGCACCGCATGCACCGCTCTCAATCAACGAAATGCCAGCGGCATCGAGACGTTCTTGTGGCGCATCGTCGGCCCAACGTTTGCCGGACGACCACTGGCCGCTGTTGACGAGTTGTGCGCCACGCTCATGTGCGGATTTTTTGCGTCGCAAGTTGCTCATTAGTTTCTTGTCGAGCGTTTGATTGAGAAACTCAGAGCTGACCTGCGTCATGTTGCCCAAGTGTTCGGCAGCCTGCAATGAAACAGGTTAATTTATTTTTTAACAATAACATAACGAGATATAATTCATGCGACTCGAAATTTAATTAATTTTGAAAATATTCCCAATACCATTTAAATGGAATTTCTGAATTACAACTGATGTCTTTTGAATTCTAATGGGATTTCTGAATAGCAATTGATGTCTTTTGAGTTTCAAATAGATTTTCTGAATTAGAATTGATGTCTTTTAAATTTCAATTTGAATTTCTGAATAACAATTGATGTATTTTGAGTTTAAAATGGTATTTCTGAATTACAATTGATGTATTTTGAATTTCAAACAGAATTTCTGAATTACAGCTGATAACTTTTAAATTTCAAATGTAATTTCTGAATTACAATTGACGTCTTTAGAATTTCAAATGGAATTTCTGATTTACAATTGATGTCTTTCTGAATTTCAAATAGAATTTCTAAATTACAATTTCGAATTTCAAACAGAATTTCTGAATTACAATTGATGTCTTTTGAATTTCATTTGGCCTTTTCTGAATTACATTTGTAAATGGTGTTGTCAGACGATATTGAACCGCATAATTAATTACTTTTGGAATAGTGTGGAAATAAATATTGTGCTTCTCTCTCACCTGTGTTCGAATTTGTATAGATAAATCACACAGTGCACCGCAAACTTTGCTAAATGCCGCATCAATCAGACGTATATCCTCGTCATCATCATTAACAATCATATAGTCGGGATGCGTGACGCCCAACTGATAGACCAGTTGCAATGCCTCCTTTCGCACGCATTCATAATCATCACGCATAGCATCGACAGCGCGTTGATACAACGCTGTTGACAGCACAGCGCCACGATCACCCAAACACAATATGGAACGCAATGCCTGCGCACGCACCCCCGAATCCTGTGAGTCTGCATAATGGCCAATCGTGTCAATGATACCTTTTTTGGCATCGGCAAGCGATACAAATGCCGAAAGCACCATCAATGCATTCTTTTGCGTCTGATGTGATTCAGAGGTAAGATGTTGCTGCGCAAAAAATGCAATTTTTGTCACGTGTGTCGATGGCAACAGCTTCAAATTGCGTGCACCAATCTTGTGCAAACTATACAAGCCCTGTGCAATGACCTTCTGTGATTTCTCCTGCTTCAACACCACAATTATTTCGTCTATTAACGCATTGACAATTTCCGCAACACGCACCTCCGCCAGATCGGCAAGCAGTCCAAGTATTTTGACACGTACCGTTGTGTCGCCCTGTGCTGCATCCTGTCGAAACAATTCGATGAGTTTGTGTATGGCTTCGTACAGTTCGGGCACCTCAGCATCTTGTAAATTGAGTTCGTCCGCGATTTTGACCAACACCTCAAGCAGTTCTTTGCTGTTTTGTGCGTTGTTGCTCTCGAGCAGCACTGCAATGGGCAGCGCTTTGTTAAGGCCCGCTTTGGATGTTGCCTGTATGCGTATTTTTTTGGCCGGTTTGGCGACAGACTGCTCAATGGTTTCCGTCACCGTGAGTGGTCTTTTTAGAGCCACTGCCATTGTTTAAATAGTATATTTTATTAAATAATTAATTTCACAACACGCTCAGGGCATCAACAATGGAAATAAATAAAATAATTTGACAATTCTACAGTTCGGATATGGAGGTGTTTAGAAAATGCGACGGAACTGACAGCGTTGCCATCTTGAAAAAGGTAAATCATTTGTGCGTTAAATATAATTAATAATAAATATAATTAAGTTATTAATACAAATTTAATAAATAATAGGGAATTAAATGTCGTAGTTAAGGCCAAATCGCAACGTTGCGTTAGGTCGTGCTTGCGTTGACACAAAAAGTAGAATTTATAGAAACCAATGATTCAAAACGTAAGTAGACCTCATGCGTTTTATCGTAAATACTCAAAATATCGTAAACGCAACGCAAAAGTTAAGCTACTCTCTACTAGGTCGTTCGCTTGACATTTGTCTAATAAACGTTTTTCATAGAATTTAGTTTCCATAAAGAATTATTTGAAAAACAATAACAATAATTGTATTTGAACAAAAAATAAATTTTTAGTGTGCGAAAATTGTTTAACTATACCTCGAATAAGAAAAATGGATAATAACGCAACCGTAACGCAATGCTTAATTGCAATTTGAAAAAGTGTTCTGATGCGTTCGGAGAACAAAGATCGTAACGCCTGAGCAAAGTATAGCCAAAGTCGATAAGCGGACGACCGACCTAACATAACGTTGCGATTTGGCCTTTATTCTCGAAATAATGTCGTTAATTGATTATTCGTGTGAAATTGTACGTTCCTATCCTTTGGCTCAATAAAAAAATATAGTTTTAATTTTTTCTACAGGTGGTTAATACTGTATAATTGCCAAACTAAGAATTATTGGTGAACAAGACCAAGCAAGATGTCGATGATTGCATTTATTTAGAGATATCGTCGAAAGATCATAAATTCCAAAATATCACTGAAAAACGTCGATGTTCTGCAAAAAGGTTAGTTTTTATTTATATATTTTTAAAAAGGAACAATATGTATATGTGATATATATTTCAAGATAATATGTACAGCAACAATATTTTACGCCCTCGTATTAGTATTAAAAATTTAAATCATATTCGGTAATCGGATGCATGGAATCGAATTGCAAAAAATTGTTATTGTTATATCGATCCTCATTTAAAGGCACATGTCTACTTTATTTTAATAGACTGAGATTTGGAAAAGTTGATCCGTTGCATTTGTTTGGCTTTGATATTTATATCAAAATGAACACGCTTTTTAAAATGGGCTTAAACTCCTACAGCCTAACCAATAAATGAAATAAAGTCGACTTTAAAGATAGTATCAGCTTTTTGACAAATAAATATATGAGAAAATTGTCAAAAAAGCTGATACTATTTTTAAAGTCGACTTTATTTCGTTTATTGGTTAGGCTGCTAGATTCGCGTCAAAAATAAAAAAAAATGCTACTTGTTTCTAATTAAATAATTTCCTCTCAATTTGTACTCATATGTATTATTTGTAAGTGTACCCAATTTCAATTTTTTGTTTTGAGTATCACAAGTTTGTTTTATATATTTGACTAACTCAGAAAACAATTTCCTTATTTTAAGAAAAATGTACTTGAAATAGCGGCAAGTTCAATTTTACTTAATTTAAGGAAGGTTTTCCTTATTAGTGGATTGTGTTGAAAAGTGGATTGATCGCACAATTAGTGTCATCTCCTGAATTGATTTGGCAATGTCCGGCTATCTGTCTGTTGAAATCATGATTACACGTAATGGTCCTCATGGACCTCATGTAACACTATTATCTACGTGCCAAGTGATATTTTTTGTTATCATAAACCGACACACTACGAAAAAAAAGGAAACATTCAATAATACCCATACGTAAACTCAAATGAAAGGTATTTGTTTCACTATAACAAAGATGCAATTGCTTTCAAGTAAATCCTGGTGACTTTAGGACCATTTTAATCAGTCTTTTTATTTTTACAATGGATTACCACATAAATTACTAACATTTGTATTCGACCAAGACCGACTATAATTTTCTTATTCTCACTCAAAAGCACACTATTTTATTTTCGTATTGTTCAAATTCCCCATGAGTTTTAACTAGGCTTACTGCTTCTTTTTTTTGTGCTTCAACTTCAAATTGATTTCCCTCAATACCCCAGACAAAAATACAAAAATAAAAAACTTTTAGATATTTAGTAATTTGATGGTTTATTAAATTTGTTTCATGTTCAAATATTAATCAATTTACGTACACTTCGTTATGCATAATTTCCAAATTCATATAACTTACATCATATACGTAATTAAGTATTAAATTTATATAGATATTAATAAAAACGTCTTCAAATTAAAAATAGTTCTCCCCTTTGATTAATCTTTTCTACGCTTTTTATCCGTATTCGAACGATCCGATTTGTCTTCGCCACGTTTTGGCGCCTTCTTGGCCATGTTCAAGAACTGATCCAAACCGAACGGATCCTCCTCCTTCTCAAATTGCACTGGTCCAGAACGCTGCGGCGCACTGCCACCCTGACCACGCGATGTACCCGAAAATTCCTTGTCCGGCACAAAGCGCTGAGTATTCACAATGCGATCCAAGTCAGCACCATAAGTATCGTTGTCCGCCTGTTTGGTCGGCCTGTACAAATGTGTGCCCAACGATGCCGACTCACGCCACGGCTTGTCGTACACATTGTACGCCTCATCGTCGCCATAGCCCGAGTCCATGCCCTTGGTAGTGTTGAAAAGTCGCTGATCGAAGAGTGTCTCACCGTTTGTGCCCGTTTTGGCGGGCATGCCCAGCGCAATTTGTTCCGATATATCACGCTCACGTTCACGCTGCAATTTGGAGCGCTTGTCTGGCGCTGCACGTATCAAGTTGCGATCACGTTGTCGCTCACGATGCCTTTCGGCACGCATTTCATTACGTTCGCGCGTCTCAGCGTTGGGTGCCGCGGCAGCTTCCTCGGGATTACGCAGTCCCGCACGTTCTTCACGCGCACGTTGCGCCATCACCCGCAACATATCCTCCTTCTTTTCCTTCTCCTTTTGTGCGAGTTTCTTTTCGAGCTGTGCACGCGCTTCGACAGCCTCGCGCGCTTTGCGATCTGCTATGTACAGAGCCTCTGCCATCTTGGCGAACTTTTCGTTGATGTGCACCTGCTGCAGACCACGACCATCGGCCGCCAGACGTTTGTCCAGCGGTATGGTGTAACCTGCATGGTATAGAAAAAGAAAATAAAACTATTTGTTATATGCGATATGTGTCAAAGCAACGACCTTTTGCGTTCTTCCAGTTCGAAATGCATGGCGGTATCTTCCACTCCTTCTGCTCCTTGACTGTGACTTTGCGAGAGGGCGAGTGCAAGACAGGCGCCGGCGGCGAAGGTGGTCCACGCGGAATTTTTTTATTGATGCGAAACTTCGGTGGTTCCATGGGATCTTGCTGCGCCTCCACCATGCGTATGACACGTTGTTTGGCACCCGAATTGAAGGCGTCGCCTTGTTGCGATGGTGTGTAGCGTATATATTGTGCAGGCGCAGATTTCTCTGCATGGCGCACCGGCATCGCAGATGCTATTTTCTGATTTGTCAGCTTTTCCAAAGCGCGACGTGTTTCTTCTGTTGTTTCGGCTATGGTTTCCGCATCGGGTCGCTGCAATTCCTCTGCATCCTCGGCCAGTACTTCTGCGGGCAGCAGTTGTGTAATTGATGAGTAGACAACCTTGTCCTTGCCATGTCCCTGACGCGCAATGGCATCGTATTTGATTTTACCCTTTTCATCCAGACGCACTGCGAGCGCATTTGATTTCTTGCCAAGGTTTGAAGGACAACCAATGCCTAGAACAGTGCAGCATCAATGCTTTTTTTTCTTTTAATTGTACAAATATTTTCAAAGAACATACCTAATGGATATTGTGCCACATGAATTTCAGGGAACGCACCACCATCTCCGAAGTCTGCCTCCGTGCGTGGTATCCAATCTCTGCGTTGCCCGTATGGTGGGGCTGCGATTTTGGCCGAGACGAGTGCGCCCATTTGTGGGGCACCCTTTGCGGCCACACGTCGTTCATCTTCTCTGTCCCAGACGGGATTTGCGAGTGTAGGCAAAATGCTCGATAACGACATAACACTTACTAATAATTATTTTTTATTTGTTAGGTGTTTTTTTTTAAGTTCAATTTAATAAAAAGAAAAAATTGATACGCAGCAAATTGAACTGCGAGAAAATGGAAATAAAAGATGGTGTGTGTTATCGATGACAGTTATCTTATGTCAAACTTTTGGTTTGACCTGTACAGTAAAGATACATCAATAGAGTTGCCAATTTTATAAAGAAAATCAAATGTTGTAAACGTACGATATCGTTTTAAAAATTAAATAAACTAAAAAACAAATGAAGAAGTTAACTTTAACCACTCCGACAAAAATGTAGGAATGAAAATTTGCACCGACCCCTATCAGTCGGCATTACGAACGTTTAACGCTCCAAAATAATCGATAATATCGATCATTTTGCTCCTAAAAAACTCAATTAAAAAAATTTAATATTTTTTTTTCTAGTAAATAATTATGGCTCGTATTTTCAAGTCGCACAAAAGTTAATCAAAATTTATTATTTTTTTTATCAAAAGTTAATTAAAAAAAATGCTAGAAATGTTTAATATCTTTAGAAATATTTAAGGAATTGTTTTTTTAAACCATTTAATGTAATTAAGAAGCAAGTAAATATAAAAATAAAATGCACTTGTATCGTTAAAAACGTAAACAAAATGATCATAAAGTATTCAAATGATTATCATTTATGATATCGTAACAATAATAAAAACGAATATTTACAAACAAAAAAAATAGATTATTACGAGTATATATCGTATTTTATGATCATAAACGATCTAAAATTTACCATATATGAGTTTTTAGTTCGTTTATGATAGCTCGTTACAATAGACAAATTAATAACGAAACTGTATGCGTTTTCGAATCATTTACGATTCTCATATTCGATTATTTTAGTCATTATTTACGAATATTTGCTTTCACGTAAATGAAAGCAAATATATCGTTCATGATATTTTGGTCGGCTGAGATCATAGGAAGTACAACAGTTCATTTAAATAATTATTTGAATGATTGAAAAAAACAACAAACAAAAAAACACCATTTATGTAAATAAAATATGTTTATAATAGAATCATTGCAATACAGTTTTGAACATACAAACTAATTATTAAGAACATCGTAAAACATTTTTAAAATAAAATTGACAAAAACAATATAATAATAGAATAACATTTCCTGAATATGGGGTCTAACAATTTAACTATTTATACGCATACGTTCTATAGGTTTTCTACCTTGAATTCGAAAACGTTTGGACGATGATGAAGAATCACAAATTGATGACAAATCACTGTTGGTATACGACAAATATGTTGACTGGTGATCAGTGGTATATGTGCGTTTGCGCTTTAACGGCTGCAACTGATCATCATCGATAAGGGGTTTGGAACGGACCATCGAACCTTGTTTGAAAATAAAAATAAAAGAAATATTTTATTTATGAATAATTCATATATGAACTATTTTATATTTTTTATTCATATATGTATATTGGTATACCTGCAATTGAAGCACAACGTTTTATTAATGACTTTGAGCCAGTTTCGCCAAGCATCGAGACCGAATCATTCTTTTTTACTGTCATCTGTGCGCCTTTCAATGACGGTAACCGCATGACTGAAGACATTAATGACCAGAGTCGTCCAGATGCTGCAGCCGCTGGTTTCTTAACATCCTCTTCTTGAACCGACTCCTCTTCTTGAACCGACTCCTCTTCCTCGGCCGCAAAAACTTCATCGTCGTCGTCATCAAAGTCTTCAGTTACATCTTCGATGCGACTGAATGATGCAGTCTTTGCACAGCAACGCAAAGATGGACGACGCGAAGGCGAATAATAGGGTTTTAACAGTTGTTTGCCATCTTCTTTTGATGTAGATTTGTCATCATTAGAGTTGGCTTCTCGAGGTACACGTGATTTTCGAACAGGTGTTGCATCGGGCGTAAAGAATACATCGTTTGGTGAATGTTCAGGCTGTAAATTTTGTTGTTTCGACTTTGACTCGACATCAACTTTTGGCGTCTCAAACATTATAAGATTTTTCTTAATTACAGCACCTTTAATTCGTGTTGTTGGTGTAATCGGTGGTAGAATATGACAAGCAATATTTAAAGCTGTCGAGTGTCCGGCGGGCACCATCTCTTCTACGCTATCCTCATTGGAATTATAATTGTTAATATGCACATTGCGACTCAGCTCTGTCGATGTATGTATAATTTCGACACTACGACAAGTTTGATATACGGAATTTGGAGCCGAAGCAGTACTGGCTCCGCTGCTATTTGTTGTAATCGAACATGGTTTAGTGGTGCTGGTACTTGAGGTGCTGCTTATGTTATCATTGCTCGATATGGCTTCTAATTGTTGCATGCGTGTAATGACAATAGATTCGGTTGTGGTTTTTTTGGAAGACATCAAGACTCCCTGCAGTAGTTGATTGCCCTTCGGTAGACGTCCGAAATCGCCAGCAACTTCGGCATTGTTACGATGATCACATGGCACGGAATTAAAGCGTCGCATTGCAGGCGATAGACGCAAATCCAGCGGTGACGATCCAATTTTTGCTGGTGTATTTGCAATTTTTATTTCTTCTGTTGGTTTTTAATTTTAAGAAAAAAATATTGATATACTATGTTTATAATTATCATGGTAGTGACTTCAATTTAAATTATTAGATGTTGCATGAATGAAAAATTCGTATTTAATTAAATAATTTTTTACTTACGTGGTGAACTATTATCAATTGAGTCGAATATTTTCTTCCGGTTGTGACCGCGTACATTACCCGTGAAACCATGCTCTACGAACGCTTTTTGTATGCTCTTTGACATGACTTGACGCAAGGGCGTAACTGCGGACATCTTTGCACGAGCTCCAACTTTTCGATAGCGGTTCACATCCAATGACTGTTTTGCTGGTGTACTAAAAAACACACCATCTTTTAATATATGAAAAACTAGACCTTAATACTTTTGATTTTTAATCTTTGATTTATTGGAATAATATGGATACTATATGCAATACAATGTAATAAAAATAAAAGCATACCCTCTGTGATTTGTCACTGGTAAACTGCTCTCAGAATCAAATCCACTATTGTAAATACTCGAGACGTGTGCAGCAGATGCATTGAAAATCTGTTCCTTGGGCTTGGCAAACAACATTTCCGCATGCAATGGTGTCGAAGTGGTTCGCACAATTTTACCCTTGGTCGTGGATGTGATACCAATGCTCCGTCTAATGGACGAATTACTGATTGACGAAATATTCTTAATGGACACACTGTCGCTGATAAATTCCTCGAGCGCAATTTTACTCTTAGCTTTCCAACGTAGATTTATCATGGATATTGGCGTTATATGCGTATCGTTGTTGTCGTTTATGGCACGCATCGGAGATGTTTGTGTAGCGATCGTGGTAATTTCTTTGAATTTTGTATCTTCATCTTGAGGCACATCGGCGCCTGCTGACAATGAACCTTTTTGTGGCAGACAAACGTCCCGCGGTTGAATACATTTTGAAAATTCTTTAAGGTCCTCAATTTTTGTATACATCTAATAGAAGTGTTTAGAATAAAATTATAATTTAAAAATTCAAAAATGTTGTATCTAATTTATGAGTAGAATGATCCAAGTCCAAGAATTGAGCGTTTATATTTTAGCATCTGTTGGACTTGGACCCTTTACTTTATGTAAGCCTGTAAACTGCATATATACCTTAAAACACTTTTGACAATTTAGCGGCAGATGGTTTTCTTCAATATGGTCTAACAATTCGGTATATATTTCTTTTTGCAAAGGCAACGGTTTTTCTTTGCATATCGGACAGAATAAATATATTGTGGTCGTAGTCATTTCGCCAATATATAAATCTGCATCAACAGCCTTGGGCATAATTGCAGGTTTTCGCACAATAATTGCATGATTTTTAACTTCATGTTTGTGACGACATTTTGAACAGCAGAAAATTTTTTTACAAACTTCACAAATAACCTTTTTATTAAAACAAAATATATTAATTTCAGTAAAAAATAGAACAAATATAATAATGCAATATTTACATCATCAGGAACTCTCATTTTTTAATAGAATTAATTAAAACAAAACTTAAATGAACAAATAAAAAATTATTTAGTGAACTATTGGTAAAATTATACTTTAATTAGTTTTCATCTCAAGTAACGGTTGATTTTATGTATACGTACTCATATCTAGTGATGTTAATAAAGGATTTTTTTTATTTTCAACAACATAACTCGATCGTTTCTTGTATTCGGTAAATGAATTATTAGCTTTCAAAAAACATTTTTTCGGTTACGATTTGTTGCTATATATTTAATTTTATTTTTTTACCCACTGGGATATTTTCCATACAGATTACATTTAATTATTTACAACAATTTAATTAATACTAAAGTCGATCAAGTCACACTGAAATTCATCTCGTAGAGCACCTAATATACTATAAATTATTTAATTTAATTATTATTATTATTATAAATACAGCACTATTCTAGAGAGTACTGGCAATGACAAAACAATGACTAATATTGGTCTTGAAATTTGCAATTATATTTACGATTTACAAAAACGTCCGAAACACAAATTTACGTCGCGTAATCAATGCACTTTTGTTGCAAATATTAAAAAAATTCACGTAAAATATATTCCAAAATTTGACATTATAAATTGTTTACATTTGAATTTAAATTTTTTGACAGTTAATTGTGTTGAGCTTTCAATTTGTCACGTTTAAATTAGAATACAGTAACAATTATTTATAACAAATACATGACTCGGTGTATGACAATATTTCAATGACTTGACTACTTTGTCTCGAAAATGCCAGAATACGGCTATTAGTGTAAAATTAAAAATAACGCACTATAATTTTTTGTAAAAAATAAATTATATGTACAAAAATGTATTAATTTTAAATTAGAATTATATATTAAAAATAAATAATTTTGGTTTTATTTTTAATTTGGGAAAATTATAATTTTTATTAAAATTTTTGTTGAACCGTTTTTTTTTTTTTTTTTGTAAATTTCTTTTGTTGAAAAATATTAATATTAAAATATATAATAAAAAATAATACTATTATTTCATATATTTCAGTGTAGGGCATTTTTCAAATAAATGTTTATTTAAATAACAATTCAAACCAAATTTTATTCATTATTTTATCAATCGTTATTAAAAAAAACAATTTTCAATCATTTATTCGTTCTTCGAAATTTCAATCAAATTTTTATTATTTATTTATTTTTACAATATTTTATAAATAAATTTGTAAAATATACAAAGAGGCGGTGGGTTTCAAGACCATTGTGCACTTTCTAAAAAAGTTGTTAATTAAATTTCATTTATTACATTATGCTGATTAATTATATAATTAATTGTATTTAATGTTTCGTATCTGCTGCAAACTAGTACAGTATCAATTGTTAGATTGGTTTTGGTAATTTGACAAATCATTTTTTTTATTAAGCAAATTTATGCAAAATAAAATAAAAATAAAAATTTATTTTAAACAAAACTTTCAAATAATTGTGAAATATTTTCCATACAAACTAAATTTATTCCTTATTCAAAATTTTTGAATAAAAAAAACGATGTATAAACAATTCGAATATTTTATAATATCGTAGTAGAAATACGATATTATAAAATAACAATGTAGGAATTTTAATAATGTGGGAGGTTATTTATTTTTGTTGAAAAGGGGATGGCAACTCTGAATTATATTGTGTTACGTTGAACATACCCATTGGATCCTGTTTACATTTAATTATATTGTTTGACGTTTAAAAAGTAAACAATAATTATTTATATTTTAATTTATTTAAAATCGGCGTGCAACAATTGTATATTTAACTACGATTTTAAACCAAATAGCTGACCAAGAAGGAGCTACGTCCGTGACGAATTTAATCCCAATTTGCTATTTTATTACAACAACTCAATACAAACTATTTCGCCTAAAGTTGCCGCAAATGAAGTCAACTCCGACCAAACGGCTGCAAAAGATGGAACACGAGATGATGGTCTACAATTAAAAAGAAGACCCGTTCTTAATAAAAAAAAGCATTATGAATTTAGCAACTACATGTCGTACATGCCTTCAACAGAACCTTGATGAACCAGTACCTATTTCGACAAGTATTTGGGAATTTCTGGAGTTGGAATTACGAATGCAGCGAATACCACGCGTCCATTCACTGCTGGAACTGCCACAAAATGTTTGCGTTGACTGCTATCGAAGTTTGATTACTTTCAAACGGTTTTATGCTCAGTGTCGCGATGCAGAGGATTTTTGGAAAATTAAATTGGACAATGGCCTGGCAAAGATTCATGACAAAGTACAAGAAAGTGCGGTATCTCTTGAACATGAACCCATTGATGTGGTGGTCTTCGAGCCAATAAGAAATGAAACAAATACTACTTGTGTTAAGGAGGAGACTGAACTGTTGATGGAAACAAACAACATATTCAAGAATGATAAAGTTGCTGATGATGGTAATGATGAAGAACAGCAACAACAAGAGTTAGAACAACCCTCAGAAGCATCGGAAGAAAACCATGATTTTGAGGCTATTTGTGAAACTGAAATCCATTTTAATTCAGAATTTGAAGCCAATGGTAATATTGAACTTGAAGACGATACCATCATAATGGTAGAGTTAAATGAAGGCGAATTTACTGATGAAGGTACATATGTACTATAGTCTGTATTCAGCTTGTGTCTATTTAAGATTCAAGTTCGAGTCCGAGTAGATTTAGTTCGTTAGCTTGATGATAAACTTTTCGTAATTTAAATAAATATATTGGTTTTATAGATAGAACTGAACAATCTGCCGAAAATATGCCACCGTTGTCGTATGACGAGGAAGACAATGACGACGATGAGGACATTAAAGAAGCTGCTCAGCGTCGCAAGAGTAATCAAAAACGTTTTCAATGTCAGCATTGTGGTAATTATTGAATCATTTCATTATTAAAATCCTGCTTCTTAGTTATTTCTCAGTATAAGAAAACAAAAAAAATAATATTCTTAATTACTTTTTGCGTTTGTTTCTTTAAACGTTAATAAAGGATCTCGAGGACTTATGTTCAATACAATCTGATTTAAACCATTATTTCATGCAATGTTGTTTCTTTCAGAGAGACGTTTTGCCAACCGCTATGATCTACATGCGCACGAGAACATACATTCGGGCATAAAACCATTCCACTGCGACGTCTGTGGCAAATCATTTCGTCAGAAAAATGTCCTGCGCACACATCAGACACTGCATTTTGGCAAGAAGATCCAATGCCAAGAGTGTGGCAAAAAGTTTGCACGTAAATCTCAACTAATCATACACGATCGTATGCATCGTAATGAACGACCATTTCAATGCGACTACGACAAATGCAGTGCTGCGTTTCGTGAGCGACAACATTTGATGGCGCATCAAAAAATACATTCGGGTGTGCGTGAGCATCAATGCGAATATTGTGCGAATGCTTTCTATAATCGTAAAGGGCTGTTGGCTCACTTGCGCGATGTACATGGTCCGGATCACTATAAGTGCGATTTGTGTACGCGTGCTTTTAACAAACCCTACAAGTGGGTGATGGAGTCCTTATTTTTTGGAATTAATTAAAACATTTGATACGCTTATATTTTTGTAGACTACGCAGACATATGCAATCAATACATGATGTCGAACTTACGGATGTCTCCAAGTACAAGACAAGCAAGAGTGTGGAGCCTACAAGTGAAGACGCCGACGATGTTTCAGTTTGTGAAGAGGATACGTGAACTGCATGCCATAGAACTAGTTTTGTGAGATTATTGAGAACACTTTAAAACGTTTACTAATTTATTAAATCGTGAATTTGTATCTAATTGTGACATATTCAGATACATTTTTCAAACTGAGATTGAACCGAATTTGTATCTGCCATAACTTTTGTTATTTTAGTCTTTAATCTGGAATGTTTAGAAATACCACGGTGTGATAGCAATTTGAATAATTGAGAGCTCGAGACAGCCCAATCTTGAACAAAATAATTTTTCATTTCATTTTTAATATTCCCACAAATAATATAATAATCCCATTCCAACATTTTATTCAAATTAAATTCGATATATCGTAGTTATCATTAGGTTTTCTATTATTGCAATGATTCGAGTTGCAATTTTTATTGAAAAGCGAGATTAAAATACTTATTTGTCATGTTTTACACAGATTTAATTGGAAATCGTTTGGAAATTATAAGTAAATGGAGTAGTTTTATTACTATGGAGACTTGTGGTTAATTTAATTAATTAAATTACAGGGTAAATATATAAAATTGACATGTAGTTATTTATTTTTGCGAAAAATCGAATGGCAACTCTGAATGACATTATGCTACGTTGAACATACCCTTGGCCTAGGGTTCTAAAATCGAACCCAAAAGTCGACTTTTTCAAACTATCTAAAAGACAGTTTCGACTAATCGATTATTTCACTTGTAAAAGTCGATTAGTCGACTAATCAAACATTGATTAGTATAACTCTACACACTGAAAAAAAAGTGTGTAAATATAACTAAAATGTTAATCAATCCAATTAATTTTTAATTGAAACTCAGCCGATGTAACTTTAAGTAGCATTGAATTCCATATTCGTAATAATGAGAATAGGTTAATTGGAGAAACTTTAATTAATTTGTTTGTCATATTGATATTAAATTTGTTATATATATTATATTTTTTATTGGGAATTTTTAAATTATTAATTAATTAATTAGTAACATGAATTAAAAATTTCATTCGATAGAAATTGGATTAATTAATTATTTTGTTAAATTAAATAAAATATTTGTTGAATAGAAACATATGAAAATAAAAAATAATTTAATTCAATATATAACATAAAATAAATATTAAATAAGTATTTATACTGTTTGATATGCTTTGTAAAATTCTTTCAACCTATCGAATGTTTTACGGAAGTCAGTTTTCACAACTTCTACAGGTGGGCAAATTAATTGAGTCAAACATAATTTTTGATATTCGCTTTTTAATGATTCAATATGCAACAAAATGAGCATCATAAGCCATTTAATACTTTAATAACATACACTAAATAAAGCAATATCCTGTTTTAAAATAGCAACATAGAAGAAAATAATATTAATAATTAGAAAAAACTGACGCACGAGACGCACAAACAAAAAACAAAATGAAATCCAGAAGAAAAAACAGTGTTGCAATTTAAGAAAATGAATAAATCAAAAGTAACAAATAAAAGTAGTTAATACCATTAAAGATTTAGTTGTATTGAAATTATATTAAATTTATTCCTATTAATATTTTAATACAAAAATGTGTAAATACAATTAATTAATTAGTAATTACATTCATATTTTTAATTGGAATACGATTTTGTTTGCTATTAATATCAATTGTTATATATACGTACAATATTTTTTTCTATGTACATTGGAATATTATCTAAGAATTGGATAATTATCTAAGAAAATAGCGTTTTCACATTTCATTGTATTGTCAAAAAAGTAGTTTTTAACTTGAATGTTTGTAATCATACTCCTTTCAATTTACTAAATATACTATGTCTGGAAAATATCCCAAAAAGTACAAATAATTAAAAAAAATAGAAATTTCTATTAATTTTTAAGTATCGAATATATTTTTGCAAAGAAAATCCCGAATCTCAAAAAAAAATGGTGGCAACTTTATTCTTTTTGAGTGGTTTAGCAACTTTTGAGTTATTTAATTTGTCATTCCAAAATTGCATTAATAACATTTCAAAAGTAAACAATAATAACAATAATTTATAATTTATGTTTTAAATCGGCCTGCAACATCTCTATGTTTTACTGCTGAATTTTCATTACTGCAACCGAATACGAATTAAGTATTGCGCCTGCAGTTACCGCAACTGAAGGCGACATCGACTAAGCAGCTGCAGAAGATGGAATACTGATCGGCCTCCAAGATCTTGCTTCACAATATTCGATGGAGCAAAGTTAAAAATCAAAATAGCAAAAGATCGAATACGAGACGATGATCTAAGACTAAAAAGAACGCACGCTCTTAATAAAAAAAGCATGAAGAATTTAGCAACTACATGTCGGATATGCCTGCAAGAAAACCTAGATGAACCCGTAGGGATTTCGACAAGTATTTGGGAATTTCTGGAGTTGGAATTACGAATTCAGCGAATGCCACGCGTCCATTCACTGCTGGAGCTACCACAGAATGTGTGCATCGAATGCTATCGCAGTTTGATTGCTTTCAAACGATTTTATGTTCAATGTCGCGATGCCGAGGATTTTTGGAAAATGAAATTGGACAAAGTTCTCGTAAAGATTCATGAAAAAGCTCAACATAATGCGGTGATTATAACACATGAACCTATTGATGCTGTGGCCTTGAAATCACTAACAAAAGAAACAAATACAACTTGTGTTAAGGAAGAGACTGAATTGTTGATGGCAACAAATGACATATCCATGAATTTTGAAGATGATGATGGAGATGATGAAGAACAACAACAAGAGTCATCAGCAGATGCTATTTGTAAAACTATATGTAAATCGGAAATCCACATTAATTCAGAATATGAAACTAATAAAAATATTGAACTTGAATACGAAGACGAAGCCATAGAAATGGTAAAAGTAAATGAAAGCGATAAAGGTTTGTAGTATATTCACTATTCTGCATATGTCTATTTAGGTGTTAAGACTACTGAGTAGATTTAGATGATGACCTTTTTATTAATTAAAAAAATATATATTTTTTTTTTTGTAGGCATAACTAAACCATCTACCGAAAATGTGACATCGTTTGATTATGGCAACAAAGACAATGTCAACGAAGATGAGGACCTCAAAAAAACTGATCAGCGTTGCGAGAATAATAAAAAACGTTTTCAATGTCAATATTGTGGTAATTATTGAATCATTAAATTCTCAAAATTCTGCTTCTTTAGTTATTTTTCACTAAAATAAATAATAAAAATATTGTTTTGCGAGCTCTGTTGAAAATTTCAAGATATTGTCCTGATATAATCAAGGTCTAGTTGGTACAAATTGGGTGTTTTGTACCAACCAAATAAAATAACAAACAAGAGACAGCCAAGTCCCTTAATCAGCGATCTTTGTCTTTTTCAATCTTCATTTCAAGTCGCTTATTTTACTTTTTCCAACGACCATAATAAGAATTATGTGCATTGAAGAAAGAACCGAAAACAAAAATTGCATCAACTCAATTTTATGTCAAATATATTGAATTCATCGAATAGATATTAAAGAATATATAATTATTTTTGTAAACCAAATTTAGATAATTTTAAAACGATAATATCGTCCGTCGTTGTAGAAGTAAAAGTCACCAATTACATTTTCAAATATCAGTTATTCATTTACAAAATTCTTTGTATGTCTCTGAATTTCTGATCGATGAGTTCAATATTTGTACCAAATGATAAAAAAATGTGAATGTATTAATTGGCTTTTCAACTTTAAAAATGTATCAATTACTTTTTGTAATAATTACCAACAAAGGTGAAATTTAAGATTTTTCATAAAAATAAATTTGGTGACTTTTAGTTCTAAAACGACGATACATTTGTTGTATGAAATTATGTAATTCAATATTTCATAAAAATGTCCCAGTCTAAAGTCTTTAGTCTTTATTTTCATTTCATTTTATTTCAAAGTAATTAACAAATCCTTATGGCCTAAAACTTAATTACTAGAAGTACATATGAGCATAGATAAGGTATAGTTCACAACAAATATTTTTCTTGCAGAGAGACGTTTTGCCACCGTTCAAATTTTGCGTTCGCACGAATACATACATACGGGCATAAAACCATTTCACTGCGACGTCTGTGGCAAATCATTTCGTCAGAAAAATGTCCTGCACACGCATCAGACATTGCACTTTGGCAAAAACATTCAGTGTCAGGAGTGTGGCCAAAAGTTTGCACGTAATTTTCAACTGATCAGACACGAACGTGTACATAGCAATGAACGGCCATTTCAATGCGACTACGACAAATGCGGCGCTGCGTTTCGTTGTCGACAACATTTGCAGACGCATCAGAAAATACATTCGGGTGTGCGTGAGCATCAATGCAAATATTGTGATAGTGCATTCTATCATCGCACAGTGCTGTTGACTCACCTGCGTAATGTACATAGTCCGGATTACTACCAGTGCGATTTATGTGCGAGTGATTTTGACAAATCCTACAAGTGCGTCAAGACATTTTTTTTTTGATCTACTTCAATTACAATTTTGATATGCTTATATTTTTGCAGACTACGCAGACATATGCAATCAATGCATAATGTCGAACTTACGGATGTCTCCAAGTACAAGAAAAGCAAGCGCGCGAAGCCTACAAGTGGAAACGCCGACGATGTTTCAGTTTTTGAAGAGGACTTGTAAACTATAAAACGTTTACTACTTTATAAAATCATAAGCTAAACATATTTCATAGCAAATACATTTGCAAAACTCGAAGATTGAACTGAATTTGCATATGTCGTAACTTCTGCTATTTTTATACTCTACACTAAGAGTGAAAGGGTATATTCAGTTTGGTACGCCGTTTGTAACATCCAGAAGAAAGCATCTCCGGTATGGAAAAGTATATATATTCTTGATCAGCATGACCTACTTAGTCGATTTATCGATGTCCGTCTGTCCCTCTGTCTGTCTGTTGAAATCACGATTACAGAAAAAGTAGAAGAGCTAGATCAATAAAACTTTAGATTTAGATTACTTATATATCTAAGCTGTCTGAACAAGAAAATTGGAATGATCGCTTTATTGTGACCTGAGAACCGACCACTTATGTTCAAATACCTCATATAAAATTTACTTCTACAAAGGAATTTTACTGTGTACGGTCTTAAGTGAACTCTCTTGGTCAAATATATATTGACTTTATGCTCAAATATTTCAAAATAATGCTTTCTCGCGAACCGACTTGTGGTTACCCAAAAAAAATCGAAATTCGGTATACCTACCCATTTGTATATATGGGTATCAAATGAAAGGTAATTCTTCAGCGATTGCAAGTTTCGAGTTATTTTTAGTATTCGTATACCCTCGTGACCCATGCAGCAGTTTTAATAGTATTCGCGCATATTATCACATATGTGTAGGGTATTTATAGTCGTCTTAGACCGACTATAACTTTCAAAATTCTTACTAACTTCATCACACCAACTATAACAATTTCCCTACTTCAAAATAACCCATGTGATCTAACCTTCCCAACTGGTTGTCCTTAAACTCGAGTGTTTAAAGCAGAAATTAGAAATATCACGGTGTGGTAACAATTTGAATAATTGAGATAATTGTGCACAAAATATTCCGAGAGAATAAGAAGCTAATCAAGATTTTTGTTCCAACTTTGATATGTAATAGGTATTTTTTAAATTTCTTCCATTGTAAACATTCTGAGTTGCTATCGAGAAGAAAATACTTATATTCATGTTTCAACATTTCAATTGGTTTGTTTCAGTTTTCTTATTTGTTTTTTTTTTTTTTTTTTTTGGCATTGATTCTTATTGTCCCTCATTTGGGCCTTTTAAGCAAGCCTACATTTTCTGAGCAAATTATTTATTTTATTTAAAAATTTTCAAAGTAAATGGTCAGTCCAACGTTTTTATTACTACCCAATAAACACCCAGATTCAAATTAGGCTCAGGTTCACAAATTTAGTTTGTAAATTGAATAAACAAATAAAAATAATCAAAATAACATTGACTTTTATTCCAAATAAATTAATTCTGGCATATTTTAAGTCAAAAGGCTCACTTTATAGGCTCATTCAAGAATCAAAATAGAGCATTTTTTCAACGATCTTACTTGAATGACGCATTTTGCTCAAAACGTATATAAGTTGAGCCTCTTTTCTGAATGAAACTGAGACACTCAGAATCTTGAAAAGAGACTCATGTCTTGAACGATCATATTCGATCTTCAGTGTTTGCTGGGTAACTACCAATTTCAAATTTTATATTTTCGAACATTAGCAAATAGTTTTCAGCATAGAAATTGAAGCAACTGCGGAACATTTTGGAAATTCGAACTATTTGATTCTTATTAATATGACCCATTGTCTTATATTATATTTTTTTTTATTTTATACGATTAAACATTCGAAAATATACGAAATAATACCAAGGGCATTTAGTAATAACTAACATTTGTATTCAAAACTTTTTTGTAAATTTTATTTTTTTTGTCTAAAAACATAAAGTATAGAATAAAAAAGAATTCTATTAGTTCATATCTTTTCTTTATATATAGGTAATATTTATTTCGTATATTTATTGATTTTTTTTTTGTGTTTTTGAAAATCGGTTTATGTGCGTCTATAAATCGACTTATAGACGCGTCGATTTAAAGTTATTTAAAAAAATAATAAAAATTTCAAAAAAAAAATTGTTTTTGTTGCATGGGTCATTCCACACCAAATCGACCAGCGGTTGGAACTGACCTACTTCGATTTCATTTAAATTTGGGCAACTGATAAAGGGTATCGAGATATGCATTGACCAATCTTTTTTAATTTTTTTCGATCACTACTTCCAGCGATACAGTGGTTCAAAGTTACAAAAAATGTAACAAAAATTACTTTTATATGGTTGTTCATATTTCAATATCTCTTAAAGTAATGCTAAAATGCTAGAAACTCCGTTGATGGTTCGTTTTAAAGCTAATAGAACAAGCTTTTAGAACAATTAAGTTGTAACTTCTAAACTTGAATATGAGGCCCGTGGTCATTATCCTTGCACTTCAAAATTGATGTCCTTTAAAAGGACCCTTTTTAAAAAACTGATAAAAATCACATATTTTGCTTGATTTAATATAAGTATACTTATATATAAATTTTTCGATCTCTAGAATAAAGAAAATATACGCACCCAGTTGTACAGTACGCAATCTAATCTAATTTAAAATTATAATCTAAATTCCCTGTGGGATTTGTTTGGTAATTTTAACTTAATGGTCATTTTTACTAAGTTTCTTTATATATGTTTGAATTATGGTTTGAATGTCGAATTGAAACTCTGAATTACATTGTGTTACGCTGAACACACCAATAAAACAGCCCCAATAAAATTGGATAATTCAAAACAAAAAACAAGTGTTTTCACACTTAATTAAATTGTCAAACAAGGAGACTTTAATTTAAAGTTAACTTGATTGTTAGTAATCAAGCGCATTTCAATTTAATAAACATTTTATGTGCGGAAATAATTCAAAATGCACAAAATAGAAATTTCGATTATTGTGTAATTATCGATTGCAAATAAAATCCCGAATCTCAAAAAATATGGTGGCAACTTTATTCTCTTGAGTGGTTTAGGAACTTTCGAGTTAAATTTTTCATTCCAAAATTGTTTTTCGTTGCAGAAGTAAACAATAATAGTCCTTAATAATATTTGTTTTAATCTGGGTGCAACAACTCTATGTTTTGCTGCTGAATTTTTATTACAGCAACCGAATACAAATTATTGAAATTTGAGCCTGCAGTTGTCGCAGCTGAAGAGACGAAATCGACTAAGCAGTTGCAGAAGATGGAACACTGATCGGCCATCCCACTAGTCGATGGAGCAACGGACAAAAAAGGAAAATATGAAACACAAGACGATGATCTAAGACTCTAAAGAAGGCCCGTTCTTAATTAAAAACCAAATTATTATGGATTTAGCAAATGCATGTCGTACGTGCCTGCAAGAAACCCTCGATGAACCCGTATGGATTTCGACAAGTATTTGGGAATTTCTGGAGTTGGAATTACGAATGCAGCGAATGCCACGCGTCCACCCACTGTTGGAACTGCCGCAGAAAGTGTGCTTTGAATGCTATCGCAGTTTGATTGCTTTCAAAAGATTTTATGCTCAGTGTCGCGATGCAGAGGATTTTTGGAAAAATAAATTGGACAAAGTTCTGCTAAAAATTCACGACAAAGTTCAAGATAATGCGGTGACTATTGCACATGAAACCATTGGTGCTGTCGCCTTGAAATCACTAACAAAAGAAACAAATACAACTTGTGTTAAGGAAGAGACTGAATTGTGGATGGCAACAAATGACACATCCATGAATTTTGAAGATGATGGTGGTGATGATGAAGCACAACAACAAGAGCCATCAGGAGATGCTATTTTTAAAACTATATGTAAATCGGAAATCAACATTAATTCAGAATTTGAAGTTAATAAAAATATTGAACTTGAAGACGAAGCCATTAAAATGGTGGAGTTAAATGAAAGCGACGAAGGTATGTAGTATATTCTGTATTCTGCATGTGTTTATTGAAGTGTAAGGACTTTCGGTACTGACTTTTTGAGTTTAAGGGGTTGTACCAAACTCAATTTTTTTTTTGAGGTGTTCGTAATTATCCTTTTTGAAATAAGCCCAGCAAATACTGATGCTCTAATATGAGCGTTTTACATGCTCATTTCAAGATCCTGGGGGTGTCAGTTTCATTCAAAAATGAGTTTTAACTTATATACTTTTTGAGCAAAATGCCTCATTAAAGTAAAATGGTTGAAAAAATGGTCTATTTCGAATCTTGTCTAAAACCTTAAATTTATTAGAGTCTATATCTTAAAAACGTATGAGAATATCAACATTCATTGGTATTTTAAAATTAGTCTTGATAATTATAATTTTTTTTGGAAAATCATTTTTCAACAGTATTAAAATTTGTAATAGTTGGTTAAAAGTATGAAAAAACTGTGAATGCATTCAAAATCAGCACCAGCAAGTTATTACAAATACTCAGTTTTATTTCTAATATGTACATTTTTATTTTATTTATTTCATTTCGTAATCTAAAGCCTTCATTTGGCCAAATTGCTTAGATACAGAAAATTGCAATGATTTTTCATTTTTTTTTTGTAGGAACTTCTAAACAATCTACCGAAAATATGACATCGTTGGCCTATGGCGACAAAGACAAGAACGACGACGATGTGGAAATTCAAGAAGCTGATCAGCGTTGCAAGAGTAAAACAAAACGTTTGCAATGTCAACATTGTGGTAATTATTGAATCATTAAATTCTTTAAATTCTGCTTCTTTAGTTATTTTTCACTTAAATAAAAAATAAAAACTAATTACTTTTGTTTTACGACCTCTAATGATAATTTCAAGATATCGTCCTAACGTTCTATTGGTCTAGTCGGTACAAATTGGGTGTTTTGTACCAACCAAAAAAAATAAGAAACAATTGGCTAAATGCATTGAGTGGAAGATCGTACAGTTATTTCAGAGGCAGCCAAGTCCATTAATCAGCGATCTTTTTCTGCAAATTCTGCATTTCAAGTCGCTTATGTTTTATTTTTCCAACGAACATAATAAGAATTATGTGCATTGAAGAAAGAACCAAAATAAAAAATTGCATCAACTCAAGATTTTGCCAAAGTTGTTGTTGCGTGCAGCAATTTACTATCCTTATATAGTCGTTGTAGAACGAAAAGTCACCAAATACATTTTCAAAATTTCAAATTTTGATTTTCAAAAATCTTTATATATCTGTCAATTTTTAATCGATGATCTTAATTTGTTTACCACATGATAAGAAAATGAAAATCTATCAATTGATATTTTAACTTTAAAAATGCATCAATTACTTTTTACAATATTAATCAATAAAACCAAAATTTAAGGTTTTCATAAAAATGTATTTGATGAATTTTCGTTTTTCAACGACTATATGATAATGTGAAACTGATATGGAACGTTGTGAAAATGATGTTAAAAATTATAAAATTTATATGAACTCTTTATAATTTGATATGAAAAAATTACATTTTCAAACAATGCAACAATGACCAACGAAACCTCGGCGTTTCTTCTAGAAAACAGTTCCACATAGTCAGTCGAACTGTGTGTCTTGTATAGATAAAAATAAATATATTAAGGGTATTCATTTTAATTGCATATGCTGCATATCACCGTATATCGTAAAAATTATACTCGGTGACAAAAATGTGAATGGAACTAGCTGGAGTTTTTGTAAATAGAAATAGTGGGTATAGAAATTGTGATAATTTATGGGAATTGCCACGTCCTTTTGTCCAATCCGCCCCTTTTCAACGTGACGATTAAAACTATAAATATAATACTTTGTTTTTCAGATCAGGAGTTATAGAATTTTTAAAGTTTTGCTTATATAGGAGGTACCACGCTCATTTGTCCAATCTGTTTCGTTGTGTAGAAGTAAAACTAACCAAATACATTTTAAGATGTACTGCATGAATTTGAATTGCCTTTCGATAAATCGATCTCATAAATATTGACTTCATCGAATAGATTTTTGTATATCTAATTTAGATAGTTTTAAAACGATTTGTTGATTGACATTAAGGAATTCTAGATTTCATAAAAATAGAACAGTTTAAAATTTCTTTACACAAGGTCTGTACAAGGTACAGTTCACAACAAACTCTTTTCTTCTAGGGAGACGTTTTGCCACCAGCAATGTTTTGCGTTCGCACGAATACATACATACGGGCATAAAACCCTTCTTCTGCGACGTCTGTGGCAAATCATTTCGTCAGAAATGTGTCCTACGCAGACATGAGACATTGCACTTTGGCAAGAAGATCCAGTGTCAGGAGTGCGGGCAAAAGTTTGGACGCAAATTTCAACTTATCAACCACCAACGCTTACATAGCAATGAACGGCCATTTCAATGCGACTTCGACAAATGCAGTGCTGCGTTTCGTGAGCAACAACATTTGCTGGCGCATCAGAAAATACATTCGGATATGCGTGAGCATGAATGCGAATACTGTACGAATGTATTCTATGATCGTCCAAAACTGTTGGCTCACTTGCACGATGAACATGGTCCGAATCACTATCAGTGCGATTTGTGTGTGCGTGTTTTTAACAAACCCTTCAAGTGGGTGATGTCGTCCTTTTTTTTTAATTAATTAATTAAAACATTTGATATGCTTATATTTTTGTAGACTACGCAGACATATGCAATCAATACATGATATCGAAATTAAGGATGTATTCAAGTACGAGATAAGCAAGAGTGTGGAGCCTACAAGTAGAGACGACGCGGATGTTTCAGTTTGTGAAGAGAACACGTAAACTGTAAAAAGTGTACTACTTTATTAAATCATGAAAGTGTTTCTAATTGCGACATATTTCCTAGCAAATACATCTGCAAAACTCGAATATTGAACAGAATTTGTATTTGCCGTAACCTTTGTTATTTTCAGTGCTTAATCTAAAATGTTTAAATGTTTTTTAGAACGGTGTGATAACAATTTGAATAATTGAGATAATTGTGCACAAAATATTCTGAGACAATATGAGGCTAAGCAAGGCTCTTGTTTAAACTTAAATGTGATATGTAATAGCTATCTTTAAAATGTCTTGTAGTGCCAAAATTTCGAGTTATTGCTAAACAAGAAGAAAATACTTCTTTTTTCTTTCAACATATTCAATATTTCAATAGCTTCTGGGATAACTTCTTATTTTCCCTTATTGTCTTACATCATAATTTTATTCATTTTATACGATAAAACATTACAAAATATACAAAATAATGACAATTATATATAGTAATAACTTAATGTTGTATTCAAATTTTTAAATAAACCCAAAAGACACATATAGGGACTGAAACGTAAAAACGGTTGTGAGAACGGGTATGCCCGTTATTGCGGTGACATTTCGGCACAATATTATGTGTTAAATACGGGTCTAACCGTATATACGATAGTAGATACGGATATCAATTTTTACGTACAAAAACCGGATCCGTTTCGGCCACGTAATTACGGTACAGAAACGCCTGTTACCGTAAATTCGATTGAAAATACAAAAAAACATTTTTACGTGCGAAGTACAGCAACGTTACGTGCACGTAATTACGGCTCTGAAACGGCAGCTACCGTAAATATGGCTAAAAATACGCACAACCATTTTTACGTGTAAAAAAACGGTAACTTTATGGCTTTACTTAATTTAATGAAATATTTTTATGACTATAATGCCTGGGTTTTTTATTCTTCATGATTGAAAAATATTTTTCATTCGAAATAATAAAAACATAAATAATAATTGATATATGAAATTTTCTAGTTGCAACATGTTAATGAATGGCGAAAGATGGAATCTTAAGAATGCTGAAAACATACTTTCAGTTATGCCAGAGAGTATAGATTTTTAATAGAGATTCCTTCCGAGTTTGCTGGCGTCGCTGCCGAAAACATTGGTTATGTGGAAGTGGAATTTTACAAATTGAAGTTAACCGAGGAAAACTGTGCACAAAACTGGATCTATCCGCGGATAATTTGCAACCAAACTTACCAAGATATATTGCAATTCAACTCCTTATAAATATCAATTATTTTTCTGGCCAAAAATGTGGCAGAAAACATCAGAATATTGATTTGAAAATGTGTCTGTTGACAACATTTTCGTTTCAATTTCCACATAACCAATGTTTGAATTTATTTGACAAAAGGGGCAGCGAAACCACCTGTACGGAAACTCTACATCAAATATATACTCTCTGGTTATGCGCAGATAATGTATTTTTCTACAATTATAAAATTTGGATTTTACATAAAGCCTTACATATGGCACGCATACATACGTTCCTTTTACGTTCCGTTTACGGGCCGTTTTTACGTGCCTTTTACGTTCATTCATTGCTTTAAAGTACCGTAAAGAAGTTCCGTTTACGGCCTATAAATACGTTCACGCATTAACGTTTTATTGCCGTACCTACGGGCCATTTCCGGAATGGGCCATATTTTAAATTTCATTTCATATGTAAAAAGTGTTGCTTTACGTTCCGTAAACGGTGTTTATGCCCGTAAATACGGAACGTATACGGCACGTTTACGTCCCTTTTGGTTTATTGGGAACATTGAATAATATTTTTGATTGTGTATTACATACTATCATATAGCAAATTTAATATTGTGAATATTTAATTGTAATTTGAATGTTATCCTAACTTTAAAGCACCATCTGAAGCATCATCATGGAAACCACTTGGAAGCTCAAATTTCATTTATCATTCAATATCATTTTTTTATGGTATTTCACCATGCACCAAATTTCATCAAATTCTGAGTAGGTGCTGCCAATCAATCGAAAGATTTGATATGACTCATATAAAAGTCCAATGTTAAGCTAATAAATATTATTCGACTGAAACTTAACAAATAAACATTTAATAAAAGATAAATTTCGTTGGTGAATATTTTAGTTTTTTTTTTAATGCATACAATTTACTTACGTATTAATTTATAATTATTTACATTATACTGTTATTATAACGCTATTACAATTTATTACTTATTTATAAAATTCTCGACAATTCAAAAATTATACACATCCTTTGTACAGTACGCAGTTTAATTTAAATTTCTATTGAATTTGTTTGTTAATTTTAAAAAACTGATTATTTTTATTACTAAGTCAGAGAGTATATATTTGATATAGAGTATCCATACAATTGGTTTCGCTGCCCCTTTTGTCAAATAAATTCAAACATTGGTTATGTGGAAATTGAAACGAAAATGTTGTCAACAGACACATTTTCAAATCAATATTCTGATGGCACATTTTCGACCAGACAAATCATTAAAATTTATAAGGCGTTGGATTGCAATATATCTTGGTAAGTTTGGTTGCAAATTATCCGCGAACAGATCCAGTTTTGTGCACTATTTTCCTCTGTTAACTTCAATCTGTAAAATTCCACTTCCACATAACCAATGTTTTCGGCAGCGACGACAGCAAACTCGGAAGGAATCTCTGTTAAAAATCTATACTCTCTGACTAAGTGCCGTTTTTCCAGTTAAGTGTTTCAATTCCATATATTCTATTGGTAACTCTGAGTTAAAGTGGCATTTAGTGCTTAACCGAAGATGGTGAAAACGGCTTTTAGTATCTTTATTTTTGTTTGAATTATGTTTGGAGTGTCGAATTGCAACACTGAATGACATTGTGTTACGTTGAACACACATTGGCTCCTTAATAAAATTGGATAATTCAAAACAAAAAACAGTTGTTTTCACATTTAATTAAATTGTCAATAAAATAGACTTAAATTTAAAGTTAACTTGATTGTTAGTAATCATGCTCCATTCAGTTTAACAAATATTCTATATGCGGAAAATAAACTAATGTACAAATAATTAAAAAAAAAATAGAAATTTCGATTATTTTGTAAGTATCGATTGCAAATAAAATCCCGAATCCCAAAAATGTATGGTGGCAACTTTATTCTCTTTGAGTGGTTTAGCAACTTTCGAGTTAAATTTTCCATTTTAAAATTGTTTTTCGTTTCAGAAGTAAACAATAATAATTCTTAATAATATTTGTTTTTAATCTGCGTGCAACAACTCTATGTTTTGCTGGTGAATTTTTGTTACTTAATCTGAACACAAATTATTGAGTGTTGCGCTTGCAGTTGCCACAATTAAAGGCGACGTCGACTAATTAGCTGGAGAAGATGGAACACTGATAGGCCAAATAAGTCCCTAAGACCATGCATCCCAATAGTCGATGAAGCAATGTTACATTAAAAACCCAAGAAAGGAAAAGATGGTCTAAAATTAAAAAGTAGGCCCGTGCTTTATTAAAAAAAAACATTATGGATTTAGCAACTACATGTCGTACATGCCTGCAAGAAAACCTCGATGAACCCGTATGGATTGCAACAAGTATTTGGGAATTTCTGGAGTTGGACTTGCGATTGCAGCGAATACCACGCATCCATTCACTGCTGGAACTGCCACAGAATGTGTGCTTCGAATGCTATCGCAGTTTGATTGCTTTCAAACGATTTTATGCTCAGTGTCGCGATGCAGAGGATTTTTGGAAAATTAAATTGGACAATGTTCTGGTAAAAATTCATGACAAGGTACAAGATAAGACGGTGACGATTGCACATGAACCCATTGATGTAGTGGACTTCGATCCAATTAGAAAAGAAACAAATATAACTTGTGTTAAGGAAGAGACTGAATTATTGATGGAAACAAATAACATTTCCATGAAAGTTGAAGTTGCAGATGAGGATAAAGATGTAGATGATAAAGAACAGCAACAACCACAAAATTTAGAACAACCCGTAAAGACATCACACGAAAACAATGATGCTATTTGTAAAACTATATGTAAATCGGAAATCCACATTAATTCAGAATTTGAAGATATTGAACTCGAAGACGATGCCATCAAAATGGTAGTGTTAAATGAATGCGAATTGGCCGGTGAAGGTATGTATTCTATATGTATGGTATGTATTCTGTATTCTGCTGGTGTCTATTTAATTCTTAAGACTTCCGAGTAGATTTATATCGTTCGCTTAATTATGACCTTTATATAAATTAAAAAATATATTTATATAGTTTTTATTGTAGGTAGAACTAAACCATCTACCGAAAATATGACATCGTTGGTGTGTGGCAACAATATCGATGCGGACATTAAAGAAGCTGCTCAGCATCGCAAGAGTAAAAAATTACGTTTTCAGTGTCAGCATTGTGGTATGTATTGAATCATTAAATTCTTACAATTCTGCTTTAGTTATTTTTTGTTGTTGTTGTTTTTAAAATGAACTATTTTTCGATTTTTATAAATCTGCTCTTAGTAGGTCAGGAGTTATAACAATTTTAATGTTTTGTTTATATGGAAGATGCTACGCCCGTGTTCCAATCCCGCCGATATTTTACGTGACGAATAGAGTTTTAATATGCACCTTTGATTCGATTTTTATACCTGTACTTTTCAGCAGTTATAGTATTTTAAAAGATTTAGTTATATTGGAGGTGCAACGAATCTTTGTTCAATCCCGTCCACATTTAAGAAAACCACAATATACATCACTGGGCCAAATTTCATGACTGTGGCTATATTAAGTACACAGATATTTGCAATTAAAAGTTCTGTTTTGCCACGCTCATTTTTGTAATTAGGGGCCAAAAAGATGTTCCTAGGTCTAAGGGTTGTGCTGGGCGTTGATCGATCATTCAGCCAATCAGAATTTTTCTTTTATATACATATAGATTATGCAATTCAAGATTTCATAAAAGTAGAAATGTTTTAACAAACATTTCACAACAAATTTTATTGTTTCAGATAAACGTTTTGCCACCCTCCATGTTTTGCATTCGCACGAATTCATACATACGGGCAAAAAACCCTTCGACTGCGATGTATGTGGCAAATCATTTCGTCAGAAATGTACCCTGCGCACACATCAGACACTGCACTTTGGCAAGAAGATCAAGTGTCAGGAGTGCGACCAAATGTTCCAATGCAATTCTCAACTGATCAGACACGGTCGTGTGCATCGCAATGAACGACCTTTTAAATGTGACTACGACAAATGTAGCGCTGCCTTTCGGGAGCGACAATATTTGCTGGCACATCAGAAAATACATTCGGGTGTGCGTGAGTATCAATGCGAATATTGTACCAGTGCATTCTACAATCGCAGGGGGCTGTTTTATCACTTGAGCGATGTACATGGTCCGTATCACTATCAGTGCGATTTGTGTACGCGTGCTTTTAACAAACCCTTCAAGTGGGTGATAGCGTCTTTTTTTATTGGTAATTATTAAAACATTTGATATTTTTGTAGACTACGCAGACATATGCAATCAATACATGATGTCGAACTTACGGATGTCTCCAAGTACAAGACAAGCAAGGAGCCTACAAGTGGACACGTCGACGATGTTTCAGTTTGTAAAGAGGACGCGTAAACTGTAAAACGTTGACAACTTTACGAGGTTGAATAATTGAAAGCTTGAGATAATTTTGCACAAAATATTTCGAGATAATAGAGAGCTAATCAAGACATTTTTTCCAACTTAAATTTGATATATAGTAGCTATCTTCAAAAGTTCAAGTATCTTCAAAAAGCAACAATTTCGTGATGATTTTGTTATTGCGAAACTAGAAGAATATTTTTATTTTCATTTTTCAACAGATTCAATTAGTTTGTTTTAGTAACATATTTATTATTTTTTTTTTCGAATAGCTTATTCGAATTCCTTATTGTCTTATATTGTATTTATTATATGCAATAAAACCTCACAAAATATACAAAATAACGACATATATACTTCGTTATAACTTACATTTGTATTTAAAACTTTAAGTTAAACAAATTTAAATAATTTTTGATTTTGTATTACATACTTCCATGCTGAAAATTTAAAATTGAATATTGTGAATATTTTATTATACCTTCTAGTAGTATTTTGAAAAGTTTTTTCCGGGAATTTTATTTTTTTCAAAGGATTCTTAATTTATTTATAATATCTATTTTTTTTTTTTTTTTGGTAGGTCAAATAAAATTATAGGTCGAATAATATTCATATTTAATTGACCTATAAATATTAATTTTTATTTTTATTATTATACCTACTGTAAAATTAAATATAACGTTCTATAATTTTTTGAAAAAATGACATGGACAAAAATTTATTTATTAATTTAAAATTAGAATTAAGTATTAATGAATAATTTTTTTTTTTTTTTGTAAATTTCTTTTTGGCGATAAATATTAAAATTAAAATATAGAATAAAAAGAAATACTTTTATTTCATATATTTATTTATTTATTTCATAAATTTATTTATATCATATATTTATTTTTTTCATAAATTTATTTATTTCATATATTTATTGAATTTTATTGAATTTTTAAAGTGGAATTGAGTAAAATTCCAATTTAAAAATTTGACGCTCTGTATCTCCAAAACTGTTGAACATATAAGAATTATAGTTATTAGTTTGTATTTATTTGTTTTGTTCTAAAATTTTAAAACAGAAATAATTCCAAAAAAAACTGCTAGTTGACGCTGTCAAAGGGGGTCCAAATGCAATTTTCCGGAGGAAAGAATGCTCAGTTCTAACTCGTAATAAATAAATAAATTCATTTATAAAAATGGAGAATATTGTGGTTATTTTATTTAATTAAATTAAATTAAATTGCAGTGAAAATACATTATAAAATAAGCATGTAGGAATTTTAATTATGTGAACGGAAGTTATTTATTTTTGTTGAAAATGTGAAATGGCAACTCTGTATTACTTTGTGTTACGTTAAACATACCCATAAAAATGGATAACTAATTAACAAGAAAAAAACATAATTAATTATATTATCAAAAATAGTCAATAATTTAAAACTAACTTGATTGTTAATAATCATGCGCCTTTCAAATTAATTATACTATGAATGGAAAATTGTCCCAAAAAAAAAAACAATTTTCGATTGTTTTTTTTTAAATAAAATCGGAATTTCAAAAAAAAAAGGTGGCAACTTTATACTCTTTGAGTGGTTTTGCAACTTTCGAGTTATTTTTTTGTCATTCCAAAATTACTTTTGCGTTTTAAAAGTAAACAATAATAATCATTTATAATTTTTATTTTAAATTGGCTTAATTTACTGCTGAAGTTTTATTACTGAAACCGATTACAAATTATTAAATGCTGCGGCTGGCAATCACCGCAACTAAAGGCTTCATTGACTAAGCAGCTGCATAAGATGGAACACTGATCGGCCAAATAAGTCTCCAAGACCTGGCATGCCAATAGTCGAAGGAGCAACGTTACAAAAATAAACAAAAAAAAGGAAAAGATGGTTTAATACTAAAAAGTAGGCCCGTGCTTAGTTAAAAAAAATAATTATGGATTTAGCAACAACATGTCGTACATGCCTGCAAGAAAACCTCGATGAACCCGTATGGATTTCGCCAAGTATTTGGGAATTTCTGGAGTTGGACTTGCGAATACCACGTGTCCATTCACTGCTGGAACTGCCACAGAATGTCTGTTTCGAATGCTATCGCAAATTGATTGCTTTCAAACGATTTTATGCTCAGTGTCGCGATGCAGAGGATTTTTGGAAAATGAAATTGGACAATGTTCTGCTAAAAATTCATAACAAGGTACAAGATAATGCTGTGGCTATTGCACCCATTGATCTGGTGGTATTCGAGCCAATTAGAAAAGAAACAGATATAACTTATGTTGAGAAAGAGACTGAATTATTGATGGAAACAAACAACATTTCCATTAAAATTGAAGTTGCAGATGATGGTAGGGATGGAGATGATGAAAAACAACAACCACAAGAGTTAGACCAACCCGTAGAGCCATCAGACGAAAACAATGTTGCTATTTGTAAAACTATATGTAAATCGGAAATCCACATTAATTCAGAATTTGAAAACAATGAAAATAATGAACTTGAAGACGACGCCTTAAAAATGGTAGTGTTAAATGAATGCGAATTTGCTGGTGAAGGTATGTAGTATATTCTGTATTCTGCATGTGTCCATTTAACTTTTAGGAATTTCGAGTAGATTTTTATCGTTCGCTTAATTACGACCTTTATATAAATTAAAAATATATATTTATATATTTTTATTGTAGATAGAACTAAACCATCTACCGAAAATATGACATCGTTGGTGTGTGGCGACAATGATGACGACGACGATGCGGACATTAAAGCAGCTGCTCAGCATCGCAAGAGTAAAAAATTACGTTTTCAGTGTCAACATTGTGGTATGTATTCATTAAATTCTTAAAATTCTGTTTCTTTAGATATTTTTCACATACATTTTTTTTTTACGACCTCTGTTGATAATTTCAAGATATTGTCCTGACGTTGTCTTGGTCTTATTGGTACAAATTGGGTCTTTTGTACTAACAAAAAAAATAACAAAATCAGCGATCTTTCTCTTCAAATTCTACATTTCAAGTCGCTTATGTTTTCTTTTTCCAACGATCATAATAAGAATTATGTTGATTGAAGAAAGAACCATATGCAAAAAATGCAAAACAGATTTTTTATAAGAATGCATATCAATATAACATTTGAAAATGTAAAAAATATCACTTCTCTGATTAATGCGATATCGACTGTTGCGGAAATGATATTAAAAATAATTCAATTTGTATGACTAAATATTAAAATAATGTAATTTCTACACTAAACGACATAAATTTATTATTATTCTCATATTAAAATAAAGTTAGTCATTTAAAAATCATTAAATTAATTATTTACATTAAAAATATCAATTTTATATGTTTTCATGTCAAATATATTGAATTCAACGAATAATGAAGGATATACAATTATTTTTGTAAACCAAATTTAAATAATTTTAAAACGATGATATACATATATGTTCTATGCGCTTTCTACTCATGCAAGAAAACTGTCGGTATACGATGGGGCATGAGACCAAGTATAATCCACAGCGATCGTCTGACCCATATTAACGTACGGTTCTACTGTATGGTGGGAAGCGATAAAGAAGACTACATTTCTTAGAGAAATGAAAAAAGTACAAAGACTGGCATGCACCAATATTACAGGCGCAATGAAATCGACCCCACAAATAGGGATGGAAATCATGCTTAATCTTCTGCCAGTAGACGACTTCATTAGGAGTACAGCAGCAAAGAACGCGATTCGACTTAGAGAATCAGGATTCTGGAAGCAACTCTCATATGGACACACGTCTATCCTCGAAGTTTTCAGCATGATCGAACTCCCAAAAACAGACTATATAACACCACAGATGGAAATAAATCCATACTACTCCATCGTAATACCTAGTAGAGAACAATGGAGCGCTAACTCGCCAACAAGCAATAGCCACCTTCAAGTCTTTACTGACGGGTCTAAGATGGAAATAGATACTGTATCCGGCATTTTCTGCGACGCACTGCGTCACATAGACTTCTCGACGACTGCAGTGTCTTTCAAGCAGAAATATTCGCGATAGATAAAGCAGCACAGACCATCCAAATAAAGAACATTGATCCATCGGAGATTACAATCTTTGTGGATAGTCAGGCTGCCATACTTGCACTAGACAATGCGGTCATAAAATCAAACACAGTACTCAATTGTCGCCGATCACTCAACATACTAAGTCAAACCCATGCGATAACCATATGTTGGGTTCCCGGACATAGCAATATAGAAGGGAACGAACAAACCTGGCGCGACAGGGTTCTGCACGTATAATAGAGGATGCATGTTCTTCGACTAGGATTCCATTAGGTGTCCTAAGAAGGCATATTGACCCGAAAACGACGAAAAAACAAATGCAAACTGGTCATCCAGAGACGACTGCATTATCTCACGCATAATCTCCAAACGCGTCGACTCCAGTACATGGGGAACAGGTTCTTTGGGGAACTGGAAGAAATAGTTGAAGTTCCAATTGAAAATCTACTAGGGTTCGTAAGAAGATCAGGTTGGTTTCGAAGGAACAAACCCACAGTTGTCAACAAAATATAGCTACCACACAGATAAAAAGGGAACACAATGGACCAATAGGCCCGGGGAGTGTTTGCTGATTAGATTTCAGCAACACCCCCTTACAAACATAACCTAACCTACATATATGTTGAATTACATTATGCAATTCAAGATTTCTTAAAAAGTAGAGATGTTTTAAATTTCTTTACACAAGGTACATTTCACAATATTTATTTTTTTCTTCCAGATAAAAGTTTTGCCACCCGCCATGTTTTTCATTCGCACGAATACATACATACGGGCATAAAACCCTTCGAATGTGACGTATGTGGCAAATCATTTCGTCAGAAATGTACCCTACGCAAACATCAGACAGTGCACTTTGGCAAGAAGATCCAGTGTCAGGAGTGCGGCCAAATGTTTCAATGCAATTCTCAACTGACCAGACACGAGCGTGTGCATCGCAATGAACGGCCATTTAAATGCGACTACGACAACTGCAGCGCTGTGTTTCGTGAGCGACAATATTTGCTGATACATCAGAAAAAACATTCGGGTGTGCGTGAGCATCAATGCAAATATTGTCCAAGTTCATTCTATCATCAAAAGGGGCTGTGTTATCACTTGGGCGATGTACATGGTCCAAATCAGTATCAGTGCGATTTGTGTGTGTGTGCTTTTAACAAACCCCACAAGTGGGTGATGGCATCATTTTTTTAATTAATTAAAACATTTTATATGCTTTTATTTTTGCAGAATACGCAAACATATGCGATTAAAGCACGGTTTAGAACTAACGGATGTCTCCAAGTACAAGACAAGCAAGAATCCTACAAGTGGACACGTCGACGATGTTTCAGTTTGTAAAGAGGACGCGTAAACTGTAAAAAATTTATTACTTTACGGTGTGATAACAATTTGAATAATTCAAAGTTTGAGACAATTGTGCACAAAATATTCCGAATAATAAGGAATCAAGACATTTTTTCCAACTTAAATCTTTAAAAGTTCTTCTAAAGTAACAATTTCGAGTTGCTATTGTTATTGCTAAACAAGAACAAAATACTTATTTTCAAGGGCATTATTCAAATACATATTTATTTAAATTAGAATTCTAACCAAATTCACTAATTTTTCAATCGTGATTAAAAAAAACAAATTTCAATCATTTATTCGTTATTCGAAATATAAATCACATTTTTTTTTATTCAAGCAAATTTATTCCAAGTAAATTATTTGTGAATAAAAATCTATTAATAAAAATTTCAAATACATTTGAAATGCTTTACATACAAGCCAAATATATTCGTTATTCAAATTTTTTGAATAATGCCCGATTTACTTTGTATCTTCTGTGAGTCTTATGCTTGGTTTTCACTATGTCATTTTGTGTCAGTTTCATGTTCGAAAATTTCACAAATTTGTTGTTTTTCGATATGGCAAAGTTCTAAAAAAATGCCAACATGTTTTTGTATTTCCTAGGGTGTCATTTTTTAAAAATTGCTTGCGGGTCAATTAAATTCTCAATATAATAATTTTACTAATAATAATGATCAATTATCTGTACAATAAATCTAATAATTTTGCGATGGTCTTTCAATTGTAAAAGTTATAACTAAATGTACGCTTGTATCAACTTTTTTAAACGAAATTTCTAAAACACCATGTATATTTCTACTCCCTTTTCATCAAATTTACTACTATATTTAATGTTCTACTACTTTTATATCAAATCTACTCTCTTTTATTCTTTTCTACACCACAAATTTTCCAAATCTACTCCATTTGCATTGGTGAGAAGTGTTAACACTGATGAAACTCACAGAAGATACAATGTAAAGTATGTGGGAGGTTATTTATTTTTGTTGAAAATAAGGATTGGCAACTCTGAATTACATTGTGTTACGTCGAACAAGTCTTTGGTTGAACATACCCATAATAAAATTGGATAATTTAAAAAATAGGTGTTTACATTTTATTAAATTTTCTAAAGTAGTCTTGATTTTGGGTAATCATGCGCCTCTCAATTTAATAAATATACTATAGTTGGAAAATATCCCAAAAATAAGAAATAATTAAAAATATATATTTATTTTTGCTAATAAAAACCCGAATCTCTTTAAAAAAAAAAATGGTGGCAACTTTATTCTCTTTGAGTGGTTTAGCAACTTTCGAGTTATTTTTTGTCATTGCAAAATTACTTTTACGTTTTAAAAGTAAACAATAATAATCATTTAAAATTTTTGTTTTAAAACAGCTTGCAACAACTCTATATTTTGCTGCTGAATTTGTTTTACTGACACCGATTACAAATTATTAAATATTTCGTCTGCAATCGCCGCAACTGAAGGCGACATCGACTAAGCAGAGATGGAACACTGATGCATAAGATGGAGCACTGATCGACCAAATAAGTCTCTAAGACCTGGCATGTCAATAGTCGAAGGAGCAACGTTACAAAAATAAACAAAAAAAGGAAAAGATGGTCTAAAACTAAAAAGTAGGTCCGTGCTTAGTTAAAAAAAAGCATTATGGATTTAGCAACTACATGTCGTACATGTCTGCAAGAAAAACTCGATGAACCCGTATGGATTTCGCCAAGTATTTGGGAATTTCTGGAGCTGGACTTGCGAATGCAGCGAATACCACGTAGCCATCCACTGCTGGAATTGCCACAGAATGTCTGCTTCGGATGCTATCGCAGTTTGATTGCTTTCAAAAGATTCTATGCTCAATGTCGCGATGCAGAGGATTTTTGGAAAATGAAATTGGACAATGTTCTGGTAAAAATTCATGACAAAGTGCAATATAATGAGGTGACTATTGAACATGAACCCATGGATGTGGTACTCTTCAAGCCACTAACAAAAGAAATAGATATAAGTTGTGTTAAGGAAGAGGCTGAGTTCTTGACAAATAACATATCCATGTATGATGAAGTTGCAAATGATGGTACTGATGGTTATGCTGAAGAACAGCAACAACAACAAGAGTTAGAACAACCCGCAGAGACATCAGACGAAAAGAATGATGCTATTTGTAAAACTATATGTAAAGCGGAAATCCACATTTATTCAGAATTTGAAGCTAATACAGATATGGAACTTGAAGACGATTTAAAAAAAAATGTAGTGTTAAATAAATGCGAATTTTCTGATGAAGGTAAGTTGTATATTCTGTATTCTGCATTTGTCTTTTTAAGTGTTAATTCTTTCGAGTATATTTATTAAAGATATGATATTTTTTTATTGTAGGTAGAACTAAACCATCTACCGAAAATATGACATCGTTAGCGTGTGACGACAAAGACAATGACGACGATGAAGATGAAGACATTAAAGAAGCTGCTCAGCCTCGCAAGAATAAAAAAAAACGTGTTCAATGTCAACATTGTGGTAATTATTGAATCATTAAATTACTAAGTTTATAAAACGTTTTAAGTGTTTAATATTTCATATTGTAACATAACACCAACGCGCTATAGAAAGTTTTTATTTACAGACAAGAATATACAAATTTTGATAATTAATCCACTTCATAGTACATACCAACTCCAGTACGCATAAAAGTAGCCCATGAGTTGTTTATACCTTTTATTTTGTAAGGTCTTGAGGTTTATTCCGGATCTACAATGTTTAAGAAAAAGTACAAGTGATATTTAATAGAATTATAAGGTATGTTTTTAGACTTCACATTCGTGACCATGTTAGTGAATATGTAATCAGTTTTGATATGAAATTGTTGACATTCTTTTACAAAATAATCTCATCTAGAAATCCTATATATTTAGTAGGACTTTTGTCTTTATAATCGATGTACTAAAATTACCATTTCTAAGATAAACTCATCTGTTTTTGAAAGATCATTTCAGATCAGAATAGCGCGTTTGTGGAATACACTTCTTCGCGATTTAAAAATATTGTCTATTAACAATTATAATGCACACCTTTTAGAACACATTGTCATTAGAACATAGATCAATTTAAAGCTGAATTATAGTGACTTAGTTCAGATTAGTAGTATTGACATATCAATACTACTAATCTGTATATAATACTGACTTTATACAGCTTATTCATAAAATAGGTATTTGACATTTGTCTACAAACTATTTGGGGTCCGCTATTTAATTTATTATAATCTATTACTCTTGGTCCATCTGTCTGTCGTGTCAGTCTGTTTGTTCCAGCAGCACGCCTAACCCGATGAACCGATTTGACTGAATTATTCACGAGAATTCTATGGAATCTGGAGGGTGGGATTGGACAAGGGGGCGTGGCGCCTCCCATACAACGCAAACTTTAAAATCGATATAACTCGGCACTTACACTAGCTACGAATATAAAACAAAAAACTCCAATACAAAAAAAAATATTAAAAATAAATAAGAAAAAAGAAAAGGCAAAAGCAAAACAAAAGCAAAAATACAAAACCAAAAACATAAAAACAACAAAAAAGCAAAAATACAAAAACAAACAATAAAATCAAAAACAAATAAAAAACTTAAAAGCAAAAATACAAAAACAAATAAACATTAAAAAACTTATAAACAAAAAAAGCAAATCATAAAAACAAAAGCAAAAACAAATAAACAAAAGCAAAAATAAAAAAACAAAATTAATTGCAAAAAAAGAAAACGTAATAACATGCAAAAACAGAAAAGTAAAAGCACAAACCAAAAACACAAAACGTAAAAACAAAAGCAAAAACATTAAAAATCAAAAATATAAAAACAAAAACCAAAAACACAAATCACTAAAGAAAATCAAAAAGTAAAAGCACAAACCAAAAACACAAAACGTAAAAACAAAAGCAAAAACATGCAAAATCAAAAATATAAAAGCAAAAAATAAAAGTCAAAAACACAAATCACTAAAGAAAATCGAAAACGAAAAAAAGCTAATACAAAAACAAATGCAAAAACCAAAAGAAATAACTGAAACACAAATGCAAAATCACAAAACAAAAACACAAGAAACGTAAAAAAAATGTAAGCAAAGGCAAAACACAAAAGCAAAAACGAAGAATAGAAAAACACAATATCAAACGCAAACCATCAACAACAAAAATATAAACAAAGACACAAAATCAAAAGAAAAACATAAGCAAAAAGAAAACACCAAACACCAAAACAAAAGCAAAAATAAAACTTAATACTCAAAAGAATAACAAAAAAAACAAGTGAAACCAAATAATAAACATAATAAAAAAAAAAACAAAATCTAAAGAAAAATAAAAACAAAATAAACACACAAAAGCAAAAACACAAATTAAAAACAGAAATCTCAAAAAAAAAGAAAAAAGAAAAAAGAAAATTCATTGTTGCAACAATAATAAGAGCAGACAAAACTTCAAATTAGACGAATCCCAACCACACCGAGTTCGTATATACAAATTTTGTAATGTTTTCAAGTCGTCTTCACACAAAGATGATTGATGAGGATATTTGGATATATCCGAAACTGTTCGAATGATCATTACCTGTGTTTCGTTTTCAAATTGTTGTTTTTTTCTTTAAAAACGCTCAAAATAGAACTTAGCCACCACCCGAGAAAACTGAAACACAAATGCAACATAAAAATAAAAAAAGAAAGGAAATATGTTTTGTGTGTGCAAAAACTAAAAATAGAAAAAGACAAAATCAAAATCAAACGCAAAAACATCAACAACAAAAATATAACCAAAGACACAAATTCAAAATAAAAACATAAGCTAAAACAAAAAAAAAAAGCACAAACACAAAAACAAAAACCAAAATAAAACTTAAGACACAAAATCAAAACTTGGATATATCCGAAACGGTTCGTAATGCCTGTGTTATGTTGTCAAACTGTTGTTGTTTCTAAAGGGTTTTTCAACAGGGACGCTACAAAAGTAGAGCGACAGGGACAGCAAACGACGCCATATTTCTTGCCGCTCTTTTGACATTTCCATTTAGTAAGGTTTGCCATTTCATGATGGAAATACGAGCCAATAACGAGTCGAAATTATTAAAATTTACTACCGAAATTCGGTAGTAAAAGTTCGAAAAATCATCTTCAGCGATGAGGCTCATTTCTGGCTGAATGGCTTTGTCAATAAACAAAATATGCATTATTGTTCAGACAGTAATCCACACGTACTCCATGAGTCATCATTGCATCCCAACAAAATTACGGTTTGGTGCGGTTTATGGGCCGGCGGCGTCCGTGATGATCAAGACCGGCACGTTACTGTGAATGGGAATCGCTACCGTACTGTGAATGATAACCGAATATGTTTGGCCCCAATTGGATGATATGGACTTGGAGGACATGTGGTTCCAACAGGACGGCGCCACAAGCCACACAGCGAATACCACAATCAATTTATTGGAAACCAAGTTTGGAGAACGTGTCGGTCGTGCGATTTGACGCCGTTAGACTATTTCCTGTGAGGCTACGGCAAGTCTGTGGTCTATAAGTCTATGCCAACAAGCCAGCGACGATTGATGAACTTCGTACGAATATCGAACGTGAAATTGCAGCAGTATCGGCCGATTTATGCTTGAAAACCGTCGAAAATTGGGTTCAGTCCGGAACAGAAGTCCAGACTTCTGCAAGCGTGCCCGTGGTGGCCATGCAAAAGAAATCGAGTTCCATACATAATGGCATCGAACGTACTTTTACAGGAATAAAGAATTTCATTGATATCCAAAACCGTTTTTGTTTTATTTAAAAAACTTTTGTAGCGGCTCTTATTTAAAAACACTTTTCAAAAGCGCTTTCAATTGAACTTAGCCACCACCCGATGTCGGTTCTCTTCCAAAATAGTACACCAAAAAGCCTTATTAAAAATTCTTTCGTAATGTAGAAGTAAAACTAACCAAAAGCATTTTAAAAGTACGACACGAATTTAAATAGTTGGATTGCATTACGTTAGTCGATTTATCCTCATTATATGATATTAAATATTATATATCGAAGGATATATATTATTCTAAAGTTTCTTTACACAAGGTACATTTCATAATATATATATTTTTGTTCTTCCAGGTAAACGTTTTTCCTCCCGCTATGTTCTACGTGCGCACGAGAACATACATAAGGGCATAAAACCCTACGAATGCGACGTATGTGGCAAATCATTTCGTCAGAAATGTACCCTGCGCACCCATCAGACACTGCACTTTGGTAAGAAGATCCAGTGTCAGGAGTGCGGCCAAAAGTTTCAAAGCAATTCTCAACTGATCAGACACGAGCGTTGGCATCGCAATGAACGACCATTTAAATGCGACTACGACAAATGCAGCGCTGCGTTTCGTGAGCGACATCATTTGCTGGGACATCAGAAAATACATTCGGATGTGCGTAGGCATCAATGCGAATTCTGTGATAGTGCATTCTATCATCGCAAAGTGCTGTTGGCTCACTTGCGCGATGTACATGGTCCGTATCACTATCAGTGCGATTTGTGTGCGCGTGGTTTTGACAAACCCTACAAGTGGGTGATGGACTCTTTTTTTTATTTTAATTAATTAAAACATTTGATATGCTTAAATTTTTTTGCAGAATAAGAAGACATATGCGATCAATGCACGGTTTAGAACTTAGAAATATCTCCAAGTACAAGACAATCAAGCGTGCTGAGCCTACAAATATAGACGCCGATGATGTTTCAGTTTGTAAAGAGGACACGTTCATACTTATTAATGAGGATACTAATTAAGATCGTTTACTATTTTGTTTTGTTTTTTTAATCGTATAATTGTTATAATTGTGAAATATTTCATAACAGATACATTTTCCATACTGAGATTGCACTGAATTTGTATCTGCCGTAACTTTTGTTATTTTTAGTCATTAATGGGGAATGCTTAAAGCGTAAATTAGAAATATTACGGTATAACAACAATTTGAAGAATTGAGAGCTCGAGACAATAATTTCAATCATGAGCAAATATTTTTTTATTTAATTTCTTCATTTCCGAGCTAATCAGCATTTTTTTTCCAAATTAAATTTGATATAAAGGGTTTTTCAACAGGGACGCTACAAAAGTAGAGCGACAGGGACAGCAAACGACGCCATATTTCTTGCCGCTCTTTTGACATTTATCTTCAGTAAGGTTTGCCATTTCATGATGGAAAGATATACGAATTCGAATTTCGGTAGTAAATATTAATAATTTCGACTCGTTGTTGGCTCGTATATCTTTCCATCATGAAATGGCAAAAAAAATTGTAGCGCTCTTATTGAAAAACCCTAAAGTTTATACTTAGTGTAAAATTAACAATAATGTTCTATAATATTGTTGTAAAAATAACTGGTAGAAAATTTTTATAAATTTTAAATTAGAATTAAGTATTTGAAACTAATAATTTTGTGTAATTTTATATTGATTTTTTTGTAAAATTTGTTTTTTTTTTGTGTTGAAAAATACTTAAAATTAAAATATAGAATAAAAAATAGAATACTTCATATATTCTATTTTATATAGTATTTACTAAATATATTCAGAGAACAAAATTAATCTTAAAACAGTTTAAAACTCGAATTATTATAATTAACTGAAAATCATTCAAAAGGAAGTTGTATAACTTGATTTTTTACTTAAGGTGAAAAGCGAAAATCTGTAAAACTAAACAGATTCTAACAAATTATACATCATTTTAAAGGTATTTAAAAAAATAATAAAAATTTACAAAAAAAAATCAAAATTTTCGTTTTGTTGTAGCAAAAATTTACAAATTTAACCTCTGAAGCGCAATAACTCCAAAACTGTTGAACGTACATGAAAAATGTATTTAACATTTATTGTAGGTAATTAAATAAGCTTTAAATTTGTAGTATCTTGTTTTGTCGTAAAGCCAAAAACAGTCGAGATATTTGCAAAAAAACGGCAAGTTGACCTTTGAACCCGTCGGAAGGTGTCAAAATTGCGTTTTAGGTAGGCTGGAAAACACAATTCTAACTTATGGCGTCCTAATAAACAAATCCACATACTCAGAATATAAATCTGCGCGATTTCATTTTTACTCAATTTTTTAAATAAAACATTTTGATTTTTTGCTTACGGTGAAAAGCGAAAATCTATAAAACTAAACAGATTCTAACAAATTATACATCATTTTAAAGGTATTTAAAAAAATAATAAAAATATACAAAAAAAAAATAAAAATTTTCGTTTTGTTGTAGCAAAAATTTACAAATTTAACCTCTGAAGCGCAATAACTCCAAAACTGTTGAACGTACATGAAAAATGTATTTAACATTTATTGTAGGTAATTAAATAAGCTTTAAATTTGTAGTTACTTGTTTTGTCGTAAAACCAAAAACAGTCGAGATATTTGCAAAAAACGGCAAATTGACCTTTTGAACCCGTCGGAAGGTGTCAAAATTGCGTTTTAGGTAGGCTGGAAAACACAATTCTAACTTATGGCGTCCTAATAAACAAATCCACATACTCAGAATTTAAATCTGCGCGATTTCATTTTTACTCAATTTTTTAAATAAAACATTTTGATTTTTTGCTTACGGTGAAAAGCGAAAATCTATAAAACTAAACAGATTCTAACAAATTATACATCATTTTAAAGGTATTTAAAAAAATAATAAAAATATACAAAAAAAAAATAAAAATTTTCGTTTTGTTGTAGCAAAAATTTACAAATTTAACCTCTGAAGCGCAATAACTCCAAAACTGTTGAACGTACATGAAAAATGTATTTAACATTTATTGTAGGTAATTAAATAAGCTTTAAATTTGTAGTTACTTGTTTTGTCGTAAAACCAAAAACAGTCGAGATATTTGCAAAAAACGGCAAATTGACCTTTTGAACCCGTCGGAAGGTGTCAAAATTGCGTTTTAGGTAGGCTGGAAAACACAATTCTAACTTATGGCGTCCTAATAAACAAATCCACATACTCAGAATTTAAATCTGCGCGATTTCATTTTTACTCAATTTTTTAAATAAAACATTTTGATTTTTTGCTTACGGTGAAAAGCGAAAATCTATAAAACTAAACAGATTCTAACAAATTATACATCATTTTAAAGGTATTTAAAAAAATAATAAAAATATACAAAAAAAAAATAAAAATTTTCGTTTTGTTGTAGCAAAAATTTACAAATTTAACCTCTGAAGCGCAATAACTCCAAAACTGTTGAACGTACATGAAAAATGTATTTAACATTTATTGTAGGTAATTAAATAAGCTTTAAATTTGTAGTTACTTGTTTTGTCGTAAAACCAAAAACAGTCGAGATATTTGCAAAAAACGGAAAATTGACCTTTTGAACCCGTCGGAAGGTGTCAAAATTGCGTTTTAAGTAGGCTGGAAAACACAATTCTAACTTATGGCGTCCTAATAAACAAATCCACATACTCAGAATTTAAATCTGCGCGATTTCATTTTTACTCAATTTTTTAAATAAAACATGGGCTATACACTTGATTTTTTGCTTACGGTGAAAAGCGAAAATCTGTAAAACTAAACAGATTCTAACAAATTATACATCATTTTAAAGGTATTTAAAAAAATAATAAAAATTTACAAAAAAAAATCAAAATTTTCGTTTTGTTGTAGCAAAAATTTACAAATTTAACCTCTGAAGCGCAATAACTCCAAAACTGTTGAACGTACATGAAAAATGTATTTAACATTTATTGTAGGTAATTAAATAAGCTTTAAATTTGTAGTTACTTGTTTTGTCGTAAAACCAAAAACAGTCGAGATATTTGCAAAAAACGGCAAATTGACCTTTTGAACCCGTCGGAAGGTGTCAAAATTGCGTTTTAGGTAGGCTGGAAAACACAATTCTAACTTATGGCGTCCTAATAAACAAAACTAAACAGATTCTAACAAATTATACATCATTTTAAAGGTATTTAAAAAAATAATAAAAATTTACAAAAAAAAATCAAAATTTTCGTTTTGTTGTAGCAAAAATTTACAAATTTAACCTCTGAAGCGCAATGACTCCAAAACTGTTGAACGTACATGAAAAATGTATTTAACATTTATTGTAGGTAATTAAATAAGCTTTAAATTTGTAGTATTTTGATTTGTCGTAAAACCAAAAACAGTCGAGATATTTGCAAAAAAACGGCAAGTTGACCTTTGAACCCGTCGGAAGGTGTCAAAATTGCGTTTTAGGTAGGCTGGAAAACACAATTCTAACTTATGGCGTCCTAATAAACAAATCCACATACTCAGAATATAAATCTGCGCGATTTCATTTTTACTCAATTTTTTAAATAAAACATGGGCTATACACTTGATTTTTTGCTTACGGTGAAAAGCGAAAATCTGTAAAACTAAACAGATTCTAACAAATTATACATCATTTTAAAGGTATTTAAAAAAATAATAAAAATTTACAAAAAAAAATCAAAATTTTCGTTTTGTTGTAGCAAAAATTTACAAATTTAACCTCTGAAGCGCAATAACTCCAAAACTGTTGAACGTACATGAAAAATGTATTTAACATTTATTGTAGGTAATTAAATAAGCTTTAAATTTGTAGTTACTTGTTTTGTCGTAAAACCAAAAACAGTCGAGATATTTGCAAAAAACGGCAAATTGACCTTTTGAACCCGTCGGAAGGTGTCAAAATTGCGTTTTAGGTAGGCTGGAAAACACAATTCTAACTTATGGCGTCCTAATAAACAAATCCACATACTCAGAATTTAAATCTGCGCGATTTCATTTTTACTCAATTTTTTAAATAAAACATGGGCTATACACTTGATTTTTTGCTTACGGTGAAAAGCGAAAATCTGTAAAACTAAACAGATTCTAACAAATTATACATCATTTTAAAGGTATTTAAAAAAATAATAAAAATTTACAAAAAAAAATCAAAATTTTCGTTTTGTTGTAGCAAAAATTTACAAATTTAACCTCTGAAGCGCAATAACTCCAAAACTGTTGAACGTACATGAAAAATGTATTTAACATTTATTGTAGGTAATTAAATAAGCTTTAAATTTGTAGTATCTTGTTTTGTCGTAAAACCAAAAACAGTCGAGATATTTGCAAAAAAACGGCAAGTTGACCTTTGAACCCGTCGGAAGGTGTCAAAATTGCGTTTTAGGTAGGCTGGAAAACACAATTCTAACTTATGGCGTCCTAATAAACAAATCCACATACTCAGAATATAAATCTGCGCGATTTCATTTTTACTCAATTTTTTAAATAAAACATGGGCTTATACACTTGATTTTTTGCTTACGGTGAAAAGCGAAAATCTGTAAAACTAAACAGATTCTAACAAATTATACATCATTTTAAAGGTATTTAAAAAAATAATAAAAATTTACAAAAAAAAATCAAAATTTTCGTTTTGTTGTAGCAAAAATTTACAAATTTAACCTCTGAAGCGCAATAACTCCAAAACTGTTGAACGTACATGAAAAATGTATTTAACATTTATTGTAGGTAATTAAATAAGCTTTAAATTTGTAGTTACTTGTTTTGTCGTATAACCAAAAACAGTCGAGATATTTGCAAAAAACGGCAAATTGACCTTTTGAACCCGTCGGAAGGTGTCAAAATTGCGTTTTAGGTAGGCTGGAAAACACAATTCTAACTTATGGCGTCCTAATAAACAAATCCACATACTCAGAATTTAAATCTGCGCGATTTCATTTTTACTCAATTTTTTAAATAAAACATGGGCTATACACTTGATTTTTTGCTTACGGTGAAAAGCGAAAATCTGTAAAACTAAACAGATTCTAACAAATTATACATCATTTTAAAGGTATTTAAAAAAATAATAAAAATTTACAAAAAAAAATCAAAATTTTCGTTTTGTTGTAGCAAAAATTTACAAATTTAACCTCTGAAGCGCAATAACTCCAAAACTGTTGAACGTACATGAAAAATGTATTTAACATTTATTGTAGGTAATTAAATAAGCTTTAAATTTGTAGTTACTTGTTTTGTCGTATAACCAAAAACAGTCGAGATATTTGCAAAAAACGGCAAATTGACCTTTTGAACCCGTCGGAAGGTGTCAAAATTGCGTTTTAGGTAGGCTGGAAAACACAATTCTAACTTATGGCGTCCTAATAAACAAATCCACATACTCAGAATTTAAATCTGCGCGATTTCATTTTTACTCAATTTTTTAAATAAAACATGGGCTATACACTTGATTTTTTGCTTACGGTGAAAAGCGAAAATCTGAAAAACTAAACAGATTCTAACAAATTATACATCATTTTAAAGGTATTTAAAAAAATAATAAAAATATACAAAAAAAAAATAAAAATTTTCGTTTTGTTGTAGCAAAAATTTACAAATTTAACCTCTGAAGCGCAATAACTCCAAAACTGTTGAACGTACATGAAAAATGTATTTAACATTTATTGTAGGTAATTAAATAAGCTTTAAATTTGTAGTTACTTGTTTTGTCGTAAAACCAAAAACAGTCGAGATATTTGCAAAAAACGGCAAATTGACCTTTTGAACCCGTCGGAAGGTGTCAAAATTGCGTTTTAGGTAGGCTGGAAAACACAATTCTAACTTATGGCGTCCTAATAAACAAATCCACATACTCAGAATTTAAATCTGCGCGATTTCATTTTTACTCAATTTTTTAAATAAAACATGGGCTATACACTTGATTTTTTGCTTACGGTGAAAAGCGAAAATCTGTAAAACTAAACAGATTCTAACAAATTATACATCATTTTAAAGGTATTTAAAAAAATAATAAAAATTTACAAAAAAAAATCAAAATTTTCGTTTTGTTGTAGCAAAAATTTACAAATTTAACCTCTGAAGCGCAATAACTCCAAAACTGTTGAACGTACATGAAAAATGTATTTAACATTTATTGTAGGTAATTAAATAAGCTTTAAATTTGTAGTATCTTGTTTTGTCGTAAAGCCAAAAACAGTCGAGATATTTGCAAAAAAACGGCAAGTTGACCTTTGAACCCGTCGGAAGGTGTCAAAATTGCGTTTTAGGTAGGCTGGAAAACACAATTCTAACTTATGGCGTCCTAATAAACAAATCCACATACTCAGAATATAAATCTGCGCGATTTCATTTTTACTCAATTTTTTAAATAAAACATGGGCTATACACTTGATTTTTTGCTTACGGTGAAAAGCGAAAATCTGTAAAACTAAACAGATTCTAACAAATTATACATCATTTTAAAGGTATTTAAAAAAATAATAAAAATTTACAAAAAAAAATCAAAATTTTCGTTTTGTTGTAGCAAAAATTTACAAATTTAACCTCTGAAGCGCAATAACTCCAAAACTGTTGAACGTACATGAAAAATGTATTTAACATTTATTGTAGGTAATTAAATAAGCTTTAAATTTGTAGTTACTTGTTTTGTCGTATAACCAAAAACAGTCGAGATATTTGCAAAAAACGGCAAATTGACCTTTTGAACCCGTCGGAAGGTGTCAAAATTGCGTTTTAGGTAGGCTGGAAAACACAATTCTAACTTATGGCGTCCTAATAAACAAATCCACATACTCAGAATTTAAATCTGCGCGATTTCATTTTTACTCAATTTTTTAAATAAAACATGGGCTATACACTTGATTTTTTGCTTACGGTGAAAAGCGAAAATCTGAAAAACTAAACAGATTCTAACAAATTATACATCATTTTAAAGGTATTTAAAAAAATAATAAAAATATACAAAAAAAAAATAAAAATTTTCGTTTTGTTGTAGCAAAAATTTACAAATTTAACCTCTGAAGCGCAATAACTCCAAAACTGTTGAACGTACATGAAAAATGTATTTAACATTTATTGTAGGTAATTAAATAAGCTTTAAATTTGTAGTTACTTGTTTTGTCGTAAAACCAAAAACAGTCGAGATATTTGCAAAAAACGGCAAATTGACCTTTTGAACCCGTCGGAAGGTGTCAAAATTGCGTTTTAGGTAGGCTGGAAAACACAATTCTAACTTATGGCGTCCTAATAAACAAAACTAAACAGATTCTAACAAATTATACATCATTTTAAAGGTATTTAAAAAAATAATAAAAATTTACAAAAAAAAATCAAAATTTTCGTTTTGTTGTAGCAAAAATTTACAAATTTAACCTCTGAAGCGCAATAACTCCAAAACTGTTGAACGTACATGAAAAATGTATTTAACATTTATTGTAGGTAATTAAATAAGCTTTAAATTTGTAGTTACTTGTTTTGTCGTAAAACCAAAAACAGTCGAGATATTTGCAAAAAACGGCAAATTGACCTTTTGAACCCGTCGGAAGGTGTCAAAATTGCGTTTTAGGTAGGCTGGAAAACACAATTCTAACTTATGGCGTCCTAATAAACAAATCCACATACTCAGAATTTAAATCTGCGCGATTTCATTTTTACTCAATTTTTTAAATAAAACATGGGCTATACACTTGATTTTTTGCTTACGGTGAAAAGCGAAAATCTGTAAAACTAAACAGATTCTAACAAATTATACATCATTTTAAAGGTATTTAAAAAAATAATAAAAATTTACAAAAAAAAATCAAAATTTTCGTTTTGTTGTAGCAAAAATTTACAAATTTAACCTCTGAAGCGCAATAACTCCAAAACTGTTGAACGTACATGAAAAATGTATTTAACATTTATTGTAGGTAATTAAATAAGCTTTAAATTTGTAGTATCTTGTTTTGTCGTAAAACCAAAAACAGTCGAGATATTTGCAAAAAAACGGCAAGTTGACCTTTGAACCCGTCGGAAGGTGTCAAAATTGCGTTTTAGGTAGGCTGGAAAACACAATTCTAACTTATGGCGTCCTAATAAACAAATCCACATACTCAGAATTTAAATCTGCGCGATTTCATTTTTACTCAATTTTTTAAATAAAACATTTTGATTTTTTGCTTACGGTGAAAAGCGAAAATCTGTAAAACTAAACAGATTCTAACAAATTATACATCATTTTAAAGGTATTTAAAAAAATAATAAAAATTTACAAAAAAAAATCAAAATTTTCGTTTTGTTGTAGCAAAAATTTACAAATTTAACCTCTGAAGCGCAATAACTCCAAAACTGTTGAACGTACATGAAAAATGTATTTAACATTTATTGTAGGTAATTAAATAAGCTTTAAATTTGTAGTTACTTGTTTTGTCGTATAACCAAAAACAGTCGAGATATTTGCAAAAAACGGCAAATTGACCTTTTGAACCCGTCGGAAGGTGTCAAAATTGCGTTTTAGGTAGGCTGGAAAACACAATTCTAACTTATGGCGTCCTAATAAACAAATCCACATACTCAGAATTTAAATCTGCGCGATTTCATTTTTACTCAATTTTTTAAATAAAACATGGGCTATACACTTGATTTTTTGCTTACGGTGAAAAGCGAAAATCTGAAAAACTAAACAGATTCTAACAAATTATACATCATTTTAAAGGTATTTAAAAAAATAATAAAAATTTACAAAAAAAAATCAAAATTTTCGTTTTGTTGTAGCAAAAATTTACAAATTTAACCTCTGAAGCGCAATAACTCCAAAACTGTTGAACGTACATGAAAAATGTATTTAACATTTATTGTAGGTAATTAAATAAGCTTTAAATTTGTAGTTACTTGTTTTGTCGTAAAACCAAAAACAGTCGAGATATTTGCAAAAAACGGCAAATTGACCTTTTGAACCCGTCGGAAGGTGTCAAAATTGCGTTTTAGGTAGGCTGGAAAACACAATTCTAACTTATGGCGTCCTAATAAACAAATCCACATACTCAGAATTTAAATCTGCGCGATTTCATTTTTACTCAATTTTTTAAATAAAACATTTTGATTTTTTGCTTACGGTGAAAAGCGAAAATCTGTAAAACTAAACAGATTCTAACAAATTATACATCATTTTAAAGGTATTTAAAAAAATAATAAAAATTTACAAAAAAAAATCAAAATTTTCGTTTTGTTGTAGCAAAAATTTACAAATTTAACCTCTGAAGCGCAATAACTCCAAAACTGTTGAACGTACATGAAAAATGTATTTAACATTTATTGTAGGTAATTAAATAAGCTTTAAATTTGTAGTTACTTGTTTTGTCGTAAAACCAAAAACAGTCGAGATATTTGCAAAAAACGGCAAATTGACCTTTTGAACCCGTCGGAAGGTGTCAAAATTGCGTTTTAAGTAGGCTGGAAAACACAATTCTAACTTATGGCGTCCTAATAAACAAATCCACATACTCAGAATTTAAATCTGCGCGATTTCATTTTTACTCAATTTTTTAAATAAAACATTTTGATTTTTTGCTTACGGTGAAAAGCGAAAATCTGTAAAACTAAACAGATTCTAACAAATTATACATCATTTTAAAGGTATTTAAAAAAATAATAAAAATTTACAAAAAAAAAATCAAAATTTTCGTTTTGTTGTAGCAAAAATTTACAAATTTAACCTCTGAAGCGCAATAACTCCAAAACTGTTGAACGTACATGAAAAATGTATTTAACATTTATTGTAGGTAATTAAATAAGCTTTAAATTTGTAGTTACTTGTTTTGTCGTATAACCAAAAACAGTCGAGATATTTGCAAAAAACGGCAAATTGACCTTTTGAACCCGTCGGAAGGTGTCAAAATTGCGTTTTAGGTAGGCTGGAAAACACAATTCTAACTTATGGCGTCCTAATAAACAAATCCACATACTCAGAATTTAAATCTGCGCGATTTCATTTTTACTCAATTTTTTAAATAAAACATGGGCTATACACTTGATTTTTTGCTTACGGTGAAAAGCGAAAATCTGTAAAACTAAACAGATTCTAACAAATTATACATCATTTTAAAGGTATTTAAAAAAATAATAAAAATTTACAAAAAAAAATCAAAATTTTCGTTTTGTTGTAGCAAAAATTTACAAATTTAACCTCTGAAGCGCAATAACTCCAAAACTGTTGAACGTACATGAAAAATGTATTTAACATTTATTGTAGGTAATTAAATAAGCTTTAAATTTGTAGTATCTTGTTTTGTCGTAAAACCAAAAACAGTCGAGATATTTGCAAAAAAACGGCAAGTTGACCTTTGAACCCGTCGGAAGGTGTCAAAATTGCGTTTTAGGTAGGCTGGAAAACACAATTCTAACTTATGGCGTCCTAATAAACAAATCCACATACTCAGAATTTAAATCTGCGCGATTTCATTTTTACTCAATTTTTTAAATAAAACATTTTGATTTTTTGCTTACGGTGAAAAGCGAAAATCTGTAAAACTAAACAGATTCTAACAAATTATACATCATTTTAAAGGTATTTAAAAAAATAATAAAAATTTACAAAAAAAAATCAAAATTTTCGTTTTGTTGTAGCAAAAATTTACAAATTTAACCTCTGAAGCGCAATAACTCCAAAACTGTTGAACGTACATGAAAAATGTATTTAACATTTATTGTAGGCAATTAAATAAGCTTTAAATTTGTAGTTACTTGTTTTGTCGTAAAACCAAAAACAGTCGAGATATTTGCAAAAAACGGCAAATTGACCTTTTGAACCCGTCGGAAGGTGTCAAAATTGCGTTTTAGGTAGGCTGGAAAACACAATTCTAACTTATGGCGTCCTAATAAACAAATCCACATACTCAGAATTTAAATCTGCGCGATTTCATTTTTACTCAATTTTTTAAATAAAACATTTTGATTTTTTGCTTACGGTGAAAAGCGAAAATCTGTAAAACTAAACAGATTCTAACAAATTATACATCATTTTAAAGGTATTTAAAAAAATAATAAAAATTTACAAAAAAAAATCAAAATTTTCGTTTTGTTGTAGCAAAAATTTACAAATTTAACCTCTGAAGCGCAATAACTCCAAAACTGTTGAACGTACATGAAAAATGTATTTAACATTTATTGTAGGTAATTAAATAAGCTTTAAATTTGTAGTTACTTGTTTTGTCGTATAACCAAAAACAGTCGAGATATTTGCAAAAAACGGCAAATTGACCTTTTGAACCCGTCGGAAGGTGTCAAAATTGCGTTTTAGGTAGGCTGGAAAACACAATTCTAACTTATGGCGTCCTAATAAACAAATCCACATACTCAGAATTTAAATCTGCGCGATTTCATTTTTACTCAATTTTTTAAATAAAACATGGGCTATACACTTGATTTTTTGCTTACGGTGAAAAGCGAAAATCTGAAAAACTAAACAGATTCTAACAAATTATACATCATTTTAAAGGTATTTAAAAAAATAATAAAAATATACAAAAAAAAATAAAAATTTTCGTTTTGTTGTAGCAAAAATTTACAAATTTAACCTCTGAAGCGCAATAACTCCAAAACTGTTGAACGTACATGAAAAATGTATTTAACATTTATTGTAGGTAATTAAATAAGCTTTAAATTTGTAGTATCTTGTTTTGTCGTAAAACCAAAAACAGTCGAGATATTTGCAAAAAAACGGCAAGTTGACCTTTGAACCCGTCGGAAGGTGTCAAAATTGCGTTTTAGGTAGGCTGGAAAACACAATTCTAACTTATGGCGTCCTAATAAACAAATCCACATACTCAGAATTTAAATCTGCGCGATTTCATTTTTACTCAATTTTTTAAATAAAACATGGGCTATACACTTGATTTTTTGCTTACGGTGAAAAGCGAAAATCTGAAAAACTAAACAGATTCTAACAAATTATACATCATTTTAAAGGTATTTAAAAAAATAATAAAAATATACAAAAAAAAAATAAAAATTTTCGTTTTGTTGTAGCAAAAATTTACAAATTTAACCTCTGAAGCGCAATAACTCCAAAACTGTTGAACGTACATGAAAAATGTATTTAACATTTATTGTAGGTAATTAAATAAGCTTTAAATTTGTAGTTACTTGTTTTGTCGTAAAACCAAAAACAGTCGAGATATTTGCAAAAAACGGCAAATTGACCTTTTGAACCCGTCGGAAGGTGTCAAAATTGCGTTTTAGGTAGGCTGGAAAACACAATTCTAACTTATGGCGTCCTAATAAACAAATCCACATACTCAGAATTTAAATCTGCGCGATTTCATTTTTACTCAATTTTTTAAATAAAACATGGGCTATACACTTGATTTTTTGCTTACGGTGAAAAGCGAAAATCTGTAAAACTAAACAGATTCTAACAAATTATACATCATTTTAAATGTATTTAAAAAAATAATAAAAATTTACAAAAAAAAATCAAAATTTTCGTTTTGTTGTAGCAAAAATTTACAAATTTAACCTCTGAAGCGCAATAACTCCAAAACTGTTGAACGTACATGAAAAATGTATTTAACATTTATTATAGGTAATTAAATAAGCTTTAAATTTGTAGTTACTTGTTTTGTCGTAAAACCAAAAACAGTCGAGATATTTGCAAAAAACGGCAAATTGACCTTTTGAACCCGTCGGAAGGTGTCAAAATTGCGTTTTAGGTAGGCTGGAAAACACAATTCTAACTTATGGCGTCCTAATAAACAAATCCACATACTCAGAATTTAAATCTGCGCGATTTCATTTTTACTCAATTTTTTAAATAAAACATGGGCTATACACTTGATTTTTTGCTTACGGTGAAAAGCGAAAATCTGAAAAACTAAACAGATTCTAACAAATTATACATCATTTTAAAGGTATTTAAAAAAATAATAAAAATATACAAAAAAAAAATAAAAATTTTCGTTTTGTTGTAGCAAAAATTTACAAATTTAACCTCTGAAGCGCAATAACTCCAAAACTGTTGAACGTACATGAAAAATGTATTTAACATTTATTGTAGGTAATTAAATAAGCTTTAAATTTGTAGTTACTTGTTTTGTCGTAAAACCAAAAACAGTCGAGATATTTGCAAAAAACGGCAAATTGACCTTTTGAACCCGTCGGAAGGTGTCAAAATTGCGTTTTAGGTAGGCTGGAAAACACAATTCTAACTTATGGCGTCCTAATAAACAAATCCACATACTCAGAATTTAAATCTGCGCGATTTCATTTTTACTCAATTTTTTAAATAAAACACTTGATTTTTTGCTTACGGTGAAAAGCGAAAATCTGTAAAACTAAACAGATTCTAACAAATTATACATCATTTTAAAGGTATTTAAAAAAATAATAAAAATTTACAAAAAAAATCAAAATTTTCGTTTTGTTGTAGCAAAAATTTACAAATTTAAACTCTGAAGCGCAATAACTCGTAAACTGTTGAACGTACATCAAAAATGTATTTAACATTTATTGTAGGTAATCAAATAAGCTTTAATATTGTACTTACTTGTTTTGTTCTAAAGATTAAAACTGCGAAGATAATTGCGAAAAACTACAAGATTTGCTTTTAACCGAATTTTAATACCTACCAATAGAAAAAAAAATAGTACGCCACAATAAAATATATTTAGTTTTCATGTAGACAATGGTGAGCAGAAATACAAAACAGAATTTCATATAGCTATGAGTTAAAAATCTGATTTCATGGACCATAGAACCTTTTTTAAAACGTGTGCAAAAATTGATTATTTTATCAATATCTAAGTGGTAAATATCATTTTGAATGTAATTGCAACATCTTTAGAATGACATTTAAAATTTTAAAATTAATCAAATTTTATTAAAATTTTTAATTTGGAAAGAATGTTAAAAAAAAGTATTTTTAAGATTTCTAATTGTATTTTTCAGCCGTATAAAAATTTATGTAACTAAACTGTTTTAATAAAAAAAAAACTTTGTTTAAATTATTTGTCCATTTTTATTAGAAAGTCAATTATTAAAAAGTTATAATATTGTTTTGACGAATAAAAATAATAAATGCCTTACTTCTAGGTCAAAAGAATGAAAAGAAAACTCTATAATAATAAATGTAATTCATATAAAATTTAAAGTAACAACAATGTTCATATATAAAGCAGCCTGTGATCAACACAGCGCAGAATATAAATTGCTTAAAAACAAAAATAAAAATAAAGTAAAACTAATAAATATCCGCCGTGGGATCGTGAAAATCTTCGCTGTTGACAATGGGCGTAAACGTTTGATACAAATTATCCTCTTCGTCGCCCTCAGAGTCGGAGTGCCGTCGTTGTGACGCAGAGGCAGCGGCGGCCGCAGTCTGTGCCGAATGCTCCAGCGCCAATTGCATACGTTGTTGCGGCTGCACATGCTCCAGTTCAGTCACATCGATGGCATTGTAGTTGTACGTCAGCCACGAAAATTTATTCGATTGCTGCAGAAGACGTGGCCACTTCATGTGAACGGTTTTCGGCAGACGCACCATAACATTGAGACCGCGCAGCTCGTGCGACACGTATTCCGGACGCACGCGCCCAAGCAAATTAAGTATTAACACCTGTTCCTCGCCCTGCACAATGGCGGAAAATATTAAAGTATCGGCGCTTACCTCCAGATAGTAGTGCTTAATGTCGGGCGCATGTATGACGAGATAAATCAGAAAATCTGTTTCATACCAGGCGGTTTGTGGGCGCTTATGCAGCGCCGTGAGTGGCGGTGCCAATGAAGTTGTTGATGTTGACGACGTCAGTGGCACTGAATAGTTGCTGCCACTGCCACTTAGACTGCTGGCGTTGCACAAGTTTGTTGTCAATGCAGTGTTGCTGTCGCTGAGCGATGTATAAATCGAGTCGTCGGCATCGTCGCTGACTGGTGCAGCTTCCAACGCTTTGTCCATTGTCTTTGTTTCATCATTTGCACCAAGCTGTTGCTTACTTTGCTGCTCGATAGCAGCACGACAGAGCGCTTTTGTTTCAAGCAATGATCGTTTCATTTTTTGTTTATCGCTGTTGTTATCATCGTCATTCTCAAGATCCATCAAGGCATCCTGCACATCCAACTCATTTGTGCGACATATGATTTGCAGCAGCTGCTCAAAACTCACCACGTTATTTTGTTCATGCTCAATGTCCTGTTTAAGCTTCTCGGCATCGGTAACATCAAAATTGGTAAAATCTATCGAATGCATTAGCTCCAGATAATGTTTGGTGTCCGCATCGAGTGTGGCCACGTTTTGTTGCAACAGCGCTTGATTAAGCATTTGCGCATCCTTGACATCATTCGGCTTCTCGCATTCATAGAGCAAAATATCATAGGACTTGATGTTGAATCCTTGCAGTGCGCGCGGTGTCTTTTCGTTTGTCAATACAGCATAAGCGTAGAGATAATCTTTGGTGACACAATGTCGTTTAGCAAATTGATCCAATTTGATGCCCGTCAAGGTGCAGTGCACCGCTTGATAGGGCGCATAGCACACAATCTCGGGCGTTGTTTTGTATAGCAAATCATTGTAGAGCTCATCCGATTGTATGGTCACAAAACAGGCAAAGTCACACAGAAAGAAACGATATAGCTGATTCTGAATGTTATTGCCAAAGACACCATGCAATTTAGCGCGACAATAGATTTGCTCATATTTGACGATGCAATTTTCCATGGGCTGCAACCAGCGGCAGCCGTCAGTTGTACGTGTGGGCGAAGAGTTTTCAGCATCTGCGGCTATTGCTTTTTCATCTGCAATATGTGCATTAATGAGGTCTAACAGTTCTCGAAATCGTTGCATATGCGCATCATCTATGCGCTGCATATAGATGTCTGTCCAATTGCCATTCTCATTTTCGTCGCCGATTTCAACTTTTGTCAACGTGTGCAGTGGCATAGAGCACCAGCTCTCTTCGTTTTTTTGTTGAGGGGAGTTGTGTTTTGGTGCTAATGCAGACGCTTTCGTCGTAATGTCAGTTTCATTTGTATCCACTTTGTCGAATTTTGATTCTTTAGTTAGCGGTACGTAAACCTGTGGTAATATAATATTAGACAATCAGTTAAAACAGTTTATATAATGTATAATAATTTGCAAATAATTTACGCCATTTAAAAATGTAATTCAGAAAAGATCAATCCATTTGAAATACAAATTCAAAATTTCCATTTGCTAGTCAAAAGACAGCAATTTTAATTTAGAATTACATTTAAAATTCAAAAGACATCAGTTGTAATGCAGAAATTAAATTTAAATTCAATAAACATCAATTGTAGTTTAGAAATTCGATTTCAAATTCGATTTAAATTCGAAAGACATCAATTTTAATTCAGAAATTCTATTTGAAATTCAGAAAAACATCAATTTTAATTCAGAAAACCTATTTGAAATTCAAAAGACATCAGTTGTAATTCAATTTTCAATTGAAAAAGACATAAATTTTAATTCAGAATTACATTTAAAATTCAAAATACATCAATTGTAATTCAGAAATTCCATTTCAATCAATTGTAGTTCAGATATTCCATTTGTAATTGAAATGAAATCAATTTTAATTCAGAAATTCCATGTTAAATTCAAAAGACATCAATTTGAAAGTCAAAATACATCAATCTGAATTCCAAATTGAGATTTTTGAATAACAATTGACCCAAATGGAAAATTATAAATATCAATTTATATTCTGTGATTCTAAATTAAAGGAAAATGGAATTTTGAATTATAATTGATGTCTTTTGAATATAAATTGAATGTACTGAATTACACTCGGTAATGGTGTACAAAATATGAATTTAAATAAATAAATAAAAATTCCATCTTTTGTTTTTAAAATAACAAATTAATTTTATAAATTCAACATTACCTCGTCTTCTCCATTTGCATCATCCCAATTTTCCGTTTCAAACCAATTGGTATCATTGAGTATATCATTCTCTTTTTCGGCATTTTTCTGTGGTGTAGCATTTTCCGAAGAACTGTCATCACCACCATTTAAAATGCGCTCATCATTTGAGGAAAACTTCATAAGATTAACTGAATCATTAATGTCATCATTATCCACCACCAACACGCTCTCCTCCTGCTCCTTTTGTACACCATCAGCATCATCATCATCATCGTTGTTGTCATCCAAGGACGCCATCTCTTCGTCTGCTTCGCTCATATTCAGCAGACCATGTTCTTCAGCAATATCACGTACACTTTGACCATCATCCGACATAACCAAACAACCAAAATTCTTCTCCACCAACGAACGTTTCAAATTAATACGATATATATACTGACCAACTGTGGGCAGTTTCTCCATTACAATTACATTTTTTACCCAGATTGTATTTGCAAGCGCAAAATTAATATCAACATAAACACATTCGTCTTTAGCAACATTCGTCATAATCCATTTCTGTACCGCTTTGGTAGCCCTCGAGTCCCAGGTACGTTCGTTGTCAAACGGCTGTACCCCCATTAAACGTATATCCAGTGCTTGTGCAGGAAATTCTTTGAATTTCTCTTCGCATACAAACAATTCATCGCTCTTGCAACAGTTGATGATGGCGCCAATGTCGATGAGTTTGATCGAAACTCGTACCGTTTGTACGGTGTCAACATTTTTGATTTGCGGCTCGTCAATGATGCGTGCGCGTTGATATGTGTCCTGTATTTTATAAATGACCATGTCATTCATTTTGGGTGGCCAGTGCAATAGCCAATGATCCGGATCCATGTAATGCACGTTCAGTTGCATGCTGAAAATTGCAACTTCGTCTGATCGTCTTAACTTCTGCCACACTGTGCTGTTTTGTGGCTTATGTTCAAGCAGGCGCGCTGTGTAGTGGGTTGGTGAGAATACCTGCAACGAAAAGTACGATATAGGAATATAGATAATTTATCATAAATATAACATTAAAGGACAAATAAAAGTAAGGACAAATAAAAGTGTGTGTTTTATGGGCATCTTTATGGTCTACTAATAAAAAGTGTATTAAAAACTTATACCTCTACAGGGCTGGGTTAGGCGCTATGGGGTCCAACAGTATTCAAAGGTTGGTTATCCTTTGAATACTGTTGGATAGCTCGTCAATTTGTAGAGAAATGGTTTATTGCGCGTTTATGATATCTAAGGAATGATTATAGGGAAGCATGATTGCCAATGAACTCTTCAAGTTTGTATCTGAACGATCAGAATTGTTAATGCATTTCTCATAACAATTCCCGTTAACCAGTCGAAGTCAAAAAACTATCATAATGTCTTCGAGAATATACTCGTCTTAAAATGAGCTAACAACTAAATTCTCCGACAAGTACCATTTTTGTAATAAAGGGTTTTTAAACAGGGTCGCTACAAAAGTAGAGCGACAGGGACAGCAAACGACGCCATATTTCATGCCACTCTTTTGACATCTCTCTTCAGTAAGGTTCGCCATTTCATGATGGAAAGATATAAGAATTCGAATTTCGGTAGTAAATTTTAATAATTTCGACTCGTTGTTGGCTCTTATATCTCTTATATCTTTCCATCATGAAATGGCAAACCTTACTGAAGAGAAAAAAAAAACTTTTGTAGCGCTCTTATTGAAAAACCCTTTATAAGCCTAATAATAACCAATAATGTCCCAACCAAGATCTTCAAAGTTTTCCTCTTATATTATTTTTAATACTCCAACCAATCACAAGAATGAAATTATCTTTTCTGCATTTTAAACGGAGAACCTTGCGCTATAAAACAAAAATATGATTTCACTCAAAATTATGAATATTGTAGGAGTAATTAAAACGATCATATTGGGCTCTAAATTGTGTCCTCTGTCCATGTTTCAAGAGCCATTTATGGATCTATTAAGTGATCAAATATGATTTTTTTTAGAAGTATAAAGTCTCGTAAATGTGAGTTTATGGCATCATAAAAGCGTAAATGTTTTTTGGCTCCTAAGTGTGCCTTCTACCCAGTTTTTGAAAGCCATTTTCGCATTTTGAGGTACTCAAATTTTATAATAATAATAATAGTTTGGCACTACAGCTCTATAAGAACTTAGGCCGAGCTCTCTCACCATTTTGAGCTGTGCGTGTTATATTTGTACTCAAAGTGGTGGGACCTACAGTTTATTGCCGAATCCGAACGGCGGGTGAGAGCTTTTCATAGGCAATTTTTTACTCTCGTAGGTTTGCCATTTACTGACGAGAGGTAGCGCGGTATAGAAAAAATGTTTCTATGAAAAGATGTTGTTAGCCCCAGTCCAGGCTTGAACCGGGGACCTTTCGGCTCGCAGTCCAACGCACTAACCACTGAGCTACCGCGGCTACACTCAAATTTTATAGGTGGGTTTTATTTTCTGTTTGTGTTGGGTTTGTTATAAGGATCCATGTATTTTCTTCATTGTACGCATTAGAGCTGGACATGTTTTTTCCATTCATTTGATACCCATATTTACAAATGGTTAGGTGTACCAAATTTCGATTTTTTTTTTTTTTGGGAACCACAAGTCGTTTCGCGGGAAAACATTATTTTCATGTATTTGAGCATAAAGTCAATATATAATTGACCAAAAAAAGTTTACCTAAGCACGTATACAGTAAAATTAATCTGTAGATGTAATTTTTATATGAGGTATTTCAATACAAGTGGTCAAATCACAGGTCACAATGGACCGAGCTCGCCAATTTTTTCGCACATACAGCGTAGGTATACTCGTAATCTAAATTATGAGTTTCATTCATCTAACTCTTAAATTTTTTAAGTAGTAGGGATTTCAACAGACAGACGGACAACGCTAAATCGACTCAGGAGGTCATGTGATCAAGAATATATATAATTTTCCATACCGGAGGGAGATGCTTCCTTCTGGGTGTTACAAACGGCGTACCAAACTGAATATACCCTTTAACTCGAATCACACGATTGACTAAATAACATCAATTTCAGTTTTTCTTTTTAATTATTTGTTGAGATGGTAGGGTTGTAAACCATATTGCCAGGGTATATCAAAAATAAAACTTAAAGTAGTTATAAGAAACTACTAAATTAGGAAGTTGGTGGTTACAAACAAAAGACAAAAAGTCAAGAAGTAATAAAAATTAAAGGTCAATTTTTGCTTCTTTAATAAAATTTAGAAGATCATATATAGCTGGAATATTTTTAGATTTGAAAATAGAAGGAATATCCGTAAAATTTGGTAATGTACAAAATTTAGTGAAAATGTTTCTGAAAGAAGGACACTGAAAAATTTGATGATGTAAAGTATCAGGAGTATTCCATAAAACACATAAATTAGAGTCATAAATACCAATTCTTGTCAAATAGATTTTGTCATAGGGTGAGAGGCCCAAATCCCAATGCCACAAGTATTTTGGGGGAGTTGAGAAGATGTTAAAAAAATATCTGCCCTTTTGTAATGAGATAATTTGATATCTAGAGGTCCATTCCAAAGAAAGTTCTTTATAGATACAAATTAAAGCATCTTTCGGAGCTAACTTAAAAACCAAAGGTGCACAAGCAAAAGAGGCTTGTTTAGCAATAGTGTCAACAGTTTCATTGAAAGAGATACCAACATGACTTGGGGTCCAGGCAAAGTGAACCTAATCAAAATTGAAAACCTCAATACAGTTTAAAATTTCAGCAATTAAATAATTATCAGATTTATGTTTTTTAAGCAATAAACAAGCCCCAAGACTATCAGTGAAAATGACAATATTTCTATAACAATTCTCAGCCGCTATTAAAATACCCATTTTTATAGCAACTAATTCACCAGATAAAGAGGAAATAGGAAAAGCAATTCTAAAAAGAAACCGTTGATTATTTGAAACATTGAAAACACCACACCCAGTCGCAGACTCTGAGATAGATGCATCAGTTGCAAAAATAGTAAAATTATCTGATTTATATTTATCTAAAAGTTAGTTATACTCAGAAAAAATGACTTCAGAAGGTACATTTGATTTTTTTGAATTTAGAGTTTTTAAAAAGTATTTAATTTTTTTAGAAGTCAAATATTATAGTTTATGTTGTCAAAAATATTTTTGAATTTATTATATACAAAACTTAAACTTGTTTTAAGAGGAGGAGAATTTTGAATATCAATTTCAGTTTGCATCAATTCAAAAATTTATATATGATGTTGATGCTCGAGTCGTCAACAAAAATTGACTAAATTTGGTTGATGCTTTTTCAAATTTTGTATTGAAACTGACACAAAAATAGAAATTTTAAATTGATACAAAATTGCGTCAACATGAAATTTCCCCTCATTTATTGATATTCGACAAAATTGTGTTGATTGTTGATGCTTCCCAATAAACCAAAAGGCACGTAAACGTGCCGTATACGTTCCGTATTTACGGGCATAAATACCGTTTACGGAACGTAAAGCAACACGTTTTACATATGAAATCAAATTTAAAATACGGCCCATTCCGGAAATGGTCCGTAAGTACGGCAATATAACGTGAATGCGTGAACGTATTTACGGGCCGTAAACGGAACGTCTTTACGGTACTTTAAAGCAATGAATTAACGTAAAAGGCACGTAAATACGGCCCGTAAACGGAAAGTAAAGGGTACGTAAATACGGCTCGTAAACGGTCCGTATAAAAGGCACGTAAAAGGAACGTAAATTCGGCACGAAAACGGGACGTAAATACAGTGCCGTATGCGTGCCATATGTAAGGCTTTATGTAAAATCAAAATTTTATAATTGAAGAAAAATACATTATCTACGCATAACTGAAAGTATGTTCTCAGCATTCTTAAGATTCCATCTTTCGCCATTAACATGTTGCAACTCGAAAATTTCATATATCAATTATTATTTATGTTTTTATTATTTCGAATGAAACATATTTTTCAATCATGAAGAATAAAAACCCCAGGCATTATAGTCACAAAAATATTTCTTTAAATTAAGTAAAGCCGTAAAGTTACCGTTTTTTACACGTAAAAATGTTTGTCCGTATTTTTAGTCGTATTTACGGTAGCTGCCGTTTCTGAGCCGTAATTACGTGCACGTAACGTTGCCGTACTTCTCACGTAAAAATGTTTTTTTTGTATTTTCAATCGAATTTACAGTAACAGGCGTTTTTGTACCGTAATTACGTGGCCGGAACGGTGCCAGTTTTTGTACGTAAAAATTGATATCCGTATCTACTACCGTATTTACGGCTAGACCTGTATTTAACACGTAATATTGTGCCGTAATGTCACCGCAATAACGGGCATACCCGTTCTCACAACCGTTTTTACGTTTCAGTCCGTATCTGTGTTTATTGGGTTTGCATCAATCGTGTGATTCTAGCTTTAGTGTAGGGTATAAAAAGTATTTCTATTCATTGAAATAGCCAAAAATCAATGGTTCAAAAAAAGATTAGGTAAATTTTAAATTGTATAAACTACGTATGTATTGTTGGGTTTGCAAAGAAAAAAAACTCAAATTTTCCATGTAAATTGGCTTAAAAACGTAATTTAAACTGGTGGACTTGACCATTTTTTTCCCCCTAGAAATTTTATCAAAATTTTGATTCATACAAAAATAACATTTTATTGTATGAAAATTAAATTTATATTAAAACTCGTGGTTTTAACCTTCATCAGATGTATTCAGATGTCATTTTCATTCCAATGATATTTGCGTGTTTTAAAAAGTGGCCAAATAACATATTCATCATAGGCAAATATTTATTTTTCAACAGTAAAACATTTTTAACTTTATTTTTATTGACTGGTATTATAACTGGTAGTATAATTTTTTAAAGGTATATATAGTGATCCCATTAGTTTTAATTCGGCTATATTGCGTAATTTATCTTTTAAATCGTGGTATCTCACTGTATATAAAGGGTTTTTCAAATGGGACGCTACAAAAGTAGAGCGACAGGGACAGCAAACGACGCCATATTTCTTGCCGCTCTTTTGACATTTCTCTTCAGTAAGGTTTGCCATTTCATGATGGAAAGATATACGAATTCGAATTTCGGTAGTAAATTTTAATAATTTCGACTTGTTGTTGGCTCGTATATCCTTCCATCATGAAATGGCAAACCTTACTGAAGAGAAATGTCAAAAGAGCGGCAAGAAATATGGCGTCGTTTGCTGACCCTGTCTTGAAAAAAACTTATTGAAAAACCCTATACTTCGGATATGGATGATTTTTGGTACCAAACGACGCGAAATATAAAAAGCAATCATGTGTCATCAAAAACTCAATTTTAAAAAAATGTGGACTTGACCCTTTTTTGCACCAAACCCTTCAAAGAATACTCTTCCGCAGAATCTATTTTACCCAATTGTACTTTTAAACTAAACTAAAATAAATTAAATTTAATCTAAACCAAAATACAAAATCAGAAGAAAGGGATATACAAAATCGATACCGCGGTATTTGGAAATTGTAACATAATATTTCAAATCATAAATTGGTAATTGTTTTTCGATCATTCGGCGAATTCTGAACAAATTGCAATTTCCTAAATTATAATCTTTGTCTCCATTTATTAAATAATAATAAGACAGTCCTGAAGAACTTAGGTCGATCTCTCGCACCGTTTGAGCTGTGCGTGTTATATTTGTACACAAAGTTTACTCCATTTATTTTACATACCTTTAATATCTTGATGCGCATATCACCCGAAGTTGGAATACCATCGCTCTTAGTGATTGCATCGAAACGCGTCAAATTGTGTCGTTGATCACAGCGCGGCTCATCACATTCGCCAAATTCCAACAAGAACGGACACAACATGGTGCCCTTGAAAATGTGCAACTCCTCGCGTTCCAAAAGCACACGTTTCGCCACCGCCAATATGTCCGGATGTATGTTTCTGATTTGATGGTGTTTCTTCATGAAATCAATCAAACGCGGCAAATGTATGTTGTTGTCTTCATCGAGTAGTATGAGCGAATGAGTTGCCGTGTCATCGCATTTACTAAGATGAAAATCATTGGCAACAAAGTTCGCATAAGTCTTGGCCAGTGTGGCGAAACGTGTCGTAAATTTTGTCCAGGAGCTGGGCATGGAATAGTGTACGACATTTTGCACATTCTGTAATTTCAGTTCGGGCAGGACAGCATCTGTGCAGACCAATATTTGTGAGCAGAGGGACTGAAAATTCAGTTAGTTTTAAATTAATAAAAATAAATTAATCAAAATAACAGAATAAATATTGAAAAATTAAATGAGAGAATCAATGAACAAATAATAAAAAATATGAAAAAATTTAAGAAATTTCTGGAGAAGTTGATAATGAAATGATTCATATATTATGTTAGCCAACATACTTATTACTTAACATAAGCCTTTATGTAGATCCAAATAATTTAATGATATAAATAGTTGGATGTAGTCTCCGAATTCAAGCCAATTCTGAGACGAATTTTAAAGCGGTAGATATTGATTGAATCTATTAGTTTCTGAAGAGTTTCCTGTTATAAAGAAGACATTCAAATAGATTTGATCAGGCATTTAGGCTGTTTCATTATTTCACCCATATGACTAATTCAGTACATGGAAGAAAACGGCTTCCAGATCCAAGACGGTGAATTTTTTACAGAAAGTATGTTTTAACCAAAGGTTATACAGCAGTTCTAGGCAGCGAAATGGTGGTAAGGAAAAACTTTAAAAACCGAAAAATCCTATTGAAATTATATTATTTATAAAAAATCCAATAAAATCCAAAAAAAACACAAAAAAAACTAATAAAAACAAAAAAAAAAGGTGGAGTTTTTTTAAATTCGCCTCCTAAGTTACAAAAATGGGCGTGGCAAACCCACTTAAGATAGCCTCAGTGAGGAAATTTAGCCCACTGATGTATATGGTGGTCACGTAGAATGTGGGCGGGATTTGACAACGGGGCGTGGCACCTTCCTTATAACCAAAACATTAAAATGTCTATAACTCCTGACATACTATGAGTAGAGTTATAAAAATCGAATCAAATGTTCATATTTAAAACTCCAATCATCACGTATAATGTGGGAGGGATTATACAAAGAGGCGTGGACCCTCCTTTATAAGCAAAACATTAAAATTAAAGTAACTCCGGATATACTAAAAGTAGACATATTAAAAACGTTAATATTTAAAACTCCAATAGCCACGTAGAATGTGGCACCTTCCTTATAACCAAAACATTAAAATGTCTATAATTCCTGACCTACTAAGAGCAAAGTTGTAAAAATCGAAACAAAGGATCATATTGAACATTGTAACCTTCATGTAGAATGTGAACGGTATGGCGGGAATATTGCGACGAGGGCAAACACTAAAAAGGACAAAAGGGCCGTAATTAAATTTAAAAAGAAATAATTTTACATTTACAAAAACTTATCACGGGCAACGCTGTGAACGGGTCCAGCTAGTAATAAAAATATATGAATAAAAAGAAAAATAGGTCACATGAAAAATTTTGAAGCAGAGACAATTTTGATGATAACTTCAAGAATTGATGTTTTTGTGGGTTTATGCCGACTATAAATTCATCTTCTTCACATTTGGTATTACAACCGATGTTTTTTTTTCGGTCGCACATATTATGCCATATCAGACACTTCTACGTTGCGCGCGTATTAGCTAATTTTTCACTCTAGCGCCATCAGGTTGTTTTGCACTTGGTCGCTTTACCGAAGATTCGGACCCCTCTCCCACGTTGACCACCACCAGGTACAGAAATGCACACCATTTTTGCTGAAGCGTTGAACATCTCCAAGCCCACACGTAGAGCACATACGAATAATCTTTCTCTCGAAAGCTTCTCTCGGCTAATCTTTATATACTATAAATACTCTACACATATGTCATGAGGTTTGAAGGAATGAAAATTGGCTATTTGATTGCACCCTTTCATAAAATAACATAAGATATGCATCGTTATATTACCAAAAATACTTTACTCACCTTCTGTTTCCATTCGTCAATGGTAATGCGCACCTCAGCTGCCGAGCCGCAGCCGTAGCCAATACAAGCGTAGCCCGCATCCGTAAGCGCCTGTACCACAAGATCCAAATCGCCATCCGAATTGCACATGATTAGCACACGTTCACGCTCTGGTGAATGTCTCGTCACAAAACGCAACACAGAGCCCAACTTAAGATCGCTCGGACGTAGCTTAATTGAAATCTCAGCTTTTCCGTAAACAGCAGCCTCAAGAAAATCACCGATCAGCAGCAGCGGCTGGTTGGACCAGCGCATTAATGATTTCATTGTTGAGTTCCAGTCGCGTGATGTAACGATCAACTGCAACGGTATCGTTTGCTCACGCGGACGTTTAACCAATTTGAATATAGTCCGCAAAACATTTGTCAAATCCTGCTCGCAACGCGACAACATCAAATCCATATCATCAATGACCAAATGTTGCAAACGTGCAGCATCGATTAAAGTTTCACCACGTTCGACATCTTTGAGAAGACGCAACAGAGTGGCTGGTGTTGTAACCAAAATGCCACAACTGTTGAGCAACTGGATTTTGGCATCGTTTGTATTGCGAACACCGAACGAGGCCACGGTTGTCACCTTGACCTGCGACTGCTGCAAGAGGCGACGACAATAGTTGTTCACCTGCTCCACATGCATAGCCGAGGGCACAATAATAATGCCAACCGGTCCATAGGTTTGTGGCACTGCGGCATTCTGCAGACGATAGCTGATTAAATTACAGATGGGCGGTAGATAGCACCAAGTTTTGCCCGTCTTCATGGCATTCACAACAAACAGCGAATTGTTGCGCAGCAGATGTGACCAAGCGTAGGCCTGTACACGATATACTTTCGTGACGCGCATATTAATCATTTCGTCGTGTATGTGTTGTTGGAAAAAAGCCTCTGAAAGTTTTTCCAATGGATGCAGTGGCACCTTCGAGTGCGCCAACACCAGATGATCGATGAATTTTGTTTGTAAACCAGACTCGCCGTTTATTGTGCGTATCTCGTGTGCATGTGGCATGCGTATAATTTTTGTAGAATGTTTTTCAGTGGTTGATTTTGTGGTTGTTAATGACTCGGTTGGTGTTGATGTATTCGTCGTCGGTGTTGGTGTTGTCAATTGTAACTCAAAGTTGAGTTGATTAACAAGTCGGTCATATTTTAATAATTCTTCAGCTTTACTATTTTCTTTATCTGCTGCAGATTTTTCCATGCGACGTTTTTCATCAAATGCACGTGTATTAGAACTTTTTGCGGAGGCTTTGTTCAAATCATCGCTGGTCTCACTGTTTACATCTTCACCGAGACTGAGTTCGATATTCGAGTCTGAGTCGGATTTGTTTGTGACGCCACCGCCGCCGCTTTGGGCACTGTTCGAATTTAAGTTGTTCAAGTCCAAGACATGTTCGTTGCCAAGTTGTTTTTCAAAGTTGGCGCGTCGCAGCAGTTGATCGATTTTGGGCATTTGCTGTGCGGGCGATTTCAACTGACGGCGTTTGTACAGTTTAATGCTGTATTTAAAATGGATGTAGGCAGAAAAATCAAAATTAAAAAAGAAGTAAATGTTTTAAAATAGTTTATAATAAATCAAACCAGTTGGGAAGGGTTAGATCACATGGGAAATTTTAAAGAAGAGACATTTTATAGTAGGTGTTAATATGATAGTTAGGATTATCAAAATTATAGTCGGTCTAAGCCGACTATAAATACCCTACACATATGTATGGTTACCATTCAAAATGGTATATAGGTCACCAGGGTATACGAATCCTGAAAATAACTATAAACTTTCAATCGCTGAATAATTTCCATTCATTTGATACCCATATTTACAAATGAGTAGGTGTACCGAATCTCGATTTTTTTTTTTGGGACCCACAAGTCGGTTTGCGGGAAAACATTATTTTTATGTATTTGAGCATGTAGTCAATATATATTTGACCAAGAAAGTTTACATAAACACGTATACAATAAAATTGATCTGTAGATGTAAATTTTATATGAGGTATTTGAATATAAGTGATCAGATCACAGGTCACAATAGACCGATCTCGTCAATTTTTTCGCACATATAGCGTAGGTATATAAGTAATCTAAATTAAGAGTTTCGTTCATCTAGCTCTTCAATTTTTTAAGTAGTAGGGATTTCAACAGACAGACGGACAGACAAACGGACAGAAGGACATCGCTAAATCGACTTAGGAGGTCATGCTGATCAAGAATATATATACTTTTTCATACCGGAGATGCTTCCTTCTGGGTGTTACAAACAGCGTACCAAACCGAAAATACCCTTTCACTCTTAGTGTAGGGTATAAAAATATTGAGGTTAGGTTTAGGTTAGTATTAAAATGTCTGAGATGTTTTATCTCTTATAATACAAAAGTTAAACATGTCAGTGATCTTCGAAGTGATTTTGGAAGCAGAAACGGTGGTTCTATGATCTGAATAACCAAAAAAACGCAAGACGCATTCATTTAGGTCGTATGGTGAGGTGAATCTAAACTCGAAAAATGTTCTTAAAAACGTTTCGTATTAGGTAAAAAACGGAAAATGCGAATTATATAAAATTTATGTTTGGGATGAACATAGGAAAAATTGTGTTGGGTAGTATTATTCAACTATTTAAAGTAACACAAGTGTCAAGAACTCTTTGAATTTTCATATACGCATAGGACAAGTCCCCTTTTTCATATTCTACACATTTTCACAGCGAATTACCAACAACCATCAACTATATGAAGCCCATATTGCATTCAATTATCTCTGTTAACAATGTCATGGTTATGAAAAGTGCCAATTCCAAGTCCGACCATATTTTGACAACTGTAACCAAAATGTTATCTCCTGTACAATAAAACTTACAGAATGATGAGAGAAAATAGTTGCATAGGTCCCACTGTACGAAGGCTTATTGTTCTATAATTTACCATTTTTACTGTGTGGTACCTACCGTACGTACATGGGTCAAACAATTTGATTTCATTGGAATTAACACAAAATTCTGATTAACTTTGGAAAGATTTTCAATTAAAACTTCTACTCTATTACTCAGTGTAAACCCATTAAAAGTACTTAATGCATTGCATCGATTTGTCTATGCCAAGTTTAAGTAAAATGCTTGTCACATCAATAATATTAGAAATAAAGAAAACACAAACCCTGTAGTTTTTTCCACAATTTGTCTTGGCGAATCATCGCCCGTTGAATTTAGACTATTGCTCTCGTCAGTTATGAGACACTCCTCCAATGTTGCATTGACAGATTTAGGTGCTGCGTCAGTTGTATCGGGCGGCAGCATTAAATCCAATGTATTTTGTTTTTTATTACGTTTTTGCAGCAAATTTGCAATGGCAATTTCATCAGCTGTTGGTAATATCGTCTCCTCAACTGCGTCTTGTTCTTTATACTTGTCGGTGTGAGACCTAGTATGCCGAAAATTTTGATTCGACGAAACATTTCGCTGTATAGGTTTTGCGCTGCTAACACTAACTGAAGGTCTACCATAATCAGCTGCAGCAGCATCGCGATTATTAGTTGTTTTTGGATTCCAAAGATCCGAAGATGATGAGGTATTTTGTGTAGTTTCCAAAAGTAATTCCTCAGATTCATTGATATCGATATCATCGTGTGGCACATGATCGTGACGCGTTGTCTTCTTGCGATGCCAATGATTTTCCTCGTTTTTGTAGTGTTGTAGTTTAGCTAAATCAAAACCTGCTGGTACCACAGTCATGCCAGCATAGGGATCAAATGATTTCTAAAATTTTAACGACAATTGTTGTGGTTTACAACTTAATGTAGATAAATATTATAATGTACCGTAGGCGCTGATTTTTGGTTGTTTGTGTTGTAGCTACTGCTGCTGTTCAGTGTTAGATCGGGAAATTGAAATTCTGGCCGGCGCGCTTGCGTCTGTTGCACAACTGGTGTCTAGTGAAGTGAAAATGAATTTAATAGTTTCAAGATTTAGAAAATATAATAAATACCTTCTTAAATAATACCGAATTATTGGGTATATGTTCTTGTTGAACGTGTGCATTGTCTTGAAGACTTTTTTCTTTAATCTGGTCATAAAAATATTGTATAATTATTGAAACAACTGGCTTTATAAGATGTAAACAAATTAAACCTTCTTCCTGGTGTTGCGCAAATGCATAATATACGAAGATGTACTCAAGGCGTCGTCCTGTTCATTGGTGTTATTTATTATTTCAATCTGCTTGTTGGTAGAAGCGTTGTCTTGTTTGGCTTTAATCTGTCAGAATTTTTTTTTTTTAAACAAATCAAATTAATAATTAAATATATAAACTAAATAATTAAACAAAAATAGTGCATTTTAAAACCAACCATTTTAAGTTTTTCCATGTATTTCGATGAGCCAATACTCGAGGCAATGTCGCTATTGGCTTCATCTCTGACCAACAGCGTTTCGGTTTGGAAAGCAGCGCCATTTGATGCTACCGGTGCTGATGCAGTTGCTTCCTTTGCGATTGTGTTAGCGGCGGCAGCACGTTTGCGACGCATTTCAATCAGTTGCTTTGCGCGTGAAACTGGTGCGCATGCTTCGACTGTGTTATTTTCTGAATCAGTTATGGAAATAGTACGCTGAAAATGAAAATTCAATATTTAATACAAAATAATTCAATTTTTAACATTTTGAAAAACCTACTGTTTTACGTATTAATTGCTGCTCACTGCAGTTGGTATCATTAAAAGTCGACTCCTGCAGTGGCTGATACAGCACTTCGTTGTTGGTACTGGCAAAAGTATTGTCTTGTGTTGATGTTTCCAATTGCGCCAACTCTGCTTGCTTTGCAGCTAGCTGTATAGTAGTTTCAAAGTAGTTTAAAATAATATTGAAATAATTTACAAGAATTCAAATGCATTTTTTTTATTTATTCACGATTTTTGTAAAATTTTCAGATGAACTGTAATTGTAATAATAATTACAAATACCTTATACTCAGTTGTTTTATATTGTCTAAAGCTTTTGAGTAATTACGTTAAACAAATCTATGTCAATTTTCGTGTTTTTCTACATATTGTGGACTTCAACTTTTTAAAGATTTAAGTTTTCTATTTGATTTCTTTTGTATTGTATTTTGTATTTACTTTTAAATTGAATTCGAATTTTTTTGTGCACGTAGTATTTAAACAGAGCTACACATCTGCAAAATATTAAGAAACCCTGTACGTTACATTAAAAGTTGTTAATTAAATAGTGGTCGATCCGGTCGATTCCAAAAATTCATTGAAGTTTGCGAACAAATTATTTTTTTGAATTATTTTAAAAAATTACTGAGATAATGTGCTTTATTTGTAAACTAGCTGGACCCGTGCAAGACTCGTGCAAAGATTTTGTAAATACAAGGATATGGAGCAATTTTATTAAAATAAAAAAAAAAAAATATTATTTATATCAGGGACCCGTGCTTCGCTGTGGACGTTTTTTATTGGTTTTATAAATGTAGTAACCAAAACAAAACTAATTCTTTGCTAAAAACAACTTTTCTCATAGACAATTCTTTCTCAGACTGTGCTGCCCCGTAGAATCCTTCCCAGTAGAATTCTTTCCCGTAGAATTCTTCTCCGTAGAGTTTTTCGCAGTAGAAGTTTTAGTGTGGTGAGATTCGGTGTGCTGAATTTTGGTGGGTTGAGTTTTAGTGATGAGTTTTAGTGTGGTGAATTTTAGTGTGGTGATTTTTAGTGTGGTGATTTTTAGTGTGGTGAGATTTAGCGTGGTGAGATTTAGCGTGGTGAGTTTTAGTGTGGTGAGTTTTAGTGTGGTGAGATTTAGCGTGGTGAGTTTTAGTGTGGTGAGTTTTAGTGTGGTGAATTTTAGTGTAGTGAATTTTAGTGTGGTGAATTTTAGTGTGGTGAATTTTAGTGTGGTGAGTTTTAGTGTGGTGAATTTTAGTGTAGTGAATTTTAGTGTGGTGAATTTTTTTGTGGTGAGGTTAGTGTAGTGAATTTTTTGTGGTGAATTTAAGTGTGGTTAATTTTAGTGTGGTGAATTTTAGTGTGGTGAATTTTAGTGTGGTGATTTTTAGTGTGGTGAGATTTAGCGTGGTGAGTTTTAGTGTGGTGAGTTTTAGTGTGGTGAATTTTAGTGTAGTGAATTTAAGTGTGGTTGATTTTGTTTTTGTTTTTCCTTTTGTTTCTGTGGTTTTGCTTTTGTGTTTTTTGCATTTATGTTTTGCTTTTGTTTTTCTTTTGTTTTTTTGCTTTGCTTATGTGTTTTTGCTTTTCTGTTTTTGATTTTATTTTTGTGTTTCTGCTTTTGTTCTTTTTATTTGCTTTTAATTTTGTTTTTCCGTCCTTTTTTTATTTTTCTGTTGTTTTTGAGTTATTGCTTAAGTTTTATGCTTTTATTTTTGTTTTTGTGTTTGATTTTTGCTTTTGTTTGTGTTTTTACTTTTGTATATATTTTGTATTTGAGTTTTTTGTTTCATCTGCTTAGTTGGTGTCAGTGCCGAGTTATATCGTTTTGAAAGTTTAGGTTGTATGGGAGGTACCACGCCCCTTTACTTAATCCCGCCCATTTATAGCCTATGTCAACCATAGTATCCTCGGGCAAAATTTCAGTCAGATCGGATCAGCGGTTTAGACGTGATGCTGGAACAAACAGACAGATTGACAGGCAGACGGACCAAGAGTTTTATATATAGGACTTTTGGTTCTGGCCGGGACAGATTTTAATTAGTTGTCAAAAAATTTTGAGAATTACTAGAAAATCATGTTTACATTTTTGCTTCAGAAACAGAGGATTTAACTCTTTAAAAATGTTGTTAATTTAATATGATAATAAATGTATCTTTTTGATTCCGGACGGGACGATAGGACACTCTTATACAAAGATTTGAGATTTACGTAATAACTCAAAAACTAAAAGCAAAATTTAAAAACTGAGTAGTATGAGGTCTTGATTAGAATCTTGAAGTCCATCGGAAAATCATATTAATATCGCGTATAATTATGTTGTTGTTGTGCTGTATTATTCAGTTTTAAACTTATCATGAAAATAAGTTTTCAGGAGTACTTGGTTTTCAAGAGTATATTATAAACAAATGCATTGATTGGCCGCGTAGTACATGAATATTAAAAAAAAAAGGTTTAGAAATACTCAGGCATGTGTACAGGCTTTCAGCCTTGTATACAGATCTGAATAGACCTCATATATTTCTACTAGTTTGTTATAATCTCTACTTATATCTGACAAATGCAATAAAATGAAAGTACCTTTCGACGCATTTCCAAAAGTTTTTGTTTTCGCTGCGAAACGCTGTTTGCCGACACAACTGATGATGATGCCACTTCGGATCTCGTTTCATAATCTACTTCCGACGTAGCTGGAACTATATGAGCGGTAGGTTGTGGTGATGATGGTGTTAACAGTGGCATGGCCGTTGTCCTTACATCAGCAAACATAGCAAAAGCTGATGCCGGCGGCTTAGGCACTGCATTGCGTGGTTTTGGCAACGCTGCAGCCATACGTATGCAACCTTCCTCAGCCGCCATATGCGCTCTCTGACTCTCCAAACGCTTACTAATACTACTACTGCTAATCGGATGTTTTTTAATTGAAACCGAATCTTCAAATGCAATATCATCGATTGCATCTGCGGCCGATTCCTGTGTATAGTCCATGGGCTGCAAGGCACGTTCATTGCGTGCACACCAATCCTCAACCTTACGCTTGGAGAAATCATCACATTTATTATCGGCAGCTTCATTTAAGCGTCGATTGTCCACGGTACAGTGTTGAGTATTTGACTTAAACTTGCTGTTGCCATTGTTCGATAGCCACGGTGCAATGGTTATTGACTTTAGTTTTAGACAAGTTTTGGGAAAATTCTCTGCTGCCTCAATCGCCATATTTGTGTCAATCAAATAACGGCTTGCCAGAAATGTGTTACCCTTGTGATTGACAATCTGTAAATCACCCCAGTTATGTTTGCCAGCAGTTTTGAATTGTTCTATAAATGATACGGATGCCGCATCGGTTATGAGTTTCTCGAGCGAATCGCAGGCACGTTGATTCCAGTGCTCTTGTGTTGTCATTATGGCTTTGCCCTCCATGAAATCGAAATCTTTTTCGCCCGGCAATACGTTGGCCAAACCGCCGCAACGTATGTGATCGATGGGCGCTGCATATGCATCGGGCATGCGTCGTACATGATCCAACTTGCTCTGAAACGGAAAACCATAGTCAAGCGCCCACACTATGTACTCGTCGTGGTTGCTATGGAAATGCGAAATCTCTTCGACACGAGCGCGCACAAATTTGTTCCATGGTATGAAACTGACGGCGACCACTGAGCCCACCGTAGGACGAAAATTACGTGGTGCTGGTTTGTTCTTGTATAGTGCCGACAATTGTTTTTCCAATTCGATGATATCGTGAAAGTGCTCATTGGGCACATCGATTTTGTGGTACCAAAAGAGTTGTGGATTGATGAAGTGCGTCACGGAAATGAATTGTTCCTTATCCATGTTTCTGCTGTAGGCTTTGATTTTGCTGCGTAAAGGACGAATTCAGTTATTGATTATAAAAAAAAATTGATATTTTGCAATATTGCAAATTGTGTAAGCTTACGCTGATTTCTACTGAATAGTGCACTTTTCTCGTTAAATTCACTTCAACTACAGTTATTCGGCTGCCATTTTTGCAAACTGAATGCGTTTTTTGTGTGAAATTTGAGTTCACAAAACAGCGGCCAATCAGTGTTCTCATACTACTCCGATCGGAGTAAAACTACTCCATTTCACTTATATACTCCCTTTACAGATACTGAAATGATGTTTCAGATAAACCCCACACACAGAAAAAAAAGTGTGTAAATATAACTAAAATGTTAATCAATCCAATTAATTTTTAATTGAAACTCAGCCGATGTAACTTTTAGTAGCATTGAATCCCATATTCGTAATAATGAGAATATGTTAATTGGAGAAACATTAATTAATTTTTTTGTCATATTGATTATATTTTTTATTGGGTATTTTTAAATCATTAATTAATTAATTAGTAACATCAATTAAAAATTTCATTCGATAGAAATTGGATCAATTAAATATTTTGTTAAATTAAATAAAATATTTGTCGAAAAGATAACATAAAATAAATATTAAATAAGTATTTATACTGTTAGATATGCTAAGTAAAATTCTTTTTTGCTATTAATATCAATTGTTATATATACGTACAATATTTTTTTCTGTGCATGGGGTGTATGCAGCCAGATACACCAGACCTCCGTGTATACATCAGTAATATAGAAAATAAGAATTCGCAAAATATTGGAAGTGATGTAGCTAATATCGGAATCTAGCAAATGTGTGAACCGATATCGGCACACGAGATTCTAAAGAAATGGCCTATAATTATTTAATCCAAATAAAAATAATATCAATATAAAACAATCTTAAATTGGTTTACAAAATATTTAATAAAATTAATGATAAATTAAATCTCAATAAAATATTTTATATATATATAGTAAATTTAATATCAATATAACAAAAAAATTTTGTTAAATTTTCTTCAATTAACGAGTTCTCATTATTACGAATATTGAATACAATACAATTAAAATTTGCATCGGCTGAGTTTCAATTAAAAATGAATTGCATTGCTTAACATTTTTGTAATATGTAAACAGTTTAATTTTTCTGTTCACAGCATTTTTGTCTGCGTTAACTTTGTTTTCATTTTCAGAAACCTTTGACATTACTTCAAAGCACAACGAAAATCGAAAATGTGGTGAATTGAGGAAAAAAGTTTTATCTGCACGATAACGCAGATATTGATCCCCTCCTATTTCATAATTCGATAAAAAAATTAATAAACAGTTGAAATGTTTGTTGGGTATTTAATTTAGTCAGCTGTACAAATGTTTGTTGGGTATATAATGCAAATGGTGGCAACACTGTACATCAACACGTTTCAGTTTCCAAGTGAATTGCAACGTCTAGAATAATAAAGAAATAATTCAATATTCAAATAATATTCCACGACATGGCGTCAATAAATGAGACTGTCGCGACCACAGATGCCACTCCAGCAAATGAACCAATTTTCCGTGAGATCAACGCCGATGACCCAGATCCGGAGACAACAGAAATCGAATCGGCCTGCATGAATTGTTTTCAAACTGGAAAAACACGCATCCTCTTGACAATGATTCCCTTCTTTAAGGAAGTGGTGCTGATGTCATTCAAGTGCGAACAGTGTGGCTTCGAAAACAATGAGATTCAGTCTGCATCCGAGATACAGAGAAAAGGCATCCGCATAGTGTTGGAGGTTAAAACTGCCGCCGACATGAACAGGCGTGTGGTGCGCTCAGATTTCACGGCCGTCAGTATACCAGAGGTGGAGCTGGAGATTCCGGCACAATCGCAAAAAGGTGAAATCACTACTGTCGAGGGTATCATTGATCGCACGGTTAGGGGTCTAGAACAGGATCAGGGTAAACGTCGGCAAGAGCATCCAGATACTGCTGTAGCCATTGATGCCTACATACTAAGGTTGACGCAGTTGAAGGAGTCTAAGAACTTTTCGCTGGTACTATACGACATCAGTGGCAATAGCTTTATTGAGAATCCACAGGCGCCATCACACGATGCCAACTGCAAAATGTCACATTTTACGCGCACAAAAGAACAGGAACAACTTTTAGGTATAATAGCAATAAACAACATAGTTGATACAAATTATAAAAACCATTTTTTTTGCAGGTCTCTACAATCCAGAGGATATACCAAAAATTGATGAGTCAGAACCAGCGAACCATCTGTTAAAACCCATTGCGGAGGGTTCTTGGCCGTTGGAGGAGTTACATGGCGAAGTGTTACAGTTCCATACCATTTGTTCAGATTGTCGTTCGCCATGCGAGACCAACATGAAAATGACCAATATTCCACATTTTAAGGATGTTGTCATCATGGCCACCGTCTGCGATGTGTGCGGCTCCAAAACGAACGAAGTAAAGTCGGGTGGCGGCATCGAAGAACAGGGTATGCGCTTTAAAGTGTGCATCAACTCCAAGGAGGATCTGACACGCGACGTTCTAAAGTCTGAAACGTGTAGCCTGTCGATACCCGAATTGGATTGTGAGGTTGGGCCGTCAGCATTGGGCGGTCGTTTTACAACAGTTGAGGGTATTTTGGTTGCCATGAAGGAGCAATTGGAAGGCGATGGCATTATGTTCCACGATTCTGCTGAGGAGTCCACTAAAAATCGTTTTTCCAAATTTTTGGAGAAATTTGAAGATGTCATCGCATTAAATATGGTATCCACACTAATACTCGATGATCCAGCGGGAAACAGCTATGTGCAGTCATTGCGTGACGATGATGAGCCAGACGACAAATTGCATGTGGAAAAATATGATCGTACTTTTGATCAAAACGAAGAGCTGGGCTTGAACGATATCAAGACGGAGAACTATTAAGATTTTTTTAGAATTAAATAATTTATCCATGTGCGACTGTACTGTATAAAACCGAAATAAACGTATTTTAACTTTAAATATAAATAAAATTTAATTTTTTTTATCTTTTTATCAACTATAAAATCTGAAAAATCTGAATTGTGCCCGTTTTGGATTCTACTAAAAAAATTTGAATGCATTTAGCGCATTAATTTTACATTTTTATACCCTACACTAAGAGTGAAAGGGTATATTCAGTTTGGTACACCGTTTGTAACACCCAGAAGGAAGCATTTCCGGTATATTCTTGATCAGCATGATCTCCTGAGTCGATTTAGCGATGTCCGTCTGTCCTTCTGTCTGTCTGTTGAAATCACGATTACAGAAAAAGTAGAAGATCTAGGGCAATGAAACTTTAGATTTAGATTACTTATATATCTAAGCTGTCTGAACAAGAAAATTGGCATGATCGGTCTATTGTGACCTAAGAACCGACCACTTATGTTGAAATACCTCATATAAAATTTACATCTACAAATCAATTTTACTGTATACGTGCTTATGAAAACTTTTTTTTGTCAAATATATATTGACATCATGCTCTAATACATGACAATGATGTTTTTCGACGAAACGACTTGTGGTTTCCAAAAAAAAAATATCGAAATTCGGTACACCTACCCATTTGTAATTATGGGTATCAAATGAAAGGAAATTCTTCAGCGATGGAAAGTTTGTAGTTATTTTCAGGATTCGTATACCCTGGTGACCTATATACCACTTTGAATGGTAACCACACATATGTGTAGGGTATTAATAGTCGTCTTGGACCGACTATAATTTTGATAATCGTAACTATCATAATAACGCCTACTTTAAAATTTCCCATGTGATCTAACCTTCCCAACTGGTTATGTTTGTATTCTACTTGTGCAATGCAATTCAAATTTTGAATTAAAATTAACAAACATTTTCAAATACATTTTTAATTTTGTGCCAGGTTGCATTTGATTTGTGCATTTAAAGACAAATTGGGAAGTTAATCCATTAATAAATATTTTATACAAAACGGCACAGAACATAAAAATAGCACGATTTATTTCGTGTTTTTTGGATCCGCAAAATTTCCAATTTTTTAACATTTTAATAAAATTTGTAATAGATATTAGCCGAAACCTTAGCTTTTAAAAAATATATATATATATATTTTTTTTGAAAAACTGCAACCCAACATATAAATCGGTTATAAGGCACAAAAGGTTAAAGACTTATTTATGAAAAGCAAACATGTCATCAGTTTCCGAACGTATCGCACAGCTGTCATTATCGCAGTACCGTTCGTTCGCTCGTGTATTGTATAACCATCGGTATTTAATTTTCTATTTTTTCTAAAAACCCCACATTAAAATAATAAAATAAACTTATTTTAGCAATTCAAAAATGTCGGCCGCACGTGGTGTCACACACAGTCTCTTCAAGCGCGCATGGAATGAAATTCCCGACGTTGTCGGTGGCTCTGCATTGGCCGTAGCTGGTTTAGTGATGGCAGGCATTGGTCTGACCAAATATTATGCCAACGATAAGGATAATCGTCGCTATAAAATGGGCTATGTTGTCATGCGTCCAGATGACCCACGCGCAGAAAAAGTGCACAAGGATTGAACGATAAACAATTCTTATTATATTAAATAAAATTAAAAACAAATTACAATAAAAAAAAACAAATTTATCCATTACCATGTTGTTGCATATGTTGCAAGTACTGATTGTTGGTTTGAAATGTTGCAGGACAAATTTCACAATTGAAAGTATTATAACAACTATGCAAATGTTGTTCGTAGTCGTGAGCGGACGCAAATATATGACAGCAAGTAGTACAAATATGTGCTGCTGCATGTGTTGGTTTTGGTTTTTTAGTTTTATGTTTAATTTTTTGATGAAATATCAATGCTTTGTTGGTGTAGAAGCACATTTCACATTGAGGACACACAACGTTTTTCCCATTTTCTTGCGAAGTACTTGTGGGCAGAATTTCCTTTTTGACTATTGCAGCTGGCTGTATTGTGTGCGTTGGTGTCTGCTCTGCATATTCTAAAATATGTCAAATATGTTAATTTTCGTTTGCAGAACAATGTGTACATATTACCAAGGACTCTATATATATTTTATGTATATTTAGAGTCTTTGATATTACCTTCTAAATGTGTGGCTACTTCTGGTTCTATTGGCATTTCAGGTAGTAGTGGAATTTCATCTGCTAATTGCATCGCTGCGCTCTCATAGAAATCCTCGGTAGTTTGTGGCGCCTCTTCTATTAAATCATCTACGTTATTCATTACAAACATATTATCGTCGTGTTCCTTCTCATGCTTTATTACGCATTCATAGCCAGTATTTGTATCAACAAATTCTTCTTGTTCCTCCGATGCTTTATGAAAATATTGTATAATCTTTTCGAATTCTTTGAGGGACTTGTTACAAAGTATCAGAAATTTATATGTTATTTCCAACTGTTTGGCGCATAAATAACATATTTGCTTGGGGTAATTGTCCTCCAATTCGACTGGCAATTGTGTGCAGCAACTGAGCATTTCCTCGATGCATGTTGTGTTCGCCAATAGTTTTGTCTCAAAAATATTCAACATATTCTTACGTTCGTTGTTGCAACTTCTGCATATATTTTGAAATATTTCCATAATTTAGTTTTAAATAATTGTTTACAAAATGATACTTTATTTACGTAGTATTTACTTGATTTAATTTCGCATTGCCAGCCTAAATAAGTGATGCGTTTGTTAAATCATGCAATTGTTCTTGCTAGAGTTGCCATTCTCCAATGGTTCGAGGAGAATATGATCGAGAAGAGCATGATTCCATAAAAAAACCGTGATCGCAATTTGTTTTTCAATTGTCAACACTAATTAGATAATACCAACAAATACTAATATTTCGATATATTTTTTAGATATTTAAATCTAAACTCGAAAAATTTACTAATTGTTTTCATTGGTTTTAATTTATAAAATATGCCATATCAACAAGCTAATAATTAGATATTTTATGCTAAAAAAATTAAGTAATTGTCTTTAAAAACCTAATATTTCTGAGTTTAAATACAATTATCTTCAAAACGTAATGGAATATTATCAGTCATTAGTATATTAAAATTAGTTTTGACAATTAAAAGCACAATATTTTTTTATTATATGTAGTGGCTAAAAAGGTTTTCCAAAAAACGATGAGCAATAAAAATGATAAAATCAAAAGACAAACTTTGAAAACGTATATTCCACTTTGTACAATAAATTCATATTTTATGATTTTTAGTTCTAATAAACTTTTTAATTTAATGTTAAAGCCATCTTTCAAAATTCTGGCGCCATTCACTTTTTTTGAAAGCTGTTTGAAAGATTCAACATAAATAAATACATCAATGCTTTGTTTACAGCCTCATAAATACAAATAAAAAGTTTCAAATAAATAAATCACAACATTTTGATAATCGTCTAACGATATCGTTTAGACGATAGTCTTACATAAGCAAAAACGATAGCGTTTTATGACTATCGTTTCAACGACGATCGTTTTTATGTTACGTGATGAGAGCTCTGTATATACTTCAACCATGTTGTATACGTTTATTACTCCTAATTTTCATCATCAATTGTGGAAATTTGAGAGAACGTGGTATCTGCATATGGCACAATGCAGATTTAAGCAGACTTAATTAATTATTTTTAATATAATGCTTTTGCATACTTCAAAAAGCAAAAAGGTTAATTTAGTAATAGTACTTTTTATGCGTACTAATTTTTTTAATTTTTCAAAAATGATGCTTCAAAAATATGTATTTTTATATGAAAAGCATCACTGTTTCCGCCATTTCGCGAAAGAATGACAAAACGAAGAGGAATCAGTGTTGATTTCAATTTATTTATTAGACATTTTAGAGAAAATGGGCATTATAAATTTTTACTTTTGTTTATTTTAAACATTGGCAAATTAATAAAACATATATACCTATTAAGTTAATATGTATGTACACTGTCATATGTATATAACTCTTTGATAACTATTCATATGTGATAATTATGCTGTTATATGAAATATATGATTTGAACATTCTTTTGTATCAACATTTTGTAGTTGAGGAAGTAGTTAACCGGTATATATAATTTTATAAATTGGTGAAATATTTTTAACAGGGTATAATTCTACCCGTTTTGCTCATAAATGAGACACTGCTAAGAATTCGTTCGTTCGTTTCTTCGTTTTCGTTCGTAGTTCACGCGTTCAACATCGCTCATCGTGTTTCAATGGAAAATTCATAATTTCACACATTTTAAATAAAATAGTATTGCCCAAATTAAAAGTTAATTGTAAATTAATCAATAAATAAACAAATTATCATAGAGTTCAATGCAAATGTGGCATTTATTGCGAATGTCTAGTTGACCAAAAAAATACCCAAGAAGTAGTTGCACGTCGTCGAAAAAAGTGGAAATAAAAAAAATTGCGAACGAACGAAAAAAAATGTGTTCTACTCCGACGAGGAATCAACGTGTGTCAGAGTGAGTACACACGAGTGCGTGCGCTATGTGTGTGACTGAAAGCAAACAGATTGTGGAGTAAAAAAACGAGCGGCAGACAGCGAAGCACCCGCGGCTCGAGGCCACCACCACACAAGCAACGAGTTGATTTTTTTTGTTGTATTTTTAAAAAAATTATCTCTAAAATTTTCTCATTTTCATTTCAAAATATTGTGCAAATTAACAAGTAGTTACACATTGAAATTCAATTTCCAAGCTCTAAAGAAATTTGAAAAGACCTAGATAAATCAAATATTTGTGAAGCATTGAACTATTCTATACTTGAAAAAATACCCCCGCTGCACTGACGCGCATTCAGCCAACAGTAAGCAACATGTCAGAGCAGGACTTCGAACGCAGTCCCATGCGGAGTAGCGAAGCACATCGGAATGCAGCGCACAATGATACCTTGGACGATGCAGCAAATAATGTAAGTACAGTTTTTTTATTATTATTATTATTGTAGAAAATTAAAAATTTGTATCAAATTCACAAAGAATTTATTGTTTATTAGTACTTTTTGTAGTACAGCTTACGCCGCCGCGTCCTCGCTGCCATTAGTACCTGCAGTATTGCCAACTATGTCGAAATTGGTAGTTGGCACACAGTGTTGCCACTACGTGAAAACGCGAGCAAAATTTTCATTGCTTTAGAATTTTGTATAAAATTTAAATAATTTTTAATAATTTGTCAATTTAATGCAAGTTTTGCTATATATATTTGTCAATATTTCGAATAAAAAAAAATATAATATTTTTGGTACTGATATTGTACCCGACGTGTAGGATGATATACTCGATCATTGTCAATTTTCCATTAACAGTCGATTCGAGTGTTTTTCTCGATTGTTTAAAAACCAATTAGTCAAAATGTATGTGAAATACAAATAATGATCATATGAATCTATATTAAATTTTTTAAATGGAATTTTCTTCTATTTTTTAATTCAATCATGGAAACCATTTATATAGTACCACAGGAGGATTTTATTTGAACAATTTGATAACGATATTTATCTTGAATAGTGGTGTGGAGCAAACTATTTCTCAAGTGACGATATCACAATATGCTAAAATGTGTTCCTAAATTGCAAAAAGAAAAATTAAGAAACACAAAAACTTGAAAACTAAATTGTCTGTAGATACCTTCTGGGAATAAATGATCCCATATGTTTTTTATAATAAAAAAAAATCTGTAATTAGAGAAGTTGAATTTCAACTTAAAATCAATGTTATGACTAACAGAACTGAACCTAGTGTATTCCAAAAATTTCTTAAACACTTACGGAAATATTCCTCAACTATTAAAATTAATATTCATATTACTAACAATGCAATAAATACAAATTATAGAAAAGTCTTTATATGCCTACAATTTACTGAATTATTTTAAAAATGTATACTTTATACTTACCATGATATTTCCATCAGATTTCCGACAGTTGTGATTCGTTTAAATCAAATATTTTATATGTATTTTCAGTCAATTATCGGAAAAGTGAAATCACGTGTGTCCAGCATATTTCCAAATAGTCTATCGAAATGGTTCTCACCGTCTACCAAGAACAACGAAGCACTTAATGGTGGTGCTGAATGTGGCGGTAGCCTTAACTTTGGCACAAGCAGACGTCGTAGACGCATAGAAATAGACGATGATGATGACGATGAATATGATGACAACGAAGATGCGCAACAACAGTCAAGACAAGATGACGATGAGGAAGACGAGGAGGAGCTTGACGATGAAGATAACGAAGATGTTGTTGCAGCAAATAATGATGAAATTGGTGAATACGATGAAAATACATTGGTGCGCCGTCAGCGACAGCAACAACAACAGCGTCAACAGTTACGTCAAACACAACAGCAACAACAGAATGATAACAATTTCGATGAAGATGATGATGATGATAGTAATAGTAGTGATCATAAAGCAATCACTATGCCAACTTCACGACGTTACAAAGGCGAACGCATTTATGGAAACTGCGCGGCTGCGCGTCAACCGCCAGCGAAGAAATCTCGCCTAAATTTGGATGTAAGTAGTAGCTAAAAAAAAAAAAAAAAATTTGTTATAAACGGATTAAAAATTATTATAAAATAAGTAAAAAAATAAATCAAAATAATAAAATTAAATTTAAAATCCGTCAACAGCATACCACCTCCAACATTTTGCGTGAGAATCCGTTGCTACAACGTCAGCCGCTTGTCGCCTCGACACCCGCCATGGGCGCTCATCTGCGCGGCGGTAATGCAAACAGCGCCGGACGCTCCTCCAATCGTTTCACGCACTTGAATCTTTATGGCGGCAAACAGGGCAACAAGGAGCCAGCATTTAATTTTCACACATCGTTTCCACCACGAGCACCTTCGGCTGGTGGTGTCATCGACATAATAGACTTGGTGCCGGAGCAGGCCATCGTCAGTGAGGCTTTAAGGTGAGATTGTTTTTATTTTATTAAAACTTTTTTTTATACTTTATTTTTTATTTTTTATTAGATATTTAATAGAATTAAAATGTTCTATTTATAGAATAGAATAAAAAACTATTTTTTATGTTTTGAGAAAGGTTCAAAATTGCTAAAGAAAATAAATATATTTTAAATATTGCACTGAAAACAATTAATAATTCCTACCAGTATCCAGCTAGTTTTACAAATCATTTGTCTCGCACTTTCCGAGCATAAAATAGTCAGTAAAAACTCTTCAGTTTCTTCACATTTCCCTACCAGTAACCGACCAGTTTTTGACAAGGGATCTACTTTTCAAATCCCTACAAGTAACCGACCAGTTCTTGACTAGTTTTAGTGGCAGGGTTGATTTTTTTATACGACCAGTTTTATACGAGTTTCACTGGCAATGATCTACCCTTCAAATCTCCACTAGTAACCGACAAGGTTTCGACTAGTTTTTACTGGCGAATATATACTCTTCAAATTCATACGAGAAACTTCGCGGTATTTGACCTGCCTAGTAAATTGTTGCTTGGGTATTTATATTATTGAAATGCGATAAAATATTAACCCAATTAATACATTCAGCCTTATCGTGAAGACTTGGGGAATATTCTATTCCCTCGGAATTTTTTGTTCAAAGGTAAAATTTTTTGGTATCGTCAATCTCCCAGGAACAGCAATTCCTCCGGAATTTTGTTCGAAATTCGAATGCAGTTTTACAATATGGCCAGATTTTTTTTTAATGCTTTTTTTTGGTTATCTTTATCATTTCAGACAATACAGTTGTAAAATAATAGTTCAGATATAAAATATGTATACAGATCTTTTTTATTTGCAGTTAACTATACTTTTATGCACAAATTTCACATTTTTTTTAACTCAATAAAAGTTTAATTTGTAATTAGAACTGAACATCAGGCAACGCTAAATCAGCTGTTTTGCCAAATGTCAAAAAGTGTTGTTGGATAAATTGCGTTGTGTTGTGAAAAGAAATATTGAAGTAAAAATTATGTTAAACTGCAATTAAAAGTATATAAAATGACTCTTAATTGTGGTTTTTCATTTAAGAAAATGTTGTGATTAGATAGCGTTCATTTTTCAAGAGTTAAAAAAAAATTAAGATATTCCCCAGCCGGTGAAGTTTTTGCAGTGGTTGAATATATCTGTAATTTATTTGTGCAGAAATATGTAAATAACTTTTGTTTAAATAATGTTTGTGCTATCCATAGATATTTGAAAGTGCATTTTTGAATCGAGGCAGCATTTAATCTCAAAGATCGCGTGTTTTTGAACCGAGGCAGCATTTAAAACAAAAAGGCTTGACTTTTGGAATTGAGGTAGCATTTAAAAAGCACAGAACGTGTGATTTGGAATCGATGCAGAATTTTAAAAGCAAATAGCCATTGTTCTAGAATTGTTCGAGAAATTTAAAATTTTGTTAAAGGTCATCTAAGCAAGCATGCCACAAAATAGGTTACTCTTAAATCATCTATTTAATTCAAAAAATTGATATTTGTTTTCTTTTCAACAAGTAGTTACTTGTTTTTTACCTAATATTTGCATTCCCTAATTATTTTATATATTCAAATTGTTCACCTATTTATTTTAGGTATTATCATCATTTTTCTCAATAATGTTATTTTTAAAATTCAAAATTTGTTGAAGAGAATTTTTTTTAATACAACTTTTATTTAATTATTTTTCCGGTAGCTCTCGACGCAGCTTGAATATTCCAGCTACAACAACAACAAAAACACATCAATCCTCGTCAAGTCGTTATGCAAGCGGTTATACAGCAAACCTTAAACGTCAATCGCTATCCAGCGTTAAACATGATTTTACAACTTCCTCAACTTTACCGCGACACACATCAACATCAATTTATGATACTGCTGCCGATTCTGCAGCTGTTACAGAAACTACAAACACCACATATGCGCTGTCTGCCGTAGCAGAAGCACCGGACACCATTGAAGCTGATGAAGACGACGACAACGACGTGATCGTGCAGGAGGAGGAGGTAGATAATGTGGCTGAATTGCGTACATTTAATGGCGGCAACTCTAGTAGCGCCAACTTCAAACGTCAAAAACTAACCAATGGCGCAAATACGGCTGCAAAAACTGCTATCAATTTATGTGACTCCTCTGAAAGCAGCGATGGCGGCAAAGCAGACAACACAGCTACAGCAACAACAGCTGGTATTGGAGCGGCAGCAAATCGAAAATTGGCCACCACCAGTACGGGACTATTTAATCTCTCATCCGGTGCGAATAGTCGCAACGGCAGTCGCTCCTCTTCCTTTGGCAACGCTATGAGTTTTTACACGCATCTTGAGGGTCGCAAATCGTTATTTGCTGGTGGCAACGGCTCCGGCAATGCAAACAATACACTCAACAATTCAACGCTGTCGCTTAACTCACTCAATCGTCGACAGTTTAATGCCTCCATCTATGGCAGCACCAGCGCTCTAAGTGACAGTCGTCTGCTCAACACTTTTTCACCATTTTACAAGGGGAAAACTACATATGGCGGCGCTGCTGCTTATAACAAATATGCAGCAGCTATTGCTGGTGCAGGCGCCAGCGCTGTGCGTATAACGCCGACACTCATACGTCCCACCTCCAGTTTATCGACGCTCTCCTCGTCCAGCAACTCTTTGGCCGCGGCAGCTGCAGCTAATACTGGCGCTGACTCCTCCGCCATTTCAAGCACTGCTAAACGCATACTCGACCTTATAAATGATTTTGCAACGCCTCTAAGTGAAGCCAAAAAAATGGCCAGCAATTTGAAGCAACAGTTGCCAGCCACCGCACACCTGGGCAACAAGTCGTCGTTGTTGCTGTCGTCTTCAGCACGTCGTTTTAATGACAACGATTTGAACAATACACGCGCCATGCGTTTGTCGCAAGTGCGCACGCCCTATATGCGGCCGTCGTTGACTTTGCAGCCAACAACAAAACCAACAGCAGCAACCAATACCGCTTTGCCGCCCGTGCGTGAGCTGCAGGTGCCCTCAATGTCGCAACTGCTGCAAATGAAGAAAATGCAATGCAGCACAGAGCGTGCACGTCAAATTGCCGGACAGCAGCAACCGTCAGCAGCAGCAGCTAATAACGATTACACTTTAGCTGTTGACAACAACAACAGCAGCAGCAACACGAAAAACACACAAAAAATGAAAAGCAAACTGAGCAGCAGCAGCGCACGCATTTCAAATGCTGTTTACGCCGAAGATGAGCCAGCGCCACCGCCGCTACAGCTGCCAACAATAGCTTTTCCCTTGATGCAGTCGGTGCCACAGTTTGATATAAAGTTGCCCTGCAAGATGCCCGAAAAAACTGCAGCAACAGTGAAAACAGTGACCAAGTTATCACCGGATACTTTGCACAAAACAACGAATGCTTCAAAAGTATCTACTTTTGAATTTAAGTCATCCTCGTCGTCGTCGCCATCAACTGTTACAACTACCGTAACCACGCCCACTATTGTTGGCACTGTTTCCAATGCGTCCTCAATTTTTGGCACAAATTCTTCAACTGTCTCCTCCTCTACCACCACAACCTTTGGCTCGCCCAACAACTTCAAGTTCTCAACACCACTACAGCTGTCGGGCATCTCTACGCCCACGCAAAATATTACGCCAATCAATGCCAACTACAAGTTTAGTCCGCCAATGTTGTTGCCCAACAGTCGCAGCAACAATGAGACGCCTACGCGTCCCTCTACAATCGCAGCATCGCCGCCGCCGTTAAAAACTGGCAGCGTTTTAGATGCGCTGAAATCGGGAGCGAATAATAAACCAATTTTCATCAACAGTAGCAGCAGCAGCAGTAACAGCAACAATAGCAGCAGCAACAACAGTAGTAACAATAACAACAACAGCAGCAGCGTCAGCAACAATTCGCTATTTGCGCAATTCAAAAAAACCGCCAACGAATGGGAATGCAGTAGCTGCATGCTGCGCAACCAGGAATCAGCCAACAAATGTGTTGCCTGCGAGGTGCCACGCAAGACCATCAGCAGCAACAGCAAACTCAATACGATGCCACTAACTGCACCGCTTAATGAGAAGAACTCTTTTGGCAGTCAATTCAAAAAGAGCAGCAACGAGTGGGAGTGTGAAGCCTGCATGTTGCGCAATCAGCAAACGGCCAGCAAATGCGTAGCCTGCGAAACGCCACTCAAAACGGTCACCAGCAACAGCAACGCTAAATTATCTGCTTTGCCTTTAAGCAATCACAATACGTTTGGCGATGCTTTCAAGGCCAAGAGCAACAGCTGGTCTTGCCCCACTTGCATGATCAACAATAACAAGGACTCCTTGCAGTGTGTTGCCTGCGAAACAAAGCAGCCTGGTGCCGTCGCAGCTGGCGCTAAAACTCAAGCAATTGTTCCTAGTATTGATGCCGATGCCGGCTTCAAATCGCTCGCTGCCGCACAGTCATCCGCCAAATGGGAGTGTGAGGCCTGCATGACGCGCAACGATGCCACCAAACTGAAGTGCGTCTGCTGCGAACAGGCAAAACCCGGCACACAAAACGTTGCCGCCGATGTACCAAAGTTTGCGTTTGGCAACACGGCAGCGGCTAAGTTTAGTTTTGGTTTTGGTGGCACTGCTGGAGGCGATGCACGCAAGCAGGAGGAGGAGCTGCGGAAAACAGCGCCGCCTTCGACTACTGTAGCAGCTACCACGGCTTTAAAAACTACCGCAGCAGCACCAACTGGTTTTGTATTTGGCGCAAAACCTGCTACAGCTACTACTGAAGCAACATCAACGGTAGGCAGCTTTACTTTTGGCACAAAATCAGCTGCGCCTGCTACAGCGGGTCAAGATGTTGCCGACAGCAAGAAGCCTACCAGCAGTAGCACCACAACAACAACAGCAGCAGCAACAATACCAACCGCTGTCGCTACATCAACTACAACGCCCTTGACTGGCTTCAAATTTGGCGCTACTAGCAGCGCTACAACTACTAAAGTCGCTACCTCCGATGCCAACGCAACAAAGCCTGCAGCAGGTTTTACTTTTGGCGCTACTGCAGCTGCTGCCGCGTTTCCAAAAACTACAGAGAACAAAATGTTTAATATAAGCAGCGCCGATTCAAAGCAACAGCCAACGCCTGCATCATCTACCGCAGTAGCAGCAGCAACACCATCTACATTTACTGCTACAGTGCCGGCTTTTCCGTCTACGCCCGCATTAGCAGCAGCACCCGCAGCTAAAGTTACAGCAGCTCCCTCCTTTAGTTTTGGTCTCTCGAAAGCTGCTGCCGAGGCACCTAAAAGTGGTGGTTTTGCTTTTGCAGCGCCTGCCGCTACAGCAGTAGCTGCGTCAGCTGCAGCCACAACGAGCATATCAGCCGCCCCTGCAACAACAGCTGCCAGTACAGGTAGCTTTACTTTTGGCGCCGCTGCAACAACAACTGCTGCTGTAAAGCCCACGTTTCAATTTGGCGCCTCTCCAGCGGCAGTCAACACAAATGTTGCGAATGCCGCTAAACCAGCCGCTGGTGGTTTTAGCTTTGGCAGCAGCAGCAATGCCACTACAGCCGCAGCGTCTACTACTACAGCCACTGTGAAACCTATGTTTGGCGCTAACACTACAGCCGCTGCAGCGCCTGCCTCAAATGTGTTTGGCTCCTTTGGCAGCCCCGCAAATACTGCTGCATCGAGCAGTGGCAGCGCTTTTGGTAGCGCTTCCGCCAACACTTTTGGTAGTTTAGCAGCAAACTCTACCGCAAGTCCATTTGGGTCACCGAAACCCGCCTCCGCGACCACAGCGACACCAACATTTGGTGCTGCTGCTACGCCCTCAACATCGACATTTACTTTTGGCAGCAGCAACAACAATGCCACTGCAACTCCGACCACAACCGTTGCAACAACCACCTCATCTACTTGGCCCAAAAATAGTTTTGTTTTTGGCTCTGCAACAGCAACGGCTCCCACAGCAAGCGGCGCAGCCAGCACTGTTAAACCTGCAACTGCCACATTTGGTGGTTTTGGCGCCGCAGCATCTAATAATACAGCAGCGCCAGCAGTTAATTCATCGATTTTCGGCAATCCTACTGCAGCAGCTTCTTCTTCGTCACCAGCTACAGCATCTGCTACTTTTGGCAGCGCTGCTGCTGTGCCTATCTTTGGCTCTGCCTCGACACCATCTGCAAGCAGCACTAATTTGTTTGGTTCCCCTTCAACGCCCGCTTTTGGTGCCTCTCCTTTCGGTAGTAGCGGCGGCGCTGCTTCGGCTACGCCTACATTTGGTGGCACCGCTGCAACAACAACAGCATCAAGTACATTTGGTGGATTTGGTGCAGCTGCGGCGGCGGCCAGCGCGTCGGATGGCGCTTCAGCCGCAAAAAAATCGGAACCGGCGCCAGCAGCTTTTAGCTTTGGAGCGCCACTGGCAACAACGGTGAGTTTGATGTTTTTTTTTGTCTATAAATTTAGAAACCTAAAAACCTCAAACCAAACCCGTTTTAAAATTCCATACATTTTGATTCAGGGCACATTTAATTTCGGTACTGGCGCAACAGCCGGAGTTAAGCCAGCATTTAATTTTGGCGGTTCCACTGCTTCTTCTACACCTAGTTTCAATTTTACCGGCAATTCAGAGGTAGGTTCAATAAATGTATTTCAAAGCAGCGCGTAGTTTTAAATGTAGTTTAATACATACAATTATTTGATGCTTTTTTTACTAAGTAGTTTTATTTACTGTACTTCTAAATAGTGTAGCTAATGATATAATTCTTTTCTCTTTTTTTTTTGTATTTTCTCTTTCCAACTTTTCTGTAAATTGTTGAAAAAAATATGAATTGATTGTTATTGTGAACGTCATCGAATCTTGTACTGTTCCATCTGCTGATGCAAATGTATTCTTAATTGATGATTGATGTTTGTATACATTGTATGTATGCATGATGAATATTGCGGGTTTTTATTTTTAATTCGCAACGACAGACAACAACATCAGCAACGCATCATCAACCTTTTCAATTCGGAGCGGTACCAACGGCAACAGCGGCGGCTCCAGTGTTTAATTTTAGTGGTGGTGCTGCAGAGGTAAAGTTATTGATTGTTGTTGACAAGAGACACGTCTTGTTTTTTTTTTTTTACATAAACGGTTTTCCAAGTACATACTAAAAACATACATATTACACATACACACAACAATCAATTAAAACATTTATTTCATTCTTTTCTGTATGTTTTTATAACGCCTATTATTTTGGGCTTCTGTATTTTAATTTTTAGTTAGTCTTGTTTGTTGCATGTCCAGTTGTTTGTTAAGGTTTAGTAACATGTTTATGAGTGGTTTGTGCATTATTTAGTATTAAATTAAACATTTTTGCTAAGTAATAGTTTTAAACTAAGCTGTTTCTATAATTCTAATTAAGGCATTCAATTGTGAAATAGGTTTTCCATGTTTTAAGAGCACAATACATCGGAAATTGTAATTAAATATAACTTGTTGGTGCTATCTATGTCAGTAACAACGAAGACCGATATGCCGACATTTTCATATAAATATTTTGGTCCGACATGTCAGTCAAAGACTTCACATATCGTCACTATCATGCCAAAGGGGCGAATGTGCAATTTTTGACATTTGTGTTTTTTTTTTTTACATTTTTGAATGTAGTTTATCCTGAAGTATGCAGTGCCAAAATCGCGTGTCATTTTGTTGGGTATTTCTAGCCACAAAAGACAAAACCAAAAGGGCGAATTTGAAAAATTGAAAATCTTGTCATGCCAAAAGGGCGAATCTTTTCGTTTTTTCGCCATAACTTTTTATTGGTATAAGATAAAATGTAGAGGTATTTATTGTTTGTTTTTAAAGCACCTATCGATTGGCATCATTATTTAAAAATATTTTGCCACACATTTTTTCCTGCCAATAACAAATGGCATATTAATGTTTGACAAAATATTTTTAATTAATGATGCAGATCGATAGGTGCTTTAAAAACAAACAATAAATGCCTTTACATCACTATTTTACCCTGTACCATTAAAGAGTTATAGCAAAAAAACGAAAAAGTTCGCCCATTTGGCATGACAAGATTTTCAATTTTTCCAATTTCTTCGTTTTTTTGCTATAATTTTTTATTGGTGCAAGATATAATAGTGGTGTTGAGGTATTAATTGCTTGTTTTTAAAGCACCTATCGAACTGCATCATTATTTAAAAATATTTTGCAAAACATTTTTTCCTGCAAATAACAAATGGCAAATTAATGTTTGACAAAATATGATGATGCAGATCGATAGGTGCTTTAAAAACAAACAATAAATGCCTCTACATTACTATTTTATCTTGCGCTAATAAAAAGTTATATCATAAAAAACAAAAATATTTGCGTTTTGATCAAGATATAGCCTCACAAAATCCGTATTCATAATGCAGTAGGTTGTCCAAATCTAAAGATATTTTATATACGTTATAATAATTGACGAATAAACTAAAATAACAGAAAAAATTAAAGAAAATACAATTTTTTCTAATTTTTAAAGCATTTCAAACTTAAAAATTTGATTTCCCAACATTTTTAAAAATGCACATTCGCCACTTTGGCATGACAGTGGCGAATGAACATTAAAGTGACAATGAAATTTCATCAAGTATATATTGAGTTCTTGCATTTTATTTTGTTATTCTTTTTTGACAGTTCAAGAACAAGATCGAGCAAGAAAAGAAGCGCGCGCAAGAGTATGAACAAGAGAAACACTGCAAATAATTAGCATTGTTTCTCTTGCTTAATTGGTTGATTTTACTGCATTTAGTATGTTTCTTTTGTAATAATAGAATGCAAAAGAAAAAGAGATGTAAAGAAAAAATAATACAAAATATTGAAATTATGAAGCGAAAATAATACTTATTCTTAAAATCGATGTCTCTTACGAAAACTCACACCTTTCAATTTGCATACGAAAAACGGCACATTAAAAAATTGTTTCATTAAAACAAGCAAAAGTTTATTTTATTCACGAAAAGAAGCATTACATTATTTTAGAAAGGAAAAGAATCTCATTCTCGTTTTCTTCACGAACAGAAGCATAATTTTATTGTTCCTACGAATAGAAGCACATTTATATTTTATCTACGAACAAGAGAGCATTTTTAATTTCACCGCGAATAAAAGCATATATATATTGTCGATACAGATATCCCAATATACATTTTTGTGATTAAAAAAACACAAAATGTTGATGATGGAGGTGATAGTCTTTTATGACCAAACTGGTTGATATTACATTGATGACGGTTTCCAGGTGTGTAAGTGTACTTTTTTTTTTGATGAAATTGTTCCAATGAGTAATAGATTCACATCCAGGTGCGACATTGGAACTTTTCTTTTTGATGAAACTGTTCAATTGGCATAGAAACACATGCAGGTGCGATTTGTTCATAACCTACTTGCGTCACTGGACATTTTTTTGGAACAATTTGTTCTATTGGGATTTGGCCAGAACCCGCTTGTTTCATTGGACATTTTGTTGGAAAAATTGGTTCCTATCGAATTTGTCAAAACATAACTGCGTCATTAGAATTTTTTTTTTTTTTGAAATATTTGTTCTTTTCGGATTTGGAGTAACAAATTTAAAAAAAAAATAAAATGTACAATAACGCAATTGGGTTCTGGACGCATGTGGGTTCTGGCATATTCCAATGGAACAAATTTGTCAAAAAAAAAATGTCCAATGACGCAAATACGTTCTGGCCAAATCCGAATGGAACTAATTTTCAAAAAAATGTCCAATGACGCAAGTGGATTCTGATCAAATCCAAATGGAATAGACTGTTTTGTGCACAAACGTCCTGCTGGGATAATTTTATTGAAGAAATGTATATGCTTTTATTTTTGTTGAAATAATAGATGTGCTTTTTTTCGTAGCTAAATGTAAATGTGTTTCTTTTCGTGACGAAAGTAGAGTTATGCTTCGTTTCGTGGATATAAAACGTATGGGTTTTTTTTCTTGGATATAATATTAATGTGATTGTTTTCGTGGGTAAACTGAACTTGTGCTTCTTTTCGTAGTAACAAAAAACGTGCTGTTTTTCGTAAGCAAATTGAAACGTGTGGGTTCTCGTAAGAGGCGTCGATATGTGCCAAAACTATTATCCATTTTTTTTAATTATTGCATAGTTTCTAAACAAAAGAAACATGTCATTCTTACTCAAAAGTAAGAATATTATGAATAGAGATCTTTTTGGCTGTTGTTGTACCTAACATTTATTATTCTTTCGGTTCAATCCATGTTCAAATTTTATTATATTTATAGTGGGAAGAATATGAAGTTTTTGCAAATTTGTCTATTTTCTTCTAATACAATGAAGTTTGAAAAAGTAAAATTTTGTAAAACAAAATTGTTGTCCCTTGATGCTGACTTTCGAAGAAAGTCGAAATATTGAACAAATAAAAAAATAAAATTTTGAAACCTTGACCTTGAGCCCATTACAACAATTTCTTAAAAACAAGAGGTCGTTAAAATAAAAATAATAATTTTTCAAAATACTTCCAACAAGAGCAAAAACAGCTAGAGCAGGACTAGGTGTGCAAGAAGAACTACACCATTTAGATATATTCGATATATATACATCATCACCTTCGAGTGGCATGTTCTCTATAACTATTTTTCGACATGATCAACAATGAAGAAATTATCGATCATTGTGACTGATGGAGAACTATGCTAATTTTTTATGAACCGAAATGCGTTTAAAGAATAATTAAAGTCAGATCTATTCATGCATTATTTGCATTGTACACAGAAAAAACTATTGTACGTATATATATAACAATTGATATTAATAGAAAACCAAAACGCATTCCAATTAAAAACATGAATGTATTTAGTAATTATTTTATTGTATTCACACTTTTTTTTATTAAAAATATTAACAGGAATCAATTTAATATTACGTGAATACAATTAAATAATTAATTGTATTTACAACTATTGTTATAGAGCAGTAGAATTTAGACTACGATTACTGTAGATTATGATTACTTAATGAATCTAATCATAATTTGTTTCGACGAATCTTTAGTAGTCGTAATAAAAGATACGAAATAGTTAAAAAGAACAACAATAATCAAGACGATTCTTTCTATGGTCATTACACACGTAATTTCAATATCATTTTTTCTCGTTTTGTAGTGCAATTTATTCGTGGTGCATCATTGGACATTTTTCTGATTACTTTTAAATAATAAAAAAAAGTAATCAAAATAATAAGAAGTAATCAAAAATAGTTTTACTTGTGTAATTTAAACAATACGATTACTGTACTGTTTGTTTTTCATTTCTCAAAAAAAAAAAAAAATCATAAAGTAATTTTTTCAGATTTCTTAAAAATAATCTATAAGGGCGAGTTTACACGATAGAGATAGAGCAAAAAAAAAGTTGAGTAAACACTACATAGAGCTCCACGGTACGAAGCTCTACGGTAGATTTGTTGCTCTATCTCTAGCTAATTTCTCTATCGTGTATTCGAGCCTTAAAACCAAACAGATTATTTATTTTTTAAGGAACAGATTATTTATTTTTTAAAGAATTTAAAACTGTAAAATAATCACTTAAAATACTAAGGGGATCTATATCAAGCGCGTAAATCTCGTAATTTGTGGAAATAAATCCCGTAAATAGTAAAAATTTACGCAAAAATTTTACGCTCAACTCGTAAATTTATTTGTCGATTTTTATGTGATAATAACGTAAATAAAATTTCTTGAATATTTTGTTTTATCTTTTAGTTAGTTGTCAAAAAAATTATGTTTTGTGGCAAATGTGTTTTCATTAAATTGTGTTGTGAAATGATTATAAGTATTACTAAAAATTGGAGTACAAACAAAATTTTATTAAACAGTTTACGCGAAGCCAGATAAAAGTGCGTTTATTTCGAGTTGCGCGTAATTTTATTTATTTACGAGATGATAAATTTACAGTGCTGGATATGAATCCCCTTAATATATTTTATAATACCTATTATTTGATTACGAAAAGTAGCTTAAAAAATAACAAAAATAATATCCATTTTTAATTACGGTTACTAAAGAATCTTAAAAAAAATGTTGATTACAATTTTCAAAAAATCGTAATGCATCTGATCTAACGCTTATTTTCTAATATTAACAAATAATTCAACAGCTCTGAACAAACCACAAACAAAAATTCTTTAATTGAATCATGATTATTATTACTTTATATTTATTACACTGCAACTACTTCTAATTATATTTTATTTACATTTTTCATCATCATTACTATACAAAAAAAAATTATAATATTTGAATTTTTTTAAAATTACTTCCATAAATAATATTGTACTTTTCCACCTAATAAAATAAAAACACCCATTTTTTACAGGCAACGTCGAATGCACCCTTCCAATTTAATGCGGGTGCTGCCCCACCATCATCCGCTAGTAATATTTTTGCGTAAGTACAAAAAAAGAAAAATTTTTATTTTTTCTTCTTTTGAATTAAAAAAAAAATTAAATTAGAAATAAATGGGCAGAAATGGGTTTACAAAGATTGTTTAGTGATAAAAAATATATTTTGCGAAATTCAGTTTTTTTTACAGTAAAATTTTCCGTGTTTTAAAAACCGGATGAAACAAATTATTCATTATAAGTAACTATTTCGGTATTTCAAAACGAATAACTATTAGACAAAAGTGACGTAATTTAAATTTTAATGTTTTGAAATACAGAAAGTGGGTATAAGTCGGTCTATAAGCTATTTTTATTCTTATTTTTATTATTATATTTTTATTATTTAAAATAAAATGAATAAATACATAAATAAATTAATAAATACATAAAAAAAGAATAAATACGCACACAAAAAAAAATCGTTTCCTGTAAACATTTTCTCAAATAAACACTAAAGTGTTTGCACGCTCATTTGTTTCCAACAAACACGAAAAGTGTTTCCCACAAACACGAAAAGTGTTTCCCACAAATACTTCAAAATTTGTTAGTGTTTGCCAAAATGACTTGAAGTGTTTCCGGCAAATATTTATAGTGTTCGCCAAATTCACTTAAAGCAAAAGTTTTTTTTTATTGCGACAGCCAGTCATTTACGCGACATGTCGAAAAATGCAGAATTCCAGGGTAGATTATTCGACAAGTCGCGTAAACGAGCGACTGCCAAAAATAAACCTTTTATTTCGACTGATATTGATGGACACTAAGGAAACACTACAACACTTCGATGCATTATGCCTGGGACAAGTGTCTCATACATTGGACTGGTCATAATAGTCATCTTAACTTACTGGGTTTTCTGATTTGCACAGAATTGAATTACGGCAGAATTTCTGCGGTCATCTGTTTTGTATGATGTGAAGACCGATTGTGATGAATTGATGGCAGCGGCTATAGATGATAATAATTAGCTTCAGATGTCGCACAATAAGAAAATTTTGCTTCTTATTCGACAAAAGAAGCTTATCCTTATCCAAGTTTATTCGTGGAAGTGTTGCATGACACGAATAAGTTCAACTGTTCAAGTGATACATCTTTTGTGACAAGCTGTACGATGTTTGGGGCAAACACTTTCTATGTAGTATTTTTTCCGAGAAGCTATTAGTATTTAGGGCAAACACTTTTAAAATAGATTGCGTTCTGGGAAACACTAACAGCCTAACCAATAAACGAAATAATGTCGACTTTAAAGAAAGTATGAGCTTTTTGACAAATAAATATAAGAGAAAACTGTCGGAAAAGCTGATACTATCTTTAGAGTCGACTTTATTTCGTTTATTGGTTAGGCTGATAGTGTTTGCACCAAAGGAATATCATGCATTTATTACTTATCTTAAATACTATAATAAATGATTACTGATAATAAATGAGTGTTTGGGAGTAATAATTGAAATAACTTTTATAAAGTGTTTTTCGGAAACATTTTAAATGTTTTTATGAAATTAGATATTGTTTTGTTCAAACACTAGAATTGTGTAATTGTTTGCAATAAGCCATTATTATTTACGAATAACAATAAGTATTTCTGGCAGCCAATATGTATTTACCAGAAGTAACCGATAGCTTCCCACAATTATTTTATAAACATTCCTTTTTTAGAGTGCGTAAAAAAAAAATAAAATTATTGTCGTATATAAGCTAAATTAACCAAATAAATTTTAATAATTTAAATAAAATCATTTTCAGGGCTTTTCAGTTTTTAAATTACTTCAACCCATCATACCAAATGATATCGAAACGAATTCGAAACGATATCGTATGAATGATAGCGTTCTCGAAAAAATGGCTTTATCGTTAACGATATCGATATTGTATGAATTCTCAATATCGAAACGAATTCGAAAATTGATTCAATTTCGATATCTAGACGAATTCGAAAAATTATTAAATTTTGATATTGAAATAATTTCGCTATTGAAAAGAAAAGCTTATTCAATTTCGATACTATTCAAATTAATTTGGCTTAAAATGATATTTCATAGAGATGTGTACCATCATTCTATAGCATCCAGAACGTTAAAATTGTTTACCTAGTTTGGGATTAAAAATTAGTTTATTGATTCAGCAACAAAATATTGCATACTTACTAAATTTTAAAAGTTTCTAACAGTTGCTAAATGTCTTTCAATTTTTAAGTTTATAACATTTTTTAATTGAACCGCTTTTTTTTTGACATATAATTCAATACTTATTCTATAGAAATTTAACGATATCGTTACGAATTCGAAATGTTATCGAAATTTTATACAATTGAAACTATATTTATTGGGAAATACCTTTAACAAAAATAATAATAATAAAAACATTTTTTTCGATAATGCTATCATTTTCGAATCCTTAGCGATAGTCGAAAACGATAACAATGTTCGTTCAAACGATATCGTTTCGAATTCGTTTGGTACGCTGGTATTATTATTAAAGGTATTTGATGTAATTTAAAAACTGAAAGCCCTGAACACATTTTTATTGAAATTTTTAAAATTTATTTGGTTAGTTTAGTCCTACACAACGATATTAAATTTTTTAAGTTTTTTTTTTTTTTTTTTTTTAGCTTGAATTTATTTATTTTAATTTCTTTTCATCATTTATTCATAATTATTAATTTTTATTATTTATTATTAATATTTATATTTTATTTATTTTTGTATATTAGTTTTTATTTATGTATCTTTATTATTTATATATTATCATCATTGTCCCCTTCTTCATTCAGGTGTTAGTTATTAACATTATCGACATTGTTTGTGAATATTTCAAAAACCTTAAATATTGTGAAGCCTTTAATCATTTTTATCAACACCTCTGAGTTTTGGAGACAAGCTAAAATATTTTCATTTATTATGTCTTGTGTTTCGTTAATGTTCATTGTTTGTGCGTGCGCATGCTTATTAAGTGTTTATAAAATAATTGTTTCATTTTATTGAAAAATTTAATTTAAACTTTTTATAATTTATCAGCGCTGTCGAAGTAAAACTGACCAACTATATTTTTAAATTTTGAATAATAAATACAAATTAAATAAAACTTTGCAAGATTATTCCAAATTTTTCAATTTTGGCAATTAATTTTTTTTTAATTAGTGACACCAAAAATTAAATTAACAGTCAGATATTGTATCACGCACGCCCGTGTGACTAGCTTTTTGAATTTTGTAAAACGCTAAACGTCTGACGTCACATGGTTTGCGCCGACGTAAGGAAATAATTTGTATTTCATAAAACTAAACCGCACGAAATTAGACGGCAGCATTTTTGGCTCCGTTCACTAAAATTTTCACGAAACAAAGCACGTATTGCACCTAAAAAAAAGGATGCACTACACATTTATTTTCATCAAAAAAATTCATTTACAAAGCAAATTAGAAAAAAATTGCTAAAAGAATGAAATACACACAAACACAATTTTGCCAACTTTTTCAGAACAGCTGTTTTTTTCTTTACGAATCGATATTCGATTCTCGAATCAAGTCTCGTTTGGTTGCTGTAATAAGTATTGCCAGATTAAAAAAATTTGTAACTTTTATTATTGTTTGCTGGTAACACGACATCTTTTCGAGAGTCGTGGAACGTAAGATCCATCAAAATCAACGTAAGTGCTTGACGGGCGGAATGTGTGAAGATATGAAATGCAACTTTGCAGACGATGTGAGAGCACTCACTCACATCTAGATTCACAGCCAGATATTGTATCTCGATGTGACTGAGTGCTCTCACATGTGAGTGCTCTTACATCGTCTGAAAAGTTGTATTTCATATCTTCACACATTCCGCCCGTCAACCCCTTACGTTGATTTTGATGGATCTCACGTTCTACGTCTCTCGAAAACATGTCTTGTTACCAGCAAACAAATATCACATAAAAAAAATTAAAATTTTATTTTAAAGCAATACTTATGACAGCAACAAAACGAGACTTGATTCGAGAATCGAATATCGATTCGGTAAACAAAAAACAGATGTTCTGAAAAAGTTGGCAAAATTGTGTTTGTGTGTATTTCATCATTTTTGCAAATTTTTTGTAATTTGCTATGTAAATGGATTTATTGGATGAAAAGAAATGTAGTGTATTAAAAAATTATTTAAGATTGTTCTGCATCCTTTTTAGCTGCAATTAGTGCTTTGTTTCGTGAACATTTTAGTTAACGGAGCCAAAAAAGCTGCCGTCTAATTTGACACAACATTCGTGTGGTTTAGTTTTATGAAATAAAAATTATTTCCTTACGTCGGCGCAAACCGTGTTACGTCAGACGTTTTACGGTTTACAAAATTCTAAAAGCCAGTCACATGAGCGTGCGTGACTATTTGTGACAATTATCGAGATACAATATCTGGCAGTGAATATCTGGCTGTAAGTTCGTTCAGTAATTGAAGCGAGCTATTTGTTTTTAATCTCGAAAAAGAACCAAATGATGAGTGACTCCGAAGAAGTCATAGAAAACATTTTTGCAAAGCGCAAAGAGCGAATAATATAAATATTTTGAAGCATTTCAAAAGCAAAGATTCCAAGTATATCAAGCAAGCGAACATTTCAAATCGATGGAGTAAAATTATTTAAAATCTTAAAGCATTGCTGCAAAAATATAAACAAATTTAAATATACCTCCGAAGTAAATACAAATGTTGCTTTCCTTCCAATCGCACCATCGTTCTATAATGTTTGCAAACTCTTGCTTCATCTCGATAGCAAAGTAATAAAAAGTGATAGTTTGTGATCTGCTTACTTTGCTTTCAAACTCTGCATTAAATATTTTAAAAAAGTTTTGGAAAAAAAAATAATTTATGTTTATTATGCTTAAATTGTTGTTGTAGAACTAAAAGTAGTCACCAAATACATTTTTATGTAAATCCGAAATTTAGAGTTTGTCTGTTATTATTACCAAAAGGAATTACCATATTTTTAAAGTTAAAATACCAATTGATAGATTCATTCTTATCAGATCAGAAATTGACAGATATATAAAAGTTTATGTAAAATAATAATTGAAATTTTGAAAATGTAGTTGGTTAAATTTGAATATCGACTAAAATTCTAACGTTTAATATATTTATATACAAATTTTCATATTACAATAGAAACGTTTAAGGGCCAGTTTTTCACTGCTAGTTGAACTTTGTTTGTGGTTTAAACTTCGTTTAAAATCAAAATCGATTTTTTCAGTGAACTTCAACCGTTGTTTAAACTTAGTTTAAACGACCGATGCTGATGGTTTAAACTACATTTAAACTTTCAAAGTTTTTGACATGAAATTATTATTAATTTTGTATTTTTGCACACTATGCATTAAAAAAAAGCCTCACGTACACTTTAGTTGCTCGAACTCTTGTTTAAATTTAAAAATACATTAATTTTATTTTTGTCAAAATTTTTTTTTTATTTATTTAATTTTGAATGACATTTATCAAAAGTCAAAATCAAGAGAATTATATGTCATTAGCCTGTGGTGCCATATGGTTTGTCTTAGTCTGTGTTCATTTTAAATTATCACTGAAAAACTGCTAACAAAATAAAACGACGTTTAATTTAAAGAGAAGATTAATTAAACGGAGTTTGAACTACGTTTAAACGGGCACTGAAAAACTGGCTCAAGTCTTTCTAAGGAGCTTCGATCGATATATGTTTTAATACATTTGCTTGAAGACACAGAGCACTAACTCACAAACATGTCGCTAAACATTTCTACAACCCTTTGTCCTGTATAATATACATAATTTGTTTGCTATAAATTAAATTTGTCAAAATTTCATTTTTACATTGTATCTTTTTTTAATAATTTCACAATTAGACCGACACCAACACCTGGTGCAGCGCAATCGGCACAACAAGCGAGAAGAAAAATTCGCGCACCAATGCGACGTCTTACGCCACGGTAGAAAGTGCTGCAGGTGGCAACGCCATGACAGGCGAGGACAACAAACAGACGACGGGACAAGAACAGCAGCATAATCATCATGTTTTAAGACAAAAGAAGAAAAAGACCAACATCAACAATAACAACAACAACAACAAGAAAAAACAACAAAACGACAATAATATTTATCAACAGCAAACGGAACCGGAAATGTACAACACAAATAATAAAAACAAAGACTTGACTCTGGACGAACTGAACAACGATGATGGTGATGATGATGATGCTCATGATGATAATGACAACATCAACGACGATGACGACGACGTACGCAGTAAGTATAGCAAAAGAAGAGGAAGAGAAAGAAATATAGAAGGAGCAGCAACAGCAGAAGTTTCAATTGCAACAGTTGCCGCCAGTGCGCATAGCTGCAATAGCGCAGAGGAGCAGCAGCAGCAGCAAAGTTTGGCACAAAAGACAGCTGTAGCAGCATCAACAAAAAAGCAGCTGCAGGTTAAACAGCAGCAGAGGCAACAACAACAACAGAGGCAATCAAAACAACAACAGCAGCGCAATCAATTTAAATACGTGCGTGGAGAATTAGAAGAAGGTGATAATGTGGCAGCAGCTACTAAAGTAAAAACCAACGTTGCAGCGGCTAAACTAGAAACATCTGCAACAGTGGTCGCTTTAGTTACACCAGCAACAGTACTAAAACCAGCAACAGCAGCAAAAACAGCATCTACAGTAAAAACATCTACTGTCTCAACAAAATCAACTACAGTAGCAACAAGAGCAACTATTGTTGCAACAAAAACATCTATCATTGCAACACATGCAGCAAAAACAGCTACAATTACCACGAAAACAAGTACAGAAGCTACTGCTGCTACTCCTGCACCAAATTTGCCGCAACGTAAAATTTTCGTTGCCAGTCATTATCGCAAAATCAACAATATTCATATTGATGGTGGCAACAAACGCAGCAATCGTCTGCGCGCTGTGCAGCAGCAACAACCATGCAGCAGCGTTGCAACAACAGTTGCTACAAAAACAATAACAACAAAATCAGCAACAAAAGTCATCTTTAATCCATACAGTTTAGTGCGTCGCAGTCAAACAATCAACAGCAGCAGCAACAAAAAGAGTAACAACAGAATTACTCAACGTTGCAATATCGCCAACGTTGTTGACAGTAAAAGTACATTTAACTTTAGCAACAATAACGACGCCAATAGCAGCAACAATTCATTCAACATCAACAACAGCGCCGTCAACAATAACAGCACATCTAACGTCAGCCATCAAACAGCTGCTTCGCGCTCATTGCTGCGCGTTGTAGTGCCAGCCGCCGCTGTTGCAGATAACGCCGCCGCCGTCAATCAAATGCCTCGCTACAAACGTCACTGCGTTGTACGCTATAAAAACGCAAACGCGGCGACGCCAGCACAAAATGTTGTCGCCTCAGCTGCTGCAGCTGCTGCTTTAGGAAATATTGTTGTTCAAACAAACGCCGGCGCCGGCAACATTGATGTTGCGTCGCTGCACGAGGATAAAACAGTTAAAAATGCAACATTTTAAAATGTAAAAGAAATTGAAAATAAAAACAACAATTAATAAAAAAAAAAAACTAAAACTCGTTAATTTTAAGCGCTCTATTTTATTACATTACGCATGGGTGTGCGTTTTAACAGCTGTTGAAACTGTTCCCATGTCTAATGTCTGCAAAAATAAATTAAAAACTTTTTTTTAACTTTATATTTTGTTACTTATATAAAAAAAAAACAGAAAATATATTGTTTTTCGCTTTTTAATTAATTAATTATTATTAATATTATTATTATATGCAAAAAAATAAAGAAATACTTGAAGTGTTAAATTATAAATAAAATGATTACATTATAGTTTAGTTGAGCTTAAAATAAATTCACAAAAAAAAAACACACACACAACACAATTTATAAACTACAAACAAAAACTACAACAATTTATGTACATAAGTAAATATTAAAAAAGAAAAAAAAACAAACAAAAAATATTCAATTCATTGCAAAGAAAAAAAGAAATCCCCACTATTATGTTTTTAATTTCAGTTTAAAATCTAAGCAAATTTAGTCGCCAAGCAAATAAATAAAAAAAACGAAAATAAAATAAAATTAAAAATAAATATTATTATTATAAAAATGCAAAATTATTTGTATGTATGATTAGCTAAATGTATGAATTGATAATGATCAGTTAAGTGTTCACTATGTGTCATGCAGCGTGTCTGGCAAAAGCACCACGAGCAACAAGTGTTCGTTACAAGTTTTTTTTTTAATTTCTCACAATTATCGAGACTTATTGGCAAAAAATATTCCTACTTGTAGTTTTTTTTTTTTTGCTCAGTACAAAATGTTTGTTTGGCCAAAAACTATTTGTAGAAATATTTATTCCCTATAGATCTATAATAAATAATGTCCTGCTTTTCTTTCTAATGTTTGTATTAGAAAAAACAAGAAACCCCAATAAAAAAATTATAATTTATTAGCCAACAGTTTTAATTGTTTTAGTTTTCTTTTATTATTTTCTTTTTTTTTTAATTTTTTTCATATAAGCCACACATTACAAAAAACCACTATTTTTGCAAGAAACAGCAACTGTTAAATTTCTATTTTTTTGAATGAAAAGCTGTTTTCTTTTTGAACAAACAAATAAATAAATACTAAGTTCTGCTGTGTAAATATGTATCTTGATGGATTGATTGATTATTTTTCTATAGCTTATAAGTTTATAAACCGTAATAAACAAAACCACAAAAGAAATTTGCAAGTATGTATTTGATTAAATTTTTAAAAAAACCATATTGTATACATGCGAGCCTCTAATGAAATTAAAATAAATACATATTGATTGAATAAAATTGTTGCCTTTTATTTTATTACGAGACGGGATTGATAAATTGAAAGCAAGGGGAAAGAAACCGCGCTGCATGTAGAGCAGAGTACAACTGGGCCTTAAATTAGGCCCGTTGTGACCAGGGTTAACTTGATGCGACTTAAATGACAAAAGGCAACCCTTTTATTGCCGTGAGACGACTTTTTAAAAATTACCTTCATGCTGATTATAGAATCCGGCGGATTTGTTGCGTTATTCAAACGCCGGTAGCAAAGTGAACGGATTCGACATAAAATATTTTTTTTTTATTGAAAACGCAAAAAAACCGATGTTCATATAAATTTTATCACTTTGAATTTAAATCACTTAGAAATTAAGGGGAATTCGAAATGAAATTAATTATATTTGTATTTATTGTGGATTTATAATGGTGTAAGGTTCAATAGTTTATCATAGCATATTCTACATAACTCCTAGTCCCACCTTCGCGTAGGTGAACATCGTTAACTGAGCAAACAGCTGAAGATCGAGTATTAACCAGGAGGTATCATCGGGGAAAATTAAGACAGACACCAACCCGAAAACACGATGACAACCCACGCAAACGTATAATATACCATGATTTACGGATATACACCTGAAACATCCGAACCATTTATAGGGATTTTTGATGTCCATGAAAAAGACGACTGACATCATCGCAATCTAGGAAATGCGATATTTAAAACCTGTCCCGTTCCTGTGACATCTATCCATCCGATACCCATTGACACCCACAATTTCGAAGCCATAAAGGACTTCGTCTGCCGAGGACCCAGCATCAACAGGAATAAAATATCATTCTTGAACAGCAGGTGCTAAAATTGGGCTCAGTAGGCAATGGAGGAAGGGAGGTTGCTCTCGTCTCAGTTATCCTCTATGGCGTTGAGGGATGGACGCTTGCTAACACCGATGGGAGATATTCTACAGAAAATATATGACCCGTTGAAAACGAGTACAGAATCAGATGAAACGACAAACTGTATGAGTTCTACGTCGACATGTCATGTGCATTAATATATAGCGCCCCTGCTGACTTGGACATGTCGAGCATATGGATAAAAACGCTCCAGCAAAAAATTGTTCAATTCTGCACCCGGCGGTGTTCAACGTAGGAGAGGGCGTCCGAAACTCCGGTGAAGCGACTGGTAGGGCTTGAAGTGCTTATCTGTCGCCAATGAGCGCACTAGGGTGGCGTAATAACGGCGGCGGAATCCTTCATGAGTTGTAATGGCCAAAAAATGAAGTATTTATTAAAAAATTCTGAATTTATTTATTATTTGACACTTCACAAAAGTCAACTGAGATTCGGAGTACTTTTTGCGGATCTCAACTCAATTCAATAATAAATTTTCTCCGAAAAAGTGAATCGAGTGCGGATCGTATAGACTCCCGCCGCAACAAATCCGCCGGATTCCATAATCAGCAAGCGTATTTTGCGCCTTTTTAGAAATCCGAAGTGACTTTTGAGACTTTATGATTTATTTATATAATTTCAGAAAAATGTATTTAAAATAATTCAAAAAGATTATAAGCAACTCGAAAACATTTTAACATTCCGAACCATAAATTGAATAAAAATTAATATTTTCAAATATCTAAAAAGAAGCAAAGATTTTTTTTTAAGAATAGACATCAGGAATAAAAGACTGATCATTATACGATTCTAAGAACATCTGATCATTAAGTGAGAAGAACAAATTCCGTATTCGAAAATCTGAATTGCTTATTAAAGAATTCAACATTTTAGATTCCAAGGCTAATAATCCAACCTATGACACAATTTTTGTTATTAAAAATATTAAAATTATATGGAATTCATTGGGAAACCTTTGTTTTTCTTCATAAATTAAAAAGTCGTCTCCTCACATGCTCTACAAATGTAACAGTCGACTTTTCGCAATTTGAAAAGATGACCAGAGATGAGTTGTTTTAACTTTTACTTAATAAGAGTTAACTTTATGTATTCTTTGAATCGGCTCCAAAGTCATGGGCCTTGGCCCACGCTGGATTCATCGCATGCTATTTTATGTTGTTAATAATATCATCCTCCTCTTGTCAGGACGATGACGGGAATCCAGTAACAGATGTCTAGGGTACACTGAGATTTTGGAGAGAGCACTTCTCTCATCTCTCAGAGAAGATAGCTTGACAACCGCACTTGCTGACGACAGCGTCGTACCGCCGCCTGTCCGTGATGAGTCCCGCACAGACATCAACAGGCTGAAAAACAACAAAGCCGCAGGATCGGATGGAGCTCATAACGAGCATGCACTAGCTGATCAGTAGAATATGGTCAGAAGAATAGAGTCAGAAGAATATTTAAGAAAGGGGATCCCACGATTCGTGCCAACTACCGTGGAATAAGTCTCCTCAATATCGCGTATAAGGTTCTAACGAGCGTATTATGTGAAAGACTGAAGCCCATCGTCAACAGACTGATTGGATCTTATCAGTACGGCTTCAGACCTGGCAAGTCCACCATAGAACCGTTTTTCACATTGCGCCAAATCCTGGAAAAGACCAAAGAGGGGCAAATCGACAGCCACCACCTTCTCGTCAACTACAAAGTTGCCTTCGACAGTCCTATAAGGAGTCGCCTATACGCCACCATGTCTGAGTTCGGTATATCTGCGAAACTTATAAGGCTTTGCAGGATGACGCTGAGCGACAAACGGTGCGCAGTGAGAATTGGGAACCATCTCTTTGATACGTTTAATACCGAACGAGGTTTTAGACAAGGCAATTCCCTATCGTGTGACTTCTTCAACCTAATAATGGAGAAGATTGTAAGAGCTGCACAACTCCATCACAATGGCAATATCTTCAACAAGAGTTCCATGCTGATCGGGTACGCTGATGATATCGACAACATTGGGCAGAGTGTACGAGCAGGCAGTGCAGAATTCTACAGTTTAGAGAGGGACTCGCGTCGAAGAGTCTTACGGTGAACGAGGAGAAGACGAAGTACCTGGTGTCAACGAACAAGGAGTCCTGGCCTATTTGACAATACGTCACTATTGACAATGACAACTTCGAAGTAGACTTCGTCTACCTAGGTACCAGCATCAGTAAAGAAAACAACGTCAGCCTGGAGATTAGCCGAAGAAAAACTCTTGAGCTCAGTAGGCAATTTAGGGGAAGAGCCTCTCTCGACGGACAAAAATTACGCTCTATAAGACGCTCATCATGCCTGTCCTCCTATATGGCGCTGAGGCATGGACGTTTGCCAACACTGATGAACGAGCCGAGCTTTAGGAGAGTTCGAGAGACAGATTCTTCGGAAAATCTATAGCCCGATATGCGCTGAAAACGAGTACAAAATCAGATGGAACGACGAGCTGTATGGTCTCTACGCCGACATTGACATATTCAGGCGTATTTAGATCCAGCGCCTACCCTAGATTGGACATGTCGAGCGTAGGATTAAAGCGTTCCAGCAAAAAAGGGGTTCAATTCTGTACCCAGTGGTGGTCAACGTAGGAGAGGGCTTCCGAATCTCCGGTGTAGCGACTAAGTGCGAGACAACCTGATAACACTTAAAGTGCAAAACTGGCGCCAGAGCACGCAATGCTAAATCAATATTTAATATTTAAGTGAGGCACGAGTGCGAAAAAAAAATATGAGGCGCATTTGAAGCTGAATATAGTCGAACGAGTGCGGAAAAATTTTATATAGAAAAGAATGGTAAATATGTTTTTTTTTTTTGAATAAATTTCATTGGTAACCAATTTCTGATGACTTTTATAATGAGTTAATTTTGGAAATTGAGTTTATTATGGTATGGTGCTTAATAAATGTCTCGGAATTGAGCCATACCCCAAGGATGCGAAGTCGAGCTACTGCAATAGCATTGGACGTATGTTTAAAATAGTCTCAATGGCTTTGATCGATCTGTTGCTCAAAGGAGGCCAGGCAAGGTATATCATATAAGTTCCATAGACCTTAATCTTTGTTTGTAAAGCAGTTACAACACATACTTGCCATTCGAGGGTGTGTAAGCGGAAAGCCTGGATAAGCGGACATCAAGGAGGTCCGAAACCCATTACGAGAGAGGAATAAAATTGTAATCGAGACACAATTAAGGATATTTTGGTAATAGTTATATTTTCAATGTTTCTCAAAATAGCAATAACCCCAGACAAAACTTCCGTAGACCGTTCGTTCATCCGTCCACCCACACATTCTTCAACTCCTACAAGGTGTTAGCATGGATTTTTTGTTTGATTTTTATGTGGTCATTTTTTCACACGGTGCATCCTGTCATTCATATCGAAGGACATGGTATGCCCTTTTTTTAAATATTGTTTTTCGGTAAATATGGTTTTATAAAAAGTCAGTTTTTAACTTTTAGGGGGAATGGGGGGTTACTTTTGTGGGATGGTTTTTTTTATTTGCGTATGAGGCTCCATTTTCTGCTTGACACTGCATTTTTTTTTAATTTGTTGATCCTTGACCACTTTTGACATGTCCCATTCTTTATTTTTGGGGAGGGTTCCAGAGAAACGAATGGCAAAATTTTTTAACTCACATTTTTAATTTTGTATTTAGGGGATTTTTTGTTTGCGGTGTCCTGGAAACTACATTTCGTCCTTATTTTTTTTGACATATAAGTCAAAAATGGTTATGTGTTTTGTCCAAACTACTTTTTTTGTATTTGGTAGCGAAAAGTGTTTTCTATACTACAAGTTTATCACTATTTGAATCTAATATTTGAATAGTTTTTTGTTAATTAATTTTAAAAGCATTTATCTCAATACAACATTTTTAGATTTAGTGATTTTCACTAAACGACGACGATAAATCCTTGTTCATATCGGATATAGTAACATCTGGGTGTTACAAAAGGCGTATCAAACTGAATATACCCTTTTACTCTTAGTGTATGGTATAAAAACCACTTCGAACATTAAACACAAAAGTCAAGTAATAAAAGAAACCTTAACAAAAAACACAATAGCAAATATACAAAATATAAAAAAATACAAAATCAAGAGAAATAAAATAATAGCAATAAACAACACACAAAAAAAAAAAAAAAGAAAATTAAAAATATATAAACACAAAAACCGAAAATTAAAAAAGAATGAAAAAACACAAATCAAACTCAAAATTAAAAAAATCAAAATCAGCAAATCAACAGAAAGAAATAATAGCAAAAACACCGAAAATTACATGAAAAACACGAAATCAAAGAAAAATAAAAGCAAAAATACAAAATTATAAGAAAGAACAACAAAGAAATAAAAAAAACAAAAAGATAAACAAACACAAAATCCAAAACACGAAATGATAATAAACAAAAGCAAAAACATAAATAAAAACCTGAAATCTCAAAAAAATATACCATAAAAACCACCCATAAAAACGTAAAAAATAAAGCAAAACACAATCGAAAGCATGGGAAATCTAGATCCACACCATAATCATACATAAGCACAAAAACGAAAAGGAAAAAATCCAAAATATAAATCAATACAAATAAAAATAGAGTATTGAATAAATAATAAAAAAAAACCCAAAAGAATAAAGATAATTTTTTAATTTTTTAATTAGATTTTTTATATTTTATTTAACAAAATATATATCTTCATTAAATATCTAACTAGCTATAGTACAATTTATTGCATTTTTCTTTAACTGTTTTTAAAGTTGTGACGAATTGGACCAACTCCAGCGGTTTATATCGTCAATAGCACTGCCGAGACGCTGTGAATCAATCATAGTCGTCTGGCCGAATATATGCTGCAAATTTTCCGTATGATGAGCATCGATGGGCGTCTTTGTGATGGTAACTAAATGGCTAAAATGAAAAAGTTCAATCATTTTTGTATCGATAAAATATTTATTTTGAAACAACTTTCTAACATCAAAATATTCAACTTACTCAACACTTTCACGACTATGTGTGTCGCCGCCACTAATGGCATTCGATGCGAATAAGTCTGGCGTTAAATTGTTACTTGTTGCAAATTGTAGCTGCGGCACTGCGGTGGTTCTACTCCTATCCAACCCAATGGGCAACGCAGAAATGCTAGTAATTTGCGCATTTATAACAGTTTCAATATTATTCTCCTTCGCATGGTCCTCATCTTCCTGCAGCAGTGCTGCTGCTGCTGCATCCTTTGTAAATGAAGATTTTTGTTCGGCTTTTGTGTTTTTCTGCTTTGTACCACGTTGATTATTGGACATTGTCACTTTGCTGGTATGATGTTGATTCATGTGCTTGTTCAGATTCGCCTGTCGTATGAAACGACTTGGACACAATTGACAAGAGAAGGGTTTATCGCCGGTGTGACTGAGCAAATGTGTGGTGAGATCCGTTTGGCGTGCATACTTCTTGTCACAATGCGGACACGGTATGGTTTTGGCCATATGATTCAGCTTCATGTGCGTCGTCATCGATGAGTGTTGTATGAAGCGCTTGCCGCATATGTCACAGCCATAGGGGCGTTCACCAGTGTGTCGTCGCATATGAGACTTAAGCGTGGTGGGACGTGTAAATTTATCACCGCAGAATTTACACTCATAGGGACGTTCGCCCGTGTGCGTACGCATATGATGTTTCAACGCATAGATGGTCGAATAGGCTTTGGCTAAAAATGGTAAAATTTGATCTGATGTACAAAAAATAATAAAATGCAAAAAAAAACTCACGACATATAGTGCATAAATAATCCTTTTCACCAGTGTGCATCACCATGTGATAGCGTAATTTCGATGCCGAAATCATATGCTTGCCACACACTTGACATGGAAACATTTTTTTCGGTTTGGGCAGTTTTATCTTGCGTTCTTTTGGTGTAATTTCCTGTTTTTGAAGCTTTGCATTCTCGTCGACGACCTGTTCGTCACTTACAGCATCTTTATCATCGGTATTAAATGCATTTTCATGCGATATAGTTGCTGATTTAGCAGCCTTTTTATTAGGTCCACGTGGCTTCTTTTTACTTTTACTACTTTTGGGCAAATGCACTGCGCCATGCGCTTTTAGTCCGACAGCAGTGAAATATGTTTTAGCGCATATTTTGCATTTGTAGCGACCTACAAAGTTTTTTTTGTTTGTTTTTTATAATTTTTTTAATTTTATATAATAATTATATCAAATTAAACATTTACCTTGTGGAAATATTTGCGCTTCAGGCGTTATAGCTAAATCATTTATATCCTCTCCAGTTCCTTCCTCGTTATCGTCCTCGAATGTGTTGAAACAATGTTCAGCATTCGTGTCACTATCCACATTGGCTGGCAGTTCTTTTACTAATATGTAGTCGTTTTTTTTAATACTTTTATTAATACTATGTACTATGAACAGTAAGATGATGATTTAACATTTTTGAATGATTTAAATGAACAGAAAATAACGAGTTTAAAGAAAAATAAATTACTGCTCAGAAATATTTTTGAATAGTTTAAAAATATATATGTATATTTCATACGATATCGTTTCGATTTCGTTTGTTATGCTGGATTTATTAAAGACATTAAAAAACATTTTCAAATGGGAAGAAGTAGCATCGGCGAATGTTTATTTTGAATTTGCCGATATAAAAAATATTCGGAAAACAGCAGCAGGAAGATTGTTTCACAAACGTGCCGCTGAAAAACGAATTTTCTCGTGGTTTGGCTGAGATCCAAGTGAACTACTAAAGGGCAGACTTAGTTCGAAGCAAGGGTAAACGAACGAATAAACGATTTTGTGCAATTCAGTTTCATGTATTGAAGACTAATCATGTTAAAAATTATAAAACATGCTCACACCGTGGTTCTTCGATGCGCAATATAACCAGTAGAGGTTGAAATATCTACATCTCTTGTTAAATATATCGCACGTTGTTTAATTTGGTCCAGGAACTCCAGAGAAGATGTTGAAGTACCTACCCAAATGTGCGAATTGCATAACATCTTAGGCCGAATATAGGTGGTGTAGACTAGGATTAAACTACATGTCATACACCGCTTTAGAAATCGAGGCACTTAACAGCATTTTTCAAATATATGATCATATCAACATCAAATATATGATCGTACCAATGAAGGTCACATTAAATTGATATGTCCAGAACGTCACAGACTTCACAATAATAGGACGGAACCCTGCGAAACTTCAGTATTAATGGAACATTGTTCTGAGAGAACACCATCTAACTAAACTCGATCCCGGAGAAAACTCAAAATCCATCGACATTATATGCATTTAGTTTTGATAAGAGGACATCATGCCACACTCGATCAAAAGCCTTGGAAATATCTGGTGCAACAACCTTACTCTCCCTTAGAAGGTAAATACAAATATTCCATTTTTCGAAGAGAACCTGCTTCAAGCCACTCGACAAAATTGCTCAACAATCATTTCTTGTTGATAGACGCGAGTGTGTCATTGAAGTGGTGTTGTGTATATTAAAATCGAAAGCAAAAACAAATTCATTACCTGGTAACTGTTGCAATATATTTGTGATCGAATCGGATAAGAGATTTAACTTATTTACTATGCAGATCATGATAAAATCATAAAAGTTGTGTAATCAATGATGCGAAATCATATTTTTAATTTGCCGAGCTGCATTTATTGTTGTTATTAATGATCGTTTTCTAATTTTTCACTCGCCGCCTGTATTCTGTTCAGGCATTAAGAGTTTAAAACAAAAAATATGATTTCAAAAGACTTTCATAAAAAAAACAAGTTTATGATGTGAAAAATTAAAAAAAAGGTAAATTTTGTATTGCAGAAATCGATAGCAGATATTATGAGATGTCTAATGATACCCATAAAAAAATCTGCTACAAACACATTGACGTTTTCAGATTCAGAAATAGACACGTTTAAAATTTGTTTTGGATTACATATTACGCACATTACCCAAACGTAATAAATACATAGTACGTTTCGATGTTCCTACAAACCCATTAGGGCGGATCGAAATGGATCAAGTCGAAAAAAAAAATATCTTGTGCTCACGCATTGCAGATGAAGCTAAAAAAAAAGCACTTTAAATCCATATTTTTATTTTTTAACATATAAATAAAATAGTTGTGGATCGGAATATGCCCAATAATAATAATAGAGTTTGAATCTATTAATGTTCTTCTAAATTTTCATCAATTTTGAAACAATTCCTATGATCGCGCATCGTCCATAAATTTTCAAAAGTACAAAAAAATAAAAAAAAAAAATTACCCAATTTCGTTAATGCAATTTCAATTTCGCGCACTGTTGATTTCGAAAAGTATCAGAAGGACAATTTTTTTGTGGTATTAAATAATATTTTAAATGTTTAAATGATGTTAAATGAAACGACAGTGTATAGAAAAGAAATTTGATCAAACCTGGTTCTGGTAGTTACCATTTTTAAAAAGCTCATTCAACGGCTTGTCGTCGTCGTCATCATCATCAGTGGCATTCTTATCGGCACTTTCATGATCACTACAAACAGCTGCTGTCTTCAATGCCTGCCACTGACGATCATCCTGAGACTCCTAAAAGTGAATAGTGTTAATTTAAAATATATCCAATAGAAAGAACAAAAAAAACGAATAAACAAACCTCATCATCTGTTTCTTCCAGTGGATCCCTGACGAAAGTTGTCAATTCTACTTTTACAGTCTTTGCTGTAGCTGACTCCTCTGTGTCAGTGGACAGTTCAGTCTCATTGTTTTGCTTGTTCTGCAGCGAAGAACGCGTTTGTCTGCGACAACTGCTTTTGTTCAAGAGACGCAATTCTTGTTCGCTACGCAGTGCCAATTGCCGAAAATTGTGGGCTACAACGAGATCAGCGGCACAAGTGGTACAAAGTTGCTGTGGCATTTCATCAGTGGCATCGGCCTCCGATAGCCCAGTACATGCGCTCAAAATGTTACTGTATCGGAGTTCTGTAGCCTGTGTAATATCGAAGACGTTGGATAGCGCAGTTGTCTTTTTGGTTTTGCGTAGACATACACGGCAGCTCAACAGTTCCTTGCCCATAATTATTTTGGTGGTATCAAAGAATAAACAATGTACGTAACTATGCGACCCTCAAAAATGTAAATAGGAGCAACAGGCTTTTTTATAACGGTACTTAAAAACATTGACGAAACTATCAGCTTCAATTACATGGTCCGAAAAACACGTCTATGCCTGCCACGAACTGTTTACTTATTTTAAGACATCTTATAAGTTATAATAATGATAAAAATGAGATGAGATTAAAAATATTTAACGTTTTTGTTGACATTTCAGTCTTTTTTATTGCGGGTGTTTTTCGTGATTTTTTTTTATTTAGGGCGGTTTACACGAGTACACACGTAAAGTTTTGACAATAGTAGGGTTGCCTATGCAAACTTCATAAAAAGTACTTTTTAAAATGGCAACATAAATTAAAAAGTAGTGAAATAAAAAATTGTATTAAAAATAAAAAGATTTCCAAGACCATTTTAAGAGTAGTGACGGAATAAACATTCTTAGAGGACGTGACAGAAAAACCCATACGATCAAAAATATATATTAATAGTTTAGCAGATCAGCTCAGAAAAAGCTAGGGCAACATCTTTCTTTCCTACAGTAGGCGTTTTTTTGTATTAGTTCAGAGCAAATGGAGTAGAGCACAACTGTCAAAATTTGTGTTTCGCGTTTTTTATTTGGTCGGAGCAGTCAGTGCTTTAAATTCGTGTTTTTCTTTATTGACACGGAGCGCTTGCTAAACGTCGAACACGTTTAGCACGTGCACTGAATTAATTATTCGAATATATTCGAGTATCCCTGCCATTTCTTTTTTTCGCAAATGACAGATGAAAACTGCAACTAAAAAGTGATAAAAATATAAAATGAAGCCATTGAACAAGAAAAGTGCCATAATAAGATATAAAGTATATTATTCAGTAATCAGTAGTGATCATTAGTGTAAAACAGTTTTATTTATATACATTTGCATATAAATTAGAAATGACAAATGTCATTAGAGAGCTGCTCTACTCAAACTGTAATAAAATTAACACAGAAAAAACAGAGTAGCTCGGCGAATGCATGTCTACACTGAACGTACTGCTCTGAGCTAAAAAAAAAAGACTAGTATATCACCTATACACAATTGACTTTGTTTTCTAAAAACCTGACGTTAACTACACAGAACCAAAAAGTGACGTAAATATAACGAACTTGTACATTAATACGTCAAACAAATTAATCAAATGTCAACCGATGATCGCGTTCGTAAATATAACGTATTGTGTTAATCAATCAAGATTTACAAACACATTGAAAGATTTGAAAGTACGGTGTACGTTAATATTGATATGATAGCAAATAACTGCGGGAAATATTTTATATTAAAATATTCAATTTTTATATCTTTCAATACAATAGATACAACCGAAACAAGATGGAGTTAATAAAATCAAATCAGAATCTTTAAAAATCGTTAAAATATTAACGCGTACTAAAGCTGCCGGTACGGCTGGCAACAATGGCAATGGTTTATGACAGCCGTTTTTTTTTGTTGCTGTATACACAAAATGTCAATTTCACTTTTTGACAGCAGCACAAAAGGGTTTTATTTTTTTTGGAATGAAAGTAGAAGCGCAGCAGTTGATTGTGTGAAATGATATTTTAATTGTGATTTAATAAATTAAAAGATACTATTGCATTATAAATGCACACTTAGAAGAATGTCATTTCAAACGTATGCAAATCAAAATACCTACGAGACCTACGACGACGAACGCTATGCTGAGTACAACGATGACTCTAGGTCCAACACAAATTTCGAACAAAATGCCTACGACAGCGAAGAAGGTGAGCGTAGTAGTTACTCATGGTAGTTACTGAAGACGATGATAAACTAGAAGAATTGATTTTATTGATTTGAAATTATTTTTATGCTATGAAGATACAGACGACGCCAGTGAGACAGAGTATCGCAATCAAAGTCGCAGCTCCAATGGCAACAATCACGAGTTGAAGGAACAGTAAGTGAAGTGACGTTGCGAATGAAACTGGGCACAGCCGAAAGGCTGCAAGTTTTAATCTAATCTCGATTTTTCCAATTTTGTCTTCGCAGAATGTATCAGCATAAGCTGGCCAGTCTAAACAAACAGCTGGAGGAGCTGAAACAATTGGCACATCCGGAATATATTAAAAGGCTGAAAAAACTTGAAAATCAATATAAGGAACGTCTGCGCCTCAATGATATCTATCGGGAATACTTGAAAGAGTGTGTGGAGCGTGATTATATTTTAGAGAAAAAGGCGGCACAAAAGGAATACGATGAGAAAAAGGTAAGGAATATGATCGAAGAGTTGAGATTATCGAGAGTTTTAAGAATTTGCGATCTCAAACATATGAAATATGGCATAATTCGTTAGGTATGGTTAGTGTGGCTGTCGCAATTTTTGACATTTGCTTTTTTTTACATTTTTTAATGTAGTTTATCCTCAAGTATGCTGTGCCAAAATCGCGTGTCATTTTGTTGGATATTTCTAGCCACAAAAGACAAAACCAAAAGGACGAATTTGAAAAATTGAAAATCTTGTCATGCTAAAAGGGCGAATCTTTTCGTTTTTTCGCCATAACTTGTTATTGGTATAAGATAAAATAGTGTTGTTTAGGCATTTATTGTTTGTTTTCAAAGCACTTATCGGTCTGCATCATTAATTAAAAATATTTTGCCAAACATTAATTTGCCATTTGTTATTTGCAAGGAATTTAGTTTTGACAAAATATTTGTAATTAATAATGCAGATCGATAGGTGCTTTGAAAACAAACAACAATTGCCTTTACATCACTATTTTATCTAGTACCATTAAAGAGTTATAGCAAAAAAAACGAAAAAATTCGCCCATTTGGATTTTCAAATTTTCCAATTTCTTCGTTTTTTTGCTATAATTTATTATTGGTACAAGATAAAATAGTGGTGTAAAGGTATTTATTGTTTGTTTTTAAAGCACCTATCGATTGGCATCATTATTTAAAAATATTTTGCCAAACATTTTTTTCCTGCAAATAACAAATGGCAAATTAGTATATGACAAAATATTTTTAATTAATGATGCCAATAGATAGGTGCTTTAAAATCAAACAATTAATGCCTTTATTACTATTTAATCTTGCGCTAATAAAAAGTTATAGCATAAAAAACAAAAATATTTGCATTTTAAACAGGATATAGCCTCACAAAATCCGTATTTATAATTCAGTAGGTTGTCCAAATCTAAAGATATTTTACATACGTTATAATAATTGACAAATAAACCAAAAAAACAGAAAAAATGGAAAAAAATATAAATTTTGCTAATTTTTAAAGCATTTCAAACCTTAAAATTTGATTTCCCAACATTTTTAAAAATGCACATTCGCCCCTTTGGCATGACAGTGACGATATGTGCTGAAAAATAAAACGAATCAGTATATTTTTTTTATAAATCTATATTATTTATTCATCTACCGCAGATCGATCTCAAGGACAATATTCTCACCGACTTTGAGGACAAGAAGAAACTTATCGAAAATGAACGTTTTAGTCTAGAATTAACCAGTGATTCCATGGAGGTACAAACGACACACAAATTTAAAACAAAAAAATAGCTAACTAATCAAGCCAAATGCATTCCAGATCAAACCCACAGTGACGCGCAAGCTGCGGCGACGCCCCAACGAACCAGTACCCGTTGTGGAGAAGCGACGCAAACCCACCACTGGTCAGCTTGTCTATCTGCTCGATGACAAGGAAATCGATAACGATTTAAAAACAATACAACGTGGTAAACCGCTAACACCCAGTAAGTGGTGTTCGTTAAAATTGTTTTGATAAATTGAAACTTTTTTTAACTAATTTTTGTATATCTCTTTTAAAGCGCTACAACAAAATGGTGTTGGCTCGTACAGCTCAAATCATCAGCCCAATACGATGTTGCCCGAGTCGGTAAACACCTATGTGGAGACACGCATTGAGGATGGCAAGCTGCTGTACGAACGCCGTTGGTTTCATCGCGGTCAGCAGGTGTATGTGGAGGGCAAAGATTTGGCCAAATTTGCCGCAACCATTTCGGCAATTGGCAGCGAAGTTGTAAGTAGTTGTCGCAAGTTAAAACTATGCTTAATATCACTAATATATTTGTTATATATTTTATAGATTTGGGTGAAGAAAGTCAATGACAATAATAAAGTAAAAATTAATATGTCACACTTGGCCAAAGGTAAAATCTCTATAAAAAGACGTGCCAATTAGCGCATATTAAAATAATTTATAACACAAGAGAAAAACACAGCCAGCACACAAAAATGCATAGAATTTAGTTTATAATATATATATATATTGATTTTATTACGTGTATTTTATTAGGTTTTAGTTTTAAACAAAACAACAACAAAAAAATTGTAATTTTGTACATGTCAGGCAATAATAATAATACATCATCATTTATTTATTGTTATTACAAATTTATTTTAATAAAACATACGATTTTTAATGAATGACAGACAGTAACAAATGGCTTTAAAATATAAATTTATGCACTGCATAATTACAACAATAATACGGATATATATAATTTAAAGTACTATAAATTTTTGGTTTAACAAAATTGCTTAGAAATATTGCAAATTGACTACAGCTTAAAATTAATTATTTCATTATGAATGAATGTGCTTTAAAGTCACGCATAATATCGTCAGGCTAGTTGGCGGGAACTATAGTTACTGATATTCATCAATATGGTACTGTGGAATTGAGTTTTATTTTATTTTAACCGAATCCATTTTTACTTTTTTGTCAAAAACTAAATTTTTAAATTTAACAATTTAAATTTTTCTGATTTACACGGTCTTTTTTGAAACGATTTTGAAATACAAAAATAAACACGTTTTTATTTTTTTTTACACGGATAATAACATATTTGAATTTGAATTATTTTTAATTTGTTTTAACGAACAATTAATTTGTATGCCCTTTGAAGTTGTTAAACCAATCTAATATTTTCCCATTGCTGTGATTTTCTTTTTACACGGTATTCTCTGGAACGTATCAATCGTGTAAAAACCAGGTACAACAAAGAACTGGAATTGGAACCGGAATCGGAAACGTTATAAAAAAAAAATTGTGGAACCCGAATCGGAACGCATATATTTTTTTTGGCTGGATCCGAAATCGCCATTTTAAAAATCATGGAACCGGAACCGATATTTAGTTCATGACGGGGACCGTGAATAATCGAAATCCGATCTATTTTTCTATTTTTTTCTATGTTTGGAATCTGATTCCAACTTTAAAAATCTTGGAGCCACAACTGGAACCGATATTTTATTCCTTGTAAGGGACCGCAATGAACTGGAATCGAAACCGGCATCGGAGGCGTAATTAAATTATGTGTAGAACCGGAATCGGAACACACATATTTTTGTTTTGGTTAGAACCGTAATCAAAACTGGAATCGAAATTTTAAAAATCTTGGAATCGAAACCGATAATTCAGTCCCTGTCAGGGACCGCAAAGAACCAGAACAGTTTCGATTTTTTGAACCGAAATCGAAACCGTTATTATAAAAATGCGTGAAACCGTAATCGTAATACATATATATATATTTATTGGAACCGGAATCGCTATTTTATAAATGTTGTAACCAGAAACGGAACGGTTATTTCAAAGGGTTTTAGTCTCTGGTAAAAACAGTACTAGGTGTATAAATAAAAATAAAAGTAATAATAAAGATCATTTTATATTTATTTATTTGAGAACTGGCTTTAAAAACAATTCCGAAACCCTGTTTTATTTTTTTGGAAACTGTATTTGGAATTTTATAATTTTGAACAGTGCCGCAAAAAACCGGACCGCAACAAATCGGTACCGTTTCGATTTTTGGAACCCGAAGCGGAGCCGTTATTAAAAAAATGTGTGGAACCGGAATTGGAACCCATATAAAAAGGCGGAATCGGAACCGCTATTTTAAAATCTTGGAAACAGAACCGAAACCGATATTTTAGTCCCTGTCAGGGGCCTCAAAAAACCTTAATAATAACCGTTACTATTTTTGGAACCGGAATTGGAAACGTTATTAAAAAAATGTGTACAACCGGAAACGAAACCCATTTAATTTTTTTTTTTTTGCTGGAACCGGTATCGAAATCAGAATCGCTATTTTAAAAATCTTACAATCGGAACTGATATTTTAGTCTGTCAGCGACCGCAAAGTACGGAAATCGGAACCGTTTCGATTATTTTCCGACGGAATCGGAAAGCTGTTTTATAAATCTTGGATCCAGAACCGAACCCGATATTTTTTAAAGGGTTAAAGTCCCTGATTTTTAAAACATTTTTTAATTTGAATATACGCGCTTGTTTTAAAATTCATTTTCGATCGAAATTCAAATATTTGAAATATTAAACTGAATTAAGTTTATAATCGATAATTTATATTAAAAAATTCAAATATTTGAAATATCATATTGAATTTAGTTTACAGAACTTAAAATCGATTGAAAAACCGTTAAATTTGTATTTAAAAATCGAATTCTAGAACAGCTAAATATAATTCGCTGGCATTGAAATTTAAATACGACATCGACCGGGAATAGAAACATCACAGATAAATTAAATTCGATTCAAGGAAAATATTTCGAAATGTTCGTTTGAATTTCATATGAAAATAATCGGTTTTGAATTTGATGTTTCCATACAAAAAATTCTATTTTTAACGAATTCAAATTGCTCAAGTCAATGCAGCCAGATTGAATACATTTGAAAAACAAACTTGTTGTACTGAGGCATCGAATTCAAAAACTTTTCTATACAAATTTACAATTCGATCTAAGCTGAAACACGCCTGATTTAAAAGTGGATATTTAAAAAGTAATTTTTAGAATAGAAGTTGTATTATATATCAACTAGCCAAATCAAAATAATTTAGATAAACTGTTTAATTTATATTAATAAATAGAATTTAAAATGTTTAAAAATGTCTTTTTTTAGAATAGAATTGTCAGAATTTCGATTACATTCCCAGAAGTTATTTTCATAAATTTTACTGGCGGTATATTTATGCGCATTTGTTACTTTAGATGAATACCATTAATAGATTTTGTGGTTTTTCGTGTTTAATTTAGAGAGACTCGTTTTTTTTTATAATTTTGGACGAATGTTTCATGACATGATTTAACCACAGAATCTTTTAAAGACTTATTAGTTTATTATTGTTTGTTATATATATATGTATGAAGATTTTTTTCTCGATTAACTGTGATGTTTTTAACATTTCATACAATGTTCAACTTAAAATACAATGATTTGGATGCAAATTACTTGCGTAATCTTGTCTGGCATTTTAGTTCTATTGAAATACTGTTTAAACATTCAAATTAGAGCCCATTAAAGTGTTGATGGCGTTTTAAGTATTTTATACTTTCCACTTAAAACAGCGTACCAGGTGTATTCAAGTTTAAATAACTTTTACAACGTCATTTAAGAGTTTAAACTTAACAGTTCCAGTTTTTCAGTGTAAGTTTAAACTTAGTTTTAACTTTTCCTCATTTTTAAAACGATTATAATTCCTAATCAAAACGGCTGAATGTCTTTAAATTTTACAGATAGATAGACAATTAGTTAACAGTGATATTTTGACTATAGACGATATTACATCTAGTTTAAACCACGTTTAATTTAAAATTGTGACTGAAAAACTGTATCCTAATAGGCTAAAATTTCAAATGTTACACATATTTTTTTAAACTAATACAAAAAATGTATTTGTTAAGTTTTATCTCTGTAAAAACATTAAATTGCATGTTTAATGAATATTTTTCACATTCTTCAGAACGCAAGATTTGTTTCTTCTCAACATTATTTTTTTTTCTCTTTTGGTATAGAGTCAAATTAAAATTATAGTAGTAATTACCTTACTTGCACTTTTATTAGGTGCTTTTGGACAAATTCATAAATTCAGCGCAAATTTTCTCATTGATTTCCTCCACACCCGGTATGTCTGACATGACCCATGTATCGTCGGTGCTGTCCAGAGCCTCTGCGCATATGGGACATGTTTTATTATTGACATTCCTGTAATGGAATTTAATAATGCGTTTAGTTAATATTAATTACTGTCTCGCTCATTTACCATTGTTCTATGCAAGGCGTGCAAAAGCTATGCGTACATGGTAGTATAACTTCAGTGCGTCTATCCAAACAAATCGAACACTCATCGAAATGATCGGCATGCGAACAGCTTGATGTGGTGGTGGGGCTACTCATGCCGCTGGAGCTATCAATTGAATTATTGCCACCCACAAGTGCCTGCACATGTTCCATCAAAACGGAGGCAGTTAAGTCTGTGTTTGTTGTTGTGGCTGAGGCTGAAGCAAAAGCACATGATTGACCGTCCTCATCCATAGGCGACAGCGAACCGCGACGAGATGCCTAATAAGATTTGTATTTAAAACTCAGACTAAAATAATTAAATGCCCCCTACTAACCGCTTGATTCTCGCTAGAAACCAAACTGTCTAAATGCGATTGGAATGTCTTGAAAACACAAAGAAATTGCTTCAGATTAAGAAATTTGAAACTATCGATTTTTCGCGTTATTGGATCCACTTTGATGCAGGCAATTTTAACGGTTGCCTTCCACAGCAGTGAGGTGTCGGTGCCCTTCTTCACAAGAAACACCAGCTGTTTGCCATTTGGATCAATGCATTTGCGTGAACTGAAAAAGAGTTTGGAGTAAAAGAGTTGTTTGCCTGGAACTATGACACAGCATACTGCTGTTTACTTACAGCGTATTTAAATTATCCAAGCATTTCTTTAAGTCCTCGTAGGATAGGGCATTTATTTCGGACAACACCTTGGCATGACGCACTACCTCCATGTGTACGGCGTCAACAGTGTCGGGTACGACATTGTCGGCGATACTTTGCACTTGGCCCATTTGCTGTTTTATTCTTGTTGTGGCAATTCAGCAGAGACTTTATTTTAGAAGCACTTTTATTATTGTCAATATTTTTATTATTATTAAAAGAAGTAAATTTACTTTTAAAAATTTAATAATTACAACGCATACAAATCCTTTGCAAATTATTTATCAGCACAGATCAGTGATGCATTTTGCACAAATTAAAATGGGGTAAACAACAACAACAATTAAAAAGGGTAAAAGTGGTAATTGTTTTAATTGGGTAATTCTCGAGTTGGGTAATTCACTTGAAATCGATTTTATGTGAAAAATTTTCGCGTACATACGTTTTGTAATGCGTTTTTTTTATATAAAATATTTCAGGAAGATGAATTCAGAACGATTCATAAATTGAATGAATGCTGAAAAACTGTGTAAATCAAACATCAAACTTAAATAAATTAAAGAGCGTAATAAAACGAAAGGTTAATATTTTGGTAAATTGGGTACGAAACTACCCTATAAACCCTCAAAATGCATTACTGGCGCAGGGTATTTACTGGCATAGGATATATGAAAAACGATTTCAATGTTAATCCTTGATGACGCCAAGAATACAAATTTAAAAATGTATTTATTAAAAAAAAACGATTAAAACAAAGTTTAGAAATTTTTATTAAATAAACTAAAATAGCGAATAATTAAAGTTTTATTCATGGTTGACGTAAATACACACAGAAAAAAAATATTGTACGTATATATAACAATTGATATTAATATCAAACAAAATCGTATTCTAATTAAAAATATGAATGTATTTACTAATTAATTAATTGTATTTACACATTTTTTAATTAAAATATTAATAGGAATTAATTTAATATAATTTCAATACAACTAAATTTTTAATAGTATTAACTACTTTTATTTGTTACTTTTGATTTATTCATCCTAATAAATTGAATTTTATGTAAAAATTTAAATTTTAATCAAAAACAATAAGTTATTTTTTTATTTTTTTGTAATTTATTTCTTTTATCATTTTCCGCGTTAAAACAGATTTTGTTGATGCTCAAAACTTTTTGCAAAAGCGCGGAAATTTATCGAAAGCTGAAATATGTACGATAATTTAAAAAAACTTAAAATTGATATATTAATTTTTAAAGCAACTAACGGGTTAAAAGAAAAATTCTAAAAATAATCACATTAGCAACGATTTTAAAATCATTTAAAAAATAAAATTTACAAAAATCGGTATTTTTTTTATTTTTTTGCGAAATTTAACTTCCGCTGGCAATGCTGTATGTAGCCTCCAGACCAGACGTCATTGGATAATATTGTGCGAAAATTTACTGATAACAAAAACGATGAACAAACAGCTGATTGCATATCAAGCTAAAGCAACCCCTCTCTGGACGGCGGTCGGTTCATTGCTCTTCGATTGACTTGTTATTGTTTTTAAAGGAAAATTATTTAAATGGCTTTGTGAATATTGGCAAATCGTAAAAGAAGCTTTTAGTGTTTAATAAAAGAAATATATATTTAAAATACGCGAACAAGTGGATATTTCAACTGTGATAAATCTCTTTTTGGTGAGTTTGAAAAACAATTGGCATATTTCGTGTTACATAATATAAAACTCGAGTATTTTATATTAACAGGTGTTATAACATAAATATGAAAGAATACGATGTTTACCGTGACAGTCATCTGAGGTATTTGGGTAAGTTTCATTTTTTTATACTTTCGGAAACAGTGCACGCAGTACAATTTCTGTCTTCACTGCAGGTTATGCCAATGAGGTCGGTGAAGCCTTTCGTCCTTTGGTGCCAAATCTAGTGGTCAAAGCATCGTATGCCGTTGCTATATCATATGTCATTGCCGATGCCTATGACAAATCTATAAAAGCTCATGATAATGGAGGCAGCGCTACAAAAGTTGCAACAACCGCAGGCGATGTTTTTATATGGCAAATGTTGGCCTCGGTCATGGTACCTGGCTTCACCATCAACAGGTAAAAATTGCTTAAAGTATATTAAAATCTATTGGGTATCATCAATTTAATTCTATTTAGATTAACTTGGTTCACAGCACGTATGCTGCGTCAGGCTAAGATGTCAAAAACGGTGGTGCGAACTTTACCCACAGCAGTCGGCTTGGCTGCGATACCTCTGATTATTCATCCCATCGATCGTATGATCGATTATTTCATGGACAATACTTATAGAAAATATGTTTAGTACAATTTTACGATATATAATATTTAAAGGATCTGCTACTTCCCTACTGTTCGAATTCAAAATGTGTACAAAAGACCATAAATGACAAAGCAATATTTTACAAACGTTCGAAAAAAATAAACATATATTTGTTAATATAGTTTAAATCTATCTGCTGTGACGTAATAAACGACTTTATTTAGGGCAGTAACTATTTTTGTAAATAAGAATTGTTTTTTTTTTTGTTATAATATATTTTGATATATTGCATCATTACATCTATTTGTGTTTTTATTTATTTTGAATTGATGTATGGGAATACTTTTCTCTTTATTACCAAAATGTTATATTTTTGTTATAAACGATGTTTTGAAAACAATTAGAGAAACTAATGCATTTATAATCATTACTATCATAAACAAAAAATGCCGTCCGTTTGAAAATATTTTTTTATAGAATATCCATACAAAATATTTCAGAGAAGATTCTCACGGAATATTTTGTTCACGATTGCGCTGTATATTAAAAATCACCTTTAAAATTAAAGTTTGCATTTTATATAAATTTTTACATTGAATAATTTGTCAAAAACCTGATTAATATTATAAAAACTAGTTGATAAATTTAAAAAATTGAAATACCATTCGATTAACATGAATTAATATATTATTCAAAATATGATCTATAGGGGGACGACCATATTATTGTATTTCGTCTGTATATATTTTTCAGATGAAGAAATCAAACAGTTCGAATTGAAATTAAATATTTAGAAATTTCGATGAAACTTGTTTCAAAGTAATAATTAAAATTTAAATTTTATTTTTGTTGTCAAACATTTGAAACATGCCAAAATATACTATAGAATCGATTTAAATTTATTTTTTTTGTAGATCTCACACACAAATTTACTACACACAGAAAAAAAAATGTGCAAATATAACTAAAATGTTAATCAATCCAATTAATTTTTAATTGAAACTCAGCCGATGTAACATTTAGTAGCATTGAATTCTATTTTCGTAATAATGAAAATATGTTAATTGGAGAAACTTTAATTAATTTTTTTGTCATATTGATATTAAAGTTGTTATATATATTATTTTTTTTATTGGGAATTTTTAAGTCATTAATTAATTAGTAATATCAATTAAAAATTTCATTCGATAGAAATTGGATCAATTAAATATTTTGTTAAATTAAATACAATATTTGTTGAAGAGAAACATGAAAATAAAAATAATTTAATTCAATATATAACATGAAATAAATATTAAATAAGTATTTATACTGTTTGATATGCTTTGTAAAATTCTTTCAACCTATCGAATGTTTTACCGAAGTCAGTTTTCACAACTTCTACAGGTGGGCCAATTAATTGAGTCAAACATAAAATTTGATATTCGCTTTTTAATGATTCAATATGCAACACAATGAGCATCATAAGCTGTTTGTTTAAATTCTCGACAGCAAAAATAAATTGAGCCATGCTTTCCTGCTTTAATAACATAACATACACTAAATAATGCAATATCCTGTTTTAAAATAGCAACGTAGTAGAAAATAATGTTAGAAGAAATTGAACGACGCCGTCGACGCACAAACAAAAAACAAAATGAAATCCAGCAGAAAAAAACAGTGTTGCAATTTAAGAAAATTAATAAATCAAAAGTAGCAAATAAAAGTAGTTAATACTATTAAAGATTTAGTTGTATTGAAATTATATTAAATTTATTCCTATTAATATTTTAATTAAAAAATGTGTAAATACAATTAATTAATTAGTAAATACATTCATATTTTCAATTGGAATACGATTTTGTTTGATATTAATATCAATTGTTATATATACGTACAATATTTTTTTCTGTGTAGTTGTATATTTTTCGGCCAATTAGGCTTTTGTATTGCAAATGAATCAATAATTAAATAAATAAATAATAATAATTATTAACTAAATACTTTACTCAACAATACGAGAAAAAATGTTTGCCATGGACATACCATACATCAATTCTAGATATGTGATTTGCGGTTGCTAATTTTGACTGCATACTCAGTTTTTTTCTATTACGTAACGTTTTTAAGAAAATTTCTTTCTTAGGCCCTTTTCAGTCACTTTTTAGAAATAAAAAAATACAGTAGAGATCCATAAAACTTTAAACGCAATTTTTCTTTCAATTGTCAAGACTAATATAACCAATATACCGATAGGGTTTTAAGATATTTGAATCTAAACTAAAAAAAATATTGATTTTTTATACACTAATTTTGGATGATTTTTTAGCTTTTTGGGTTTAACGATAAATAAGAAAATGATTTATGATTATGTAGTACATAGTTCAGGCTAGTCATGAAAATTACTAACTTTGTTATCGGTTCTCATTTTTAAAATTTGCCCTATAAACACAGTTTCTGTTATAAGCTGTTTAAATTTAAAATTATTGAAAACTTAATACATGAAAATTATTTATAATAGCCGTTTTTACCCGAATTTTACTCAAAAACAGTACGTAATCAAAAAAACTCGGTGCAGTAAAGTTATTTTCAGATTACGAACATTAGTATTTTTTTTGAAAATTGATTATGTAAGTGAGTATCAAAATAAAGTTCTCGTGCATATTTCACAAAGTGGATCCATTAGAAAAAAAATTAGTAATTTTTATAGTTAGTTTGGATTATGGTCTAGATAACAAAAATTTTCTTTTTTTTTTGTTAATTATTAAATTCTAAATTATAAAAAAATGTCTAAAAACATCAACATTTTCAGAGTTTATATCCAATTATCTCAAAAACGTAGCCTAGACAATTAAAAGAAAAATAGCGTTTTAGTTTTTTTGATAAACTATTTTTTCACAGAACTATTTAGAATTAATGTATGGGATGTCCATGGAAAAAATCGTGTTGCACGCAGGGAAAAATGTAATTGGATATGTTTGAACTCAAATATAATCTGTTCTTAAAAATCAATAAATATTATTATTATTATTATGAAATTTATTGATTGAATAAAATTACAAAAAATAAACATATGAGCTACATACAGAAAAATCCTCTTTTGGCATGAGGTTAATTGAACATACGTTTCAGAGTTGCAACCGAAATACATTTGTTATAACCTCATGTCATTAAAATGAACGTACCATTTCTTACTTTAACCGAAATTTTAGTCCGCGTAACTATTCGTTCGGTTGTCGTAACCTCATGAATGCATTTTTCATTCTGCCAAAATTTGACGTTTGTTTATTTGTTACGGCAACTGAGTACGTTATTGTATCAACAAAATAAATGACAAACGGCAACCTCATGTCTATAAGCAGTTCGGTTGCCAGTTTCTTGCCAAAAATTATGGATACAAGCAGAAATAAATAAACGTCAAAAATTTTCACAAGTGGTAAACAATAGGAAATTCATTAATTAAGTAAAAATGCGAAATAAATATTTGAATATTAATAAAATAATGTATAAATTTAATGTTAAATGTGTCTTCACACTGTTTTTATATTTCAGGGAACAGGAATGAATAGATATATTTTTTGAAATTGTGTGCGTGACATATTTACGCACCAAAAATACATATAGAAAACTTTACATAAATAAGTATTCTATATAAAAAAAATATTCTCAAAATAAAATATTAATTGGAGGTCAGCACGCTTGCTGACTTAGAGGTTTAAACAACCTCATGCTTGCTGAATAGGAGGTTGTGATATACTGATGCTTGCTGACTATGAGGTTAGCACAATCACATTCTTGCGGACTAGGAGTACAACGTCCTAATCAGCAAGTTTAGGCAACCGAATAATTCGGTAGGGTAATTTAGTTGGTTGCCGCAACAAATCAGTTTTCTGTGTGTACACCCAGAAAAAAATACTATATAAATAATAGTTTTTTACTATTAAAAATAGTTAATAGGATAATCGATAATTATAAAAAATAAATCGAAAAGATTTATTTTTTGCATACTATTAAATCAATAATTGTCCTATTGACCAATTTTAATATAAATTTAATGCATTGTATTTTGAGTACAAATATAACATGCAAAATAAACTATTATTATTATAATATTTAATTTTAAAGTAAATTCCACAACATTTTAGTAAATAGTAGAAATGTTTGTTCTGGATGGAACATTGAGGGTGTCTTTGACATTAATGTTTTTTTAGTGTGATATATGTTTCCTTTTTTTTCTAAATATAATATCGTCGTTGTAGAACGAAAAGTCACCAAATACATTTTCAAAATGCCATATACACCCAGAAAAAAATCATGGTAAATTGATAGTATTTCAATAGAAAAACAATAATTTATACCATTAAAATTGGTCAATAGGATGCGTCCCATTAGTTCAGTAATATTGAAACTGTTAATACAATGTGTGTCTGTACCATAAATTTTATTATGTGATATTTTAATTACAATAAGAAATACCTATACAAATTTAATGATACGTATTATTAATATTATGGTATAGTCGAATTACATTTTCCTAATAATTTATTAAAACATGAATGTATTTTAGTTCATTTATTGTATATATTATTTTATTTAAATGTCGAAATTAATATTCACTTTTACAACATATGTTTGCTTTAATGTTTGCTTTGGTTTCCAATAATTGATTGTAGTACTTGAGTCTGCAGTTATTTTTGAGTCCGTTGCCATAATAGAAGTTCGATGTATTATTTATTTTCTGTAATAAATAAAAATATAAAAATAAATAAATATATAAATATAATTTATTTACAATAAATACATTGAGTCCTTACCAATGTAGCGTTTAATAATGTAGATTATTACAAAAAAATACATGCGACAATTTTGAGTAAACACGCAGAATGACGTACAAAACGAACATGTTTGTATTCGTTTTTATGTTTTTTTCACCACTTTTATTATTATAGGAGAAAACCATTAAAACAACAGTATTTATTCTATTTAAAATAATAATATGGAAATATTTAAATTTATGGTACTGAATTTTTCAAATACTATTGAATTAATTAGAAAACTTTTGATTTAAAAAGAAAAAACGATTAATACATGAACCATAAGATCAATGGTCGTAGCATAAAGTACTTAATGGTACATTTTCTTCTGAGTGTAAGTTCAAAATTAACCCAGTAGTAAATTGTTTCAGGCCTTACCAGTAGAAGCCCTGCTATAACAACTTCTGAACATCCTCAATCAACATTCTGCCATCACTGAAGCTAATGTACTTCCAGCACACCATCTAGAGAATCAGCGCCAATCGATTTGGTGACTATTTCTAATATTTTTCAAATACAAAAGCGACGCGTTGCTAGCTCATCTTCTAATGGAATGCTAACAGTAATGAGTCTAACTATTTTGTGAGACCTTCTGAGAGCCGTTCTCTTAGAAACGAATATGAAAGTCTTGCAAAAATGTTCATTTCATATAAAAAAGAAGAAAGAAAATCATTTAGTCGGGAAGGGGTTCTACCTGCTTGAGAATCAGAGCTAGCATAGCTTCTTACGCCTGAAATTTACTACTGGGAAGTTCATGTTCAAAATCAGCAATACAAAATATAGTAATTTGTTTATATTGAATAAATGCATTACAAAATATAATCTCCACGAGGCACCACCATCAAATTCAGTTGCTTATCTAACGAAATATTTCTATTAAAACAAAAATTTGTCTGCATTTACACATTTATGTATTTATAATTCCTATAGGAATTATGATATTTTATTGCTAATTATGCGAAGATACCATTTCATCATATTAATGAACAAGTGTTCATCATATTAAAGAATTTTGTTCATTATGATATTTATTTAAATATCATAAATCTCATGTATGAACGGATTTCCTCGGGATTTAAAGCATATTTTCAGTCTCAACTTCAACATTAATACATATTGATTTAAACGATATGCGAGGAGTAAACTAAAATTAGATCTAACAATTGTTTAACTAATAATTTAATATTCTCTAATTTATTGCTTAAAATTCAAACATTAATTGGGGAGTTGATTTGTGAGGAATTTAGTATTACGAGTTCTACTAAATTGAAGACTAAACTAAATTTTCTAGGTAACACAGTTTTTACTAATTCAATTTAATAAATGTTTAAACAAACTAAATTAGATGACAGCAAAAAGTCATATGATAATCGTATAAATACGGACTTTAACAATTACCTGTTACCGACTGAATGAATGGAATGAAAACTCGTACAATTTAGTTTAGTTCGCAATTTAGACAAACTTGCACACACGCTAAGTTTAGTTTTATTTTGTATTTTAGTACTACAGAATACCATGTAATCTGTACCGCGGCTTTAGGATTATGTATAATAAATGAATTTAATAGTAAAATACACAAATTAAAATAGTAATTCTTAAAACTTCAATAGTATGCATTTTAAAATATTCAGTAGGTATTCTAATTAATAGTACTGAATAGTACAAAGTAAATACTATAAAAAATATAATAGAAAACATTTATATTAATATAAAATGAACTATTAATACATATAGGTAATTTAAAATCAATAGTTTCTTTATTAAGTAATTAATTCAAAATTTTAACATTTCTAAGTGCTAATACTAATATGGTTTATTCACATCGCTGAAAAATTAGCAGTCCTTCGCATAGCGCACATAACAAACTTAACTTGTGGTAAATATTCCGAAAACAATTTTGAATATGTGTGGAATTCAGCAAACGATATGAAATAAAAACTCAAGTATCATTTCACTCACTGTAGAAATCAGTTGTTCAAATTTACGTTAACAGGCTTTGAAATATATTCAGTCATTCCAAAATTTCAATTTATTTTTTATTGAAAATTTTTAAGCATAAAACCATTTTTATAATAAAAATTTACATAAAACGAATAAATAAAATTTAATCGATTTACAATAACTTACAATATGTCCACGCTACGCATTACAAATTGGGTATCCAAGTCCCTATCCAGATTGAATGTGAAAAATTTGCAGCGCATCAATAAACGTTTCTATTCCGCGGATGATCCTCGCGTAACGGTAAGTACGACAGCAGCACTTTCATCATCATCATCAGCCAATCAAATGTGTGAAACCATCACAACAAATCATCTTTAAAAATAACTTACATTTTGTTCTTTTTTGAAACATGCAGAAAGGCTTGGTCATTGGCGTCTACCAGAAGGAAGCTGATAAGGATCCTAAGCTTACCTCAAGTGGTGAAAAATTTGATGATCGCGTGCAGGGCAAAATTTCTGAATTGATTAAAGAGTAAGTTTTGCTGCAACACACATGTCACATGCGATGCATTTATTGAACATTTTGGTTGCAGATGCAACATAAACGGTTCACTTGGTAAGGGAAAAATTTTCAATAACATCGATCCGGAATTTCGTTCGGTTGCAGTAGTCGGCCTGGGGCGCGAAGGTGTTGGATTCAATGAGCTGGAAATGCTCGATGAGGGCATGGTAAGTGGTTTACATAATTTTTCACAAATGACATAATTCTCAAATGATTTCAATGTTGCTCATACGCAATGGGGGGGGCTCCCTGAAAAAATACATCAAACTTTTTGACAGTTTTTTGAAAATTTTTGATAATGAAATAAAAAAATATTTCAAATTGAAATAAAAATCAAAGAACATATTTGAAATTCTATACAGTTTTTATAGAACTAAAGATACATTTATCGGTTTTCATATTGATTGAATGTGGATTGATGCTGTTAAAAATTAAACTAAAATTATTTAATTTAAACTTTGAAAAATAATTAAATTGAAAAATAATTAAATTTAATTTAAACCAAATTTAATTTAAATAATTATACAATAAGGAAAAAGAATGACCTTCTGATTTATTAATATAGAATTCTTCAGAATTATAAATGTAAGAATTGTTTCGATTTTTAACAAACCAAATTCAAACCTATTTAGGAAAATGCACGTGTTGCCGCAGCCTCTGGCGCCCGCAGCCTTCAATTGCAAGGCTGCTCCGAGGTTTTTGTCGACTCCATGGAGTATCCCGAACAGGCAGCCGAAGGTAGTTCACTCGCCGTTTGGCGTTTCAACGAAAATAAACAAAAGAAATACCGTACGGCTATTCCGAAACTGGAGCTCTACGACTCACCCGATGTCGATGCCTGGACGCGTGGACTCTTCAAGGCGGAGGCGCAAAATTTGGCACGACGTTTGAGTGATTCACCCTCCAATCAAATGACGCCGACCGCATTTGCACAGGCCGCAGTCGATGCGTTGTGTCCGTGCGGTGTCACCGTTGAGATACGCACCATGGAGTGGATCGAACAGCAGCGTCTCAACTCGTTTCTGACCATTGCGAAGGGTTCGTGCGAACCGCCGGTACTGCTGGAGATAAGTTATTGCGGTACAGCGCCCGAGGATAAGCCGATTTTGCTAATCGGCAAGGGCATGACCTTTAATAGGTGAATTTTTTAAAAGTTTTTTTTCTTGTTTGGTTTTGGAATTTAATTAAAAAAATTTACGTTTATTTTTTAAAATTGTTTAGCGGTGGTCTTTGTCTGCGTCCTGGCAAAGGCATGGACGAGTATCGTGGTGCCATGGCTGGCGCTGCTGTCTGTGTGGCGGCTATACGCGCAGCGGCTGCTCTGTCGCTGCCCATCAATATCTCGGCCGTGATACCGCTGTGCGAAAACATGCCCTCGGGTATGGCCTGCAAGCCGGGCGATGTGGTGACTCTGCTCAATGGTAGAACCCTGGCAATACGTGTAAGTATTGGTTGTAACAAGTATCCTAAAATATCCAATTGTTCAATTTTTCTCCATTTAATTGCTGACTTTTTGTAAATGAAAATTCTGCTATTTTATAGGATACCGATAAAGCTGGCGTCGTGGTGATGGCTGATCCCTTGCTCTACGCACAGACCACCTACAAGCCACGTCTGGTTGTGGATGTCGCCACCCTGGGCACCGGTGTGCAGCGTGGTCTGGGCGGTGGTGCTGCCGGCATCTTCTCCAACTCGCATTACATCTGGAAGCAGTTCCAAAAGGCTGGCTCTCTCACCGGCGATCGTGTATGGCGTCTGCCATTATGGCACTACTACAAGAGACTGGTGACAAGTGAGTTATTTTATATTTAAATAAAGATTAGTATTTCATAAATATCTTCTTATTGCTGCGTAGATAATATAAGTTTTGACATTAGCAATAATGGTATGGGACCTGCCTCATCTTGTCTGGCAGCAGCTGTATTGCATGTAAGTTTTGTTTTATACTATGATCGTTTGCAAAATTCTTTCAATATTCTACAACACATAGGAATTTGTGCCATGTGTTGACTGGGCCCACTTGGATATACGTGGCGTTGGCATGCTTACAAAATACGGCACCGTTCCATATTTGCTGAGGAACCGCATGACCGGTCGTCCGACACGTACAATGATCCAGTTCCTCTATCAGATGGCTTGTCCCGATCAGCAGAAGTAGTGTAGATGTTGAAGAATGCGTATCATTCGAATGAAATTTTGTGAGATGAATTGATTTGATGTCTAAATCTTGTTGTGTTTTAATTGTTTTTACTTGCATGATTCTAAATGATACCATGTTTATATTTTTGATTTTTTCCTCTGTGTCAACATGTTACATAAATATATATTTACAAAAATAAAATAATTAAAATTTGCTTTATTAATTGAATACAATTTCATATTGAATGAAGAATTGAAATTTGGAAACGATTAGGTATTTACGTTTCATTAAGGCAATGCCATCATTTCTAATCGGAGATCTAAAGGTCCATTGTAATTATTTTCCTTTGGATTTCCAAAACCTATTACATCTTAAAGACTGATTACTTGTGAATCAGGTTGTCCTCTTGATGAACCGTAACACTTTTAAGATGATCGCTGTGGTATCGAGGAATCTTTGAGCTATATTTCGACAAGCAGAGCAGTATCAGATGTTTGTATAGTCTGTATTTATTGCTCGGCACTGCAGCTTTTGCATCTTTCATTTGATGCACGGTGTCAAATGCCCAGAGCTGAGTCAATTTCGAAGTGTTCTGTGAGAACTCCTGATGGACGTTGTTAGTCTTTATAATTGATAAACTATGCCACCTTTCTATTGCGATGTCTGCTAAGATCTAAAGGTCCATTGCCTATGGACCTGAAGAACTTATTACATCTTAAAGACTGGAATCTTTTGAATCCGGTTGTCCTCTTGATGAACCGAAGCACATTGTTTAAATTCGTTTTCGAAATGATCGATGTGCTATCCATGAATCTTAGGCGACGTTTTGCAAATTTGTATAGTCGACATTTCTTGCTCGGCGCTGCAGCTTTTGCATCTCTCCTTTAATGCACGGTGTCAAATGTCCAGAGCTGAATCAATTACAAAGTGTCCCGTGAGAACTCATGCTGGTAATCTTATTAAGGATGTTGTTAGTCTTTATAATTGATAAACCAAGCTGCCTTTCTATTACAAAGTCTGCTGCGAACATCTAAAGGTCCATTGCAATACTCTTCATATGGATTTCGAGAACCTATTGCATGTTAAGACTGATTACTTGTGAATCAGGTTGTCCTCTTGATAAACCGTAGCACATTGTTTAAATCCTTTTTCGAAATGATCGATGTACTGTCCAGGAATATATGTCTTAGCGACGTTTTGCAAAGAAGGGCAGTGATACATGCAAATTTGTATAGTCTGTATTTCTTGCACTGCACTGAGAGATGCAAAATCTCATTTAATGCACGGTGTCAAATGCCCAGAACTGGGTCAATTAGGAAGTGTCCTGTGAGAACTCCTGATGGTAATCATATTAGGAATGTTGTTAGTCTTTATAATTGATAAACTATGCTGCCTTTCTATTGCAGAGTCTGCTGCTAACATCTAAAGATCCATTGCAATTCTCTTTCTATGGACTTGAAGAACCTATTACATCTTAAAGACTGATTCACCTCTTGATGACCCATAGCACTTTGTTAAATCCTTTTTTCGAAATGATTGATGTGCTGTCTAGGAATTTTTGAGCTATATGTCTTAGGCGAAGTTTTGCAAAACACGGCAGTGACAGATGCAAATTTGTATAGGCTGTATTTCGTGGTCGTCATTGCAGCTTTTGCAATCTCTCATTTGATGCACGGTGTCAAGTGCCCAGAACTGTGTCAATTACGAAGTGTCCTGCGAGAACCCCTGATGGTATTTATGTCTTTATAATTGATAAAGACATAAAGCATTTCTATTGCAAGGACATTTGCTTAAAAAACACTACATTCTTTCGAAAATCTAAAATACACTTGCACTTTTTAAAGATGCCAGTTACCTATATCCAAATGAGATTTTAATTTTCAAAGTATCTTGCTTTTCTTAAGATTTTCACATAATGGTTTTTTATTTCAAACAAATTCAAATTGCAATTAAATCCGTTTCAAATACACAAAAAACAAAACCTTAACCGAAAAGAGCAAGAAAACCCAAAATCGAATACGTTTTCGTTTCGGTTTAAAGAATATTGTTTAAAGCAAAAAACACTAAAATATATTTTTCTGTAGACATGATCATTTTTTATTATTTTGTTCTATTCACTTAGCGTTCCGTACAAATAGCTTTCTATAAAAATATACAATAATAATTTTAGTTGTAAAAAAAAGAGACCACCAAACTAATCCACTAGATATGGACTGTCGAGTGCGCCCAGTCCGGCTGCGACGCCTCCCTCATTTGCTGTGGCCAATTTGGTGCGCAACATATGACCGGCCTGGTAGTTGCACACAATGTTATCGACATCGCCGATAATCACACCAAAGATACCCAACTCGGAGACCAAATCAACGAGCGGCGGTGGCATATCAGCACCAGGACGCACCATGTGACCCTTAGAGATGGGCGGATGGATAAGATCCATTAGAATCCAAGCGGAGCGCTCAACGCGAGACATTTTCTGAATAAAATAAAATAGTTTTTAATTAAACTAACATATTAAAAACAACAAATCAAATGATAATACCTTCAAAGCATCTGGAATATCCACGCCATACACATTATTGCCGCCGCCCTCACGCTGTGGCTTCAATACAAAACGCTCTGGCTCTTTCAGTGCCATCTCATAGTTGCGACAGCCAGTTTCGTTGTCTTCCAACGAATAGAGTCCCGTAAATATTTTACCAACTGCCTTAATCTGTTGTATGTAGTTTTTGTTGTTGTTTGTTTTTAAGTCTGCTTTTTAATCTGTAACACACATACCTCTTCCGGATCACTTATGAAGCGCTCCAACATTGCAGGTTGTGCCAATGCCTGTTGCACCTTTTTGGTGCCCGCCAGATGATAGTGTATCGATGGACACTTGATGGCGCGCGAGCATTCCATCAGGTAACGTGCATCCCATTCGTTTTGCGAGTGATAGTGGCCTGGTTCGTAGCCAGCACGGAAGTAAATGACGCTGACTTCGTAATCGCCGCTGTAATAGATGTGTTCAATTTAAAATGCCTCATGTTTATAGAAATCAATGCAACACCAAGTACACCAATTGAAGTTCCATTTATTAAACTGTGATATGTACTAACTAATATCTTGTTGTGTAATTTTTTTATACTTTTTTAATTTTTAAATTTAAGATATTAGTACATTTTAATAAAAACCTATTCGGCTTTCGAGAGGCTTTTAAAGGTTACAGCTTTCAACGACAAAATAATTGAAACTCCTGAAAATTTGAATTTGTTTTATGCTACTCGATCGAATTTAATACTTTTATAATAATTTTAAATATGTTTTTAATAAATTTATTAAAAAGTACTTGAATAATGCATTTAAGTTTAATTAAACGTTATAAATTTTTCATGTATTTTGTATTTAGTTAATGAAAATTAATTTCTTTTACTAATAATTTCTTTTGTCGTATAAAAATACACACAAATAATATACTTACATCCACAGCTCTTTCTTTAGGCCTAGTTTCCCCTCTTTGTGTACATCTGTCAAAGTTTTACGCAAAATTTTGATATTTGGATGTTTTTCGCGTATATAGAATTCATGGAAACGCTGCATAATTGAAAAATATATTTTTATTTCAAAGTTAACCTTTTATGAACATGTAAAAACAACTGAAAAACCAGTAAGGATGGCTAGATCACATGGGAAATTTTGAAGTAGGGATAATGTGATATTTGGTGTGATGAAGTTCGTAAGAAGTTATAGTCTATATAGGTTTTTTTTTGGGAACCACAAGTCGGTTCGCGGGGAAAACATTATTTCCATATATTTCAGTATAATGTCAATATATATTTAAAAATAAAAAACACTTAATTCCGTAAAAAGTAAAATTTATCCGTAGATGTTAATTTTACATGAGGTATTTCAACATAAAGTGGTCGGTTCACAGGTCACAATTGACCAATCATGCCAATTTTCTTGTTCAGACATCGTCTATATATATAGTGATTTCAACCGACAGACGGACATCGCTAAATCGACTCAGTTAGTCATACTGATCAAGAATATATAAAGTTTTCTTTACCGGATATACTACCTTCAGGCTGTTACAAACGGCGTCAGGTATAAAAATTGTATTTTCGTAAAAGCTTAATAACTTTTGAGCTATTGTATGAATATAAATGGAAATTTTTATTTTGGCTGTGAGCGATTTCGACAAAATTTGAAACTCCGTTTAGCAAATTTTCGAGCAATCTAAATTCATTCAATTTATGACAGCAAAAAATCACATTATAATCGATTTGTGATCGAATGAAAACTCATTCAATTAATTTAGTCTTCAAAACACCCTTAAAATATATAAAATTAGTTGCGAACATAAAAACATATAGTTCTCATATAGATTTATAGAAGAATTATTCGTTTATCTCGAAACCGAGTCAATGATGTATGAAGCCAGACCCTTAGCAAGGGGGGATTGTAGGGGTTCTGACAATTTTTTTTTTCATTAGTGAAATTTTGTAATTTTTAGTACTCTCGAAACGGTCTCGGTGTTTTGATTCTGATTCCGGTTCATTGCAGTCACTGTTTCTATCAAATTTTTACAAAATCCTAAATAAGGATTTTGATTTTTTTTCCACCAAAACAGAATTCATGGATTCTGTATATTCAACATTTTTTTTGGTGCGGATCAGTCGATCCTATCCCAAATTATAACCAAAAATGTTCTTAGCATAAACGAACCATTTTAAAAACTTCCAATCCATATTGGACTTGGTATACTTACTTGTACATTTTTGAATTTCATAATTTCCTAAGTGGACTTAGCTATTTTTGGTTTTTTATTATGGGATAAATATTTCAATAAATATTTATCCAATATTTCAAATAAATATTTCAAATTAACGAGTCTCTGCAACGAGGAACGTAAACAAATTCTTAAAACACTTACCTGATCGCAAATATTATAAGAAACATCCTCAATAATGAACATCATGACAGCCTTTGGATTGCCATAGATTTCCCATGCTTTGATCATGCCCTCGCACAGACCAGACAAAGCCTTATTCTCGGGCATCTAAATAGCGTTTAAAATGAATCAAAATTTTTTAAAAAGTATCATTAATAAACATACGTTTTTGATTTTCTCCGGCTGATCCAATTCACGCAACACAAAGCTAGCAAAAAGAAAATTGATTATATTAAAATTTGATTATTAAACATAATTAATACTTATAACATCTAAGTGGTTACAAACTATAAGGAACTAGCAAAACATGCACTTAATTTTATTTTTAGTTTAGTATTAAGTAGTAATAGTAGTAGAAAAAAAAATATATTAAAAGTAGAGAACATGCTTATCGCTAAATTTAGCACTTTTTGAAAATCACACACAACTAGTTACTACAATCCAACTAATAATGTAATCGACTGCAAGTGCACAAATAGGACTAAATTCTAAACACAGTGTTGACGGTGGTTTTGGAGCAAAGTTGTTTAGAGTAGTAGTAGGTGGTAGGTTGTAAGTAGTAGGTGGTATTGAGTAGAGTAAGTATTGAGTGAATACCTCTGCAGAGGCTTCATATGTGTGGATATGCCACCAAAACTAGATGCAACGGTGTTGATTTCGACTTGTTTAATAGCGTTCCCTTCGTTTGTGTGAGCCAAATAGTCGGAACGTAAGAGACCGAGCGAATATGCCTGGAATGTGAACATATTTTTGTTTAATTATTTATTTTCGCATATTATGATGTATATGGCGTGTGTTATTTTGAAAATAAAAACAAATTGTTAGAATTTAATATGGTTTTGATTTTGATTTTTTTTTGTTGCATTAATTGCAGTTACATTTACAGTTTTTGTTTTTCTCTTTTGAATTGTGAAATGATAATGAAAATGATTTCATATAAATAAAAATAATAAAAAAAATCGTCATATGATATGGTGCTGACGGCACGAAGTACATAGTTCACACATTGTTTGTTTGTTGATTCTAGTCTAAAACAAATTGAAAGGAAAAAAAAAATCTTTTCGAAAACTCCCCGGCCAAACTGTATGCTTAATACAAGCTAAGATAGATAAGCGCTCAATAAATAGTATACTTTATAAAAATCAAATAAGTTTTTCTTTTTTTTTTGTACAAGAAGGGAAAGTAATATTTTATAAAAATACTACAATGATTTAACATTCAAAAAAAGCATTATTAAACCATGCAATAAATATAAAAAAAGCAACGACGACGACTTAATACAAGCAAAACTTACTAATAAACTTACACAAAAATTCAAGCTATATTAAAGGGTTTTTCAACAGGGACGCTACAAAAGTAGAGCGACAGCAAACGACGCCATATTTCTTGCCGCTCTTTTGACATTTCTCTTCAGTAAGGTTTGCCATTTCATGATGGAAAGATATACGAGCCAACAACGAGTCGAAATTATTAAAATTTACTACCGAAATTCGAATTCGTAAAAGAGCGGCAAGAAATATGGCGTCGTTTGCTGTCCCTGTCGCTTTACTTTTGTAGCGTCCCTGTTGAAAAACCCTTTATGTACTAAAAAAAAAATAATAAAAAAAATACAATCGGCAAATTATAGTTTAAAAAAATATATATAATACAGGTTATATGTTATAATAGGCAAATAATAGGGTTGTTTTTGTTTATAATTTTGTTTGTTTTTTTTGTTATATGCTGCACCTTTGTATGGCTTTGCTAGCTGGTCCTAAATGGCCAAAACCAGAAGCTATCGTGTTAATTTCAACTTGTTTCCAGCAACAGTAGGCACAGGGTTTTTCTTTTTTGCGCAATTCGGAATTCACAGATTCTGTTATTAATTCTTTACATTTGGACTCCAACATCAAATCACTTCGTATGAGTCCCAGAGATATTGGCTAGTGTATACGGAATACGGGTACGTCGTGTAGTATGTGCGCAAAGACGACGACGAACAAAACCAAAAACATTCGTTTAAATTATAAAAGAAAAGATGTGAATGCATTAAATAATGTTAAAGCATATCGAGCAAATCAATCAATCAGTCAATCAATGATTAGTTATAACTTAAAACTAATATACAGTGTGTGACATTACTAAAGCAGCAACTTTTTGAACATTTTATATTTAAATAAAAAACTAAATATTTGATTAAAATTTATAAAAGGCAACTTTATTTAAATTATTTTTAAATAGTAAATTTTTTTGTTATCATAAATACCTAAATTTACCAAAAAAAAAATCTGAAATTGAGAATGAAAAGTAAGAAGGAACGTGGTTTGGTTTTGTCACACACTGTATATTTGCATAGAAAAATCCCCAGCACCTTGTGTGGTTTATATGTATGTAGTGTAAATGTGTGTGGTGTAAATGTATGTGGAGTAAATGTATGAGGAGTAAATGTATGTTGTGTACCAAACTTTTCCAAAACAAAAACAAAAAAAAAAAAAAGGCTATAACAATCTTTTGCAATATAAAAAATATCCTTAATTAGACAGGTTTCTTAATGTGACTTGATGTACAACATTTCGTCAAGTAGCCCCTTATAAAGTAAACCGAAACAAAATTAGTTTTGTCAAATAATTACAGTGAGAGAATTTTTTTTTTTCAATTTAATAAATTAAAAACGACGACGAAATAACAATTAAAACAAAAAAAAAACTAACTAGAATGCTTTCCTACGCAGCCTTCAACAATAACTACAGCTCATAAATATTTGATGGATTTTTTCTTCAAGGAACACCTTTAACCACATCCCACAAATTCTGAATTGTGTAATTGAGAAAGCAGTTTTAAAACGTTTTTTTATAGGAGGAGAAATATTCTCATAAAATGATACAGCCTCAGATGTGCTTGATTGTCATAGGTTCAGTCAGTAACAAAAGTATTTAAAATGTCATATTAACTGATAACTAATTGTCATTCAGTTTGTAAAATTTAATGATATTCGGCAGTTTGTATTAGACAATATAGACGTTTTAAAAATGTAGAAAAGTTAAAACTTAGTTTAACTCGCACTGAGAAACTAAACCTTATGGTCGGTTTTACAGAGCTATTTAAACCTGAAATGAGATATTGGGAAAGTAAAAATGCAAAAATTTTAGTTTTTACTGTCAAATGTCAAAATTACGATTTTTACCATTTACATCCCATTCATCAATTCTATATAATTCGCAAGTGTTGATTTTAACTGCATACTTAGTTTTTTTCCTATTACATAACGTTTTTGAGAAAATTGCTATCGTGTTTTTAAGCCGTTCTCACCCTATCAAAACTAATAACTTTTTTCTAACTGATCTATATTTTCAAATATTCCCCGTGAATATTATTTTAGTGCACTTTTATATAATCAATCATTACTTCATATTTAAAGTATGTTTATTTTTATTGCATACTAATAGCCTTATGCCCGATTTACATTGTACACAAAACCAAATAGTGACGTAAATACAACGAATTTGTACATCAATACGACAAACAAATTAATCAAATGTCAACCGATGATCGCATTCGTCAATATTACGTATTGCGTAAATAAATCGAGATTTACTAACACATTAGCGGCACCACAGCTTGTTTGTTTTCCGCCATTACACAATGCTAATATGTGTTAGTGTATAACCTGTGTATACATGAGAGTGTGAATTTAAGATCACGATACGTAATTTTGATAAACGACTACATCAAAATTAAAATTAATTATATCGTTGATGGTGTTATATTTAGTAACTTTTTCATCAATATTACGAAAACAGTTTGATGTTTGATGTCGTTTGTCAATATGATGAACGATAATTTTTTCTGTGTTTCTTCTGTTAGTCTCACTGTATCTCATAGGGTTGCATTTTTTTTTAATTTTCATATAAAAATAGCATTTTTTTGAAAAAATGCACCCCTAGGAGATGCAGAAGATACAATGTAAATCGGGCATTATGCTGTATAATTTCGTGAGTGACACATTTCTTCAGGATTTCACTCACATACGTAATAAAATTGTATATTGTATATATTAAGTATTGGTTCGTCGAGATTTACGCCACATTCGTCCGCCGTTGCGTAGTCTCTTAATGTTTTCAATTTCGCGTTTCCAATCAATGTATTTGTATTTAGCAAAGACAACGTTCAATACAATCCCAATAAACACAGATACGGACTGAAACATAAAAACGGTTATGCCTGTTATTGCGGTGACAATACGGCACACTATTACGTGGTAAATACGGTAGCAGATACGGACATCAATTTCTACGTACAAAAACCGGCAACGTTCCGGCCACGTAATTACGGTACAAAAACGCCTGTTACCGTAAATTGGATTGAAAATATAAAAAAAACATTTTTACGCGCAAAATACGACAACTTTACGTGCACGTAATTATGGCTCAGAAACGGCAGCTACCGTAAATACGTCAAAAAATACGCACAACCATTTTTACGTATGAAAAACGGCAACTTTACGGATTTACTTAATTTAAATAAATATTTTTATGACTATAACGCCTAGGTTTTTTATTCATCAATGATTGAAAATTATTTTTCATTCGAAATAAGTAAAATATGGAATATAATTTTAGAGCTGCAACATGTTAATGAATGGCAAAATGTGCCATCTAATGAATGCTGAAAACATACTTTCAGTTGTGTGCTGATTATGTATTTTTCTATAATTATAAAATTTTTATTTTACATAAAGCCTTACATACAGCACTGTATTTACATCCCGTTTACGGGCCGTATTTACTTGTCTTTTACGTTCATTCAGTGTTTTAAAGTACCGTAAATAAGTTCCGCGGTAGCTCAGTGGTTAGTGCGTTGGACTGCGAGTCGAAAGGTCCCCGGTTCAAGCCTGGACTGGGGCCAACAACATCTTTTCATAGAAACATTTTCCTATACCGCGCTACCTCTTGTCAGTAAATGGCAAACCTACGAGAGTAAAACCATTGCCTATGAAAAAGCTCTCACCCGCCGTTCGGATTCGGCAATAAACTGTAGGTCCCACCACTTCGAGTACAAATATAACACGCACAGCTCAAAATGGTGAGAGCTCATCCGAAGTTCTATACTGGACTGTAGCGCCAAACTATTATTATTATTATATAAGTTCCGTTTATATCTCGTAAATATGTTCACGCATCCACGTTTTCTTGCCGTACCTACGGACCATTTACGGAATTTTTTTGAATACCGTATTTTACATTTCATTTCATATGTAAAACGTGTTGCTTTACGGTTCCGTAAACGGTGTTTATGTCCGTAAATACGGAACGTATACGGTACGTTTACGTGCCTTTTGGTTTATTGGGATTGTTTACGTTTTTTTTTATAATTAGTGTATTTGGAAACTCAAAAAACATATCATTGCCGGTTCATGTACATTTTCCCGAAAGCCATTTGATCGAAAGCCATTTGACCGAAAGCCATTTGACCGAATGGACGTTTGACCGAAAGCCATTTGACCGAATGGACGTTTGACCGAAAGCCGTTTGACCGAAAGCCGTTTGCTCGAATTGTACGTTTGCCCGAATGGACGTTTGACCGAAAGCCATTTGACCGAATGGACGTTTGACTGAAAGCCATTTGACCGAATGGACGTTTGACCGAAAGCCATTTCACCGAATGGACGTTTGACCGAATGGATGTTTGACCGAAAGCCATTTGACCGAATGGACATTTGACCGAAAGCCATTTGACCGAATGGACGTTTGACCAAATGGACGTTTGACCGAATGGACGTTTGACTGAAAGCATTTGACCGAATGGACGTTTGACCGAAAACCATTTCACAGAAAGGACGTTTGACCGAATGGATGTTTGAGCGAAAGCTATTTGCCCGAATGGACCGAAAGCCATTTGACCGAATGGACGTTTGACCGAATGGTAGATTGGCCGAATGGAGTCTATTGGTTCCATTTGGAGTGGTGCATGAATCCCAAAAAGGGATCAAAAATCGTTTTTTGACCAACATGTTTTTTATTGCGAAAATCCTGTTGTCCATGAACCCCAAAAAGGGGTAAAAAATCGAATTTGAAGGGGTAAAACCAGAATTTGTTTATTGCGAAAATCGATAGCGGGCCTTTTTAGAAGTCGAATGGTGCTAGTTGGAGTGATTCATAAACCTCAAAAGAGGATGAAAAACGATCAAACGTCCATTCGGTCAAATGGCTTTCGGTCAAACGTCCATTCGGTCAAACGGCTTTCGGTCAAACGTCTATTCGGTCAAATGGCTTTCTGTCAAATGTCCATTCGGTCAAACGTCCATTCGTCCAAATGGCTTTCGGTCAAACTTCTATTCGGCCAAATGTCCATTCGGGCAAACGGCCATTCGGTCCAACGTCCATTCGGGCAAACGGTCATTCGGTCAAACGTCCATTCGGGCAAACGTACAATTCGGGAAAACGTACAATTCAGGCAAACGGTTTTCGAGCAAACGGCTTCGAGCAAATGGCTTTCGAGCAAATGGCTTTCGGTGAACTGTCTAGGTACGATCTTTGCCAATCAAAACAAATTTTTAAAAAATTGTTTACAAGATTCCTTGAACATTTTTAGGTTTATTTATCATTACCGCGGCTGTAATTAAAAAAATAATAATTGCCACGGTACTTTAAATGGACGGCAAATGACCAAATAAAGAATATATTTTTTAGAGGGGTTTCTTGAGAGGGCCTAAAAATAGAGTACTGAATATCGACCGAAACAGTTTTTCTATTTTTGGAGGAAACCATGAGATCTTTTCGTCAATTTTTTTATTCGATCACACATATATCATTATTGCGCAGAGTACTGTCTTTTATTTTTTATTCTTGGTGCATTTTTCGTATTATACAAAAAACGTACTTGTTGAAACGAGTTGCGTTGGTAAGTTATTGATTTTTGTGGGGTACAGAGGATCAAATTGCGAAAAACAATTTGTTTCGTCACTTTAGACGTGGGCGTGACAATTTTTAATTTTATTTTTGGAACAGGAATAATAACTGACGATAGATAGGAAGCTATCGTCAATATTGACATCGAAATCGTTCGTTGGCGACATATAGCAAACGCACAATTTGACTACGTCATATTGTGAAAACTTTCTCACAAAAGTCAGACAAATTCTGGACGATTTTCGTCGATCGACAACATACAGCATAAGGCTGTTAGTTTTTTTCTATCACGTAGCATTTTTTTTTAGAAAAATCGGCTAAAACGGATATTATTCAGTAATTTATCTGTAAAATATATAAGCATTTTAAATTTAACCAGTTTTTGACGGAAACTAGGGTATAATTTTTACAGCATACGCAGAGGATACGAAATAAATCTTCTTAATATTTCTCTTCAAATTTATATTTTCGAGTAATGAACTGAATGTCGATGAAGATTAATTCTGTAATGCACTCTCTAAAATATGACAATATATGTTAAAATGTGAACTTAAGATTTTTCTCTAATTCTCCAATTACAAAAATATGTATATGTGATTACTATTGCTAGGATTCCGATGCAAATGTATGTTTTTTCTGTACAACTTTAGAACGAAATGGATAAAATAAGTTTATGAATCAAGCAATTTCCTGAATGTGGCATTCAAATGTTAGTGCATATTTTTGCATATTTTGCATGTTTTTTCATGTTTTTACTTAAATGTTTTTGTGCATATTTTTTCGTTTTTTTCCATTTTGCACACTAATTTATTTATCGCAATAAAGGATAAAAAGGAATACACAAATTGAGTATTAATTTTGTTATATCATATTTCTATAGCTCAAATTATTTACAAGTATCGGAGATACATCAATTTGTTTTTAACGTTTAAAGAGTAAAAAAAAAATTGTCTCATGGATACCATGTATCTCCATGGCAATAGTACGCCGCATATCACCCGCGATTCAAAATGTTTGCAGGGTACTAATTAGTTTATTTGATTCACAGAAATTCATATTAATGAAAATGAATGACAAATTAATAGAAATGTTTGTACTAAATCAATTTTTACTTGTCAGCTTTACTGACGTCACCCTAAACGCTTGATAAGCACAAAAACAAAATAATATTGCCTCCTGGTATCAGCAGCTAACTAACTGGGTATCTTTATGGTACTCGAGCTTAAATTGCATATATAAAAAATAATTAAAATAATATATATGATAATATGAGCAAATGCATAACTTATGAAGTGAAATGCTTTAATTAAAAAAAAGAAGAGCCAATTAATCAAATATTAGAAATAACAGTAACTAAAAACTAATACAACATACCTGTCCAAAGCCATTGGCAAGCACCTTTTTGTAAATATTAAAAAGGTTGCCAGTAAATTCATCAACTTTAATAGTTTCCGCCAGTGTGGTGGTGAGAAACTCCTCATCGTGTGCGACATTGTGCATTAGACGATTAAGAATAGGCTGCAGGCCGACAGCTTTTTCAAATTCATGACGTGGAAATGATGTAGGCGTCAGAACGAAGGGCGCGAACTGCAGCACAGAACAATGAGTGTATTTATGAATCAGTTAAATGCATATTATGTAATATATATTAATATCATAAGGCGGAAATCAACGCAGGGGTCGTAATAAGAGATTTCTTTAAATTAAGTTTTATTTATAGAACTTTGACTGATAAGATTTTAGTAAACTATTCACAAACGACCCCTTGTTTTATAAATTTTTTCCCAAAAAGTTACATTTAACGAATCCGCACTAAAGTTGGCCTTTGAACGCATAGCGGCGCCATGCATGATGGCCCAGTCCTTGGCCTTGGCAGCAACATCATGCAGCAACAGTGGCTCGATGGGCAGCGGTATGCATTGCTCCAGCGTTGGGGGACACTCGGACATGGTGTTGAATTCCGTTTGAAGGTCAGCTTCACAATACAATGGTAGTTTTGATAGAGTTTACAACACACAGACCGCGTGTATATGACTGACTAAATGACTGACTGACAAACTGACTGACTGTCTGTCTGTGTGCCCCTGGCTGTATGTCTGTTTGTGTTTGTTGCTGGCAGCAATTTGTAGTTGATCGATGAAGCAACCACTCTTATCGGCCGACACTGTGCAAATGCTTTAAAATGAATCAAGTTAAAAACATTTAGTATACTTTGTGCTTACTAACAATTATTTCACGCACACTTCATACAAATTGCTTACTTCGTTTTGTTTTTTTTTTATATTTATTTTTATATCTTTTTCTATTTTGCACTCCACACAGTTCTTTAAGCCCAACTGAAAGAACGCTCCTCTGTTTCGTTTGCTGTTGGCAACTAACGATGACGATGTAGTTTGATATTGCTGGAGATTATCGTGGTTGGTCGTTGTTTGTTCGGCCACCTGCACCCACTAATTGTTTTTGTTTTTTTTTAGTTTGTTCTAGATTTCAATGTTTTTTTTTTAATTTTTGATATAATTTTCCACAAAGAATTTAAAGCACTTTATGATTAAAAAAAATACAACAAACTAATTACTAAAATACATGTTTTATGTTTTCAGCCAAGTTCCTTCCTCCAGACAGTCAGCTGATTTATTAACTGTTTAAAACATTTTTGGAGGTTATGTGCATGTTTATCAATTTGCCAGTGTCGCATACTTTTGTATTATTTTTTATTCTGAAAGTACGAAATTCTGAAACTGAATAATTCCTGCCATATTTCACCAATTTGTTGCAGTAAAATTAATATTTATTTTTGAAAAACAACATTTTTAAATCAAATCTCTTTTTTATTTTAAATTTTTTTAGGTTTTTTAAACATATTTTTTTTTTTAAATTTGCAACACTGAATAGTGCGAAGAGATTTTTTTTCCCCAAATTCACATTTGGGGAATTATTATGGTACAGTTTTTACTATTGTGAACTTGGTTGGGGTATTTCAAAAATTATTACAGAAATAGCAAATATTTGAAAAAATGGAATGTGTTACCTTTAATCGGGCATAAATCTTAATCTTGGACGAACTACACTCTTGTTTTATACCTATATTTCGACACAAAAGACTATTATACGAAAGTAACGACATATAAAACTATTATTTATATTATATTATTTATACTATAGCTATTGCGATTTTTTTATATTCAAAAAGCTATAAATTCAAATGGTATTGACAAAATTTTTACGCATACTCCTGTTTTTGTTTGCTCGGAATACAGAAAGAGGCCCTTAAATAAATCTATGAAAGTAAAATATTTAAATAGGAGTCAATATATCCATGGTTAGAGAGACTAAAAGACGAACACATCATTTCAATTAAGTTTGTGCATGATAATCTTTCATCGCAATATACTATGGCCCAATATTGTAAAATTTGAATTTTCATGTATTATTAGAGAAAGCTAATTTAGTATCAAATTATGGCAGATTATCACTCACAAACTTAAAATCAATTAGAATGAGATGAATTAGTATTGATTCCAAAAATATGCATGCGTATAATACTCGTATACTCCACCCAGAACGGGATTAATTTGAAAAACACCAATCGGAGTAATGAATACTTTCTCAATAAAAGTATTCGATACATGAACAATTATCGAATATAAAGTTTAGGGTCCCAACCAAAAATAAAACATCACTACCAGCTGACCAGTGATGCATACAGTAATTTAGGATAGGGAAAAATAAAACAAAAATTGGAATTTTTATTTCAAATTGGGCATTTAGTATGATAATATTGGGCAATTGACAGGGCGGACAGAAAATTTTAGCTATATACATTTTAACTATATACTAAAAAGTACAAAAATGTCGATATATATACCATTCCACATGCCTGCGGGAATTAAAAAAGTAGTCAACTGACCAGGGAACTAAATGCCCAAAATGCCCCAAAAAATGCAACACTGCTGCTGTTGTTGATTGTGTTGCTTGAATTCACTGCACGTGGGTTCTAATTGTCAGTCGTTTTTTCATTTAAACATTTAAAAGATATTTTTTATAAACTAGAAATAATAAAATGATAAAAGGCACAAAACGCGCACCAGAGAAGGCCACTCAAGGCGATGAGCCAGTTAAACGCAAGTCAGCAAAATTGGATACTAAAGAAAAAGGCGACAGGAAAAACCCATCGAAAGATGCAGCAGCAGCTACAGGCAAAACGGTGAAATTCAGTAAAAACACAAAGAAACCAGGCACCGGACCAAGTGCTGGTGGAGCTGTACCAAAGAAAGACTTTAAACGTCCAGGCGCTGCTGGTGCTAAATTTGGCAACAAGTTTGCTGGCAAAGCAGGTGGTGCTGGTAAATTTGTTAATAAATTCGCTGGCAAACCAGGTGTAGGGGCGCCAGGTGGCGGTGACAAAGAAAAAACCGACTGGAACAAATTCAAGCAGGACAAGAAGGATGTAAGGCTTAAGCGCAAACAGTCAAAGGACTCGTATGAGGTGGCCATTGAGGCTAAGAAGATCTATGAGAAACTTAAGTGGTAAGTGAAGTAGTATTGGATGCCACAATTTGTGTTTGATATTAATAACGTTTATTTTTCTTTACACTTGCAGTCGTCGCACGGAGAAAAAGAGTGAATTGGTGCAGAAGTTGTACGATCTGCTGAGTGCCGATGATCTGCTGAAGAAGATTGTGATGGCGCACGATACAGCGCGTATCATTCAATGCATGTTGAAGTTTGCAGCGCCCGCTTTGCGTGAGCAAATCTCTGAGGTAGGTCTTTAACAAGGGCGAAACGAAGAGAGGGCATAAAATGAGTCTTGGTATGAGTTGTCTTGGTATGAAATATACATTGGTATTAGATGTCCATCGGTATGAGGTGTCTTGGTATGAAGTATCAATTGGAATGAGATGTCCAAGGTATGAGGTTGAAATGGGCGCGTGCCGTGATTTTTTCGTGTCACGCCCAGAAATTTGAGTTCGTGCGTGCAAATTGTCGTGCGTGCTAGTTGTCGTCCGTGCCTCAAACATCCGGAAATCGTCCATAATTTTTTTTTGTTTAGTTTCTACTCCAATTTAAAAAAGCTATTACTTCCAGCATCTGAAAATAAAATTTCGTGGTATGCTAACCTTGTCTTAAAAATAAATTTTAAATTTTACTCATGAATTAAATAAAATAATTAAAAAAAGTAACAAAATTTGAAATATTTAATATGTTATTTTACGCGTTTTGCCTGCTTTTTCGTGTTTTCCGTGCTACTTTCGTGGTTTTGCGCGCGTTTTCCTGTGTGCCTGGAATTTATAGTACGCCCATTTCTAGTACGTGGTATAAAGGTATAAGATGTCCGTTGGTATGAGGTGTCTTGGCATGATATATCCGTTGATTTGAGGAGCCTTTGCATGAGATGTCCTCTTGATATAAGTTTTATTGGCATCGGATGTTTCTGTATGTCTTGAGATAGTTATATCTGTTAAGGACATTTTTTTTTAATATAATACATGAATTTATTCAATTAATAATTGATTCAATTAAGTATTTTTATTCATTTATATATTTTATTTTTTTAGAAACTTCTTCCCCTCGCTGTGGACATGTCCACCTCCAAGTACTCGCACTTCTGCGTGTTGCGCATGTTCAAGTATGGCTCACCCACCATCAAGAGCAAATTGGTCGACAGCTTCTTCGGTCACATTGTCAAATTGGCCTGTCACAGCATCTCCAGCAAAATACTCGATCATGTTTATCTGACGGTGGCAAATGCCAAACAGAAAATCTACATGCGTCAGGAGTTCTATGGTGATTTGTATAAACGTTCCAAGGATGAGACAGTGAAAGAACTAACGGACACCTACAAAGAGACCACAAACATGAAGGCCTCCATATTGGGTTCATTGAAATCAAACCTCGATCATGTTGCCAACAAGCTTTTGGTTGACAACTCACTGGTGCACGCTGTGATGCTGGAGTATTTGCGCGCCTGCGATGAGGAAAAACTGGAAGAGACATTGTCCATGTATGCGACACACATACCGTTGATGTTGTCCACCAAGGAGGGTTGCCAGGCGGCGATTATTTGCTTTTACAAGTCTACACCGAAAAATCGCAGAGTATGTTTGTTGAAATATGGTTTTATTTGTTAATTTAAAACATATTTATATCTCATTTATTAATTTCAGGCCATTATCAAAACCATTAAAGAGCATTTGGTAAAGATCTGCACGCACGAGCATGGCCACATTTTTATGTTGGCCGTTTTGAATGCGCTGGACGATACCAAGGCCACCAAGAAGGCCATCTATGACAACATACATCCCGAGCTGCAGACCTTGATGGCCAATCAGTGGGGCAGACGCATCATTGAGTGGCTGATTGCGCCCGGCGACACCAACAGCTTTCATCCGACATTCATTGCCAGCATTGAGGAGGGTCTGCAGTATGGCAAAAAGGACAAAGATGTGCGACGCAAGGAGATCATTGAGCAAATCGAGGAGCCACTGGCAAGCGCTATAGCTGCGCAGCCAGAGTTTTGGCTGTCGAATAAACATATTGCGCTGGTGACGGCTGGCATCTTGAAGAACTGTACGTTGAAATTTTTAATTTAGTAAATTTTGTAATTAATAATTTTCATTTTATTTAATGCTAGTAACTGGAGAGCACTTTGCCAAGGCAGCCACCGCTTTAGCCAGCATCATTTGCGCTGCTGACTGGCGCGTCAATGTCGATTACGAGGCAGCGAACAAGGAGAAGGGCAAGAAGACACACGACATTGAGAAGATTATTGCGACAGCAACAAAATTGAAGAAAAGCAAATTGGCAGCAAACAAAGCGTCAAGTGCAGTGGAGGCTGAGCAGGAAGAGAGCGCAGCTGATGATGATGATGACGAAGAAATTGATGATGATGAAGAGACGGTGAAGAAGACAAAAATTGTGGTAATTACAAATTAATATTTAGAATTAAAAAAGTTACAGAAATCGATATCCGTTTTATTAAAAAAAACTATAAACGTTTAAAAAATGTATTAAACTGGTTTATATCGATTTGAAAACGATTTTAAAAACGACGTTCTGTGTAACGAATTAAATTTGATTCGTTGTCAAATATTTTCATTTTGATCGAAAGTTCAAATGATTTAAACCATGACGAAACCTGCATGATTTCATCCGATAAGATTACAATCGCTTTTTATAAAAATTTTCAATTTTTTTTTTTAATTTCATTTTATAATTTATTTGTTTTAATTTTATTTTATTTATATTCTTTTACAGACCGCTCCCATTGAAACCATTGCTGGCATCGAGGAGGCCGGTCTGCATGTTGTGCTCAAGAAAATCATCAAAGGCGACAAGGAACGCAGCGCGCAGGCGCCCTCAAGCGACACCTTTGGTGCGCTGCTGGTGCAACAGCTCAGCGATGAAACGCTCAAGCACTGGATCAGCGTGAATCGTGCACGTTTTGTGCTGCTAAATATTGTCGAGAACAATAACGAAAGCACCACAGAGTCATTGAAAACGCTGCTGAAGCCACACTTGCGGCTGCTGCAACAACAAAAGGGCAATGGCCCGCAATTGCTGCTCAAGAAATGTGGATTTTAGGACATAAGTAATTTTTTAATGAACTTTTTTTTATTATTTACTGCTATATTAAAACAATTTAATAGCGCATATTTTAAAAGTAATTGAAATACGTTTTAATAAAAGTTGAGAAAAGAAAATTCAAAATGCTGTGAAGATTTTTTCGTGTGTATTACTTTAAATTGTAGTTGGTTTTGTGGTTGCATTCACTCTGTTCTTAGTATAATATGTAGGCCGGAATCGGTATCGATGATTTTAGACATTTTACCCACCTTGAGACTGAATGCAGCCTCCTCAAAAGGTTTTTGCATTTGACCTAACAAAGAAAAAATAACTCAATTTAAATCAGATTCAGTGCGTTCCTGCTGCGTTCAAAAACTAACCTCTGCCAAACATGCCCAGATCGCCACCACGCTTTGCGGAACTGCAGTCCGAGTATTTTTGCGCCAACTCCTCCAACGTTGCTTCACCGGCGTCTATTTGTTTCTTATACTCCTCGAGTATGGCACGCGACTCCTCTTTGCTGCGCGTTATGTTCTCCTCGCGCCACGAGCTCGGTCGGCGACTGCCCTTGTGCTTGACCAGCAAGTGTGAGCAACGCACCTCATTGGGACCGGAGGCTTCTTTTTTGGCTGGCTCTGTGGGCGCATCCCACTGTGATTCCTTCGTGTAGATGTTCAGATAGTAGGTGAGTCCTTGTTGTTTGCATTACATAGAAAAGGCGAGGGAATTTTAATTAAAATCAATAATTCATTAGAAAAAAATCTGACTTTTTTATGGCATTCTTTTGATATACTGACCCGTTGAGCGGCTTGTGCGCACCTCCCATCCTTCAGGAACACTTTTCTCTGTATCAGACATTGTGTGCGTATGAATTTAATTAATTGAGTTCAATATTAATATTAATAAAATCTTTAGTTTTTGCAAAATGCAGCGAGTTTGGTGAGCGACTACGGAACGCGATAATTTTTCCGCAAATAGTTTTTGACACTTTTGACCAGTGTTGCACTTTCAGAAGATAATATAAAAAAAACGTAAGCCCTGCCATTTGTTCCGCATACACGATACAGTACAAGTAGAAAAAATAGCAACGACAAATTCGCTGATAAGTGGAATGTAGTCAGAAAAATATGTCTTTTTCCAACCGTTTATATCGTAAAAACGCAAACCCATTAGTGGCATCCACACGGTACTACAAGTAGTACAACCAAGTTGTATGGGAAAATAACGGCACTATTTGTTTTGCGTCCACATGGTGCAGCCTACTTGACAGACTTGATTATTTCACAGCATTCAAGCAGTGGCGGTTGACCGCGATGGCTCATGCCATTGGTACGATACACACAAACGAATAACTCAAAAAGTTTTGACTTCATCCAACCTGTCGTCAAACGTTTCGTTCCAAGCATCCACACGGTACGATTTTCGTACAACCCAACAAAGTTATACTACATTTAGTACCGTCTGGATGCCGCTATTGATTTTAATGTGTTCACATTGCATATATAAAATGACAATCATAGCAAATGTAGACTTTGGTTGAGATTTTAATGAAATATGTGGTATTTATTTGAAGAAAATAAGTACCATCTTCTTTAATATTATTTTTCATGTCTTATAAAATCTTAATACAAATCGGTAAGTAATAAAATTTATATTGGGACTTTCAAGATTACATATGTTTTCTAACTTGTTATGAGAGATACGCTACATTCTGGGTTTAACTTAATACAAATGAATGCATGAATGCTGTGCAATAAACGATGTCCAAAACCTAACTTTCCCAGCCGGCCAAACTATCATAAACGACATCGTAAATGACAGCAAATATTCGTAAATAATGAATAAAACAATCATATACGAGAATCGTAAATGATTCGAAAACGCATACAGTTTCGTTCTTAATTTGTCCAACGTAACGAGGTATCATAAACGAACTAAAAACACTCATCTATGATAAATTTTCGATTGTTTATGATCGTAAAATACGATTATATACATGTTATTAACGATGTTTTTTGTTCGTAAACGAACTAGTTTTTAATATTTTTTACGATTAAATTTTAATCGTAAATAAATAATCATTTTTAACTCTTTTACGTGCTTTTTCCTACTTTCGTAACGATACAAAAAAAAATTAAGTAAATGCATTTAAATTTTATATTAAGCTCCCAAATGCATTTACTTACTTCTTAATTACAGCAAATGATTTAAAGTTTTCAGCAAAACAATTTATTTAATCTTGTTAAAAATATTGAACATATTATGCATTTTATTAAATGAACTTTTGATTAGAAAAACAATAATAAAATTTGACAATCTTATTTTACGATTTAAACACTCGAAAATTACGAGCCATCGTTATTTACGAGCAAACTATGATTGTTTTTTTCATTGACATTTATCATCGTTTTTTACGTGCAAAATGATCGAAATTTATGATTATTTTGAATCGTCAAATGATCGTAATTTACGATAATCATAAAAAATGTGTGTAGGTGCTGGGAACTGGACTGTCACTTATTGTCTGGCAAGTAGGTCATGTCGACGTCCTAGAACTCTTCAACGACAACAACACGCAGTTGATGCCGCCTATAGCAATTTATGGACCCGATTTAGCCGTCGAGGTTATGATTATTATCAAAAGGATATTTTTGTCCAAGCTAAAGCACAAAACACGTGAACAGCAAACAGTATAACACAGCAAAAAAATGAATGCCAACATTGAAGTATGAAGTTCAGTAGTACCACTATGAGGGGATTATCCCGATTTGTTTACTTTAAAAAGTTATCTGAACGATGCTGTATAGACAACTTTTGTAATAACCTTTGCGTTCCCTGAAAAACGATAGTCGCAAAATTAACATTTCGTATTTTGTTTTATTTGTGCACACTCCAAATAATTGTACCATGTAAACGCTACACGCATAGAAACAAATGTTGGACAATCCGAACGTATAAACGGCGCTATTGAAAACGGACAGCCAAAAACGAATACAGTTAAAAAAGTGAAGTGAAGTCAGACGGAGTCGTGTTTGCAGCAATTAGAAAAGTCTCTACTGGCAGAAATCGTTTTTTATATTTTTCATATAAGAATTAATAGTTGAAGAAAAATCAAACCAGATGCAATAAAAATCAAATTAAATACAATTTAAAAGGTGATTAAAGTCGGTGTGTAAACAAAAATTCAAAATTAAATGAAAAAACAGTGAAAATTATGAACTGCAAAATGCAGACATAAAAAAAACAAGAAGCAAAAAAAAGTGATGAAGTGACAACGTCTGCAAGTTCCCAAAAAAAAAATCATCAAAGAGAAAATTACAACAGCAACAAATTTAATATCGCATAGAAATTCGAGATAAAAAGTAATTAGACAAAAAAATAAAACACGAAATTTTGCTAAAACCAACTAATTAAGTTTTCCGCTAAATTAACAGCGCAGTGACGCTTGAATAGACAGGCGCACGGATGGACGGACGGACGAACTAACTGCTGGACAGATTTGATGCTGATAGACAAATTAATGGACAGACTATAGACAGGCTAACTGCTGTTGGACAGACCAACGACTAACCGACCAACGAACGGTTTGACTAACTAACCGTCTGCCTGACTAAATGCGCGCCGCTGCAACGTCGCTTGATGATTAATTTTCAAGCGCTATTCTCCACTTCGTCTACGTTTCTCCTCCATTGGTACAAAAAGGCAAACGAAAATTAAAAAATCATTAAACGTTCAAATTTTTACAACAATTTGTAAGTAATTATTTCCACTTTCTTTGCTGCTTTGCTAAAAAACCAAAAAAAAAAATATATATAAAAGAAAAACACGAAAATTGCATTTGGGGCTGTGGCTGCGCGCTGAGCATGTCCAACAGTCGCAGTATCCACTTCTCCACCGCGAATCTGCGTTTTCTTCTGTCAGACGGCTACTTGTCTTGTGTTATCTCATTGGTGTTGTTGGAAATGCATAGGAACACGATGCCATTCAGAGAACCACCCGCGCACTGTTTATTACACTAATAAAAAAGGGGTTGTAGAGTTGGGTACAATCCTGATTTTTCATTTTACGTAAGAATTTCTAAACATAAATTTGTCCTTACATTTTTTTTTTTGTAATAAATTCCAAAAATATTTATAATAATATTTTCCAAAAAAAAAAAATGTAAAATAAACAAAGAGGTGCTGAGTTTCAAGATGTTAATTTATTACATTATAAATAATTAAAAAATATGTTTCTGGATATTTAAAAATCACTTAAATAATTTAGGTATTATTGTTTTACTTGTTAGAAGCATAGAGTGCTGTTTATATTAGGGGAACTTTGATGTAAAGTGGGACATCTGATATGTGGGAAATTGCAATTTTTGGAAATGTTCTGCATTTTTAGAAAAAACTTTTTATTGCATTTTAAGAAAATTTGAAAAAAAGTACTTAACAAGTTTTCTTGCTATCATTTCTTTGCATTACCATATTGTTTATATATTTTATATGTATGCAGTAAATAACAATAATGATAAGTTGACGCTACAATCCTGAAGAACTTAAAACGAGAGCTCTATCATTATTTAAGCTCTCGGTAACATTTTTATCATTTCTCAGTTTACCCCAGCATTTTTTAAGAATTACGAAAATGAGCAGTTTTGAAAAATCGTTAAAAATGTATAAAAAGACATATAAAGGGGTTTTCAATAAGAGCGCTACAAAAGTTTTTTTCAAGGGTTTTTCAACAGGGACGCTACAAAAGTAGAGCGACAGGGACAGCAAACGACGCCATATTTCTTGTCGCTATTTGACATTTCTCTTCAGTAAGGTTTGCCATTTCATGATGGAAAAATACACGAGCCAACAACAATTCGAAATTATTAAAATTTACTACCGAAATTCGAATTCGTATATCTTTCCATCATGAAATGGCAAACCTTACCGAAGAGAAATGTCAAAAGAGCGGCAAGAAATATGGCGTCGTTTGCTGTCCCTGTCGCTCTACTTTTGTAGCGTTGAAAAACCCTTTACATCGTATTCTGTAAATGCAAAAAGCTAGATCACTAACCACTCTGTAATAGACCTTTCTAAAGAATTTGAAAACCACTTTGTAATAGACCCTTCTAAAGAATTGGAAAAAAAATACTTTTTTGGAGGAACATCAAACCGTGTTTCGTTTACAATTCAGGTCAAAAACTGCCACCTTGTGCAGAAATTAGAGTTTTAATGCCACCAAATTAATCATCCCATTAAAATACAAATCCATAAAAATCAAAAAAAGATGTGGGTGAAAACTGAGGTTTCAGATATATTTCACAGGAAAAAAATGTCACCTTATATAGAAATGAGAGCTTCAGACGCCACCCCATCACAATCAACCCTGGGGGTGTGAAAACTCTATTTTCCAAAAGTCACGCCCTATTACAAATTTTAACGAAAAATAAATAACTGTAAGTTCAATCTAATTTTGTCGCTCTCCCCCTGGAATTCCCTAAGATCAAAAAAATATGGGAGCTAAAAAACTGAGCTGTATTTCAAAAGCCAACAAATAAAAAAAATGACAAAAAAAAAATTACCCCATCACTCTCCACCCTTAAAAATAAAAATAAATCAGTTATTAGAAAATCCTACTACTTTCAAAAAAAAAAAGATATCCAGACAAAATTGTTGGCAGGGTCGAGGAAGTTTAAAAACATTTTTCGACATATTTCAAACAGACAAAGCCATAATATGTATTAAAAGATCGGTCTCCATAGAAAAAAAAACAAAAACAATTGAAAGTCCACCCCTAAAATAAAAGATTACCTCGTAAAAGTGTCAGAAACAAATTTTTTTTGGAACCCGCCAGAACAAAGCTATAACGAACAACGATGTTGGCGATTTTTGGCGGGTTCCAAAAACATTTTTTTTTTATTTCTGACATTTTAACGAGGTAATCTTTAATTTTAAGAATGGAATTTCAATTTCTTTTATGTATGGAGATCAACCCGACCTAATTTGAATTCGAAATTTGAAACTTTGAAACATTTTTGTTTCGACCCATCCTAATGTGTATCACAAGCTGTCTGTTTTAGGTTCGTACCCAAAATATGCAGTGAATCTGTCAATAAAATAACACAAAATTTGACTATCTGTATAAACAAAATATTGCTGAAAAATGACAGACATTTTGTCTTGGGGTATATCAAAAAAATTAAAAAGTCACGTTCTTTTGCATGATTAGGTGAATTAAGAAATATAAAATTGGTATCCTCATGATCTTATTAAAAGTCTCCGGTTAACTCAAAAGATCGTCAGCCCACGGGTACAAATATATAATTGATCTAACCCATGAGAAATATCCAAAATTTAACCCTTTTTCAAAGTTCCGTTTCAAGTTTCTAAAGGGTTTATTTTTAACAGGGATGCTACAAAAGTAGAGCGACAGGGACAGCAAAAGACGCCATATTTCTTGCCGCTCTTTTGACATTTCTCTTCCATTTCATGATGGAAAGGGTAATCGAGAGCTCTGCTGAATACTTGCAAAAGATGTTAACACCACTTATAATCCAGTATTAGGTATCAAACTTCTTTTGACTTCATCTGGAATTATGCCACTATGGAAAAAAAGCGAAGGGTGGTACACCAGCAATAATATGAATATTGTACCTAAAGGCTAATGCGCCAAACTGCCCTGAACTGAGGACAGTGGAACGTTAATGGGTTCTAATTAAGCGGAAACTGAAGGAGACGAAAAGTGTAACGAATGACATAAATGAACTCAAATTAAGTGGACTGAAGTTTCCAAAAATATGAATGAAATCCCAGAAAGGGTTTGATAGAGTGGATTTCTGAAAAAGTTCAAAACTTTCATATAAACAAATAATTATAATTATTTTTTTTTGGTAAAAAAATTATGAGGTATAATAAAGGGTTTTTCAAATGGGACGCTACAAAAGTAGAGCGACAGGGACAGCAAACGACGCCATATTTCTTGCCGCTCTTTTGACATTTCTCTTCAGTAAGGTTTGCCATTTCATGAATTCGGTAGTAAATTTTAATAATTACGACTCGTTGTTGTTAGCTCGTATATCTTTCCATCATGAAATGGCAAACCTTACTGAAGTGAATTGTCAACGAATTCGATTTTCGGTAGTAAATTTTAATAATTTCGACTCGTTGTTGGCTCGTATATCTTTCCATCTTGAAATGGCAAACCTTACTGAAGAGAAATGTCAAAAGAGCGGAAAGAAATATGGCGTCGTTTGCTGGCCCTGTCGCTCTACTTTTGTAGCGTCCCTGTTGAAAAACCCTTTATTATACCTCATAAATGTTTTACCAAAAAAAAAAAAATTATTATAATCATTTGAAAAAAACTTGAAAAAACGTATTGAAAAACCCTATAAAAAAAATGTCGCATAGTTTGAATTCACGGCTTACTTGATTTTTTGATTTTTCTATGTTACAATTTTTTCGTGCGCACTCCTTAAATGTCTAAAAATTAATATAAAGCCTAAACGCATTAAATTCGTTTTTAGTTGTCAAATATTTTAATATCTATCGAAAGTGTAATGCAGAACGTCTTAAACTATCAATTGCAACATAATATATTTAAGATTTCACAACTTTTTTATTATATTTTACTAATATAGTGTACTACAAACGTATTATGTTGCAATTGACTGATTAAAAAACATTTAGATAACAAAAATTCTTGAATATGGTTTTTTTTTTACTACCTTAAGACTGCTGGCGCACGTAAATTTAATCAGACAATGAATTCTGTAATTCCCGAATTGTTTAGTTCCCAATTGCATACATGCACCATGCAATTATACAGAGCCATTTTATGTAATTAGACACAAAATGCAACGCTATAATACCCATCAATTCAGTCTTACTTTTCCCGTTGCCTTGGCGCAGGTGGCTGGGCTGGGCGGGCTTCTTGGTTACCTGTTTTCTCTTCCTGCTTGTCGTTTGTTGTTCGTCGTTGAACTTTTTCAACGAATTCGTCATTTAGTTCTATGTATTGTTTGTAGTATTTATGTATATGTGTGCCATTGTGCTCAACCTTGCCACGCCACCCACTGCTCTACGGTGTGACTGACGAACTGGCTGGCTGGCTCCACACCTACATGTCGCGTGCGTCGGTGCCGCTTGTCGTCGCGACCTGCTTCTACACGTTTTTGTTGACACATTTCTTTTTTTTTTCGCTGTACCCCATTTTCTGTTTATTCATATTCATTGCTGTTATTAATGTTTTTTTTTTCAATTTTTTATTATCTTCTTTAGATACGTTTATTTTTATTATCAGTTTTTGTTTATAATTTTTTGTTTAATGTTTTAACTATTTTATTTATTTTTTAATTTGTAAATATTTGCATTTATTTTCACCCAAAAAAAATAACAATAATTATAATATGTTAATTGCGTACTTTGTCAAAAAAAGCCGTCATCCTTGAGCTGTTGTTGTGTTGCGTTGTCTCCTCGTTCGGTTTCAATTGCATATCGTGTTTAAACTCTTCAACGTCTCTCATCACAGCCTTCAATATATGTGTTTTTTTTTTTTTTTCTATTATTTGCAATTATTTTCTACTAATTCGCACTTCACGAAACACACATGTGCTGCTGCTGCCGCGGCTGTTATCTATTGTTTCATGTATTCTCGCAATTTAAAGATGTGTTTCAAACAATAGCACGTTTTGTATTGTTACCATTATAGAAAAAAAAAACACCCAGCAGCTTCTTTGTGGTGTCTTTATATTAATCTTTAATTTGTTTTTATTTTTTTTAACGTTTTGAATTAAAATTATACAAAATTTATTAAAATTGAAGCCAAGGTTTTTTGTGGTATAAAACACTTGCTATTTTTTTTATTATTATTTATAATTGAAAAAATAACTGTTTATAACAAAATGTCATAAACTAATTAATTTTATCAACACATCTTTTGAATACTAACCCGAGTGGAAATTTAGTTCAGGTTGCGATCATTGTCTGATCAGGCAGCCTGATTTCAAATCAGGGGGTTTTCATCAGTGCTTGATTCAAAACGTGACGCTTTTCGAGGTTGCTATCCTAATCAGGCTTCCTGATCTTACCCTTATCCTAACCTTTTATATTTCAATGTATATTTATATTTTTCTTAAACTGCTTTTACCAAATTTGATACCTTTGTGATCAAAAATACCTCAATAACTTTTGCAAGGACAAAAAGTCAACGTTTTGAGTCTAAAGGCTCGAATACACGATAGAGAAATTAGCTAGAAATAAAGAAAAAAATCTACCGTAGAGCTCCATTCCGAGGAACTCTATGTAGTGTTTACACAACTCTATGAAATTTTTTGCAATTTATAAGAGGGATTGCAACCCAAAAAAATAACTTTCTTTTTTTATTTCGACTTTAGTTTTCTTTCTAGTTACAATCTGATCTGATCTGGATGAATTTTTTAAACAAACTTCCTCGTATCGATATTTTAGCAATTTTGCTCTGTATACAGGTGCCTAAGTGCTCGATCAAATTTATTTTGAATGTCTTCCCTATATCATGACAATATATCTTCAAAATCTAATAGATTCAACAAAATGTTGAAATAAACGTTTGAAACGTAAGTCCACACATTCGGCGACTACATTCAGCTGTTTTTCTTAAATAATTTGCCTAATTTGCTTTTACATAGAGTCCTATGTTGGCTAATTGTTGACCGCTGAATTAATTGTTTGTTCCATTTGGTATCATTTTGCTCACTAGACTGCTCCAAAATTCCATTAGATAATTGTTCTCGGTTTGGTGATTATGAAAATTCAATAAAATCCGGATTGATCTTTTTTTTGGACTGGAGAACATATACTTTCAATATAAACAGAATTATTCTACTCTCACAATAACTAATTTAGTAGTTTGCTTTAACAGAATACCATTTATATGCCTTTTAATTAATGTTTGAGCGATTTTTCAAAACAGCTCAATTTCAGAATTATTGAAAATGTTGGGGTAAAGTGAGAAATTTCACAATTTTTACCTGTATGCTTTACTGTATGCTTTGTTTTGCGCGGTCGCCATCTGTTTGTTAGTCTGACTGTCTGTCTGTTGAAAGTAACTAAGCCAAATTTGTCTAGATATTCAGACATTAAGTTCTTAGGTATCAAAAAAGTAACTAAGTACAATTTGTCTGGATTGCAAATTTTTGTCTTCTTAGGTATCAGAAAACGGCATGATATACAATGTTTGCATGTGTGTGTTTTCACGAATAGAACAACAAAGCACAGCCAGACAAGGAAGCGTCTGTGTATGTATGAATGTTAAAGATATAAATAGAAAAAACGATTTTTCCTACGAATATTGGTATGGTTTCAGTTCGTAAACATAAATTTGGGTTCAATTTTGCATAAATACCAAGTTGATTTCATTCCATTGTTATCTAAATACACTATACAATGCTTATGGGTAACGTACGGAGGGTTTATACATAACCAACAGAAGAGGAGAAAGTGTATAAGGTAAGTAAACGGTTTCAGAATAATATACAGAGATTAAATTAAATAATAATAAAATAAACAATTCAATTACATTAAGTATTCAAAGAAGTCATTTAATATACAAAAATGCATATAGGTAATGAAGTTCTAAATAAACAATAAATTAACTCGACTATATTTATTTTATTTTATGTTAGCTTCGAAATAATTGCTTTTAGTTACTTTCAACATATCGACAGACAGACACACGAACAAACAGTTGACGCTGACAGACGGACAAAGCTAAACAAAACATAATAGCGACAAAGCAAGATCGAAAAAGCAACAACTATACGAACACGTGTTCATTACATTTTGGGACGAAAACTACAACAACATTTTTGATACCTAAGAAATTAATACCTTATTTCAAGAATAATTCCACTTAGTTACTTTTTGATACCTAAGCAATTAATAACTGAATCCAAGAATAATTCTACTTAGTTACTTTTTTGACAACTAACAAAATCCATTTCTTGAAATTAAGAATTTTTCGGTTTAGCTGTATATCACTCCGTATACTTCTTGTTTCCTTCTGGATTTTAGAACTTTTTTTTTCCCTCCGTGAACAAATTCTAACAACTGCTGCATGTCCACAATTTAACTTGACATTTATCACACACGAGATGCACTCGACCACTTTACAATCACTACTGAAGTGCTGTGCCTCAGATGCGGTACCCTTATATACTGCATGCATCAGTTCGACACGTTTCGATAAGCTTCGATATGTTTCGAGAACATTCTCCTCGTTTCGTGAATGACGCATGCTATTTGCATCTTATTCGCACTCATGTGTTTTAATGTGCTGATCTTCCATCTCTTTCTCGCACATTGCTTAGTGCGCTGAATAATCTTCCGTCTCTTTCTAACACATTGCTGAATTGTCTTGCGTCGCATTAATTATTGTTGATTGTTTGCACTATGGGGCAAATTACATCTTTTCGTAAAAATATTCTGTGTGACAATGGAGACAGATGTAGTTGGTGGTCTCCAAGTTCGCACATGGACTTGAAGAAAATTTATCGATGTATTCATTTAACTAATGTTATTGGTTAAACCATTTAAATAATTCACATATAACAACATTTTTTTTACTAAAATTACAAAAAACATATTTAAGCAATGTTTTTTGTAATTTTTTTTGTAATCGATTTGATAATTTTAGTAGTTTTCATTTTATCTGCACATTATTTTCTTTGGCAATCTTGGGTTTTTCGGTACTGATTGAAAGCTCTAATATATATATATATTTTTATTTTGTTAGCTTTAAACATCGTTTACTTGACTTACATGTAAAATGTTGCTTCAAAACCATAAAAATAACATTTATGTTTTATTATTGTTTTCGATATTGTGTTGCATTTGATGTTGCTGTTTTTGTGGTTGTGGTTCTTGCCATTGTTGCCTTTAAAAGCCATGTAAGTTATGATGCCATTGCAAACAAGATGCAGTTGCAGCAAAACTATTTAAGATTTTAAGCAACAACAGCAGCAATACATAACATGTCGTAGACAACAGCAACAATTTTTCATTACAACTCTAGTACTACATCACGGCTTCGAAAGCGACAGCAACAATGCCATCTAAAACTTAATCTTTGTATTGCGTATAAAGAGCAGCAATAGCAAAAACAACAACAGAAGCAACAGCAACAACTTGTAGATGTTGGCCAATCGCTAGTGTTTTTTTTCGAGTATTATTTTTTACATTTTTGTTATTCTTTTTTGTTATTAGAGTTTACAGAAAATGCTCTGTATTGAATCGGCGGCTACTGTACTTTAACTGTATTTGTTACTGCTTGCGTGTAGTTTATTTATTTGTATTTCCTCTTCTTAATTTGCTTCTTCGATGGCTTCGATTGCTACCAACATATTACTTATTTTACTGGCCAAGCAAACGATTGACTGACAAACGAACAGACCGACCGACCGGCCAACAGTCGTACAGTCTTACCGCCTGCCTACTTGTAAAACGCATATCTTGGCTGCTTTCATTGTGCGGAAATGTAAAGCAATTTTTGATGTTACCAGTTATGTCCGTAATTTTTTTTTTTGATTATTTAGCTCAAAAAGAGCGGTATTTTTATATTGAGTCCGTAACAGTAGCAAAAAAGGTTGTTAAAATAGCAAAAATTTATGCTGAAAAGAAGAAAGGTACGGATTTTGCTTTAGTGCAGTCAATATTAGTTGTTTTAACTAATTTGTGTACACACTAGTTTACTAACAAACTGTTCGTTATGTTAAATAAACACCGAACAAATACTGCATTAAAAATAAATAAAAACGAGTTGGGAAAGTTAGGTCACATGGGTAAGTTCGGTCACATGGGGCGGATTTTTATAGTCGGTCGGGCCCGACTATGGAATACCCTACACCTTTGGTGTATATATTAGTGAGGAATATTTAATTGTATACCTTAATTTTAAATTTTTAATTATGCTGAACCTCCCCACCCTCAGAATTTACGTCTTATATCCCCATAAATTAAAAAATTTATATAAAGTATAAAAAACTAAAAAAAAAGTTGAAAAATATAATTGGGCGGACCACGCCTATATTTAAAATTTTGTAAGACTAATATTTCATAGATTTGATTTTAATAATCTACGGATCAAATTTCCACTATGAAAACCCGGGAAATAATGAAAAAAAAAAGTGGGCGGATCACGCCCATTTTTGGACCACATATTTTTAGGTAAATTCTAACAATACCTTTTAAATTTTATAACTATACCTTGAATACTTTTCGAGTTATTAGTTTCGAAAAAGTTATATAAAAGTGACTTGTATGGGAGGTGGGCGTGTCCGTTGACCGATTTTGCTCATTTTCAAACTCAGTTCCTACTTTTGGCTAAACTATATTGAGACGAAATTTCATCGCATTCTGATCAGTATTTCTCAAGTTATTCTGTATTCGGACAGCAAGACAGCAAGACAGCAAGACAGCAAGACAGCAAGACGGACAGACAGACAGACAGACAGACAGACAGACGGACATGGCTAAACGCACTCGGGTAGTGATGCTGATCAAGAATATATATACTTTTCCATACCGGACACGCCTCCTAAGGGGCGTTACAATATATGCACAAAGTTAATATACCCTGTACCTCATAGGTGTAGGGTATAAATAGTCTTTAAAATAAATACATATGTATTTGATTTACGTTCAAAAGCATATGTATTTCTGTTTACTAAACTGATATAGTTTTTGTATGGAAAACAACTACATAATATGACAGTTTTTCTATACAAAATTTGAATACATTTGTATTAAAATAACTACATTCTGCTTTTATTTACATTTCCTGATATATGTGGAGAATTTACTACAAATGCTTTTAATTTTACTATAATCTGTATTAATTTTACTATGTTGTGCTAAAACAAAAAAACAATTCTTTATTCATTCGGAAAATTATTTGAATGAATATTAATATGAACTTATTTGATTTCCAAAAATAAGATACAACAATTATAAATATGAAACAAGGTGTTGTGTACAACTAAGGTATTATGTAGAACTTCAAGAAAAATATACATTTAAATAAATAACAAAAATATCTTCCTGATGACAATGCATCATCAGTTCTGACGACTTAAGTGTTGGTTTTCAGTTAAAACACATATGAATTATATGCTGGCCATAAAGATGGCATACAGGCGTATAGCGAAAAATGAGAGAGCGATCATTGAAAACAGCACCAAATTTGCCGCTCTGTACCTTATGTTTCATCATGTGTCTGCCAATAACAAGCGGGTCAGACAATTATGTGTACCTAAACAAAAGATGCAGTTGGTTCAATTAGTTGGCATCACTATTTCTCGTTTCGGTCAGTTGCTTGGGCTGCTTGGATTTTTATTTTGTACCTTCTCACTTACGCAGTCGTCCGTTTCAAAAACAAAAAAAACGAAGTTGGTTCAATCGTTTGGTACAATTAGTTGGCATCACTATTTCTCGTAGCCGCGGTAGCTCAGTGGTTAGTGCGTTGGACTGCGAGCCGAAAGATCCCTGGTTCAAGACTGGATGAGGCTAACAACATCTTTTCATAGAAAAATTTTTCTATACCGCGCTACATCTCGGCAGTAAATGGCAAATCTACAATAGTAAAACATTGCCTATAAAAAGCTCTCACCCTCCGTTCGGATTCGGCAATAAACTGTAGGTCCCACTACTTTGAGTACAAATATAACACGCACAGCTCAAAATGGTGAGAGATCTCGGCTTAAGTTCTTATGGGACTATAGCGCCAAACTATGATGATGATTTCCCGTTTCGGTCAGTTGCTTGGGCTGCTTGGATTTTTATTATATACCTTCTCACTTTCGCAGTCGTCCGTCGTGTGCTATCGTAATACGAATATGAAATAATTAAAATAGAAGCAAAAAATAAAACAATAATACAGAATCTGTAGAGAGCAAATTTTCAATACATTGTGTAGTCAATTTATGTCAAATAAAAACAAATGTTTATATAAACTAACAAAATGTAGTAGACCTACATTTTTCATAACAGAGACATTAATCGTATACAATTGACTACAATATTTTTTTTTTTGGAGAAAGGATGCTGTAAATTTAAGTTAAATTTTGGTTAAATAAAATAAAAACTAAAACTAGCTCTAACAACTTTTACTCAATATTGCACAGAAAAAAAATATATGTGTAAATATAGCAAAATATGTATTAATATAATTAATTTTTAATTGTTTCAACGCCGATACGATATTTAATTGTATTGATTCAATATTTAATTATATTCAAAAATTAAACTATGAAAATTTTTATTTTTTATTATTTTTTCATATATTGTTATTTATATTTTTCATTTCACATTTATTTTCATTATTTATTACTTTTTTTGTTCGAAATTTGAAGTACGTTCCCCTACGCCAACCTGTAAAGCTATATATAATGTTAAACACAAATAATAAATAATTAGATCAAAATCATGATATACGTACGATGTACGGAAAAACGACCTGACGAACCAAACAGACAAGCACACGTTACGATGAACCAATGTAAAATAAGATCGGTACAACAGTACCTGTAATACTGTGTAGTGAATTTAAAACTGTGTGTGACTGTAAAACTGTGTAATGCCGCTAAAACTGTCGATTGTTGTGTATGCTATATATGCATATATTTTAGTATATACACCAACCCAGAAAGGATTTAATTTATACTATTAAATAATTCGTACATGCTATTAATTATGTTAATAGAATTAATTATTTTGTATCAATTAATCTCAGTTACTGTATTTACGTTCAATATATTTTTTGTCTGTGCAAATACTTATTTAATTAGCTCCCCTTATTTATATTTTTTAGTGACTTATCTGTCGTTTCATTAGTGCCACAATTTATGAGCGCTAAATGTAACTCATTAACCTTAAGCGATTTTTAGTTAAAAAAAATCAGTTTTAAGTGAGTTAGTTGCCTTGGCCGCAGGAACAGCACAAAGTAACACAGTGCACAATCGATATTTCAGTTTGGTGGCCTTTTCTTTCTACATACAAACTACTCTGATTGATATTAATATTGTGTGTTTTTGAATTAGTTATCTGAACGCCCCCAATTTTTATTTGTTGTTTTTTTTTTATTTGTTTTTATTGCAATTGGAAAGTTTTGAAACACTTGAAATTGCAAGATAAGTGCACGCGCTCTTGATTTTGTTTATTGGCGATGTTTGTTTTATAGTTTGGTTCCCTTATTTATACAGCTTGCAGTTTAATTTGTTTTTATTCAGTCTGTCTATTCATAAGAATTTCATGTGATGGGGCGGAGGAGACTTTCAATCAGTAGGGTTTCTTTTAATTTTGTTTTTTTCTCGAAAGTGTTTTTGATAAGAAACCAAATTGTTTGCCGGCAATTGGAATTCATCTGTAAAATGTAGAAATTATTACTATTTAATAGATAATTGTTATAGGTACCTTCGCTATGTGTTTTTGAATAGTTGATCTATTTTTTATCATTTAAGTGCTATATTTTTAAAGTATGAACTGCAGTTTCATAAATAAATTTTAATAATTTAAATTTCATATACCGACTTGTTTAAACTTCCAATAGAATTCGTAGTTAAATATCAATTTAATCCAATTTGTTTGTTTTTGGTTTTTTGCTATTACAAAAATATTTTTTAATATTAACTTCACGTTTTCAATAGAAGAATTCATACCATTCAAGTTCTGTGACACGAATTCAATTCGATTTTATTTTTTAAATATTTGAATTTCAATCGAAAGCGTATTTTAGAATATTCACGATTATTTTAATCATAAATCATAAATTTTGAATTTAAAACAAATTTATTAAAATTGTTATTTTTTGAACTTAATAAACTGTGGCCCCCCATAAAATGATTATATTAATCCGTTAAATGTATTCCCACACGTAACTATATTTTATGTACTACTGTAAATGTGTACAAATATTTAAGGTATACTTTCAGGTGCGTAACTAATTTTGGTGCTTACGTTGTAATTAATTAGTCAGTGTTTTTTTTTCAGCTTATTGCTCAATTTCCAGTCTGATTCATGCATATCTATGTATCGACTTATTTTTGTTTTTTTTTGTTTTATTTGTATATTATCGAGACATTACAGTGGAATAAAATAGAGTTTTTGGAAATTTTAAATTACAAAATTCAAATAAAAAAATATGGATACAATTTTCGGACCTCTGTCGGACCCTTTTTAGAATTGAAAAATTAAAGAACTTTACAATAGTACAGTCTAAATCAAATTATACACACAGAAAACATATTTGTTACGGCAACCAATTAAATGTTCCTACCAAATGATAATGCAGTTGCAAAAACCTCTTACACGGTGGAAAAAAAGTTCTAAAATCCAGAAGGAATCAAGAAATATACAGAGTAATATACAGCTAATCCAAAAAATCCTTAATTTCAAGACAAGGATTTACTTAGTTGGCAGAAAAGTAACTAAGTAGAATTATTCTTGAATTCAGTTATTAATTTCTTAGGTATCAATAATTTTGTTGTTGTTTTCGTCCCAAAACAACAACTGTACGTTTTCGTATAGTTGTGTTTTTTCGATCTTGCTTTGTCTGAAGCTAACATAAAAAATACATTTCAGATAATTTATTGTTTATTTAGAATTATATTACCTACAAGTATGTATTTTTGTATATCAAATTTCTTCTTTGACTTGTTTATTTTATTTGTATTATTATATAATTTAATTTAATTTATGTATATTGTTTTGAAAACGTTTACTTACCTTATACACTTTCTCCTCTTCTGCGGCCTCTACTTTTGGTTATTTATATACCTTCCGCACGTTATCCATAAGCATTGTATAGTGTATTTGGATAACAATGGAATGAAATCAACTTGGTATTTATGCGAAATTGAATCCTAATTTATGTTTACGAACTGAAATCAAACCAATATTCGTAGGAAAATTCGTTTTTTTTTTTTTATATCTTTAACGTTCATACATACACAGACGGTTGCTTGGCTGGCTCTGATTTGTTGTTCTATTCGTGAAAACACACATGCAAACATTGTATATCATGCAGTTTTTTGATACCTAAGAAAAAAACATCTGCAATCTAGACAAATTGTACTTAGTTACTTTTCTGACACCTAAGAACAAAATGTCTTAATATCTAGAAGAATTTGGCTTAAAATAATGAGTACGTAGCAAGAATTAGGAGACCGAAATTCACCATAAATCATAGATTTCATTCCAGTTTAAAATCCTCTTAAAACAGTGTTATAAGAGTTAGCAAGATTCTGGCAACGTAACTGATGATATACATGAGGTTGCCGGTTGTCAATTATTTTGTTGATACAACAACGAAATCAATTGTCGTAACAAATGTATGAATGTCAATTTTGGCAGAATGAAAAATTCAATCATGAGGTTACTGCAACCGAGTGTGCGAATGGAAAATTCTGAATTTCAATTGATGTCTTTTTATTTTCAAATGGAATTGCTGTATTTCAATTGATGTCTTCTGTTTTTCAAATGGAATTTCTTAATTTTTAATTTCAAATGGAATTTCTGAATTTCTATTGATGACTTTTGAATTTCAAATAGAATTTCTGAATTTCAATTGATATCTTTTGAATTTCAAATGGAATTTCTGAATTTCAATTGTTCTTTTCTGAATTACATTTGTAAATGGTGTAGTTTTCGGGATATTTCAATCTTAACTCGTTAATTTTTTATACATTTTAGAGATAATTGCCATCGGAATTGTAGACCCTTTTCCGACACTGTTTCGACTACCAATAATTACAGAATTTTACAATAGTTAAATTCCAAAGTTTATTAAAAAAAAAAATGAATGAAAATGTTCAAATAGGTGTTATGAAAAAATTATTTTTTTCTTAAGTACTATAATAATTTTTTTTATTTCAAAAAAGAGTCTGAAAAGGGTCAGAAATAACTAATTAAAATTTACTAAAAACATTATGTGATATTAAAAAACTGAATATTAGCACCTTCGAATAATATTGAAATAATGTATGGAATACCCATAGAAAATTCGTGTTTAGTTTTTATTATTGTGTTCTATTAAATAATACAGATTCTACATAGTATAAAACGTTTCCATTTCAGAAAAAAGATTTCAAAAATTTAAATAATTCAAATTATTTATAATTATTTTGTTAGTATCGCTCACTCTGAATGCAACACTGCCTACAGTTGATTAGTCAGTTACCTGCTTTTGGAAACCATTTAATATCAACTCAAAAATGACTAAAGAAAAACAATAAAAAAAAACGAATATTGCACCAGCAGCGATTTGCTGCTACAAGCGACATCTTTCACATGTACCGTGTATCTTTTTGATTTGGGTTTTGTTTTATATTTGCCCGATTTGCTTGTTTTATACCAGCGTTCGTGTCTAAACAAAATTCACATTATAATTATTATTATTTCTACCTGCGGTTTATTGCTGACAAATCATTATTTAAATTAAGACACGCGTGTGTGTGTGCATTTTATACTAAAATCAAACAATTTTTTGAAATGACAATATAAAATAATAAAATAAAAGAAGCCGCTTCACAGAACTTGTCCGATGATGTCAATTTTGCTTATGGTATTTTATTTTTCTCGCACTATCTTTTGTTTTGGTATTATATAATGTTTTTATTTTTATTATATTTAATATATTATGGTGTACATTAGTGTTCTGACGCGCGTCTATTTCTCATTTTATTTTAAAATTTATATTAAATTCGTAATATTTTTTCTACACGCTGCAAAAAAAAGGGCTCTCCCAAACATAAGGCAGGCATTAAAATGTATGCTTGGAATTGTATGTAAACAATATATAATTGACTGATAAATCATGTTGTATTGAGGTTGTATTGAGACTTGAACAGTGTTGTAATGAGCTCTGACTTACATTATAATATCACGGAAACATTTTAATGTTGCCCCTTAAAATGGTGTATGTTCTAATGGAAACATAATAATTACTACATCCAAACAAAATAAATATTTGAACCGAAACATAAATATGTTCAAAATAAAACATGATTTTGAACGATCTGAATATAAATATGTTTCCAGTGAAACATATCAGTTGTTTCAATTCAAAAAGTAGTATGTTTGCATAGAAACATATTTAGATATTTTTGGAAAGAAATCCTGAAAATAAAATAAAAATAAAATGTTGTTATTTTTATTTATTTTTATTAAAAATCTTTAAACATGCATAGTGGTAAATTATAATAATAGAAATCATTTTTAAATGCATAAATAAATAATTGGTTTAAAACTGCAAGTACAAGTGACAGCATCAATGAATGCACAATTGCACCAGCAGACGCTAAACCAGACGATCCAGACTCGCTTTATATTTGGTACAGTTACAGTTGGTCGCAGTACAGCACATAGGGCGACTTTATACGATAGAGAAAATAGCTAGAGATAGAGAAAAATAGAGCAAAAAATCTCATAGAGTTGTATAAACACTAAATAGAGCTCCACTGTAGGGAGCTCTACGGTAGGTTTTTTTCTCTATCTCTAGCTAATTTCTCTATCGTGTATTCGAGCCTATAGCAAGGAATTCACGGAGGCTTTTGTAAAAAAACATGCCAAATTCTGTCTGAAAATCAAAACACAGATTTTTATTTATGGTTTTTTCACATTAGTTTCAGAAATTATATACTGCACTATATAATAATCTGTTACTATTTGTACTTTTTGTAACACAATTTATATACCGATGCGAACACGTTTTCTCAACGAACAACAAAAGACACGTACGCAGAAAATGACGATCACCAAGTGTCAATTTTGTATACCTATACATACTTCAAACGACGACAAAAGAGACGTAGGTAGAAAATTCTGCTGAACGAGTGTCTACTTCGTATACAAGAAGAATGTTGCAAGAATACACTTATTTAAATCCAATTTCTTTTTTGTTTGTTTGTAAACATCAATATGTTCAAACGATGGCGTCGGTAGAAAATGCTGCACAAATGACGTTTTTCTGGAAATGCCCATATTGGTCGAGCAAAGCATTGTTCAAATGTCGAACTTTTCCTCATTAAAATGTTAAAAAATGAAAGTCAAAGCTATCGCAAATTAACCAAATCTATTAAAAGGTCACATTATATTGTACACAATGTATTTCTGGCTCAAAAACAACATTTTTTAAAAGATAGACCATAGAAAACATACTGACTTACACTGAAAAAATAAATCGTTATGGCAACAATTTTGTACCTCATAACCAAAACTTTTATTGGTCATTTCGTACCCAACAACTCCACATATTGGTTTCAGGAATGTTTACGCTGTTGATATATTAAATGTATGTTTGTAATGTTGCGTGAAATGTTTAAAATAAAAAAAAAAAAGTTTTTTTAAATTGTGTGTAATTTTATTATAATTTTTATTTTTTTTAACTTTATTTTCTTGCAAATAACAAAAATTCGAAAAATTGAAAATATTGTCATGCCAAAAGGCAAATCTTTCCTTTTTCGCCATAACTATTTATTGGTACGAGATAAAATAGTAGTGTGAAGGCATTTATTGTTTGTTTTTAAAGCACCTATCGATCTGCATCATCGATAGTGAAATAAATTCCATATGTTTTCTCTTGGCACGTTGTTCACGCAAAAGTAAATCGTATCCCCAACAGTGCAAAACTGTTGAAAAAGTAACATTCAGACGACTGCTTGTTATATAATTCATAGACTCTTTTAAAGATCATAGAGGTTTTATAACAGTGATGTCATTTTGCTTGAAAAGTGACACTTTTGCTTCAAAATTGAAAAATATATTTGAGGGAAGAATACATTCTCGATTGTAGATTATTATTGCCGTGGCAAAAATGTTCATATAACAATATTTCAACAGCTAAAAGTATTTGTTTTAACAACCTGTAATTTTTTCAGTGTAGGAGTTCAAATTTCAACTAGGACTGTGCGGGGTCTATTAGTCGAAAACAAAAGTCGTAATAGTTTTGAGTCTATGTTTTATCCAAAATATAGGTTGGTGTCCGGAATTATGAAAAGCATCCCCACACCATTATATTACCACCTCCATGTTTGAAAGTTTTGGTGGCATTAATTCAATTCGACTTTCTTAGAACGCCTAACCCATCGTTCCTTTTATATTTTTTTTTTTTGGATTCGTCCGACCATAACACAAAGCGCTATTTTTTATGAAGTAGTTGGCCATCCTTATCTTTATGCGTATTGACAAATATTATACGTCGTGATGATCTCTCATAGAGAATTTTTCGACTAATATATGCCTTACAGTTCTAGTTGAAATTTGGACTCTTAACTTTGTTTGAATTGCTGCAGCTGACTTAAAAAGGTCCCGACTTGATGGTAACATTATGGGACTATCCATCTTCATGACAGTTTAAGGGGTTGTACCAAACTCAGTTTATTTTTGAGGTGTTTGCAATTTATCTTTTTTGAAATAAGACATATTGACAATAATTTCTTGCAAGTGATCGTCACATTCGTAAACTAAAGAAAATGATCAAAAAATGTCAACATAAGTGAAAAATGTTAGTGACCCCATTATTTTTTATATACTTTCCGGATAAGCTTCCTTTTGGGTGTTACAAACGGAATACTAAATTGAATATATCCTTTCACTCTTATAAAAATGTGCGAACCTTTAAAAGTGGTCAACAAAATTTATATAGCGATAATATCCTGTGTCTGTATGATATATATTCCAAATTTTAAGGAACTTCATGCATAGAATATGTAGAATATGTTTGCTAAGCGTACAAACAAACGGAAAATAAGTTTTATATATACTATATAGATTAGTTAAGAATACTTTTTTTATGCCTCGCATTGTGTAATAGAATTTTTGTTCACAACCTATTATAACAATAATTGCCATTCGAAGGTCGGACTGTATTAATTCAAATATATTTCCTAGTATTCTCTCATAACATATAGTTGACTTTTACGTTACTCTTTCTCAAACTTCTACAACAACAACAACAATGCTTTTTTTACATTTTGATGTCCATTAACCCAGTTTTATTATGCCACCGAAAGACTGACGCGACAGTCCTTTTAGAATTTATTCCATTGTGTGCTCGTAAGTAATCCGTGAGGGCTCGTCTTTGGCATTTTGTTTTTATTTTTCTTTTTCTACACTCGAAAAAAAAATACCATACAAATAATAGTTTTTCCGATTATTATTTAAATAGTGATTTAGATAAATTATGATTTTAATCGACAAATACTATTAAACTACTATGTACTGTTAATAAAATACTGAATACTATTAACATATTTTTGAGTTTATATGAATGAATTTTTAAACTTATAGGACTTTTTTTTCTGAGTGTAATTATTGTTTGCATTATAATGTTTGTTGTTTATGATGTTACTGTGTAGCTACTTAAAATGCCGTCAGTCATTTAGTCAGACGGATTCCTTTATGTGTTTACTGTGAGCAACTTGAGCGGCGGCACCGCCTTGTCTGTCTGTCTGTCTGACTGGTCTGTCTGTCTCTCTGAGGTGCTAATTTATTTTGTACTTAGTTCGGCACTTTGTTAATTTGCGTCCTATGTTGCTGTTTTTGCACCTGATAATTGCAGTTTGCTAATTGAGAAACAGTTTAATTGTCTGTCGGAAGTGGGACAGTGCAAATTTCTGTCGTTGTTGGAAGGTTTTTATTTTTTTTTGATGGGCATGCGTTGTACCAGTGCATTTACATATTGTGTATTTATATCAAAAATAAAAAGAGTATAAAATAAATAAATATATAAATAAATAAATCAAAAAACTAATTTAACAAATAATTCAATTTCAAAATAAATAAAAAACAAATTTATTAAAAATTAAATTTTAAAATTACATTATTTCAACTACAATAAATTACCAAATAAAAAATATAAAAGGAAAACTGAAGAAGTGAAATAAAATTTAACGTAAAATGTATTAAAGTAAATAGTAAATAATTTTAAAATAAACATATTTTTTTAATAAAAAAACTAAGTAAGAAGAGATACAATATAAAAAAAGAAGTAAATAAAAACATAAAAAATAAACGGAACTAAATATAAAAATTAATTCAATGAATTATAAATTAGAATTTGAAAAACTAAATAGGGAAAATAAAAACATAAAAAATAAAATAGAATAAATAAATAAAATAGTTAAATAAAATAAATAAATTTAAAAAAACTAGAGACAATTTGATGAAACTGACGCCATTTTCGAAATTAGAGTTACAAATACATTGAAAAATTGTTGCAAATTTTAGTTTTGAAAAAAAAAATTTTTTTTTTCGATACAAAAAATATTGAAAAAATTTACAAAATTATTTTTTAAAATATGATGCCATCAAAATACCATCTTGAAAATTTGCATGAACATTTACAATAAATTGACGAAAATTCATGATTTTTTTCAGAATTTTAAAAAGGGTCCCTTTTAAGGACCAAAATTTTGAAGTGCAAAGATAATAACCACGGGCCACATGTTCACGTTTAGAAATTACAACTGAATTTTTCTGAAAACCTGTTTTATTAGCTTTAAAACGAGCCATCAATGAAATTCCTCGCATTTCTAGTTCAAGAAATATTTAAATATGAACAAGCAAAAGTACAAAAGTGATTTTTGGCCCTATTTTTCCAACTTTGAGCCACTGTATCTCTGGAAGTAGTGGTCGGAAAAAAAATTGTTAATGCATGTCTCGATTCGCTTTATCAGTTGCCAAAATTTTATTAAAATCGAAAAGGTAAAATCTCAAATTTGACTTTTTTTGGTCGATTTGGTGTGGAATGGCCCATGTATAAAAATAAAAACGAAATAAATAAATAAATAAAAAAATTAAATAAATAAAAATGAAATAAATAAATAAATAAAGATTAAATAAAAATGAAATAGTTAAGAAATGAAATAAAAGAATGATATGGGAATAAAAGAAATAAAAAATAATTTTAAAAATTAATAAAAAAAAAAACAATTAAAAGTATAAAAATTATATAAATAAAAAGTTTTTTTTTTAATGTTGTTTGTTTATAGTCGACCTTAAAATAGAGAAAACAAAAACTTGTCGGCCGACCAATAAAATGCGGAAAAAAACAAAACTGAAAAAGAAAAATAATGAAAACAAAAGCAAAAAACAAAGGAAGAACATAAAAGATAAAAAGCGTTAAAATTATTAATATCAAAATATACAACAATATCAAAAATAATAAAAACAATACAAAAAGAATGACAAACATATTTATATAAATAATAAATAAAAACAGACAACAAAAATTAAATTAAACAATATTGATAACATAAAAAACATAAACAGTAATTAAAATAACGAAAAAAAAAACAATAAAAAAAGAATAAAACATAAAAATGCACAAAAACTGTAAACGAAAATTAATAAAATTAAAAGTCAAAATATTTCAATACCTGAAGCATGTTGTAATTACAATGATTCATTATTTTCATTACATCTTAGTTTGATACATTTCAAATTTTTATATTTCCTAAAACGCAATTGCGAAATTAGGCTGACGTACAGTGATGCCAACTCATATTTTCATTTTCTCCTATATTCCCCAATTGACTATAAAATTCCCGCAAACATGTAATTTAAATACACTGAGAATAAATAGTGTTTTCACTACATTTTTTTTAATAAAAATCGAAATAATCCATAGAACCAAAAATTACGCAATATGTTATACATTTAATATGTTATACATTTTTTTTATTTCTTGATTTTTCTAATTTTCGAATAACATTTATCAGCCATTACAAATTGAGAAAAATTATTAATTATTACCAAGTGGTGCTATATTTATTAATTAAGGTCCAGGTTTTCAGTGAATGTTTAAACTTAGCTTAAATAAATATTTCAAAAGTCTATGGTTCTAAATCAAAACATTGACAATAATGTGAATGAAAACATGGAACATATTAAACAAATTAATTATATTAAACTTGGTTTAAAATAGTATTGAAAATGGGCAAGATAAAAATTATTTTTGAATATTTTCAGTATATATATGCAGTAAAAAAAAGCACGATAATTAGTATTTATGATTCAACTGTTATCTACGTCAATGAAGAAAATCGTTTTATTATTTGTGTCTCCTTTCAGAGCTTATTTGGGGTAGATACAAATAGTTTTGAAATTTTGTTTTTAAACATATAGGAGCAAACTATTTCGAACATTAAATTTAATACCTGTATAAACAAATGTGCAGTTGTAAATATATATTATTTTCGTTTTTTTTTACAATTTTGATCATTTTTTTACTACATGTTTCGAAATTTTAAATTCCCAATAATCGCAATCTTTAAAATACTGAAAACAATAGTTTTTCAATTATTAAGGGGCATGTCAAATTTGCAGGTCTTACATTAAGTAAAAATGTATCCTATATTTAATAACATAACATCAGATACCTTCAAAAAATGTTAAAGGAATTTATCTAGATCTAGAAATCCTATTTAATAGATTGTGTTTATTAGAAGTCAAATTTTGATCTCTCACATGATTGGAATATAGAGGTATTTTCCAGTTTTCGATCGAATCCGATTTTACCTGAAAAATTTTAAACAAACGATTTTGAATTTATTATTTTCCTAACGAATTGAAAGCGTTGAAGTCAAAGTTTGCTGTTTAAATTAATTTCAAAATTATTTATTTTACTAAGATATCGAATCTAAAAGTAAAAACGTTTCTTTTAAAATTTTCATTTAAAATTCGATTAAAATTGGAATATTCCCCTATATTACAATCCTTAAAAATGTTGCAGATCCTAATTTTAAATGCTCCGCCAAAAGTGGACCATTCCCCGATTACCCACTAAGACTAATATTCCCCACAAATTGGGGAATTCCCCTTCAGTTCCCCAAATTGACGTAAAAATATTCATATTAGCAAACGGAATTGCTGATTTAACGAAAAATAGCAAAGGTTTTCATTATACTAGTGAATTTCATTGCTGGATTGATTAATGAATGCATATAATATCGGTTGCTATATTCTCACATGAAAAACGTTAAAATTAAATGTGTTGCTCTTTAAATTATCAACATTTTTTAATTTAATTGTGCGTACATAAAAATGTATAGTGCACGGTTTTTCCACGGTGTATTTGTACAACAAATAATAATGAAAAACAAAAAAAAAAGTGTATAAAATAAAATCTTAACAAAAGAATAATAATACAATTGAGAACAGTAATAATTTGAATCACAATAAATGCGAAAATACATATTCAATGAGTTGATACAAATGAATAATCTATGCAAATGTTTGTAATTATTTGTTAAAATTTGTTGTAGTTACTTCAAATGTATCTGACTTTATATGTAAGTGTTATTTTTATGCAAAACTGATTAATTCAATTATTATATAGCTGATTTTAATTTACAAAATATATTTTTTTTAATATTTCTAAAGTTAATATTTCAGTATTTCAGTATTTCAGTATTTATGAATTCAATATTATTTGATGTTTGTTGATTTCAAACTCAGCAAACTAAATATGATATCTGTACGATATCATTTATAGGCTCAAATTGTCCTTTTTGATAGTATATAATGATACGAAAACGATAGGGTTCTCGATAAAAACGAACCTATCTAGAATGATATCTTTATTTTTGTCGTTATAGATATCGAGTTGATATTAAAATAGTTTTCATTTTCGATAAACAAATTTTATTTGTGCTGAAAATTTTCTTTTTTTTTACGTAAAAATCTAAAGAGCACATAATACAATTTCAAAATATTTTGAATTACACATCAAATTCAAAATTATTATCAAATGTTTTGTACACATAGAAAAATCCTCTTCTGACATGAGATTGGAAGAATGAAAAAGTTAGTTGTACAAACTAACTTCATTCGGTTCAATCGAATGGTTTACAAATTTGCTGACGGAACTGCCACGTTAGCCTATACACTTGAAATATTATTCTATACACACTCCTAATAGTTCTAAATCTGTACTAAATTGTTCTAAAACAGTTCGAAATTGGTTGCACTACAAACGACAAAGGTTTTCATTTTGACAATAACAACCGACTAAGTAGTTGAGAGAACCGAGTAAGTTGGTTGGCTCAACAAATCTCTATTCTGTGTGTAGGGAATAAATAATTTTATCCATATTAAGAACTTTTTTCTATACCTACTTAAAAGTCTTTAGCTTTGAAATAAAGTTTATAATTGTTTTAATTAATACTTGTTATGTCTATAACTATAATAAATACTTTTATGATTGGACCACCTAAGAGGGAGGACTGAATTGTAGCTGAATAATTGTATTGGAGTAAAATTATCTTAGAAAATGAATAAATAATTCCTGTTAGTAATAGTTATGAATTAATTTTTATTAGTGTCGAGAAAAATTGTCTTAGAAGAAATTCTCATTTCTGAATTATCTTGAAATATTCTGGGGTAGATTTGTGTGCAACTGTGGGTAAGAATTCACTAAATTGTAGGGTACAGATAAAACATTATAAACTAAACTATTCAATAAATGTAATTGTAATTCTTATAATATATTTAACATTATTTGGTATGTTTCAATGTATTAAAATATTAATTCAATTGAATTTGTTTTCTTCTGTTAAAGAGTTCGACTTTCCAATACAAAATCATAGTTTTCAATCGAATTCAAACCGTTTAAGTTCGGCGAAATACATTTGACCTAAAAATTAAAAAAAAGAAAATTTCAGAAATTGAAATTTATTAATCAACTTTGGATATTGGGGTTTTCCGATTTTTAATTTTGTACTGAAATAAAATTTATTTCATTACAGACATTTTTTTATAAAAAGTTTTTAATTCTTCCAGCAAAACAACCGATATCTTAAAAATGTTAAAACGATATCCCTATTAGAAATTGTAATAGGATCATTACAGGGAACTAATCATTGCATTTATTCCTTGTCATAACCCGATCAGTTACATAACGATCATGATCTGGACATTATCATGTATACCCTAATAGCGAAAATTTCTACTAGGGATCTTTTGTAGGCTCCTATTTGAAAATTTTATACATGAAATATCGTTAATATTTTTGAGTTTTACATATAATTCAAAGTCTTTTATATAAGCGAATAAACTATGCAATAGATTAAAGTACATATATTAAAAAATCAACTGGGTTTTCTATATTATCAGCACTTCGTCTTTATATAGCACAAAATCTCGCACATTTTTGCTGATCACCAAACAACTAATAAAATTCTGTTGATAAACATTTGCATGGATAATCTAAACTACAAGTTCATTAAACATAATATAAATGTTAAATTTAATACTTTATTGATTGAATTGCTCGATGTTTCTTCGTTGAGTTTAATCTAATCTATCTTGGCTAGGTCTCGGGTGCATGGACGGGCGCCCGCCCCAATCGTGCACTCTGATATAATAAACAATTTAAAATTCTTGTTGGTCTATATATTTTATTAGGCAAAGTAATATAAAAAAAAAATAATTTAAGACTAAAAATAAAGAAAAAATAAAGCTTCTGTTATGTCATACATTGTTGTGCACCCACCTAATTACTTAAGCTATTAAACGACATGTGCGTATTGTGTCACGTGCTCACGCTCTGTTCACACGAAATTTACGATATATTTCTAGAACTCAGCTTCCATAGATTCACTCGATAAGTTCAGGCGACACGTGCTCGTGCTCCTGTGCAGCGTTTATTTATGCAAATATAAAACTAAAAAGTAAACATTAAATTATGCATTAATTATGAAATATGCTGCACCATCACCTACCTCAATTATTATGTGCTCATAGCGACGACACAATGCGCTCACGCCCTTCATATAATATCTCTAGTTACTTTGGCACCATAACCCGTATCAGTCCCGGAAATATTTCGCCCTGTATGGGACCATAATCGATGAGCTCTCCATCGACCGTCATAATACCATCGCTATCGCTCGCAGGCTCAATGCGAAACGCGCTCACGGGCAATATCTGTATGTGTTCGGTGTTCTTCTCGGGCAAATGTGTGCCAGAGCTCATGCTGAGTAAAAATTGTGCCACCGTAGAACGTGATACGCCGGCACGTATAATAATCAAATAGATGATGCCATCATTTAGACGGGACGGTGGCACAAAGTAGCAATCAGACGCGATATGTGTTGTGTAGGCAGCATGTACCATAACAAAGTCACCCTCCATGCAGCACCACTGATCTGTGTTCAACGGCATTGCCAATGGTGGTATTGTGGGCGTAGGTGCTGGTGGTGATTCTAGTGAAACTTTCTCAAGTGCCGTCGCTAATTTACTTGATAAAATACTGCGTTGTGAGCGCATGCTCTGTCCTGCCAGTGAATAGTAAGCGGTGCGACGTGAAGCGGCCGAGTGCCAGCTGTCGATGTTTGCACGGCTGCTGCAACGATCCAACGAGATGACGTCGGTAAATTCATTTTCCTCATCATCATGATACTGCTCCTCATTATCATCGTCCTGCACATCTTTGAATTGAAGAGAACTGCGTTTGGTCTTTGCATGACGCTCACTAAATGAGCTGGACGACTTGACAGGTTGCTGTGCCGGTGGTGGCTGCTGCCACGGCAAGTAGTAGAGGCGCCCCTTGTATGTGCGCAGCCTGAGCACGCGTCGCACCGACCAAAGCGTAAAACGAGATGTGCCGAGCACACGCAAATGCTCGCTCTGTATATCAACATCGGCTATAATACCCCAACCGATGCTCAAAAATGAATACATGACGCAGTGTTTTCCGCGTTTCGGTGCTATTTCAACGCGCACCACATCCATGGGCGCTGTATGACCGCTCGCACACGTGAGCGATGCCTGTACAATGGGTTGGGGCTCATACGGCTCATCGTACAAATGTGAGATGGACTTGGCGAGACCATTGCCCGAGCCGCACGGTATAATGCCAAGCGGCAGTTGACGCGTAACGCGCTGCCAATCCTCACGCTCCATCAGCCCGTTGAGCACCTCATAGAATAGACCATCGCCGGCTGCAACCACAATGCCGCGATAACGTGTTGCCAGATCTTGTTTGGTGCGCACAAATTCGCGTGCAAAATTTGCATATTTCGTGACGTGCAGCTCATATTGTAGCGAGGCCTCCTGCAGCACAGGCACTACTTGCCGCTGAAACATTTCGCGTCCTTTGCCGGCGCCCGACTTGGGATTCAGCAGAATGAGTAGCTCACGTCGATCGGGGACGCCATCGCCGCCACCGTCCATTGCGAATGCCATCGGCGATGCTATGCTGCGATTCAAATTGATGGCTTGATGCCAACGCTCGGCGAGCTTTAGATTTTCCTCGTACTTGCTGTATGAGCGAAAACGCAATATGCGCACAGTGCGCTGACGTCGCAGCGGTTGCTCGTGTTTGACGTACGCGTAAATGTACAAATAGGCGCTGTTGTCCTTTTGACCGTCGCCGCCGCCGTCTTTAGCGTGCGCGTGCTCCTGCTCCTCGGGTTGACAGCGACACGAGATGAGTCCGCCGCGTGTGCGTTTCTTGAGGCGCGGCCCACAGCGGCTGCCGAAAATGTCCTCGATGCGTAGTAGTTGTTCGGTGATGTTACCGTCGTTTGTGGTCTCGCGTCGCAAGTGAACTCCTTCGGCACTAAGTTTTACCTGAATTTTGACATTGTTTTTTTTCTTACTGTTGATGTAAAAGATCTCACTCAAGTTGACGGATTTCTCTGACATATTTATTATTATTTTTGTAATTTAAAAAAAAAAAAAAATGTTGAAGTTGGTGAAAATAAATTTGGAATTTGGAAATGTTACTGGTTTCAAAATTTCCCAATGGTTAGCCAATTGTTTTGGTGGGTACTAAACACAAAAATGCTACTATTTTTTTTTGTTTTGTTGCTAAAAATTGGCATTTATTGTTATTGGGATATTTTGAAAATCTTTTAATTATTTTTTTTTTTTATTATTTATTTGGTCTCTGTTTTGAAAAATGTCACAATATCTTTAAAACCACTTTGTGAGAGTTTTCTTTTCTTTCAGGTTTCAGGACAATTTTTATTGTACTCTTTTTTGAAAAATGTCACAATTTAGTTCGGTTTTTTTTTGCACAACTTCTGACAGTCGATCGTTGTTTCAAAATGTCATTGCACTTGTCACAAATGGCGCAGCAGAGCTTTTGCACAACTTAACTTATTGAAATAGAGCTTTTGTCCAACTTGCAGAATGACTTTTGCCCAATTTGTTGCCGCACAAACAAATTGACACTTGTGCACCTTCCGCAGCTACTACTACTACACACGTCAACCCCACTTTTAACACTGACTGAGGCAGCGTTCGTTGCCTTAATTGAATTCAATAAGCCGCATACTTTGTTTTTGTTGTTGTAAACATATATATATATTTCAAAATCTAATCGTATCGAATAATTTTATCTGCATTTACTTAAACACCTGTGTTTTTGTTGTAGATAACATTTGTTTTTGTTGCTGTTATAAAGTTTTTATTGCGCGATTTTTTTTTGAGTGTAAGCTTTTATTCGTCTCACTCAAACTGACTTTCATTTATCAAAAAATCAAAAAAAAAAAAACTTAAAAAGTAAAAAAAAAAAACAAAAAAATGCACTCAAATTTAAATTTTTTTTATGCGTTTGTTATATATTGTCATTATTCAGTCATGCACACAGTCGTCGTTTTTAATTAAATCTGTACACGGCTACAATATACAGCTATTCCGCTCACATCAGCAGCCAGGTTCAAACTTAAATCAAAAAAATGATCTGACGTCGCAGAGAGTGTCGCCTGCCTGTAATTTGCAACTGGTTTTTTGCATTTGAATTATTTTTCATTATAGTTTATTATAATAGTTTCAACAAAAAAAAATAGATTTCGCAAATTTGTTTTTATATCGCCCCTTTTATTTTTGTTATTGTTAAAAGCATAACAGAGCTTCGTGTGAATGAAGGCATTGTGCACTGTGAGACAAACTCCATTATTAAATGGACAAAATCCATTATTAAATGGACAAAAGTTTGAAACATTCTGTGCGGGACAAAAAATTCCGTATAGAAATTATTAGTACAATTTAAATTCTAAACATACTTTTTGAGTACAATATATTTTTTTGAATTATCTCAGAACATAGCTAAGACAATTTACTTTATTTTTGTCTATGTACACTTTGTTCCTAAATCTTACAGTTATTTCGTAATAAATCGCAGAATAATTCCGGACTTTTCGTATGGAAATTTGCAGTACGATTTTTTGCTAAAAATAATTTTGTGTATGACAATATTAATAACCATTATTACGAAATGAAAATACTGTAATCTTTTACACTTTTTTTATTTTCTGATAAAAGTTTTTTCTGAAAAAAGCACGGCACGCGCCCATCTCTAGTTTATGTCACACTCAGAAAAAAAAGACCAAAAAAATTATTATTAGTTTACTATTAAAATTAGTCAATAGAATAAACTATTATTTCAATCGGTAAATATCATTAAATACTACAGTATAATTTTGTGTTTATATGAAACTAGCTGGACCCGTGCACCACTCGTACCAAGATTTTGTGAATTCAAAGATATTGAGCGAGGACCCGTGCTTCGTTGTGGAAGTTTTTATGGGTTTTATAAATGTAATAACCAAATAATAATTCTTCGCCAAAAAAAAAAAAACTATTCTCAAAGACAATTCTTTCTCAGACTTCGCTTCCCCGTAGAATATTTCGCCCTAGATTTCTTCCCAGTAGAAATCTTCCATGTAAAATTCTTCCCCATAGAACGCTTTCCCGTAGAATTTTTCCCGATAGAAAATTTCCCGTAGAACTCATCTCGGTAGAATTGTTCCCGGTAGAATTCTTTCCCGTAGAATTCTTCCCAGTAGAGTTTTTCACTGTAGAAATTTTAGTGGTGAGTTTTAATGTGGTGAGTTTCAGTGTGGTGAGTTTAGGTGAGGTAAATTTTGGTGTGGTGAATTTTGGTGTTGGTAGTTTTAGTGTGGTGAGTTTTAGTGTGGTGAGTTTTAGTGTGGTGAGTTTTAGTGTGGTGAATTTTAGTGTTGTGAATTTCATTGGTGGTGAGTTTCATTGTGGTGAGTTTTAATGTGGTGTGGTTGCTTTTGTATTTTTTTTTTGTATTTGAGTTTTTTGTTTCATCTTCTTAGCTTGTGTATGTGCCGAGTTATGTCGTTTTGAAAGTTTAGGTTGTATGGGAGGTGCCACGCCCATTTGTCGAAACCCTCCCGACTCCATAGTATCGTGGTGCAAAATTTGAGTTAAATCGGTTCAGCGGTTTAGACGTGATGCTGGAACAAACAGACAGACAGACAGACAGACAGACAGACAGACAGACAGACATACAGACAGACAGACAGACAGACAGACAGACAGACAGACAGACGGACCCAGAGTTTTATATATATAGATTGAATGGAATTTTATAATATTTTTTTCTGAGTGCATAGTATAATTATCACAATGGTTCTACATTATAATATGAAACTCAATAACTATATTATGCTCACCACACAACATTAATATGATTCTAACTGACCATATTATGATCACACCTAAGCATTATGTTATCCTCAGTGATCACATTCTGATTTCACACAACTGATTGTTATTATTACTATGTTATGATTGGTATTAACTATATCTACACTAAGAAAATGAAAAATGGTTGTAAAGTATTAGAGCCTTAAACATCATTGTAGTTGCAAATTATTCAAGTCAAATATTTGACACTTTTTGTGATATTTAGACAATATTAATAGTTTTGCTACAAAAGCATTAATATCTGTGGAATATGTGAATATTGCATCAATGCTACCTATTTCTCTAATAGTTCCAGTGAATCTACCACAAATATGACGTGATGTTTATAGGGAACATCTCACAAATAATACAAAATATGTGATGTTTACAAATTATTTAAACTTTTGCTGCAAATTTATTTGTATTTCCTGCATATTGGAATTGTTTAAGCGAGTAGTATTTTAGTTGCAGCATGACTCTCATAAACATTCTGTTTTTTTAGTGTATATTCTGATATGTTTATCATAATCATAACATGATCCTTTTCAACCATATTTTGATTTTCAAAGACTTAATTATTTTTCAATAATATATCATTTATAACATGATTATAGCGAACTTATTATTGGTAAAACAAAATTAAAATAAGTCTACTTTGATTGCCTATACGGTTAGAAATCCTGGACTATATTTTAATACATTCTGAATTGCAGCAGAAAAGAATTAAATTCATGGCAAGTATTAAATTATATTTGAGTATTCTGAAGTTATATTAAATTGTAATGAAATTTGAAATATTTAAGAGAGGTGAGAAAGAGTAAAATTCAAAATGTGCAAAATTTTGTATTGAATTTTTTCTCTAGAATATCGAATTTGATACATTTTAAAACGTAATACATTTGCAATTATATCGTAATACCGTTCTCGATGTCACGTTTTATTCATTCTCTGTACCGTATTCGGCTTCGTAATATGGTACCTTCAAGCAAAGAAAACGAAACGTTCCTCACAAGCGAATTAGACAAAATTCGTTTCTTTGTACCAAACGAGTTTTTCGTTTGTTTTTTTTAGTTATAAAAAAAAAAAATATTTTATATTTATTTTTTCTATTTATTATTTTTTTTATATTTCTTATATATATTTCTTTAATATACACTAAAAAAACAAGATGTTTATGAAAGTCTTGTTGCAAATATCTGTTTAAATTTACGCCTTGTAGCAAATATTCAAACATCCCATAAGTTTTAATAAAGTCGTAGCAAAACTATTAATATTTTTTAAATATGACATATATGCAGATAGTTGCGAGATGTTTGCCACAACAGCAATGATAATTGAGATATTTACAGTTGACTGATAGCAAACATCCTGAGAACTTGGGTTGGGAAAGTTAGGTCACATGGGTAAGTTCGGTCACATGGGACGGACTATTATAGTCGGTCGGGCCCGACTATGGTATGCCCTACACTTTGGAGTGAATATTAATGTGGGGAATTTAATTGTATGCCTACCTTTAAAATTCTTAATTATGCTGAACATTCTTACACTCAGAATTTTATTTCTGACGACGTATATCCCATTAATTTAAAAATTTGATGTAAAAGTAAAAAAAAAAAATCAAAAAATGTTGAAACATGTAGAAAAATAAATGTGGGCGGATCACGCCCACTTTTAAAACATATGTAGGGATTTAAGGCTAATATTTCATAAATTTGTTTTCAATAATTTGCGAATATGAAAAGCTGAGAAAAAGCGAGAAGTAATAAAAAAATCAAATGTGGGCGTATCACGCCCATTTTTGAATCACATATTTTTCGGTGAATTCTAACAATACGTTTTAAATTTTATAAGTATATCTTGAATACTTTTCGAGTTATTGGTTCATAAAGAGTTATATAAAAGTGACTTGTGTGGGAGGTGGGCGTGTCCGTCGACCAATTTAGCTCATTTTCATTGACAGAACTAACTTTTGGTTAAAAAGTATTGAAACGAAATTTCATCGCATTCTAAGCAGTATTTATCAAGTTATCGTGTATACGGACAGCAAGACAGACAGACATACGGACATGGCTAAACGGACTCGTGACTGGTGATGCTGATCAAGAATATATATATACTTTTCCATACCGGACACGCCTCCTGATATGCACAAAGTTAATATACCCTGTACCTCATAGGTGTAGGGTATAAAAGATAAAATGGCGTACTTTTTTCTTACGCTCGATTTATCAACAGCAACTAAGTAAATTCAATGGTGTAAAAAAGTGTCAGCTCAAATAATACAATATAATGGTAAAAGTGAAAATAAAATTTCCCGGGATTGAAATTATCAACACGTGATGGAAAATATTTCTTTTCATAGCTTACTTTAATGACAGCATCGCCGGTCGGACTTGGTTCTTCTGCGAAGAAGTCTCAAGTCGTTGTACAATTTTAGCTTCGAAGGATTTATAAACACGATGGCGATGTATAATCAGGATACTGTTTTAGAATAAATAAAAATACATTTGATTCATTTTCTTTCAATTCAATAAAAATTATTCCGCGAATTGTAATGGAGTACCTTTTCCAAATATTCATCAACTATCTACCTATTTGTAAGATGTTTACTTGATGGTTGCTATAAATAAACGTAAATTTGCTAGTAATATTTATCGTATTTGACGGATGTTTGAGAGATGGTTATCTCAAAGACGATCTAAATAATGTGTAAATAACTTGATATTTAGGGCTGTGATATTTCTGGTGATCATTTTAGTGTACATTTTTTATTATTTTTTTTATTTAATATTATTTTTTTTTTCCATTTGTGCGTCGTCCGTCATTGCTTGGAATCCTCTTATGTTCCTGGCCAATCAATAACCCGTTACTACAAACAACCATAAGCTAACAACATTACTATCATTTATTATTTGGGTTTTATACCAAAATGTGTCTGAAAAAGAGTCTGAGTATTATATTACGAGCATTCGTTTGATTGTTACAATGTTACAGTTGTTTAAATGATACAATTTGAAATAACAGTTTGAGAATTTGGCTCACAGAATCTTACAGTTTGAAAATGCCTGAAAATTGATCCCAGAAGTATGCAAGTTTTATTTTCCACACAAAAAGAATTTAACGTTTAATATAAATTAGCATTTGTCGCAGGGCTGGCTTTTTTTATCTTCTCCAAAAAAATTCATAATTTTTGAATTTTTTTTCGATTTTTTTCTATTTTATTGATTTTTGTACGTTTTCGAATTTAACGACGTTGAGTACAAAATAACACGTACAGCTTAAATGGTGAGAGAGCTCGGCCTAAGTTCTTCAGCGCCAAAATATTATTATTTATGAGATTATTGTTCATTTTAAATCACATTTGAGGTTAAATTATGAAAATGTTTTAAAATACACATTTGTATTACACATTTCAGTGTAATTTAAATTTATTGTAAAGTGGAATTTATTTAATTTATCATTAATCTTAAAAAAGGGAAAATACCGTACTCAAAGGGATATTTTTTCGTACTGATGGGGATTTTACCACAATTGTGACACGACAAAAAATCGTGAAAGTACAATTGAAAATAATTCGTTGTTATTCATAAAAAAAATCTATTGCTAATTTTTAATCTCCTGAAATAGTATGAGTAATGCAATTTGAGGTCATTTATCAAACCTTTTTATAGTATTTATCAACCACAATATTATTTTTTCTGTTGTAAATATCATATATTTTTTTATTTTTTTATTAAAAAATTGCTTATAATATTCACGTTAAAAATTAAAGTAACACAAAAATTGTTGTTTTTTTAATAATGTCATCTAAAATATGTATTTGTTCTCATCAATTGATACCAATATTTTGCTCATCGAACAGAAATTATCTGAAAACGAAATTATCAGATATATGGGCTATGTTGAAGTAGAACTAAACAAGTGTATTGTTTTTTCAGGTGTATTGATTTATATTATAACACACAAAAAGGTAATGAATTTCCTAAAAATCCTGAATATATTCTCAACTTATGGTATAAACATTGGACTGATCAATGAGAAATTGTCAAATGGACAAAGAATTTTGTAAATCAATTATTGGCATTTTGAAAATAAAGTGGTGGTTATTGCTTACCTATTTAATATTTTTTTGTATTATTTAAAGTTTTATATTGAAATATATTTCCAATTTATTAAATATTGACTATTTTTGTCGAAAAAAACGTGTCTATGGATTTCTCTCAAACCAGTTAATTAATTTAAAAATAGTTTTCACACTATTTGTTAGATTCGATATAGAAATAGATCTGATCATATCGGTTATATGAAACGCAAGATATTCGGAATTATAAGTGACCACCGTTTGGAATGCTCTGCAAAAATTCTATACGAAATTAATTTTTGAATTAAAAAATTCCGACGAAATATATATATTTTTTTTTACAATAGAGCTGATTATATTCAAAGTGACTACAATATTCTGAATTTTTCTATGTCCCTAAGTCATTTCACACCACTGTTGTCTTTGTTACCTTCGTATTATTGCAATCAATGTCTAGTGTATTTTGTTATTTTTGAATGAAATCTGAGTTATCTTTTATGATTTCGCCGTTTTTCCGTTGATAATATTTCATTTTTTTTTCTGTTTTTGCACTGCTATTTATTTATAGTACTGGCTATACTTTACAAAAACAAAGTTAAATGTTTTTTTGTTTTTGCTTTGCACACTTTGATGACGGTTGTATGTTTACGTATTACGTATTGTATTACGAAATGATAACCAGAGTCAAACAATTCTGTTGAATGTCTGTTCAAACGACAACTTCATTATAATTGTTGATGGCGTCCTCGACGATTGTGTTGACAGTTTTACGTATTTTGTGTCTTTTAGTAAACTGTGTTGGTTTTTGAGATAATCATTTTAATAATTTATTAAATTTTAAAATAGGTTGTTAAACATTTTAAAATAATTACAAATGAGTGACAATTAAATTAAGTCTGGTGGTAAAAGCTACATAATTGCTGGATAAAAATGGTGATTAACCCTAGGATGGGTAACCACTTGGGAGGCATTAAGTTAACCTACTTTATCTGGTTATACCGACAGGGTGAGTTGTTTTCTTTAATGGATCCTATTTTCTAAGCAGATGATCCGATATTAAAAAAAAAATAATATAAAAAAAGGAGAAACATAAAATGTTTTGTTGAAAAATATTATTTTCAAACATTGCGCCCAAAAATTTGTTTAACAATTTTATTGGAACATTATCGCTTATTTGTTTGAAAATGTTGTTTTCGAACATTGCGTTGTTTTTGTCGCCCAACATTTTTTCGAAAATTTCGAACATTGTTGTTTTTGTCGGTAACATTTATTTGTTGGTAAATGTTGTTTTCAGACATTGCGTTGTTTTTGTCGCACAATCTTTTTTTTTTGCATAATTTTCGATCATTGTTGATTTTGTCGAATAATAATTTTTGGTTGAAAATGTTGTTTTCGAACATTGTGTTGTTTTTGTCATCCAGCATTTTCTTTTCGAAAACTTTCGAACATTGTTGTTTTTGTCAATTAATAATTTTTTGTTGGAAAATGTTGTTTTCGAACATTTTATTGTTTTCTTGTCCTAAATTTTTATACCCTATACCTGTATATATATATATTGTACGACACTTAGGAGGCGTGTCCGGCATGGAAAAGTCAATACATATATTCTTGATCAGCATTACTACCCGAGTGCGTTTAACCATGTCCGTCTGTCCATCGGTTTGTATCTCTGTGTGTCTGTCTGTGTGTGTATGTTTGTCTGGCTGTGTGTCTGTCCGTCTGTCTACACGATAACTTGAGAAATACTGGTCAGAACGCGTTGAAATTTAGTTTCAATATGTTTTAGCCAAATCGGTCAACGGACACGCCCACCTCCCATGCAAGTCACTTTTATATAACTCTTTAGGAACCAATAACTCGAAAAGTATTACATATATATTTACTTATAAAATTTAAAACATATTGTTAGAATTCGCCTAAAAATATATGTTCCAAAAATGGGCCAACATTTAATTTTTTTCCTTATTTTCCAATTTTTTATTATGGAAATTTTAGTCGCAAATTATGGAAAATTATCCCACAAAATTATATCACTAAATATATCCACTATGAGTGTAGGGTATTCTAGAGTTGGGCCCGACCGACAATAAAAGTCCGCCCCATGTGACTGAACTTACCCATGTGACAAAATTTTCCCAACTCGTTTTTAATTTTATTTTCGATCATTTTTGTTTTTGTCTTATACTAATTTTTTTTTTCGAACATTGCGTCGTATTGCATTTTTTGCATTTGCATTAATATTTCAAAGTCTGCTGCTAAGATCTAAAGGTCCATTGTAATTCATATGGATTTCGAGAATAATAATAATAGTTTGGCGCTAGTCATATAAGAACTTAGGCCGAGCTCTCTCACCATTTTGTGCTGTGTGTGTTATATTTTGTACTCAAAGTGGGGGGACCTACAGTTTATTGCCGAATCCGAACGGCGGGTGAGAGTTTTTCATAGGCAATGGGTTTACTCTCGTAGGTTTGCCATTTACTGACGAGAGGTAGTGCGGTACAGAAAAATGTTTCTATGAAAAGATGTTGTTAGCTCCAGTCCAGGCTTGAACCGGGCCAGGCGTAACTAATGAAAATAAAAAACGAAGGATGCCTGTTTAAATAATCCTTGCTTCTGTATTTTGTATCCTATTTTTTCTTTTATAGTTTGTTGAAAAGCTAATAAAATTTTCCAACAGATGACATACCCACATTTTTAGTTTATTGCGTTTAAGGGACGTCATTTCAATTTAATTTTGGAATTGTTGATTTAGGTACGAAAACGCCTACTTTGAGGTCACGGCGGGTCCATTTCCGATATTCGGATTTCGCTGAAAATTCTCCACATCGATTTTCTCATTCAATAGAGCATTTCTAGGGGGTGACCTTCAAAATCAAACTCGATGATTTTTTTCATACAAAGTCATTGTCAGTTTAATGAGCACTCATATATGAGCACCCGGAGTAGAGGGCACCATTTTATGAGCCCTAAAACCCTCATATTTCTGACACGTTTGCTGTTTAGAACCACTTAGTTGTAATATTCGTAAATTCATTTTCCATCAACCCAACTTCCTGTAAGGACACCTAATGAAATAAATCATAATCAATTTTCGAATTTTATTTATATTATTGCCTACCTCTAATTGATGCAGTTACCGCAAAACTCTAAATCGCTGTTTTATTGCTATTTATCGACTTCCAAGAACAATTACTAGCTAAATCGTCACTATTTTGCAGAGTTAATTTTCCTACATTATTTTTTTGTATACATATATTTTGAAAAATAAAATGTAGTAAATTACCAAATTTTCAGACATTTCTATGGAATTTTGCAGTTTCTCTTAAAAATGTTCAAGTTCGGTCAGTAAATGGAACTTTTGGAAGCAAATTATTAAGATGGACTGGACATCGACATTGGATTTTTTAGATTGTTTCCTAATGGTTGTTATCTAAACAGAATAACACTAACTAAAATTATATGTTTGTATTTGACCGAAAATTTAAAATTTTTTTACAATATATGAAAATATATTTAAAAACTAAAGTATTCCCATAAATAAATTGCTTTTATCTAAATAAACATTTCATCGAAAAAATACCCTTTTCGCTCACATATAAATAAACATGATCCTGACCTACTTTTTCTTTCTTCAAAAAATGCGTGTGTTATCAATCATCACTCATAAATATTTAGGCCATTCTCTTTCTTGGTCAAGGTCATACCTAAATAAAATACACAAATCAAAAACCAATTTGTATACGAATTGATTGAATATCAGCAATTAATATAGACACATTATACAATGTATTATACAAGTAGCCTGTCTAACTACACAGGGTTTATAGGACATGTTTTATATTTTAGGCATTTGTTTATTTTGCCACAGTTTTATACAGTTTATTGCCAAGTGAAGGCATGCGGTGTGGTACGTTGCACATTTAAGTCGTACAAATTTCAACAAATTTACAAAAATAGTATTAGCTGAACATACTTTTTTTGTATTGTTTGTAGTCCATAAATAATTCTATAGATCAAGCTGCGGAATACTTTTGGTTTTGTTTCTTTTTATTACGATTCGTTCCAGTCTGCAAAACATCTATTTTTGTGCAATTTTTTATTGCTTTAATTTTACGTGAATATTTTTTTTTTACTATTGGCATAAAATGGAATTTTCATGTGGTTCAAATGAATTTAACAAATAATCAAAAATAAAATAATATCTGTTGAATGATGTTGTCTAAACAGAAATTTATTCTATTTTCTATTTACAAAATAAATAAAATACGTCGCTCCGTGGTTAAACATTAATTAATGAGTTTTTAAATCGGCATGCGCTAACGAATTTTTATTTACAAAGGTCGTAAGTTTGATGCCATACAGATTAATACTTTTATATACAAAAATGTGGTTCAAGATGTTTTAAAAATCCGTAAATTAAAGTAAATTTTAGTTCTTCGCCTAGACATTGAATAGAAAGAAACTTACGCACAGAACAGTTCTTCCTTGAGACAATCCTTCTCCAGAAAATTTCAAAGAGACAATTCTTCTCCAGACTTCTTTACCATAAACATTTTTCCTGCGGAAATTTGTCTCTCAATATCCTAAAATCCTAAAAAAAAGTTCTTATTCTACCCTACGAATAGTTTTCACCCGTATGCAAGTTTTTATACTAAATTTATTTCCATACAAAATTTTATACGGAATATTAAACTCTTGGTATATAATATTGTATGTCAAAAATTGTCTGGGGGAAGAATTGACTCGTGGTATTATTGTCTCGATTAAGAATTAACCTGCGTTTTAAGAAAGAAATGGCCCAGTTAAGGAATGTACACGAAAGAATTGTCTATGAGAGATTTGTCTCGGAACATATTTTATAAATGTAAAAATTGTCTCAGTGTAAAATTATTACGTGTAAGAATAATTGGGAGAAAATAGTCTCTTCGACGATGTCTGTGAAGAATTGATTTGGTGGAGAATTGTCTCGCGAAAGAATTGTCCGGCGAAGAAATTGCTTTATGGAATAATTATTTTGAGTGCCATTAAGTTAATGAAAAATTGGCTCTGGAAATAAGTGTCTGTGGTAGATTTGTCTTGATGAAGAATTGCCGGGGAAAATTATTTTCGACAAAAATTGTCTCAGGGAAGAATTGTCTGTGTCAGGTGAAGAATTGTCGTTCGAAAAAATTATATAAGAAATCTAGAAGATGTCGGAAAGAATTGACTTTGGGGGAACATTGTCTGAGGGAGAAATTCATTCGAATAAAAATAATTTGGGAAAGAATTGTGTTTGGGAATAATTGTTTGTGGAAGAATTGACTAGGAAAGAACTGTCTGTTTGCATCGTAGAAGGAAAAAAAAAATATTCTCACAGAAAAACTATTTCGTGTTTCAATAATTTGGGTAAGAATTGTATGTGGGAAGAATTGTCTGGGGAAGAATTGACTATGTGAAAAAATATCCCCGGAATGAAATGTCCTGAGAAAAATTTGCCAAAAAAGAACTTTATGCAAAAAATGTCTATACACAGAAAAAAATAATCGACGTAAATACAGCAATCAAAATTAATTGTACACCATTAATTGGTCTAGCAATGACATTTTTTGCCATTTTCATGTATTGAGCAAACACATTCGCTAAAAATGTTATTTGCGTCCAAAAATATACCAATAAATGATTTTACTTAAGTAGCAAATTATTTAATTGGTATGGTCGACGTGTTAAAAGCATTTTTGTATTTTCACAGTATTCTTATAATTCTTTTTTAGTTTATTAAAAAAGAATAATATTCTTGTGAACGTATATAACAAATATACTTCTCTGAAGCATAATTAAATATGCAACTATTGCCATCATCATAATTTTCAACGACACCAATAGAATAAGATAAAACTCTATAAACGTTTCTTTTGACATGAACCAAATGTGAACTGATATGCGCGTCAACTGCCAACTGCCAGACACTGCTATAACATCAACAAGGTATGCGAATACACATAGCTGTTGCCAACAAATGCGATTGCTAATATGAAGAATGTGTACGCTAATACAATTAATAATTAAGTCGGCGCAGTTTTAGAAATAATTTGATTGTGTTGATGTACCTTTTTCGCTATATTTACGATTTTTTTTTTCTGTGTAAACGCTTGTTTACACGATAGAGAAAATAGCTATAGAATAGAGAATTATTGGGCCTACCAACTCTTTGCCCAAGCAACTTATTCGGTTCTCTCAACCGCTTAGTCGGTTGTTTTTGTCAAAATGAAGAGTTGTAGTTTGTATTGCAACCAATTTCGAACTGTTTTAGAACAATTTAGTAAAGATTTAGATCCATTAGGAGTGTGTATAAACTAATATTTTAAGTGTATAGGCTAATATGGCAGTTCCGCCAGCAAATTTGTAAACCATTCGATTTAACCGAATGAAGTTAGTTGGTACAACTAACTTTTTTATTCTTCCAACCTCTAGCCAAAAGAGGATGTTGCTATGTGTAGAGATATAGAAGAAAATCAATCATAAAGCTCCCTACCGTAGAGCTCTATGTAGTATTTACTCATCTCTATGAGATTTTGTCTCTATCTCTAGCTATTTTCTCTATCGTGTAAACAAGCCTTAAAAGAATTGTACAGTTATGAGTGGTGTGTGGAAGATTTGTTTTGGAGAAGTATTGTCGGGTACAAAATTACCTCTGGAAAGAATTGTGTTCGAGAAACATTTTTTCGTATAAGAATAATTTGGGGAAGAATTGTCTGTAATCCATATTTATGACTATATTCGTTTCATATTCAAAAAACTTTGTGAAACTTTGCTTCCTAAACGACGAAAATTATAGCCTTTTAATGATAAGAAGTCTTAAAATTACTTTAAAACATTCCATAAAATATAATAAAAAAATTGAAGCTGTTCTACACTAAAAAAAAAACTCATAAAATCCCATTAAATATATCAATAGGACAGTTATTGATTTAATTGTATACAAATAATAAATATTTTCATACAAACTCAAATGAATTTTGTAGTATTTTGTAGTATTGAATAGGATTCACCGATTGAGTTAATGGTGTATCGGACAAATATCCTATTGACAAATTTTAATAGTATAAACTATTAATTTTATGGTATGTTTTTTCTGAGTGTATAATATATATACTTAAACTTGAATCCAATAGTTGCATTGACTGAATCCGGATATTTTGAGTACATTTTTTTTATACAAAACAAAAATCTTTACGCTTCTTCTTTTGATTATAGAAACTAAATTATAGTAACTTTTGTTTTGTCAATATGGCAACGCTATTACGGAAGGAAGCTTAATAGAAACTTTATCGTTACTATTTTGTGAAGCTCATAAAATATTTATGATATATGTTTTTTGTTTTTATTATATTTGCAGAGCAACAGCCGCTGCGCTGATAAAATGTTTATAAAAATCTGAAGCTGTGCAATATTGCCAACAACAATAACAACAAAAAGAAGGAAGCAGCAAACTGCAGTAACAAATTGCAGTCTCTTGCGAACGTTCGTCGTTCGTTCGTTCTTTCACAGACTCACTTGCATTCCTTCATTCATCAAAGTTTAACAAAAGAACCGAACCTACTTAGAAAAGACTACAAAATCCGCAACATTAACACATATTATCCAAGAGTGGTGGTCCCAAACATAGAGGAAGGCAATGACCTTAACCACTGCTACACAGCAAGAGAGTAGCAAAAAAATGGAAGTAAAGTCCACCGTAGAGGAAAATTTACCCACCTCAGAAATGGATTTACTCGCAAAACTAGAAGCAGCCAATAAGCTCATCGAGAGCGATGCCAAGAGCCTGAACTCGTTGCACTCGACGCACAGTCGCAAAAATTCGGATACCAGCCAAATAAGTATTAATTCAGGTGAGTTACAAAAAAAAAATGAGTAAGAAGATTTGAATCACAATAAAATTAATTTAAAATGAAATTAAATTGATTTAAAATAAAATTAAAATGAAATATATTAAAAATTTAAGAAAATTTAAAATTAGAAAATTAAAAAAAAAATTTGAAAATTAAAAATATTAAAAATGAAAAAAAATGTGATAATAAAAAATATATATATGTAAAAATAAATAAATAAAAAAATGAAAATATAAAAAAATAAAAATAAAAATATAAAAAAATAAAAATAAAAATATAAAAAAATAAAAATTTTAAAAAATAAAAATTTTTAAAAATAAAAATATAAAAAAAAAATAAAATATAAAAAACATAAAAATATAAAAAAAAAATTAAAATATAAAAAACATAAAAATATAAAAAAAAAATTAAAATATAAAAAAAATATATAAAAAAAATAAAAATATAAAAAAAATATATAAAAAAAACAAAAATATAAAAAAATAAAAATATAAAAAAAATAAAAATATAAAAAAAATAAAAATATAAAAATATAAAAAAAATAAAAATATAAAAAAAAAATAAAAATATAAAAATATAAAAAAAAATAAAAATATTAAAAAATAAAAATATAAAAAAAAATAAAAATATAAAAAAATAAAAATATAAAAAAAAATATAAAAAATAAAAATATAAAAGAAATAGAAATATAAAACAAAAAATAAAAATATAAAAAATATAAATGTAAAAATATATAAATAAAAAAATATAAAATGTTAAAATGTAAAAAGATGTCAAAAATATTAAAAATGTGATAAATATTTAAAATATCAAAGATATAAAAATATAAAAAATATGACGTAAGTATATGAAATATATTTTTAGAAAGCCCTATGCATTACCTTTCTAACGTACTTACTATTTATAATTTGTATACAATGCCCACTTTATAATGACGATATTCTTTCACCAAATATTACCCATTTAAAAAAAAAAATAGATTCGATACAAACTTGTTGAATATATTCATGATAAGCTATATGCTTTATCTATTCAACGTATTAGGTTCAGTTTATACACTGTAATCCAGACGATTTTTTATTCACCAAATATGACCAATTTAAAAAAAATATAAAAAATGTTAATAAAATCGATTCAAATGTGTGGCATATATTTTCGAAAAGCCCTATGCATTACTTATCCAACGTCGTAAGTTTTGTTTGTACACAGTCATCAACGGATGGAAAGTGGTCACTTCTTCATGATTACTTTTTTTTTCAGCAAAATGACCTATTTTAAAATTTAACATTTTAATCGGATCGTTCAAAACTTTTGGATATATTTTTGAAAAGCCCTATGCATTACCCATCCAATGTATAACAAAATGTTTGTACACAGTAATCCGCTACTGGACAATGGCCATTTAGATGTACCGATTTATACATTTGTCTTCATGGAATAATATAAATTTATGAAAATAACGAAAACACAAAAAAAAGATAGACTAATTGACTCTCTAAGAACAGATCATATCAGTCTTTTTCATATCGACTACCTAAATTTGATCCTTGCGGGCTTTCAAATCTAACTCGATAATCATTAAACAGAAATTGGTAAACTGTACTTTTTTTAATAAAACTTCTTATTATCACAAGCATTCTATAGGATGTGGCTATAGGGCTCAGATTTTATTTGGGTGTTTTTTACGTAATTTTACTCTACCTTCTGATGAAGCTTATCCTCTAAATACATCTCACGAAAACAATCTGTGATGGGAGCAATCACTTGTACTGTGTTAGAAAGAATAAACATTATCCATTTTCATTTATGTCAATTATGCACTTATATCTCTTTCGGAATAATACCCCATCAAACATTTTTAGCTTAAGGCTCCTAAATGTGTCATATTTATGAGTGTTACCCTCATATATGAGCACTTAAACGAGTCCAAGAAGGCCCCCGACTCCTGGGTAGAGGGCCCCATTTTATGAGCCCAAAAACCCTTATATTTCTGACACCTTTATTACTCCTTAAATACTCCTATATGAGCACTTAAAAGAGCCCATAAAGACTCCCAACCCCTCGGTAGAGGGTACCATTTTATGAGCCCAAAAATTTTCATATTTCTGTATCTTTTATTACTTCTAAAACACTCATATATGAGCACTTAAAAGAGCCCATAAAGACTCCCGACTCCTGGGTAGAGGGCCCCATTTTATGAGCCCAAAAACTCTCATATTTCTGACACTTTTATTACTCCTTAAATACTCATATATGAGCACTAAAAATATCCTAAAAAGCTACAGAAACTTGGGTAGTGCACACGCTTTAAAGAGCGAAAAATCCGCGTATTTTTCATTTATGAGAATTTCCAGACACCACAATTGCTTCATTTTTTGAGTTTTTCTTTCTTCATAAATATAGAATGTGTCTGAAATTAATCCAACATTGTACATGCTCATGTTTATACTATTAAATACTATTAAATTTGATGATTTTATGAGTTTGATTTGAGGGGGCCTCCTAAAGCGCTCATGAATGGCACTCTTTTATGAGTCAAATATTGGCGCGTTCCTAAAACATTCTAAATTATAGAACTTTTATGAGTCTATTTTCTGAGCGCTCATAAACAATTTTATTTTTGATGCTTTTAGGAGTCTAATTTATGAGGGCTTCTAAATAACTCCTAAATATGAATCTTTTATGAGTAATATTTTTGAGAGCTCCGAAAACAGTCTTAAATGAGATACTTTTAAGAGTCATGTTTTTGAGGGCTCATAAAACACTCAAAAATTGGTCTTCTTTATGACTCCAATTTCAGAGCGCTCCTAAATTGCTTAATGGGACTTATAGTTTTTCTGTAGAATATAAAAAGACGTATAGTTTATCATTTTAAGTCGTTTTAAGACTCAATAAAAAGTTACTTTACTTTGTCATCTAAATACTAAAACATAGTTTACACTCATTACTGTAAGCATTCTATAGAAGTTGTGTTGGAAGAGCACTAGTTTCAGTGATAACAGAATGTGTATTGAGCATGCTATGGAATTGTTAAGTCTGGACAATTTTACTACTGGGTAAAAACGCGAATTTTTAATTATAATAAAAACATGTACAAATTATGAATATTTGAAAGATAGTCTTTTTTTTTTATTGTGAACAATCAAAAACAACAAACGAAAATTACGTCAATATTATTTATATTTTATGCTGTTTGACTTTTTAATAATTTATAATTTCTTTTAAATGACGTCAATTTCGTCTAATCGTCTTTTGTATCGAAATAAAAAAACTCGTTATAAAAGTATGAAATTGTAATCGTTTAAAAACTATTAAAAGAAACACTTTAAAATAATCTGCAACTAGAAAATTAAAACAATATAATGCTGATATATTTCTGCCGCAGGGGGCAACTCCGTGGCCGAGGAGGACATCTGGACTACATGGGCCACCATACTCAACGACTGGGAGGGCAGTCTAAAACGCAAGAATCCATGTGTGCGCGAGTTAGTGCGACGTGGAATACCACATCATTTTAGGTATATTATTCAAATATAGAATTGTTTAAATTAATATGAGGCTTATATTAATATTTGACACTTTGCAGAGCCATTGTTTGGCAGCAACTATGCTGCGCCGCCGATGCTGACAAAAAGCAATATGCCGAATATATTAAAGCAACATCTGCCTGCGAAAAGGTCATAAGACGTGACATTGCGCGCACCTATCCCGAGGTGGATTTCTTCAAGGAGAAAGACGGACCCGGCCAGGAGGCGCTCTTCAATGTGATCAAAGCCTATTCGCTGCATGATCGCGAAGTGGGCTATTGCCAGGGTTCAGCTTTTATAGTGGGATTGCTGTTGATGCAGGTGAGTTTAATAATAAATTAGTGAAAAATATGATACTTAATATAAATTAAACAATTTTCAATAGATGCCCGAGGAAGAGGCATTTGCCGTGCTGGTGCAGATTATGCAACAACATCGCATGCGTGATATGTTTAAACCGTCCATGGCGGAGTTGGGCTTGTGCATGTATCAATTGGAGAATCTGGTGCAGGAACAAATACCCGAAATGCATATTCACTTTCAACAACAGGTTTGAATTAGAGTTATTTTCAAGTAGTCTATTTAATTTTTAATTTTCTATTCTTTTTTTATTACAAGGCATTTCAAACAACAATGTATGCATCCAGCTGGTTTCTAACACTCTACACAACATCACTCAATTTGAATTTGAGCTGTCGCATCATGGATGTTTTTCTCAGCGAGGGCATGGAGTTTATTTTCAAGGTGGCGCTTGCGCTGCTGTTGCTCGGCAAAGAGACGCTGCTCTGTTTGGACATGGAGGCTATGTTGAAGGTATTGAAAATTGGTTTATTTATTTAAATAAAATTCACGTATTTATTTGCATTGTAGTTCTTTCAAAAAGAGCTGCCCGGACGCGTCGAAGCCGATCCGGAGTCTTTCTTTAATCTCGCCTATGCGGTGAAAATCAATACCAAACGCATGAAAAAACTAGAGCGCGAATATCAGGATGTCAAGAAGAAGGAGCAGGAGGAAATGGTGGAGTTGCGTCGTTTGCGTCGCGAGAATCGTCTGCTCAAGCAGCGCAACGATCTGCTGGAGGCGGAGAGCGCTGAGCTGGCCGATCGGCTGGTGCGCGGGCAGGTGTCACGCGCCGAGGAGGAGGAAACTAGGTGGGTGGCCTTGTAAATTTATATAAAATCTATAAAGTACTCAATGCAACAATAAAAATATATTATTATTTTCAAATGGAATTTTTTCAATTTATAATGAAAAATCGTTATTGTATTTTGAATTTTCTTAAATATTGCCTTATATTAATATCTATAATTTAATCTTTAGTTATGCTATCCAGACCGAACTGATGCAGCTGCGTCGCTCATTCCTAGAGGTCTCACATCAGCTGGAAAATGCCAACGAGGAGGTGCGCGGCTTGAGTTTACGTTTGCAGGAAAATGTAAGTAATATTTATGCATTTCCTGCAATCAAATCAATGCTTTTTTTCTTAATGTGAAATTGTTTTCGAAAAAAGTTTACTTTTTCCAAATACACCCTGCGTATCTAATATCAAACAATTATCACAACAATACTAATTTCTTTTTTTTTTTCATTATTATTATTCTTTTTCCAATATTTCTGTTATACTTTTTGTATATTATAATTGGTTTATGGTGCAAAAATACTCAAACTTCTTGCCTAAACAGAATGTATCGATTGATAGCGTAAGTAACCCAACAAATGGAATAAAAGTAAACGTATAAATAAACGTTTATTGCATGCGCTCTCTTAGATATGCCGTCTACATTAATAAACTTTAATTAAAAAATAATATTTGAAACGAAAATTGTTGAAGAATTTCAATTTTTGTTTAATTTTTATTATATCTTTAAAAGTTTTTATTTTCTTTTTTCAATAATAATATTTAAAGTTTAACAAATTCTTTTCTCTTTTAGTGCATGATTTATTAGATTTTATTTAACTTAAAAAACTAATCTGGTTGAAGGTTTAATTGTTATAATTATAATTTTTACTAGAATCTAAAATCTAAATTATAAAATATAAAATATAAAATATAAAATATAAAATATAAAATATAAAATATAAAATATAAAATATAAAATATAAAATATAAAATATAAAATATAAAATATAAAATATAAAATATAAAATATAAAATATAAAATATAAAATATAAAATATAAAATATAAAATATAAAATATAAAATATAAAATATAAAATATAAAATATAAAATATAAAATATAAAATATAAAATATAAAATATAAAATATAAAATATAAAATATAAAATATAAAATATAAAATATAAAATATAAAATATAAAATATAAAATATAAAATATAAAATATAAAATATAAAATATAAAATATAAAATATAAAATATAAAATATAAAATATAAAATATAAAATATAAAATATAAAATATAAAATATAAAATATAAAATATAAAATATAAAATATAAAATATAAAATATAAAATATAAAATATAAAATATAAAATATAAAATATAAAATATAAAATATAAAATATAAAATATAAAATATAAAATATAAAATATAAAATATAAAATATAAAATATAAAATATAAAATATAAAATATAAAATATAAAATATAAAATATAAAATATAAAATATAAAATATAAAATATAAAATATAAAATATAAAATATAAAATATAAAATATAAAATATAAAATATAAAATATAAAATATAAAATATAAAATATAAAATATAAAATATAAAATATAAAATATAAAATATAAAATATAAAATATAAAATATAAAATATAAAATATAAAATATAAAATATAAAATATAAAATATAAAATATAAAATATAAAATATAAAATATAAAATATAAAATATAAAATATAAAATATAAAATATAAAATATAAAATATAAAATATAAAATATAAAATATAAAATATAAAATATAAAATATAAAATATAAAATATAAAATATAAAATATAAAATATAAAATATAAAATATAAAATATAAAATATAAAATATAAAATATAAAATATAAAATATAAAATATAAAATATAAAATATAAAATATAAAATATAAAATATAAAATATAAAATATAAAATATAAAATATAAAATATAAAATATAAAATATAAAATATAAAATATAAAATATAAAATATAAAATATAAAATATAAAATATAAAATATAAAATATAAAATATAAAATATAAAATATAAAATATAAAATATAAAATATAAAATATAAAATATAAAATATAAAATATAAAATATAAAATATAAAATATAAAATATAAAATATAAAATATAAAATATAAAATATAAAATATAAAATATAAAATATAAAATATAAAATATAAAATATAAAATATAAAATATAAAATATAAAATATAAAATATAAAATATAAAATATAAAATATAAAATATAAAATATAAAATATAAAATATAAAATATAAAATATAAAATATAAAATATAAAATATAAAATATAAAATATAAAATATAAAATATAAAATATAAAATATAAAATATAAAATATAAAATATAAAATATAAAATATAAAATATAAAATATAAAATATAAAATATAAAATATAAAATATAAAATATAAAATATAAAATATAAAATATAAAATATAAAATATAAAATATAAAATATAAAATATAAAATATAAAATATAAAATATAAAATATAAAATATAAAATATAAAATATAAAATATAAAATATAAAATATAAAATATAAAATATAAAATATAAAATATAAAATATAAAATATAAAATATAAAATATAAAATATAAAATATAAAATATAAAATATAAAATATAAAATATAAAATATAAAATATAAAATATAAAATATAAAATATAAAATATAAAATATAAAATATAAAATATAAAATATAAAATATAAAATATAAAATATAAAATATAAAATATAAAATATAAAATATAAAATATAAAATATAAAATATAAAATATAAAATATAAAATATAAAATATAAAATATAAAATATAAAATATAAAATATAAAATATAAAATATAAAATATAAAATATAAAATATAAAATATAAAATATAAAATATAAAATATAAAATATAAAATATAAAATATAAAATATAAAATATAAAATATAAAATATAAAATATAAAATATAAAATATAAAATATAAAATATAAAATATAAAATATAAAATATAAAATATAAAATATAAAATATAAAATATAAAATATAAAATATAAAATATAAAATATAAAATATAAAATATAAAATATAAAATATAAAATATAAAATATAAAATATAAAATATAAAATATAAAATATAAAATATAAAATATAAAATATAAAATATAAAATATAAAATATAAAATATAAAATATAAAATATAAAATATAAAATATAAAATATAAAATATAAAATATAAAATATAAAATATAAAATATAAAATATAAAATATAAAATATAAAATATAAAATATAAAATATAAAATATAAAATATAAAATATAAAATATAAAATATAAAATATAAAATATAAAATATAAAATATAAAATATAAAATATAAAATATAAAATATAAAATATAAAATATAAAATATAAAATATAAAATATAAAATATAAAATATAAAATATGATATTATATTTCACTTTGATACTATTCTATACTATCAAATCAGTATTATGTGCTACCACTGCGTATTTCAAAATAACCTTCAAAAACAAATTAACATCTATACTTTCTAATTACTAATAAACTTTATCTGCTTTTCCTATAATTCATGTATATTTTTTATAAACTCTTTTGCATGTTGTATTTTTGTGCAGAAACAATTGAATTATATATTTTTGTTTCGCTTTGTAAATATATCTGTATATATTAAATATTTTTGGTGCAGTTTTTCAGTGTGAGTTTAAACTTTGGTTTACTTATTTGTGTAACATATGGGAAAATTATTTTTACCGGTTCCAGTTTTGTCGATTTTATATCAAAACAATCAGAAACTTTAATACAGCGTTGTGCTAGGACGGGTGAAAATTAATAGCTCATAGGGACTCTCATACACACAGACCTTTAAACCTATCATTTAACTGTACTTCAATTGAAGTATTTTCAGCGTTATTCTATTCTCAAATTGCGGAATAGATCGATCAGTGATAGATCTAAATAAAGGAGTCGAAAACCAGAATCTTATAAAAACACAAGATAATGATTTCTATTTCTATTTTAATATTTTTTTTCGAAATTCTTGACGCGGTTAAATTAAGATTAACCTAGGTTTCACAATTCCTAGGTTTTTCAATTTCTATTATTCTTAAAATATTTTTTCAAAATACAAATAGTAGTAGGTATTTTAAAATGAAAATAACGTAAAATATCCTAAGTTAAACTTGAGATTAAATTAGGTAATTTTTAACTCTAGATAATGATTTATAAAGACTTTTTTAAAATATAAAATTGAATGCCTCAGATTGAAATTCTGATTTTATAGTTTCTATTGTTCTAAAAATAAATTTCAAAAAGACAATTAGTATTAGATATTTTAATAACGTCACGATCCGACAGGATGAAGATGAAAATAACGTAAAATATCCTAAGTTAAACCTAAGATTAAATTATGTAATTTTTAAACTATATTAATTTGTTAATAAAAATATTAAATTATAAATTTTATTTATTTTTGGCAATTCTATGCCTCACTTTCAAAATCGTTACCTACTCTGTTTTACTAAAATGTAACTAAAGTTTAACTAAACCGAGTTTTGAAAATGTCTTTATATCAAATCTACTTTAATCAGCTGTTTTAGTAAAGAATGGCATGTTTCTGTTACAGATTTACATGTTTTAAAATATCGGTATACCATGCTTTAACTGCATATATTACCAAAGTTAAACTTAAGTTAATTTAGGTAATTTTTAAAACTAACATAGATTCTAAACAAAAAGCAGCACAGATCAATAATTTAAAATATAGAAATATATTCAATAACTCTTTTTTATATTAAAAATTCAATAACGTAGCTTTCGCAATTAAATTATCTAATTTCAAATCGAGTTTAACCAAGGTTTAACGAAAACAAATTTTTAAAATGTCTTTTATTGAGTAATGTCTTGAAATTTTATTGAAATTTAATTGTGAAATATAAAGCATTAGCTATATATTAACATATTTTCAAAATATATGCTTTAAGTAGAAAAATAACCTAAGTTAAACTCAGTAAATTTAGGTTAAATTTAATACTACAATAATTCCTCTTACAAGAATCCGCAAATAATTAACATTTAAAAAGTAAATTATTTTGGTATTATCCAAATAGAAAAACAATCGTGGTTTAACGTTAGATTACCTTAGTTTAGTCATTTAATAAAATATAAAAAAAAAGAATTTTGAAAGTACAACAACTGAAAAACTGCCCCTTTGTAATGCATGAGTAATATTTATAGAACAACACACATCATATTCGATCATTTATAATAATTCTCTTCTATGCTACCTCATACTCCAGAACAATTCACGTCAATCATCCATCGATGAGCTTTGCATGAAGGAGGAGGCTTTGAAGCAACGCGATGAAATGGTCTCATGTCTACTCGAAGAACTCGTCAAGGTGCGTCAAAGTCTCGCCGAAAGTGAGGATCAAATACGAAATCTCAAATCAAAAGTCGAAGAACTGGAGGAAGACAAAAAGACACTACGCGAAACAACACCCGACAATTCGGTGGCACATCTGCAGGATGAACTCATCGCCAGCAAATTGCGTGAGGCTGAAGCATCACTATCGCTGAAGGATCTCAAACAACGCGTGCAAGAGCTTAGCACACAATGGCAACGCCAATTGCAGGAGACGATCATCACAATGCGGCAGCAGCGGTCGATTCGACGCCCAAGAAATTGTTGACCAACTTCTTTGATACCTCCAAGTCGGAGCATACGCAACGTTTGGAGGAGGATTTGATGACTACGCGCATACGTGAAATGGAGACATTGACCGAACTGAAGGAGCTAAGGTTGAAGGTAGAGTTATATAGATTTTTTTTTTATTATTTTTGTAGTGTAGTTGTAAAATTTTGTTTTGTTTTTTTCTATTTTAAACAGGTTATGGAGCTCGAGACGCAGGTGCAGGTCTCCACAAATCAGTTGCGTCGTCAGGACGAGGAGAACAAGAAGCTGAAGGAGGAGCTTGAGTTGGCGGTGAATCGTGAGCGCGAGATGTCGAACAAGGCGCGCGAGCAGCAGCATAGGTACGACTGGAATTTTTTATTTAAATTATTATTTTATGAAATTAAATTATATAAAAAATACTAATTTGTTTTAAAAAAATTGCTATGAGAAACACTAAAAAAAATACAATATTTTGTTTTAAAAATTGTATATAGTATGTTTTATTAATTTGCTGTATTATACAGATACTCCGATCTTGAATCGCGCATGAAAGATGAACTGATGAGCGTCAAAATCAAATTCACCGAGCAAAGTCAAACCGTAGCCGAGCTGAAGCAAGAAATATCGCGACTCGAAACCAAGGTATAAACGCAACACATCACAAATCGATTAATTTACTAAAAAACTTAAATACTAAAAATGTCTACAGAATTCCGAAATGTTGGCCGAGGGTGAATTGCGCTCGAATTTAGATGAATCGGATAAAGTACGTGACCTGCAGGACAGGTTAGCCGACATGAAGGCGGAGGTAAGTGGTTAATATTGTTTTTATTATTATTATTTATATAATTTTTTTTAAGTTTTTTCTTACACTTTTTCGTTTGCTTACAAAACTCACCTAATTCACTCATTTCACTTCATCTCACCCACCACCACCTACTTAATGTGTACATATTAAATAGAAAAAAAAAAACGATTCGCAAAAATATCTGCTGACAGACACAGCTTCACAAATGGCACTTTAACTAATTTATGGCTAATTGTTGAAGACTCTACACTATAAACTACACTATTACACTACTGCACATTACACAAACACGCAAAAAATATTTTAAAATATATGTAAAACATGAACAAAAGGGTTTTTCAATAAGAGCGCTACAAAAGTTTTTTTCATGGGTTCAACAGGGACGCTACAAAAGTAGAGCGACAGGGACAGCAAACGACGCCATATTTCTTGCCGCTCTTTTGACATTTCTCTTCAGTAAGGTTTGCCATTTCATGATGGAAAGATATACGAGCCAACAATGAGTCGAAATTATTAAAATTTACTACAGAAATTCGAATTCGTATATCTTTCCATCATGAAATCGCAAAGCTTACTGAAGAGAAATGTCAAAAGAGCGGCAAGAAATATGGCGTCGTTTGCTGTCCCTGTCGCTCTACTTTTGTAGCGTCCCTGTTAAAAAACCCTTTATAACTAAACAAGGCTGTTACTTTTAAGTTTTTTGTTATTTTTCAATTTTAAAAATGACGATACGCTGTAAAACGCGAAAAATTTACTATGTATATTACATACTTTATATATTTTTAATTTTAGAGTGCTCCTCTTGAAAGCTTACGCAGTTTTTTCCTAGCACTTCATGATTTTAAGAAAAGAGCAATCGTAATTTTGTCCTTTTTTCAACCTCTTTTTAGAATAAAAAAATTAAAGAACTTTACAAAATTCGTGTGCTGAAAAATATTAAACGCAATTTTTTAAATTGTCAAGGCTAATTTTAATATTACAATGAATACTTATATTCTAATTAGAATTCAAGTTATTTGAATCTAAACATGGACATTATTGATTTTTATAGACTATTTTTTTGTGTATTTTTCTAGTATTTAAGTGCTTATGTTAAAAAAGAAAATTTTCCATGATTATTAAGAACATAGTTCAAGTTAATAATCAAAATTATAAATTTTCTGTTTTTGGTTTTACTTTTTCAAATAAATTCGTTGTCTTTTTGGACAATTGAAATTAAAAATACCATCACGTCAGAAATATCAATCTTGGCACAATGTCTTCCAATTTTTATGAAATTTTGTGAATAGATAGTGATCGAGAAATATAAAATAACTGTATACTTATTTTTTTTTTTGAAACAACAAAATTATGAGCATTAAAGCATCAAAGTACGATATTAGAAAATTATTTATATCTCGTTAATTAATTAACATATTTTAATGTAACTAATGGTTTATATAAGCTTTTTCATCACGCTTTCAAATAAAAATAACAATTTGAAAATAAAAAAAACATTAAACTTGGAAAAAGTTAAATATATTTTTAAAATGAGCATTACGTATACGCCCCACACTTTTAAAAATCAAAAACAATTTTTTTGTGAAACCCTGAAGTTTTTCCCGTCGATTAAAAAAGTAATTTTGATGGAGTCTCCCATAGTTACTGTTGGAAAAAGTTAAATATATTTTTAAAATCAGCATTACATATACGCCTCACATTTTTAAAAATCAAAAACAATTTTTTTTTTGAAACTCTGAAGTTTTCCCCGTCGATTAAAAAAAATAATTTCGTTGGAGTCTTCCATAGTTTCTGAACTATCACGTTTTAAAGTTCAATTTCCGAATTTTCTTTTCATCAAAATCGGTAGATATCGTGCTAAGATTTATATTTCTGACGTGGAATGACACTAATGCAAAAAATTTAAAATTATTTTAACTTTATAATGAAATTGTTATTGCATAGACAGTTTTTTTTACTCTAATTGTTTAACCAAATAGCAAAGATATCTAAAAGTTAGTAATTTTGTGCATTAATTAGTACTGTGTTCTAGATAATAATATATCATTTGCTTTTTTTATCATTAAATCTTAAATATTTAAAAATAATATACAAAAAAATAGTCTTAAAAATTCAAAAATTTTCCAGTTTTGATTCAAATATCTTAAAATATGAGTGGATTGTAAACATATCTTTTATATTAAAATTTGCTTTAACAATTTAAATAAAAATTGCGTTTAATGTTTTTTGGGAAATACTTTTGTGTGATGTTTATAATTTTTATGCGAAAATGTGCGTGTTTCGATACAAATTTCTTGAAGCATAATTAGATTGAGAACTTATCGTATTTGCCTTGACAATTTGGTTCACTTCTAAAAAGTGTCGGAAAAGCGTCTGAAATTACGTTGGCACAAAAACCTTAAGTAATAAAAAAAAAAAAAACGGATTATGTAATTAAAATTAACACTCTTGAATTATATAGTTAGCTCTATATGATGCCAATTGATAAAATCGTCTTGCATAGTGGTGTCATAAATATTATATAAATATATTATATAAATATTATCTACATTTAAACAAAAAAAAAAGTAACAGCTTCTCCTGTACACACTCTGAACTTTTTCTAATTTTTGTTTCCCTTCTTTATTTTTTGTATTTATCATAATAACATTTTGAAAATATTTTATTTTCTTTCTAAGTTTGCTTTAATTTTTCGCTTTCCTCAACTATTGGTGGTTTTTCTATTATTATTTTCTTTTATTCTACGTCGATTTATTTCATTTTTTTGTTTCAAATCATTGAATTTTTTTTTGTATTATTTACTATTCCATTACAATACGTTGTTGTTGTTTTTTTATATGCGAAATTTCACATAAAATTTCAATATACTTTTTTTAGTATCCTACGCCAATAACAAGCCCAGATACTGAACCATGGAAGTGGATAAGCTAAATACAATTCAGCAGGTCATAACTAACAAAAAAAAATCCAAATTCTCTCATTACATACTACGTTGTTATGTTAAATTCGTTTTCTTTGTTTGTCTGTTTTGCATGTTTGCATTATTATCTGCATGAAACAAACAATTATCTAGTAGTTCTTTTGCCATATTCCTGCATGTCAATGTTGACAAATTCAATTTTAATTTTGATTTTTTATTTTTTATTTTAAAGTTCATATATAACAAATCCGAACCATCTAGTTGAAAACTTTTGAAGTTTTCCACATATTCCAAAATGTTTAAACAAAATGTTTCACTTCATTAATAATAGGTTGTATCATTTCTTGTCTTAGGTATTTTGATTTTAAACTCATTTTTTATTTGAAAGTATTTTTTCTGATTCAAAACTAATTTTAAATTAATTTCAATAAGAAACAAAACAATATCTCAAAAATTTTATGATAAAATTGATTTAAACCCATATTCAGATTTTTGTGATGTTGTTAAATATATTGGCGCCAATTCATAGACATATTAAAGTCAACTTTAAATTTAGAATCAGCTTTTTGACAATTTATTCTATAAAAAATTGGTCAAAAAAGTTGAATTTATTTATAAAGTCTACTCTTAATTGTCTATAATTATATGCGTCACTGTATTTTAACATATTCTGAATTTTACATTTTTAACCAATAAATTACATGAACGAATCAGTTAAGGCAACCGTCTTTTTTGCAAACTGATTTATTTAGTTATGTCAACATTCGACTGATTCAGTTGTTGCAACACCGCGTATCAGTTCACATGTGTGAAAAATCTGAAGCTTGTGCACTGATGTTATCCTGCTTTGGCTACAATCTAATGTTATATAATTTAGTCAATATAACCAACTAACTGTTGAGTCAACTAAATATTGGGTATGTCATAATTTAGTATCCGTAGCAATGGAAATAAAAAAAAAAATTGAAAATGGATAAAAATGGATCAATGTTGAAAATGGATCAATGTTGTAGTTGCTTCAACTAATAGTTGGTTACGCTTCATACTATTGTTTACCACAAATGAATTTCAGTTGAGGCTGACTAAATTTGGTTGATGCAAATGAATATTCGTTGATACAACTGCACGCCAAGCAATTATTTTTTTTGTGTGTAGTCCAGAATATCGTATCAAAATTCTCTAATTTCAATATTTTTTTTTTTACATACTATTGGGTATTAATTTACTAATATTTCTATAGTGCAAATTTCATCAAATAAAAATTTTGTATTGAAGAAATTGAATTTCAACAATTCAGTAAACTGCAATATCTACAAACGGCCTCTATACTTGAAATGTGCAAACTTGAAGGCGAACTACTCCTCTCTTAATTGTCACTTAGAATATTCTGACTAGGAGCAAATGCACAATTTTAATGTCGTATTTTCTTAACATAACTACTGAGATATTTATAAAATTGAAGTTATTTTTCTTTATTTATTTCTTGTCTGACCATTTTCTATCATTTTCTTATTATTAATTTTTTATCCTTATATTGTTACGAAAATTCTGTCTACGTAAAACTATTCTACAAGTTCGTATCTCTGGATTGTGTACAAAAATGATGAACACACTAATATTTCGTTTTAACTAGTATTAATTAACTTTACTTATTTAAATAACAACTTTAATAACAATCACTTATAACAACTGCTGAATATATACAATTTAGCTTAACAATGTTCACTCACGAGACGCACTATCAAATCACAACTGAAGTATTGTTCCTCAAATGCGGCGCCCTATATACAGCATGCATCAGTTCGACACGTTTCGACAAGCTTCGACATGTTTCCAGATCCTTCTACTCGTTTCGTGAATGACGCATGCTATTGGCATCTCATTCGGTCTCATGTGTTTTAATGTGCTGATCTTCCATCTCTTTCTAACACATTGCTTAGTGCGCTGAATTGTCTTGCGTCTCATTTATTATTGTTGATTGCATGTACAGTACAGTACAATATAGTTAACTTTGTTATGAAAAAAACAAAACATAAAAACGAAAGACAAAAATAGTATTTTGGTAAAAATTTTAAAGTTTTCCACTTTACCCCAATATTTTTTTAATAATCCCGAAATTGAGCTGTTTGAGAAAATCGCTCGAAAATCAATTAAAAGGGTATTTTGTTAGTGCAAAAAGTTGAACCAATCTATGGAATATGCCTTTCAAAAAAATTTAAAAATATTGAAATGAATTTTTTTTTTGAGGAAAATCACAACGTGTCTCACTAACCCAGGCTCGCTCCCCTAACATATTTTTATACCTTCGTCTAAAATTGGTTAAACGTATTTCAAACTTAATACCCTAGTAGACATTTTTCTGGGATCATGATCGGAAAGTGATTATTAATTATTTTTACTGCCATAACCCGATGAGTTAAAAGAACGACATAAATAATTAGATAATGTCTACCCGCCTAATAGTGATTTTTGTTTGTTTTATATTTATCAAACATTCTCTACGTTTTCGATTATACATCAATCATTAATTGTAGTCACATAATATTCAACTGATTTATAAAATAAATTTAGATAATATCGAACTTACGGTTAAAAACATATTTAGTGGGCTAATTTTTACATATCCTAGTTGAAATATTGCTTGTGTCTTGATCGCTAAATTATCATAGTATGTCGCAATAACACTGCGTCTCCACTAGCCATATCTCATGACAATGTTTATGGCCTACACATTTATAGTCCTGCTAACAAAAATTATATGGGTAAATTGTGTTACAACATTATATTTTATGTTTTAAACTCCCGCCACGCTGTATCACTGATATTTGCACTGCGAATTTATTAAATAAATTACTTCAACGCTATTCAAAACTAAAAATTGATGAAATTAATGTTTGTAATAAATTTATATTTGTATCTATTCCCAAACGTCAAAGTCATCTATTTGTACCGATGCTATTACTAGTCGCATGGAGCATGTTCGATCGAATTTCGATTGAATTTCATACACGGATAGAAAATATTTATTTGAATATGTTTGAATGCAATTATAACGTAATTCAAAATCACAATATAAATATTAGGAGTAAAATCTAATTACATTATAATTGAAGAACGCCGAAAATTATTCATTCTAAACATAAATATGTTTGAACTGTTATTATAATAATGTTTGACAATCAAATAATACTTTTGTTTGCATAAAGCTCCAAAGATAAAGGGTTTTTCAATAAGAGCGCTACCTGTATTGTAAAAGTACGTTCGATGCCATTATGTATGGAACTCGATGGAACCACGGGCACGCTTGCAGAAGTCCAGACGCTGAACCCAATTTTCGACGGTTTTCAAGCATAAATCGGCCAATACTGCTGCAATTTCACGTTCGATATTCGTACGAAGTTCATCAATCGTTGGCATAGACCATAGACTTGACGTAGCCCCACAGGAAATATTCTAACGGCGTCAAATCGCACGACCGAGGCGGCCAATCAACTGAACCATTTCGTGAGATAACACATTCTCCAAACTTGGTTTCCAATAAATTGTGGCTTGTGGCGCCGTCCTGTTGGAACCACATGTCCTCCAAGTCCATATCATCCAATTGAGGCCAAAAATATTCGGTTATCATTGAACGGTAGCGATTCCCATTCACAGTAACGTGCCTGTCTTGATCATCACGGAAGAAGTACGGCTCAATGACGCCGCCGGCCAATAAACCGCACCAAACCGTAATGTTTTCGGGATGCAATGATGACTCATGGAGTACGTGTGGATTACTGTCTGACCAATAACGCATATTTTGTTTATTGACGAAGCCATTCAGCCAGAAATGAGCCTCATCGCTGAAGATGATTTTTCGATGAAAATTCGAATCATTTTCAAGTTGTTGCTCAGCCCAATTCACGAACATACGACGCTTCTGGTGGTCAAGCGGCTTCAGTTCTTGCGTCAATTTGATTTTGTAAGGATGTAGGCCAAGATCTTTTCGCAAAATTCGCCACAAGGACGTCACAGAGATGCCCAACGCTTGAGAACGACGTGTGAGAGACACATTTGGGCTTTCTTCAACTGAAGCGGCAGCAATATTATCGACACTACGGGCACTTCTTTGTCTCACTGGCACGGGAACATTTTGTACTGTGCCTGTGGGTTCAAATTTTTCCACTAGACGCTCAATTGTTGATCTGCTAGGACGATTATGACGACCATAAATTGGACGTAGCGCTCTTAACGTTGAGGCCACTGACTCCGAATTTCGGTAGAAAATTTTAATAATTTTGACTCGTTGTTGGCTCGTATATCTTTCCATCATGAAAAGGCCTTACTGAAGAGAAATCTCAAAAGAGCGGCAAGAAATATGGCGTCGTTTGCTGCTGTCCCTGTCGCTCTACTTTTGTAGCGTCCCATTTGAAAAACCCTTTATATGTAATGCCTTCAAAATTTTGTTTGGGAGAGCCCTTTTTTTGGAGCGTGTATAAAATTTTTTATAATAACGTTTTTAAATTCGATATTTCAATACAAACACGTTTTTTTTAAACGTTTTAATTAGGTTGCTTTCTTGTCTGTCGGTAAAAATTTTGTAATTGATTTTAAACTGCCTTCACGATGAGCCTCAGACTTGAGATTTTAAATATTGCCTCGAACTGGATGACAATGCAATATTATCGTTTTCTTGCCATCCGGTTCATCATGGTTCCATATGAAAGACACTTTGTAACATGAATATTTTTAATTTTAATAATATTGGCGTTTTGAATTCTGTCAGACGAAAATCTAACTGACACAAAAAATAAGAAAAATAAAAAATATGAAATAAAAAACATTTTTTAATATAAAACGTTTTTAAGGTGAAGTTGGAGAATGATTTAAAATGAAACGTAGGGCTGTATGTAATATAATCTGATGGATCCTTAAAGTTCACGTTCAAAACTTTTTATATTAAAAAATGTTTTTTATTTCATATTTTTAAATTTCTGAAAATCAAAAAATATATTAATTTTGTCTGTTTTCTAGGACAATCATTTTGTAATACTGAACAAAATATTAAATTTTAAATATTTTCTCTCAATTTTCGATTTATTGAATAAATATGTTTTCATTAGTACATTAAATATATAATTGTAAAATTGTTATATACTTCTATTTAATGCCTTACCAAGAATGATTGTAAATAAGTTATACAACATAAAAGAGCTAATCACTGTTCATAATTTATTTTACACATTATTCCTTAAAATTATAACAAAATCTTGAATTTTTAAATTGTAAAATCGAAATTTAGTTTGAAAAAATTTAAAAATTAGTTTACCAAAAATGTATATATCATTTCTATTTATTTTAAATTATTAATTTTAAAATCTGGTAGATAAAATTTATAGAACTGTCAAACGCATATTTATAAAATGGCATTGTTATAGACGAATCGTGTGACAGTCGAATGATTTGTTTGGTGTCACTTTCTGTGGTATTTCGACATTTTGTTTTGATGTATCATATTTAAACATTTTAGGCTTATTTATTATATTTGTTATCTTAATCGTTATTTTTTTTATAACGATTATCTGTCATTTCTATTCACGAATTCGTGTTCATTGCGCTTTAGAATTTAGGAACATCACAATTATAAATTAAGAACATTATATCATATTTTTCTTGTTGTGCTTTTGATGTATCTTTTTTAAACACTTTAGATATACTTTACATGACCTTTTCATGTATATTTTCATTTTATAAAACGTTTTCTGTCTTTTTTTTTGAAGATTTCCTATATAAAGCTACTCCTAGAATTAAGTTTTAAAAAATTTCATAATTATCATTTTGTAGTTTTGTATATGTTGTACTGTACATTCATTAACTAGCATTACTGTCATTTTACAACACATGCCTATTAAACATTTCATATTGTAAATTAATTAATTATTAATATATAATTATTATTATTTGTTTTATTAGTTTTGTATTGGTAAAGGTGTTGCTTAAATTAAACCATTATATGCTCTACCACACGTTATAGTACACGTAACCATAATGCATGCATTTAAATGTGTTCGTCGTCACACCTCACACACCCAACTACTCTACGACACAACACTCTTCTATATGCTAGCTACACAACGCACCCAAGAACCGTCACCTGAAACGCTAATCTCAATGAAAGTTTCCAAAATTTACAGCTGACGGCGCTCAAAAGTCGCGGTAGATTTCCGGCTAGCAAGCTGCTCAGCACCTCAATACAATCGATAGAATCGAATGAGATCGATTATAATGAATTCAATATGCGCAGAGAAAGCACCGAATTGTCAACATAATATACAGTAAATCATAATTATCATCATTACCAGAACCACAACCACAACAACAGGCACATTATAATAATTATAATAATATTAAATAGAAATTTTATAAAATATTAATTAATTACTACATGTAGTTGTTGGCTGAAAAAAAGTGAATATTTTTTAAATATTTTTAACAATTATAAAAAAAAACTAATTTATTTCCATATTGTATGAAGAAAGTGTTAGTGTGTAAACGATGTATAATGTATTCATTATGATTACAATTACGATTATTAATTAGAATTCACAAACAATGAGTTAATTGTTGCATTTGTGTAGAGCATTCAGTTTTAGATTAATTTGTTTGAAATTGAAATAAGAGTTTTAAATGTTTCTTTTTTTTATAAAATCTATTAAACTGTGTTTTATGAATATTACAAATTACAAATATAAAAACAAAAAATTATAAAAATATTAATTAAAACTAGTTTTAGTAACGCGCATGTCAGTATGTGAAAATTATGAAAATTACACTACTCCACAAAACGATTAGAAAAAATTCCAATGAACAATTCTTTAATCATTTTTATATAAATAGAGTATGCTGTTTTTGGCTGCATACTTCGTTTTTTTCCATCACGTAACGTTTAAGAAACAAAAATTGAAATGAAATTTAGTGCTTTTTATAAACACTTTTTAGAATACAAAAATTACAGAACTTTAGGAAATTAATTAGTCCAAAACTTTAAACATATTTATACTTGAAATTGTATAGGCAAATTTTAATATAAAAAGGAATACCAATATTTCAATTGAATTTCAAGATATATGGCTGTAAACTTGACATTTTTTTCATTTTTTAGTTTGTTCGTATAAAAGATCTTTTTTCAAAAAATACAACAATTACCAGAAAGTTAATAATTTTGATCGTTAGTTTAAACATTATTCTAGATAACCGTAAACAATTTTATATTTACTGATTAAAATTTTAATACTAAAAACATGGTTTAAAATAGTCTATAAAATCAAAATTTCAAAGTTTAGCGCTATTTTATTTAAAAAAAACTACAGAGCTGAACGAAAGCAATTTGTCAAAAATTTTAAAGGAATTTTTTCTTAAATTGTGTAGGCAAATTTAAATATAAAAATAATTGCCAATATCCTAATTAATTTTGAAGATTTTGGACTGTAAACTTGAACATGTTTGATTATTGAGACTATTTTTGTTTTAAATTATTTTTAGTATAAAAGAATATTTTTCGTGAAATTTATAATTGTGATCGCTAGTTTAAACTTCATTCTAGATAACCATAAACAATTTTATATTTACTTATTAAACCTTTAATACTAAAAAAATTATATAAAATAGTCCACAAAATCAAAATTTCAAAAGTTAAGCTATTTGAGATTCAAAAGCTACAGAGCTTAAGAAAAGCAATTTGTCAAAATCTTTAAACTCATTTTTTCTTTAAATTGTATAGGCAAATTTTAATATAAAAATAATTGCCAATATTCTGATTAATTTTGAAGATTTTGGACTGTAAACTTGAACATGTTTGATTATTGAGACTATTTTTGTTTTAAATTATTTCTTAGTATAAAAGAACATTTTTCATGAAATTTATAATTGTGATGGTTAGTTTAAACTTCATTCTAGATAACCGTAAACAATTTTATATTTACTGATTAAAACTATAATACTAAAAAAATGATTTAAAATAGTCTATGAAATCAAAATTTCAAAGTTGAGCTCTATTTTAAATTAAAAAGCTACAGGGCTTAAGAAAAGCAATTTGTCAAAAACTTTAAACGAATTTTTTTCTTAAATTTTATAGGCAAATTTAAATATAAAAGTAATTGCCAATATTCTAATTAGTTTTGGCGATATTAGACTGTTAACTTGAACATGTTCGATTTTTGAGACCATTTTTGTTTGTTTTTATATAAAAGAGCATTTTTCATGAAATTTATAATTGTGATCGTTAGTTTGAACTTCGTTCTAGATAACCATGAAAAATATTAGTTCTGATAAATTCTTAAATAATTAAAAATTAAATTAAAAATTGTTTTTTTTTTATTCTTAAAAGTGTTTGAAAAAGTCCTATCTTTTCAATTACCGTTTTCTTAAAAACGTTATATAACAGAAAAAAAACTGAGTATGCAATCTAAATCAGCACCCTTTAATTATATAGTAAAGATTTATAATATGCCCATAGGAAATATCGTATTGAGTAGTTTTATCTATGAAATAGTAGCAGGAAAATTGTTGCCAAATGCTTTACAAATTAGAAAAGAAAAAAAGAAGAAACACACTTTGTTATTCCAAATACAACATACACAAAACTATTAAAAATCATTAAATGTTACAACTTATTTATACAACTAAGTAAAATACATTCTTATTATTGATATTCACAGTAATTGCATGGAAAATCGAATAATTTATTTAAAACACTATGCAACACAATTAAAACTTTTTTTAAATTTTGTATTTTTAATGGTTTTTAACATAATTAGCAAATGCTTTTTACAAAAATTAAATTGTTTGCATAAATAAAATAAATGCTATATTTGTTATTTTTAAAAATTGTAGTATCTAATTTGTGAAATTGAAAGAACTTATTTCGAAACCACATACAAATTTTAATTTATAATTTTTGTTGTTGTTGCATTGTGTAATACAGAATACCGCATGACATTATATTATGTAATAGGGTTTGATTTGAGCATTTGTTTTAATTAAAACATTGTAAAACTAAACGAAAACCGAATAACGATATTATATACAATATTAAAAGTATGTAGTAAAATTATAATTTTAAATATTTATAATGCGCTAAACGTTTAAATACGATTCATGACTTTGATTTGTGACAAAATTGAGCAAATTAAGTTTTATGATAGTCAAGAGAAGTTTATTTTTTGTTTTAAAATATTGTCAAAAATAACTGTGTTAATTTGTAATTTTTGTATTCTTCATTTGGAATTGTTTATACATGGTATTATCGTAATTGAAATTTATAAAAAATGCATTTGAAAGTATGTTTGGCTGTAAACCGCGGATGAATTGAGAACCTTGCAAAAATTTGTCATTGATGAATATTTCATAAAGGACATTGCATTAAAGATGTCATACATAATATGTCATCATAGATATATCAAAGATATTATGAACATCTTGTCAATTAAGATATCATTTATGTAGTTTTCTTAGGAAATCCATAACAGATATTCTCGAAATTTATAAAAAATGCATTTAGTCTGTAGTATTTTCGACAATTACAATATATACTGTTTTTTCTATGTATTTTCAATTTCGAAATACTTACACTTGGTATTAACGACTTCGAAACGAACATTTTCTTTGTATTCTCAATTTCGAAATCAAATATTTTTCGTATTACCGATTTCGAAATATATAAAAGATGCATTTAGTCTCAAGTATTTTCAACAATTACAATCTATGTAATGTAATTTTCTTTGTATTAACAATTTCGAAATACAAACACTTGATATTAGCTATTTCGAATATTATTAAAAATGCATTTAGGCTCAAGTATTTTCAACAATAACAATATATACAATAATTTTCTTTGTATTCACAATTTCGAAATACTTACACTTGGTATTACCAACTTCGAAGCTTATAAAAAATGCATTAAACTTAAAGTATTTTCAACAATAACAATATATACAATAATTTTCTTTGTATTCCCAATTTCGAATTACTTATACTTGGTATAACCGACTTCGAAACTTATGAAAAATGTATTTGAACTAAAGTATTTAGAACAATAACAATATATACAATAATTTTCTTTGTATTCTCAATTTCGAAGTAATTACACTTGGTATTACCGACTTCGAAACTTATAAAAAATGCATTTGGACTTAAGTATTTTCAACAATAACAATATATACACTAATGTTCTTTATATTCTCAATTTCGAAATACTTACACTTGGTATTACCAACTGCGAAACTTATGAAAAATGCATTTGTACTAAAGTATTTTAAACAATAACAATATATACAATAATTTTCTTTTTATTCACAATTTCGAAATACTTACATTCGGTATTACCGATTTTGAAAAATATGAAAAATGAATTTGAACTAAAGTATTTTCAATTTTTTTTTTAAAGAACAACACATACATCAGTTTATTGATATTCTCAATTTCGAAATTAAATATTTTTGGTATTACTGAATACGAATTTCATAAAAAAATGCATTTAGTCTCAAGTATTTTGAATAATTGCAACAAAATATACAGTGATTTTCTTTGTATTTTCAATTTCGAAATACTTATATTTGGTATTACCGATTACGAAACTTAAAAAAAATGAATTTGGTCTAAAGTATTTTCTATAATAACAACATATACAACAATTTTTCGTATTTTCAATTTCGAATTCAAATATTTTTGGTATTACCAATTTCGAAACTTATAAAAAATACATTTGGCCTAAAGTATTTTCAACAATAACAACATATACAAGAATTCTCTTTGTATTCCCAATTTTGAAATACTTACATTCGGTATTATCGATTTTGAAACGTGTGAAAAATGAATTTGAACTAAAGCATTTTAATTTTTTTTTATAATAACAACATATACATCAATCTCTTGGTATTCTCAATTTCGAAATTAAAAATTTTTGGTATTACTAAATACGAATTTTATTAAAAATGCATTTTCAATAATTTCAACAAAATATACAATAATTTTCTTTGTATACTCAATTTCGAAATACCTATATTTGGTATTATCGATTACGAAACTTATGAATAATGCATTTGCTCTAAAGTATTTTCTATAATAACAACATATACAACAATTTCTTGGTATTTTCAATTTCAAATATTTTTGGTATTACCAATTTCGAAACTTATAAAAAATACATGTGGCCTAAAGTATTTTCAACAATAACAACATATACAAAATATCTCTTTGTATTTCCAATTTTGAAATACTTACATTCGGTATTACCGATTTTGAAACTTATGAAAAATGAATTTGAACTAAAGCATTTTCAATTTTTTTTTATAATAACAACATATACATCAGTCTCTTGATATTCTCAATTTCGAAATTAAATATTTTTGGTATTACAGAATACGAATTTTATAAAAAATGCATTTTCAATAATTTCAACAAAATATAAAGTAATTTTCTTTGTATACTCAATTTCGAAATACTTATATTTGGTATTATCGATTACGAAACTTATGAATAATGCATTTGCTCTAAAGTATTTTCTATAATAACAACATATACAACAATTTCTTGGTATTTTCAATTTCGAATTCAAATATTTTTGGTATTACCAATTTCGAAATTTATAAAAAATGCGTTTAGTTTAAAGTATTTTCAACAATAACAATATATACAATAGTTTTTTTGTATTATCTATTACGAAAAAACATATTTTTGTATTACAGTTTTAAAAATATTTTATTTTCTAAAATATTTAATTTTGTTTATTAGTTTAAATTGTATAATTAAATAGAAATAGAAAGTTATAATAATTAAAAAAAAAAATACTTTTACATTGCTCGTTATTTTTAACAATATTTAGTTAAATGATTTATTAAATTTATTGCATATTAAAGTGACTTGATAGAAGATGGTAAAAATAGCCTTTATATATTTTTTCTTTTTTCAAATAAACAGTTCTATAATTATTAAATCTTCACAAAAATTGTCACAATTTTTTTATATATGATTTTGTTAAATAGTATTTTGTTTAATATCATTTTGTTTAAATATATATTTAAAATAAAACTTAAAAGAAGCTTCCATTATATATATTTTTTATTTGTAATTGGCAGCTGTGTTGTGAATTTAATTTAAAATTTCTTTAAAGTGCAATATTTTTTTTTTCATAAAATGGCACAACTGCCCAAATATATATCTGATATATTAAATGCAATAGAATTGTAAAAAACATAAACTATATTAATGTCTAAAGCACAAATAACTATTAATTATTTTATATATAACTTAACATAAGTCACAACTTAGTTCCATTTTATTTTTAATATATATATTCAAATTATTTAATTTAGTTACTTGATATTATTTTATTAACAGTTAAAAGCGTCCATTGTTAATTTAAAAATGAGATTTAATTTTATAAGTTAATTAATTTTAAGTCACTTATTATATCAAATGCATTTTCTTATTATTTATTAGTATTATTTAGCACAATGTTTTGATTGATGTTAAGCTGGCATTAAAACTTACACACACACACAGACAGAGAGACACACACACATAGACATATCCGAGTAGTAGTATATTTGAAACATACATTTTTAAATTTACCAAAAATATAAAAATATCTAAAAAAAACTACATAATAATATATAGTATATGATGATAGCAAGTAGACCAAATAACTATTACGAATTACATACGTTGAAAATCAATGATAACATTCCCTATATATTATACAACCAAATTGAAAAGCTAAAAAGTTATATTTATGCATTTTCTGGCATTAACTATGAGGTTTATACACAGAAAAAATAATCGACGTGAATATAGCAACCGATATTAATTGCATTCATTAATCAATCCAGCAATAAAATTCACTAATTTACTGAAAAATTTTTCTATTCTTTGCTATATAAGCAATTGCGTTCGTTAATATTATTATTTGTACGTCGTTGCAGCAAATAATTTAGTCGGCAGAGTTTTAGCAAATTGCTGAAACTGCGCCGATTAATTAATTTGATGCATTGACGTACAAATATTCATATTAGCAAACGGTATTGCTGATTTAACGAATAATAGCAAATGTTTTCATTAAATTAGTGAATTTTTATTGCTGGATTGATTAATGAATGCAACTAATATCGGTTGCTATATTTACGTCCATTATTTTTTTCTGTATAGTTTATGCAAAATGAATGTAAAATAATTTATTTCACTTTTAGTTAATATTGTTCTATTTTTTGACAAGTATTTTTACACGTTAATACTAAATTATACAGCTAAATAATGTATTTAAATTATAATTGTCAAAAAGCTACCATATTATAAAATAAAAACAAATGCGCATAATCTTAGGCAATTTAAAGTCAACTTTAAAATTAGAATAGACTTTTTTTGACATACTTTGTTTAGATAAAAATGTTAAAAAGCTGATTTTTAAATTTAAAATCGACTTTAAATTGTCTATGATTATGCGCCAAAATAATTAAATGTCTTAAGCAAAAGTCGATGATTAATAATAACTCATGTTTATTATTTCATTGGAAACCTAAATATTGTAACGTAAATATCTTTCAAAATAATCAATAATATACGTCAAAAAATGTTAAATCAAAAAATAATTTTGGTTTCTTCAACTTATCTAGTTTATCATTTGATTGGCAAGAAATTGTGTTTCTTGGTAATTAGAAATTTGCATAAAAAATTAATTAATAAAGAAATCATTTTCTTGACTAATAAAAAATAATACTAAATAATATTTGTATCTTTAATTTATTTTATTTAGTTTATTTGATTGTGAAAGAATTAATTTATTTTTTAAATTTGTCCAGAATAAGTGTTAAATCAAGAAATTAATTTCTATGCAATTTCTATATCTAACAACTTATTTAGTTAATACTATTAAATAGTATTTCTCACGTCCTTTTATCTAGGATATAAAATGTATACTGAAATTCTGGAGACAAAATTCTTCAATATAAGGCTGAATAATTTTTCTATTGATTGTTAAAAATTTTGTTTCTTAACAAATATTTTTTTGTTTAATAGGTGATTAAATAATACGTGCCAAAAACAGGATGACATTAAAGAAATCAATTTGAAGTCTATAATAATCTCAATGCTTTTTCAACAGTATTTTTATTCAACAGTTGTACTGAAAAATAAACCGGATATGTACCTTATGAATCTAAAACTTAATTACTTAAGACATTGTCATTCTTTAATTAACTCTTTTGCCAAGAATTTAGTTTCTTGATATATTTTTTATCAATCGATTGAAGAAGAAATTCGTACAAATAAGAAAGAACATTATTTTAATGGCTTTAAAGAAAATAAACCCAGTATGGCATTCTGTCAGAGTTATTTCGGTACGAGAAAATTTAAAAAATAATTGAAAGTTCGAGATTGCTTCTAAAAATATGTGATATGATAAATTTTTAAATATCGTACACTCAAAATAAAAAGTCTCTAACAGTAGCAGAAAAGGTTGCCAATATAGCAAAAATGTTTGCTGAAAAGAGAAAAGCGTCGGATTCTGCTGAAACAGTAAATAACAGTTTGCTGTTTCGATGAACTTCTTTTATGCTATTAGAGCAGACAATTTTAGCTGTTTTAACAAATTCATAAAAAAAGAAAATAAAAAAAAATATTTTTTTTTTGTATTTTAATATTTTTTTTTAATTTTTGATATACTTTTTTTATTTTTATATTAATATTTTTTATTATATTTATTTTATTTATTTTTATTTATCTCATATTTTTATTTTACCTTTATTTCACTATTTCACTCTTGCATGCGTGCATTGTTATTACGTATTTATAAGAAACATCTCTTTTAAATAAACATGTTGTCGAATAAGAGTCTACGAATTATAGACACATTTAGCTGCAGCGTCTCGTGACTATTGCGCCATCTAGTGCAGGATAGCTACACTAGCGATATGCGCACCAGTGACACTAGCACGATCTTGATCACTAGCAGAACTAAGATTCCCAGCAAACAGTTCGCTATTGCAGATAAAAGTGTGCTGTAAATGCAAATTAAAGTGTGCTAAAATTTAGCAGTCAGAGTTTGCTATTAATAACAGATTTTTTATTTTGAGTGTATCTTGTCTTTAAATTTGAATGTATGAGAAATATTAAAAATTAGAAGCATTAATGCTACGAGATAGAACTATTTTATCGAAGTTAGTTCGAGAAAGCTTCGAGACATGGAAGACTGGATAAATACGTAATTATGTTTGAACCGATCGATCGATATAGTTTAATTAATATCTCTTCTATTTGCATGAAATTAAGAAATTAATTTCTTTCGCTTAAACAAAATAAACACTATATAATTTTCGCATACTTTAGTTGGTGACTTTGAAAATCTTTAATTAAACCTCGAATTTGGTCACGAAATTTAGTTTCTAGATATGAAGAAATGTTTGTTAAATTTCCTAACAAAAAAGATACAGATTAAGAAATTATTTTCTTGACTATAACCAAATAAAAAAAATATCATTCAAAAATATTTAACTTATTTAGTTAATAATTAATAATAAATTTACTACGTTTATCTCTAAATGTTGTTTCTTGATATCAAGAATTTTTTAATTTAGCTGTACCCTGAATAATTTATGAATATTTCTTTTTGTTTTCATTTGTTTCCTTTGTGTTTCAAATAAAAATTAATGCTAATTTCAGAATTTTATTATTGATTTATAAAGTTTAAACATTTCAAAGCTAGTTTTTGAATCTATAATTTACAAATAAAATATTAGAAATAAATTGAAAATTAATAAAATATAATTGAAATCATAAATTTAAAAATTATTAAAAAGTGAAATAAATTATTGAGCATTATTTTGTATTGTTCATGTCTAGCATAAAGTTTCCATAAATTAAACCTTTATGTAGAGTGTAATGTTTAACTTATAAAACAGTATTTTCATTTAATAAAATGCATATTTTTTACATTTTAAAATACAATTCAACAAAAAATAATGAATAGTGCTAGATTTTCCCATAGGTCATATTATCTTGATGAGTGTTAAAAACATCACCGCAAATTAAACTTTTAATAGTTATAAAGATTTCCATTTTAAATATTGTAAATTAAATATTGTTAGTTTCAAAATGAATTTTAAAATTTTAAATTTAATAATTATTTTATTAAAAATTAAAAAATAAAATTCATAATTTCACATTGTTACCTTTTTAATTTGATTTAAATTTAGCATAACATACACTGAAATTAAATGTATTCTTTTGCTGATATTTTAATAAAAAAATGTCCAACAAAAATATTTTTAATTTTAGCTATAGTTTTTGTTAAATTTTTAAATTATAAAAGATGATTACTCTTTTTGAATTATATGCTTTAATTTTAAATTTCAATTTGTTATGTTAATTTTGAACTTTAAAATTTTGTATAATTTTATTCAGTTTAATAAATCCTATCACTCATCACAACTCTTTCTTGCAATTAATGCAAACGTATAAAATATTATTACACTTTAACCAAAATATGAAAATACTATAGAATTACATAACCATGTCAAAAACCGAACGAAAAATATTGTAACACCGATTCGATAATGAAAGAAAATTGAAATGAAAAAATAAAAATAAAAACAAAATGCAAATAATTGAAATTTATATTTTATGTGAAAATATATAAATAAACTGAAAATCCAAACACATTAATTGTACAATTAATTAGATTAAATTAAACTATCTAAATAAAAAGAATAACTTGTGTTTTATTTATTTATTGTTAATAAAAAATTACATTGAATAAACTCATTATACTTATAAATACACTGCGAATATAAATAACACTTTAAAAATACAATTTAAGATTTAGTACAAATTACTTTATAAATAAAGTGTACTTGCTGAAAGAATGTCCATCGTATTTCAAATCTTTAAACTCCAAATTTTGCATAAAGTTTATATTTTATAGTGACACTTTTAATTTAATAGTGACATTTTAATATCTCTTTTAATTTTATAGTGTTTTCACTATATTCGTATTAATTTTGAAAGTTTTAAAAACTTAACCAGCGTTGGGTTTGCTTATGTTGTCGACCACTTGGGCTTTTAAAATAAACGTATTTTTAATAATATGTATCCATAAGTTCATAACTGAATATTCAAATAATTTAAAAATTTTGATTTTAAAGGTCGAAAATATATAATTGCAAACATTAATATCGTCGGTGATATTGCAAAACCGCCTAACTGCATGTGAAAATGACGCCTAATTTTGTGTTATAATCGGGTTTTTAATGATATGTTGATCGGATAAATTAGATAAATGCCTTTATAAGTTATGACATACTCAATTTTGTATGAAGTAAGTGCAGAATTGAGACTGAAAATAGTTTTCTTTCTTCTGTAAAATTCATTTTGTAAAGAATATTCGAAAATGTAGATAGGCAGTTTTGCAGTATCACCGACGATATGAAAAAAAAAAATCGGCATGCAGGCACATGCCGATTTTTTTTTCTTAGCGTGTGTCGACACGTTTGCATTTTCGTCCATCCAGATGCTCGGATGAATTTCATAATGTTTATCGTATGTATGTTCTTGTATTTTCTGGAAGAAAAACGAGTCTAGAATTTTATTTCGTTTGATCGATGGTGCAGGATATTGGTAGAGAAAGTAGAAGCTGTCACCACAATACCTACACTGGTCGGTCCCCATAACGCATTGGCACAAGCCTGACAGAGGCTTGTGCCAATGCAGCTCAGGCCTATGCCAACGCTGTTATCCGAGCTCGTTCCAAGACTGTGTCAAGACTGGAATGATAACTATGTTACAAGCCTGTATCCCAGACTTGTATCCAGGCTTGTTAGCTCGTTGAAAAATTTTGTGCCAGACTTAATTCTCAGTCTAGTGCCAACACTGTGTTTTAGGCCTGTGTCAAGCCTGTGTCAAGTTATGAATGATAACTATGTTACAAGCCTGCAATTCAGGATTCTACCAAGGCTTGTGTCCCAGGCTTGTACCAAGGCTTGTGTCCCAGGCTTGTACCAAGGCTTGTGCCTCAGTCTTGAAACAAGACCTATGCCCCAGACTTGCGACAATCCTTGTAATACGCCTGATAATTAATTTGTCATGAGCATTGCATTCATTATTCATGTCAATACACTTGAGAGTTGAGTCTGTATACACACAAAAATATTAACTTGGTGTTCAGTTGTTTCATCGAATATTCTTTTGCATCTACCAAAGGTAGTCAGCCTCAACTGAAATTCATTTATGGTAAATAATAGTATGAAGCGTAAACAACTATTAGTTGAAGCAACTGCAACATTGTTTGGGGAAACAAACTTTTTATCCATTTTCATTTTTTTTTATTTCCACGAAGTGTTTGCAACACGTTGGAGCGCTAGGGCTATGTAAAATGACCGGTACCTTATAATTAAATTGGCTACCACAACTAAACAAATTGGTTGTGTCAATTGTATTCACTAGTTGTGTGTTGCAACAACTGAATCAATCGAATGTTGACAGAACTAATTAAATCGGTTGGCAAAAAAAGACGGTTTCCCCAACTGATTCGTTCTTTGGGTGTAGATAAATAAATATGTAAGAGGTTAACAACCAATTTATCAGTAATACTTACGTTAATTTGCAGACCTATTGTTCAGACAACTCCAAAGAGTTGAGTTTATCGAATATATACTCGAATATATACTAGGCATGGGACGAAAAGTAGTCGAGACGGAATTTTAAATTTCTTTCAGCATATGGCGGTTTGGATAATTTGACAATTTGTATATGTAGCTCAATATTGTGTCAGCCTTGTGACAATATTGGTATACCGAGGCCTGTGTGGAGTCCAAGAATGAAAATTGTGCCCAACATAAACTAACAAGGCCTGCTTGTCTTGTGTCTAACCTAAAGCAACAAGGCCTGTTTAAAGTCTGGGAGTGACGCTGGTCCCAGGCTTGTGTCTAATCTAAACTAACGAGGCTTGTTTGAAATCTGGGAATGACAAATGTGCCTGGCTTGTGTCTGGCTTGTGTCAAGGCCTGTATGGAGTCTGTGACTAACGAGTGTACTAGCCTTGTGTTTGGCCCGATATACCAAGCCTTGGTAGTCAAGCTTATAACACGCCTGGCACTTTTGTTACAGCCTCGAAATTTCTATCAGAAATGGGCGCGTGCCGTGCTTTTTTCGTGTCACGCCCGAAAATCTGAGTTCGTGCGTGCAAATATCCGTGCGTGCTAGTTGCTGTCGTGTCCGTGCCTCCAAAATCAGACACGTGCTTATTAAACGTTTTTTTATAGTTTCTACCCCAATTTTAAAAAATCTTACATGGTATTTTAAACTTTTCTTAAAAATCTGTTGTTTTAGTTTTACTTATGGATTTAAGAGAATAAAACAGTAATAATAACAATAATAATAGTTTGGCGCTACAGTCCTGTATAGAACTTCGGCCGAGCTTTCAAACTTAAGTATCAAACTTAATTTTTGAATTATTTACTACAGGGACTAAAATCCTTTAGAATATCGGTTCCGGTTCAGGTTCCAAGATTTTTAAAATTGTGGTTCCGGTTCCAACCAAAAAATTAAATGTGTTTCGATTCCGGTTCCATACATTTATTCATAACGGCTCCGATTCTGGTTCTTTGCGTTCCCAGACAGGGACTATAATATATGATACGGTTTTGGTTTTGAGATTTATAAAATAGCGGTTTTGATTCCAACCAGAAAATCGATTCCAGTTTCGGTTCCACACATTTTTAATAACGATTCCGGTTCCAAAAATCTAAACGGTTTCAGTATTGTTTTTCACGTTTCGCCTGCTTTTTCATGCTTTTCCGTGCTTTTTTCGTGTTTTTCCGTGTATTTTCGTGTTTTTCGTGTATTTTTAAATCTCGTGCTTTATCGTGCTTCTCGTGCGTGTCTGCAAATTTAGTCGTCGGGCTCGTGATCGTGCGTGTCACCTATCGGCGTGCCCGTGCGTCTCCGTGCCATCAAAAACAGGCACGCGCCCATCTTTAGTTGGTATAACCCTTTTTTATGTAGCTCCATACTTTTTTTTTTGTAATTCTTCAAATGTGTTTGTTTTTCGCATAGCAAATTCTGTCATAGGCGGTTGTACTATGATATCTATTTCCTCAGTTGTTTTTTGCTCATAATTTTGACTTTCTTAGGCCTTTTCATATCAACGTGGGGTCTTGCTAATAAAATTTATTTTAATGCAAACAAGACCCAATATTGTTTGTTATCTCACAAAAGACAGGATACACCCCTCCCTCCACTAAAAATTTGCGGTTTGGATATTGTCGAGTTTAATGTGGCCGAATTCAGCAAGGTGCGATATATTTAATAGGGGACGAAAATATTGCATCATCTATTGGTTCTCTTGAGAAGCGTAGGGTTTGTAAGCCTATATTATAGGTATTACAATGGTGTTTTCGAGGGAAATACATGGTCGGATTCCACCAGTTTGTGTGTTCCCTCTTTCTACTCGGGCATATAACCAAGCCTACCCCTTCGTATTCCACCAGGCTTTAAACAGAACCACGCATTACTGAGATAATTTGTCCATTAGTCGCAGGATACATTTGTGGAATAAACTCCCTGTGTTTGTCTTTCCCGACATCTGATATTGACAATTTCAAAACAAACATCCACCGACACTGCTACATCTTTCCTCCCTCCCAATAACCATTAATCTATTCATTCGATGAGATGGGATGATTTTTTTTCCGAAATTTGTAAAGGGTGTAATAAAGTCTGTATGAATTCTATTACAGTTTTTAATTCGAAACTTCTCTGTACTAAATATGGTTGCAGCCATCAAATTTGGCAGTGATGTTTATTAACGTTATTTATATCGATTTGGGTGTGATTGAACAATGGGGCGTGTCACCTCCCATATAACCAAAATTTTGAATATGCAACAAATCTTGATTTATAAAAGTCGTAGTTATAAAAATCGAAGCAAAGTATCATTGTTAATCTTGTATTTACCACATAGAATGTGTCTGTAATTGGAAGGTTCTGGAGGTTCTAAAACTCCCAGCTTTAACAATGCAATAATTATTTTCTATTCTAAAACTATTATAATGTATTAAATTCTACGTACGAGTCCAACTAGTCTAAAAATAAAAACACAAATCTTGTAAAATAAGTTTGCATTTATTTAAAATGATTGCGTTCAGTATTATATATAACTTCTTCTAAACATTCAAAACAGAAACAAAACATGGTATGATATATACGGAAATAATGTCTATTATTAAAATACTCACTGACATACTAAATATATATCTATGGAATTACAAATTAATATAAAAATACGTTAACAATTATTTTAAAGAACAGATATGGAGAGAGAGGGTCTACAAATTAAACTACTGTCATTGGATTGATCTGTCGTTGGAGAGATCGTTCGATCGGTCCATTGGTTTTACTATTTATGTCTTTTTTTTTGGTCTTTGGATTTAATGAAATCATTAACAAACAGCTGCCACGAGCATTGTCGATTCGTCATCGTCGTCAGTTTCATTCGTCCAGACAAATAGTGCGCAGAATCGCCTCGATCACCGAGTACGGATCGCAGTTGGAGCTGGGACGACGATCCTCAAAGTAGCCCTTGCCATCATCATTAACACCGCGTGGAATACGAATTGAGGCACCACGATTGGCAACGCCAGCGCTAAAGTCCTCAATGGAACTAGTCTCATGGTGACCGGTTAGACGACGTGCGTTGTCCTGTCCCTGCTTGGGATCGTAGGCGCGTATGTGACGCTGATGACACTTGGCAAGCTTGGCGACGGCCTCTTCGATGTCGCTGTGGATTAAAATGAGTTTTTTTAAAATGAGGTTCTAAAGTTTTTAATAAATGCTTTTTTCGTGAGGTTAGAGTGTTTAGAACTAAGTTTTAGGGTCGAATTCATTATAAGTCCTAAGTTTTAGCATCGAATATTTTTTTTTTACTATTTACTGATTTCGATGTATAATTAATTCTTAAAATTCGATTTTTTGTTAAAAGCTGCAAGTTTAATTCGCCAAATTCCAATAACTACGACCTCGTATAAAATTCTTTTGATTTCGCCTATAAAATATATGCTTACCGTATGCCGCCATCCTCTCGCATCGTCTTGGTTGAGACATTGGTGTGCGCACCGGCGCCATTCCAGTCACCTGGCATCGGCTTGGGGTCAAGTGTGGCAACAATCTGTAAATCATTTTAAATATCACATAATATTATTTCTTAAGTTTTCCCTACACGTGTTAATACTTACGCCAAATTCCTCAGCAATGCGATGCAACAAAAATCTTGACATCCACAACTCATCACCAATCGAAATACCTAGACATGGCCCTACCTGATATTCCCACTGTGCGGGCATTACCTCGGCATTGGTGCCGGAAATCTTAATGCCCGCATACAGGCAGGCCCTATAATGGGCATCGACCACATCGCGTGCATAAACCTTATTCGCACCGACACCGCAATAGTAGGGGCCCTGTGGTCCGGGGAAGCCATTTTTGGGCCAACCCAATGGATGTCCGTCAAAGTCAAGGAATGTATACTCTTGCTCGATGCCGAACCAGGGTTCCTCATGTTTGCACTTGTTCACCACCTCCAGGCAACTCTTGCGATGATTGGTGTCGGTGGGTGTAGTACCATCGTACTTGTAGGTGTCGCACATGACCAAAATGTTGTTGCCACGTCGGAAGGGATCCCTGTAGATGGCTACGGGATACAGATATGTGTCCGAATTGCAGCCCTTGGCCTGGTAGCACGAGCTGCCGTCATAATTCCATATGGGTAGTTCTGAAAAAAGATGCCTTTCATTAAAAAATCTAATATTTAAAATTTACAAAAAAATAAATATTAACGAATGATCTCATTTCGTTTACGAACTCATTAAAACATTTATATGTTTAGATTTGATATCGAGACGTATTTTATTAATATTAAATACCTTTGAAGTTTATATAGTCGTCATTGACTATATAACCAGACACGGCTTAATTTCTAAAGAATTATCATATCAGTTATTTCATGTTTGATCTGTCTGTCATGCAAGTGCAATTAGTATTTCATACAGAGTTTTGCTTATGTAAACAATACGCATTGTTTGAAGATATTAAATGTTTCATAAACCCAGTGCAAATTTGTTCAAATACTTTATATTTATATTATTCAATACATCTCAATTAACTAATCAATAAATTAATGATATTCAAACGATGTTATTCATAGACCAAAAGGTTCATTTTCTATAATCTAAAATTATACGAAAATGATAGGGTTGGTTTTTAATAATTCCAATATATGATATTCACAGAAAAAGATGATCGAAGTAAATATAGCAACCGACATTAATTGCATTCATTAATCAATCCAGCAATGAAATTCAATAATTTAATGTTGCTATTCTTCGTTAATTCAGCAATTCCGTTTGCTAATATGAATATTTGTACGACGCAGTTTTAGCAATTATAATTGCTATATTTCTGTCTATTTTTTCTGTGTTAAAATGAAATAAAAGTTTGCTTGGTCTTGAGTTCGGTAAGTTGTCGATGACGAAATTGACATTAGTTTATTTAATTTTTCTGATTACGAAAAACGAAATACCATCGGACAGTGGTTTAGAAACGCCTAATGTAGTGAATATTTTTGAATATACTTGAAATAAAAATTGACCGATTAAATTTCGCTGTATAATAAACCGAATTCTCTTCCAAGTTTAGTATATAAAAAAAAACAAAAGTTTTTAATCCACATCTTTAAGAATTCCTGAAATATATGTATTATAATGAAATCCAAACATACATTCTTTTCATTACAAATATTTTATGCAAATTAGCTTTTCCTTCATCGGAGATACTTGGCAGCGAAAAACAAGCAAATCATCAGTGTCAATAATAGAAAATCCCTAATTTCACAACGGGTTATAGCTAAAAATGAAAAGATTCGCCCATTTGGCATGACGAGATTTTTCAATTTTTCAAATTTCATCGTTTTTTTGCTCTAACTCTTTAATGGTGCAAAATAAAACAAGGTGATGTAAGGGCATTAATTGTTCGATTTTAAAGCACCTATCTATTAACATCATTATTTGACAAACATTTTTTTTGCAAATGAAAAAAAAAATCAAAAATATATTTCTAAATAATAATGATGATCGATAGGTGCTTTAAAAACAAACAATTTCTGCCTTTACACCACTATGTTACCTTAAACAAAGAAAAAGTTATGGCAAAAAAACGAAGAGATTCGCCTTTTGGCATGACAACATTTTCAATTTTTCGAATACGCCCTTTTGGTTTTGTCTTTTGTGGCTAGAAATATCCAACAAAGCCACATACGATTTTTCACTGTACACTTGAGGAAAAACTACATTCGAAAATGTAAAAAAAAAAGCAAATATCAAAAATAACACATTCGCCCCTGTGACGATATCTCCTCCCCAGCATACCAAACGATATCGAAACGAATTCGAAACGATATCGTTTGAACGAACATTGTTATCGTTTTCGACTATCGTTAACGATTCGAGAATGATAGCGTTCTCAAAAAAAATGGCTCTATCGTTAACGATATCGATATTGTATGAATTCTCGATATCGAAACGAATTCGAAAATTGACTCAATTTCGATATCTAGACGAATTCGAAAAATTATTCAATTTCGAAATCGAAACGAATTCGAAAAGCTTATTAAATTTCGATACTATTTAAATTAATTTGCCTTGAAATTATCTTTCATAGTGCTGTGCATCAAGCATTCCATAGCATCCACAACATTAAAATTGTTTACCTAGTTGTTTTTGGATTAAAAATTAGTTTATTGATCCAGCAACAAAATATTGCATACTTACTAAATTTTAAAAGTTTCTAACAGTTGCGAAATTTCTTCCAATTTTGAAATTTATTATTTTTTTTTTTGACAAATAATTCAATACAGATTCTATAGAAATTTAACGATATCGTTACAAATTCGAAACGTTATCGAAATTTTATACAATCGAAACTATGTTTATTGGGTCTATACCCTCCTATTCTACTAGTGTCTGTTAAAATTTAACTTTCAGATTGAAATGCAGATTGACGACCACCTGTCATTTACTTGAGGAATTACTTAGTAATCGATTCATCTAATTTTCGCACTGACATCATTTAAAAACATTTGTTTGATATGATACCGAGTGTGGACCGAATAACACCTTCACCTGGTGGGGAGCGGGTGCAATATGAGGCACACGCCAGCTTTTATTGTGAATGCATTCATTGGTGTTGTTATTGTTTTACTTATTGTTTTGTTGCTCTTGTTGTTGTATATTATCAACTTATTTACTGCAATTATTTATAGCGCACAGGGGTACAAAAGTGGCCTAAAATGGTAGGAGACATGAATTTAATTTGTAATAATCCGATACTTCAACTATGTGAACTCTTTTTGACCACCGCTTGCAATGTCTCATTCCACTGTGCAACGCTTTGTTCGTACGTTGAATGCAAAATTATAATTACATCAATTATGAAGAAATCAAAATAATAAATCGCATAACCTTAACGACCTTCAGTAGAAATTAATGAAAAAAAAAATATCTACCGGCAACGACTAATAGTTTTTTCTTTAATATAGCATCAAACAGATAGACTGGCATTGTGTTTTGTGCCGGCAGACATATATAAAGACAACTCAACGGTATTTCACATGTTTTCCGGCTATTTTTGCGCTTCTTGGAACTGTGTCAGAATTTGATTTATTTTAATCAGTTTTTAATAAATATTAATTCATTATAATTTAATACATTTATATTATAAAAATAAATATTAGAAATACAGGGTAGAATTCTGAACAAAAGTAGAATTCTATATGGCTGTATCTCCTAAACGAAGCGTTTTAGAGGGGTCAAAGTTGGCATGTTAATTTTTGCGAATGTATGGGATTATGGGATGTTTTTTCAAAAATTCAAAATTATCTTAGAACTCAAAAAAACCAATAGTGAATTAAAAAAAAATCTTAAAACGGCTGTACTCCTAAACTGAGCGTTTTAGAGAGGTCAAAGTAGGCATGTTCATTTTTGCGAATGTATAGGATTATGGGATTTTTTTTTCAAAAATTCAAAATTGTGTTAGAACTCAAAGAAACGAATAGTGAAAAATCTTAAAACGGCGATATCTTCTAAACGGAGCGTTTTAGAGAGGTCAAAGTTGGCATGTTCATTTTTATGTTAGAACTCAAAGAAACCAATAGTGAATTTAGAGAAATCTTAAAACGGCTGTATCTCCTAAACGAAGCGTTTTAGTGGGGTCAAAGCTGGCAAGTTCATTTTTGCGAATGTATGGGATTTTTTGTTCAAAAATTCAAAATTGGGTTAGAATTCAAAGAAATCAATAGTGAATTCAGAAAAATCTTAAAACGGCTGTCCCCTACTAAACGGAGCGTTTTAGAGGGTCAAAGTTGGCATGTTCATTTTTGCTAATGTATGGATTATGGGACTTTTTTCAAAAATTCAAAATTGTGTTAGAACTCAAAGAAACTAATAGTGAATTTATAAAATCTTAAAACGGCTCTATCTCCTAAACGGAGCGTTTTAGAGTGGTAAAAGTTGGCATGTTCATTTTTACTAATGTACGGGATCACTCATTGATAGAGGTAAGCAACATTAGTAAAGGTTTCGATTTTCATCCTCGTCTAAGTGTGTTTTTGGAACTAAAAATCGAATTTTTACACAAGAGACCACTAATCATTTTTCTTTTGGTTTCAGTTGTAATTATAATAAAAAAAAAATTAAAAATAAATTTAATTTTATTTAAAATATTACATATTAATATTGTTAAGCGTTGTTATTTCAATTTATACACATTTATTTCTGATTTGTGTCGAACAGTTTCGGTTATGGTTTAATCTCTGGTTGAAATAGATAACCCTGGTAGAAATATTTCTAGGGTCATGATTGCGAACTGATTGAATTTTGAACTATTCCATAACGAACATAATCAACTCATGACCACAGCTATCCTAATAGGGGTACAGTGCAAATATTATAACAACAGAAATCCAATATATTGGTCACAATTACAATTTAAGCTCTAGGAGATAATTCTACTATTAATACTCCCAATTTTAGTAATTATTATTATTTATTTAGTCTAAATATTTTATATTATCAATAAAAATTACAAAATCTGCAGTATCATTTTAATATCCCATGACCCCATGACAGAACTCTATAAAGGATTCACCATCTTTTAGGTCATATTAAATATTATAATTTATATGTAATTTAGAAATAATTTTATGAAACACGGAAATCGTCGGTAATTTTTGTTTGTATGTTATCGAATTACATATCATATCGAATTACACATCACATAACTGTATTAAATGCAGATATAAAATATGTTTTTAAATATGCTATATGCTATAATTAAAATGAAATACAATTCAGAGCTAAATTACGTTCTTCCGTATTTTGACGGCTGTTTTGACAGATTGCATGTAATTGAAGAAGCTGCTATAGATTAGTAAAATTTATTTTAAATACACTATAAAAATTCAGATCGAGTTTATTCGTACGAGTTTATATAAATTAATTAAAGGAGATTTTGAATTAGGTTTCCTAATGCAATAAATGTTTTGAATCAAATTAAAATAAATGTTTTTGAAAAAAGCCAGTTCAAGACAAAACATTTTGATTTTCTTACATTCTTTTGGATTTTTTTTTTTAATAATAATAATAGTTTGGCACTACAGTCCTATAAGAACTTAGGCCGAGCTCTCTCACCATTGTGAGCTGTGCTTGTTATATTTGTACTCAAAGAGGTGGGACCTACAGTTTATTGCGGAATCCGAACTGCGGATGAGACATTTCCGCACGTCCGTACGTCCGCATATACAGGATAACTTGAAAAATACATATCCGAATGCGATGAAATTTAGTTTTTATATATTTTAGTAGATAAGTAATAATAAGTTCAAAAGTGAGTACAATTAGTCAACGTATTCAATCTCATCCCATACTAGATATGGGTTTACTTTTTATGATCCCATATATCATATTCATGGCAAAGTTATAAAATTTATAATTAGTTATGAACAATTATCTATCACTACATGCTCAAAAAATGGGCGTGATCGGTGCACATTTTTTTTTTATTTTTATGCCTATTTATGTAGCACTTAATTATAATGCTTTGACATATTTTATTCTTTAAATGTTACCCATATATTTTTGTCATTGATAGCTCAATTTCTTCGACTAATTTTAAAATATTACAAACTATGTATCTTCTTACTTTATCGATTTTTTTTCCAATTTTTATTTAAATGTATTTTTGATTTAAATTTCTGTAAAAAAACATTTATTAAGTTATCCTTTTGAGTTCTCTTAAACTAGTCAACCAATTTAAAAATGTTTTGAGAAATGTTTATTTGATGTTTAATTACCTTTCATTTGATATAACAATTGATCATATCAGTTATTTAAAACTGGAGATATTTACAAATATATGTGACCACCTTTTTGAAAGCTCGATTCAAAAGTTATCCGCCGATATTTCGTAAGCCTATCCAACGAAAAAAATGTCAACCATATTTTCGGAATAAGCGAGTAATTTTATATAATACAAAAATAGTCTTGACAAAAATAGTCCAGATTAATAACTGTTGTGTAGTGTAATTTGATGTATTATGGAAATATGATGCAGAAACTAATTTTAAAAATCTAGGAAATTCCTTTTAGTTGGTTTTAATTTTTAAGTACTTTATATTCATTCAGGTCTAGTTATATTCTTTTCGATTTTTCTTCTTTCCTACGTTGTAGAACTAAAAGTCAACAACTACATTTTCAAAATGCCAATTGTTCACTTACAAAAATCTTAATATATCTTTCAATTTTTGATCGATGAGCTCAATATTTGTACCAAATGATAAGAAAATGTGAATCTATCAATTGGTATTTCAACTTTAAAAATGTATCAATTACTTTTTGTAATAATTACCAATAAAGTTAAAATTTAAGTTTTTTTATAAAAATGTATTTGGTGACTTTTAGTTCTACAATGACGATATATTAACCCCTCTCATATATTTGAAGTTTCAATTTTCAACAGTAGCATTTAAACTGCTACAAAAAAAAACTATTACATGTTATTTCTAATTTGTTTTGTTATTTTTACAACGACCTTAGCCATCAAATCGATTCGACTATTGAGAAAATTAACTGTAATGTGCTATAAGTGATATAAATGAAATAATTTCTATAATATGGTCAAATAATGTACATAAAATAGCAGTGCATAGAAATTGTGAGGTTTAAATACAAATTTTATACTTTTTAGAGCAGTTTACAAGGATAATTTTTATGTTCCCAGCTGAAAATGGCTGAGCCCTAAAGAATTTAGCGCTGAATACAGTTTTGAGTATTCATATAGTATGATTTAATTATGTATTATATTCAGACAAAGTATTAAAATTATTCAGATCTAAAAAAACGAGTACCCAAATTCAAAACTGATCTAAACAGAAAGATTGAACGATTTCGATGTGATACTAAACGACTAAAAAGCTGTATCATTCTGGATAGAATGAAAGCCTATGTATAATTTTTGCATCAGTATAGATTATCGAAAACGTTAATTTAAAGCATAAACGTTAAGATTTTCTTTGGTTGGTTGGGTTATTCCGCATTCAAATTACTTAAGTCACAGCTTCTAATCAGCGTAAAGTTGTTTTTTTTTTATCATTTTAACAAAATTCCTAAACGCCACCCATTGAGAATGTTAACTTAACTATAACATGATTATCATTTTATAGCACATGTAACTAGTAATTAATACAGCTGTTTTTAGAAATCTAATATTTTGCAAAATGTGCATTCAATAGATTGATTTCTACATATAAAAATTGATGAATTTAATATTGCTGTTTTAAATACTACACAGAAAAAACTGTATTTAAGCCTGAAAAAAACTACATACTGTATTTAAGCCAGAAAAAAGTTAAAATAGCACCATAACAAATTGTACTAACATTAAGTCCGTACAGACCTTATTGAAGTTTGTGCGGACTTAACATAAGTTTGTGCGGATTTAATATTAGTACAATTTATTATGGTACTATATTCAGATTTTCAGACAGTCTTTTGTTGTTTTCCATTTTCACAGTATTCAGTTAAGTAATTCATTTCTATATATTCTATATATGGGTAACTATCAGTTAAAGTCACAGTTAAGGCATAACCGAAGATGTGAAACGGGATTATTTAGTAAATGACTTTAGAAAAAATTGATCTAAAATAAAAAAAAAATATATATCTTCATTAGTAAACTTTCAAAATTCTTATTTTCTAAAATGAAATATACATATTTTAATATAAAAGGCCTAATTTTTAAATTAAATATTTGCATCTAAAAATGAAAAATTAACTTTATTTCTGCATTTCAATAGATAGTCTTTTACACTGAAAAAACTTTTTTTTTCTAACACAAAATGTTATACAAAAATTTATATATAAAATTTTAATACTTATAATCGATAAATAACTATAGAAAAATTGTACAGTGAATTTAAGAAATTATTTTCATGAGAATCGATAATAACCAAGGATTGAAACCGTAACCGAAACCGATATCCATTTAAACCCGATTCATTTTTAAACCCGAAACCGTAACCGTTAAACGAAAATCAGTGTTGAAGAAGTGTGCGTCAACGCTGGCTTGACCGTTGCGTAACCTTCTCAACATCTCCTACACGACAGGAGTTTTTCCACCTTGTTGGAAGGTTGCCAATGTCCAGCCAGTCCCGAAAAAGGGCGAGGCTACCCTGCCAATTACCGACCCATTGCAATATGCTCTGTACTCACCAAGGTAATGGAGAGCGTAATTAACTTCCACCTTGTAAACTATCTTGAGCACAACGAATTGCTCAGTGACCGTCAATATGGTTTCCGTAGGGCCAGATCCACAGGTGACTTGATGGCGGTCCTCTCCGAAAAGTGGAATAATTGTATTCACCTTTTCGGAGAGAGTAAGGCTGTTGCTCTCGATATTTCCAAGGCTTTTGATCGAGTGTGGCATAAAGCCCTCGGTTCAAAACTAATTGCATTTGGTGTCGGTGAATCTTTTACTCGATGGATATCGAGTTTTCTCCAGGGTCGTTCTATACGAGTTGCGATGAATGGTGTTTTTTCAGAACAACATTCCATCAATTCTGGAGTTCCGCAGAGTTCCATCCTATCCCCGTCCCTATTTCTGGATTTATCAATGACCTTCTGTCATTGACCCAGAACCCTATTCATTCCTTTGCAGATGACAGTAACATTTGTCATTCATACTCGTTCAACAAGCGCCCAAACTCTTTGGAGATTGAGAGTAAAAGACGCACTATGAATGACACGCTCAATAATGACCTTAAATCAATCTCCGAGTGGGGTGTTGCAAATAGAGTAGATTTTAATGCCAGCAAGACCCAATGTTGTCTGTTATCCCACAAAAGAATGGATTCACCCCTCCCACCCTTCAATATGGGTATTGTGGATATTGCGCAGTCAGCTGCTCTTGACGTTCTGGGCATATCAATTCAATGTGACCTCCGTTGGAATGATCACATATTTGATGTGTCGAAAGAAGTGGCCAAGTGTCTCGGTTTTCTATAACGGTGTAAGACGTACTTCACTCCTGCTGACCTATGCACTGTCTACACTACCTATATACGGCCAAAAATGGAATTCAACAACGTTCGATATATTTAATAGGGGATGAAAATATCTCATCGTCTATTGGTGGTTCTCTTGAGCACCGAAGGACCGTTGGGTGTGTAAGCCTGTTTTATAGGTATTACAACGGTAAGTGTTCTAGTGAAATACATGGCCTGATTCCACCAGGTCGTGTGTATTCTCGTTCTACTCGGGCATCAAACCAAGCCCACCCCTTCGTAGTCCACTCGACTCTCAACAGAACCACGCATTATAGAGAGAATTCTTTCTTCAGTCGCACGACACGTTTGTGAAACAATCCCGATTGTCCCGACATTTTTATACCCTACACTAAGAGTGAAAGGGTATATTCAGTTTGGTACGCCGTTTGTAACACCCAGAAGAAAGCATCTCCGGTATGGAAAAGTATATATATTCTTGATCAGCATGACCTCCTGAGTCGATTTAGCGATGTCCGTCTGTCCGTCTGTCTGTCTGTCCGTCTGTCTGTCCGTCTGTCTGTCTGTCTGTTGAAATCCCTAAGGCTTTTAAAATTGAAGAGCTAGATAAATGAAACTTATAACTTAGATTACTAATATACCTACGCTGTATGTGCGAAAAAATTGGCGAGATCGGTCCATTGTGACCTATGATCCGACCACTTATGTTCAAATACCACATATAAAATGTACATATAAAGATCAATTTTTATGTATACGTGCTTAGGTAAACTTTGTTGGTCAAATATATATTGACATAATGCTCAAATACATGATAATAATGTTTTCCGGCGAAAAGACTTGTGGTTCACAAAAAAAAAAATCGAAATTCGGTACACCTACCCATTTGTAAATATGGGTATCAAATGAATGGAAATTCTTCAGCGATTGAATGTTTGTAGTTTTTTTCAGGATTCGTATACCCTGGTGACCTATATATCACTTTGAATGGTAACCACACATATGTGTAGGGTATTCATAGTCGGCTTAGACCGACTATAATTTTGATAATCCTAACTATCATAATTACACCTACTTTAAAATTTCCCATGTGATCTAACCTTCCCAACTGGTTGATATTATAATAATAATAGTTTGGCACTACAGTCCTATAAGAACTTAGGCCGAGCTCTCTCACCATTTTGAGCTGTGCGTGTTATATTTGTACTCAAAGTGGTGGGACCTACAGTTTATTGCCGAATCCGAACGGCGAGTGAGAGATTTTCATAGGCAATGTTTTACTCTCGTAGGTTTGCCATTTACTACCGAGAGGTAGCGCAGTATAGAAAAATGTTTTTATGAAAAGATGTTGTTAGCCCCAGTCCAGGCTTGAATCGGGGACCTTTCGGCTTGCAGTCCAACGCTCTAACCACTGAGCTACCGCGGCTACAATTTTTGATATTGGCAAACATCAAAACAAACATTCTCCGACACTACTCCATCTTTCCCTTCTCCATTTAATCTATCATCCCTTCTTACGATCAACACTGTGCATTGCATGAATAGGGGGCATCCCCTGAGCGTTGGTTAATTAGTAAAAAAAAAAATCACACTGTATAGCGGTAATTCGACAAAAAAACACACGCTCCTCCAAAAACAAAATAGACAAAGCCTTTTTTTTTCTTTCTTCGATATGCTAGTGTCGCTCATAGTGCGACTATGCATGATTTTTCGCGGGAAATTGTTTTGTACAACAAACACAACTCGTAGGTGTTGTTGTACAAGAAGTTTTTGTTGTCAACTGGATGGTTGTACTAAAATACACACTATTGCAATGTGTGTGTTGGGCGGTCTGTCTGTTGTCATGCAACAAAAACAGAGATAAACATATAAAAAAATATGCCTTTGTTTATGTAATACATGTACATTTTATGAGAAAAATTTACAATAATTTTTGTGAGTTTCAGAACTAAAATTAATAAATTCAATCTCGTTGTCAGAATTTCATCTTAACCGTTAAAGGTTATTTCTTTTTCGATTTTAAAGATGATATCGAACGAGATTTTGAATTTTCTCGTCGTCATAGCTATATTTATGCTTTTTTCTGTTAAAATATAATTCAAATTTTTATGGTAATCGTTTTTAGTTCTTCTTTTAGTAAAATATGTATATTTTTTGTTGAAGAGATTAAATAAAAAATGAAAAAAATAACAATAATATAAAAACCGAAATCGAAATCGTAACTTGGAACCGGTATACCGAAACCGTTTCGTTTTAAAAACTATAAACCGAAACCGTAACTGAAATGAGGAAGAAAACCAAAACCGTCATTCGTTTAGGTTTCAATCCTTGATAATAACCATCGATTTATTATTGAAATCTTTAAATTGTCAAATAAACTCACTTTATTTTAAAATGACAGCTTTGTATTTAGTATAAAAAGAACTGTGTTTTTCTTTAAAACAATGCAAGCAATTTTTTACACTTTGTAATTTATATCCACACTTATTAGATACATTTGTATCTGGAATAAGCAAATAGTTATTAGTGGAACATATGCATTGAATACAAACAGCAACAAAATACAAAAAAAAAATGATTATTACCAAATGCGATGCCGCTTGCAATTACAATTGCGCTGCTGTTGTTCGTTCCATGAACTTGAATTGTTTTCCGTCGATGCCGTTGCCGCCGGAACGCATTCGTCAGATACAACACACATCAATGTACAGAATACGGAACGTGGAAGTGTAAATAAGACGAACTAATGAATTGGCGCGAAATCTAAATGCACTGACTGACTGACTAAATGACTAATAGAGCAATGAGTGCGCTTTCAAATAGCGATATTTAGTGGGAATTTAATTTTCCAAGTGCAAATTAATTATATTTTTTTTTTTATACACTTTTATAATTTTTGGTTTTATTTTAAACACATGCACTATATAAGATCTTCCGGCAGACAGACAGACAGACACTGACTGCCGACTGCACGTGAGTTTAAATCAATTATGGCAGCCAGCTGATTTTCGATATAATCTATAAAAGTAAAGTGCTTTGAACTCGCTCGCATTCAAATTGTCATAGTAATTTTTGTTTAATTTAACTTTAACTTAAATGTATTGTTTAAATAAACCTACTCTAATAAGAGTAACCATTTATATCATAAAAACTGTTAATAATGTCTAAAATTTAAAATAAACTTCGTAATAGTAGCAGCGCATTTAGTAACAAAATTAATTTACATATGCCATTTTCAACTAATTAATCATTTACTGTTGTAATGACGGCATCTTTTTAAAGTACAATTATTAAGCTATTATATTGTATAGAAAAATTATTAACTTATTAGTACTTGCATTGTCCGTGAATTATTTGCATTATTAGAAAATATATCAAGAGGCTAAGTTATTTGCATGTTATTTACATATTTTGTTTTAAATCAATTTTAAAAACAGTTGAGCAATATTCCTAATTAATTTTTTGTTTAATTAATTTTATCAAACATTTACTTATTTAAGACAAGAGATGTGCTTTTTCAGTTTGAGTTTAAAATCGTTATCTTTACTGAGTTCTGATATAACTACAATTTATGAATCTTCTATTACCTCTTATCAGAGTGGAAATTTAGCTCAGGATGAGAGCATTGTCTGATCAGGATTGCCGGATTTCAAAAAACATTTATTCAGGTTTCTTCATTAGTGCCTGATTCAAAACGTGACGCTATTTGAAGTTGTTTCCTGAGGCTTCTCCTTATTTCATTCGATGCATACACAGAAAAAAAATCATCAATATAATGAATTTATTCATAAATATTATGAATTTTTTTCACCAACTATCAGATTCATCATATTGATACCACCGTTCATTAAATGACATATTGATGAATACCTTCAATATATATATGAAATTATTCGTACTATCGAACATCATAGTGAAAAACGAAATATTCAATACAATAAATTTGAATCGTCATATTGATGAATTTCTTCATAATATTTATAAATAACATATTTTTTTACGAATTTTTCAAAAAAATAACATATTTTTTTATGAATTTTTCAAAAATAATTCGAAAATAAAGTGTTGTTGTAAAAATTTTATTTAAAAAAATAACAGATACACATTTTTCGAAAAAATATTTTTTTTGAAAAGTAAAAAATTTTGAAAGAAAAATTAAAAAAGAAAATTAAGAAAAAAAATAAAAAAAAGTTTTTTTTAGAAAAAAAAACAAATATTTTTTTTAATTTCGAAAAAAAATCGTCATATTGATGAATTTGTTCATAATATTTATAAATAACATATTTTTTTACAAATTTTTCAAAAAAAAAAAATTTTAGAAAATAATTCGAAAATAAAGTGTTGTTGTAAAAATGTTATTTAAAAAAATAACAGATACACATTTTTCGAAAAAAAAATTTTTTTTTTGAAAGAAAAATTTAAAAAAAAATTTTAAGAAAAAAAAATAAAAAAAGTTTTTTTTAGAAAAAAAAAATAAAAAAAATATTTTTTTTAATTTCGAAAAAAAATGATTTAAAAAAAAAATCGATAAAAATGTTTTCAAAAAAAAAATATATTTTTTTTTTAAATATATTTTTTATAAATATAACTTTTTATTAATAAAAAGTTGTAATTATAAATAAATAAATAAATAAATATATTATAAAACATGTTACTAGTTTATGCATGTCGAGCAGGCATTATATGAGAAAAAACATAAAAGAACAACTTGAGAACTGAGAAGCACGGCAAAAAATGAACGAACAAAAATATTTTGATTTAAACTTGGTTTGATGAACAGCATTCTTCAATATGAAGTAAAATATGTTGTATTTTATGTTCTTCTTCATTAATATGATGAAACGTATTCTTCAAATACAGTTCATTATATTTAAAACACTTTTTCGACAGTTACCAAGTATTCATCATATTTATGAACGCATTCATAGCATTGATGTCGTCAGTCATTAATATTATGAATGGTTCTTCAATACAATGAATCATGGTTTTCATCAATATGATGTACATTTTTTTTTCTGTGTATTTAAATTCTTCTAAAACTTCAATTATCGATTTTTTCGAGCTCGAGCCCGTATATTTAATATTTTTTAATATGTTCAATATTCGAATTTTTAATAATAATTTTTGAATAATACGAATTTAAATTTTTAGTAAAAGTTAAAATTTTTTAAAAAATGAATGTTTAGGTAGAAATAAAGTTAAACTCAGTAAACATTGAAATTTTTAATAGCAATTTAAATAAAAGTTGACATTTTAATTTTTAAGGTTCAGTTTTGCACTTATATTAAACTTGCATATTAAACTTAGTTTAAACTAGATGTAATTTCGGCTATAACTGCTTACTAATTGTGTATCTGTCCCTAATGTTTAAAGTCATTCAGGCGTTTTAAGAACGAACTATAGATGTATGAAAAATATGGACAAGTTTAAACTAAGTTTAACCAGCGTTGAAAACTGGTTCATAAAGTTTAAATTCTGATTACTAACATCATTTCAATTACATTTTCTTATTAAACTTAGTTCATATTAAACTTAGATGTAAATACGTTTATAGTGTACATATCACACATATTTAAAATGCCATATTAACTGCTTACTAATTGTGTATTTGTTCGTAAAGTTTAAAGACATTCGTACGTGGACAAGTTAAAACTAAGTTTATACTTGCGCTAAAATTCCAACCACTAAAATGATGGGATATTTTTATTTTTTTTAAGAATCTAAAAAGGCAATTTCATTATGATGATAACTAATAAATAGCGATTAAATTTTTAATAAAGATAATTAATAAAACTAGTAATTTCAATTATATGTAATTTTTTTATCGCTATAAACCGTTTTAGTAAAAAATATTAAATCTGAAATTTATTTTTTTTATTACCAAATTATACCTTAACTATTTTAAAACTATATCATTATTAGGCATAATTTTTTTGATAATCTAGAATGAAAAGCAATAGATAGGATTTTTAATAAAATTTATCCTATGATATCGCTACCCAAGTAACCACTATGTGGCTAAGTAGTAGCCAGTAGTCACAATTGCCATTAATGTTTTGTTCGAAATCATGCGAAATATACTTATTTGCCACCCAATTGCAAGTCGAAAATCCCCGGGGCGAAACTTAGTTGCCACAAATTTGAATCTATTAAAGTGTCGGTTCACCTATTTGGAACTTGAACTATAATTTTAAATGTGGAATTTGTGTGGATTAAAAATATAAATAATAAAGATTCTACTTATTTACATTAACGTAAATATTTGTCGCAGCCGCGGTAGCTCAGTGGTTAGTGCGTTGGACTGCGAGCCGAAAGGTCCCCGGTTCAAGCCTGGACTGGGGCTAACAACATCTTTTCATAGAAACATTTTTCTATACCGCGCTACCTCTCGGCAGCAAATGGCAAACCTACGAGAGTAAAATATTGCCTATGAAAAAGCTCTCACCCGCCGTTCGGCTTCGGCAATAAACTGTAGGTCCCACCGCTTTGAGTACAAATATAACACGCACAGCTCAAAATGGTGAGAGAGCTCGGCCGAAGTTCTTATAGGACTGTAGTGCCAAACTATTATTATTATTAAATGTTTGTCGTGGAATAAAACAGTCCATAATATGAAAAATATGCTATGGCACAATAATATTAGTATTTACGAACAGAGTTTTGGAATAATTACAACTGAATTTTAACAAAGTTTTCGGGTTGAACCTTATATCTTTACGCGCACCTAAAAAATTAAATTTGTGAACATTTGTTAAAATACTGATTTTGGTTAGATCTTAAATTATACTATTCCAACTGTCCTCTTTTACACCCAACGTTTCATGAACATATGTAATAAATATTATGTGTATAATAATCTATATTTATTATTAATTAGCTATATTATTTATAAACATGTTCCTATTAGGTTCTTCATTATATACATGTCACATATATGGAACATTATGCATTTCACATAATTTGACACTATTTTGCCACGTTATACAAACAAAGTTAGCTCCGACAATTATTGTATATGTTCCAATATCGGAATATATAACTTATATATCACAGCATTGTGACATTATTGCATATGTTCCACACCTGTTCTTAGCCACCGCTTTGGAACTAAATTTATGTTCCATTATCAGAATGTATGACTTATGTATCACAGTATTGTGACATATTATTGCGTATGTTTCATACATATTCTTAGACACCGCTTTGCAACTAAACATTATCAGTTTTCATCGTTGGTGTCAGAAGTAACTTTAAAGTTACACATATGCCACAAAAGTTTGTGGCAATTGTCGTGCCGTGGTGACTTGGGTACTTCAGTCGTTTTATACTCAGAAAAAATTTCCTATAAGTTGTTCAATAGGACAGTTTTATTCATTGATTAGTATACGAAAAAAATATTTATAAACTCCAAAATATTTTAATTGTATTCAATAGTATTCAATTAATGGCATATACCGCTCAAAACAATACTCAATGCAATTGACTAATTTAAAAAATAAAAACTATTGAATCTCAAAATTGTATGATCTTTTTTTTTGTCTGATATTAGAAAAGTTTTCGTTTTCTGATAAATAGAAAGAGGGAATATTTATTTTTTAAAACATCCAAAGAACCATAGAATTGCTACTATTTATTTTATAGTATTTAAAAATAATCGTCAAAAGGTTTGTAGGTTATAGAATTTTCTGTTAATGACTTATAAAATATCGTTTCAACATTGTAATTTAAATACGAGATAGGCAAGAACCGGCTTTATATTTTAAAATATCCGAACTCGTTTCTTAGGGAATCTACAAAAAAAACATTTAGTTTTTCTATTTTTTATACTATGAATAAAAATAACAATTAATGCGTTTATAACAAAAATAGGACATTTAAAAATAATAATTTAATTTTGTACATATTTCGGACGAATTTATATTTATTTCTCCTATTAGAATAGCCATGATAAGGAGCTGATTATGTTGCTTATGGATCTGGTTGGATTAGGACAATACAACGTAAACTGATCAGTTCCCGATAATAACCAGATCATGTTGATTATGAAACAGGTTACGTTTTGAAAAGACAACAGTTCACTGAATAGTTCCCGATTTAAATTTCTATCTGTGAATTTCGACCGATTTTGAAATTTTTTTATTTTAATTTCCTTTTCTCCATATAAACAAAAATGTATTTTCAAAATTATTTAAACGGTTTAAATTGTTTTGAAAACCGTGTTTTCTATTAAATAGAAAATTTCAACTTGTTGAATAGATTCAGCACTCTAAATTTTTGTGTATATTTTATATCACTTACCGCTTGGATCATTGGGCAGAAAGTCCAAAGTTCTGTCCTTGCAACGCAGATCCTCGCCAGTACCGTCGATCCACACATATGTCGCCTGTACGATGTTCTCCTTGAGCGGCAACGTTAAATAACGATCGAGAATCGTTTTGTTAATTTGGGCATTGGGTGAATCTTCTAAAATTCTAGCAGACATTCTGTAAATATTTTTTGGTTGTTATAGTTTAAACCACACAATTAAACACTTCATTCAATATTTCATGTTTCAAATTGAATTTCTTTTTATTTCAATTTTATATTTTGAATTTTGAAATACACCAACCTGATGCAAATGCAATTGGAATGATATGGAATTTGAAACGGATATTTCGATGCGAATGTGAATTTGGCACAACCGTTAGTGGAACGCAACTAAACTGAAACTAGTTTTTCCTGTCAATTTATAAGAAAAAATGATTAGTTGTTGTTGTGTTTAGTTGCTGTCACTGTCACAGTGCTCGCCTCGCACTATGGAAAGCTAGAACAACAACAACAACAAAAATACACCAACAAACCTCAACTGATTTTCGCATTGTGTATGTGTGGGTGTGTGACATGATAATGATGTTTGTTCTTTAATGACCCACTAGGAAATTAATTGACATTTTTGAAAAATGTATGCAACGTTTATGATATTCGTATTTTAATCAGCTAAGAATTAAAGTTTAAAGTAATAATTGTTAATTTATAATATACATTTTTTTCTTTTTGTATGAAAAGTAATACTTTTAAAATTTGTTCACTAAATTTTGTCAAACTTAACATTTTTAAATATTTAGTAAATTAAAGAAAACATTTGTATTTTAGTCCAAATTACAATTTTAAGTAAAAAATTTGAGTTTTTTTTTATGGAATATTTAATCTTTAGTGTAAAGTTGAATATAAAAGTTACAGCGAATATTTTAAAATTTCAGTGATCATTTTGGATTTTTAGACCTTTAAATCAGATTTAGAGATTTAGATATTTTTATTTTGAAAAATTGAATTTTAATGTAACTTTAAATATTTTGTAAAATTGAATTTTAATTTAAAATATTAAAACTTGAATTTTTAAAATGGAAAAAAAGTTTTTGATTTTGATCCTTAGTATGCCTTTTCTAGTTTATTATTAGAACCTAAATGTAAAAGTATTTTCTTAAAAACGTTACATACTTTAAGAAAACTGTTGCAGTCAAAATCAGCGATTATAGTATTGAAAAGTGCTTGATTTGTATAAAACAATATTATTTGACAATACTTAATATCGTCGTTGTAGAACGAAAAATACATCAAATCCAAAATATTCATTTACAATAATCATTATATATCTGCCAACTTTTAATCGATGATCTCAATTTAGTTTACCACATGATAAGAAATGTAAATCTATCAATTGATATTTCAACTTTTAAAATGAATCAATTACTTTTTTATAATATTATTCAACAAACACGAAATTTAAGTTTTTCATAAAAATGTATTTGATGACTTTTCGTTCTACAACGACGATATGTATTAGCCATTTCACTCACACCATATCGATCAGAGGTTGGATCTCACACTCTTCGATTTCAATGGAATTTGGGTAACTGTTAGGAATTGTATCAGTATTCAAAAAGGCCTATCACGCCTAGCCAGAAACACTTTCAACCCAAAAGTCGTGGGAGAACTTAAATGTTTTAAAAATATGGTTCGCACATCCCCCCGAGTATTTAAAGACTAAAATAAAAAAAAATCGTAAGCGGGTTTTTTAAAATATCGCGGTTTCAATTTTTTTTGTGCGGTTTTTTAAAAATTTTTTTTTTCTTTTATTTTTTTGTTGCTCAAACTATTAACTATAGCCACTAAAATAACCCATAAAAATTTCACATAATTTGTCCACTGTTATGGGTCATAATTAGTGGTAACAAGTGCGAAAACATAGTTTTTTTTTTCAAAAATAGTCCTTTTTTGAGAATTATATCCTTAAATACCATTAAATGGTCTATATACGGATTAACGTGCATAAAAGTATGTATAAAACAAACCAAAAACCATTATCTTTAATAGTTTATCCGTTATCTTTAATAGTTGTGAAGATATAACAAATCAAAGTAAAATTTTCTTGAAAATTTGGTAAAAAAAACGTTCAACTTTTAGTAAACCATAAATAATTGAATTTTAACTAATCAAAAAAAAAAAAAAGAAAAAAATTTATTATCAAAAAAATACTTTCAAAAAACTGCACAAAAATTTTTTTTTTTATTTTAGTCTTAAAATACTCGGGGGGGATGTCCGAAACATATTCTTAAAACATTTAAGTTCTGCCACGATTTTTTGGTTGAAAGTGTTTCAGGCTATGCGTGATATGTATTGACTACTTTCCAGAGATTTAGAAAATATTCAGTCGAATCGATATCGTTTCGAGACTGTTTCGAAATGTCGAGGAATTCCTTCAATCTCTATTACAATTAATTATGATTTAGTATCTAGTAGATACTATATACTACGTATATTATACTACAATTCGTTCTAAGATGTACGCAGATATCGTAATGAGATAATGAAGTTTATTCGAAACGAGAAAAAAACGATTCTGTATCGATATCGCATTGAATATCGAGATTAATTCGAAAAACATTGCGATATAGATGTGCAAAATATATAAATATCGTAAATTTTATTGTACGAACAATTAAAAAAATTAGTTGTGATAAAGCAAGGAGATCGCACATTTTTATCGCTGTTATTTCGAGAAAAACTTCCGAAACATGTCCGGAAATTGTAATCGAGCTCGAATGAATTCTTCGAAATCTCGAAACAGTCTCGAAGCGATATGTAATCGAATGGCAGGCTGGGTAGTTCAATGTTTCAAAAATAGAGCAAAAAATATTTTTTTGGATTTAGAAATCAGTAGAACAAACTTAGTCAAAATGCAAAATGTAAAATCTGATGTTTGTCTTTTTTGATCAGAGCAATGACAAGTTTTACTAAGAATTTGGCTAATATTACATAATTTATCTACTTTGAATTTGGATGGAAAGCTATAAATTTATTTTAAAAATTTATCTATAGAAACTGTAGCCATTTAAAAAAGAATATATCGTCGCTGTAGAAGAAAAGTCACCAAATACATTTTTTCCGTTTTTTTTGCATTTGCTGTTATACACTTTATATACCTTTTTATTGCGAAATTAGTGGTTTTTCTAAGTTCAGTATTTTGATAAAAAAAATGTTAAAAATCACTAGTCTATATATATTTTATCAAAATACTAAACTTAGAAAAACCACGAATTTCAACATAAATTGGACTGAAAACTTAAATCGAATACTTTTAATATATTTTATATGCATCTAAAAATATTCTTCTTTAGTATCATTTTCTACATACATCACATTTATTGTATGCTTTGTTGTTTTGGAGTTATGACCGTTTTTAGAGTGGACTGTTACGTTACTTTCTTTGGAAGTAGATTTTAAGTTGTTTTACATTGTTAAAAAAGTCTGCTATTTTGTTGGACAATTTTCAACGTGCAGTGCAAAATTTCTAAGCTTTACAATAAGTAATAAATTTAATATTTTTAATTACGCTGAAGACATTTTTTATGTTATATAGAAAGAAATATGTTAAGACTTTTATGGTACAAAAAATACTGTTACGTGCGATAAATTCTTCAGATAAAAAGTAAAAAAAAAAAAAAAAATTCTTCAGATAAAAAGTAAAAAAAAAAAAATGGTTAAATTTCACAATATATAACATTAATTTTTTATTTTTACGATTAGATATTCAAGAAGTTCCAGGAAATTGACATTGAGTTGGAAGCAATAATGAAATTTGTCATTGAAAGTATGGTTTCGTTTTTGAGTTTTGCTCCATATACATTTCGAATTGAACATTTTTTTAACACAAAATCACTAAGCATCAGAACTTGTAGACATTTTTAATTTAAATTCTATGTTAAAGAGCTCAAATTAATAAAAACCACTATGTTAATCTCAAATTTTGAACTCTATAACGCACTAATATAAGTACCGATTTCCCATATAATCTATATCCCATACCTAAAAATTACATTTTGCGAATAATTGATTTTTGATTATGAAAAATATACAAAAACCTCTGTAACTGAATTTTTCAAAACTGCTACATGGTGACTTTTACTTCTACAACAGATGATCAATATGAAATTTTCCTACCGTGTTGCACAGTGCTCAGTTATTCTCTTACAATTTGGTTACAATTAGAGAATATGTTTGTCGATGATAATACTCACTGATTTTCACAGACTCACACAGGCACACTTGGTGTGTGTGCGTAGAATGCAAAACAACTACTACATGCAAAAAATGTCATTTCAACTGACAGCTACCGTAACAAAAACACTTTCTTTAAATTGGACAATCTCAAATCAAATATTTATGTATGATTTGTATTGTTTTTGTTTTCTTTTGTTCACGTTGTATTTTTATTGTTCTGATTAAATATAGTATTTATAAAATTCGTGTTCTGTTTTTGTTTTTGTATCCTACTAGGAATATCCTTGGTTAAACTTACTCACTCATTTTGGCACAAAATTCTTTTTTTTTTTGCATTCACAGAGTTCCTTATAGCACTTTTGTTATCGAATTAAAATATACGCATTTAAGGTACAGATATTTATAAGATTTTCTCTGCGAAAAATATACTTAATACTTACCTTGTTTTGTGTTGTTTTTCTATTTAATAGTATAAATAATTTCATGAATCTTGTTTCCCATTTGTTTCCCATTTTAAACTAATATTCTTTCGTCCAACTCATGTTAGATTTTTTTTTTTTTGTTACAGTTCAAGCAAAAATATTACTTTAACATTACAAGGGATTGAAACTGAAGTTTTATGGTTCAATCCGGCATGATATCGGAATCAGTATAAGTATGTAAGTATTGCATTCAATTATTATATATTGAAAATTTGTGGTATTTTGTGAGAATTTTGGTTCATTTGGTCGAAATTTGTGAGCATTTTCAAGTTTGGCATTTCGACAGAATTCTTAAATCAATGCTGAACAACTAGAGATTAATAGCACTACTCTACAAAACGAGAAAAAACACAAATATAATCAATTATTTCCCAGTATGCCATTCGTATCGATATCGTTACGAGATCATTGCGGGTAGATAGAGAATTCACACGATTTCGGACTCGTTCTCGTAACGATATCGAACGTCAAATTGGACCTAGATGGTCGGTAGATATCGGAACGCTCTGTCGGAGTTTTCTCGATACGATTTATGGAAATCGGAACGATATCGAAGAAAAAAATGATCAAAGTTTGAGATTGCTGCGAAAAATATTACGATGTCGATTTGATAAATGTTTAAATATCGTATCTTGTCAAAGAATTTGAATGTACGAAAATATTTTTTAGAATTAGAATCGAGAAAGCAACGAGTTTGAACTTTTTATCGAAGTTATTCGAGAAAGCTTCGAGATATCAGAGGTCTCCGAGACATGGCAGACTGGGTTATTATAAATATAATTTTATTTACAATCGAAATTTTTGGATAAAATGGTCACATTGTTGCAGAACTTACAAAAATAGTTTTCCACAGAACATTTGAATATATCGTCACTATCAAGGGGGCGAATGTGCAATTTTTGATATTTGCGTTTTTTTCCATTTTTTAATGTAGCTTTACCTCAAGTACACTGTGCCAAAATGGTGTGTAGTTTTGTTGGATATTTCTAGCAACAAAAGGGCGTATTCGAAAAAATGAAAATCTTGTCATGCCAAAGTGCGAAACTTTTCGTTTTTTTGCCATAACTTTTTATTAGTACGAAATAAAATAGTAGTGTAAAGCTATTAATTGTTTGTTTTTAAAGCACCTATCGATTGTCATCATAACCAAAATTCGAAAAATTATTTTTAAATAATGATGCCAATCGATAGGTGGTTTCAAAACAAATTATTAATTACGTTACACAACTATTTTATCTTGTACCAATAAAAAGTTATGGTAAAAAAACGGAAAGATTCGCCCTTTTGGCATGACAAGATTTTCAATTTTTCGGATTTTTTTGTTTTTTTTTTTTTGCTATAACTCTTTTTTGGTACTAGATAAAATAGCGGTGTGAAGGCATTAGTTGTTTGTTTTTAAAGCACCTATCGATTGGATTCATTATTTTAAAATGGTTTTTTCTATTTTTATCATTTTCAGGAAACATGTTTGTCAAAATATTTTTAAATAAAGATTCCAATCGATAGGTACTTTAAAAACAAACAATTAATGCCTTTACATCACTATTTTATCTTGCTCAAATAAATAGTTATAGCAAAAAAAAAAATATTTGTGTTTTGCTCAAGATATAGCCACATAAAATCCATATTTAAAATTCAGTATATTGTCCAATTTCTAAGATATTTTATATATGTTAAGATAATTGATGAATAAACCAAAATAACAAAAAAATTGTTTTTTTTTTTTTTTTTTTACTAATTTTTAAAGCAGTTCAAACTTTTAAATTTGATTTCCCAATATTTTAAAAAATGCACATTCGCCTCTTTGGCATGATAGTCACGATATATAAAGCAGCATCCTCAAATTATATAGAAATAATGTATAAAATATCTATTAGAAAATTCTTATTGAGTTACGGAATCATTACGACTTGTAAAAATACAAAAAATAGTTACTATATTTCACATATGACTCTCTCTTGAATACAGGGTATTCAAATCAAATACTCTACAATCATCAAAACAACCCTAATAATTGCGGAAACCAGTTGATTTCAATTTAGAAACTATCGCACATTAAACTGTTATGTACTTAATTCTGTATTTACACTATTTTGTTTTAAATTATAACAAACAAAAAAAAAATAGTTATGACACCCAATGTTGCAATGAGCTGTGTGAAAGAATTTAAATTTGGGACTTTACTTTTGAAGGGTAAAATACTCATCAAACCATTTATATTATTTAATACTGTTGTATAGTTTTATTATTATACCGAGTGTCCAATATATATTCACACCAGAAAAAAGTAGATTTTTATATTAAAAAATTACAATGTACAAAAAATTACAATGTATTTCTAGGTACGAGAAATTATTTGAAATAGGATCGATATTGAAACAAAATATATTCAAAGTTTGAGATGGCTGCTTTTACTTTTATATATTACGTTTTTCGATATCTTGAATTAAATCAGAGATATTCACAATATTATCCCACAAACTAACTCAAATTAACGAGAATGAGTAATGAGAGTAGCGTCGGTAGCTCAAAGTTAGTGCGTTGGACTGCGAGCCGAAAGGTCCCAGGTTCAAGCCTGGACTGTGGCTAACAAAAACTTTTCATAGAAACATTTTTTATACCGCGCTACCTCTCGGCAGTAAATGGCAATCATGCGAGAGTGCATTTCGAGTAAGTGTCCAATTCGGGGAAGTGGCAATTTCGGGGAAGTGTTCATTTCGGGGAAGAGTCCATTTCGGGGAATTGTCCATTTCGGAGAAATGTCTATTCGGGGAAATGTCTATTCGGGGAAATGTTATTTCGGGGAAATGTCCAATCGGGGAAATGTCCATTTCAGGGAAGTGTCCTTTTCGGGGAAGTGTCCATTTCGGGGAAGAGTACATTTCGGGAAATTGTCCAATTCTGGGGAAATGTTCATTTCGGGGAAATGTTGTTTTCGGAGAAGTGTCCATTTCGGGGAAAAGTCTATCGGGGAATTGTCCATTTTAGATAAATGTCTATTCGGAGATATGTCCGTTCGGGGAAATGTCCATTCGGGGAAATGTCTATTTCGGGGATGAGTCCATTTCGGGAAGAGTCCATTTCGGGGAAGTGTCCATTTCGGGGAAATGTCCATTTCGGAGAAGTGTCCATAGCGGTGAAAAGTCTATTCGGAGAAATGGCCGTTCGAGGAAATGTCTAATTCGAGGAAATGTCTTTCGGGGAAGTGTCCTTTTCGGGGAAATGTCCATTACGGGGAAGTGTCCATTTCGGGGAAGTGTCCATTTCGGGAAAATGTCCATTTCGGGGAAGTGTCCATTTCGGGGAAATGTCCATTTTGGGGAATTGTTCATTTCGGAGAAATGTCAATTCGGGGAAATGGCCCTTCGGAGAAATGTCCAATCGAGGAAATGTCTATTTTGTGGAAATGTCCCGTCGGGGAAGTGTTCACTTCGGGTAAATGGCTTTGGGGAAATAGCTTTCGGGGAAGTGTCATGCTCCGGTAGGTCTCACCACTTTGAGTACAAATATAAATGGTGAGAGACCTCGGCCTAAGTTCTTATAGGACTGTAGCGCCAAACTATTATTATTATTAAATGTAATGGGATGGTTTTGGTTGTCGGAACAGATTTATTTTGGGGATGTAGCACCTATTGCATAGATACGATTTTACAGTCACTTCATTACAAAAATGTTTAAAAGTAACAATAAACTATGTATTATATCAGTTATTTTGTTTCCACGATAATTGCAGCGAAACCTTAAACTTAAATAAAACATTACAGCATTTATTTAAAGTGGTGCTGGTGACTAAATTTATTGTAATTGAATTGCGTGCAGACCAGTAAATTGCAGTAGAAACAACAAAGTAAAACTAAAACAACTACAACAAAGAGAATTATTATTAGTTTGCCTAGTTATAAACGCGCCCACGTAGGTCAAACCAGTTAAATACAACGGCTGTTGGATAAAGTATAAAATAAAAAATTAAAAAAATAAAACAAAATATCTCCCAAGTCACTTGATTTAGTTGATCGCTTCAGCGAGCCCATGATTTTTATAGTAGTAGGGGTTGCAGATCGACCAATTGTCTATCGGCGAATGTTGACTTAGTTCCATGGGGGTAAAGTGTGTTGCACGTTTACTATCATTGTTTCTACTTGATTCAATTTGCTAGTTTTTATTTTTACACACACACTGATTTGACGCTTATTTAGCATATTATGGAACTTATCTAGTATGGAATTTTTGTCGATTTACAAACGAGTTAAATAAATAATTGAGCCTGTTATATAATATAAGAAGTAATATAAAAGTTTTTGACCTTAATATAAAATTTCTTTAGAACAGTGCCATAATTCTATTGAAATAATATATAAAAATTGGGCAATTTTGATTAATTTTGCTAATTTATTCAAAACACGCGATTTATACAAAAAATACTAAATATATTATTTTGTCATTGAAATTTATGTGTTATATCATTTTTTTTTTGCTACTTAAAAAGCTAATAAACTAATCTGTTAAAAAGAAATCTGGAATCTTATAATTCGCATAGACACCGCTAAATTTCAAAACCCAGCCAGTGCCATCATAGTTGACCGTTTTATGGAAACGCACGGTAAGATAACTTTTTTCGCTCTTGTACACCTTGGGATTGTCCTGCAAAAATAAACAATAGGTACTAGTTTCAAAATAACAATAGAGACACTTACCTCGCCACAGAATGAACGCATTATTATTTCCTGTCCATCAGCAGTATGCTCAATAATTTCCAAATAATCGGAATGACAAGTTGTCTTGGCGCCCATATTAAAAGCTATAACAAAAATGATAAAACAGAGAAAGCATTGGTTATAACAGCTATTTATTTTTGATCCAAACTATTTATTTATTGTCCCCCAACCCGCCATTTCTCGGAAACATTCGTGGTCGCAAAGATTATCAAAATAACATCAATAGTTTGATCTCGTAGATTTATCTCTAATTGAAAATACACCCAGAAAAAATACTATATAAATAATAGTTTTTTACTATTAAAAATAGTTAATAGGATAAATTATTATTTTAATCGGAAAATACCATTAAATACTAGAAAATACCATATCATTGCCATTGAGTTTATATGAAAAGATTTATTTTTTGTATATTATTAAATCAATAATTTTCTTATTGACCAATTTCAATGGGATTTTTTTCGGGGTGTACATTCTGATTTTATAATTAGAAGCGATATTTTCATCGATTTGAAGCAATTTCAAATTACGTAATATGTCTCGCGTACCGAGAAAACTCCAACAGAAATAATGCATCAATATCCAAATTGACGCTCGATATCGCTACGAGGTCGTTTGAAATCTCCTGCAACTTGCAATGTTCTCGTAACGATATCAAAACGAAACGATATCGAAGAGTCTCTAAAATTTTCACTTACCCTCAAACTTCAGTAAGACATGTAAATTGCTGGGCACTCTGATATTCCAGCGACAATCGCTATTTTCGCGCACATGCGTCGGATAGAACGGACTCGATATAACACCTCTTGTATTATACAAGTCGCCACCACAACCAGGTCCTTTGTCGCTGGCCAAATACGTAATATCGAAACTTGAAAAGATGCTGGACATTTGAATGCGCATGCGTAGCTCATTGTGTGTCGTGAAAAGACTTTGACCCGCCGAAATGTATTGACAATCTCTGCGCAACGAAGTGTTCGTCTTCGTTTCGAACACCTCAATGTATTCCTTTGTACAATCGATTTCCGAGAAAGATGTGTCATCATAATAGATACTGAGTGAATAATTTTGGGGTGCTTTGATGTATATATCGCAGTGATCGGCCGTCTCTTGGATTAGAATACGTCCTTGGGTACCGGTATAATTGCGGTAGCAACCTATTTACGAATAACGATGTATTGAAATCCATAATACAGAAATATATAGCTAATATGCACATACCAACACCTCCTGTTGCTTTAAATTTAAAACCCGCCTTTTCTATGCTGCTGTCCGTTTTAAACTTTACGTAGATTTCTTTGGAATTAGCAAAGTAATCATCCGGCACAATGCTGCCACAGTAAATGTGCTCCGTCGCAATGTTAAACCAGTCGGAGCTCTTATCGAACCCGTTGAAGATCACGGTGTGACCGTAACCTTTCTCAATTTTGTCCGCATCCTGATAACGAAAAAATAAATCAAGGTTTAGAAAAAGTTTCTGAATCTAGAATTTAAAAGTTGTTATGAAAAACACAACACTTACTTCCCCACTGTAAATCTTAAGCGAATCATATGCACAACTACCATTCGCATTAGCACCTTGTACGTCGAATTTTTCAAATTGCAAATGAATATTGTTATCGCTCTTAATGCGCCAAAAGCAATTTAGGTTTGATGGATAGTTGCCATTGCTGCTATCCGGTGAACTAAGTGTTATGGTCTGAAATATAAAATTATAGAATATACGTACTTTTGGAATAATTAAGTGTTTTGAAAATTACCCCCGTTCCATTAATCTGCACATTATGATCGCCACATGTCATTGGCAATGACTTCACCTTCGCCTCAAAGCCAGTACTTGTTACTACTGCATCCGATACAAACCGAGCAAAGAGTACATTCTTCGAGGACATTAGTGTTGGCGGAATTGTGTGACCACAGAAGATACCAATGACATCGCCAAAGGGACCAGCACCATCGCGCAACTCAAGGTAGTCACTATTACAAGTATCGGACTCCTCAACATGAAAACTACTAAATTCTATTTGTAATTGATGTCCAGGCAATGTAGTGAATACATAGGCACAGTCTAAATTATCTGCATAAGTGCCTGAATATGCATTGAAGGAGTAAGTACTATTATCGACTCCCAAATATATGTTTTTATCACAATTGGGTATGAAATTGATTAATGCGCTGAAACCGCGTGACGGCGTGCTATCATCCGTGAAGCTATGTATAAGACCCGTATTTGATGATATAGTTAACATGGGCAGATGTCCAGTCAAATTACCGCATAATTTTGCCAGACGTTGATCGAGCACAGGTACCAGTCCCTTGTAGATGTCAACCGAGTCATAGGCACATTCTAATTGTCCCTCAAAGTCGAGTTCTTCGAATTTAATAAGAATCTTATAGTCTGGTGGTGCGGTCAAGTTCCAGAAGCAGTTACTATTTGAAGGAAAGCTGCGATCGGTTTGTTGTTGCGGCGTTTTGATCTTTGTGGCATTAGTAATAATGCCACCGCATTGATTGGTTCCAAATTCCATTTGGAATCCTTTGCCACGGAACGACATATCCGTGCGCAGCACAACTGAAATTCGATCATTTGAACGGAATTCACGTCGTTCACTTTTGCCACAAATCACCGTTTCACTGTCAATATAGCCTTCCTTCATATATATTGTGACATTGTCAAAGATGCATTTGTTAATGGGTGAATCTTCAATATCAAAGTCGAGGAAGCGCACAAGAAGACCTTTTTTAGAAGAGTTTTTTGGCATTTCAATAGTGTAGTTGCAGACCAAATTGTTTTCGTATTGATTGGGATAACCAGGTGTGGAAATTTGTTGTACCTCATTTGTGGCATAGAAGATACCACCACAATTGCGATCAAACTGCGCTGTGAAACCGTCTCCCGTTGTGTTGCCATCCGAACGGAAGATTAAACGCATCTCAGTGTTCGTTGTATTTACATATTTCGGTGGTTCACGACCACACAACGTTTGCAAATCTTCCCAATCGCCATTTTTGTCTTTTTGTTGGACTTTTAGGTAATCTTTCTTGCAGTCCGTGCTGGACTCAATGTAAAAACGTCCCAAAAATGAGACACTCAAATAGAAACCAGGATCGGCTACAATATCCCAAATACATTCAGCATTATTAATGTACTGCTTGTCGAAAACAATTTGACGATAGGGATACTTAATAATTCCACCGCAGCCACTGCCCTCTTTTACGGTCAGATTGAAACTGGATTGAGTTTCATAGATGGTCGTCACATACTCAACGAAAAGCCCACCTTCTACAACTAGATTATTGGCTGAAGCTTGATTGCAGTAGCGTCCTAAATGCGGCGAATTCTGATCTGGTCCGTTATACACCAGCAGATATTGTTCCTCGCAAGTTCCTTTAAAGTCGGTTGTGAGCTCGAATTCTAATTGAATGCCTGTCATTAATTCGTCCATGTATTCAGAATTTTCTGAATCCATGCCTTCTGGCCACACGGCCCAAGCGCATTCCAACATACCGCTGTGATTATTCATTTGAGGCTGCCGAATGGTCAGGTCCTCACCGGACATAATTGAACGGATGCCACCGCATTCGTAGACTTTGTAGCTTAGATCCATCTGACGTAGGTGATTGACAGCATTTCCGGACAGCTTCAAAGCTACATTAAATGGTAAACGCACTACGCGTTGCGTCTCATTCTTACACATCAACTCGGGCAAAAGTTTCTTTCCATTAAGTTCTAATTTTAGTGGTGACAAAAATTGACAAGTACCACCACTTATAAAGTCACGAGCCGAAGTGTCCTCGAATTTGTCCACATGCAATGCAACAGTGCGGTTACCACGCACACGTATATAGTAGCTGCAGTACATCGACGTCTCATTGTTGCGTATGAAGGAATACGTCGACATATTCCTATTCTCAAGGTTACTCCATGCACAGCGTGACGGCTCATCTGAGCTAAATCGCAGTTTAAAACCACGATGTGTGCCAAATGCCAGTAGGAATGTATTGATTGTCATCGTGTTATCGGTAGAATATAAAACATCGGGGGGATTGTAGGCCACACGTCCAATTATCGATTCCATCAACGGATCATTTGCGAAAATAATACGACCTCTAAAACGGCGTGGCATATCGGCTGCGGTATTTGAGCCATTACCTGTTGAGCCTGTATCGAAATCGAGAAATTCAATTTTGACCTTCCTGCCCTTCGGCACACGTATATTCCATACGCAGTGTGTTGGTTTACGCACGCCCATTGGGTAACCAGGTGTTTGTAATATTCCCTGCGGCGCAATGATTGTCTCATAACAGCGTGAACCGATGGCATTATAGCTGATCTTAAAGCGATCATTCACCGAAGGGTTACCTTTTATCTTGTAGCGTATAATCACTTTGTTTGTTTCCACGATATAGCGTTTGTTGTTGCTACCACAGATTCGCAACACATCAGTGATATTTTCCTCCTGACTGCCATACATATCGATCTCCTGCAACTCTAAATGTGTGACATCCGAACAATTGTAGGCAGTCGGTAGCTCGACAGTATCCATTGTCAAGTTTATTGTGCTGCCCTGTTCCATCTGGATGATGTAGACACATTCGAATTCTTTTTCATTACCGCGTAGCATGAATTCGACTGGTGAGTTGAGCACGCCCTCATTGGTATAATATGAACCGCCACATCGTCCAATCGACACGTTGGCCATGAAGCCGATATGTGGTTCCGATATATCGGTGAAGTATTTTATACGCAACACGTTGCTCGTTGAGTATTTGGTGTCAGGTTTTGTGGTACCGCAATACTTGCCAAGCAGTGGCATCAGCTCGGTTGTACCATCATTGATTTGTACATACTCGCGATCACAAGCGGTTATCACCGGTGCCGTGCCAGTGGCTAAATCGAAATTTCCTATGAAATCCAAGGATATAACATGATGCGGTGGTGCCACGATCTTCCAAATACACTCCGAGTGCGGATTTGGTATGTTAGGATACTTGGGAGTGCTAATAGTACGCGTGCGATCCAATAACGTTTCTTCGCTTAAGATTATTTCTTCTGAACACTCGTTATCGATTTCCTCATAATGGAATGAAGCTTTGAACTTTGGAAAACCAATTCGCGTAAATTTAATAAATGCTCGATTCGATGTTGTTTCCAAAACATCGCTGATGTCGTTATCACAATATTTACCATTTTGAAGGAACGGAGAGTCGCCATCGATGCCGTTGCGCACCAAGAAGAATGTACGGCACGTATTTGTGGTTTCACTTGGATCGTGCAAATATGAGTCCAGAAATTTGATGCGTATGCGACGACCTTGACGGGCGCGAATCGTCCATGTACAATTCATTTGGAACATATGTATACCACCAGATAGGTTGGTTATATTTACGAAGCCAGAGCGTCCTGTCAACTCTGAGCCGCAAACAGATTTCGTGTAGGTGGAGAAGCCTGTCTTATTTACGCCTGCATCGGTCACGAAATCCAACTTTAGATATGGTGTGCCATCATAAGTTTTTATAGTGTTATTAGGTTTCTTGCAAAGAGAATCAAGTTCTTGCCAATGCTGCATATCACTACTGGTAGATATCCTCACGTAGTCCGCTATGCAACCGCTGAACTCTTCCAAATCGATTTTCGTAAATTGTAACACAGCGTGCGTGGCCGGATTCTGGGGCACAATCGTCCAGCTGCAATGCAAGTTGGATGCATATCCATTCGGATAGCCCGGTGAACTGAAGAACAATACTTGATTAACATTGAGCACGCCGTTGCCACACTGTTGGGTCATCTCCTCAGCGGTACGATTGGAACGTATGGCATCCTTTGACAATTGTCTCCACTCGAACTCAAACGGTCCACGTGTAGCGGTGAAATACAAAATGTTGGTGTTGGAGCGCACTAGATGCTTGTCGGTATAGTCTATGGGAGCACCGATGTCCGAGTAACCATCATAGAACTAAAAAAAAGAACAATTTATATTATGTAATAAAAAACATATATGTTTGAATACTTTTACCTTTATAAAAGGTACATCGACATCTATTATATGTTCGAACGTCAATAACACAACATAGTCTCGATCGACTGTAATACGCCAACTATATGGTTCATTGGATACAAACTTTGTCGGATATCTGGGAGATTGTATTTTGCCCTCGGTGCCATTCAATTCATTGTGCATTACATAATTGTAAGAAGCCAGAAAACCGTCGCCAACATTGTCATTACCACTTCTAAACTTCAACCATAACGAAGAAGAACCGCGGATTTGCGGTGGCACCGTTGTACCACAGAAGATACCCAACAAATTGCCACTCTCGTCATCTTCACGGACTTCCAAGTAATCTTCATTACAATCGTCGGACTGCTCTAAATCCATGGATTCAATGGTCAATGCTATAGCATTTCCCGCACTCGCTTGTATATTCCACACACAATCTATATTAACAGGATATGATGACGGATAGTAGGGTGAAGCAAATCGACCACTCGTCGAATCAAAGTAGCCACCACAATAGGTATCCATTGTTGTGTAGTAACCCTCAAATTCATGAATAACACCTAGCGGCACTTGGACCATCATCGAGTGTCCATGTGAAAAGACGGCTTCCGGATGAGAGCGACAGAATTTCGTAAGTAATGGACCTTTGTCATCCTCACCGCTGAAAATCTGATGTTTTTTTTTTTAAGTTTAAACCTTTCTTTTTTTTTAATTTACTAAATTATATAAAACAAATAGTCACCTTAACACCATGTTCCAAACAATCGCCTTCGGTCGCATAGATAGTTGATAACGCGGGGTTTAGCTGTACATGTGTTGTCACAAACATAATTTGTTTAGTAACATTCGTGGTAATAAGTTGCCATTCACATGTCTGATTATCCATTTGACTGTTATGTGAAATTTCCAAATAACTTATTTCCGTATCATCGAACACGTGACGTTCACCACAGAGCTGTATGGAAGAGATAAAATGAATATATATATGATATACAAACATTCGTCGATATTCGAAAAACCAAACGTACACCTGAGCATGGATTTTCTTAAAATTTGGAATATATATCCTACTATGGTATAGAATCCATCATAAACCATATATAAACTAGCACCTCCCATAGAACCCAAAAATTCAGTACGCTATATCTCAGCCCTAATGATATCGATTTCAACTAAACTTCAAAATTGGATGTTACTCATCTTACTTAATTTCACCACATTAAAACTCACCACACTAAAACTCACCACACTAAATTCATCACACTAAAACTCCCCACACTTAAACTCAGCACATTAAAACTTCTACTAGAAAAACACTACGGGGAAGAATTTTACGGGCACGAGTCGTGCACGGGTCCAGCTAGTTTAATATACTTTCTTCTAAAGTCTAGTTCAGATATAAGTCCATATTTTCATTATAATTAGATATCTATGATGAAGACAAACATCGTTACTTACCTCCTTAAAGCTTAGCTTGAAGCCCTTATCCTCATTGCTATCATCGCTTTTAAAACGTACCACAGCGACATTGGAAGTGGTCGTCCATTCCGATGTATTCGCGTCCAATTGTCCGCAGGTCTTAAAAATTTGTTTCCCTTCTTCACCGCTCTTGTATTCGTACGCTTCCACATAATCGTAATCACATTCATAGTAGCCCTCCAAGTCCAGTTCTTCGAGTGTGAACTTAATCCTATGATGATCTGTTGCATAGATAAACCACTCGCAGTCTGAGTTGGGCGGATAATTTAATGGATAATTTGGCGACTGAATGACACCATTCTTGCTTTGTAATATTCCACCACATGCTGTAGATAATGAAATCATTAAAGAATTAAGTGTTATAATACACCGCATCACAAAACATACGTGATTTCAATGTGCGATATGTAGCTTGGAATCCCTTCCCGTTAGTAGTGCCGTCACTATAGAAACGCACAAACATGCGATGTCCGGAACTAGTATAGGTTAATTGGATCTGTTTGCCGCAATGTTTCTCCTTGTGATTTGCGGCATGAATACTATTCGAAATCTAGTGGAAATATATAGTTTCTTGTGAAATACGAATACACACAATAAACTACCAACCTGTAGACCATCCTTTGTGCAATTAACAGATTCCTCAATGTCCATGCCATTAACAGTTAGCTCAATTCCTTGACCAGGTATGGTTAGAATCTCCCATATACATTCCACATCATTAGGGTACATTTTCGGATAATTTGGCGATTCAAAAGAACCATTATCGCTGTGGAAAACTCCCACGCATCCAGTTACCGTGTATTCTAAACGAAAACTTACGGCACTATTATTATGTACCACACGTACAGTGTCACCGGTAGAATTGAACATTGCAATTCCATGTAATGAGTGATGCACTGCAGTACCATTCATGGTTATATCGCTCAAATAGACTTCGCCTCCCTGCATACTATCGAAATGTGTGAATTCCAAGAACAAATGATTTCCCTTCGGTGACTTAATGGTCCACGTACAATTCACATTAGTTCTGTGATAGCTATTTCCATAATTTGAGCTTTCGATGGCGCCATGCAGATCGGTGAGAGTACGTGTACAGTTGGTATAATATGACATTAAGAAACCACGCTGTGCATTGCTGCTGTCCGTGTTGAAACGCACCAACGCCTCGTTACCACTGGTCACATACTGTGCGGGCTTGTCGTCTGGCAGTGAGCATATTTTGGCTAAAACCGATTCGGAACTGGTGCGACCATCGAAGATATCGATGCTGTCGTAAGCGCAATGAGACAAATCTTCCATATCCAAATCTTCGATGGTGAAGTGTATGGATGATCCTTTGTTAACGTGCACACGCCACTCACACTGCGCATTGTGAGGATAGGTATTCGGATAGAATGGAGATGTAATGACACCGAGATCCGTATTTAGGTTACCACCACAGCCATTCGAATACACATACCATTTGATCAAAAAACCTCTACCATTCACAAACGCATCTGTATGGAAATGCAGACGCATTTGATTGGTAAATGACGGAATGACATGTGGTATATTTTTGCCACAATAAAAACCAACAAGTGAAGAATTGACTGAACCACCATTTCTGAAAATGTCTGCAGTTTAAATACGACTCTTTGAAACATAAAATAATGCAACTCACCGTATTTCCAGCCAATCATTGGTACATTTGGTTGCTTCTTCCAGCTCAAACGTTTCAACTTGTAACTCCATTTGTGTGTTTTCCGGTGTGGTAATGGTCCAAATACAGTCCTTGCTATTCGTGTAGTTAAGCGGCCATTCTGGTGAATTTATTTGACCAGACGACGAAATTATTTCGCCACCACAATTTTTCATATAGTCAACGAATTCGTATGAAAGCTCAAACCCATCGAACGCATCCGAAAAGTCCGATACAAATTTAATAGTCAATATACGTGAGTGACTCAGCAGTGCAGGCGGTGGACGTTCATCACAGTATCTGCCCAATGGTTTATCATTTTCAGTATTTGCCAGATTATCATATATTTCCAAATAATCGTAGGTGCAGTCTGTAGATGGTTCCAGGTTAAATGATTTCCAGTTCAAGAGAATTCCACGATTTGGAGGTGCCATTATCACCCAATAACATTCCATGTCGTGTAAATACGAGCCATCGTCGCCAGTCGGCAAACGTATGCTGAGACCAGGTTTGGTATAAACGCCACCACAATCCGTCTTACCTACCGGTATGGCGCGATACTCCAATTTGAAACCTTTGCCAGAGCTCGTGGCTCCACTTTTCAGATAGAGAATCACTAAATTGGTCTTTGATACTATATCACGCGGAGGCGTGTTATTACCACAATATGGTCCCATTATGCTACGATCAAGTCCATCATTAATCTATATATAAAAACATTTTTTGAGAAAGTTTAGAAGCAAATAAACGCACGAATGTTTAGTTACCATCAAATTTGAGTAGGCACAATCGTTGTCCTCCTCTAGGCTGCTGTCCTGTATATCAAAGTCCACTAAATTCAGCGATATAACTGTGTTTGGCTCTGTCACTATCTTATAAGTACATAGACGTTCCATGTTGTTTAGATGCGGATAGTTGGGAGATGTAATAACATCGCTGGCACTCTCATAAGTATATGAACAATCTACAGTCACACAATATCAGAATATTTTGTAGTAGGTACTCATAAGGCGCATTACTTACCGGCGACATATTTAAGTTCGAAAGTGCCACCTACGGAGTAGAATCTAATTTGTAACGCATTAAACAACGAAGAAAAAAGTACTGGTTGTGTACGGCCACAATACTTGCTTTGCAATGCAAATATCTGCTTGGATGGTTGGACATCGTAAAGCTGTAATTAATGGAATCACAATTGTAAAAGTCGTTTGTACATTTCTCCGCACATTAATCCAGAACTCACTTCGACACAGTCTTCATCGCCCATTTCAAATTTGGTGAACTCTATACGGATCGACTCTCCCACCGCCATCTTGATGTCATACTCACAACTAATTGATTCTGTTATATCTTCAGGCGAACGTATGGTAGCTTCTTTGGCGGTGTATGTGCCACCACAACCCGGTACACGTGCCTCGGTGGAGTAGTGTATTTGGAAACCATTATCGGTGCCTTCGTTATCCGAATGGAAATGTATAATGGCTTCATTGGTAGGTAGCATCAGTGGGGCTGGATGCGTCGAATTGCAGTATTTGTCCAATACAACGCCGGATAAAACATCAGTTATCTAAGAGGAGTGTTATAGAATGCAAATTCCGTAATCGCTCAGAAATAGAATTTTCGAATTACTTACCTCAACATAATCGTAATTACAGCTGTCGTGTGATTCAATGGCCAGACTAAAGAATGTCAGCTTAATGCGCTTCGAATTCGATGCACGCAAATGCCAACGACAGTCACGATTCTTTGGATAATTACCCGGTGATCCGGGTGTTGCTATTGTACCATGCGTTTCCAATTCTATAAGACCGCCGCACACGGGTTCTATCGAATTCCAGCTCAGTTCGAAACCAGCACGTGCAGTTGAATTGTCCGAACGGAACCACAAATACAGAAATTCAGTGGAAGAGATAATGTTGCCACCCATTGGTTTGCGTGCACCACAGAAACGTCCGACAATCTGTGATGCAGCCGTACGGCCATCGTTGATTTGCAGCCAATCGAAGCGACACGCTGTCGAGTCCTCAAGATCGAATGCGCTAAATGTCACGTTCAACACTAATGTCTCATTGGTGCGAATTACCCAGGCACACTGTGAACTGTGCTCGTACGTGTCACCCTCTGGATATTTGAGGCGTCCCACCGCGCCGGCTAGCACACCACCGCAACGACTCACACTACGATTGTCGCAGAGACGTCCCGAAAAGCCGGGTGGACATTGACATGTGTAGTCGGTGCCGCCACCGGGGCGACAGCGACCATTATTTAGACAGGGATTCGGGGTGCAGGGCGATGGCACTGGAGTACAGTTGGGTGAACGATAGCCGCGCCGGCATAAGCAAAAGTAGGAGTCGTCACGATCGACACAGGTGCCGCCATTCTGTGAAAATAATGGTAGAAATTGAAGACATTTATAATGTGTAAAGATTCTTGATTGACTTTTATGCAGAGCTCTGGATTTCATACGTGTATTTTCGAGTATCTCGGGTATCCGGACGCTCGAAAGCCCGGGTAATACCCGGGTAGTTCAAATACTCGAAAAACCCGGGTGTTAAATGTTCGAACTATTCGAGTAGCTCGTTGTTCGAACTACTCGGGTAGCTCGTTCATTCGTTGGTTCGATTGACGTTTGTTCATTTCATCGCTTGTTAATTTGCCTGTTCGTTCGTTTGCTTGATGTAGGAGTTGGTCGGAAGTGGTTTGAATAATGTGTGTGGACAAAAGTGGGCGGAAAGTGATAAAAAGACCGAAAAAAATATTATTTCAGAAATCGGTAGAAGACATCGTGGGAAATCGAATGGTGCCACTCTCGGTGAACCATGACCTCCAAAAGGTGGTCAAAAACTGTTTGTCCAAAAAATGTTTATTGCGGAAATGGATAGCAGACAACATTATAAGGCTAATGATAACCTTTGGCCCCAAAAAGGAGTCAAAAACCCATTTATGACCCAAAAAAATTTTTTTGGAAATCGATAGCGGACATCATTTGACGTCTAATGGTGCCCTCCAGATCCCCCCCAAAGGGGGTCAAAAACCCCTTTTTCGAAACATACATTTACGAAACAACCCGTGTAGCCCGGGTACCCTGTCACCCGGGTAATCGAGAGCTCTGCTTTTAAGTCAAAGTAAAGCTCTAACAAATCGATATTTTCCAAGACATGGTTTTATCTATTTCAAAATTTAATGTTCAAGAATAAATATGGATCGAGTTCTAATTTAGTTTTTTTTTTTGAGATGAATAAGCGTTACTTACCAAACATGGGCTTGAGTTGCAATTAATCGAACTACCAATGACACAACCATTGACGCCTATGCCGCTGCCTATCATGCCCAGCGGACAGGTACAAACGACTGTGTTTGAGATTTCACTGCACGTAGCATCCGGATGACAGATATTAACACCTGCGCAACTCGTTGTGGCGATGTCATTCGTATTGGTGTTGCGCTCACAAATGTGCCCATTGCCGCTCCAACCTAGTGGACACTCGCCACAGTGATAGGAACCCTACAAAATAAAAATAGTTAATAGCCTTTAATTTATATCATCAATAACAATTCCCTGAAATAGAATAGCACATTTTGCTATACCATTTATTTTAAGAAATCGCAATATTTTAATATTCAATAATTCATTAGACCTTCTTACATATGAATTTATACAGGCCACACGTGGACTCAAACTACAACCACCATTATTCGTTGCACACTCGTCCACATCATGACAACTGATGCCACTGCCCGTGAGCCCAGCCGCACACGGTGCACACGTAAATGAGCCCTGCAAATTGATGCATCTAGTGGCGCACGGCGGATGCGATTCACTGCACTCGTCCACATCGACACTGCAGGACGGCGTCAGACCGTTCGTCTTCCAGCCCTGATCGCAAATGCATTTATAGCCAAAGTTATCGTTGTTACTGACACAGGTGCCGTGACCGCACAACTCCCAGGCGGACGATTGCAGACAGTCGCCCTTGCGCTGTGTGCAATGCATGCCAAACCAGCCGGGTGCGCAGATGCAACTGTAGCCGCCGAACTGATTGACACACTGTCCACCATTCTGACAGCCCAGATCGGTGCCCGCAAATAGCGCACACTCGTTGACATCCTTATCGCATGTAGGACCCTAAAAGGTAGGTGTTTTAAATTTAAGTACTACATTCTTATATACGCCCCCCAACACAAATCAAACCTCAAAATTCTTGGTACACTTGCAGGCGAATCCTTTGAACATGTTGAAGCAGGCGCCACCATTTTCACACGGGTTGCTGCGACAATTGTCCAGCTCTAGCTGTTCCACCATTCGCTGGACTTTGTTCTCCACCGTTTGGAGGCGTGTCTTGAAACGACGCAGTTGCTGATTGGAGCCAGAGGTGCTGTGACGAGAATGAAGATAATTGAATCAAATTTTCTATGCTGTTCGTAAATTTTCTAAATCTAATTGATAAATCCGGAACTTGTATCGTTGACGTTGGCAAAATCAAGAAGTGCTCAAAATTTAATGTAATATACAAATATTTTAATTGGTGAAACACCAGATCACTTTAATATATCGTCACTGTCATGTCAAAGGGGCGAATATGCATTTTTAAATATGTTGGGAAATCAAACTTTAAAGTTTGAAGTGTTTTAAAAATATTTTCCAAATATTAATTTGCCATTTGTTATTTGCAAGAAAAATGTTTGGCAAAATATTTTTAAGTAATGATGCCAATCGATACGTGCTTTAAAAACAATGAATTAATGTGTTCACACCAATATTTTATCTTGCACCAATAAAGAATTATAGCTAAAAAACGAAGAAATTTGAAAATCTTGTCATGCCAAAAGGGTGAATCTTTTCGTGTTTTTGCTATAACTCATTATTGGTGCAAGATAAAATAGTGATGCTTAGGAATTTATTGTTTGTTTTGTAAGTACCTATCGTTTGGCATCATTATTTAAAAATGATTTGCCAAATATTTTTCTTGCAAATGATAAAAATTCAAAAAAAAAATATTTAAAAATAATGATGATGATCGATAGGTGCTTTAAAACAAACAATTAATGCCTTTACACCACTATTTTATCTTTTTTAAAGTACCTATCGTATGGCATCATTATTTAAAAATGATTTGCCAAACATTTTTCTTGCAAGTGATAAAAATTTTAAAAAAATATTTTAAAATAATGATGATGATCAATAGGTGCTTTAAAAACAAACAATTTATGCCTTTACACCACTATTTTATCTTAACCCAATCAAAAGTTATGGAAAAAAAACGAAAAAATACGCACTTTTGGTATTTGGAGAATATTTTCAATTTTTCAAATTCTTCCTTTTGGTTTTGTCTTTTGTGGCTAGAAATATCCAACCAAACCACACACGATTTTGACACGGTATACTTGAGGAAAAACTACATTCAAAAAGGTAAATGTCAAAAATTACACATTCCCCCCCTTTGGCATGATAGTGACGATATCACTTTAATAGATCACTATATTTGTTGGACGGGTTATGACCACGCATAATAATCACTTCCCGATCATGGTCCTAGAATGATTTATACTAGGCTATACCATTTTTAAATGAATCGTATGAATTTTATTAATATTTTATTATGTATTTTCTAAAATCACCACACATTAATCATGATATTCAGACAAGAATAAGTAATCATATTGATTTGGTTTTTATTCATAACTAGCTGGACCCGTGCACAGCTTCGCCCGTGCTAAGTTTTTGTAATTGCAAAACTATATCGTTTATAAATTGTGGACACATTTACGCCCCTTTTTTCCTTTTTAGTCACTATTTTTCCCGCCCACATTAAACGTAGTGCCATGCCCATTTTTCCAATCGCGCTTACATTATGTGTTAATATTAAAAAATTTTAATGATTGATTTGTTCAACTCAGTTTATACACCCAGAAAAAAAATACTATATAAATAATAGTTTTTTACTATTAAAAATAGTCAATAGGATAAATTATTATTTTAATCGGAAAATACCATTAAATACTAGAAAATACCATGACATTGCCATTCAGTTTATATGAAAAGATTAATTTTTTGTATACTATTAAATCAATAATTGTCCTATTGACCAATTTTAATGGGATTTGAGGGAATTTTTTTCTGGGTGTAGTAAGTCAGGAGTTAGCATTTTTAAAATTTTAGTTATATGGGAGGTGCAACGCCCCATTGTCCAATTCCGTCCATATTCTACGTGACGATTACAATGTTTAATATAATCTTTTGTTTCGATTTTTATAACTCTGCTCTTAGTAAGTAAAGAGTTAAAGAAATTTAAAATTTTTGGTTATATGAGAGATGCCACGCCCCGTTGTGCAAACCTGCCCATATTCTACGAATAAAATTATGCCTATATTGACTCATGTTTTACATATGTATAATTATATATATAATTCATTAATCATGAGAAATTAGTATAGGTTCTGGAATAAATTTTATGATTTATTATTCATAATTCATGATTAAAAATTCATACATTGTGCCAATTAGCCATAGCCAAATATCCGTAGCCAAATTTATAAAATTTATGAATCCTAATTATAATAAATACATAGTGATTTACAGTTTTTATGCATTAAATTGGCATTTTTTTTAGTATTATTCATAATTCATGAATATAATACATAATAAGAAAATTAAAAAACCATATGTTTTATGAACGTCTTATTCATAAATCATCAGTAAACAATTAAAACGGGCAAATACTTGGAAAGTAAGTTTTCTAAACACTAAGAAATTAAAACAAAAATACACCATTTCCACTTGAAATTTAGAAAATTCCAAATGAAATTCAGCTTTTTATAATTGATATTTAATGAATACCAAATTAAATTGATATTTTTCATTTGAAATTGTAAACCAATTGATGAAATTAATATTTTACAATTAAAATTTCTAATGAAAAGCTTCAATTAGTTTAATTTAATTTTGTTTTTTTTTTTTTAATAGAAAAATCTCTATTTTAACTGGAATTTTTCTCATTTCAATATGGAACATTTTTCAATTGAAATGAAAAATCACAATTCTTTTTTGAATATTCCCAATTCTAAATAGAAAATCTCTACTTGAATTGAAGTTTTCTAATTTTAAAGTGAAAAATGACAAGTCATTTGAAATTATCTCAATTTTAAATGGAATAAGCACAATTTCATTTGGAAATTTCCCAATATGAAATGGAAAAATCTTAATTACATTTTTGAATTTTCTCAATTTCTTTTGAAAAGTTCGCAATATCAATTGAAAATGATTAATGAAAAACCCGCGATATAAATCACAATTTATTTCACTTACACATTTTGCAGTCTTCTCAATCTTTTGTCCAGTCCTTGCGCACCGAAGACGCGCAATTTTAGCGATGCCAATTCTGATGCGGCCGTACGCCAAGCCTCGTCATTCTCCAATATCTGCCAGCCATCAGTAGTGCTGGCATTACGCCCCTTGGTGCTCAGCAGCAACAGGTCCAGAATGTCGTACTCATCGTTGATGTTGATGCGCGAATTGCCCTGCAATCGGAAGCTGATGTTGCGATTGAGACCGGACTCGAATATGAGATTGCCATCCTTGGTAATGATTTTAGGACTGTGGAGAAATGCATTATTAAAACGATAATGATAGAATTTTCTAAAAACAACTAATCTATCGAAAATGATATCGGTATTTTCGATTTTAGAATTATTAACGCGATATGAAAATATTAATGGACATGCTCGAAAACATTGCTTTTTATATTCAAAAATGTTCAATATATCGTATTTAAAAACTGTCGCCAAAAGGTTGGTTGGAAATAGATTGATTAATACAAAACATAAAAATCAAATCGTAACGTGAAACCGGGTTTACCGAAAATCGGTTTCGGGTTTCACAAAAAGGAGAAATGTATTGCCTAAGGAAATAATGTATTTTTCGCGGAAGAATTATCGAATAAGAGTTATCCGTTACACATTGGTAATATGTACCATGACCTTCCAGAATCAGTTAATATTTCACTGGTATTATTTGATTTTATTTGTTATTAATTTCCGAATTTGAACATATGTAATTTTGAACTAATATATAACACATATTTTCTATTAAAACTAGGGCTGTGCGATTAATCTATTAATCAAATTTCTTGATTAATCAAATTTCCGAATTATTGATTAATCAAGATTTTCGATTTATAAGAACATTGATTAATCAGCATTTTGATTAATCAACTTTCTGATTAATTAATGACAAAATGCTCAAATGTTGTTGAATAAAATTATTTCATTTTCAATTAATCAAAATTCTGATTAATCAATTAGTCATGATTATGATTAATCAATATTTTGATTAATCGCACAGCCCTATTTAAAACCTTTTAACGTTCACATGCACTTTTTTTCTCAATACGTACGAATTGATAAAACCATTTATGCCTAAAAGTATATTCAGCAGTATTAGTAGTGCGAGCACTAATATTCTGCTCTTTTGAATTAACATGATCCACAAGAAATTGTTCGATTAATTTTAAATAAATTTTCAATTTAACACATTTTTGTATACGTCTTTTTTATTCTTTTAGTTTATGTTGTTCTCAGGCCGCGTTCTAAAATCGAACTGCGTTGAAATTGGTGCGACCATCGATAAATTAATTTTTGGGGCGTATATGCAGTCGATGGATGGATGGTTATCAATATTCGTACTTGCATCGTGCAGCAGACGCCCCCTATATGTAGCATTTTAACTGATATGTTTATATATCGAGAGTTCGTTGAGAGATGCATAACTTAGTCACATATTTAAGAGCAACAATTTGTAGCACTACACTCAGACAAAAATTGTCCTATTAAGTAGATAATGGTATTACCATTGATTTTATGGTTTAATATTGATACAAAAGTTTTGTAATGAATTTGATAGTATACGAAAAATTCAGTACCATTAATTGAATAATTATTGAATATAATATGGTAAAAATACTATTGTTTTAATATTTGTTCTACTATAATAATACATTTAAACACGAATAGAAACATGTTTGCTTTGTTTTTCATTCATTTTTTGTCTGTGATAATAAATATTATTAAACGCGTCTGTGATTAGTACACTTAGAAGAAAATGTCACATTAAGCGCTGAATGGTTCGACCATTGGTTTTATGGAGCATGTATTAATAGTTTTTTCATATTAATTCAAAAGTTTCTAATTAATTTGATATTATTCGAAAAATTCAGTAGCATTAATTTAAATATTTCAATATTATTATGTTTTAATGGTTTCCTCCTATAATAATAGACGAGTAATAGGAAACTCGCACCATGGGTGCGAATTTCCGTTCATTAGGCAGAAATTCGCACCGGTGCGAGTTTCCACTCATATAGGCAGACATTCGCACCGGTGCGAAGTTCCACCTATTGAGTGGAAATTCGCACTAAAAAAAAAATTATTCAAGAAATTAATTTGAAGGAACCAAAATATGAACATGGAACCCAAACACTCCGAAGGTTATCGATGTCTGCACCATCAATGCGGCTTCTTAGAGGCAATAGTGAAGTTTTATGGAATTATTCGATGGTAAACACTATTAGTTGTTTTTTTTCATCGATATTCCATATGACGTTCTCATGAACGGCATTTATTGTGTTTCACATTCTGCTACTTGATGTCCTTTGGAGGTCAATAAAAGTACGATGGACTTTCGTAATATTTTTAGATTCAACTTTCAAAAATAAAATGTTATAACATATATAAATAAAATCAAAGGGTTTGGTGCAAAAAAGGGTCAAGTCCATATTTTTCGAAATTGAGTTTTTAATGACAGATTTTTTTAAACAAAAAATTGCAAAATTGGCCATTTTAAACCGTTTTTATTGATTTTCCAGTGAAAAAAATGGACTTAACCCTTTTTTGCACCAAACCCTTCAATTATTACATTTTATTTTTATTTTGGTAAGTAATTTCTTCGAAATAAATATAGGTGCGAGTTTCCGCATATTAAACGGAAATTCGCACCGGTTCTGATTTTCTAAATTAGTGCGAGTTTCCGTACATTAAACTGAAATTCGCACCGGTGCGAGTTTCCACTCATATAGTAGAAACTCGCACCGGTGCGAATTTCCGTTACCCCTAATAGACGTGGCATAAAAAACATAATAACGAATGAAATCACGTGTATTATTCAACTAATGGTATGTATCCTATTGACCAATTTTAATAGTATAACAAATTCTTTTTCTATTGAAAAACTATCAATTTATCATATTTTTTTCTGGGTGTAGATTAAATTCGAATTAAAATTCGAACAATGTTTAAATGCAAAAATCATAATTTATAATAACAAACTTTAACATTACTCATATTGCGAATTTTTTAGTGATGTTTAAATTTTTTTTTACCGACAATTTTTAATTTGAATTTTTAGTAAAAATGAGATTTTTTATGTATTCTATATTTTGTGTGACATTTTAAAATTTTGTATAGTATAATTTAAATTGAATTAAAAATTGATTTAAATTTTATTGTAAACTTTATAATAATTTAAAAAATGTAGCAAAAATAGTCATTTATGTAAAACATCAACTTTTAGTTATGTTTTGTAATCTGTTGATAAATATTGTTTATTTTTAAGATAATGAGAATTTTTTGAAAATTTTATTGTGATTTGAAATTACGCAAAAATACTAAACAAACAAAAATAAATAAAAAAAAAACAATTTCAGTAATGCCCACTACAGTAGCACCACAAAGTATGCCATGAGTTTTGTGCAATGCTACGATCATAACCAACGCGTTATACCCTATACCACCAGAACTCAAAATTTCAATCTTAGCTATTTAATTTTCACGGCATTTTTTAAATAAAACATGGGCTATACACTTGATTTTTTGTTTACGTAAAAAGCGAAAATATTTAAATTTAGACCGATCCTAACAAATTAAAGATATTTCAATAAATAATAAAAATTTGTAAAAAAATAAAAATTGTGTTTTTGTTGTAGTCAAAAATTTCATTTTAAACTTTTAATGCGCTATACCTCCAAAACAGTTGAACGTAGAGAAAAAATGTATTTAACATTTATTGTAGATAATTATATATGCATTAATTTTGTAGTACATTATTTTACTCTAAAATTAACCAGTTGGGAAGGTTAGATCACATGGGAAATTTTAAAGTAGGTGTAATTATGATAGTTAGGATTATCAAAATTATAGTCGGTATAAGCCGACTATAAATACCCTACACATATGTGTGGTTACCATTCAAAGTGATATATAGGTCACCAGGGTATACGAATCCTGAAAATAACTACAAACATTCAATCACCGAAGAATTTCCATTCATTTGATACCCATATTTACAAATGGGTAGGTGTACCGAATATCGATTTTTTTTTGTGAACCACAAGACTTTTTGCCGGAAAACATTATTATAATATATTTGAGCATGATATCAATATATATTTGACCAAAAAAGTTTACCTAAGCACGTATACATAAAAATTGATCTTTATATGTACATTTTATATGAGGTATTTGAACATAAGTGGTCGGATCATAGGTCACAATGGACCGATCTCGCCAATTCGCACATACAGCGTAGGTATATTAGTAATCTAAGTTATAAGTTTCATTTGTCTAGCTCTTCAATTTTAAAAGTAGTAGGGATTTCAACAGACAGACGGACAGACAGACAGACGGATAGACAGACGGACATCGCTAAATCGACTCAGGAGGTCATGCTGATCAAGAATATATTTACTTTTCCAGACCGGAAACGGCGTACCAAACTGAATATACCCTTTCACTCTTAGTGTAGGGTATAAAAACAACGGAGATAATTGCAAAAAACTGCATGTTGACCTTTTGACCCCAACGAAAAGGATCAAAATTGCATTTTTTGGAGGCGGTAAAATACAATTCTTAGTTTTGACGTCTCAATAAACAAATCCTCATACACAAAATTTAGATCTGCGCGATTTTATTTTTCCTTCATTTTTTAAATAAAACATGGGCTATACACTTGATTTTTTGCTTACGGTGAAAAGCACAAAACTGTAAAAATGGCCCGATTTTTAAATATTATATATCATTTTAAAGATAATTTAAAAAATAATAAAAATTTACAAAAAAATTCCAAAATTTTGTTTTTGTTGTAGCATAAAATTTAAATTTAAACTTTTGATGCCCCATACATCGAAAACAGTTGATCGTACGTGAAAAATGTATTTAACATTTATTGTAGATAATTATATACGCTTTAATTTTGTAGTACATTATTTTGCTCTAAAATTAAAAACAACGGAGATAATTGCAAAAAACTGCATGTTGACCTTTTGACCCCAACGAAAAGGATCAAAATTGCATTTTTTGGAGGCGGTAAAATACAATTCTTAGTTTTGACGTCTCAATAAACAAATCCTCATACACAAAATTTAGATCTGCGCGATTTTATTTTTCCTTCATTTTTTAAATAAAACATGGGCTATACACTTGATTTTTTGCTTACGGTGAAAAGCACAAAACTGTAAAAATGGCCCGATTTTTAAATATTATATATCATTTTAAAGATAATTTAAAAAATAATAAAAATTTACAAAAAAATTCCAAAATTTTGTTTTTGTTGTAGCATAAAATTTAAATTTAAACTTTTGATGCCCCATACATCGAAAACAGTTGATCGTACGTGAAAAATGTATTTAACATTTATTGTAGATAATTATATACGCTTTAATTTTGTAGTACATTATTTTGCTCTAAAATTAAAAACAACGGAGATAATTGCAAAAAACTGCATGTTGACCTTTTGCCCCAACGAAAAGGATCAAAATTGCATTTTTTGGAGGCGGTAAAATACAATTCTTAGTTTTGACGTCTCAATAAACAAATCCTCATACACAAAATTTAGATCTGCGCGATTTTATTTTTCCTTCATTTTTTAAATAAAACATGGGCTATACACTTGATTTTTTGCTTACGGTGAAAAGCACAAAACTGTAAAAATGGCCCGATTTTTAAATATTATATATCATTTTAAAGATAATTTAAAAAATAATAAAAATTTACAAAAAAATTCCAAAATTTTGTTTTTGTTGTAGCATAAAATTTAAATTTAAACTTTTGATGCCCCATACATCGAAAACAGTTGATCGTACGTGAAAAATGTATTTAACATTTATTGTAGATAATTATATACGCTTTAATTTTGTAGTACATTATTTTGCTCTAAAATTAAAAACAACGGAGATAATTGCAAAAAACTGCATGTTGACCTTTTGACCCCAACGAAAAGGATCAAAATTGCATTTTTTGGAGGCGGTAAAATACAATTCTTAGTTTTGACGTCTCAATAAACAAATCCTCATACACAAAATTTAGATCTGCGCGATTTTATTTTTCCTTCATTTTTTAAATAAAACATGGGCTATACACTTGATTTTTTGCTTACGGTGAAAAGCACAAAACTGTAAAAATGGCCCGATTTTTAAATATTATATATCATTTTAAAGATAATTTAAAAAATAATAAAAATTTACAAAAAAATTCCAAAATTTTGTTTTTGTTGTAGCATAAAATTTAAATTTAAACTTTTGATGCCCCATACATCGAAAACAGTTGATCGTACGTGAAAAATGTATTTAACATTTATTGTAGATAATTATATACGCTTTAATTTTGTAGTACATTATTTTGCTCTAAAATTAAAAACAACGGAGATAATTGCAAAAAACTGCATGTTGACCTTTTGACCCCAACGAAAAGGATCAAAATTGCATTTTTTGGAGGCGGTAAAATACAATTCTTAGTTTTGACGTCTCAATAAACAAATCCTCATACACAAAATTTAGATCTGCGCGATTTTATTTTTCCTTCATTTTTTAAATAAAACATGGGCTATACACTTGATTTTTTGCTTACGGTGAAAAGCGAAAATCTGTAAACCTGAACAGATTCTAACAAATTATACATCATTTTAAAGGTATTTAAAAAAATAATAAAAAACTACAAAAAAAAATCAAAATTTTCGTTTTGGTGTAGCAAAAATTTACAAAGTTAACCTCTGAAGCGCAATAACTCCAAAACTGTTGAACGTACATGAAAAATGTATTGAACATTTATTGTAGGTAATTAAATAAGCTTTAAATTTGAAGTTACTTGTTTTGTCGTAAAACAAAAAACAGCCGAGATAATTGCAAAAAACGGCAGGTTGACCTTTTGACCCCGTCGGAAGGTGTCAAAATTGCGTTACACGCAGGCTGCAAAACACAATTCTAACTTATGGCGTCCTAATAAACAAATCCACATACTCAGAATTTAAATCTGCGCGATTTCATTTTTACTCAATTTTTTAAATAAAACTTGATTTTTTGCTTACGGTGAAAAGCGAAAATCTGTAAAACTGAACAAATTCTAACAAATTGTACATCATTTTAAAGGTATTTAAAAAATTAATAAAAATTTACAAAAAAAAATAAAAATTTTCGTTTTGTTGTAGAAAAAATTTACAAATTTAACCTCTGAAACTCCAAAACTGTTGAACGTACATGAAAAATGTATTTAACATTTATTGTAGGTAATTAAATAAGCTTTAAATTTGTAGTTACTTGTTTTGTCGTAAAACCAAAAACAGTCGAGATATTTGCAAAAAACGGCAAGTTGACCTTTTGAATCCGTCGGAAGGTGTCAAAATTGCGTTTTAGGTAGGCTGGAAAACACAATTCTAACTTATGGCGTCCTAATAAACAAATCCACATACTCAGAATTTAAATCTGCGCGATTTCATTTTTACTCAATTTTTTAAATAAAACATGGGCTATACACTTGATTTTTTGCTTACGGTGAAAATCGAAAAACTGTAAAACTGATCAGATTCTAACAAATTGTACATCATTTTAAAGGTATTTAAAAAAATAATAAAAATTTATAAAAAAAATTAAAAATTTTGTTTTTGTTGTAGCCGAAAATTTCAATTTAAACTTTTGATGCGCTATACCTCAAAAACAGTTGAACGTAGAGAAAAAATGTATTTAATATTTATTGTAGGTAATTAAATAAGCTTTATATTTGTACTTAATTGTTTCATTCTAAAATCAAAAACAGCTGAGATAATTGCCAAAAACTATAAGTTGACCTTTTGACCCCGTCGAAAGTGGTCAAAAGTTAGTTTTTCAGAGGGCAGAAAACGAAATTTTAACTGTTTATGTCCTAATAAACAAATCTACTTGCTCAAAATTTAGATCTGCGCGATTTCATTTTTCGTCATTTTTTTAAATAAAACATGGGCTTGATTTTTTGCTTACGGTGAAAAGCGAAAATCTTTAAATTTAGACCGATCTTAACAAAATGTACATCATTTGAAAGGTATTTCAAAAAATAATAAAAATTTACAAAAAAAATATTCAAATTTTGTTTTTGTTGTAGCCAAACATTTCATTTAAATGTTGAAATAAAATCAAACGTTTTAAATTCATTTGAAAACCCATTTTTTGTATGAAGCCCATGAATTAAAATAGCATAAATGTAAATTTTCATAATAAATCGATTAAAAACTAGAACATAATTCATTCTTTTATTTTATTTAAATTTATTTTTTACTATAAAACATGTATTTTGAATATTATAAATTTTTTTTTCATATTTTTGGTATAATTTAAATTTTTTTATTTTGTTTATAAAATATCTATTTTTAGTATTAAAAAATTGAAAAATTAAAATGTTTGTCAGCGATTTGAATTTTATTTTTTATAAATCCAAAGAGAAACTAAAAAATTTAAAACTGATTGTATAAAAAAAAATATAATAATATAATAAATATATATATAATAATGGACTATTTTGGCTATTTAATAAAAAAAAAACAATAAATATTTTTTTTAGCAATTGACATTTATTGATTTAAAATACACCTAATTTTCAAAATTAAGTGAGTTCACGCGTTTTGTTTCTTTTTTTTATTATTATTTATGCTTCGAGTGTAGTGCGTTCATTATATAACTAGGGTTTTTCAACAGGGACGCTACAAAAGTAGAGCGATAGGGACAGCAAACGACGCCATATTTCTTGCCGCTCTTTTGACATTTCTCTTCAGTAAGGTTTGCCATTTCATGATGGAAAGATATACGAATTCGAATTTCGGTAATAAATTTTAATAATTTCGACTCGTTGTTGGCTCGTATATCTTTCCATCATAAAATGGCAAACCTTACTGAAGAGAAATGTCAAAAGAGCGGCAAGAAATATGGCGTCGTTTGCTGTCCCTGTCGCTCTACTTTTGTAGCGTCCCTGTTGAAAAACCTTTATTTAAATAAACTTCATTAAATTGTAAAACTAACCAAATTGTTTGATTGCAAAAACAATAAATCACAAACACACAAATTGCATAATAAACTAAATACAATAAAAAATATTTTAAAATTAGCATTAAGTACAACGGAGAGGGGGGGGGGGGGAACATATGAAATAAAATATGAAAATTTGCAAATTTTGTCAAAATAAAATTAAAACTTAATAGAAATAAACGCGCCTGAAAAGTGCCTACTTTTCAAAAGGTGTTTGCTAAAATTCTATGTATTTTGTTTCTTAATTGCTGTATGTGTTGTAAGTAAATTCATTATTTAATTTATTTTTTGTTTTTTTGTCTAATTTTAGGTGCACTTATTATAAAAGTATGTCATACATTGAAGTTGTGTGTTCTATTTTTTTTTTTTATAATAACTAATTTACAATCGGGGGGGCTTCTTAAGAGCAAATTACAATTATTTGCACAATACAACAACTTTGTTTTTTTTTTTTATAATACAATTTTTGTATTTTTAGCACATGCATTTTTAGTATTTTTTAGTTTTTAACTTTTCTGTTTATTTTTTATTTTATAGTCTATTTGGATATATGCAAAACTGGCTAAAATATTAAACTACATTCATTTCACAAACGAAAGCAACATGCGAGCATTTTTAGCGAAAACGAAAAAAAAAATTAAATTAAATCACATTTATTGATTTTTTTCTAAAATTTACTCTTTTTTTTAGTTTTTCTTTCTTTTTGTTTTTTTTTTTTTGTATATAATAAATAATTGTTTTTGTTGTTGTTTGTTTGTGATTTTTTCTTTCTTTACTTCTTTTTGTCTGGTTGTGCTTTTGCGCGCGCTGTCATTTTCAAATGCTCAACAACCATCTCAATTTCATCTTCACACCCACACACACACACACTCACAAAGTCAGTACAAAACATAAAACTTAAAAATTACAAACGTCGTGAAAACAAATTCAGTTCCATTCAGACACAAATGAGTCGTAGATTCTGCCATCAGTCAGCTACTCAGCTGGCTACTTAGCTCTGCTTAAACGTTCGTCGTATTTGTTCGCGTTTCTTGTACAGATGTTTGTACTGCTGCAAGTCTTTGACATGATTTTCGAAATCATCTGTGGGAAGAGAAAAAAGAGGCATATATTAAAAAAATGATTTGTTTGTTTATAATTTAATTTGTTTTACCGAATGTTATGTGTCCCTTATTGGATTCATCGATGGCAAAGTAGATCGCATCAATATCCTCCGGTTTCAATTTGCCGCAATGTTTTAGTATTTTGCCTAAATTGACGCGTGTTATATTTCGACTAGATTCTGCATAAATCTGTAAAATGCCATTTAATTAAAATTAATTTCTTAATTAATGCAATGTTTTTGTTGTTGCAATAAAACTACTGTTGTGCTATACCATTTTCCAATTCAAATTTGAAATTGAGAATTTTCAATAGAAATTGAGTTTTTACAGTTCTTATTGGCAAAAATCCAAATTAAATTAAAATATTCAATTTTTACCAATTGCAATTTTTAATTTAAATTTGAGCACTTTTTAAATTAATTTGAGATTTTGCTGCTCTCATTAGTTAAAAATTCAAGTTTAAATTAAAAGCTTTCCGAATGAATTTGAAAATTAATTAAAATTTAAATTGAGTTTTTGAGTATCCGAAATGAATTTGATATGTTCCTGTTCAAATTGACAAAAATCCTAATAAAATTGTGATTTTCCATTTCGAAATCCGAAAATACGAAATTACAAAAAAAAAATCAATAGAAAAAAAATATCCATTTGAAATTTCCGATTGAAATTAAGAACTCTCCGAATGAAATAAAAAAAAAAATCAAATTAAGATTTCCAAAGGATTTTGAGAAATTCCAGTTCAAATTGACAAAAATTCAATTAAAATTTCGATTTTTCATTTCGAAACGAGAAAATTCTAATCAAAATTGAGATTTACTATTTGAAATTTCAAATAGAAATTGGGAGCTGTCCGAATTAAACTAAAAAATTAATTCAAATTGAGTTTTTCGAAATGAAAAAATTACAATTTCAGTTGGAAAACCTCAAATCCAACTGAAATTGTGATTTTGCATTTCGAAATAAGAAAATTCCAGGAAAATTTGAGTTTTTTCCTTCAAATTGAGAAATTTTCAAAAGAATTTGATATTTTTTCATTTGAAATTATGAAATTTGATGATATTGAGAGTTTTGCGAATTTTTTTAAATTTTAATTAAGATTTTTAGATTTTCCAGTTCAAATTGATAAAAATCCAATTGCAATTGACAGATTTCTTAAATCTATTGAAAATTGAGATTTTACAAATGAATTTGAGGTTTTCCAGGTAAAATTGTGATTTTTCCATTTCGATATAAGAAAAATTAAAAAAATAATGAGATTTTCCATTTAAAATTATGAAATGTCCTACTGAAATGGTAAACTTTCCGAATGAAATAAAAAAAAGTTAAATTAAAATTAAGATTTTCAAATGAATTTGGGGTTTTCCAGCTAAAATTGTGATTTTTCCCTTTCGAAATAAGAAAATTCCAAGAAATTTGCATTTATTCAGAAATTTTCAAAAGAATTTGATATTTTTCCATTTGAAATTATGAAATTTAATGATATTGAGAGCTTTACGAATTTAAATTAAGATTTTTTAGATTTTCCCCAGTTCAAATTGATAAAAATCCAATTTGCAATTGAAAGATTTCCTAATTTTGAAAAAATTTAAACTGAAATTGAGAATTCGAAATGAATTTGAGATTTTTCTGTTTAATTTAACAAAATTCCAATTGAAATTGTGATTTTCATTTCGAAATGATAAAATTCTAATTAAAATTGAGATTTTCCATTTAGAATTATAAAATTTCCAACTGAAATGCTAAACTTTCCGAATGAAATTTCATGTTTCAATTGAGAGTTTTCCGAATGAAACTAAAAAATTAATTCAAATTGAGTTTTTCAAATGAATTTTTTTCCCTTTCGAAATAAGAAAATTTCAAGATAATTGCCGATTTTTCATTCAAATTTAGACATTTTTAAAAGAATTTGATATTTTTCTATTTAAAATTATGAAATTTGATGATATTGAGAGCTTTGTTATTTTTTAAAAATTTAAATTAAGATTTTTTGAGATTTTTCAGTTCAAATTGATAAAAACCCATTTGCAATTGAAAGATTTCATAATGATATTGAAATGATTTAAACTGAAATTGAGAATTCGAAATGAATTTGAGATTTTTTTCAGTCCAATTTAACAAAAACCCAATTGAAATTGTGATTTCCATTTTGAAATGATAAAGTTCTAATTAAAATTAAGATTCTCTATATGAAATTTCAAATAGAAATTGGCAATTTTCCGAATGTAATTAAAAAATTAATTTAAGTTGTGATTTTCAAATGAATTTGAGGTTTTCCATGTGAAATTGTACTTTTTTTTATTTCGAAATAAGAAAAATTCAAAAAAAAAAAAGAGATTTTCCATTTAAAATTATGAAATTTTCTGAAATGCTTCCTGCAGCTCGTTTCTGTAAATCAAGCGATAAAATTATCGATTTCTGTGACGTCAATATTGTTTAAATGTCAAAAAAAAATTGTTCGACACGGACTGAAAATTTCGTCATTTTGACGTCAAATCGACAACTTTGATCGACAAAATTACAGAAACTACCTACTGAAATGCTAAACTTTTCGAATGAGATTTCCAAAAAAAAAAAAAAATGTCAAATTGAGATTTCCAAATGAATTTGTACTTTTCCTAGTTCAAATTGACAAAAATACAAATGAAATTGAGATTTTCCATGTCGAAATGAAAAAAATTCCAAATAAAATTGATATTTTTTATTCAATATTTAGATACTTTTAAAACAAGTTGATGTTTTTCATTTGAAATTGTGAAATTTTCAATTGAAATGGAGAAAATACCATTCGAATGTCTAAGAAATGATATCGGAGTGAAATGTGAAATTTTTGACATTTGCGTTTTTTTTACATTTTGGAATGTAGTTTTTCCTCAAGTATACTGTGGAAAAATCCTGTGTGGTTTTGTTGAATATTTCTATATACAAAAGACAAAACCAAAAGGCTGAATTCGAAAACTTCGAAAATGTTGTCATTCCAAAAGGGCGAATATTTTCATTTTTTCACCATAACTTTTTATTGGTATAAGATAAAATAGTGGTGCAAAGGCAATAATTGTTTGTTTATAAAACACCTATCCATCATTATTCAAAAATATTTTTTTTAATTTTTATCATTTGCTAGAAATTTTTTTTGGCAAATTATTTTTAAATAATGATGTCAATCGATAGGTGTTTTAAAAACAAACAATGAATGCCTTTACATCACTATTTTATCTTGCACCAACAAAGAGTTATGCAAAAAAAACGAAAAGATTTGCCCTTTTGGCATGACAAGATTTTCCATTTTTCAATTTTATTTTTTTTCTTTGCTACAACTTTTTATTCCAGCACTATAAAATAGTGGTGCAATGGCATTAATTGTTTGTTTTTAAAGCACCTCGATATGTGCTTTAAAAACAGCATAAAAAACAATAATATTTACGTTTTGGTCAGGATATAGCCTCACAAAATCCGTATTTATAAATCAGTCAGTTATCCAAATTCAAAGATATTTTATATACGTTATAATAATTGTTGAATAAACCGAAATAACAAAAAAAAAAATGGGAAAAAAATAAATTTTACTAATTTTTAAAGCACTTCAAACTTTAAAATTTGATTTCCCAGCATTTTTAAAAAATGCACATTCGCCCTTTTGCCTTTCAATAGATTATTATAATTATCAAAATCAAATTAATTACCATATACTACATTTTAATAAAGCACTTATTTAAATTATTAAATTGCATTTAGTTGCTTTTACTTATACAAACATTGATTTATAAGTATTACATACCGTTATGATTGCACGTAAAAAGTGAATAATTTCCTCGTTATGGTGTTTGATGAACACGGAGCAAAGCAAAAAGCTTTTCAGACTAATAGCTCCAACGTGGCGCTGTAAGCAGTCGATTGATTTCATTTATGTGACATATATATTTATTAAATTAATAATGTGACTTGACTTACATGATCTAAGATCGAAAAGATCTGATGCAAATGTGTATTCTTGAGATCCATCTGTAACAGTTCCGATAATGTTATAATATCGACGCGTTCGGTATTTGACATGCTGAGAAAGTCTGCAACGAGTTCGGCATCGCGATGGGACTCCAACAAACTGCAATACAAAGTTCATTTTATTAATCAAAATAAAATGTTGGACATATCGTTGTTGTTATATAAAAACTAAACAAATTAACAGTTTTAACAATTATAGGTTATTTTTTTATTAAATTAAATTTTAACCAAATGTTTTGATATTTGGTGTGGTCATTCCATACATTGAAAACATCTATTTTTTGAACCATACATTGTAAAATATCGATGAGCTGAACTTTACTTTATAGGGCCGGTCGAAATTCATAAAAAAAATGCCACGACCTTTTAAATGGGGAGAGAGTGACGAAAAACAATTTTTTTGCCGCTCGGACCTTGGAACCGACTAAAAATGGAAAACCGACCGAATTCATAAGTGGTTTTTGAATTATACCGAAGTGTGCGGGGAAAAAAATAAAAAAAATTGTCACACGATACAGAAACTAAACCTTAAAAATAAAAGTCACGTGGTACCCTTTAAAAATCAAAAATTTCTGTTTTTCAAACTCAAATCCCTGGAAAAAGGGAGTGGCAAAACGAAAATAATAAAATATAGAAAATCCTTTACATTCAGATAAATAATTCCATGGACATTTTTTATATGCCAAAAAAATAAATTCTAGAACCAGAAAAAAATAAATTAAGACTAAAAATAAAAAATAAATCACGCGGCGCTTATCATCATACTAATCGACTTAGTATACACAAAGGCGGTTTTAAGTTTTTTTGTTCTCAGTGGACCCAAATTTTCATGCCATTCAAATTTCCATGGCAATGCTACTGTATATTTCAATAATTTTGAATTTTTTATTTTGTCATTCTCCTTTTCATGGAATTTGAATTTGAAAAAAAACAGGTTTTTGATTTTAAGGGGTGCCACGTGACCTTGAGGTCACTTTTTTTTATTTTTAAGGTCTGGTTTTTGCATCTTGCGACAATTTCTTTTTTTTTGTGCCCCGCCCACTTCGTATTAATTCAGAACCACTTATGACCTCGGTCGATTTTCGATTTATGGGCGGTTCCAAGGGGGCGGGCGGCACTCTCCGCCCCTAAGTGGCTATAAAGTTAAGTTCTCCCTATCGATGTAACGAGTCGATGTATTATATCAACCAAAACATCGATGCATTTTTTTCGATGTACCTCTCTAATTCGTGCAACTGTCAATAAATTGGAGAGTTTCGCATGGTTTAGTAAAGGGTTTTTCAACAGGGACGCTACAAAAGTAGAGCGACAGGGACAGCAAACGACGCCATGTTTCTTGCCGCTCTTTTGACATTTCTCTTCAGTAAGGTTTGCCATTTCATGATGGAAAGATATACGAATTCGAATTTCGGTAGTAAATTTTAATAATTTCGACTCGTTGTTGGCTTGTATACCTTTCCATCATGAAATGGCAAACCTTACTGAAGAGAAATGTCAAAAGAGCGGCAAGAAATATGGCGTCGTTTGCTGTCCCCGTCCCTGTTGAAAAACCCTTGAAAAAACTTTTGTAGCGCTCTTATTGAAAAACCCTTTATTATCGCATGGCTTTTTGAAATGAATGTCTGTCATTGCCCTGAAGCCAATCCTTATACATTCCTACACATTCCTTCAGTTGACTTACGCAAAAATGGAATAGTCAAAAATCGAATATAATTCTCACATTTGGAAAAAAGCTTCAACATTTTTATTAAAGCTCCATGAATGATTAAAAAAATGCGATACATCTTATTGGAAAAAAAAACATATTTCTGGTGGCGTTTTATCTAACTACCCTAGTAATAAGGCTCTCACTTGGCTCTCAACAGTTCCATGTATTACATAGTCAATTCATTTTCTAGTCAAATGATACGTGTGTGGAACATTCCCGACATTCATGAATTCAAGACAAAACAAACATCGACAGACATTACAACCACATTTTTTCAGCTTACCTTTTATATTTTCTACCATTAACGTTAGTTTAGTTTCTCTCTAACAGTTGATTCTACTACAGTATCTTTTTGATAATACGAGAGAATAAAAGGAAAGCCCAATGGGAAATATTTCGACCTAGTTCGAACGGTAACCAATGTTTTCTTCAATACATGCTCTACAAATGTACGCGTAGTACTTTAGAAATGAAACCAACCCTCATTACTACAGCGTACAAAGTAATGCACAAATGGAACCACCCCATATTACTACTGCGTACAAAGTAATGCACAATTGGAACCACCCCCATTACTACTGCGTACAAAGTAATGTACAAATGGAACCACCCCTCATTACTACAGCGTACAAAGTAATGCACATATGGAACCACCCTCATTACCACTGCGAAGAAAGTTATGTACAAATGGAACCATCCCTCATTACTACTGCGTACGAAGTAATGCACAAATGGACCACCCCCTCATTACTACTGCCTACAAAGTAATGTATAAGGCGACCAATCTTCATTACGATTGCGTGAAAAGTAATGCTGAAATGGAAGCACCCCTTGCGAATGTTTGGTTACGAAATAATAATATTACGATACTTCTAAATAGTAATCTATATATACATGAGGTAACATTCGATTCCTTTTCATTTTGGATACAGTGTGTAATGGGTGGTGACTCCTACATAGCATTACTGATTACGAAGTAATGCATACTTGGCCTAGGCCATGTCTGTGTAAAAATAAACAGAATTCAGTATTGAGATTCCGACGCATTACGATTCGATAATAATTAGGCAGTAATCGACTACGTACTGATGTTATTTCCTATTGGGAGGTTATGCCTGTGTATGTTTTTCTTGTCAATTTTGACATTAGCTACAAATCCATCTATAGGGTATATAGTGCGCTTCCTACCCCCAACATTACCTTGTGGATTGTGTGAAATCCACCATGTTTTTGGACACTGTCCTCGTTTTTGTCGTCGTTGGTCTTTTTTCTGTCCGATTATATGCCCTGTAGTGTTAGGAGTTATTTTGCTGATGATTAAACATGTACCCAGAGCGGGTTTTTGCGTCCCATTGATTGTCGAGAGAAGTGATATTGGGGAGGCGGTTGCTGGGTCGTGTGTTCTTTTGAACGTTATCGCTAGTTTCCTATTCCCTTTACTCTGTCTCTCTGTACGTTCGTCTTGGTCAACTGGTACGACTTTCTAGCTTTTTGTGACGCCAATCGTTTTTCGGATCAGTCCGTGTAGTCGTTGTTGTGGTCTCTGTTAACAAGTAGTCCACACTCTTAAGAGTCAAAGTCTGAGGTTTCCATTGCCTGCGAAAGCAATTCATTTGCATCGACGTGCAGTTGTAAACGCTGAAGCAATTTCCCCAATCTACTCGAAAATGTATTATTAGTCTTCTCCACGGCGGACTGCTTTATTAGGGCAGCCCGTGTGGGATCTAATAACGTACCAGTCTCCTTCAATGTCCTCGGGTCCTCAAGTCAACACTTATTAATTTAACGTACTATATTTCTTATTTTGGTTATTTGACATATAAAAACATCGATGTTTCTGTTCGATACATCGGAAAACATCGATGTAACGAGTCGATGTATTATATTGACCGAAACATCGATGCTTTTTCAAATGGACATCACTATTTCAGGATCTTCTTCCCATTCTGTATTCTGTATTTACCCCAAGTGATACATGTTGCGTTCGATTTCGACAATATCACCGGGAAACGGCACCTTCAGTTCCCTGGCACGACTCATCATGATGACATCCTCGAACGAATACTCGGATGTGGGCACATTTAAAGCTCTATAAAGGCACAAAAATGTTGCAATTAAATTAATTAAATTGCAAAATTTGAAAATAATGCTTTTATATTACTTAGCCATGACTTCGCGCACATTCTTTGCATACAAATTGGCATCGGACTTCTCCTCGTCCGAAGGCGTATAAACGGGCAGATACTCGATTTCGCAACGGCTATAGAATCTTGTCATTGTTAGCCACAACAGATGTAAACTAAACAAAAAAATTGATTATAAAAAATATTCAATTAAAAGATTTATTCAAAACGTTGTCACCACTTACACGCCCGGTCCATCCCAGGTCCAGGTGTATGAGTCATATTTGTTGGGATATTTGAGCAGCACTGGTTGCACCGGTACGCCGGGATAGAAAGCGCCCGGCTTGAATTTAATCAGTGCAGAGCGATTGGTACAGGTGCCTTCGGCGAAGATGACCACTTGGGGCCAGTCATCGGTGGAATGTGCGCGTTGTTTGATTTCGCGAATAGTGTTGAGACGCGAATTGGGATCTTCGCGTTGCACGTAAATTGGTTGAGAATAATTGATGATCTCTAAAGAGGAAATATTGAAAAGAAAAGATTTTTAGTACCAAAATATTACGCAGAAATTGAATACCAAAACGTTGTCACTACTTACTGCCCAACAGCGGTATCTCCGACGTTTCCCGTTTGGCCACAATTGCCGGCGGTCCTGTTGCAACTACCAGTATGGAATCGACATACGAGGAATGTGGTGCCACCACTAATATAGGTGCCTCCTTGGATGAGGCAGCTTTACCCTTGAATGTTATGTGATGAAAGGAACCGGCAGCGTACAGCATACGCATAGAGCCAGCGACCAGACGTTGCACCTGTCGACGCCAACCGGACAAAGGTTTCTCACGCAAATCGTCCAAAGTGATGCCGTACAAACCGATGCAGGCGAACATCCATGCGGAGAGCAGTGAGAGCACACAGCCAACGACGCGTATTGGCAGCAGCAAAACGGTCAAAACATAAATCTACAAATAAAATATTTAAAACAAACTTAGTAAATTTTGTTAAAAAAAATTAAACAAGTAATAAATTAGAAATAACGCAATAAAAATGTCAGTCTGAAGTGGTTATAAAAACGAAAGATAAGGATGTTGGGATTGCGTGAAAACGAAACGGTACAGATTTCTTTGTATTTTAACTATGATAAGATAAAAACATATGAAATATATGTAAAAAAAAATATGTTTGAATTTCTAATTAATTACAGTAAAGCTATAAACATTCGTGTCTAGTTTTTGCACTTGAAGTTTTTCTACAAGTTTCTTCTATTTGATGAATTTGTTTAAAAAGCAATAAAAATAGCAAATGCTATTAGTTTGTGCAAATTTATTATTTGTCTGACTATTGTTGTTTGCATGCAACTAATTATTTGTGATTGTATTGTATTTTCTGACTATTAACATTTGTAACTTTAAATATTTTGTTAGAGAATATAGATAAATTGATGCGTTGTGTGCAATAAGGGCGTTATGTAAAGGGTTTTTCAATAAGAGCGCTACAAAAGTTTTATTCAAGGGTTTTTCAACAGGGACGAGCCAACAACGAGTCGAAATTATTAAAATTTACTACCGAAATTTGAATTTGTATATCTTTCCATCATGAAATGGCAAACCTTACTTAAGAAAAATGTCAAAAGAGCGGCAAGAAATATGGCGTCGTTTGCTGTCCCTGTCGCTCTACTTTTGTAGCGTCAATGTTAAAAAACCCTTTATGTGAAAAAGTATGTTTTAAGTTTTTGAATGTCCGTATCTTAAAAAGTAATGAAACGATATTATTAATTAAAATTTGAAATTTTAGCTTTGTTATGCACTTTTCAAATCTGTTTTAAAGCTACTATTAATATATAAAATAATTAATTAAAATAAATAATTTATACGCCATTATTGCATAAAACGATAATTAAATTTGGGCGTATTGAGTAGTGATGAACATTTGCAATACCTTTCTTGCTCTTGCTTGCAAGAATCTTGCAATATTTTACTTTTTAATTTTAAATAAAAGATAGTAGACAAATATCTTACACTGCATATTAATTATAAAAACGAATAGAATTTGAACACTAATTGTATTTAGGTTACTTATTTCCCATATTTTCAATGTCTTCAACAAACAAATTATTTTACTTACACAAGAACTAAAAATCTAATAACATAAATATTTGAATTATATTTTAACAAAAATCAAAAAAAAATGGGATAAATCAAGTGATAAATCAAGTTAACGATACAATTCAAAATCTCAAGGCCATAATAAAATGAACATATATGCATATAATAAATATTTCGTATAGGCACATTTCTATGTTCGTCAGAGATTAAAAAAGCCGTGCTGCTACACGTATCGTATGTCAAGAGAACACAAACATTATCTTGCAGAGTTATATTTTTCTTTGCAAACACAAACTCAAAAGCTACAAAGCGAACGCTAACAGTAAGAAGAGAATACAACGATAATGAATTACGATGCGTATACACACACTCATCGCATGGCAACAAACAGACGCATGACAACAGACAGACGACGCATGACAATATACAGTCGCATGGCATCACACTGAATGTATGTATCTAGTACAGCCATCCAGTTGGCAACAACAACAACGAGTTTTCTTTGTTGCACACAAAATTTCCCGCCACAAATTCTATGCTTGTTGTTGCACTTTCAAACGAATCAGCGGATATGTGAAAAAACAAAAACACAAAAAGCAATATCAGCCAAATGAGGGACACAATTTTATTTTGTTTTATAAGTTAAATGAAATTATGCACATAGAACTTAATTTGAAAAAACATCATGATTTTACAATTAACAAAAAAACTATGAATAAAAGTTCTAAAAAAAATGTTAAATTTCAGTGCATATGCATGCAAAATCGACGAACGAACTAGCGTATCGAAGAAAAGAGAAACAACATTGTTTTGTCTATTTTATCTTTGGAGTTGCATGTGCTTGTATCCGATTTACCGCTTCAAAAGTGCTTCACAGACCTTATTTTTAAGATGCTCTTTAGCCTTGAAAAGCAAGAAAATAAAAACACAGATCTTCATTAATGTTGTTCAATATTTAGTAATACGATGAATTCTTTAGAATTTCATTATTACCTATAAACATAATAAATACACTAAAATGATCAAAAAACGCAAGTCTTGATTTTCTTGCACTTGCTCTTGTTCTTACACTTCTTATCTTGCTCTTGTTCTTGGAAGGAAATCTCGATCTTGTTCTCGTTCTTGGTCTTGCAAAAAATGCAAAAACAAGAGCAAGATGCAAGAACAAGAAATTTTTGATCATCAATACTATTCAGTTTTAAAAATATAAACATTACATAAATGAAGAAAATATATATTTTTGTGCATAGGGAATCGATCTGAGATTTCACAGGAGGATACTAGGCACTGCTTGGATCATTCGGTGCGTATATTGCAAAAAGGGCGTTCTGACGCCAAACGCCTTTATTGCACCCAACGCTTTTGTTCCTAATATTTGGAATATATTTTTTATATTTTACATTTATCAGAAATCAAAATAAAAAGAATTATTTGTCTTGACCTGTGTTCATTCTAAACACTCACTGATAAACTACTAACAAAGTTAAACGTCCCACAGTGGAACAGGGAGTGAAAAATAAAGTCGGACATTTATATTAAAGAATGATTGGATATAAGTGATAACCAGGGCTCGGATTTTTATGACATGGTATTTTTTTTAATGCATTTGTCATTTTTTGGCATTTTTTAATCGTTAGATCATTTTTTAATTATTTTTAGGTCATTATTTGTAGAATTTCGTAGATTTTTTCTTGATATTAAGCAATCCTAAAGTAGATTTGAAATTTCAATGTGGCATCTTTGGTCTATTTTTGTAGTGGGTACTATTTTTGTATTTATTACTAGCAACTCTGCAGTGGAGTTGAAACCAAAAATATGGCATCGCAAATTAATAAATTTATGAATAGCTCTTATTTTAGTACATTCGTTTAATATGAAATTAAGAAATAAAATCGGTTATAAAAGATTTAATAATAATATAATAGTTTGGCGCTACAGTCCTGTACAGAACTTCGGCCGAGCTCTCTCACCATTTTGAGCTGTGCGTGTTATATTTGTACTCAAAGTGGTGGGACCTACAGTTTATTGCCGTATCCGAACGGCGGGTGAGAGCTTTTCATAGGCAATGGTTTACTCTCGTAGGTTTGCCATTTACTGACGAGAGGTAGCGCGGTATAGAAAAATGTTTCTATGAAAAGATGTTGTTAGCCCCAGTCCAGACTTGAACCGGGGACCTTTCGACTCGCAGTCCAACGCACTAACCACTGAGCTACCGCGGCTACTGCATTTTAGAAGAACTGCATTTTTTCAAAACGAAGACATAAATGTAGTATAATTTACTACAGTAATTTTTTCGGTGTACATATGCAATAATTTTTATACTGTATTTATATCATATTCAAAGTAAAACTTGAGAATGTTCTTCGTTACATATAAAGGGTTTTTCAACAGGGACGCTACAAAAGTAGAGCGACAGGGACAGCAAACGACGCCATATTTCTTGCCGCTCTTTTGACATTTCTCTTCAGTAAGGTTTGCCATTTCATGGTGGAAAGATATACGAATTCGAATTTGGTAGTAAATTTTAATAATTTCGACTCGTTGTAGGCTCGTATATCTTTCCATCATTCCAAATGGCAAAGCTTTGAAAAATACTTTTGTTCTTATTGAAAAACCCTTTACCAATGCAATTGAATAAAGTAAATTATTTAAACAATGGTAAATTTAAATATGAAAATACTTAAAAGTCTGCTTTCTACAATGTACATATTGACGCATTGAATATATACAAAATTCCTCTTAAGGGTTTTAATTGGGTAAATAACTTACATTTCTTACTCCATACGAAGATCGTCTGAAACTACTAAATTTAAAGTCTCTTGACGAACGTAGACAGAACGTAGCCGATATAACTATAGATTCACCAGAGCTTTCTGACTATATTACTTTTAACCACAATCGTAGAAGTACACAGTTAACAACAGCAATCTATAGTTTCGACAATGTGTAGAAAACGAATTTCTAATACATTGTGTAGTAAAATCAAGTCAAATAAATACAAACATATTTAAAAACTAAAAAATGTAATAGAACTTAATGTATTTAAACCCAATACATAAATGTAGTCAATTTTACTACATTAATTTTCTCGGTGTATTAAAATGTATATAAACTCTCTTCAATTATTTAAAATATTAAATTGTCATTTGAGAAACCCAGCACTGTTAATTATAAATATTTCATAACATGAATTTTTGATCTCAGATATTGCTATTTGAGAGAGAGTCTTTGGAGATTTTCTCTTGAGATGTTTCAAGTTATTAATTGCTTTTTCAGAGCCATTTTTCTACTATAATTTATAAATAAACAATATTTTTTGATTAATTTTTTTCTATTTTCTACAATTTTACAAAAATAATAGCAAAACTACCTAAACAAACACAATTAAGTAAAACAATTATTTTGTGAAAAAATTCGCAATTGTTTATCCTTAAACCACACACATAATTTAAACGCTACTGTACACATTTGAAAGGCCAGATTTGCACACATTCGTGGGCGTTTCGGAAAATGTTAAACAAATGGAAAATGAAATGGAAAAAAAGTATATTTTTCTCGCTTATAAAATATAAATAGCAAATTTTTCAATGCAGAACAAAATATTGAAAATATCTCAAAATAACTAAAACAAACAAAAAAATATATCTAGCCAAGTTATAGCATATTGTTGGCAGCAGATTACATAACCTTAAAAAATGGACCGGCAAAAAAAACGACGCTGGACAGTGTGTTAGACTTGACGTCAGCAATAGAATCAGACACAGCTAAATCGAGTGCTCAGTTTATTATATCTAATACAAACATATCAATGGACGGTGTTTATTTATAAGAAACCTAATGAACTGTTAATGATGATGATGATGTTAATGATTGTAATGCAGCAGTAAAACAAATAATCATATCAATGAATGAAGCATAAACATAGTCAAAATGTGTGTCATTGTCATGGGCAATGGTCAGGGCTGTAGTAAATTCATGCAATGTTTGTTGAAACACACAGCAAGAAAATTAATTGAAGAAAACAAAAGAGACAAAAACCTGTTCGTCCAGTAAGCAATAGGCAGAAAAATGCTGTGATTCATAATCGTGGTTTTAAAAGTAAAACTAATCAAATACATTATTCGTCAGGTTTATTGATTAATCTCAGTTGAAAAATTCAAAATTTTAAATCTCATACAATTTATTAATGTGTGTTCTCATTATTTGATCGAAATATTAGCCTTATCTATTAGAAATTGTAAAATATATCGTCATTGTTGAAGTAAAACTAAAAGCAGATAATGTCCCATTAATTGCATAATGGTGCGACCATTGATATTATGGTTCATGTATTTTCATATTGATTCAAAAGTTTTCAAATGAATTTGGTAGAAATTAAAAAAAAAAAAATCAGTACCATAATTTAATAATTTCAGTATTATAAATAAAGGGTTTTTCAATAAGAGCGCTACAAAAGTTTTTTTCAAGGGTTTCATGAAATGGCAAAACCTTACTGAAGAGAAATGTCAAAAGAGCGGCAAGAAATATGGCGTCGTTTGGTGTCCCTATCGCTCTACTTTTGTAGCGTCCCTGTTGAAAAACCTTTTATAATGGTATAATTACTATTGTTTTAATGTTTTTTCTGTTATCATAATAAACGTCTCACTATGTAGCATATAAAAACTTAAACACAAATATAAACATGTTTGCTTTGTAGGTCATTCTGTAAGTTTACACAAAATAGTCGCATGCCTTTTTTGTGATAATCCACATTATTAATGTAAATTCATTATATTATACCTTTTTTTTTATTTATTACAGAAACTAAATAATAGATCAAACATCTATAATGGCAACGTACTCAAAAATAAATACAGACTCAAGTATTACAATCAATTATTGAAAATTGAAGTGAACATTAAATGTGTTATAACCTTTTGCAACGAGAAGTGTCTTTTATAATTGTGTGATTTTTTAGATGTGAATTTAAATTAAATATATATACACGCATAGAAAAGGTTTGTTTGAATATGTTTGAATGTAATTAAAAAGTAATACGAAATTACCATACATGTATTAGGAATGAAGTGTAATTAAATTATAATCGAAATTGAATTTATTTTTGTTCACGTGTAATCATTATTATACTGTCCAGCAGAATCTGTCAAACTTACCATAAATATGTTACAATACCAACATAAAATTTAAATTCCATTTGAATAAACTATTTCTTGACAATTTACTTGGTTAAAACTATGTTTCGAAACACAGAAAATGCTAATCAAATCTAAATACAACCTATGTACGCAACGCTCGTCTTAATTCGATAATTTATCGACTGACGAAGTTGGCAACGTTGTGCAGCATTTTCTAACTACGCCATCGTTTGAACATATTGATGTTTAAAAACAAACAAAAAAGAAATTGGATTTAAATAAGTGTATTCTTGCAACATTCTTCTTGTATACGAAATTGGTACCCGTTGAGAAGAATTTTCTACCTACGACTCTTTTGTCGTCGTTTGAAGGGTCATTTGTATAGGGTCATTTTAAACATACTGATGTTTGAAAACAAACAAAAAATGAATTCAACTGTAAATAAAGGTATTCTTGCAGCTCTCTTCTTGTATACAGAGTTGACACTCGGTGATCGGCATATTCTGCCAACGTGTCTTTTGTTGTTCGTTGAGAAAACGTGTTCGCGTCGGTAATAATTTTGTTATTTGTAAATTAAATAAATATATAAATTGTGTAACATAAAGTACAAATAGTAAAAGAGTATAATATAGTGCAGTATATAATTTCTGAAACTAATGTGAAAAAACCACAAATAAGAATCTGTGTTTCGATTTTCAAACAGAATTTGGCATGTTTTTTTACAAAAGCCTCCGTGAATTCCTTGCCTACGCCATTGTGCTGTACTGCGACCAACTGTAACTGTACCAAATATAAAGCGAGCCTGTATCGATAGCGCCTGCAGGTGCAATTGTGCATTCATTGATGCTGTCACTTGTACTTGCAGTTTTAAACGAATTATTTATTTATGCATTTAAAAATTTGTATTTGAATTCAAATATTATAAATTCCCACTGTGCATGTTTAAAGATTTTTAATATAAATTAATAAAAAAAAAACAACATATTATTTTTATTTTATTTTCAGGATTTCTTTTCAAAAATATTTAAATATGTTTCTATGCAAACAAACTACTTTTTGAACTGAAACAACTGATATGTTTCACTGGAAACATATTTATATTCAGGTCGTTCAAAATAATGTTTTATTTTGAACATATTTATGTTTCGGTTCAAATATTTATTTTATTTGGATGTAGTAATTATTATGTTTCCATTAGTACATACTCCATTTAAAGGGGCAACATTAAAATGTTTCCGGGATATTATAATGTAAGTCAGAGCTCATTACAACACTGTTCAAGTCTCAAGACAACCCTGTTTACAAATGATTTATCAGTCAATTATATATTAACATACATGTTAATGCCTCGTCAAATATTGAACTTAGAAATGAAATTTTCAATTGAAATAAGAGATTTTTAGAAACATATTAATGTAATCTTAAAAATTGTGTACAATGTTATAAAGATTTAGCTAAACCAATTATTAAATTTAATAGTAAATTTTACTTCTACAATTACGATTAATTTGAAAAGCTTCTGAATGAGTCGTAGTTTCTAATTAGAATTTTATACTATTTCGTTTTAATGTTATTGATAATAAAATAATTCAGCTGTTTACAACGAACCGTTTTAGTTTTATGAATTTTAATTGTGTCGCTTTCTTTTGAATCACTTTTTACTATATAATTATAATTTTATAATGGGAATATTTAAAAGTAAACTGATAAAAAGAAAGCAAAACAAAACGCTTAATACTACAACTGATGTCTAAAGCATTTTATCATACATTTTTTTCTTCAGTTATTTGGAATTGTTTTATTTTTAAATATTAATGAGAGAAACTGGCATTGCATGTAAATAGTTTACATTTTTGTATTCGCAGAAAGTATCAAGGCTGTAATTCTGTTTAGCAATGCATAGCAATCTAATTAAATGAATAATAAATACATTAAAATTTAAATTAGCACATGATATGAATTCAAATACCAGTACTGTCTGACTTAGCAATAATTATTAAACATTAAACTTGAACAAATTAAAAATCAAAATTAATAAATTCAAATTTTAAATTAAACCATTTAAATAATTCTGAGTTTAAAATAATAGTCTTTGTTAAAAGACTTATTTTAAGTATATAGGCCCATAACTATAGTCAAAATTAACCTGGAGCTTATATTTTACTGAGTGTTTATATCCGGACAATTCTTTAGAATCTAATAGATTCCATCAAATTTCTACCGCTTTGGAAATTGACGTAGAATCGGCGTAAAATAAATTCAAAGCTTCGACGTCTACCACCATCTGTTTACTTTAATTATTTGCCTCTATATAGAGTTCGTTGACCACTAAATGATTTTTTTGTTCAACGCAGTTTAAATTGTATTTCTGATTATTTTCATTCATATTTGTGCTAATTTAACGAATGAACTCTTTTTGAGAATTCCATCGTGTGAATACATTTTTGGGTTGTAATTAATATCAACCCTTAAAAGCCTGATTTCTTATTTTGAGCTAAAAAAATAATATTTTAAAGCTCAACGACTTTGCTCATATGTGACACTTTACTGAAATGTGGTCGTTTAACGGAATTGTTTGGTGAAACCGCTAGGTAAAATTGAAAAAAATTACAAAAATAATTGTTCGAGAGTTCGAAATTTCACAAAATTGATGTTAGTACCCCTGCTGATTATACAGAAGTCAACTTATATTGATTCCAAACTGCAATCGACGCAAATAGTGACCCTTGGATCAAACACACATTTTTAAAGTCGCAGCGGGAAGATTAAATAAAATACGTTAAACGAATTTTTGATTTTAGTCGGTTGGTTTCAGGCGCTACCAGTAGGCATTTAAGGGTTAAAAAAATAATAAATAGTAGTGAAAAAAGTACGAAAATTAATAAAATTCACAAAAAAAAGAAGTCCAAAAACCACGTATTATTTTCAGGTGGATACAATCTATCTATATATATAAAACTCTTGGTCCATCTCTCTGTTTGTTCCAGCATCACGTCTAAACCACTGAACTCATTTCACTGAAATCTTGCACGAGGATACTTTGGAGTCCGGAGAGTGTCATATGCTATATATGGATAGGATTGGACAAAGGGGCGTGATACCGCCCATATGACATAAACTTTCAAAACTTACACCAGCTACGGACTTAAAACAAAAAACTTAAATTATAAAAAAATATATTACAAAAGCAAAAACAAAAACCACAAATACAAATTCAAACACAAAAGTAAAAGCACAAAACAAAACAAAAGAAAAACACAAAAACAATACCAAACATATAAAAAAACAAAAGAAAAAAAAAGAAAATACACAAAAACAAAAGCAAAATTAAAAACAAACATAAAATAAAAAACAAAACACAAAAACAAAATCACAAGTCAAAAACACAAACAAAAGTAAAAAAACAAAAACAAAACAACATTAAAATTAAAATCACAAAACAAAAACACAAGAACCAAAAATGCAGAAACAAAAGCAAAACAAAAAAAAACAAAAGCATAAATAAAAAAATAAAAGCAAAGACTCAAAAAAAACGAAAAAACACAAAATCAAAAACGCAAAAAATATAAAAAAACAAAAACCAAAAACGCACAAAACAAACATAAAATAAAAAACAAAATCAAAAGTCAAAAACACAAACAAAAGTAATAGTAAAAACACAAAACAACATTAAAATTAAAATCACAAAATGCAAAAACACAAAATCAAAAAATATTAAAAAATATTTAAAAAAAAACAAAAACCAAAAACGCACAAAACAAAATTTAAGACATAAAACCAAAAACAAAAGCAATCAATCCACAAAAAAATATTGCAAAAACTAAAAGCCTATTTCAAAAACAAAATCAAAAGAAACCAAATAAAAAAAATGAAAAAAAGGAAAAATCAAAATCAAAAGAATAGCAAGAACAAAAAAACGCGAAAAATAATAAAAAAACGGAAAAAAAACAAAAATGAACAGCTATGCTTAAAAATTGGGTTAAATTACCAAAAAAATTTGAAAAACCCCCGTTGCGCAGCCCGGGTACGAAATACTAGTAAACAAATAAAACTGGCTTAATTTTTGGACTGGACAAAATATGCCAACTCTTTTACTAGTCAATATAAATTAATATTCAATTAAATGTTGCAATAGATCACAAAAACTGCTTCTATGTTTCAAATTATACAATATAATGAATGCATTGTCTTAATCATGAGCAACGTACAGTGACATTGTATTAATCGTTGGTGTGCCTGCTTTGTCTGCTGTACTGCAGCAAAAAATCATGCGATGCTTTTTATAAAAACGATTGAATAGATGTCAAGTGCATGTGCTAAGATCTAAGACGCTCGTCTGTGGCTGTGGCCTGCTGTGGAAAGTAGCAAAACATTTTGTATGTCGTCTCGTTTGTAGGTCGATCGGTCACAAACAAATAAAATGACTAAAAGCGGCGCGCGCTAAAAATTGGCGACAACGACTTATTGTTGAACAAATGGTGAGCAAAGTGTGTTTGTCGCAAAAAGAGTGTTTGAGAAAAATATAGATATATAATAAGAAATATCTAAAATTTTACAACATTCAATATATAAATGCATTCGCTTATTTGAGATGTTATTAAAACTACAATGGCAATAACTGACTGCCACGTTAGTTAAATGGCTAACACGTGTTGTAAACAATGAAGAAGGGCACATAGTGAAGCGATTGAGAAGTAGAGGAATGTATAAAAGTATATATAGAAAAAAGCGAAGAATGTGAAGATGTTATTATGTATAGAAAAATAGCAAATGAAAGTAAAGTAAAGAAGTAGAATATGAATAATATGTAGAGAAATGTGAAGAGATATCTATAGAAGAATAATAAATGAAATGTGTAGAAAATTATGTAGATGAATGTACAGAATAATAAATAGAAGAATATACATCAGAATATTATGTAGAAAGAAGTGTTTTTGATTTGTGTTTGTGTTTTTGATTTTTGTTTTTTTTTTGCGTTTGATTTGCGTTTGTTTTTGTGATTTAGCTTTTGATTTTGTGTATTTGCTCATATTTTTATTTTTGTGTTTTTGCTTTTTGTGTTAATTTTGTTTTTTATTAGTTTGCTGTTGTTTTTGTGCTTTTACTTTTGTATTTATGTTTTTGAGATTTTGCTTTTGTGTTTTTGATATTGTTTGTTGTGTTTTTACTTTTGTTTTTCTGTTTGTGTTTTTATTTGTGTTTTTTTTTTTGTTTTGTTATTTGGATTTTGTTTTTGTGTATTTTCTTTTATTTTCATTTTGGTGTTTTTGTTTTTTGTGTTAATGTTGTTTTTTCATTAGTTTGCTGTTGTTTCTATGTTTTTGGTTTTGCTTTTGTGCTTTTACTTTTGTATTTGTGTTTTTGATTTTGAGATTTTGCTTTTGTAATTTTTTTTTTGTATTTGAGTTTTTTTTGTTTCATGTTCGTAGCTGGTGTAAGTGCCGACTTAAATCGTTTTGATAGTTTAGGTTGTATGGGAGGTGCCACGCCTCTTTGTCCAATCCCGCCCATATATAGCCTATATCACCCTCCGTACTTTATAGTATCTTCGTGCAAAATTTAAGTCAAATCGGTTCAGAAATTTGGACGTGATACTGGAACAAACCGGCAGACTGACAGACGGACCAAGAGTTTTATATATATAGATATATGATAGATAATGTATGTATAAAAGAATAGTAACAGAAATGTGTAGAATAAAATAAAGAATAATGCAAAGAATAATGAAATTAGAAAAAAGATATATAAGTCATATAAATTTAATTCCTAATTCCATACACCCAAAACTGGTGTGTGGAGCAAACATATTCGCAGGTGACGATATGTAGTACAAAAGAACCTAAAGCCGATTGTCCAGCGGAATGCATGAATTACATGCGCAGTTTTTTTTTTTTTTTTGTTTTCGACAAATTGAAATTGTACAATAAAAATAAAACGCATAAATAAAAAAAAGTGTCCAAAACATACCTTGGCCCAATCTATGCGATTATCAATATGTATTCTATGCACAAAGGGATTAATGTACTGATAGCCGGTCGATGCCCAGGTATCGTCCTGTGAATCCGTTTTTGAAATTGTTGTTGTGACGGCGGCGCCGCCCTCGTCAGCATCATTTGGCGACGCATCGACACTGGCCGAGCGACGACGTTTCATTGTGGAAGTGGTCATTGTTAATTAATTTCAAAGATTTTACGATGGTTTTTTTTTTCAATGATAAATAATTTTAGTAAACTACTTTATATTTGCATTTGATGTTGAAGTTGATGATGTAGATAGATGGTTGATGTTATAAGCAACGTGTTTTATTTTCACTTCACCGTCACCGTTAAGCGAAAGCAAGAAAACGTCTAAAAGAGTCTTGGCGCATGAATTTTGCCAACGTAGATTATTTTTTTTTTCTCGTAATTTTGAAGTGGCTTTTGTATTCTTTTTTTTTTTTGGTTGTTCTTTTGTATACTTTCAAACACTTTATACACACGCACTCGTCGCGTCCGGCGCAACTTTTCGTCGTCGTTGCTCTTTGCTTGGCAGCAGCTCTAAATCAACTGACAGTTGTCTTCAACCAATTTCCAATGGTGGTGCTTGGTGCTTTTCTCTGTTCTGTATTGCTGCGTCGTTGTTTGCTACATGTGCTGGTGGGTTTTGGGTCGGTCGGATGGACGGTCGTTTGGTTGTTCGTTCTGTTGTTGAATGAAGCGCGAAGCTCTGCTGTTAGTTCGTTGGTTGCTTTTTGTTGTTGTTGTGGTTGTTATTGTTGGTTGTTTGGCCGAAGAGTTCGTCGTCGTTTCGTTCTGCTTCCTGCTGTTTTGCGTTATGCTCTACTCAACTCTTCCGCCTGGTTCTGTTCTCTGACTGTTCTCTGTGCTGTGCTGTGCTCAAATTTTATTCCAAGTACGATGTCTGTGGGAAGAGTAGAAAAGTAACCAGGTTAATCTTTTATCACGATAACACAACATTTTGCTTTAGTTATTTGAATATATCTAATCAGCAAAGCAATGATCAAGATTGAATAACATAATAACGCAAGTGCAGATTTAAACATGTTATTACCTTTTTTTAGTTTATAATTTTTTTATATATATTTTGAATAATTGTATGAGAAATAATTGTCTCTGGAAAAACTTATTTCGGAAAAGAATTGTTCATAGGAATAATTATATCGGGAAAGAAATTGAAAGAAATCACCAAATTGAAGTCTGAAATAACATTGTATTTTATGGCTTAAAAACTAATATCACAAGCAATACCCAAATTATTTTGTTTTTAAATATTTTTTAGTGAAAAGTTTTCGTTTGTACACTTCCAACTGTGGACAGGAAAAAGTGTCCAAAACTATTGGATCTAGATAAAAATGATTAGTATTTGGGGTGGCAGTATCGCTGATTCTGAATTTAATGTCAAACATTTAAAATTCAAAATGGTGGACCTAATTTGGTGGTTCAAACATTGATGTACCGCTTTCAGTCGAATTCAGAGTCACGAAACGGGGACGTGGTTGTACAGACTCCATTTATTCTAGGTGGTTAAAAATTCGTAGTATTGGGGTTTCAGTATCGTTAATTCTGAATTCAATGTCAGACATTTTTAATTCAAAATGGCGGTACTCATATGGCGTTCCAAACATTTATGTACCACATAATGTACCACAAAACGGGAACGTGGTGGAACAGACTCCACATTCTATGTCAACTTCTGTTTAAGAAGTATTGAAAACGGAAATTCAAAATTCCGACTCCAGCCAAGATCCAAACTTCATGTTAAATCTTGTCCACATTTTATTAGTATATCTTCATTTTTTTATATGCATTTAAAAATTGTTATTGTTTAGCTTTTTTATCCATTTTTGATCCAAATTTAATTGCGGCAAATTTCTTTTATGTACTATATATTCAATAGTATAAGAAATGTAATTATGTTCATGTCCAAAACTATGAAAACATTATCGATTTCCCTTGTTATTGAATAAAAAAATCGATAACTATATTTATTGCTTGAAGCGTATGTGCTGTGGGTAATAATTTTTCTTCAGATTCGATTCGTCACATATTATTTTTCAAAAATTCTTTTAAAGTGCGTTAAAGTACCGACTTATTTGATTCCGTGTTTAGAGTTGGTTAAATGAATTTGGTCTTATAACTCTAGAAATAAAGGGTTTTCAACAGGGACGCTACAAAAGTAGAGCGACAGGGACAGCAAATGACGCCATATGCCATTTCATGATGGAAAGATATACGAATTCGAATTTCGGTAGTAAATTTTAATAATTTCGACTCGTTGTTGGCTCGTAAATCTTTCCATCAAGAAATTGCAAACCTTACTGAAGAGAAATGTCAAAAGAGCGGCAAGAAATATGGCGTCGTTTGCCGTCCCTGTCGCTCTACTTTTGTAGCGTCCCTGTTTTATATAATTTCTATAGAATGAGTATCGAATTAATTGTCAAAATTGGAAGAAATTTCGTTAGAAACTTTTAATAGACTAATTTTTAATCCCCAACAATTTTAATGTTGTGAATGCTATAGAATGCTTGGTGCACAGCTACATGCAAGATAATTTCAAGACAAATTAATTTAAATAGTATCGAAATTGAATAAGCTTTTCGAATTCGATTCGATATCGAAATTGAATTAAATATCTATTTTATGAAAAGTGTATAGACACAGTGATATATTTCTATGAGTTTTGACCATTAATTTAATAATAGCCATTTCATGATGGAAAGTAATACGAGCCAACAACGAGTCGAAATTATTAAAATTTAATACCGAAATTCGAATTCGTATACCTTTCCATCATGAAATGGCAAACCTTACTGAAGAGAAATGTCAAAAGAGCGGCAAGAAATATGACGTCGTTTGCTGTCCCTGTCGCTATACTTTTGTAGCGTCCCTGTTGAAAAACTGTATTTTACACCCTTATGACTTGTAGGTTGAACACCCATATTTTCATAGACTTTATGCCAACAACTCTCAACTCAACAACTGGACCGAATACAACAGCGTGCGATATATTTAATGGGGTATGAAAATATTTCATTCTCTATTGGTTCTCTTGAGCACCGAAGGACCGTTGGGTGTGTAAGCCTGTTTTATAGGTATTACAACGGTAAGTGTTCGAGGGAAATACATAGTCTGATTCCAACAGGTCGTGTGTTCTCTCATTCTAATCGGGCATCAAACCAAGTCTACCCCTTCGTAGTCCACTCGGCTCTCAACAGAACCACGCATTAGAGAGATAATTCGTTCTTCAGTCGCACGATAAGTTTGTGGAACAATCTCCCTGCGTCTGTTTTTCCCGACATTTTCGATATTGGCAAGTTCAAAACAAACATACACCGACACTACTCCATCTTTCCTCCCTCCCTTTAACCTATGAAGGGATGATAGATGATACGATCAACACTGTGCATTGCATGAATAGGGGGCATCCACTGAGCGTTGGTTAATTTGTAAAAAAAAAAACATGTTTGAACCACAAACTAAATTCGACTAGCACTGAAAAACTGGCCATTAAACTCACTTAAACTTATATAACATGATCTTGAGTTTCAAAATAACCAAATTTAAATTAATACAAAAAATGTATAACATTTATTTTGTTTTTTTGCAAAGCTGTAATTCAAATGTGTACTATGTACTCTTTCAAATGACACCAATATTGGCGATTAGAGCATTGTCAGAGATATAACAAAAGATATAACGTTTCCCAGAAACCACTTAACATTTGAAACAAAAAACAAATTTGCTTGGTTAGTTTTACGTCTACAACGACAATTTGATAACCATTTTTATAAAGTTTATTTGTATTTAGTTTATAAGTTGTGTTATTGTTTTTTTGATAACATATTATATGCTATACCGCTTGGGAAAACAATGTCTTTGAAGAGTCTTGGACGGTATGGAAAAAAGTTTAAATCACTTTAGGTATTCGTCTGTCCGTATAAACGTTAAGTCAAAATATACTGTACTGATTTGAATCAAAATTCTGTTTGATTCAGCCCAATCATGAACAAATTTTCCCCCGAAATATTTCCACTATTAGGAAATTTGGTATCACAGTGAATTTCGAATGTAGGAAAATAATTCACTGGAAATAGTTTTATACTATGAATTTTATTTTATAGGAAATTTATTCCTGATTTGCGCATAAATATTCCGACAGAAAATTCTTGAGAAAATTGAAGTTTAAAAAATTTAAATTTTATTTTTGGTGTAACAATAAACAAAAGTGCAGTTTAAAATACACTTTTAAGCCAAATTTTTTTAAACGAATTTTTTTAAACGAAAAATCGCAAAATTCGCTAATTTTAACAGTTTTTATTGATTTTCTAGCAAACACTTAAAATTTTCGTGTGTCAGGTCGAAATTAACGACCAAAAAGGAATTTGAAATGATATTGTTATAGGATTTATATGCTATATACGCAAATAAAAATTTCAGTGTCGAAAAATTTGAATAATATTAGACCTATCATCTTTTATTTGGAAGAAAGTAAAAATAATGTCCTACAGCTTAATGGGATCTACAGTTTAATGCACAAATCCGGTGGGGTGAGATATTTTAATAGACGGTGTTTTTACTCTCGAAGGTTTTCCATTGTTTGCGAGAGGTCTGGTATAACAAAACTTTGTCTTTTTTGTTAATGTTGCAGTCGCTGGTGTTCGAACCAGAGACCTTTCGGTTTCAACGCATTAACCTTTTGAGCAACCGATGATACAAAGAAAAATATAAATTTAGAAGCGGTCTGAGTACAAGACAAGTGGTGAGACCTGCAATTTAATGTCGTATCCAAATGGCCGGCTGAGATCTTTTCATAGCCAATGTTTTACTCTTGTAGGTTTGCCATTGACTGCCGAGGTAGCGTCGGATAGAAAAAGTTTTCTATGAAAAGATGATGCAGTCGCTGGTATTGAATCCGAGACCATTCGGCTCGTAGTTAAAAACCCCAATCAATTGAGTGACCGACGCAAAGGGATTTGTATCAGTAGTTCACTCCGTGTAGTTTCTTGCATTAATCGAAGAAGGATTGACTTCACCAAAAGATATAAAATGCATGAGCCTGTAACGGATCAGCAAACATCAATAGAGGAGCAAGGGAAGTCTCAATCCAGCAAATTATTTCAGACAATTCAATTTAAATTATTTTTATAACGTTTAAAAATTAAATTTGAATTTTGTGTGCAATTGTCAAACTTTCGAAAAGTATTTGACAATTATTTCGAAACAAATCTATTTCCCAGGAAATTGATGATATGAAATTTCATTTCGGAGGAAAATAAAATTTCACATGAAATTCAATTAATTAATTTAAATATCTCATTTTTTCTTAAACCACGAACATATAAAGTATTTTGTATAAAATGTAAATAAACTCATAGTAAACTCATAGTAGATACTATTTTATTTTCAACAAAATAAACATATCTTTTAGATTTTAATATAAGTTTCCGCTATTTAATTGCATAGCTGTTAATGAGTTCAAAATACATATGTACTATAGATAGGGTACACCAAAAACTGGGTACACAATGTGTACTACACATTTTTAATTGAGCCAGCCACACATTGCAAAGACCCCAATATAATACAACATTTCGACGGCGATGCGCATATCAATTATAATTTGTACTTTGAATTGTATTCATAAATGTATTGATAGCGTCATGGCATTAATAGCTAAATGCGAAATACTCGGTGCAAAAATAATACACAACAATACGCGTCAGCGACAATTAGTCGTTATTTCCCAAACAAAATATTATCATTTGCAATAAAGGATCAAAAGGCTATCTTTATAGCACCAAATGAATTTTTTATATTATATATACTTTTACTTTTCAAAGGTATTCAATATCTTATATTGAGAACATTTATTAAAAAAATAATGTCACATTAATAAAATATAATAAGAAAATTGTTTTTATATAAAAATTACATAACTTAACATAACATATATAAAAATTACATAAAAGATCTTATTTGAATCATTTTTTTAATATTATACTTCTTTTATATAAAAATACTATTTTGGAAAGACTAATACCCATTTTCTGTATTTCGATACGAACGACGAAACGAAAATTTGACGTCAAAATCTCGTCACACAAATTTTTATTTCATGTTATTTGACTCTTAAAACTTTGCGGTTTATTTTAAATTACGTCACTTTCGTCTAATAGACTTTCGTATCGAAATACAGAAAGAGGCAGCAGTAAAATACACCAGCTCAACTTTGACTATGTGATAAACACTTTCAAATTGTAGAGTATGTCATGGCCTTTACAAAAACGTATACAGTAGAAAAGTAGAGTTATGATACATGCGATATTTAGTCAGTAGAGAAATTTGGATAGTTGAGGTAGTAAACTTAGTAAGGATTATGAATATAAAGGGTTTTTCAATAAAAGCGCTACAAAAGTTTTTCAGTAAAGTTTGCCATTTCATGATGGAAAGATATACGAAATTCGAATTCGTATATCTTTCCATCATGAAATGACAAATCTTACTGAAGAGAAATGTCAAAAGAGCGGCAAGAAATATGGCGTCGTTTGCTGTCCCTGTCGCTCTACTTTTTTAGCGTCCCTGTTAAAAAAAAACCGCTTTAATAGTCTATCTAATTTTTTACGTATAAAAAATAAATAATTTTAACAAATTTACCACATAAAATAGTGCAGAGGTCACAAAAGTTTACAGATCTAGAAAATAATTTAATATTTGTAATCGTGAGACCAGTCTAATTCATTTGAGTACCTATATGGGTCGGTATACCGAATTTAGATTTTAACAGAATATCAAAAACGATGTTTCCAGTTTTTTTTTACATTAAGTAAAGTTTCCTGCAGTAGCCGCGGTAGCTCTGTGGTTAGTGCGTTCGACTGCGAGCTGAAAGGTCCCCGGTTCAAGCCCGGACTGGGGCTAACAACATCTTTTCATAGAAACAAATACCGCGCTACCTCTCGGAAGTAAATGCCAAACCTCCGAGTGTAAAAACATTGCCTATGAAAAGCTCTCACCCGCCGTTCGGATTCGGCAATAGCCTGTAGGTCCCACCACTTTGAGTACAAATATAACACGCACATCTCAAAATGGTGAGAGAGCTCGGCCTAAGTTCTTATAGAACTGTAGTGCCAAACTATTATTATTATTAAAGTTTCCTGCATGTTTTAGCAAAAATGTACAATTTGACTTTTAGTGTTATCCGAGGTATATGTAGAAAATTGAGCGAATCACAGTTCTTTGTCGACCAATCTCTTCCATTTTCAATCCCAAGCATTGCAGTTAAACAAGTAATCTAAACTCTGTATTTTATTGGCATTGCACTTTTTGTGTTTTAGTAATCGTGATTTCAACAAAACAGGCAGACGGACAACGCTAATTCGACTCGAAACAATTTATACAATTTTCCATATCCAAAACGTGTTGAGTATAAAAATTAATTTTAATACATTCTAATAAAAAAAAGGTTTAAATTAATGAAAAATATATATTCAATAGGAAATACACAAAAAAATTATACAAAGTACATTGCAGAATTTGAGACCTTGCGTTCGAAACCTTGAATTTGAAGAAATGATTAACTAACAAATTACTTTAAAATACACATTTATAAATATTTGTTTAAACAATTACAATGAGAAAAAACTGAATGCATAAATTGTCGTACATTAACTAGTATTGCTGCTCGTGTCCATCGTTCGATCGACGACGACACGCTCAAACTCTCAAAAATTGCAAAAAACCATCAGAGTCTCGTCTTGTTAATAATTTTTGCTCTTTGTATTCATTAAGTTATTTATAGAAATTTTGCATTGAATATAATCAAATCGGAGAGTCAGTCAATACATAGTAGGAAGTGTTGGTGTTACAGTAGGTTAACACTAACGTTAATTGTGAAAACAATTTAGTGTTTTTTATTTCTTATTTAAACAGCGTACAAAAAAATAAAGATATTGTTTTCACGAGAATGCAAATGCGATAAAGTAAGACAAAACCTACTTTTCGAGTGGATATCGTTCTTTATAATTTAATTCTCTAGCCTAAGATAATACTATTCCTACTCATTTATTCCGGTAACCAGGTAAATTGACCGATACTCTATTTTTAATATTTTGGCATTTGATTCTAATAGCTTCCTAAATGATTGACAAATCTTCTGATATTTTAAGATCTGATTTCTAAAACACATAGAACCTTTTTTCCATTATCTACATTGGGCTTATACATTGTGTCGACTTTGTCCCGGAAGATTTTATCTTACAGTGATACCTAGTGGAATGACTAAACTACACACTGGGACGGATGTTAAAACTAGAGGGACTAATGTCGAAAATGTGATCTCTCAAAAATCTCGCCAAATCCAAATATAATCACACATTTAAAACAAAATCTCGGAAATCGAAAAATTGTTTTAAGGACCACTTAAATTTTGTAAGCCCTTGAAAAACGAAGATTTTTATCCCAGACCGACGCTGCATTAACAACCAGCAAATCTGCCAATTATTATTTCTAATTATATCTCTAGTGAGAACATAAACAGGTTACAATTCTAACATCATATAGCAATTAAACGTAACACCCAAAAGTTGTTTCTCCACACTGCAAAATTCGCAAACGTGTAGCGTAATTTTAAAATTATTTTAGAAAATCAGGCGATATCAATAATCAGTGAGACTTTGCGCGAGAGCCAATTGTTGGATGACAAGTAGTACACAGTACACATTGCAGGCGGCGGTGCAGTGGTACCGTTGTTGGTGGTGTGGTGGGGAAGGCTGTCTCGTTGGTGACGAAGTTTTTGTATTGTATTGGGGCTGATAATAGCAGTTTGATGTGCAAATAATTATGAAATACAACTGACGCAATATAGTAAAATAGAACGTTTATTTAGTGACTGAAAATAATATTCTTTTTGTTTTTGCAATATATTCGCAAATAATAAAAATTCTTTGAATAAGCGCGTTAGTCAACTTACCAAGAGTATTAAAGAAAAAAAAAATACCAGTAAAAATTTATCAAAAGTTATATGCACTTCTTTTTTTGTTAATTTTTGAAATTTATTTTATTTTGCTTTAATTTGTAAAATTAAACTTCGAAATTTTGACGACAATTACGAGGCAATCGAATCTAATTGAATTTTCCACAATTTTCTTCTACTTTTTCTTCGCAATTTGAATTTGTTTGCCACTCTCTGTTTTGCTCGTACGTTTCGCGTGTTTATCGATGAATCGTTCGATTGTGCATTATCGAAATTTTCGATTGTCGAATCGAATCAGGGTTGTTATGTTTGGTATGATTACAACTTGATAAAAACAAATTAAAAAGTTTAAATTTAATAAATTTCTACATTTTGAAAATGTTCATGAATTTTGAGGTTCTAAAAGAAATTTCAGTGAAGGACAGAAGTGAATTTATGCAGAGAAATTGAAATAAACTTGACATAAAATGAAGTATAAAATGACAGTCATTTCTAATTTTTTTTTATTTACATTATCAGCACTCTGTATGTTAAATAACAGTCCAAAAAACGAAACGGTCCGTTAACGTTGCCATATACGGAACAGCAATACGAAAAAAGAACCATAAATATTTCGTTTTCTGTATACGAAAATGGTCCAGTAAACGGATACAGAAGAACATCAAAACGTATTTTCGAACCATAAATGTTTCGTTTTCTGTATACGAAAATGGTCCAGTAAACGGATAAAGAGGAACATCGAAACGTATTTTGAATAAGTTGTGAGTATGTTTCGACGGTACGTTTACAGACCGATATGCTTCATACAAAATGGAGTGAGTCCGTCGAGAGTAAGCTTCGATGGTACGTTAACGGACCGTCTACTGGATGAAATACGTAGTGAATCCGTCGACATTACGTTTCGAATGTCCGTTAACGAATTGTTAATCTTGATAATATACGGAGTGAATTCGTTAAGGTTTTTTTTTATACAGACCATTTGTTATAAAAAAATGGAGGGAATACACAATTTTCATACCATATGTTAGTAAACAAAATAACCTTTTGTATATTTTTATTTTACGGAAAACGATTTTATACCATTAAATTATGATGAATAAAATTAAAAATAAAATATACAAATTTTACTAAAAAAAAACACAGAAATAGGACCAGTCAGTTTGTATTCTACTAAGGTCTTAATGTTATTCCTTTTTCTACATATTATTTAAAATCTTTGGTCTCCAGAAGATACCTACACCATCTGTGTTCCTTCAAGCTCATTCTAAGCAAACATTTTTACGTATCGATGGAACATCTACGGTAATCCAGGACCAAGAAACGAATATTTTGTTAAATTAAATTACTTTTGTTAAATTAAATTACTTTTGTTAAATTAAATTACTTTTGTTAAATTAGATTACTTTTGTTAAATTAAATTACTTTTATAAAATTTAATAACGTTCGTTAAATTTAATTACTTTTGTTAAATTAAATTAGTTTTATTAAAATAAATAACGTTTGTTAAATTAAATAACTTTTATTAAATTAAATTTCTTTTGTTAAATTAAATTACTTTAAATTACTTTTAATTCAAATAAATATTTTATTCAAATGAATTAACATTTTTTGTTCGAATTCTATGTAATTCCATTCCCAATCCGACAACCCATTCCTGATTATCGGATCGATACCAGGTGGACTTTTGACGTTTAAAATCGATACCAGATGGACTTTTGACGTTTGAAATCGAAACCAGATGGACTTTTGACGTTTCGTGCTGCGCCGCTGCAGTGCTGTTTCTTCTTTCTTTGTTTCTTGTTGTTGTTGGCACAAAGAATCGGTTGATGATTCTAGTGGAAGAAACTGGATTTTGGTAATGATTAAAATAGAAGTGAATAAGAAATCGAAAAATACAAAAGAATTACTGCACTAAAAAAACAATAGCAGTGATTGCAGTTGTCAAATGTGTTTGGTTTCGTCGTTCGTCGTCGTCGGTTCTATTGGACACAGCTACTAATTGGTGGACAGCTGTGTTATTGACCAAGTTTGAAGAGCACAAATAAAAATAAATTAAAGTTGTTTGCAGCAGCCAACACAACTTGAGATCATCATCCAGAAGTTGCCAGGAGAACAACGGGCACTCACTTTATCAATACTAAATACTACACGTAGGTGAAAAAAACTTTTCATTTCTCTTTTCAGCTTCACAAAATTGCATATTTTCACCCATTAGGCACTACCACCGACCGCCCCTCTGCTTGCATACAACCTACCACCACCTACTATGGTATTGATTAACAATTTTGCATTTCATTGCATAGTATGGGTCATATTTCGTCGTTTGATGAAGTGTTTTCTGATCTTGTTTGGAGTCCTCGAGTTTTGTATATATTGTTCGCAGTAATATCAAGTTCTACCCGTCCCTCGCCCACACATTTTTTCTACTGCGCATTTGTATTTTCAATAGAGTTCCCTAAATTATTAGCTGCCTCAGTTAATATTTTCCAATTCAACTGAAAATCTAACAAAACAACAAAAATAAAAATTATTATTTCTATATATTTTATAAATTATGTTTGTTTTCGTTTTCCGTGTGTATGGTGTTTTCTATTTTTTCTACATCATTTCTACATTCGCAGAACACCAACGAACAACAACAACAACAGCCTTATTATAATCTGCCTCTTGTTCCATTGATTCTACCTTTGGTTGGTCTGCTTTGCCACAACTTTATGCATTTCGACTTTGTTGTGTTTTCGTGTTTTTATCTCTTCAATTCATGACAGTGACGGTTTTCATTTTAAATTTATATTTCCTTGTCCAAATTATTATGATATATATTATTTAAGTTTGTTGTTTATTATTATTAAAAAAAGTGAACAAAAAAGTGGTTATGACATTAGATATTTCCGGATGTTATCATCACGATTTAATAATATAATATGTTAATATTTTTATAGTATTTTTAGTGATTTTTATACCCTACACTAAGAGTGAAAGGGTATATTCAGTTTGGTACGCCGTTTGTAACACCAAGAAGGAAGCATCTCCGGTATGGAAAAGTATATGTATTCTTGTCCGTCTGTCTGTTGAAATCCCTACATCTTAAAAAATTGAAGAGTTAGATGAATGAAACTGATAATTTAGATTACTTATACACCTACGCTGTATGTGCGAAAAAATTGGCTAGACCGGTCCATTGTGACCTGTGATCCATTTATATTCAACCATTTATATTCAAATACCTCATAAAAAATATACATCTACAGCTCAATTTTACTGTATACGTGCTTAGGTAAACCTTTTTGGTCAAATATATATTGACTTCATGCACAAATACATGAAAATTATGTTTTCCCTCGAAATGACTTGTGGTTCCCAAAAAAAAAAATCGAAATTGGGTACACCTACCCATTTGTAAATATGGGTATCAAATGAATGGAAATTCTTCAGCGATTGAAAGTTTGTAGTTATTTTCAGGTTTCGCATTCCCTGGTGACCTATATACAACTTTGAATGGTAACCACACATATGTGTAGGGTATTTATAGTCGGCTTAGACCGACCATTTAGCAAATTTTTGAGCAAACTAAATTGAACAAAATTGGAAGACAGCAAACAAAAATGTGAAGATAGATTTATTGTGGACTTTAACAATTACAGGTTACCGAATGGCAAACGAATAAAAACACGTACAATTTAGTTTAGTCAGCAATTTAGTCAAACTCGCACACATCCTTAATTCATATCAAATAGATTTTATAATTGTTTTTTGACAAACATTTTGAAAAATAGGGGAAAGGCCCGTAGGTTGGACATAGTTTTGTATTTTGTCTATAACATTTTATGTACAAACAAGCTAGTGGAATAATATATACCTATTTAAAGTGCATTTAATGGGCATTCTTTTATAGAAGAATCTTTTATGGTTACATAAAAATTTCAAAAAAAATACAGTCTACTTTCTGAATAACAAAAAACTTGCAAAAAATTGGTCCGTATGTTGGGCCATCACGAAAAATCGTTAAACAGCTTTAAAAAAAAAACTGAACATGAATTATTTTAATTATATTATCGTTTTTCAACCAATCTGTGTTATTTTTCAATTAATGGAACTTACAAAATCAGATTATTCATTTTGATATTTTATACGTAAATGTGAACCGGACAGCCTAAATTAAAAAATCATTTAAAATTAACTAAAAATGTTTTAATCTGACACTCTATATTAAAAAAAAAATCACTATGACACTTGCAATACTACATATTTTTTCTGCATAAAATTTTGATAGAAAACTTGTTTAAATTATAAAAAGGTATTCATGAACGACATTTTAATGCATTTATCTTTGATTTTAACCTGTTATAAAGAAGACATTCAAAACAGATTTGATCAGGCACGTAGGCCGTTTCATTTTCTCGACCATATGACTAATGCAGTATATAGAAGAAAACGGCTTCCAGATCCGAAACGGTGTATATTACACAAAGTATGTTTTAAAACATACTATGTTTTACAACATACTTAAATGGTGGGAAGTAATAACTTTAAAAACCGATAAAATGCTATTGATTATGTTATTTATAAATAATTCAAAAAAATCATATAAAATCCAATAAAACCCAAAAAAAATCTTGTGGAGTTGATTAAAAAAAAAAAAATACGGATATTTTCCAGCACTGATTCTACATGTCGATTACAATGTTTAATATAATCTTTTGTTTCGATTTTTTTGACTATAGCATATATGCTCTTAGTAGGTAAAGAGTTATAAGAAATTTTAAAGTGCTACACCCCTTTGTACAATCTCGCGCACATATTATGTGATGATGTTTAATTGATCCCTTGCTACGGTCTTTAAAACTCTGCTTTTAGTAGATAAAGATTTATAGCAATTTTAAGGTTTTGGTTGAATGATAGGTGCCACGCCCTATTGTCCAATCTCGCCCAGATTTTACGTGACGATCGGAGTTTTAAATATGAACATTTGTTTGGATTTTTATAAGTCCACTCTTAGCATGAATCAGAAGTTATAGCATTTTTAATGTTTTGATTATATGGAAGGTGCCAGCCCCTTTATTCAATCCCACCCACATTCTACGTGAAGATTCTACTTTTTAACAAGAACCTTTGTTTCCATTTGTATAATTCATAGGTGGTCATAGGAGAATTTTTAAAGTAATGATTATGTGGGAGATGCCACGGCCCACATTTAGCAAAAAAATAAACAACAACAATATACATTACCGAAACCAATTTCATGACTGTGCCATCTTACCTACACCGATATTTTGAATCAAAAGTTCAGTTTTCCATGCCCATTTTTGTACCTTAGGAGGCGAATATCCAAAAATCCCATTCGTTGTGAGCCCTTACGTCGGGAAATGAACACCCTGTCCAAATTTCAAGCTCCTAGGGTCACATTTAGATTTTTTCGATTTTCCGGCTTTTCCTTGTGGGTTTTCCGACTTTTCTTTTTCTCCTAAACCACTCTTGCATTGACACGAACAAAATACAAAAAGAATCAGGAAAATCCGTTGGTTCGTTTTCCCTAATAGAAATTTGCCCGATGCGCCATCAGGAAATGATCAGGTTTTCGTTGTGTATGCCCTATTAGAGAAAATATGATCATTGCCTTTGCATGCCCTTATCATGCTTACCATAGCAGGGTTTACATTATCTAAACAGTCAATGTTCCCGATCATAGCTACATTATTTGTTCCTTATAACGAAATTAGCATCAGGCAATGATCAAGATTAATGAGAGAAACCCTATTATGCTCGGGCTCAGACAAGGCAATTGTCGGGTAAATATTAAAATGGGGAATTGCCCGATCAGTACATGATCATGGCCTGAGGTCAATACATGATCAGGACACTGCGTTACAAGGACATTATTGGCCTCGTCATATCCCGATCATCTCAAATAATGACATGATCAAGTCATGACCATGAAACTATCAAAATGTATCAATTACTATTTGTAATAATTACCAATAAAGGTGAATTTTCATAAAAACGTATTTAGTAACTTTTAGTTCTACAACGACGATATATAGATGAACAATTGAATTCTGTAACGGCAACAAAATATTTTAGTTTGAATTTAAAAATAAAAAAACTGAATAAACAATTCATATCAGCACTTCCTAATTATATAGAAATTATGTATATGCTGCCCATAAAAGAAATAGTTAAACAGTTATATATTTTTTATTAAAAAGAAGACTATATATAAAATAGTATTTTTATCATTCGACACGTCTGCCACCATTGAATGTATTAAAAATAAAAAGCAGACTAAACAAACCACAAGACCTTCAGATTAACCGCATGCATTATTTATACATACATGCTTTAAAACAATGTTGACATTCAAATATACAAAAGGAAATTTTATCTTTTACAAACAATTTCGTAAATTTGTCTGTAATAATTATGAAAAATTTTTAATATCACATTTTATGAAAATATCGGATTTAAAGATATATATTGAATTTTGTGCAAATACCAAGGAGCAGGAAAAAACAGAGTTTGATACAAACTTTGCCTCGAAATTGTTCTTGAGCGTGGCCAAATCAAAGCTTTATTATAATCAGCGCTTAATAGAATTTGCCAGAATTTTGAATACCAGTGCTTTATAAATTTATAATTTTGAATTGAGGGTTGTAAATTGTGTGGAAATTTTAGTTGCCAGACAGACATGTGTTAAATGAAAGTGCAATGTTCTTCAATTTACTGGCTGCTGCTGTATCCTCAGTAGTATCCTTAGAGTACGTTGACTTCATGTGTGACCCAACCTTTCAAGTATTTTCCCAAAACAATGTAGACGAAGTATTTTGTTTGACTCATTCCGAAAACATTGCTACTTTCCACCGTATCATTGCATTAACCCTTGTGTAACTCTCTGCCTTTTTATGGCACACAGTGAAAAACGAAAAACCTCTCTGAGGAACATGGTCTTCTCTGTCGCGCAATTGCTCAGCTAAGCTCAACTGCTGTTGCTACTGTAGGTTTTGTTGTTGTTGTTGCGTTTGCAGCTGACTACTGCTGCTGTGGCTGTGCAACGACGTCGACGAAAAAGCACGATGATGAAAGCATAAATGCGCAGCGCAGTTCAGCAAAAACTTTTTATACACATTGTTGTTTGGTTTTTCGTGAGGGGTATTTAGGGGATTTGAAAACCCCCTTTAAAAATATTTAACTATTTAAATACAAACTAAAGTATTTAATTTTTTTTGTTTAGAATTTAAATTTTCATAAAATCATGCTAAAAAAAATATTAGTACTCAATTGGAACAGTTCTGCCGCTACAAATCATTTGAGGATTATTTTTAAATTCACCAAAATAATAATACGTTATCGATTAGTTAAATTAAGTTTGAATTATTATTAAAAAATAAAATTAAATGTTTGTGTACAAATCAAAATTTGTTTATTTAAAATAAAAATATCTTCGATACCTATTGTTTCTATATTTATATCGACTAAAATAGCGCTATTGTTTTACTTAAGCTGATTTTTGTTATTAAAAATGGTCCAATAAATAATAGTTTCGATATCGTTATAATATTGTGACATTTTTAAAATATTTTTAGAGCGTTTTTCAACTAGAGTGACACTATTTTAAACTGTTTTCTAAAAAGAGTTCTAATGTCTTTCAAATACATTTGTAATATGATCAATAAGGAGCACATTAGTGTCAATTGAAACTGATTTTAACATTCTAAGGCGATGTTAATTTTACCAGCCAGATGAATCCTCGGTTCCTAAATCTGAATTTCCTCAGCATTTTCTAAAATGTAAACATTGATTTCCTAGTAATTCTAGGAAAATTTTGACAGCTAATTAAAATATGTCCCGCCCTGATCATTGTGTACCAAAATATGTCCCGTCCGGAACATTGAGTACCAAAATATGTCCCGTCCGGAACATTTAGTACCAAAATATGTCCCGTCCGAACATTGAGTACCAAAAGTATAAAACCACAGTAAAAAAAATAAAAAAAAATCTCAAAAATAGTAAAAATAAATTTAAAAACTTAATAAACATCTGGAAATTCGAATCGTACATCACTTTTTAATGTCTTAATAATGATTATTAATATTGTCAGATACAAAATAATTTTTAGCAAAATTATTATTCTGTATTTATTACGAAATATCTGTAAACTTTAAGAACAAAGTGTACATATGGAGTCTATCTACAAAAACACAGTTTTTTAGGATAGGGAAAACGAGCAGATAGAGCATATTGCACAATATCGTAGTGGAGATAGATCAGAAAATATTTTTATATCCTGGTGTAACCTAAACAAAATTCACCGACTAATATTTGTCCTACTACACGAGGTATATTATATTGTATTATTGTATCTAAACCGACGTTTTTTATAGATTGAAATACAAAAAAATACAGAACTCTTTTATCGCTATTTTAAAATCATTAATGTTATTTTAAATATTTAAGCTAATATCCTATATCGAAGGATATGTATGTGTTGACCCCCTAAATATCTTACGAATACTTAGCATACAGCTGTGTGAAAATTAATAGCAGCGCTCCCCCATAAATTATAAATTCGATTTTTTAGAAGTGTTGCGTAATAAGAACAATCAATTAATTTTATAATTTACATTTATTGGAATTATGTCATTACAATGCTGTCTTCCCAAATTCTTAATCTATTTCAAAAAATATGGCAGCTTTTGTAAATGAGTCTTGAATTAAGGTGTGAAAAATAATAGCAGCGATACCAAATTCATTACAAAATCCATTATTTTCTTCAAAGTTTTTAAATTTAATACTTTTATTTATATTAGTTAGGCTAATTTGAACAGTACTGTTGAATATTTGATTAAATATGTTTCTTTGATTAAATATGGAATATACGAAACCTTCTTTTAATAAAACGCGCAAATTCCTTAAAAATCCTTAAAATATTTTAATAGAGCTTTCAAAATAACACAGGATATTGTTTATTCCATAGCTAAAATGTTAACTAAAGCAAAACATTTGTCAAAAACTACTAAACACGTGTCTAAACGTAAAAAAATTATCAAAAAATCACTTGTTTCAATATTACATATGATTTAAGTAATCTTTTCTGTGAAATGTACCAAAGTGAAAAAAAATTTTGATATGCAATTTGAAAGATTAACATTTAGAGAACAACTCATAGAAGAAGTTTTTTCTGTAAGAAGCCATTAAGAACTATAATACACATCGGCAAATATTGATACATCTCGAGTTTGCACGTGTCTATCATAAGCGTAACTAAGTATGATCCAATGGTTGAAAATTGCCACGACTGATTCCTGGAATATCAGAATTACAAATTTTAATGCCTTGGACAGTAGTAAATGCCGCAATTTTTAGACTAATGGTTCAGAGAGTTAGTCACGATTTTAAATACTTTTAATTAGTAGTTTCAATATTTGCCGAGGTCTATAATTGTCCTTCAGGGCTCCTTTCATAAAAAACGTATTTTATGAGTTGTTCTCTAAATGTTAATCTTTCAAATTGCATATCAAGATTTTTTTTCACTTTGGTACATTTCAGAGAAAAGATTACTTAAATCATATGTAATATTGAAACAAGTGATTTTTTGATACTTTTTTTTATTATTTAATATATATCTTTTGATATACCGTATAGAATTCTCTAATTTTTTGCAGATGTTTACTCCTACTTAAATACTACTTGCACTAAAAGGAATGTTTTTCTTCAAGATATTAAAATTTTCAGAGGACGAATGTCCCGGAACCCCAAAAAATTTGCACGGTCGCAGCTGTGTACAGGTCTTCCTAGTATCGGAATATACTAAGAGCGTGAATTATTATTATATTATGTTCTGCTGTGATATGGGATCAATGCCAAAGAATGAATTCTTTACATTTTTTGAAACGTTTTTTTTTTTTAACCAAAATTAATGTATAAAAAAATTGAAACCCCCTAACAAAAAATGTATTCTACGTACCTGTTAACAGTTGTTGCTGTCTGTAGCATTGTTGTTGTTGAATTTGTTGGTTTTGTTGTTGTTTGTGCAATGCGTTGTTTGCTTCTTCCGTCCTTGGATTATTCTTGTTATGTACTTTATTTTCTCAGTGTGCTTTTTGCGTTTGCTCCGACTGACTCTGACTGCGTTCGCTGCAAAGCTCTGCTCTCTGCGTCACATCGTCGCAGTCATCGTTAGCCACACATTCAATGTGTCATTCGCTCAGTACGTAGTTTAGTTGCTCAATACAATAAAAAAAAAGGAAAAAGAAATAAATTAAAATTGCGTTCAACAAAATACATAAAGTTAATAAAGGAATTAGTTAAAAAAAACAGTTTGAAACAATTAAGGCAGCCGTCGCAGCAAAACTATCAAATGCAGTCAATTGTTTCGTAAGTTGTTTTTGTTGTTGTTGCTCATTTCCGATGGCAAAAGATTTGGAAAAATTTTTAATAAAAATGTCTATGCAATTTTTAATCAATGCGTGCTAAACTTTATATGTGCCGTAGTGTTTGTGTGTGGCTTTTGTGTGTCGTCTCTGTCGTTATCATTTTCGATTTTCGTTAACTAATAAACAAAATATACGATTTTGTCTGCCAACCTCTTCAAAAACAACAAACCCCCCGCAGCCAGTCCTATTTAAAACTTGTTTTTATTATATTTAAAATAAGTCAATTGTTGTTGGCTCTATTCTTGGCAATCGCTTCACTGATTGTGTTGACCATTGGCATCCGAATTGCGTCGGTGGGTTTGGACGGGTGTTGGTTGGGGTCTACAGAAAAAAAAAAACAAATAAACTACTGAAAAAAATAAATACAAACAACAACACACAGCACTGACTGACAGCTGCTGCTGCGTCTAAGACACACTCACGAAAACACAAACAGCTGAGCGCGTGCCAGCGAGCGCTGCCACCTGGTTATAATTTTTGTTAAATGCGCTTTTCTATCGACGAGGTCACAACGCTCGCTGACAGCGTCGCCGCCGCAGCTCCACATTGCATTATTAATGCATTAAATTGTTTTTTTTTGTACAGGGTTGGCATAAAAACCGCACAACATTTGATAATATAGGGTGCTGAATTTGAATTTTAAAATATTCGAATTGAAACAATTTGAACCAAATTAGGTTATTGAGATAATTAGGTTAATTGGAAAGTGCAGTTAATCAGGTTATTAGAACAGTACAAAAAATTAGGCTAGCGAAAAGTGAGTTTATTGAAGTAATAATATTTTTAAAAAATTAGGTTAGTAAGGAAATAACAAGCAAGGTTTTACTAAATTATTAAACACTCCAAAAAACTTCCACAAAATCCCATTAAAATTGGCAGTGTAGGGCAATTTTTATTTCAAATAAAAATAAAAACTAACGCATACATTATTTTTATTCTTCTTTCCAAATAATGAATAAATTGTTATATTTGTTTATTCAGAATAAAAAGCTCCATTTGTTTATTTGACACTTTTTAGTTTTTTATTAAAAAATTTTGAAAAACGAATAAATTTAGTTTGTATGGAAAACATCAAATTTATTTAGAATAAATTTTTATTCACAAATAATTTATTTAAATAAATTTTGATTGAATAAAAAAAATTTGATTGAAATTACAAATAACGAATGATTAAAAACTGTTTTTTTTTGAATAACGATTGAAAAACTAATGAATAAAATTTTGTTTGAATTGTTATTTGAATACAAATTTATTTGAATAATGCCCTACACTGAAAATTGGTCATTGCGGTCCACAAATGATATTTAAAAAAAGTGAATATACAGAAAGAAAATACGAAAATAGTAGGATGTAAAAAACCTTTGTTTCAATTTGATTTTAACAATAAGTTAAAGTAATTCAAATTTGACTAAACCTATCTTCGTTTCACTTAGGACGTTTTGGAAATGAGGACCTCAATTATTGATTTAATAAATAGTATACATAAAATATCGGTCCTGTTCCGACTTTCGATCGAATTTGATATCTCAGTACAAAAATTTGTTTTTTCAATGAATTCAATCCGTTTGCTTTGGCTTCAACGATTTGAATTTGTTTGAAGAACATATTTTTTTGTATTGTGACATCGAATTCAAAACCGTTTGTTTACAAATTTTATATGAAATTCGATCGAAAGCCGGAACACACATGGCCGTATATTGTCATATAAATTCAATAGAAATTTCATGGTATTTTGTAGTATTTAATGTTATTTACTGATTAAAATAATAATTTACCCTATCGACTAATTTTTATAGTAAACGAGTGGAGAATGTTAAGTCACATGAGCGGGATATAAAGTCGGTCGGGCCCGACTATCCTACACTTTGGTGGTGATATTCTTTTTCTTCTTCAGATCTTTGAATCCCTAGCGGGACATAGGGCATCAACTACGCCTACACGCCATCGTGTACGGTTTTTGGCAATTGCCTTTAACTCGCTCCATCTTTTCCGAGTTTCTTTGCCTCTCTATCGACTGATCTTTTCCATGTTTCTCTTGGTCGATATTCGTCAATTGGATCCAAGAGTGCTCTGCGTAAAATTCTGAACAGAAATAGAATTCTATATAGAATTGTGGAAACCATGTATCACCTAAACGGAGCGTTTTATAATAATAATAATAGTTTGGCACTACAGACCTATAAGAACTTCGGCAGAGCTCTCTCACCATTTTGAGCTGTGCATGTTATATTTGTACTCAAAGTGGTGGGACGTACAGTTTATTGCCGAATCCGAACGGCGGGTGAGAGCTTTTCATAGGCAATGGTTTTTACTCTCGTAGGTTTGCCATTTACTGACGAGAGGTAGCGCTTTAGAGGGGTCAAAATAGGCAGGTTGATTTTTGCTAATGTTAGGAGATATTGTGATTTTTTTGAAAATTCAAAATTGTGTCTTGACTTATAGAAATAAATAGTGTATTTTATAAAATCCATCGCCATTTTTATTTCCTTATATGTTCGTCAATTGGATCCAAGAGTGCTCTGCGAAGCAACTCTCTATGATATTGGCCCAATATATACGAAATATGCTTCGCAAGGCAACGATTGACGAACACTTTCGAGTCACGTGGTAATGGTTTTGGTTACCTTCCTAGTGCAGCAACAATATAGAAGGATGCCTCAATTTTAAAGTTCTTAATTAAGCTAAACACCCTCACCATCAGAAAATTATTCACATATCAGACATTTACGTCTATAAAAAATGTAAATATGTATATACAAAAATGTAGAAAAAATGAGGCAGGAAAGGAGGCCTATTATTTTTAAACATATATGCAGATTTGTAAGACTAATATTTAATAGATTTGTTTTCAATCATTTACGATTCAAATTTCCATTATCAAAAATCGGGAAACAATGTAAAAAAAATGTGGGCGGATTTCGCCCATTTTTGGAACACATATTTGTTTGAATTTTTTGAATTATTGATTCCCAAAGAGTTATATAAAAGTGACTTGTATGTGAGGTGGGCGTGTTCGTAGACCGATTTGGTTCAATTCCATACTCAGATCCTACTTTTGGCTAAAACTTAATAAAACCAAATTTCATCGTATTCTGACAAGTATTTTTCAATGTCAAAAGAGCGGCAAACAATATGGCGTTGTTTGCTGTCCCTGTCGCTCTACTTTTGAAGCGTCCCTGTTAAAAAACCCTTGAACAAAACTTTTGTAGCGCTCTTATTGAAAACCCCTTTATATTGTTCGGAGTCCTTTGTTCGTAGTATCAAAAAATGATGCATTGAAGACGTTGCATGTTATAAAAATATCACACAAAAATGTGGGGAAATATACTGGGTCGAAAAACTGTACTAAAATATTAGAAAGTATTTTTTTGAAAAATTCAAGTGTTAAATCGTCATTGATACTGCAAAACCGCCTATCTACATTTTCGAATACCTCTTACAAAATGAATTTTACAGAAGAAACAAAACTATTTTGTGTCTCAATTCGGAACTTACTTCATACAAAATTAAGTATGTCATAACTTATAGTGGCATTTATCTAATTTATCCGATCCACATATCATTAAAAACCTGACTATAACACTAAATTAGGCGTAATTTTCACAAACAGTTTGGAGGTTTTGCAGTATCACCGACGAAATAAATAACTACGTTAGCCGACTTTGCGTAACTTCCTGGTCAGGAATTTTATACTGCAAATTGCAAATCTAGCAAATTGTCCAGAACTTAGGCCAATAGAAAGGTACTGGTCAAAGGCATTGGTAAAAAATAAAATGTAGGTAACAAATAGGACACCAATGCATTTAATATTTCAGTGAAAAGGGGTCTTCAGCATCCCGGAAGGTGTCCTAAACTACCGAAAAGTTATTAAAAAAAGGGGGTGCCAGAAAAATAAATAACATTTATTACAATTAATCTGAATAAAATATGGTTTCACTATAAAAATCGAAACACTGGTTTAGAAGATTTTTATAATTTTCTGATAAACAATTTTTCCGTGCGCAGTCGTTACTGGCTAATCACTTGGAATACATTAAAATTCTTCAACAGATATAATTTTCATTTTAAAGTAAATTACGTCTTTGCCCCGCTCTCCCAAAAATTAGCGAAGATTTTCTATGGATAAATATAATTCATGATATTTTATATATACACTAAATGAATTTTATAAAACGCAATAGATATGAAAGTTTTGGAAAATAAGTTTTCGTTTATATTGCGAGATACGAAATTTGCAAAATAATATATTGACAATCGCACAATATATCTACAAACGAACAGAGTCGGGGAGGGGGTGAAGGTACAGAGTTCAGTCACCGCTTAGTCTGTGCGACATTTAATCGGTTATTGACAGCAGTTGTGAATTTATATTTGGTAATAAAACATAAACGACGCAAGTGAAAAATATAGAAGCACAATTTATAGCTTTAATGTATTTGCAAATCCTTAGTAGAATTTTAAAAGAAAGCTGAAACTGATTTTCTATTTCACAATTTTAAAAAGTTTAACAAATTTTATTAAGCGGTTCTTTTTATGTTACCTTTAATTCTTAAAGCCGATTATAAAAATAAATAAAAAAGATTCAAGAACCATTTTTACAGAGCCCCGTAATACACGGAAACATAATTTCTTCGACGACGGTACGTCTATGGTCCGTAAACCAGAAATCCGTCATCCGGCATATACGATTACGGAACGTTTACGTACCGTCAAATCGAAGGACTCCGTTTGTTTTCCGATTTGTTCTATAATTCTAAATTACTCCATATGATTTAAGTTTTGTTGTAGTTGAAAAGAGTATACCGTAATTTTTCCGTTTATACTGGAACTCAACGTCACCGAAATTTCAATTCATCTTACTTTGTTAACAAAACAGTGAGCTCGGAAGAACGTAGATGGAGTTTACCAAAACCATTTCGTTATAAAATTTCAAACAGTTACTTAAAACTAAACTATGAAAAAATCAAAATCGATATCGAAACCGTTACTCGTTTAGGTTTCAATCTTTGGTTTGAAGTTTTAATTATTAATTGTTTAATTTTTAGATTTGATTTCGTACAGTTTCCGTTTCAGAAAACGGTTTCAATTTATGTTTTACAATAAACGTATTAATATAAATTATAATTAAAAATTCCAAAGAAACCCAAAATATGTAAATTTGTTACATTTTCTTCCTACTGATAGACGACAGAATACAGTCAACTGTGAGCTTTTAGTTCGTGCTGTGACACTTTGTATTTGGTCTCGTTTAATAGCATCGTTGATAAGACGCCTACAAATAGGGCAAATCATGAGGCGCGTGTGTTTCATTACTGTGCTTTTTTTTTTGTTTATATTACATTTGTTTTTCGTTTCGTTTTGATTTGTTTTGTTTTTTATTTTGATTTTATTTTTTCATGCTTTTATAGCTGCGCTGTAAAACAGTGGCGATTTTTGTTTTTAATTTGATCATTTTTTCAAATTTAAAATTTGATACAAAATAAACATATTTCAATCGAATTCATTCTTATAAACTTTTGTGAAATGAATTAATTTCGAATTTTGTTATCAAATATTTATATTTTGAACGAACGTAAATTTTGAATTGCATGCAATTAAATGGACAGGTCTCAAAAAGCATTCACTAGCTTAAAATGTTTATTTGAATTTGTAAACTTTTCTGTACTGTTCTACAAGTTCGTATCTCTGAATTGTGTACAAAATAAAAACACTCTTATGTTTGGTTTAAATTATAACAAACAACTTTATTAATTTACTTTAATAAACAACTTTACTAATAACAAATTCTAACAACTGCTGTATGTCCACTATTTAATTTGACATTGTTCTCACACGAGAGGCACTCGGACCACCTTCCAATCACTACTGAAGCAGGGCTGCACCCAGAAAAAAATACTATATAAATAATAGTTTTTTACCATTAAAAATATTCAATAGGATAAATTATTATTTTAATCGGAAAATACCATTAAATACTAGAAAATACCATGACATAGCCATTTAGTTTATATGAAAAGATTTATTTTTTGTATACTATTAAATCAATAATTGTCCTATTGACCAATTTTAATGGGATTTTAGGGAATTTTTTTCTGGGTGTGCCAAAATTTTTTTCAGGAAAATCCGTATTTACTGAGTTTTTGATTAAAAAACAAATCCGTATAAATCCGTATGATTTTTTAATGTACCATTAGTTTATACTTTGAATTTTAATTTATTATTTTTAAAGTTTTTAATGTTTAATAATAAAAATAAGATCAAAGTTTTTAATATAATTAAACATTAATGAACATTAAAAATTATTTATACATATAAATAAAAATTATTTACAAAATTTTTGTTTTTATGTTTCAAACATTTGGCTATAACATAATAAAATCGACACCTGCGTATCAGAGTATCAACAGAAAGAAAACGGTGAAGTCCGTCTACTACGGCACGAAAATAGTACCATTGAAACGAAGTTAAACGTATTATTATCGAAATACGGAAAATACGGCATACAAACGGAGTCATGGAATTTGACGGTACGTTTTCGTTCATTTTTAGTATCCACTTCGACGGATACGTTTTCGTTTTCTGATAACTTATGACTTTTCTGATCCACGGTTATTTCTAACTTTCGTTTTATTCAAATTAATACAAGCCAAACGGCTCAGATTATTATTAATATTATTATCAGCATTGCCATGTTAAAAAAAACACGTGGAAAAGAAATACAAATTGTATGAAACTAAAAATCAAAAAAATTAACTTCAGAAACATAATTTTCTCACAGTATTTTGACAGAATTGCTAATTCCGTATAAAATCCGTATTTTCATCAAATCCGTATAAAAATCCGTAATTATTTTTAAAACATGAAAAATCCGTAGAAATACGGAGAAATCCGTATATCTGGCAGCAGTTTTTTGTTGTATTATAAGTTCTTAAAACATCAATTTATATAATTATCATAAAATAGTATAAATAATATATAATATAAAATAAATATAAAAATACTATAGTATGTCTACATTAGCAGTAATCTTAAAATCAAAACACACTAATACATACATTTTTTGTTAATGCCAAAAGTACTTACTTTGAGAGTTAATATCTGAAAAAGTGTATTGGTTTCGAATAAACTTCTTGGACGCATTCATGGCCTGGAATGTTTACAAGTGCACTATAATACAATTGCTTGCATTATAATTTTAAAAAAATATTGAATTTTGACCAGCTTTTTTCACTTTTGGACCAGTGTGCGCCGGTAGCTCAGAGGTTAGTGCGTTGGACTGCGAGCCGAAAGGTCCCATGTTTAATCCTGGTCTGGGGCTTTGAACATCTTTTTATAGAAAACATTATTCTATACCGAGCTACCTCTCGACAGTCAATGGCGAGTAAAACATTGCCTATAAAAAGTTCTCAACAGCCGTTCAGATTCGGCATTAAACTGTAGGTCGCACCACTTTGAGTACAAATAGAACACGCACAGCTCAACTGATGAGAGAGCTCGGCCTAAGTTCTAATAGGACTGTAGCGCCAAACAATTATTATTTTTTAGACAGAAAATATGAAGAGGATTTTGTTCAATTATAAAATTAAAAAATGTCTAATTTTGCACTCAGTTTAAGATATAGGGTATTTAAGAAAAGCATAAATAATTAAACAGTGAATCTATGATTTGGTCGTATGATCAGATATTATTTTATGTAAAGTAATATGATAATGATAATAACAATTGTAATAATAACAAATGTTCAAAATGATTTATCAATCATTAGCATTACTTACCAAATTAAAATCACTGTGATTGATAAGAAAATACTGGAACTGAACTTGGTCTATCATTATAAATTAGAAAAAATGGGGTGATCCGTAACGAAATTTTGTGAAAATTAATGACAAAGACAAAATTTTCAGATTTTCATTTTTGAAAATTTCAATTTTATGTACATCAAAAAAAAAGGAGGAAATCATGGGATTCGAAGATGTGATATACCATTGGAAATGTAATTTAATTTTCTAAAATATGAGTTGATAATTGATATTTATTTATCAGCAGATTATACTTTATAACCAATGTTCTTGACTACGTTATGTCAGTAATATGAATTTCCTAAACACCCTGTATTTTAAACTGGGAGCTAAATTAGACTTTTATTTTATATTTTCTTATTGTTTTTGTGTCATAAAATGACCCCCTCCCACCCATCAAGTATTGACATCGATGAACCAAACACCCCGTATATATTATTTTTTTACATATTTTTAATATTTGATAATTTTTTAGGGAACCAAATTATTTTTACACTTACCTTTTTTTCTTTTTGTTAAATAAAAACAATGGAATTGTTTAAAATATTTTTTTAAACCGGCACTGCACGCGTATGTAGGTCACCAGGGCTTCTGTGTACATGTGTGTTTGTGTGTGTGTGTGTTTGTTTCAGCCATGATGCTGCACATGTTGTTGTTTTGGTATTTATGTTGTTGTTGTGTAGTGTTTGGTGCATATTGACCTGATTCTTTTATTTAGGTCCTAAAGTGTTGCTGCAGCAGCTGCTGCTGTTGTTTTTAAATGTTGCACGAGAAAACTCAAGTATTTTAGTGCAAAATTGTTTTGTTTTTTTTTCAAACAACAATTCTGCAAAGTATTTAAAAATATAAAATATTTCAAACAATTTTTTTTTCAGACACAAATATTTTGACAATAATAAAAATAACAATCTCTCTCAATTACAGATAGGATCAACAACACAAACGGACAACAGCAATAGTCAGAAAAACGCAGTACAACGCAAAGTTAAAAGACGTCGGCATTATTAAACGTTTGCGTGGCGTTCCGGGAGTAACGAAGAGAAACCAAAACTGCAGAAGGATTTTTTAAGTAATTTGCAAAAGTAGCAGGCAATAATAAAAGCAGTAGCAACAACAGCAATAACTCCAACGGTAGCAGTAGCAACAGTAGCAGCTTCAACGGCAGCATCAGAGTAGTAGCTTCAAGCGCAGCAACATTAGCAGCAATAACAACCGTAGCAACAGCAGTCGGAGTCGCATAAAATGTCCTCACCAAGCGCTGGCAAACGTCGCATGGACAACGATGTCATCAAATTGATTGAGTCCAAGCATGAGGTCACCATACTTGGTGGCCTCAATGAGTTTCATGTGAAATTCTTTGGTCCGCATGGGACCCCCTACGAAGGTGGTGTCTGGAAGGTGCGCGTCTATCTGCCCGACAACTATCCGTTCAAATCGCCAAGCATAGGATTCGTCAATAAGATCTATCATCCAAATATCGATGAATCATCGGGCACCGTTTGTCTCGATGTCATCAATCAGGCCTGGACGGCGCTCTATGATCTATCAAATATATTTGAATCGTTTCTGCCGCAACTGCTGACATATCCGAATCCGGTGGATCCGCTGAATCGTGATGCGGCCGCATTGTATTTGCACGAACCGGCTGAATATCATCGCAAGGTGGCCGACTATGTGCAGCGCTATGCCACCGAGGAGGCGCTGCGGGCGGCGCAACAACAACAGGAGAGCTCCGACAGCGAGTCGAGCATGTCCGACTATAGCGAAGATGAAGCTAGAGATATGGAGTTATAATATCGGTTTATGGTTAAGTTAATTATATAAATTTAAATACAAAAAAACAAAAAAGAAATACAAAAAATACAAACTAAACAAAATAAAACAACTCAATTCAATAGATTCACACACACACACATACATAGCAAAACACATATACATACATTTATTTACACATACAAACAAATACAAACTCATCAATGCATTAACTATATATATTACATACTTTAATAGAATGCAAAAAAAGCGCGCGCGCAAAGACGTTGCAATTACAGCTGTTACGCCCACTGTACCACTCAACAAAAATAAGAACTAATACTACAAAAAAAAAGACGACGGCTTTGTTCAGTTATGATGCAGCGTCATGCCGTCACCTTTTTGTTGCCAATTGCTTTATACAAATTTAATTGAATTAAACTATTTTGCCCTAAAAAAAACAAAAACAAAAAAAAAATTGAAAACAAAATAAATTCTAAAACTAAAACTATGTCTATAGCTTTGAGTATAGCAGCAGTGCGGCGGCGGTGCATTCAGTTAGTAAGCAGTGAGAAAATGTTGAAAATCTGTTGCAAAATGCTTAAAGTTTTTGAAAATTTAACAATTTCTATTTTTTGTGCTATTTGTTTTGAAATTTATGCTAAACTGAATTTATGAATTTTATGGTAAACAAGCAATGCTAAATTTGAATATACGATTTTTTCAATTTTATAACTGTCAACTCATGAATTTAATAAAAATACATAAAATTTTTGATAATTAATCTGAAAAATTCTTTAAAATTAATAAGCTAAATTTTTTTAAGTTTATAAAACAAATTCAAAAAAGTTAATTATAAAATTCTTTAAAATGAATACATAAAAACTAAAGAAAACCTGCCACTTTTCAACACCACTTGAATTTAATAAAAATACATAAAATTCTTAAAATTTATAATTAAAAATTCGCTAAAATTTGATGTTAACTTTAATTTTTTCATATATAACTTGCTTTATACTATTAACTTAATGGTATTTTTAATAACTAACCAAATATTTTATATAAAATGCATTTTAATAAATTGTTGGTATTGCTTTAAGGCAATTAACATACTTAATATAACAAAAATTCAATGAACTCTTTAAAATTTAATTAGCTTAAATTAAATTCATTGTGTTTTAGTCTTAAAAATACTATTAATTTAATAGTATTCAAAATTAAATTAAAATTTATGTTTTTTTTTTCAATTGCGAGCCACTGAAATTCAAAAATGTTTAAAGTTGTAAATACTATTATTTAAATAGTATTTAAAAAAAATGCAAATTAGTTTATAAAAAATGCATTCTTTGACTTTGTATTTTTCTAAAGCAATAGTAACGCGAAATACAACATACATTAATTGAGTATTAAACTATATCGAATTAAATTCATTGCGTTTTAGTGTTAGAAATACTATTATTTTAATAGTGCATTTTTTAAAAATTAAAAATTGCTTTATTTAAATGCATTCTCATAAATTGTTCGTATTTTTCTAAATCGATAAAACCACTAAAATATAATACCAATTTCTGAAGTTTGAATAAAAAAAAATCTTTGAATTTGACAAAATATTTATAATTTAATGGTATATTTTGAACTATTTTTAAATAGTAGATATTTAAAAATACAAAATGCTTCATTTAAATGCATTCTCATAAATTGTTTGTATGTTTCTAAAGCCATAAAACCACTAAAATTAAATTGAAATTTATTGAACTATTTAAAAATGAAATCAAACATTTTGAATAAATCAAATAAATAGTGTTTGAATTAGAAAAAGTACTATTAATTTAATGGTAACTATTAAAAATGAAGTGAAAAATTTGAAATTTAATAAATCAAATAAATTGTGTTTGAATTTGACAAAATACTATTAATTTAATGGTATATTTAGAATATTTCATTTAAAATACATTCTAATAAATTATTTGTATTTTTCTAAAGCAACACAGACACTAAATGTAATATAAATTTATTGAATTCTTTAAAATTAAACTATAACAAATTAAATTCGCTGTGTTTTAGTGTTAGAAATACTATTATTTTAATAGTGCATTTTTTAAAAATTATAAATTGCTTAATTTTAATTGCATTCTCATAAATTGTTTGTATGCTTCTAAAGCCATAAAACCACTAAAATTAAATTGAAATTTATTGAACTATTTAAAGTTAAAGTTTAATAAATTTTGAATATTAAAAAAAATACTATTAATTTAATAGTATGTGTTAGAAATGTTAATTATTGCAATTGAATAAATTGTTTTTATATTTCTAAAGCACTAGCGACACGTAAAATAAATTTGAAATTGAATTCTACAAAACTAAACTATATTAAATTTTTGTTTTAGTATAAAAAATACTATTATTTTAATAGTATTTAAAAAAAAAAAAATTTTCAAATTCATTCTTTTAATTTGTTTGTATTTTTCTGTAGCACTATGAATATAATATAATTCTTTGTATTCTTTAAAATTAATTCATTCTGTTTCAATGTTCAAATTACTATTATTTTAATAGTATTTCTGCTAAATGCGTTTTAATTTATTTAAAATGCATTTTATGAAATTGCGAGTATTTCTCTGCTGCACAGAGATTATAAAAATAAAACATAAATTCTTTACAATTAATGTTCAATAAATTAAACGACTTATGTTTGTATGTTAAAAATACTATTATTTTAATAGTATTTTTGAAAAAAAAGTCGAATTTATTTATTTAAAATGCTTTGTTATACATTGATTGTATTTTGATGAAGCAAAGCAGCACCAAATACATAATATATTATTTAAAATTGAAGTATATTAAATTAAATTCATTGTATTTAATTGTTGAGAATTCTATTATTTTAATGGTATTTTGAAAAATTGATAATTATTTTTTTTGCAAAGTACTATAAAGCCTTTGAATTCTTTAAATTCGTAGTTTAAAACATAATTTTTAATGTATTTTAATGTTTAAAATAGAATTTAATGGTATTTCTGCAACAAAATGAATTTATTAAAATGCTATTTGAAGTATTTTTTGTACGACAAAGATAAAAAATTATTCAAAATTAAGGTACATCAAATTAAATGCATTGTGTTTAATTGTTGAAAATACTATTATTTTAATAGTATTTTGAAATTATGCTAATTATTTCATTTCAAATGAATTATAATGCATTTTTTATGTTTCTCAAGCACTAAAATCTTTAATATAATATAAATTCTTTGAATTTTTTTTAAATTGAAGTTTAATGAATTATTTTTATTGTATTTTAATGTTGAAAATACTATTAATTTAATAGTATTTCTGTAAAATGCGCAAAATTAAACGATGATATTTACTAAAAATTGAATTTTAAATAGTTGTATAAATTTTACAAAAAAAAAACGTTGATTTCAATTTAATTTTGTATAATTTTCTAAAATCTTGATTAAATTTAATTTTTCGTTAATAAAACATGAAATACCTAATTATAATACTCTGAAAAGTTTTGCAAATTTCGTTAAAATGCTAAATAATTCAAAATTTTGCAATAATAAAAACATCAAAAATATATTTTAAATAACGCTTTAGTTTCTATAAATTTAAAGTATTTTTATGAAATAAAAAAAAATCAAATTTTAAAAAATTAAAATTTTCAAATTTTAAAAAATTCAAATTTTAAAGAAATTCATATTTTCAAATTTTAAAAAATTCAAAATTTAAAGAAATTCAAATTTTAAAGAAATTCAAATTTTATTACAAATTACAATATTTGAAAAAAATTCTAAATTCAAATTTTAAAAATGATTTCTGTAATTTTACAAAAAAGTTCATAAATTAAATTCAAAAATGACGAAGAACAATTTTGAAAACATTTGTAAACACAAATTGTTGTTTGTTTTTGTCGATACTTCTTTAAATTATGTTTTTTCTGTGCAAAATTCAAATTTTTAAAAATTATAAAACAAAAATAAAAAAAAAATGAATTTTGAAAAATATAAAAAAAAAACAATTTTAAATATTAAAACATAAAAATGAAAAAAATAAATTTTGAAAACTATAAAAAAAAATTAAATTATTAAAACATAAATTCAAAATTTTAAATTTCAAAACTACTTTATGATGCTGCTATTTTTATAATAGTTTAGAACAACGCAAATCTTGAATTTTACCACCTACAAATTTATGCAACTTTAAACATTTAAAATTTGTAGTTTTCCATTAAAAAGTTCGCCTTTAAATTAAACTTGAGTATTTTGAAATATAAAACTACTTGGAAATTAGCAAAAACTTTGCATTTTGCAACAGATTGCAATAGATTTTCAAACCCACAAACCAAACAACATCAACTACAAAACCAATCAATATGCAAATAATTAATACCAATTATAAAATACAAAAAGAAACAACAAACACAAACAAAACTAAACTAAACAATAAAAAACTAAACAAATACAAACAAAACAAAATAAAATTAAAAAAAAAAATCATTATTTTATATTTAAATAAAATTATAACGTATATGTAATTAATATTTTTCGAAACTTAAACATTTTAACAACCTAAGTATGTAAGCAAAAATACAAAATAAAACAAAAACCACAAAAGCAAAGCAAAGCAAAGCAAATAAGGCAACAACTAAATGTTGAAACTGAACAAAAAAGAAAATATTTATTCAAAAAATGCCGCCAATAAACCAGAGAGAAACAACAAAGAAACAAAATTCATTAACAAACAAATGTTCGCTAAGTAGTTGGAGAGTAATTTTGAAATTTTTAAATATATATTAAAAAAAGAAACCATATAATACGTTCAATAATAGAAGTTATTAGTTACAAAAAAAAAAACTAACGCGCTACGCTTTTTTTTCCTTTGTTAATAATAAAATCGTCAAATGTCTTATATAATTGAATTAACTTTTGTTGTTAGCCATGTCAATCAACAAACAAAAAATTGTTTTATTTTAAGATTAATCAATAAAAAAAAAACACACACTTAATTTTAGATTTTTATTATTATTATAATTATAATTATTATATATACAACAATTATTACGTTATGATTATTATAATTATTATAAATTTAAGTGCAGCAACTTTATTGAAACGTCGTCTCAACGCGTAAAGAGCAAAAACAAAACAAAAGAATTATATTTCAAAAAAAAAAAAAACAATTAAAAATTTAATAATAATTTCAAAAGTTAAAGAAAATGAAACACCACACACACACAGAAACTAACACAAAAGAAAAATCCGTAAAAACCACAACATTATGATGTATTTAGCGTTAACTAACATTTTTAGCAATTTAAATAAACAAGCAAGAAAAAGAAAACAAAATTGTGAAATTATATATAGTATATTTAAAAGAGGAAACTAATAAAAAAAAAAATTCAAAAACTAAATTGTCTGCATCATTTTTTGTATTTTTTTTAAAAATAATCTGAATGTTAAACTGGAGCGTTGTTACTGTTTAAATGGGACTTAGTGACTTTTAATTGAACGGCGAGTTCACAAAAATGATCTGATTTTAATGATTTTTGTATTAAATGATAGATATTATGCAGTTTTTTCTTCTCCAATTCAAACTGAAATTATTTGCATAAACTGGCACGCCTAGCCTGAAACACTTTCAACCCAAAAGTCGTGGGAGAACTTAAAAGTTTTAAGAATATGTTTCGGACATCCCCCCGAGTATTTTAATATTTGCTCAAACTATTAACTTTAGCCACTAAAATTTTAGCCACTTTAGCCACTAGCCCATAAAAATTTCACATAATTTGTCCACCGTTATGGGTCATAATTAATGGTAACAAGTGCGAAAACATAGTTTTTTTTCAAAAATAGTCCTTTTTTGAGTATTATATCCTTTAATACCATTATATCCTTAGGTCTATACTTTAATAGTTGAGAAGATATTACAAATCAAAGTCAAATTTTCCTGAAAATTTGGTCAAAAAAACATTCAACTTTTAGTAAACCATGAATAATTGAATTTAACTAATAAATTTGCAAATTTGAGTCACATTTTCTAAAAGTAGACATATTAGCTACATTATTGAATAAAAAAACGAGCTCTTGTAGTGGACTTTTCCAAAGATATTGTGATTTTATCTTGTAATTATTACATATTTTGAAATAAAAAAATTAAAAATATACACTATATTTTTCGTTTTTTATCACAATATCTTTTGAAATATTCACAAAAGTAAGTAAAATGTTTATTCCAACTTGTAGCTAATAAAGTCTACTTTTAGGAAATGTTTCTCAAATTTGCAAATTGATTAGTTAAAATTTAATTATTTATGGTTTACTAAAAGTTGAACGTTTTTTGACCAAATTTTCAAGAAAATTTGACTTTCGATTTGGAATATCTTCGCAACTATTAAAGATAGCGGATTGGGGTTTAGTTTGTTTGGTACATACATTTATGCACGTTAATCTGTGTATAGACTATTTAATAGTATTTAAGGAAATAATGCTCAAAAAAGGACTATTTTTGAAAAGAAACCTATATTTTCGCACTTGTTACCACTAAATATAACCCATAACGGTAGACAAATTATGTGAAATTTTTATGGGTTATTTTAGTGGCTAAAGTTATAGTTTGAGCAAAAAAAAAAGAAAAAAAGTTATTTTCCAAAAAATATTTTCAAAAAACCGCACAAAAAAAAATTGAAACCGCGATATTTTAAAAAAACCTGCATACGATTTTTTTTTATTTAAGTCTTAAAACACTCGGGGGAGATGTCCGAAACATATTCTTAAAACATTTTTTGGGTTGAAAGTGTTTCAGGCTAGGCGTGCCCTAACTATAAATTTATAAAAAAAATAAATCAACTGCGATATAAAGGGTGTTTAGTTCATCGATATCAATAATTCAGACGGTTTTTTTCTGACTCAAAATAATAAGAAAATGTAAAATTAAAAAATTTCTAATTTTGCACCCAGTTTAACATACAGGGTGTTTAATAAATTTTAATAAATATTATTGAAATGTTCCAGTCAAGAAAATTGGTTATCAAGTATAATTGGAAAGGTAATTTAATTGTCTAAAACAGAAATAAAAAATGGATATACATTTATCAAGAGATTATACTTTACAGCCAGTTTTCTTTACTAGGTTATGTAAGTAATATGCATTTCTTAAACACCCTGTATCTTAGACTGGGTGCAATATTAGACATTTTTTATTTTCTTTTAGTCATAGAAAGACCCCAGGAATTGTTGACATACATCCTGTATACAATTTTATATAATTTTTATACCCTACACTAAGAGTGAAAGGGTATATTCAGTTTGGTACGCCGTTTATAACACCCAGAAGGAAGCATCTCCGGTATGGAAAAGTATATATATTCTTGATCAGCATGACCTCCTTAGCGATGTCCGTCTGTCTGTCCGTCTGTCTGTTGAAATCCCTACTACTTTTAAAATTGAAGAGTTAGATAAATGAAACTTATAACTTAGATTACTAATATCCCTACGCTGTATGTGCGATATTGGCGAGATCGGTCCATTTAGACCTATGATCCGACCACTTATGTTCAAATACCTCATATAAAATGTACATATAAAGATCAATTTTTATGTATACGTGCTTAGGTAAACTTTTTTGGTCAAATATATATTGACATCATGCTCATGATAATAAAGTTTTCCGGCGAAAAGACTTGTGGTTCACAAAAAAAAAATCGAAATTCGGTACACCTACCATTTGTAAATATGGGTATCAAATGAATGGAAATTCTTCAGCGATTGAATGTTTGTAGTTATTTTCAGGATTCGTATACCCTGGTGACCTATATATCACTTTGAATGGTAACCACACATATGTGTAGGGTATTTATAGTCGGCTTAGACCGACTATAATTTTGATAATCCTAACTATCATACTAAAACCTACTTTAAATTTTCCCATGTGATCTAACCTTCCCAACTGGGTATATTTAACTTTGCAAATAACTCTATTATTAATTCATTCATTAAGATAATCAATTGATTATTTTAATATAATATAATTCTATAATATATACTATTCTTTGTTGTCATGCAAAAAAGACTTGTAAAAATATTTGGCACATGTTGTAACCCTCTGACATATGTCTGATATGTTGAGAAATCTTCACCCATTCACCTATATAAAATATCTACAAATTGCCTACCTACCGCAAGTCGTTACAAAATCTACTTCTACTTCTTTTATTTAGCATTCCATCGATTCCTCGCTGACGACTAAGTTTTATCAATAACCTAATATCTTATCTACTTTGCTCGTCAACCCTTTATTTCATTACCTACCATAACTTGCAACATAATAAGAAATTGTCAACATATTTGGCAAGGAGTTTGTTACGCAAATCCATGGAAACTTTTTCATTCAGTAAATTCCTGCAGTGAATTGCAAATTCTTACGTTAGTTTGCTTCAGTTTTGCTTAAGTTTTAAAAGTATTTCAAGATAATAATCAAATTTTACATTTGTTAAAAAAACATTAAGATTTGAAGAAATATTAACGCAAAATATGGGTAAGTATTTCATTTGTACTTGAAAGTGTTAAGAGATTTTGTACTGTTTTAGATATCATTAACTCGTTGTTGTAGCATTCAAAATTAATTTTAATTTAGTAAATCATAATCGAAACAGTTTTTTTTTTACTTATTTTGTGCCTGAAAACATCAGACCATTTAATAAGTGTAATACTCAATTCAACTAAAATAAAAATAATGGAACCGAAATGGTGGCTTAGTATGTTGATGACTTCGTATGGCTTAGTATGGCTTAGTATGTTGGCTTAATATGTTGATGGTCTGATATTTACTTTATTGGGCCGTTCGAAATATTAAAAAAAAAAAATATTGCGACACCCTTCCTAATTGGGGGAGAGTGACAAAAAGCAAAAAAAAATTATCCTCTGGAACCTACCAAAAATCGAAAACTGATCGATGTCACAACTGATTTTTGGATTATAACAAAGTGGGCGTGGCAATAAAAAAATTAAAATTGTCACGCCATGCGAAAGTCTAAAAATGTTCCTAAATAAAAAATTTACCTCAAAATCACGTCGTATCCCCTAAAATTTAAAAACATTTTTTTAAACTCACTTTTCTGGAACAGGGTTAAAGCAAAATTAAATTCCTTTAAATTGTGGAATGCTAAAAATGTTTGGGTCATTTAAATTTTTGTGTTCTTGTTTTTTTATGTGCTGTTCAATATGTTTTATTTCGATTTTGCAACGAACTTCAAAAAAATACATTGAAAAAATAGTTTTTGATTTTACGGGGTCACTTTTTATTATTTTTGTGGCCGAACAATTAAAATATTTTCGAATTTTGTCACTCTCCGCACCTTCTAAGGGACGTGGCAATATAAAGTTAACATATACATTTTAATGCGATGGATTACGAGTCGAAAGGTCACGTAGACCACATTCATAACATGGCTTTAGATTATCAAGCCATTTAAAAATAGAAAAAAAAAGTTTATACGGAGCTACTCCTCGGTAGATAATGGCAAACCTCTAGCAACAAAAACATTGCATTGAAAATGTCTCTCACCCTACTGTCCAAGAAAGGAGATATAACAAAAGCATATTTTATTAGCTTTAAAATGACACCTCGACGGGGTTTATACCATATCTCGATCAATAGATATTTTAATATGAACAACCTATCAAAGTGTTTTTTGTTTATTTTTTGTTACTTTGGATCACTGTATCTCATGATAAAGTTGTCCGAAAAAATTAAAAAATAATTGACCAAAACATTTCAATTGACACTTGCATAAAAAAAACGAGTTGGGAAAGTTAGATCACATGGGTAAGTTCGGTCACATGGGGCGGATTTTTATAGTCGGTCGGGCCCGACTATGGAATACCCTACACCATTGGTGGGGATATTAATGTGGGATATTTAATTGCATACCTTAATTTTTAAGTTTTTAATTATGCTGAACCTCCCCACCCTCAGAATATTATTCATATATCAGAAATTTACGTCTTATATCCCCATAAATTAAAAAATGTATATAAAAGTATAAAAAAACTAACAAAAAAAAATGAAAAATATAATTGGGCGGACCACGCCTATATTTAAAATTTTGAAAGGCTAATATTTCATAGATTTGATTTTAATAATTTACGGATCAAATTTCCAGTATTAAAACCCGGGAAATAATGAAAAAAAAAGTGGGCGGATCACGCCCATTTTTGGACCACATATTTTTAGGTGAATTCTAACAATACGTTTTAAATTTTATTACTATACCTTGAATACTTTTCGAGTTATTTTCGAGTTATTAGTTACGAAAGAATTATATAAAAGTGACTTGTATGGGAGGTGGGCGTGTCCGTTGACCGATTTGGCTCATTTTCAAACTCAGTTCCTACTTTTGCCTAAAGTATATTGAAACGAAATTTCATCGCATTCTGATCAGTATTTCTCAAGTTATTCTGTATTCGGACAGCAAGACAGCAAGACAGCAAGACAGCAAGACGGACAGACAGACAGACAGACAGACAGACAGACAGACAGACAGACAGACGGACATGGCTAAACGGACTCGGGTGGTGATGCTGATCAAGAATATATATACTTTTCCATACCGGACACGCCTCCTAAGGGGCGTTACAATATATGCACAAAGTTAATATACCCTGTACCTCATAGGTGTAGGGTATAATTAACAAAAATCCAAAAGCTTTAAATCTCATAGTTGACTTGATTTCGTAAATATAGTATGGGAATGGACTCGTTTAAAACATTTTATTATTAAAAGGACAATATTTAATCGATCATAACTTTGTTGTTATACCCTACACCTATGAGGTACAGGGTATATTAACTTTGTGCATATATTGTAACGCCCCTTAGGAGGCGTGTCCGGTATGGAAAAGTATATATATTCTTGATCAGCATCACTACCCGAGTCCGTTTAGCCATGTCCGTCTGTCTGTCTGTCTGTCCGTCTTGCTGTCTTGCTGTCCGAATACAGAATAACTTGAGAAATACTGATCAGAATGCGATAAAATTTCGTCTCAATATATTTTAGCCAAAAGTAGGAACTGAGTTTGAAAATGAGCCAAATCGGTCAACGGACACGCCCACCTCCCATACAAGTCACTTTTAAATAACTCTATCGAAATTAATAACTCGAAAAGTATTCAAGGTATAGTTATAAAATTTAAAACGTATTGTTAGAATTTACCTAAAAATATGTGGTCCAAAAATGGGCTTTTTTTTTTCATTATTTCCCGGGTTTTCATAGTGGAAATTTGATCCGTAGATTATTAAAATCAAATCTATGAAATATTAGTCTTACAAAATTTTAAATATAAGGGGTGGTCCGCCCAATTATATTTTTCAACTTTTTTTTTAGTTTTTTATACTTTATATAAATTTTTTAATTTATGGGGATATAAGACGTAAATTCTGAGGGTGGGGAGGTTCAGCATAATTAAAAATTTAAAATTAAGGTATACAATTAAATATTCCTCACTAATATATACACCAAAGGTGTAGGGTATTCCATAGTCGGGCCCGACCGACTATAAAAATCCACCCCATGTGACCGAACTTACCCATGTGACCTAACTTTCCCAACTCGTTTCTTGTTAAATTTGATAAATCCAAAAGTCTTGATAAGGTAATAATTGAATTATCTTTTAATAATTGTAAAATTTGTGGATTTACTTTGCAAGATGATAATCCAAATTTCAAATTTGAATTGTTTTGTCGTATAATGACCTATAACTCATGTCTTTTTAAACCCATTTTAATAAATTAAAAAGTTTTCGTAAGCTAAATCTGTTGGGTTTTTAAAAAATTATACACTTTTAAAATAACGTACGAAGGTGTTGAGTTTTAATTACATAAGTAACTCAAGGTAGGAAAATGCGAATTTGAACACAGAAGTGTAAATTAAAAAAAAACTCGAAGTGATACAGAAATTCTGTAAATGAAGATTGTTTTTCCGTGCCTATCTAAAAAAAATAGGTGGGAAATTTTGTATACGACATTTTTTGGAATTAGTAGCACAGTGTAATCATAAAAATTAATAAATGAAATTATGCAGTAAAAAGTATTTATATTAAAAACATTTTTATTTAATTTTATTACATTTTATAATTTGTTTTAATTAAGAATTTATAATGTTACCAAAACCGTTGTTCCTTTATATACATTTCTTTTTTAATAAAAAAAAGTATTTACTTTTTAGAAATGTTTTTTTTTTACATTTTTTTAAGGAAATTTTTTACTTTATTTCAGAAATTTTTAGTAAATGGTCACTTCAACGTTTTTATTAATACCTACCAATTTAAATTTTTATAATTTCAAACATTAGCAAATAGTTTTTAGCAAATGGATAAAAATGCGGAACATTTGCTTCAAGTTTTGAGAAAAGTCGTTTTTTATTAATATGACCCATTATTTTAAAAACCGTTACAAACCCGGTTAAAGCTAAAACCATTATTTCAATTAGAACAGTTTTGGTTTTACTACATTTTTAATATTTTGGAAACCGTTTTAAATTGTTAAGATCGGTTTAGGACAGGCATGTCAAACACGCGGCCCGCCAACCTTTCATCTGCGGCCCGCGAAGACTTTTTAAATAATATAAAAAAATAATTTTAAATAATAAAAAATGTTAAAAATATTTTATTTTCATATATTTTTGTGCAGCGCCATGTATTCAATTTATCATGACACATAAGAAATTAAATTACTAATCTTGGTTAAAAAATTATTAATTTATTTAAAAAAAATCAATATTTTTGTAGGTACATTATTTTCCAAAATTTAATAATAAGAATTTGATGAGTTTTTTATAAAGAGTCTTAATTTATTTTCCTAATTGTCATTTTAAATATTATACATGGCGTTGCACAAATGGCATAACAATAATCGTTACCTTTTTTTCATCAAGTAATATGTTTTTTATTCGTGAAATTTTAAATTTTTTGTAAAGTTTTGAATTTCCCTTAGGTATATTTCACCCGCATTTATAAAAAATATATGGTAGCGCATAGTTTTGTACATTACATTATTGTTTTTGGTTCGACTATTAAAAATAAAAGGAGAGAAAAATAATTAAAACATAAAAATCTCAAAAGCTGGACCCTATTTAACAAAACCATTTTCGGAATCAGCTCCAGTATCAAATAAAACAAGAAACAAGAAAAATTTACAGACACGAATCTTGCATAGTACAAACTATTATTGGAATAATTTTAACATTTTTTTTAGTAAGGAAAACGTTTTATGTTTAAGACATTCCACACCAAAGATTCCAAAAATTAATCAATTATTACTTTTTGTGGTTTGAGAAAAACTTTTGACCGTAGAATGCTACAAACTTCGTTTTAATGCAAATAAATTAAACTTCATCATAACTCCGAACATCTAATCAGTGATCATTGTCCTTGCAATTTAAATTGATTGTTCATAAAAAGAAACCCTTTTCAAATTTATATAAATATCAAATTTATATACGATATTTTAAAAAACAAACTTTTTCAATATGTTTTAGTATTGTTTGTACCGAAAACCTAAAATAAAAAATTTGGTAACCAGCCTGCCATGTGATTTATGCCTCGATGATTTCTTGAACTAATTTGGATAACAAAAGTCCGATCTCGTTGCTAATTTTTGAAATTTTGTAATTTTCGTAGAGTAAAATTTTATGTTAGGATATTTAAAAATATATTTAAACTTTATCTTTGAACTATTATGCAATATTAACCCAGAATCGTTTTTATTATCGTTTCGAAAAAACTGCGATATGTCGCTTTGAACAATTTTTGCAGTTTTAAAAAGATTTGGCCTTCGATATTGGTACAAGATCTAAATCGATATCGTACGATTTTGCAGACATAAAAAGTTGCAACAATTTTGGATGATAGATCTGTTTTGTAAATTGTCTCTAGTGTTTGAAATATACTTCATTGTAAATACCAAGTCAAAAATTTTGGCAGGATCAAAGAAGTTTGAACATTTTTTGATATATTTCAAACAGACAAAAATTTCATCGTTTTTTGCAAAAAAAAAATACCACCTGCGGCGCTTTTAAGAAAAATCAATGGACAATTTGATCAACTTAAAACACTATATTTTATTTTACAACCGAAGAACCAAATGCGAGTGATTTTTTTTTTGTAGGTACACAAATGCGGCCCGCCTCATCTTTTGAGCCTGGTTTAGGATATCCGTTCAGGATATCCGTTTTCTGTAACAGTTTTTAAAGTGAAACGGATATCGGTTACTGTTTTATGGCGGGTTTTAATAATTTTCTTCGTTAAAAAAATTTTAAATGTTTACTAAAAATAACAATGTACACAAACAATTCAGAATTTCGCCAGTATTAACATTTTTTTAAGTTTAACATAAATTTGTGATTCCTGAATTTATTGTAACCATTTAAAATTTTAGAAAGAAATTAATATCATAGAGAAAATTTAAATTTTTAAAGAAAATTTTAATTTTAAAGAAAATTAACAGTTTTTGAGAAAATTTATATTAAAAATAAAAATTTTTTGAGAAAATAAAATTTTTTTGAGAAAATTTTATTTTTTGAGAAAATTTCATAATGATACAATTATAGGTTCAACGGGGGTAATGGGGGTCTACTAGGTCGGGTCGGTCTCCATACACAACATTTATTTTTTTTTAAAGTCCGACCCTAAAATGAAATTTTAGCTCGTAAAAGTCTCAGAAACAAAAAAAAAATTATAGCTTTGTTATTTGATTTCCGATCATGAAGTTCTATATACCGTTGAAAATGTCTCAGCGGAAGTCAATTAAAACTTTGGGATAAATATATTAACAAATTTGACTAAAAAAACGATTTTGGCGATTTTTGGCGGGGTCAAAAAATATTTCTTACACTTTTACGAGAAAACCTTTCATATTAGTATTTTCAAACTTTTTTTTGACCCGGCGTAGGGTCTACATTATGTTTGAAAGAAAATTATATTGTGATCAAAACAAAACTGTTTTCAAAACAACAAAATATATAGACGATGTTTGACAATAATAGTTATAATTTTGCAATTTTGCAAATTTTAGGTGGAATATTTATTGAGAGGAGATCTTAAATTTTAATTTTGAAATTATATTTTTATTTTCAATGCCAAAAAAATGTTTTTATTTTTTTTATTTAAAATAAAGAAAAACATGTCTGCTCGCATCAAACATTCAAAACCGACTGATTGAAAATTTTTGATTTTGTTTTTAAAAATATGATTTCGTCTTAATGCTTACTCCACATGTATTGTTTTATCATGATTGTATCATACATTTTAAGAGCCAATTTAAATTTTATGAGAAAGTAAAAATTTTAATAACGAATTCAAATATTCACTGAAAAACTGTTTTTAAACTCGTTTTTTTTTTGTAGAACGCTTCAATTTTGAAGTAGTCAAACTATGGTAGTTTGAAAACACAATTTTCAAATATATAGATTATTTTAAATTATATGTTCAAAATATTGAACCTTCTATTTTCTTGTATTAAACTATTTTATGATTATGAAAATACAACTATCACGACGATGGACTAAACACCAAACAACCACACAACAAAGTGTTTTGCGTGTTTGCTGTGGTGTCAGTTTTCAGGATATAAAATGCACACCTCAGTTGGCAACAGTCAACAACAGCTACCCGCTCCAAATATGAACTCTAATCTAATGGTTTAAGCAGTTAAAAAAAAACAAACAAAAATCAGAAATGCAGAAAGAAGTCTTTGCTATAGAGACGAACCCAGAAATCAACAAAATTAAGTGAATTATTTGACTAAACTACAATCGGCCCCCTAAAGACTAAAGCGAACTCAAATTTGAACAGACAACTACAGAGAAAAAAAAAGTTCATAAATCCAATTAGTTTTCGTAAGTGAGCTATTAGGAAAATATGAAAAGCGTGAACTGAGATAATCCGTTGAAAGTAAAAATGAGTAACAAAATGAGAAATGGAATTTTTACTTTTTTCTACTCTCACAGTCAGACAATTGCTTGTCCCAAGTAGCGCATTAAAAAACTTAGGACCTCTTTCTGTATTCTGAACGAACGAATGATGTAAAACTGACATCAGTAGTATTTGAATTTCATGTTTAAAATGACTTCACTTTCGTTTAATATGTTTTCGTATCGAAATACCAAAAATGGGTATTAGTCTGGATCTGTAGATTAATGTGTAGCGAATATGTATCGAATCGCTACGAATGAAAATCTATGTAGTAATTTATATGGAAACTTTTTCGAGTCAAACTACACAGAAAAAATAATCGACGTAAATATAGCAACAGATATTAATTGCATTCATTAATCAATCCAGAAATTTAATTCACTAATTTAATGAAATCATTTGCTATTATTCATTATATAAGCAATTGCGTTCGCTAATATGAATATATGTACGTCAATGCAACAAATTAATTAGTCGGCGTTGATTATTTTTTTGTGTACTAAAACTAGAAAAAAAATTGATAATCGAAATATAGAAAAACTGTGCCTATGACAAGTAATTCTTTACATTTATCCATATAAATGATCATTACGTACACACAGAAAAATTATTTTTTGGCATGAGGTTGGAAGAACGAAAAAGTTAGTTGTAACAATCAACTTCATATGCTTAAAACGGATTTTCTAAAAATTTGTTGGCGGAACTGCTATATTCGGTTGGCGCTTTAAATGTGAGCCTATACACACTCTAAATTGTTCGGAATAGGTTGTAGTTCAAACTACAACTCTTTTCGGTTGTAGTTCAAACGGAATAGGTTGCACTTCAAACTACAACTCTTTTCGTTTTGACCATAAGAACCGACTAAGCGGTTGAGAGAACCAAATACCTAGTTTAGGCAAAGAGTTGGTTGGCGCAACAATTCTCTATTCGAAAGTATCTAGAATTCGTGACGAAATCTGTAATTTGTGTTACTTGGGCTGAGTTTCATTTTCTTTAGGTGTTTTTCTTTTTTTGGAGACATTCATTTTTGTCAAAAAAAAATGACTGAGTACTTTTAATTTTCATAAAAAATTGATTTAATAAAATCTCACTATCTCGACTCAAACGAACAGTTAATGGTAGACGCGAAATATTGATGGAAATCATAAAACAAACGGAAGGATTATTCATAGTAACCTAATGGAGTCTATTGTCAATTATTTATTGTAAATGATTTATGCAAAATATTTATTCATTACAATTTTATACCGAATTTTTTCTCTGTATATGAGTTTAGTAATAAAATCATATTTCGACCATCATAAAACTGACGGCATTTTGACGATCGCATTTGTGGGACATGTGAAAGAATGTAGTATGTGAATGCCTTTAGACATGAAACCTGACTGATGTCTACCTTTTCTTCTACTTCTCCTTCTCCTCCTCCTCCTCCATATGACTGTCTATCATATACCATCAACATGATTTTGCATGACACGAACCCATTTCTGATGGAATATTGTCTTATTTTTTTGTGTCTCCTTTTGCAGTGGCAACAACAACGACTGCGGGTGTTAATGCCACCAACAGCCGTAAGAATCCTGGTGCGAATGTTGTTGCTGGGGTTGGGACTGGGGGTGGAGATGGTGGTGTTACTAGTACGGGTGCTGTTGTCGGTCCCGGTGTCAGTGTCGGTGGCACTCAGCATAAACAACAACTGCCGGCAACTGCGGCAACAGCAGTAACAGCCTTCAAATCCTCGTTGCAGGCGAATAAAACAATTTTAAAATCAGTTTCGGTTTTTCTGGCAAGTGGAAAACGTAACTCCCGAGCTCAGGCAAAAACCGCCGAGGAAATACTGCGTAACAAGCGACGTTTGAGGCAACAGAAAATGGACGAACTTAGCGGAAAAATTAATCCGAAATTATTGGAAAATTATCGGAGAAAAACACGTTTCAGCAGGTGAGTGAGTAAAAGGAATTTAGTTATTGTCATAAGAAATCATGAGAAACTTTAATTTAGAGTTGTACTACATGACGTATGAGCGACAGCCTAATTTTATATAAATTAATATTATTATTATTACATTTCGCAATTCTTGCGTACAAATAATAAATTAGTCTATGGAATAAACCCTTCAAAACAATTTAAAAATTCTTCAAATGTACTATTTTGGAAGAAAATCAAAACATGTCCCACTTTACCCTAGGCTCCCCTATAATTTTTTGACTAACATTTTATTATACCCTTTACTTTTCATATAATTTTAAAAATCGTTGTGAAAAATACAAAACATGAAAAAGAAAGACTAAAATAGCATTTTGGTAAAAATTAAGAAGTTTCCTACTTTACCCCAACATTCTTCAACAAATCCGAAATTGAGCAGTTTTGAAAAATGGCTCTAAAATCAATTCAAATGTTAAAACAAAAAGTTAGATCATGAACCAGACTATAGATTAGACCTTTCAAAAGAAGTTTTAAAAAATATTGAAATGTCTTTTTTTTGAAAAAAAATCAAAACGTTACCCACTTTACCCCAGGCTGCCCCATTATAATTCATTTAGAAGCTATTTTATAGTATTAAATGGTGTACTATTATTTTTGAATTAGTTTTCATTAATATTAACGACATTCTCACAATCATAAACTACATAGTTATCATGAGCTTAAATCAGTTATATTAGTTCAAAAATTGTCATGTCATTCATAATCTAATCTTGGAATTATACTTATTATGACTGGCAAAATTATAACATATAATCATAAAAATACATTAGTTTTGTCAATAGACTTTACTAGTACTTTTTTTAGACTTTACTGGTAATTTTTTATAATGAAAAATTGACTATGGACTACATTGAACTAAAAAATTCAGAATTTTCACAAAAAAAAAAAATATACAATAACTTCAGTGTATTTAGGGTCTGTGCGAATTCGACTAATTTGCTGACTAATTGAGTGAGTATTTAATTGAATCCAATTCGGTAATTGTTAAACTCCATAATCAATCGATTACACTAGACAACAAATGAAGACCTTTTTTAATTATTCACGATCTTAGTATGATTTGCCGTTGGATTTCAAGATTCTAATCACGACCTCATACTCAGTTTTTTCAGATTGCCTCAAGGTTTTGCGTTATTACGTAATACAAATATATGGCAATTTTTGTGTGTTTTCTACATATTTGGAACTTTAACATATTACAGATTTGAGTTATCGATCAAATTTCTGCTATATTCCTCTGAGAATACTTCAACTAATATTTTGAAATAAACTTCATGAAATTCGGATTGATCTGACCAAAGTTATGACCAGTCAAACACAAAAAATATTTATTTTAAGGTGTACCTATTATTTATTGCATAACATATTAAGTTTTCATAATTCAATAAAATTATATATTATATGTGAAACTAGATGCATAATTCTATGATTTCTCTTACTTAGTTTTTACAAATCACTCTTTAAGCCTTCAGATTAAATACAAATTCACGCTTAAGATTTTTGATTAAAATTTTCTTTTGTGGTGCTACTTTTAATCAATATAATTTTTTTGTCCATCATTTATTCATAAAAATTTCAAACAAAACCAGTAGAATTCAACTTTGCATAAATGTATTAATTTCCATGAAGATCACCTTAAAATAAAATATTTTCCTGCTTATTTTCAAATCGAACAAAAAAATGTAAATTTTTTCAAACGAATTTGTGAGTTCACTTTAAGCTGAGGACTTAAAGAGTGATTTTCAAAAACAAAGTAAGAGGAAGTATAGAATTATAGATCAAATCTAATATAAAATAAATACTTTTATTTTTTTTATGATTAATCATAGATGTTATGCATCAAATAATAGGTACACCTTAAAATTCACATTTTTTGTGTTCGACTGGTCATAACTGGTCATTAACATAATCCGAATTTTATGTGGTTTATTTCAGAATATTAGCTGAAGTATTCTCAATGGAATACAAGAGATATATGATAGGAAAACTCAAATCTGTAAAAAGTTATAGACCAAAATACTTACTAGAAAACATCGTGAATTGCCACATATTTGTTTTACGTAATAACTGAAAAACTTGAGGCAATCTGAAAAAACTGAGTATGAGGTAGTGATTAGAATCTTGACATCCATCGGAAAATCATACTTAAATGGCTGGTAATTTTTTTGTAGTGCTGTGTGATTAATTAGGTTTCATCGCACTAAACTTGAGCTACTTTTATCGGTAATGAAGTGTTTAATATTCAATTTAGCAATTTTTCGAGCAATATAAATTTAAATAATGTGGATGACAGCAAACACAGATAATTACCGGTTTTACCAAAATAACTTTTTTTTAATCAAAATTGGACAAAATAAATGGAATTAAATTTTTTATTAAAATGTCCATTGAATTCGTTTTCTGAATAAAAAAATGATTGGCATTTTTGAATTGATAAAAGAATTCTATTTAAGCCGAGTCGGTGGCTCGTCTCGGTAGTGAGTTGTACTGCTTAAAATTCGCTGGATTTGGACCACGAGCCTAAAGGTCCTGGATTCGACCCAGCGACAGTCAACATCAAAAAATAGAAATTGTTTTGTCTATACGATGCTACCTCTCGCTACCGTAGACATTGGTGAACCTTCGCTTCGGATTCGGTATTAAACTGTAAGTCCCACCACTTTGAGTACAAATATAATGAATGAATAAATGAATGAATTGGAAAATGAATGTAAAATGCAAAATTAATTTGTTAATCATATTTTTGTAAATTGTTCGTAAAATTTCACAGAAATAAAATGAATTTATGAATTCCGTTCATAATAATAATGACTAACGACATCAATGTTATGAATGCGATCATAAATATGCGATCGCATAAATAAAATGCGATCAGGCTTGGATACTGTCGTATTCTTCAATACGATAAATTGTATTTGAAGAATATGTTTCATCATATTAATGAACAAGAACATACAATACAACATATTTTTCTTCATATTGAAGAATGCTGTTCATTAAACCAAATTTCAATCAAAATATTTATGTTTCGTTCATTTTTTGACGTACTTCTCAGTTCTTAAGTAGTTCTTGTATGTTATATCTTATATAATGCTTGCTCGACATGCATAAATTAGTAAAATGTTTTATAATATATTTATTTATAATTACAATTTTTTATTAATAAAAGGTTATATTTATAAAAATTATTTGAACATTTTTTTTCGAAAAATGTTTGTTTCAAAAAAAATTTTTTTTTTGATTTTTTTTTATTTTCGAAAAAAAAATTTCGCAGAATTTTTTGTTTTGAAATTTTTTTTTCTGTTATTTTTTTAAATAAAATTTGTAGAACACGTTTTTATACCCTACACTAAGAGTGAAAGGGTATATTCAGTTTGGTACGCCGTTTGTAACACCCAGAAGGAAGCATCTCCGGTATGGAAAAGTATATATCGTCACTATCATGCCAAAGGGGCGAATGTGCAATTTTTGACATTTGCGTTTTTTTACATTTTCGAATGTAGTTTTTCCTCAAGTATATTGTGCTAAAATCGCGTGTCATTTTGTTGGATATATCTAGCCACAAAAGTCAAAACCAAAAGGGCGAATTTGAAAAATTGAAAATCTTGTCATGCCAAAAGAGCGAATCTTTCCTTTTTCACCATAACTATTTATTGGTACGAGATAAAATAGTAGTGTCAAGGCATTTATTATTTGTTTTTAAAGCACCTATCGATCTGCATCATTAAAAATATTTTGTCAAACATTAATTTTCGCTTTGTTATTTGCAGGAAAAAATGTTTGGCAAAATATTTTTAAATAATGATGCCAATAGATAGGTGCTTTAAAAACAAACAATTAATTATTGAACATCACTATTTTATTTTGAGCTAATAAAAAGTTATAGCATAAAAAACAAAAATATTTGCGTTTTGGTCAGGATATAGCCTCACAAAATTCGTATTTATAATTCTGTAAATTGTCCAAATCCAAAGATATTTTATGTACGTTATAATAATTCATGAATAAACCAAAATAATAGAAAAAATTGAAATAAAACTAAATTTTTCTAATTTTTAAAGCACTTCAGACTTTAAAATTTGATTTCCCAACATTTTTAAAAATGCACATTCGCCCCTTTGGCATGACAGTGACGATATATTCTTGATCAGCATGACCTCCTGTGATCTAACCTTCCCAACTGGTTTTAGAATTATTCTCTAAAAAAAAAAAATGTTTTTTTGAAAAATTCGTTCGTATTTCGTTCTTCACTATGATGTTCGATAGTATGAACAATTTTATATAAATAATGATGTATTCATCAATATGTCATTTAATGAACGGTGGTATCAATATGATGAATCTGGTAGTTGGTGAAAAAATTCATAATATTTATGAATAAATTCATCATATTGATGATTTTTTTTTTCTGTGTATAATTTGTATTTATAAATTAAGTATCGGGAATGTGCTGAAATTTACATTCAATTGAAATTCAAATATTGAACCAGAAAATTCTATTTAAATGCCATCTACAGTACTTGGAAGGTATTGAATTTGGTTCCAATATGATTATTTTGCGTTGAAAAAAAAAAGAATTATGGAACAGCCAAAAAAAAAGAATTCGACCGAATTTTAATTCTAATGATTTAATCGACTAAGTTCGATAACATTTTATTAATTCAATATTGTTTTCAATTTCAGGGACGAAATCGATTCGCTTTGCCGCATTTACCGCAAACTCGTCTCCAACTGTCAGTATGCAGCAAAGACACTGGCAGCGAGCACATCGAGTGTGGTCATTGCCAAGCCACATGCAGCAGTCGAGGTAAATTAAACATAAATAAAAACCTATTAGAAGGGTTTTAACAAATATCAAAACCTTTTCCAATATACAGGGCATCGATCGCATAGTATTCCGTGAACTGTTGCACAGCACATTCGACATAGTAACCGAGGAGATTATTATGGAACGGATTTTCTGCAGCTGGGACAAGGCACACGAAGGCCTACCACTACGTCTCGAAGGTTGGCTCATAGGATTATCGGTGTTTCTACGTGGTACACCTACCGAACGTGCGTCGTTTTGTTTTCGTGTGTACGATCTGAATGCCGATGGTTTTATAACCAAGGATGAGATGTTTACACTGATGCGTAACTGTTTAATAAAACAACCGCAGGACGAAGATCCGGATGAGGGTGTCAAGGATTTAGTAGAGATAATACTAAAGAAATTCGATTTGGACAAGGATGGCAAGGTGTCGCAAGAGGACTTTATGAATACTGTCAGTGCAGAACCGCTGCTCATCGAGGCATTTGGCCAATGTTTGCCAACGGAAAGTGCGGTGGTGTCATTCTTTTCGACATTGCAGGTTTAGGTGATTTTCATTTGGAAATTCAAAAAAAAAATTGTTAATTTAAAATTGTTCTGTTGTAAATATCAGCGTAAAGTTCAGCTTATTAAGTGCTTTAAAATGATTTAAAATTTTGTTTGTTGTTTTTAATTAGTTACATAATTAACTGAGTTATAAAATAAAATATTTAAAGCTTTTAAAATACATTACAAGCAAGCAGTTTATTATGTGATTCACCTTTATTGCGTTCCTGACATTGCAACCCCAACGTAAGTCTAACTGAGCCTCGTAAAAATACTACATACTGTCTGTTCAATTGAACCCGCTGTGTGTTTGTTAAATAGGTATATTTAATTAAATTAAATTTTATAGATACATTGCAATAAAATGAGAATAATATCGCGCTCGCGTCAATTCATCATCATATTGTAATAAAAGCTATTTTTTCAAACTGTGATGCAATATTTAATACATGTATTAAACACTTTAATTTAATATTTTAATTCTATTTCATTATATGTTATTTAATACTATTCATAAATAAAAAAACCTTTTATTTTGTTCAATAACAACTGATTGTGTCGGTAGCTCTATGGTTAGTGCTTGGGACTGTGATCCGAAAGGTCCAGTAGCACAGGTGCAAATCTGGGCTGGGACTTACAACGTCTTTTCATGGAAAACATTTGTCTATACAGCGCTAGCTCTCGGCAGTCAATGGCAAACCTACGAGAGTTAAACATTGCCTATGAAAAAGCTCTAACCTTCCTGTTTGGATTCGGATTCAATTTTACACAAAAAAAAATCATCAATATGATGAATTTATTCATAAATATCATGAATTTTTTCACCAACTACCAGATTCATCATATTCATACCACCGTTTATTAAATGACATATTGATGAATACATTCATTATATATATGATTAATTCGTACTATCGCACATCAAAGTGAAGAACGAAATATTCAATACAATGAATTTGAATCGTCATATTGATGAATTTGTTCATAATATTTATGAATATAATATTTTTTTAGAAAATAATTAGAACAGAAAGTGTTGTTGTAAAAATGTTATTTTAAAAATAACAAAAAAAATGTTTTCAAAAAAAAAATTATCCAAAAAAATGATTCAAAAATGATTCGAAATTTTTTTTTAACGAAATAAAATTTTTTCAAACATATTTTTTTTTTAAATATAAATAAAACCATTATAAAACATTTTATTAATTTATGCAGAGAAAATAGAAAATAATTAAAAAATAAAGTGTTGTTGTAAAAATGTTATATCAAAAATAACAAAAAAGAAAAATTATCCGAAAAAAAATTTGTTCAAAAAAAAAATCGAAAAAAAAAATTTTACATAAAAATAATTTCAAGAAAAAATTTTTTTTCATAAAATAATTTCAAGAAAAAAAAATTTTTCGAACAAATTTTTTTTTTATTATAAATAAATATATTATAAAACATTTTACTACTTTATGCATATCGAGCAAGCATTATATAAGAAATAACATACGAGAACTACTTAAGAAATAAGAAGTACGGCAAAAAACTGAACGAAAAATAATTTTTTTTGATTGAAATTTAGTTTTATGAACAGCTTTTTTCAATATGAAGTAAAATATTTTGTATTTTATGTTCTTGTTCATTAATATGATGAAACGTATTCTGCACATACAGTTCATAATATTGAAGAACACTTTTTTGACAGTTACCAAGTGTTCATCATATTTATGCTCGCATTCATAACATTGATGTTGTTAGTCATTAATATTATGAATGGTTCTTCAATACAATGAATCATGGTTTGAAGAAAGCAATTCATCAATATGATGTAATTTTTTTTTCTGTGTAGGTTCCACCACTTTGAATACAAATATAACACGCACAGTTCAAATGGTTCCTCATACTATTACTACAGAAAACAGAAAAAAAACGAATAATACGACTATTGATTCTATATGACATGAATCAATAGTTTTTCTTATTAATTCAATAGTGTTTATAGTAGTTTGTACTATTGTTAAGCTAATATGTTGGTCAACATTAAATCAATAGGATATGTTATTGATAAAATTGTAATTTTACTATTGTTTTAATAGTTTATTTTATAGTGTAAAACTATTGATTTCACTATTGATTCAGTTGAGAAGCTTATTTATAAAACGTGCTATGTGAATCGATTTCTGTTTTAGTAAAAACTGTTACACATTGCTAGAGTAAAATTAAAACATAGGTGCTTTCAGACTTAAGTTACCGTTTATAGTTTAATTATACTTACTACAATTCGATTTAATCGTTGTGCCTATTAATAAACACCTCGATAGACCATAATTTCAAACGGATTAATGTTTATTTGGTTTCGATTAATTTTAATGCCTCATTAGATATTTTTAGTTAATGCGTGATTACTAGTGCAATCAAATAAAATTTATTTTAAAATATTTCTTATGAAAGTAAAAGCATAACATGCACTGTTGTAATATTTAAAGGATTTGAAATGCAAAAGAAAAATGTAAACATTGTCTGGGTAAAAACGACTACTGATTTTATGAATCTATTTAAAAAATGATGACACACACACACATTATGAAAATTACTGCACTTTGAACTATATTTATATTCTTATCACAATAGTAAATCAAATTTTATTACAAATATTGTCCAGTCATTCACAATCTAATCTAATGTTGGTAACTAGTACTTGTTATGACGGGTACAAGACAAAAGTTCACCTCAGACGTAGTCTGTGAGCAATTCAATTTATTGGAAAAAATTAAAAATAAAACTATCTTTAGTTTCATGCATAAAGTCCTAAGTATGACTATTTTAAATTTAGAGATGGGCATGTGTATCACGCGTGATTGTGATTGAATCTTAATTTAATTTAGAAAATGTCTTTCGTGATCCGTAGCATTTGATTGTCTACGTTACATACAGTTGACATTTGAGAACGTTTGTCTATTATAACTTCAACTTAAGCCCCTTATTCTGTAAAACGAAACGAAAAGTGATTCGTCAAAAAACGTCAGAAATACCAGTGACAGAATTTTTTACATTAAACGAAAAAAAAAGATGATGAAATGAAAATGTAAACAAAAGCTGTCACCGGAATTTTGGATGAATCACTTCGTTTCGTTTTACAAAATAAGGGGGTAAGTCAGCGTCAGTCAAAACTCACTCGCATTATCAACTCTATTTGTTTGCATTATGAATGCTATTAATATAATAAATCTTCGTTTGTTGGTTTATTTGTTGGTTTGTTCCGCATCTTCCGATTTTCTTGGCTCATCCGATTTTCTTGCATTTTTACCAGAGATTCTGGAAGGCTTGATAGGCTATATATGGACGGGATTTGAAAAATGTGCGTGGCACCTTCCATACAACCAAAACTTTCAAAACCATATCAAAAAACTAATCACGCATTAACAAAAAACTCAAATACAAAAATATTTAAAAGCAAAAACACAAAAGCAAAAGCACAAAATAAAAGCACAAAAACAAAAACAAAAGCAATAACATAAAACTAAAAGCCAAACTAAAAAGCAAAAAAAGAAAAGAAAAAACAAATCAAAAACTAAAGCAAAAACAAAAACTAATTTTTCTTTTTAGACATTGTTTTTGGTAAATATTTTTTATTTTTTTTTTGGAAAATGGTGATTTCAACCATTGCATTGTTTTTTTAGTCCAAAAAAAAATTTTAACAATAAAATTTTTTTCGAAATGTTTCGAACCTTGTTATTTTTGTCAAAAAATTTTTTTTTTTCAAATTGTGATTTCGACTATTGCGTTCTTATTGTCTGTCGTTCAATTTTTTTTTTTTTTTAACAAAACATTTTTTTTCGAACATTGTTGTTTTTGTCGAATCATTTTTTTTTTGTAAAATGGTGTTTTCGACCTTTGCGTTCTTTTTCTCCTCCAACATTTTTTTTTAACAATTTTTTTTTGAAAATTTTCGAACATTGTAGTTTTTGTCGAATATTTATTTTTGTAAAATGGTGATTTCGACATTTTTTGTCGAACTTTTTCGAACATTGTTGTTATACCCTACACCTATGAGGTACAGGGTATATTAACTTTGTGCATATATTGTAACGCCCCTTAGGAGGCGTGTCCGGTATGGAAAAGTATATATATTCTTGATCAGCATCACTAGCCGAGTCCGTTTAGCCATGTCCGTCTGTCTGTCCGTCTTGCTGTCTTGCTGTCTTGCTGTCTTGCTGTCTTGCTGTCTTGCTGTCCGAATACAGAATAACTTGAGAAATACTGATCAGAATGCGATGAAATTTCGTCTCAATATATTTTAGCCAAAAGTAGGAACTGAGTTTGAAAATGAGCCAAATCGGTCAACGGACACGCCCACCTCCCATACAAGTCATTTTTATATAACTCTTTCGGAACTAATAACTCGAAAAGTTTTCAAGGTATAGTTATAAAATTTAAAATTTATTGTTAGAATTCACCTATAAATATGTGTTCCAAAAATGGGCGTGATCCGCCCACTTTTTTTTTCATTATTTTCCGGATTTTCATAGTGGAAATTTGATCCGTAAATTATTAAAATCAAATCTATGAAATATTAGCCTTTCAAAATTTTAAATATAGGCGTGGTCCGCCCAATTATATTTTTCAATTTTTTTTTAGTTGTTTATACTTTTATATAAATTTTTTAATTCATGAGGATATAATTTCTGATAAATGAATAATATTCTGAGGGTGGGGAGGTTCAGCATAATTAAAATCTTTAAAATTAAGGTATGCAATTAAATATCCCACATTAATATCCCCACCAAAGGTGTAGGGTATTCCATAGTCGGGCCCGACCGACTATAAAAATCCGCACCATGTGACCGAACTTACCCATGTGACCTAACTTTCCCAACTCGTTTTTTTTTGTAAAACGGTCATATTGCGTTCTTTTTGTCCTCCAAACATTTTTTTTAACAAATTTTTTTTTCGTTAATTTTCGAACATGGTTGTTTTTGTCGAATAATTTTTAGTGTAAAATGGTGATTTCGACCATTGCGTGTCGTCCAAAATTTTTTTCCACTAAAACTACCTACACTAAAACTCACCACACTAAAACCCACCATACTAAAATTCAACACACTAAAACTTACCACGCTAAAACTCACCACACTAAAACTCACCATACTAAAACTCACCATACTAAAACTCACCAGACAAAACTCACCACACAAAACTCACCATACAAAACTCACCACGCTAAAACTCACCACACTAAAACTCACCACACTAAAACTCATCACACTAAAACTCACCACACTAAAACTCACCACACCAAAATTCAGCACACTAAAACTCACCACGCTAAAACTCACCACTGGGAAAAACTCTATGGGGAAGAATTATACGGGAAAGAATTCTACCGGGAAGAATTCTATTCTTTTACGGGAAAGCGTTCTATGAGGAAGAATTCTACGCCGAAATATTCTATGCCAATACGGGAAAGAACAGTCTGAGAAAAAATTGAAAAGTGGTTTTTGCGAAGAATTATTTTTGTTCACAGGGAAGCACTGGTTTCTGATATAAATAATAAAAATATTTTTTATATTAATAAAATCGCTCCATATCCTTGCATTCACAAAATCTTTGCACGAATCGTGCACGGGTCCAGCTAGTATATAAATAGTTTTTGTTCTTTTTTTAAACTACACTACGTATGAGTAACGAATTTTTAACAACAACCATAAAAAAAACATGAATAATGAAAACCTACTTTTGCAACATACTGCATTCATGATTTATTTTTAAACAGGTTTATACAAATTCGTTATTTTTTATTAGTACTATTTAAGAAAAATCATCAATTTCAATGTTAAATAAGCACACAATATATAATAGCTACATATTATTTAAAGTATTTTAACGCAATACTCATTTTACACAATACTCATTCTATACAATACTCATTTTATATAATAGATATCTATCGTTTTAGTTTTATTAAATAACAACCTTCATCTTGAACCCGTTTATTATCGCATTATTTAATCTAACAGATGTTGCATATTGCACTGCTTAATGACACAACTCAAAAAAATATAAAATGTAAAAAATCAACTCGAGATTTTAAATTCTTTTGAAATTTTAATTTATTCCCAAATTACACAAATTGTGAACTCTTTACTTATGTCAAGGTTTTTTACTGTCATAGTTCTCAATAGTTACATGAGAACTATACATTATTTAATACAGAATATACAATTTTATGTGGTACTTTATTTGAATAATGTAAAATAAGTTTTTGTAAAATAAGATAATTATTGTGAATTTTCTAAAATTCTAATAATGCATGGCAAGATGACATATAATTTCATAACTTCGGAATCCGTTGAGCTGACATTCTAATTAAACTCTTAAATAATAGATAAAATATCCACCTTCAAAATATATTATTTAAAATTTTCTTAACAGGTACATTTTTGAGAAATGTTCTTTTGAATTATACTTTGTTCAAAACTGATCATTATTTAATCAACATGGTATTGAAATTACATTCCGTTGTCTTTTAAATGAGACCTTCGTATTTTAATTCGCATCACTATTTCTTAGGTTATGTTCAATTGATTAGCAACACTTTTGTGATTTTCATTTAGTTTTCTCTGGAAAGCTGAAGCGGCTTAGACCGACTATAATTTTGATAATCCTCCTAACTATCATAATAACACCTACTATAAAATGTCACTACTTTAAAATTTCCCATGTGATCTAACCTTCCCAACTGGTTTTTTCCTTGATTTGATTTGATATGGAATGATTCACATTTTAATTAAATTTTTAATTTAATTATAATTTAATTTAGTGATTTATTTTTTAGAAATATTTCGAGCATATTTCCGACAAACACACATATAAATGGAAGATTGTGGAAGCAGATTAAAAGCTGATTCCCGGCACATATATGCAGCATTTGATGCAAGCTTCGCCTTTGTCCTAACATACCCTGAGTCTGCAAAACAAGTTGTATAGTCAAAGACAAAATGTCTGTAATTTTTCAGGAGTATTTCGGCTATATCTCCGGTTAACACACAGATAAATGGAAGTTTGTGTATATCAGATTATATAATTTGGTGGAATTTTAAGGGCAGTTTCCTGGAAAATTTTGGGGACTGGCAGAATAGCATTTAACACAAACTTCGCTTTTGTTCTAACTTGGCCTGAGTCTGCCAAACAATTTCTCTACTATTTTGGGCATATTTCCTGCAAAAATGCAGTGAAAATCACTGTCACAACAATATAAACGTTATACTCTTCAAAGAATAATGTTAGTAATAAACATATTTTTAAACGCGTCTATATTCGTGGTATTCTTCTTCATTAGAATAAATATAATAATAATAGTTTGTCGATATCGTCATGAAGAACATAGGCCGAGCTTTCTCACCACTTTGAGCTATGCGTCCCAGCGGCAATCTTTTCAAAGTACTTTGGAAATCATAAATGAGCTCATAATGATATTTTGTGATATTTCAAGTTTCACTTTGTATGTAAGTTGACAGTAATATGAAAAAGTAACTTCGTTCGATTGTCCCTTATAGTGTAATGAGCAGAGCTGTAAAGATTGGTTTACGATTACTTTTGATTACGATTACTAAAGAATCGATTACGATTACTAAAAAATTTTGATTACGATTAGAAATAATCAAAAAGTAATTTGATTCTTAGCACATTTTTTGATTATTTTCACGACTACTTTAAAATAATCAAAAACTAGTAATCCGACTACTTTTTTTTGATTATTTGAAAATAATCAAAAAAAGTAATCCGACTACTTTTTTTGATTATTTCTATTTTTCTTGATTATCAAATAATCGAAAAATAATCTAACAAAAATAGAAATAATCAAAAAAAAAAGTAGTCTGATTACTTTTTTTTGATTATTTTCAAATAATCAAAAAAAAAAGTAGTCGGATTACTTTTTTTGATTATTTTCATTCATTTTTATTTATTTTATTCAGATTGCCAGAAATAAAACTTAAGATGTTGTTTTATTTATTGCAATAACGACGGTACTTAGCAAATTTCATATATAATAGTGTAGTATTTTTGTTTTTTTTTACAAAAAGCAATAAAAACAGTGGATGCACAAAGAACGATTTTTGATATTTTTGTATAAACCCTACAAACCATTTGACGATAATTTTTAAATTCGATATGTTAATGATAAATATTAGATATAAAACATAAAGTATTTGAAAATTTAATCGCGTGTTCTTTATAATTTTTGTGAAATTTTTTTTTTTCTGAACAAATAAAATTTGTTTATAGAAAATAAATCGATTTATGATATCATCTCGATATCTATAACGACAAAAACAACGATATTATTTTAGATAGGTTCGTTTTTATTGAAAATCCTATCGTTTTCGTATCATTATAGATGATCTAAAACGACAATTTGAGGCTATAAACGATATCGTTTCGATATCGTAAAATTATCGTTTGGTTTGCTGGGATATTAAAAACAAATTGTAGCGTATACAAAATTCTATAATTCCCATTCGTTTACAGAGTAAGCGGGTCATTACGAGTGCATTACTCTCGAAATTGTAAATAGGATTAGGCCTCTTCCCATTACATATTTACATTGTAAGTAAAAGTAATATACATGGTATGACCCCTCATTCGTTATTCCCTTATTATATATGCTATGATCGAATGCGGCCAATCCAGAACAAATGCAATGCGGAAACTGGATGGAGATTCGATATGACTCGGGATACAAAATCATCGAGAGATAATATCATGATGACTTTTACCGCTGGGGAAGTGCTGGGACATACAGTTGAATGTGGGTGAGAGCTTTTCATATGCAATGTTTTACTCTCGCAGGATTGCCATTGACTGCCGAGAGGTAGCGCGGTATAGAAAAATGTTTCCATGAAAAGATGTTCTTAGCCTCATTCAGGATTTGACTTGGAACATTTCGGCTCGCAGTCCAACGCACTAACCACTGAGCTACCGGCGCTAAACATATTTTTATAATATTTGGTTATTATAAATGACTGTTTTCCATTATTGTAATTTTATAGTACACATAGCAATTTTTTTATTACACCTAAATATTACCAAGAATATGAATAAATGCTTTTGTAACTTTAAGAATTCTTTATAAAAACAATGTCGAAATTTCGAAAGATTTGTATACCCCACAAACCATTTGATGATTAAGTAAATCTTGAAATAATTATAAATAATAAATCTTGAAATAGTTATATGTAAATTATCTATTATTTATAGTCTTTTGGAAATTAATTTCCAAAAAAATAAAATTAGTTAATGTAAAATGGAAAATGTAAAAAAAGTTTTACGACATTGATTTGAAATCTTCAAAGATTAATATGAAGTCTTAGTTTTAGTTAGTTTGAATGTTATAGAAAATCCCATAGATCCCAAGCCATGTCTCGGAGACCTCCGGTGCCTCAAAAGCTCTCTCGAATAACTTCGATAAATAAAAGTTCGATCTGGTTCTTTTTTCGATTCTAATAAATTAAAATTTTTCATACATTCAAAATCTTTGACAAGATACGATATTTAAACATTTATTGCAATATCAAACTTTTATAATTTTTTTGTTCGGTATCGTTTCGATTTCTCGTACCGAGAAATCGCATCGATAATTACCTACTATGTATGACCAATTTAAAGCTCAATATCGCTACAAGAAAAATATTCGAAATCGTGTGAATTCTGATACTTCTCGTATTGATCTCGTAACTATATCGAAACGAATTGCATAATGGCATAATATTTAACGATAATTTAAGTTTATAAATCATCTACACCCAGAAAAAAATTCCCTCAAATCCCATTAAAATTGGTCAATAGGACAATTATTGATTTAATAGTATACAAAAAATAAATCTTCTCATATAAACTCAATGGCAATGTCATGGTATTTTCTAGTATTTAATGGTATTTTCCGATTAAAATAATAATTTATCCTATTGACTATTTTTAATAGTAAAAAACTATTATTTATATAGTATTTTTTTCTGGGTGTAGTGATTTACAAAACCCAAAAATTCAATAATCCTAATACAATAAAAATAGACTAAAATTTTGGCTTGAAAACATTTGGATGGAGACTGAAAAGCACTTGAATAAACACCAAATATTGGATGTTCTGATAACGACGATTTAATACTGATAGGAAACTATACAATCCGCTGAGTGCCACTATTTGGAATATAACAACCCACCCGGGAGAGAACAACGTGTTGTCAACAACATATTTAAAACAAATGTCGACTGTATTTACGCGCGGTGTGAGAGATAAGGTGCTGTTCGCCTCGACACCCATGTGTGATCATTTTGCGCTCGTGCAATTTTCACTCATTCGCGCGCACTCTTTTGCTCTTTTTCTGAAAATAATTATAGTATTTAAAGGTAGAGGTAAGAGATAGCAACAAAGTTATTAATGTCGAAATAAGTTTTAGAGATAATGCGCTCAGTGTGATATTTAGCGAAATACTACTCGGTTGCTCGGCAAGTTTCTGCACTATCGACTATCGCTGAAGGAACTTTGGAAGAACTTTTGTGTGTTTTTTTTTTTTTACTCAAACGCGATATCAGTTGCGTGATTAATCTCGAAATAATAAAAAATTATAGTACAAAAATCATAGAAAAAAAAATTATAGAAAAAAAAAAATATAGAACACAAAATCATAGAAATAAAAAATTATACAACAAAAATAGGAAAAAGTGTTTAGCAGCGAAAAAAAACACACAAGTTATCTATATTCCAACTACATATTAAGCATTCAGTATAATTTGAGTAACGATCAACAACGGTTGTTGATTTTCAGTGTCCTGACAATTTAAAAATTAATTCACTTTTTATTTTTTTGTAATACTCAACAAAAGAACTCAACAGAAATATGGCAGAAACCGGCCAAAAATCGTAAGTCAATGTTTTATGGAAGAAAGCGTCAATGAACGGAAATTAATTATAGCACAGCGTAAATTATAGTGATATTTAATGCATTTATTATAGTAAAGAAAGGAGTTGGTTGTTGGCGTGGGAAAATTTGCAGCTGTGAGTGTCATTAAAATGTCATTAAAATTGTTCTTAGAATTTTTAAATATGACACATTTGGCAAGACACTTTTTTGAAATGCTTTCAATTTATAACAAAGTGAAATAAGTGTTTTTTTTATATTTTTGATTTACATTAATAACGTGTTTCTGTTAGGATGTAGAAAATAGTAGGTTTTGCTAGTAAAAATAAACTCGAATTTTTGACGATTTTTGTCCTAATATTTATAAAAATTCGTGTAGAAATTTTTTAACTATTTAACTATATTTTAAAAATAAGAAAGTATTAAGATGTACACAACTATTATCATTTATGTAGTAAACATTATACAACATTTATGTATTTGTGTTGAAAAGATGTAGTTATCATACATTTTGTTAGTTTCTAAATACATTTGTATTTATTTGACTTAATTTTGCTACACAATGTATTATAAATGCGTTTTTTACATACTTTTACATAACTGTATTGTGTTTTTATTTTTTGCTTTTATTTTAATAATTTGAAGTTCGTGGACGAAGTACTTTCGTCGTGCATGTATAAAATGTTGGCAACTCTGTGGTCTGCAGAAGACAAACAATATATGATTTCGCGTTATTTTTTGAAAGAATGAAAATTTTTGACTCTTATATATATACAGAATGTAGTAAAAATAAATGCATGTGTAGTAATATTTTCACATTTTGAAGCTAAATAAATGGCTAAATAAATACGTAATGTAGAAAAATAAATGCAAATGTATTTATATTTAAAATTTTTTTTTTTACAAATTAAACAATGCACTGTGGGACAGAAGTCAATTCTAGCTCGCCGTAAATACAGTTTTCGCCAATCTTAACGAAATTTTAGACTAAACATACATGTATTATGAATAGATTTCAATTTGAAATCTAATTGAAAATGTAAAGTGACTATAACTTTTGTTTGGAACGAGATATTTTGTTTATAATTGGTATTTAGATACATACTATAATTGCACATGACTATACTTAATGTGGGCGTGATTGGCCAACTGTCACGCCTACCATTCTCATTAAACTATATAACTTGACCATCGTTAGAGATATACTGAAAATATTAGGTACTATGGTACATATCACAATTCTTAACTACCATACCAAATATGAGCCAGTTTTGTCAACTATAATGACAGAAAAGGCAAAACTGACATATTAAAATAACAAAATTTAGTTAAATTATTTTACGATTTATATTTCTCATCGCTTAAACTCATTTTAAATGACGTGTGGCAAACTAATGTAGGCATGTTTAACACCGTCAGAAAGAAGACATTTCAGACATTACTTCTGTAAAAAGATTTATGAGAGCATTTGGGAGCTTTTTTTTCCATGTCTACTTTTGTAAAAAAAATATGTAATTTTTGTTTTATGTTTTTGACAAATAATCAGGAAATACACGAATAGCCAATTGAAAATTTTGATACACAAGATGATAGTTCTCTCAATTCCCAAAATTATAAAACTATCTCTCTGCATGTGGAGTATATATTGAAAGAGTTATGACAGTTTTAATGTAACCCATTTTTTATTTTTTAAAAAGCACATGTTTTAATTTTTTGACTTTAAGCAAGCCAACAGAAGGATTTTTTCACTAGGGGTAACATTTTTTGTTTGTTCTCTAGGTTCTCAGAAATTATTAATAAAATGACATATTTTTCAAATTTCTGCAAACAAACGTTTAGTTTCAGATTTTCGGCGAGGTATACTGAGCTTCTGTCCCATAGTGCAATGTAGTAAAAGCAAATGCAGATGTAGTAATTTATCAACATATTTTAGAACGTATGAAGAAAGGCAAAATGTAGTAATTTTAATATAAAAGAAATAAAATTTTGTTTAGAAATTCATTTAAATTATGTACAAAATAACAACCTCAATGTAGTAATAAGAAATACATTTGCTTTTAGACGTAATACTTATTTATTTTATTTATTTTTAACACAGTATTTTTTCGGTGTAGTATGGATACTTTTCAGGTTTTAATTATAAAAAAATAATCCGATTTTAATAATATAGTTTATGATTAAGGTCATTTAAAATTAAAAAAAAAAATGGAAACTCAGAGTTATATATATTTATTTTCTTACTTGTAATTCAAATTAATTATTCAGTAATGAGCGTAATTATAGCATCACTTTTTGATGTGTTTATAAATACTTTTAACCGTATGAACATTTTAATTATATCTGGTAAAACAATTTACCAATAAAAATAGGTTCAAAAAACTGTTTCAAGATAAATAGGTTCAAAGGTTTTAAAAAAGTAAACGAGATGAAACACATGAATCGACTATAAAATATTAGAAACAAATCTTCCTAGAATTATAAAATCGCGATAAAAATAATGCTTTGAACACATTGAGGGCGATAACCGAATTACTATATTTGTCAAAATTAAAAAAATAAAAACAAATTCTATAATATTTTGGGTGCAATTCGACGACAAAAGTCGTTGTCGCCAATAGAAATTTAATTCTAATTTGACAAGAGACACTCGATATGTTTATTAGGTTTGTGAATTGTTATATTTCAAATATATTTTAAAACTCTTTTAAAATGGTTTAAAATCAGAATCGATTTTTTCAATTAACGTCAACCGTCGTTTAAACTTAGTTTAAACGACCGATCCCAACGGTTAAACTTTGTGTAAATTTCTAATGTTTTTTATAGGACATTTTCTACGTTGTTTTAAAAATTATAGTTAATTATTCTATTTTTACTGCACATTAAAGATAAACTCGCACGTGCACTTTATTTGCTCGATCTGTTGCTAAAATTTAGAATTATATATGCGTTTTTTGATAACCGCTTCTGCAGCCAACTTCACTTCAAAACGCACTGTCAAAAATGAAAATTCCAATAGATATGCGTTCGTACGGTGCGTAATTCATTAGGTTCTTTGCAAAATTATTGAAAATGTGCCGAGTTTGACAGTTAAACGTATGCACACGCACTCATTTAGGGTCTAGGGTTAGTTTAAACGACCAATGTTGAAGGTTTAAACTCTGAATGTTTTTGACAGAAAATTTTCTCGCAATACTTTTCTCTATTATTTGTCGCTGCGTCGGTATTTTATTATTATAATATTAATCATAGAAGTTATGTTTAAAAATATTCTTTTCTTAGTTTTATCTTTATAACTACTTTATAAGGAAATAAAAAAAAAAAGATTTCATTAATAGAAAAGTAATTGAGACGCAATATATATAAAAGTTTATTATTGAAACCTAAGTCGCACTTAGTTACTCAAGCGTCAAATATTTATTGCTTCATAAATTTATTATTTTTGTTAAATGCATTTATACATGCTGATCTTTCAAATGATTATTAACTATTTTTAAGCATTATTTTTCTAGTTGTTCACAAACTATTTTTTTTTTCCACAAAAACCTTATCTTGATATTGATAATGCCAGATTCCAAAGATAAAGCTAAAATAATACCAAAACTATGTTGCATTGTCATGGAGAAATTGACAAATTCAACTCAAATTGGTGGTCATATTTTATTAGTACCTAATAAATAATACTATTTCGAAATAGACTTGTAAAAACTATGTTACCTAGTGTTACAATTGCACTATGCACTGTACCACCACTTCGAATCTGGTAGTAGCAAAATATCATATAAAATGAACACGTATCACCATGCCCATATATCGTGCCTCAAAAATGTTGCGTGCTTTTTAGCAGTTTCTATATATTTTTTCGGAACTATTTTAATCTACGCTATAACTGCCATAATCTGCAATGTACTATAAAAACACATTTATGATCGATCACAGTATTTGAAGTTCAATGTTATCTTATCTTGAATACAATTATGTATTTATAAATAATCCACTCAGTTGGCTAGAAATTGCAACATGGAGTGCGATAAATAATTTTTACTGCATGGAACAAAACCAGATCAAGATCAAATGGTATCTCAAAATATACTATGCGGTATATTTTTAATCGCAATAGCAGAATAAAGTTTTCATTTTCTTTTTGTAAAAACATAGAATGAAGTACATATTTTTTTTAATTAAGAGAGTTGAGAATTTCATGGAGAAAATAAAGAATGAGAGCCTGACAATGCTTCCAATTATTGAGTGAAACAATTCTTTGGCGCACATTTCTTAATTGAACAGTTCTTCCCAGGACATTTGTTCTTTCACAGAACAATTCATTCCTCAGAGAATTTTATTCCTGAGTCAATTTTTTCCCATGACAATTCTTCCCATTAACATAAACATTTTTCATCCGAGATCATTCTTTTCCATGCAATTCTTTCCATTAACATAAAAATTTCTTCTCCAAGAACATTCTTTTCCAAGCATCCCCAAATATCTACTTTCGACTGTATATTTCCCAGTGCAGAATACATTTTTCATTTTCTTTTGTAAAAACAAAGAGTTGAGAATTTCATGGAGAAAATAAACTTCTAAAACTAAAGAACGAGAGCTGGATAATGCTCTCCGACATAACATAAACATTTCTTCTCCAAGAACATTCTTTTCCAAGCATCCCCAAATATCTACTTTGTACTGTATATTTCCCAGTGCAGAATACATTTTTCATTTTCTTTTGTAAAAACAAAGAGTTGAGAATTTCATGGAGAAAATAAACTTCTAAACCTAAAGAACGAGAGCTGGATAATGCTCTCCGACAATTATTCAGCGCAACAATTGTTCGACGCACATTTCTTAATCAAACAGTTCTTCCCAGGACATTTGTTCTTTCCCAGAACAATTCATTCCTGTGACAATTTTATTCCTTAGACAATTTTTTCTCAAGAAATTCTTCCCATAAACAATTTTCCCGTGAGAACATTATTTCCCATACATCCCATACATCTCCGGACAATTCATCCCCATGAAAATTATTTCTCAGACAGTTAAACTTTGAGACAAATCTCCACAAATATAATTTTCTACTAACATTCTACTAAAAGTTCAGAATGCATCTTCTTAGTATTACGAAAGTAAATTTCTTTATCATCAGATAAAAATACACAGAAAAAAATGCATCAATATTATGAATTTATTCATAAATATTATGAATTTTTTCACCAACTACCAGATTCATCATATTGATACCATTCATTAAATGGCATATTGATGAATGCATTCATTATATATATGAAATTATTCGTAAAGGGTTTTTTAACAGGGACGCTAAAAAAGTAGAGCGACAGGGACAGCAAACGACGCCATATTTCTTGCCGCTCTTTTGACATTTCTCTTCAGTAAGGTTTGCCATTTCATGATGGAAAGATATACGAATTCGAATTTCGGTAGTAAATTTTAATAATTTCGACTCGTTGTTGTATATCTTTCGTAGCGCTCTTATTGAAAAACCATTTACTATCGCACATCATAGTGAAGAACGAAATATTCAATACAATGAATTTGAATGGTCATATTGATGAATTTGTTCATAATATTTATCAATATAAAATTTTATTGTGAGTTTTTCAAAAAAAAAAAAATTTTTTTGGAAAATAATTCGAAAAAAAAAAGTGTTATTGTAAAAATGTTATTTAGAAAATAACAGAATAAAAATTATACGAAATAATAATTTTTCGAAAAAATTTTTTTTTTTCGAAAATAAAAATTATTCGAAAAAAAATAAACTAAAATTCTTATTTTCGAAAATAAATAATAAATAAATGTTTTGAAAAAAAAAATTTTTCAAACTATAATTTTTTTTAAATATAACCTTTTATTAATAAAAAATTGTAATTATAAATAAATATATTATAAAACATTTTACTAATTTATGCATGTCGAGCAAGCATTATTTAAAAAATAACATACAAGAACCACTTGAAAACTGAGAAGTACTGCAAAAAATAAACGAAAAATAGATATTTTAATTGAAATTTCGTTTGATGAACAGCATTCTTCAATATCAAATAAAATATGTTTTATTTTATGTTCTTATTCATTAATATAATGGAACGTATTCTTCACATACAATTCATCATATTGAAGAACACATTTTCCTCAGTTACAGAGTGTTCATCTTACTCATGATCGCATTCATAACATTGATGTCGTTAGTCATTAATATTATGAATGGGTCTTCAATACAATGAATCATGGTTTGAAGAACGGAATTCATCAATATGATGTACATTTTTTTTTCTGTGTAATAATAACAGACTTTTTTTTCTACTGTATTCAAAGTAATTATTGTCGTTAGTTAAAACAAAAATGATATATCGAATATAATCTTCTCGATTGTAAGAAACTAATTTATTGTTTAAAAACGTAGAGAAAACTTGTTCGTAGTTTTGTTCTTTCCTACATTCTACATTGAGTAATGATTGATACGAGTTCCCAGTGGGACAGTGTAAACAAGAGTGATACATGACCACATTGATAAATCATGCATGTTCTGTAAATAACTGACACATTTTTCATTATAATCATTATTACCTAACTCTAAATATTTAGTTCCACTATACAGACAGACGATTCAATAGAATGATGTTTACAATAGGTTTTATGTTTTACATATTTTTTGTAATAATAGCACGACGCAGATAAAATCACATTTTTATTTTAATATTTTGATGTATGTGCTATTTTCAGAATATTGTTTTGAAAACTGTTATGCTTTTGTGATGATGATTTGGGTGACAAAGGTCATTTTGGTTGTGACTCGTAATCAGTGATGTGTAAATGAATTTTTAATAATGTAGTTTGTTTTTTATATTTTAAATATGTGGTAGAACAAAAAGGTTAAAATATTTAATAAATTTCTATCGAACATTTGAAAACACAAGTCTATCATACAGATTAACTAAATTTCAACAAAAATTTAAAATAAATTACCAACGACGTATACGTATTTGATTTGCAAATAAATTTTAGATTTGAACAAACTTATAATTGTTATAAACGAATCATTTCGAAATAATCGCTTTAAAATTGCATAACACACAACAGTGTTTAATAAATATTGGTTTAATCATTTTGATCGGACCAAAATGAACAGCTTGCCATAATATTTGTTCTTGGTGGTCGACTATTTTTAGGTATAGTTGATAAGAAAGACTTATTAATTATTGATAAGCACAAATATATGATTGTATGGCAACAGTTAAATATTAATAATTTCAATATAATAGGCTATTAATGATATAGTATATAGAAATTTTAAAAACTTACCTGATTATTACATGTTTTTTTTTTAAATTTTATATTAGCTGCACATTAAATGCTGCCTGCATTCAAAGTACCCTACTCCTGATCTGGGACATTATTGTAATGCAAGTGCGTTTCTGGACCGTATGCGTGCAGTCGTTTATTAAGACCGTTACAAAACAGGAGGAGATCAGTGTTCAGGATCAAGTTGTGCTGGTAAGATATGCCTTTTAAATTTGTAAATTTCCATAATTTTTCAATTTTCTATTTACTTTATATAGATCACCGGCACTGGTCATGGCATTGGCAAGGAAACCGCTCTGAACTATGGCAAACTCGGAGCCAAGGTCATTTGCTGGGACATCAATGAGAAGAACAATGCGGAGACCGTTAAGGAAATCAAGAATGCAGGCGGTAAAGCTTTTGGCTATACGTAAGTGAAATCTATTTTTTAAACAAACATAAAAAAAATCAAAAATACGTTTATCAAACAAATTGTTTGTAAAAATTCATATAAAATAAGTTTAGAATAACGTAAATTGATCAAAGTCTAACGGCCGTTTACAAATAACTAACTATTAGTTAACTCTATTCGATGGAAATTGGTTAGTTAAAGTGACAATTTCTGTCAGATTGCATTATTTCTTTATGCAACCGACCATACACCCAGAAAAAAGTTGCCTCAAATCCCATTAAAATTGGTCAATAGGACAATTATTGATTTAATAGTATACCAAAAATAAATATTTTCATGTAAACTCAATGGCAATGTCATGGTATTTTCTAGTATTTAATGGTATTTTCCGATTAAAATAATAATTTATCCTATTGACTATTTCTAATAGTAAAAAAACTATTATTTATATAGTATTTTTTTCTGGGTGCATTCCCGAGTTCTGTGACAATTTTGAAAATCTTCAATAAAAATTTAAATAGAAAATTTTTTAAATATTAACATTCTGTAGCTTTTAATTAATTAAAAATGTTTAAAATTAAATTTCCACGAGTATCATACGCTACTTAAAATAGTATTAAAAAATTCAAAATACTTACCAGTCAAAATGCATTTCGGCCGCAATTAATATATTTCGCTAGTCATTTCTGCTTGCAGCAAACGATATTTTATAATGATATATTTAAAATAGACACACTATATGTAGGTTCCATATTTATATTCTGCAAAACGAAAACATAGAATTATTAATAAAAATATATTTATTTTACTTTTGCAATGCAATGATTTATAGGATTAGATTTAATATATAGTTAAGATATTTCTTACGCACATGAATATTTCTGTAATACTGTATATGGCCTTGAAGGCTCGATATTAATTAAGTAATAAATTTAAAAAAAGAAAAATGCATTTTGAAATGGACAATTTTTAACCAAATAACAAATTTTATTTACAGCTGTAATGTGATGAACCGCGAGGACATCAATGAGTTGGCCGACAAAATCAAGAAGGAGCACGGATTCGTTAGCATCATTGTTAATAATGCCGGTATTATGCCATGCCATCCTTTGATGCAGACCAGTGAGACTGAAATCAAGAACATGTTCAGCGTTAATGTTTACGCACATTTCTGGGTAGGTTTGAATTAATTTTTTCCTTTAGTTTATATTTTGATATTTTTAGATTTTTATATTTAAATTTTAATTTTTCTTATAATATTTTTAATTTTTATATATTTTATATTTCTTTTATGTTTTATATTTATAAGAACTATAAACTTTATTTCATATTTCTTATTGCATTTATATTTTTTATATTACTTTTATTTCTTAGTTTTTTTATATATTTTTTTTTATTTCTTATACAGGGTGTTTGGTTCATCGATGTCAATAACACGGGAGGTGATTCTATGATACAAAAATAAAAAAATGTAAAATGAAAACATGTCCAATTTTGCACCCAGTTTAAGGGTGTTTAGTAAATGCATATTACTTATATAGTATATTCAAGAAAATTGGTTAATCTGTTGATAAATGATTAACAATTTTTCAATCCTATTTTAGACAGTAAAATTACCTTTCCAATGGTATATCACATCCTCGAATCCAATGATTTCTTCCTTTTTTAAAATGTACGTAAAGTAGAAATTTACAAAAATAAAATTACAAATTTTTAATTTATCATTGATTTTCTCAAAAATTCGTTATCGATTTTGATTATAACTAATTTTCTTGAATAGACAATGTAAGTAATATGCATTTACTAAACACCCTGTATCTTAAACTGGGTACAAAAAAGGACATTTTTTATTTTACATTATCTTATTTTTTTGAATCATACAATCACGAGTTATTGACATCAATGAACCTGTATATCTTATATTTCATATATTTCTTTTGTATTTCTTTTGTATTTCTTTTGTATTTCTTTTATATTTCTTTTATATTTCTTTTATATTTCTTTTATATTTCTTTTATATTTCTTTTATATTTCTTTTATATTTCTTTTATATTTCTTTTATATTTCTTTTATATTTCTTTTATATTTCTTTTATATTTCTTTTATATTTCTTTTATATTTCTTTTATATTTCTTTTATATTTCTTTTATATTTCTTTTATATTTCTTTTATATTTCTTTTATATTTCTTTTATATTTCTTTTACATTTCTTTTATATTTCTTTTATATTTCTTTTATATTTCTTTTATATTTCTTTTATATTTCTTTTATATTTCTTTTATATTTCTTTTATATTTCTTTTATATTTCTTTTATATTTCTTTTATATTTCTTTTATATTTATTTTATATTTCTTTTATATTTCTTTTATATTTCTTTTATATTTCTTTTATATTTCTTTTATATTTCTTTTATATTTCTTTTATATTTCTTTTATATTTCTTTTATATTTCTTTTATATTTCTTTTATATTTCTTTTATATTTCTTTTATATTTCTTTTATATTTCTTTTATATTTCTTATATTTCTTATATTTCTTATATTTCTTATATTTCTTATATTTCTTATATTTCTTATATTTCTTATATTTCTTATATTTCTTATATTTCTTATATTTCTTATATTTCTTATATTTCTTTTATATTTCTTATATTTCTTATATTTCTTATATTTCTTATATCTCATATATTTCATATATTTCTTATAACTCATATTATTATATTTTTGTTTGTAGATTATTCAAGCTTTCCTTCCCGAGATGATCGAGAAGAACACCGGTCACATTGTAGCGCTCTCCTCGTGCGCCGGCCTCTTCGGTCTGCCCAACCTGGTGCCATACTGCGGCACCAAGTTTGCCGTGCGCGGTGTCATGGAAGCATTGTCCGCCGAGCTGCATAAATTGAATCCCGAATCTAAAGTAAGTTTCACATAGACCACATAAAGCTTACATTGTATTTATTAAATGTGTTCTCAACCATTTAGATTAAATTCACCACCATCTATCCCTACATGGTCGATACTGGTCTCTGCAAGAAGCCACGTTATCGTTTCCCCAAATTGATGAAATTGGTGCCCGTGAATGAGGCTGCCGCCTCCATTGTCAATGCGCAGCGCACCGGTCTCGAAGAGGCCAGCATTCCACGTCACTTTGTGTACGTCGACAAGATCGGTCGTCTGATGCCCAAGAGTGCGATGCGCGTTATTAACGACTTTTTGGATACGTACGTCGAGAGTGATTTGTAAATGAACGCAGTACAAAGCTTATAATAGGTTTACTATTTTATGTAATTTGTAATATGTTTGTTATTCAGTTTTGTAAATATAATTTTTAATAAATAATAAAAAATATAATTTATAATAAATAAATATAATATATACTTTTTAATAATAACTTTGAATATTAAAAAATGAATAATTTTTAACAAATAATAATAATTATTTATAAATAATTAAAAAAAAAATAATTTTTAATGTAATAAACATCACGTTATTTTCTTTCACCTGTAGCTAAGTTCAAATTTATTTAAATCTTAACTATTGTTTTTTTTTTCAAAATACACTAATTACATACTTATATTTTATATATTTTTTTTTTTATATATAGTTTACACTTAAAACAATACATAGTTTTATGTATACATTTAAAAATCTAGTTATTGTTGTGATCAAGGATTTTTCAATAGTTTTTTGTAACACATTTGACTAAAATACTACAAAATAGTTTTGTCGTTTTTTTTCTTTAATATAACTTAATTATTTAACTACAATTTTTGCTATTATTTGAAAACTAAACAATATTTCGACTGCTTAAAACATAGAAACTATAGCATAATGCGTAATTTTTATTTTTGTATAATACTGACCATAAATTTGGAGTGTTAGACTGTTAATTGCTTTTATGTGAGGTAAATCATTTTAATTATTTTAAAATTACTTTTGTTCATTAATATTATTTTGTTTGTTTCAATTTTTTTGGTAAAATATAAAATTAGGTTTATTATTTCTATTTCAAAAGAGGTACAAAAAATATGCAACAAATGGTGAAAATTATTTCTATGGACATCCCATACATACATTATTTATAATTTGAGATCAAACAGAAAACTCATTTTTATCTGCTACGTAACGTTTTTAAGAAAACTGTAATTGAAATGTTAGGGCCTTTTTAAGACACTTTTTAGAATATAAAAAAGACTATTCATTTATATTTGCTACGTAGCATTTTTAAGAAAATTGTATTTGAAATCTCAGAGCCTTTTTAATCCACTTTTTAGAGTGTAAAAAACTACCGTGCAACACAAAAATTGTTTTAAACGTCTTTTAATTGTCAATACTAATTTTACTAGATCAAATTATGACAATATTTCAATATGTTTACAAAATATGTAGATCTAAAATTGAAAATTTTATAAATTTTAGACTATTCTTGGATTATTTTTTTAGTATTTAGGATCTAATGATAAATAAGATTAATAAGGTAGATAGTTAACAAAAACAATGTCAAAACTAATCATACACCGAAAAAAATACTGTATTAAAAATTACTAAAAGTGTCTTTAAAATAAATACATATGTATTTGATTTACGTTCAAAAGCATATGTATTTATTTTTACTAAACTGATGTAGTTGTTTTTATATGGAAAATTACTACATAATTTAACGGCTTTTCTATATAATATTTCAATACATATGTATTAAAAAACCTACATTTTGTTTTTATTTATACGTCCAGAAATATATGAAGAAATTACTAAGGACTGCGTCGAATAAAATTGTCCGCTATAAAAATGAAAAAATCTAGAAATCTAGTAATCGAATTTTTATAGAATAAAATATTTTATTTGCAAATTATTTTTAGATTTAAAAAAAAATATAAAAAACCAGAAATTAATATTTTTTAATAAAAAGTTTTAATTTTTGCGGAACCCCTTCAATTAATGTTGTAATGGTAGTGTCCGACACCCTCACAGCTGCTGAAGACCACTTTCTTTTAAAGTCTTGAAGGTCTTTGGCCACTCTTTTTGTTGTCTTCATCTCCCTTTTTACTAAAGCCCAGTATCTCTCAATCGGCCTGAGTTCTGGACAGTTTGGTGGATTGGCTTCTCTAGGCACCAAAATCACTGCATTTTGTTGGATCCACTCTAAGGCCGTTTTGCTGTAGTGACATGAAGCGAGGTCAGGCCAAAAAAATGTGGACACTTCATGTTGGCGTAAAAATGGAAGGAATCTCTTTTGCAAGCATTCCTTCACATATATTTCGCTATTAATTGTACCCGATGTCACGAATGAGCTGCTCCTTTTTCCACAACTGCAAATTGCCTGCCAAACAAGGAATTTCTTTGGGAATTTTGCGACATTTCCTCGAGAATCCGCTGTATAAAATTCCTGCCCATATAGCTGAGAAAAGTCCGCTAAAACATAAGTTTCGTCGTCCATTATGCAGCAATCGAATTTTTTAAAAAATCTTGGTTCAGCTTTTTAGCTCGTTGTTTTGCGGTTTCATTCTTGACGGCATTTCTATCCGGAACTTTTTGGACCTTGTACGTCTTCAGCCCAGCTTCTTTCTTAGTCCTGCGCACGAAAGATTCTGAGCAATCCGCCATTCTCGCCAATTTCCTTCCGGATATGCTTGGATCTTTCTTTAAAATATTCACAACATTCTTCGACTTTTCACGATCATGTGGGCCTTTTTTTTACCAGAACCTTTCTTCCGATCAATACTCAGGTCTTCCTTAAAGCGGTTGATAACGCGAGAAGTGGTTTAGGGTTAGCCCCTACCTCCTTGGCAATTTTTTTAAAAGACCAACTAGGTTGTTTTTGAAAAATTTTAATTATATTTTCTCGCACTTCCACTTCGTTTGCCATTTTCACGTTAAATAAATTTTGAATTGACTATAACTGACACAAATTATTTTCTGCCATTTAATTCAGAGCTACTATGATCAAATTTTTTTAATTTGAATCTTGCAATAGCACATTATGGGAAGATATGTAACGGACAATTTTATTCGACGCAGTCCTTACATATGCCTTTAATTTTACAATAATATGTAGTTATTTTACTTTGTTGTGATAATTTATTAAATAACATATTTATTTTTATTAAATCGGAAAATTATATTAATGAATATTAATATTATTTTTTTAATACCAAAAATAAGATACAAGAATTATAAATCTGAAAAATAATTTTGTTGTATAGTACAAATACAACTAAATATTGTTACCTACAACCACAAAAAATTCTACACATAAATAAATAAATAAATAAATAAATAAATAAATAAATAAATAAAAATATAAATAAAAATGTTCCTGATCATATGATGGAAGAACCACTAAGTATCATCAGTTCTGACGACTCACAGGAATGGCAAGCACTTAAGTGTTTCTTTTTGGTTAAAACACATAAGAATAATATGCAATGTTAAAACCATGCGATGATCAAACCATACCATGGTAAAACCACAATGATGTCATATCAACTATTACTGCCTGAACAAAATACAGGCACCACATCAGCAAACTACTCATCTGCAGCTGCGTGCTATATTTGTATACTGCAGAGTTGACAACTAAGTTTTAAAACCAAAAATATTCAGCGGTAAACTTAGGTGGCAGCTCTATAGTCATCTCTCATTAAGACGGTTCGGTCAGATGCTACTACGGACAGTTTTGGTTTATTTATATACTATGTATTATGTAGTACACGTATTTCAAAATTAAACTACAGAAAACAAATACATACTACATATTCTGCAATGTGTAGAAAACGAATTTCTAATACATTGTGTAGTAAAATCCAGACAAAGTAATACAAATGTATTAGAAAATGTTCAAAATGTAGTAGAACTGCATTTTTTCAAAACGAAGACATAAATGTAGTATAATTTACTACAGTAATTTTTTCGGTGTAAAAATTACTATCTATTTTCTAAATGCTCCACCTTTTAAAATATGCCCCATTAACATAATTTTGGTCCTCCTTATTATAATCAAAAATTGAATAAAAATACTTTTGCGTATAATTTGCATTTAAAGTATTTAAGATGTTATGAAAATTTCTGTTTTTTTTCTATATTTGATATGTACAATATACAAACATTTCATAATTGTTAAAAAATATTAACATTTTTAGATGGAAACTTAAACATTCAGCGGGGTATATTTTAAAAAATAGAATAGATTAATAAATGTTTATAATTTTGAGCGTTAGTTCGGACTATGTACAAAATAACCATAAAACTTTTATTATTTATTATTAAATTATAAATATAAAAAAAATAAACCAAAAATTGTCTAAAATAAATCAAAATTCTTGAGTTAAGCTGCAAATATCTTTAAAAAATATAGGAATATTCGGCTTTATTTATATATTAAAATTTGTCCTGATAATATTAAAAGATAAATTCTATTCAAAGTTTTTTGGAAAACTGGTTTTGTAATGTATTATTTTTTATATTCCAAGAATAGTGCCTTGAATATCATTTTATTAAAAACGTTACGCAATACACCCAGAAAAAACGGTTTTTAACTATTAAAAATAGTCAATAGGATTAATTATTTTTTTAATCGGAAAATACCATTAAATACTAGAAAATACCATGACATTGCCATTGAGTTTATATGAAAAGATTTATTTTTGGTATACTATTAAATCAATAATTGTCCTATTGACCAATTTTAATGGGATTTGAGGGAATTTTTTTCTGGGTGTAGATATAAAAACTAAGTATGCAGTTAAAATAGAACGCATCCATTGTAAAGCTTGTAATAGACATATTTTTTGACCAATGAGACAATAAATATAAATATAAAAAATGTCCAAAGATAGAATAGAGTTGAGTAGTATAACACTGTTCGACAAAATTAGCACTTTTATTCCTCCCTGTCTTCATTGGGATCATTTCTACATAATTTTAATGTGCTGATTCGAACTGCTTTTTTAGTTTATTCCCGTTTTTGAGAAATATGAATTTTATGATTTTTCACTGCATTTTACAAAAAAACTTTTTTTTTATAAAAAGACTGAACAAGTCAAGGAATGTTATGAATATCGTTTGAATATCGTTTAGGATTTGGTTGCAATAACCGGTTAAAATTTAAAAACTGAGAAAAAAAGGATTTTGTAAAATCACCGAAAAAGCATATTTAATAAAAAAAGGTTCTATTTTTATTTAAAAAAATATTAAAATTTTAGAGATTCTACTCATTTCGACAATGGTATTATTTTTTCGGTGCGTTTTTGATTTTTTTTAATAAATTCATTTTTCGTTGAATTCGTTCAACTGTTTACAAATAATTCACTTTTTATTAAAAAAAAAAAAATGATAATAGGTATTCTCTTTAGTATTAAGAATGATTTAAAATATAAAATTTATTTTTAACTAAATATGTTTTTTCGATGATTTCATAAATTGTACTTTTTTTCTAAATTTTTCAACTTTAACAGTTTATTTTAAACAAACCATAAACGATATTCAAGTTGACTTAATGCCATAATATTACTTGATTAATTCCTGTGCAATAACCGTATTAATTTTAAATCAATAGCTGTCTAATTTTTTCATAAAAAACGTTATTTTACATTAAATGCATTTTTCTCAAAAACGTTACGTATAGCGAAAAAAACTAAAAACGCAGTTCGAATCAGCACATTCAAATTATATAGAAATGATATGAATGAAAACAGGGAGAATTTTATGCCGAACAGTGTAATCAGCCTATTCATGTATACATTTTTGTAGCCATTTTAATTTATAAAAAATTCAGAAACAGCCTAACCAATAAACGAAATAAAGTCGACTTTTAAGACAGTATCATCTTTTCCGACAATTTTCTCTAATATTTATTTGTCAAAAAGCTGATACTTTCTTTAAAGTCGACATTATTTCGTTTATTGGTTAGGCTGAATGATTTGCTATAAATAGGGGAACCAGGGATAAAGTGGGACATGGGGTAATGTGGGAAATTGCATTTTGTGGATATGTTTCTGCACTTAAAAAATAAAAATAATTGTCAAGTGCTTCTTAATATGGTAACAACTTTTTCATCCTTGGTTATAATCAGATTAATACCTTTTTATTGCATTTCGAGAATAAGTTTTTTTAGAGTGCTGGTGTTTGCTAACAAAAAACGTTAATTTTGTCGTTTTTAATTAAGATGGTATGTGTATTAAGACGATATCGTCACTTTCATGCCAAAGGGGTGAATGTGCATTTTTAAAAATGTTGAGAAATCAAATTTTAAAGTTTGAGTGCTTTAAAAATAAGCAAAATTTATATATTTTTCTGTTATTTTGGTTTATTCGTCAATTATTATAACGTATATAAAATATCTTTAGATTTGGACAACATACTGAATTATAAATACGAATTTTGTGAGGCTATATCCTGATCAAATCGCAAATATTTTTGTTTTTTATGCTATTTGTTTTTATAGCAATATAAAATAGTAATGTAAATGCATTAATTGTTTGCTATTAAAGCAACTATATGTTGACATTTTTAATTAAAAATATGTTGTCAAACATTAATTAGTCATTTGTTTGCAGTAAAAAATGTTTGGCAAATCATTTTTAAATAATGATGCCAATCGATAGGTGCTTTAAAACAAATAATTAATACCTCTAGACCACTATTTTATCTCGCACCAATAATAAAATTATATCAAAAAAACGAAGAAATTGAAAATCTTGTCATGCCAAAAGGGCGAATCTTTTCGTTTTTTTGCTATAACTCTTTTATGGTACAAGATAAAATAGTGATGTAAAGGCAATTATTGTTGCGCCTATCGATCTGTATCATTAATTAAAAATTAATTTTGTCAAACATTAATTTGCCATTTGTTATCTGCAGAAAAAAATGTTTGGCAAAATATTTTTAAATAATGATGCCAATTTATAGGTGCTTTAAAAACAAACAATAAATACCTATACACCACTATTTTATCTTATACCAATAAAAAGTTATGGCGAAAAAACGAAAAGATTCGCCCTTTTGGCATGACAAGATTTTCAATTTTTCAAATTCGTCCTTTTGGTTTTGTCTTTTGTGACACGCGATTTTGACACAGCATACTTGAGGATAAATTACATTCAAAAATGTAAAAAAACGCAAAGGTCAAAAATTGCACATTTACCCCTTTGGCATGATAGTGACGTTATGTGTAAATACAAACGGATTATGCTCATTTTATCCCAAATTAATAATTTTCCATTGTTAAAATGGTACTGACTTATGTTCAAATTGCGAAAACATTTTCTTGGGTAAAGTGGGAAACGTAATTTAAGCAATGTTTGTTGTAATTTTTGGTGATTTTTATTAATTTGAATTTATTTATTAATTTGAATTATTAATTGAATTATTTAATTAGTTTAGCTAAGAAAAAAACAATATAAAGCAACATTTTGACTTCACCTGTGATATGATCTGAATTTCAGAAGAAAGCCGAGAAGCGAAACTTTAACAGGAGCAAAATGTAAAACATCGGTAAATATTCTTCAACTTTTTAAAATGCGTAGGAAATTAGATTTCAACAATTCAGTGAACTGCAATTTTTTTATCCTTAATATACTTGAAAAAAACAAAATATGAAAAAGAAAGTCCAAAGTAGCTTGCTGGTAAAATTTTGAAGTTTCCCACTTTACCCAAAAATTTCTCAACAAGTCTGAAATTAAGCTGTTTTGAAAAATCGCGTAAAAATCAATAAAAATGCCTATAAAAATTATTCAAATTATTCAATTGTTTGGAGGAAAATCAAAACGTGTCCAACTTCACCCCAGACTCCCTATTAATTTTGTCGAGTCTCAGTTTATTGCCTTTCTTGACTGGAGCAATTGCATCCATTCGTTCCACAGGACCTAGACATCGAAACCATAGATTTTGATTTGCTTGACTATTTCAATTGTCGTCGAATAGCTCACAGCTCTAGTGTTTCAACTGGTAAATAGTAATAGGATTAAAGAAACTAATTTGGGGACTGACTATAAAAAATTAGTGTATAGACTGATTAAAAAAAACTAGTTAAAAAACTAGTTAAATGTAATGCAAGAGAGGACAATTGACACATCGTAGGACATGAGCATTGAAAAAATTACAGTTCATTGTATGAAAATGGGATCGAATTCGGGCTAGTTGGGCTACGAAGAACTAGACCAATACTACTATTCAAGTAGTCTGTTACACTGCAGGGTATAAACTACAATTTTAAAATTTCTTTAAAATGTCAAAAAAGGTAACGCAGTTCGAACTGTATCTGCTATAGAAATAATGCATAAGAAATTATTCAAAATTACTCTATGTAAAAATTATATCAACTGTCCTAGTACAGCTACAATTTAAATTAAACCAACTGAACAACTTAAACACGATCTAAGGGTAATAATGAAGTGTCAATTGAGCCCTTCATTAGACAACACCGTGTTGAAAAGAGCACTTGATTTCATATAAATGTAGACAACTAAGACAATTGATATAATTTACCATTAGAAGAGTTCGTCATGTCAATTTTTGTGCATAGTTGTTTAGTAGAATTCCAACTAAACGATTAATAACACAAAACAAAAAAATTATTCGACACAAACACATACACATCGAATGAAATTACAGCAACACTTACTTCAACTTAAGCTAATTTTACACACTTACTTAGAGACATCACATGGTGTTTATGATAATTTTACAAGACTACAACATTTAGGCTTAATGCTATTTCGCACTTGCGTGCTGCTGATGATGATGTTGATGATGATGACTATGATTTGCATTGGTTGCTGTGCCAGCAGCAGCCGCTGCACTCGATGTGGAGGCTGCCGTTGACATTGCGGATGCGCTCTTTGATGTGGTGGTGGTGCTGGTGGTTGTGGTGGTACCGTTCGTAGTCACTTTCAGTTGACGTATTTCGGGAAAAAATTCTATCATTAGTATTTCCAGCAGTTCCTGTAAGATTTTTAATTTATTTTAATTAAAACGAAACTACTTTGATTAATAAATGCCTACATAAAATAACTGCTTGTTGTAGATGGGATTTTGTAGCGCATCAAACACTTTGACAACGCCGTGTCGCGCCGCCTGCGCACCAACCAAATTGCACAGCACCTCTGGAATGTTGTCCACCAGCAGCGCCTTGGCGGCATTTGTGGTCATCTCTTTCATATCGTCCGAACGCACCGGATAGGCAGAGGCCAGCACGCCACCGGGCCAGAAAGATTTTAAAATGGCCGAAAAGTAATAGTGCAGCATGGATTCCTCGAACAAATAGGCGACAGATTCGCGGATTTGTCTGTGTTTATTATGTTAAGACGGTACGAATAAAGACATTTTGTTAAAATAAACAAATAATGTTGAAATGTATTACTTTTCGTATGAGGCTTCGATATAAAATATAAAAATAATAAGAAAATAATTCAACCAACCTATTTATAGTGCGTCCATACGATATCTGCACAAAGGAAATAATGCTCTTGCGCAACCACTTAAACACCCCACCCATGTCAAAGATTTCACCCATCAGCGCATACATCGGCTCCGCTATCGAGTCCTTGCTGTCCAGATCAATAGTAAATTTTGATGTATCACTTGCCGTATCGCCCTCCAAATACATTGAGATGTCATCTTCTTCGCGATGATGCGTCAGACCCCAGAAAGGATCAGATGCTTTGCTGGACTCACTCGCCTTGGTGGCGTCACTTTTGAACAGTGTAGCAAGTGAAAATTTTGACTTTTTCGGTGAGGGCAGCGTTTGTTTGAGATGATCGGAGCTGGGACTGAGGAATGAGTAGATGGCCTCACTGCCATTCAAGTGATCGTCTTCGAGTATAAACTAAGAAAAACAAGCAATAATTATTATACAGAATTCAAATGAGAAACAATTTCAAAATAAGCTTGAGAAAATCTTTGCATTACATTAAGAAATTTTTGTATTTGTCCTTTGGCTTTCTCTAGCGACTGTTTGTCATTTTTTAAAAAGAATAACTTGAAATTGGTTGGCAAATCATGAGATTTTAAATTCGTACAAACATGACGCAGCTTACGATGCAGATCCTGTGAAAGTAGCAAAATTTTTAATGAAATTAAATTCAAATTTAATGAAAATTATGAACTTGACTTACATGAACTTGATTCAGCGAGCGCATCACAACCCAACCGCTTGAAATGCTGCAAGGACGTGACTCCTTGATGAGTGCGCCGCCGGCTGTCTGTGGCGGCGCATTGATGTCCTCGTCCACGTGCACAAGAATCATAAACTGCAGCGATTCACGTTCGTCGGAGACCTTTGAAAATTATCAATTAATAAATTAATAAATTAATAAATTAATAAATTAATAAATTAATAAATTAATAAATTAATAAATTAATAAATTAATAAATTAATAAATTAATAAATTAATAAATTAATAAATTAATAAATTAATAAATTAATAAATTAATAAATTAATAAATTAATAAATTAATAAATTAATAAATTAATAAATTAATAAATTAATAAATTAATAAATTAATAAATTAATAAATTAATAAATTAATAAATTAATAAATTAATAAATTAATAAATTAATAAATTAATAAATTAATAAATTAATAAATTAATAAATTAATAAATTAATAAATTAATAAATTAATAAATTAATAAATTAATAAATTAATAAATTAATAAATTAATAAATTAATAAATTAATAAATTAATAAATTAATAAATTAATAAATTAATAAATTAATAAATTAATAAATTAATAAATTAATAAATTAATAAATTAATAAATTAATAAATTAATAAATTAATAAATTAATAAATTAATAAATTAATAAATTAATAAATTAATAAATTAATAAATTAATAAATTAATAAATTAATAAATTAATAAATTAATAAATTAATAAATTAATAAATTAATAAATTAATAAATTAATAAATTAATAAATTAATAAATTAATAAATTAATAAATTAATAAATTAATAAATTAATAAATTAATAAATTAATAAATTAATAAATTAATAAATTAATAAATTAATAAATTAATAAATTAATAAATTAATAAATTAATAAATTAATAAATTAATAAATTAATAAATTAATAAATTAATAAATTAATAAATTAATAAATTAATAAATTAATAAATTAATAAATTAATAAATTAATAAATTAATAAATTAATAAATTAATAAATTAATAAATTAATAAATTAATAAATTAATAAATTAATAAATTAATAAATTAATAAATTAATAAATTAATAAATTAATAAATTAATAAATTAATAAATTAATAAATTAATAAATTAATAAATTAATAAATTAATAAATTAATAAATTAATAAATTAATAAATTAATAAATTAATAAATTAATAAATTAATAAATTAATAAATTAATAAATTAATAAATTAATAAATTAATAAATTAATAAATTAATAAATTAATAAATTAATAAATTAATAAATTAATAAATTAATAAATTAATAAATTAATAAATTAATAAATTAATAAATTAATAAATTAATAAATTAATAAATTAATAAATTAATAAATTAATAAATTAATAAATTAATAAATTAATAAATTAATAAATTAATAAATTAATAAATTAATAAATTAATAAATTAATAAATTAATAAATTAATAAATTAATAAATTAATAAATTAATAAATTAATAAATTAATAAATTAATAAATTAATAAATTAATAAATTAATAAATTAATAAATTAATAAATTAATAAATTAATAAATTAATAAATTAATAAATTAATAAATTAATAAATTAATAAATTAATAAATTAATAAATTAATAAATTAATAAATTAATAAATTAATAAATTAATAAATTAATAAATTAATAAATTAATAAATTAATAAATTAATAAATTAATAAATTAATAAATTAATAAATTAATAAATTAATAAATTAATAAATTAATAAATTAATAAATTAATAAATTAATAAATTAATAAATTAATAAATTAATAAATTAATAAATTAATAAATTAATAAATTAATAAATTAATAAATTAATAAATTAATAAATTAATAAATTAATAAATTAATAAATTAATAAATTAATAAATTAATAAATTAATAAATTAATAAATTAATAAATTAATAAATTAATAAATTAATAAATTAATAAATTAATAAATTAATAAATTAATTATAAAGAATAATAAATACTTTACCTCCACACTTTGTATGCTCGCCTTCCATTTTCCCAGATGCTCGGTCCACGCATCCGTTCGCCTCAAATGCGCCTCCGTTTGACGCTTCTCACTGCGCAGCCAGTCCATCTCCTTCTCGAGAATCTGCAACACTTTCGATTCGGGCTTTACCGAGTATTTCAAGGCATCCAGCGCCTGTACCTTTTTGTCGATGCGCTCCTGCAACTGTTCCAACTTGCGACGTGCATACGATGTATGCGTGGCCACATCCATTGCCACGCTTGTCGTCGATGCTGATGCGCCATCAGCAACATCCAACAGCGCACTGTTTTGCTCATCCAACACACCATCGTTTAGTGTGGGCATCAGCAGGGTGGGATCTTTAAAATCGTCTGCGGTCAACGCCTCGCGCAACAACCTGTACTGTTCGCTGAGCACAAACGAGGAGAAATATTTGTCCTCGAGCGTCTTCACTATTTGCGATTGAATAACATAGAAAACTTCGGGTCCAGCATCGCCCAACAAAAAGGTTTCGATTAGTTTACGCTGCTGTTTGTCAATTTGTACCTCGGGCTTTGGCGCACGAATGTAGGTGTAGAATATCTCGGTGCCCAGTTGACTCCATGCTGATTTATGCGCATGTTTGAGCTCCTCCACGGCCTGATGAAAACCCACATAGGCGCTGACTTTGAGTGGCTCCAGAAAGAGTGTTAGATAACGTCTTCCTACCGAGGTGTTTAGTATCTCCGGCAGTGTTAGATCCATGTCGCTGGTGTAGTTGCCGTTCCAGCCGAATTTCGATAGATTCTTTTCGCACTGGGTCTTTGCGAAGGACAGCTGTTGTATGTAGCGCTTGAGGCGTGTGGCGGCAGTCTGCTCCGACTTGGACAGTGAGTGTTCCTCCTTGTGTGTATCGAAACCTGAGGAAATGAATTTCATTAGAATATTGTTTTTTAAATCAAAATACTTACCTTTGGCACGTTGTAGATTCTGCATTGTTGTGGCATGCATGAGATCATTCACTATGCTCTTGCGTATCAGCGACAATTCCTCCAGGTTGCCCGAGTTGTTGATGATGCGCAGAAAGTCCTCGAAACTGGCCGCATACTCGTAGCTGCGCTTGTTGATGGCCGCCGCCGCCAAACGTGTCTCAATGTTTTGCACAATCTTCTGATTGAGGTAATCGGATGCGGTGAGCATTTTAATCATGGGAAAAAATACTTCAAAACACAAATTTAGCATACAAGAAAACTATGAATAATAATAGCTACGCACTTTTGTAAGAGAGTATTTCGCTCAGCAGCATCTTTAGTGGCGGCAATGAATAACCACGTGGCAGCAGCAGTATCACCATTATTTCACAAAGTCTGCGCAGAAATTGCATCTCGGTTTGTTCATTAACCAGATATGAATTGGTTGAAAATACAGGCGCAGCGCCGGTTTCCAAACTGTGTAATACATTTAAATTTAGAATATATTTATTAAGTGTTTTGAGTACTGCTTACGCTCTGGCCTCCGCAATGCGTATCTTCTCCAAATGCACTGTCACACGATTCACCATGTCGACGGCTATAATCTTGGCGGCATCCATTTTCGTTGCGCGATCGTGTATCTTTTGTATGGCATTCCAAAGATCCTCGCGCACCACATCATTGAAGAGCTTAGGTTTTGTGACAACGTAGCTGTAACAAAAAATATTCAATTTTTTATATTTGATTTATAGTTAAATGAATTATAATTTGGACATATTAATCAATCGGTTTTATTTTAACTTACCCCAACCACGGCGACATAAAATCACGCAGCACATACTCTATGATTTGCTGCAGTTGTAGATCGACAGTTTTGCCAAATATAAGCGGCAAATTTGAGGGATTTTTAATGGGATTTGGTAAATCGAAAATGCTGCTTCTGCAAGTAGATTTCAATAATGAATTTAAATAAATATATTAAGATATGAACTTGGTTAAAAAATATATTCAAAATTATTATAATGCAGTTTAAATTTTTCTTGTTAGATTTAAAAAATTTAAATTTTCTTTTTAATGTATTATTAAGTTTTGTACCAAGAGACGAGATTTGTTATCATGATTTTTCTTTCTTATAAAAATTGCAAACAACATTTTTTCTCGTATAATTAAATTTTTGATTTATAGCACAAGGATTTAATGCAGAAAATATAATTCCATTCTTATCTTTTGTTGAAACAAAAAATAGCAAAAGAGCAAAATTATGAGAAAATGAAGAATGAGCTATGTCTTAAAAACTAGAACTAATTTAATAAAACTGATGCCATTTTCGAAATCAACGCTCTAAATGCATCCAAGACTTGATGCAACGTTAACTGCATCAAATAAAAATTAAATTCGTTCGAGTACATTTTTAGTATTAACATTCGCTAGTCTAAATGTGTTTGTTAACTTTTCATGGGTTTCTACTATATATATATATTCCAAATAGTAGTTTGATACCGGGCTGCGCAATGGGGGTTTTATGTTTGTTTTTATTTTGTTTTCATTTTTCTGTTTATCTTTTGATTTTGATTGATTTCGTCTCAACTCTTATTAATGTGTTAGCTTTTTGTTTTTTCACGTTTTTGTTTTACTTTTGTTTTCACTATTCATTATTTTTTTTTTTTTGCGTTTTTCTGTTTTTGCTTTATATTTTTTTTAAGATTGACTATGACTTTGTGTTTTTGTTTTGTTTGCTTTTGATTTTGTTTTTACATTTTTCTTTTGTTTTTGCTCTTCCTATAGCTTTTTTGTTTTTCTTTTGTTTTTGATTTTGTTTTTTTTTTTTGATTGTGTTTTTGCTATTCTGTTAATTTCCGTTTTGAGTGTTTTGTATTGTATTTCATTTATATGTTTTACTTTACTTTTGTATTTTTGCTTTTGTTTTTATGTTTTTGTTTTTTGCTTTTTGTTTTTAATTTTGTGTTTTGCTTCTGTTCATATTTTTATTTGTGTCTTTGCTTTTTTGCTTCTGCGTTTTGATTTTTTTTGCTTTTGTTTTTATGTTGTGTTTTTGCTTTGTTTTTGTTGTTGTGTTTTGGTTTTGTGTTTTTGCTTTTTATTTTGTATTTAAGTTTTTGTTTTTTTGTATTTTTTCTTTAGTTTTTGTGTTTTGCTTTTTTGGTTTTGTTTTTGCATTTGTGTTTTGCTTTTACTTTTATGTTTTTCTTTTGTTTTTTGCTTTTTGTTTTTAATTTTGTGTTTTGCTTCTGTTCATATTTTTATTTGTGTCTTTGCTTTTTTGCTTCTGTGTTTTGATTTTGTTTTTGCTTTTGTTTTTATGTTGTGTTTTTGCTTTGTTTTTGTTGTTGTGTTTTGGTTTTGTGTTTTTGCTTTTTATTTTGTATTTAAGTTTTTGTTTTTTTTTTGTATTTTTTCTTTAGTTTTTGTGTTTTGCTTTTTTGGTTTTGTTTTTGCATTTGTGTTTTGCTTTTACTTTTATGTTTTTCTTTTGTATTTTTGTATTTTTGATTGTGTGTTTTTTTTTGTTTTATGTTTCTGCTTTTGATTTTGTGTTTTTGTTTTGTTTGCGTGTTTCTGATATTTTCTTTGTATTTGTATTTGTTTTTGTTTATTTATCTTTTGCTGCTGTTTTTGTGTTATTGCTTTACTTTTGTGATTTTGTTTTTGTTTATGATTTTGATTTTTGTTTTTTTTTTTATTCTTGCTCTTGTAATTTTTTTTTTGTATTTGAGTTTTTTGTTTCATGTTCGTAGCTGGTGTAGAACCGAGTTACATCATTTTGAAAGTTTAGGTTGTATGGGAGGTGCCACACCCCTTTGTCTAATACCGCCTATATATATTTTATGTCACCCTCCTGACTCCATAGTATCCTAGTGCAAAATTTCACTCAGATCGGTTCAGCTGTTTAGACGTGATGCTGGAACAGACAGTGTCAGCCTGACTCCAGAGTATCCTAGTACAAAATTTCACTCAGATCGGTTCAGCTGTTTAGACGTGAAGCATGGAACAGACAGACTGACAGAAAGGCGGATCAATAGTTTTATATATATAGATACATAGATTACGCTATCCTAGGAATGCCCAACTCAGACCGTACGGGAATTATTTTGGCATATGTTTAATGAAAATTGAGACTAGCCATTGGTTAGTATTTGAAAAATAAATTGGACGTACAGAACAAATTTAAAGTTTATATTTTCCGTTTAAAGGTGAACAAATACTCTAAAAATAGACATATTTCAAGATTTTCTACCATAACCACAACAGGAGTGAAGAATCCATGAAAAAGGGTTCACAATTAGTCTGATTTTTATACCTATATCAATGGGAAATATTAATTTTACACAGTTTTAAAATTGATTTTAAAACTGTATGAGGTACAATTTATGAGGTATAATTTATTAAACAATTTAATTAGAATATTTTATTTTAGCAATGTAATAGAACAAACAACTAATCATGAAATGGAACTCTAAATTGTAAGTTTTACCTGATAAGCCAAATATCACTTCGTCTATATTAAGATTAGTATCACAAATATATCGTAGCCGCGGTAGCTCAGTGGTTAGTGCGTTGGACTGCGAGGTCCCCGGTTCAAGCCTGGACTGGGGCTAACAACATCTTTTCATAGAAAATATTTTTCTATACCGCGCTACCTCTCGGCAGTAAATGGCAAACCTACGAGAGTAAAACATTGCCTATGAAAAGCTCTCACCCGCCGTTCGGATTCGGCAATAAACTGTAGGTCCCACCACTTTGAGTACAAATATAACACGTACAGCTCAAAATGGTGTGAGAGCTCGGCCTAAGTTCTCATAGGACTGTAGTGCCAAACTATTATTATTATCACAAATATTTAAAATGTCATTTTAACTACTACTGAATTTCTTACTATCTTGAAAATTAAATGAAAGTTGACCGTTTGTAATCGCAATTGTTAATTATTATAAAAAAAATGTGATAAAGTTTAAACTTAAATTGGTTTTTATTATGGCAAATAATAAATAAAAATAGTTTATTTTTGTGTTGCATCACAAAACAATGCATCATGTAAATAAATTCTTAGTTTCATTAATTTAGTTCTTCTCATATTCTATTTATTGTGATTAAGTTAAATAGACAATAGACAGGCAAAATAAATATTTAGTGCAAATTTAAACTTAGTTTAAAGTTTTTCAAATTTTTTAAACGTCTCTAATTTACCAATCAAAACGGCTGCATATCTTGAAATTTTACAGATAGATAGTCAATAAATATGGAATTTAAAAAAAATTGTAATATATTGACTAAACTCGAAATTATATCTAGTTTAAACTGTGTTTAATTTGAAAATGTGACTGAAAAACTGAACCCCAGATAGACATCTTTCAATCGATTGAGGAGGAAATGTTATAAACGGTATGTGAACTAAACACGCTCTTTTTCAATCACTGGCAATGTAAATAGACATGTAATCCAAATTCAGACTTTTATTGAACTAGTTTTTCAGTAATCGTGATTTCAATAGACATGGCTCAATTAACTCAGAAAGAGAGACGAACATTTTCAATCACAGGCGTAGGAAAACATATAATCTAAATTCAAATTTTTTAGTGATATAAAGCTCTTGTCGTTTTGCAGAAATCATGATTTCAAAATACAAAACAGTTATCGTATAATCGACTTTGGAGCAATTGTTATAAACGCACGACCATCAAGAATAAAACCTTTGCCTTTTAACCTTTTAATATATGACTAGCTGGACCCGTGCACGACTCGTGCAAAGATTTTGTGAATGCAAGAATATGGAGCAATTTTATTAATATAACAAACATTTTTATTATTTATATCTGGGACCCATGCTTCGCTGTGAACGTTTTTCTTGGTTTTATAAATGTAGTGACTAAAACAAAAATGATTCTCCGCCAAAACAACTTTTCTCAAAGACAATTCTTTCTCAGACTGTGCTCCCCCGTAGAATATTTCCCGTACATTTCTTTCCAGTAGAAATTTTCCCGTAAAATTCTTTCCCATAGAACGCATTCCTGTAGAATCCTTCGCGGTAGAAATTTTCCCCTAAAATTCTTCCCGTAGAATTCTTCCCGGTAGAATTCTTCCCGGTAGAATTCTTCGCGTAGAATTCTTCCCGGTAGAATTCTTACCGTAGAATTCTTCCCCGTAGAGTTTTCCCAGTAGAAGTTTTAGTGTTGTGAGTTTTAGTGTGGTGATCTACAGTGTGGTGAGTTTTAGTATGGTGAGTTTTAGTGTGGTGAAATTTAGTGACAAATTTTAGTGTGGTGAGTTTTTGTGTGATGAATTTTAGTGTGGTTAATTTTAGTGTAGTGAATTTTGGTGTGGTGAGTTTTAGTGTGGTGAATTTTATTGTGGTGAGTTTTAGCGTGGTGAGTTTTAGAGTGGTGAGTTTAAGTGTGGTGAATTTTAGTGTGGTTAATTTTAGTGTGGTTAGTTTTAGTGTGGTGAATTTTATTGTGGTGAGTTTTAGAGTGCTGAGTTTTAAAGTGGTGAGTTTTAGTGTGGTGAATTTTAGTGTGGTGAATTTTATTGTGGTTAGTTTTAGTGTGGTGAGTTTAAGTCTGGCGAATTTTAGTGTGGTGAATTTTAGTGTGGTGAATTTTAGTGTGGTGACTTTTAGTGTGGTGAATTTAAGTGTGGTGAATTTTTGAGTGGTGAGTTTTAATGTGGTGAATTTTGGTGTGGTGAGTATAAAGATAAATTTTGTTTAAAAAAAACCTTTTGGAGGACAAAAAGAACGCAATGGTCGATATCACCATTTTCAAAATAAAAAAATAATCGTCAAAAACAATGTCGAAAAAAAATGTTTTTGCTTTTGTTTTTTTTTTTTTTTTCTTTTCATTTTTTGTTTTTCTTTTAGTTTGGCTTTTAAATTTATGTTATTGCTTTTGTTTTTGTATTTTTGCTTTTTTGTTTTTGCTTTTAAATATTTTTCTTGTATTTTAATTTTTTGTTTCATTTTTGTAGCTGCCGAAAGTGCCGAGTTATATCGTTTTGAAAGTTTAGGTTGTATGGGAGGTACCACGCCCCTTTGTCCAATCCCGCCCATATATAGCCTACTCCTTCCAGACCATATCGTATCTGTGGTAAAAATTTTATGTAAATCGGATTAGCCGTTTAGACGGAGATGCGGAACAAACAACCCAACAAACAATCAGATTTATTATATTAATAGGATTATATAGATTTTTTATGATTTTATATAAATATAAAAGTAACTTTCCAAAATGTAATCGACACTTTTTAGTACTTTTAAAATTATTCTTTTATATTATGGGAATACAAACAACATTAAATTATTACAAACTATGTATCGTCGTTGTAGAACAAAAACTCACCAAATACATTTTTATGAAAAACTTAAATTTTGTTGATTAATATAATAAAAAGTATTTGATGCATTTTTAAAGTTGAAATATCAATTGATAGATTTACATTTTGTAATCATGTGGTAAAAAAATGAGATCTATTTAAAATTGACAGATATATAAAGATTTTTGTAAATGCATATTTAGCATTTTGAAAATGTATTTGGTGACTTTTCGTTCCACAACGACGATATATCAAACAAACACGAGGCAATCAATATCAACAAAATAAACCAAATTAATATTAAAGCGTTATGAGATTATCTACTAAAACTGAACATCCAACAACAATATATTAGATAGCCTAAATTATTACTACAGATAACTCATTGTATTTACAAAACAAGTGCAAAGTCTACAAGCATTACTCATTTAAATAACAACAAATAATGAATGAATTTCAAATTTTGATGAGTTCGCAATAAATATTGTGTAAGTTTTGTTGACTTAAGATACAACAATGTGTTTAGTTTAACGTCTCGTGAATAATGTCAAGAAGAGAGACTCACCTTGTGGCATTGTACAAGACATTCAAAGGTTTGCGATTTAGGGGCGGCGGTTCCTTGCGCGTAAATATATAATGAACATAGATAGTGGCTGCAATGGCTGAAACAAAGATAATCGCAATTATTAAAAAGGTATTAATTAAAAATTTAATTAAAAATGCGGAAAAACAGAAAACGGCAGGCGATAAACAAAATATGAAGCACATGCGGGCAGTCACTTGTTATCAACAAAGTGATAGTAGCAGCAACAAAAAAAAACAATCAATAAAAAGGGTAGGAGGAGGTGGTGCTTAAATGATGGAAATGATGATATGCGGAAGACTTCAAGATGAAATAAAAGCAACTTACCAGCCAGCACCAGGAATGTCGAATACAGCAAAAACAAACATACGAAGAACACAAACGGATAATAGCAGATTATAGCGACAAGTGTTAGCAGAAAAGCGGAAATATATAGTTTCCAATTGATTTTCCGTTTACGTAGCGCTTTGAATGCCTGCAATGCTTTATGCTGCACATTAACCAATAACTGTTCCACATCCATATTTAGTTTTCTTTCTTTTTTTCGAACGATTTTGAAAGGGCGGCGGCGATGGCGACGAATATTTCATGTATTGTCGACTACACTAACTGCTTACAACATTTTCCATTTGAAGCATTAAATCATTAAATGCTATAAATAATAAAATTATGTTTAATTATTAAACTTCGTCAACTGCGTCAATTGCGCGGCGCGTGTATCTCACGTTGACCCCTTGTCTAGTAGTTGAATCATTACTTAATTGGGGACTCTGAAAACTTTCACAGCTGCTGCTGTTACTGCTTCTACGTGCTCTTTAAACGAAAAATATTAAAATCAATAACTACTGTCAGCATGGGCAACAAGTAGAGGCGGCTCAAAATGTCTTCCTTCTTTTTAGTTTTTCACAATGTTGACTTTAGAGGTTGTAGGTCCCAACTATAGACGAAAAAAAAAGTTGGATCTTCCATCCAAACTATGTCGTGTTCCGTGTGCCTAATGGTTGTGTATCGCTGTTATGCGTTTTTCAAGTTCAGGCGGAAGTTCGCATGGGCCACTGATGACGACACCAGCGATACCGCTGTCCACTGCGTTGTTGCTGGCCGCTGCTACTACTGCTATTGAGTGTTTCGACGTAATTAATGGGCGTCGCAAAATGTTTACTTATTCATTTATTGTTCTTGTAATAGTTTTTTGATTTTAATATTTATTACTTCACGCACTTAATGTTTCCACCACAATCAACGACGACTCTCATCAGTCTCTCCGCGCAACCAACTGACTGTGATTGATTCTCCGCGAAAATTTTAAATGAAATCCATTTTTTCCACACACTATTGAATTTTCTTTTTTTCCTTTTTGTGTTTGCTTCGCGGCTGTCAAGTTGACAGTTGAATTGCGCTGTATACGATAGTTTTTTTTTTTTAATTTTTCTTATCAATTATCAACGAAGATAACAATGAAAAGAGAGCACAACAATGATAACAAAGCCAAACAAATATTTTGGTTCGTTTGTTGCAGGTCCATCATTCGTTGCAGTTCGATGCAAACTCAACATCGATGTTTTGGAAAATCGATGTTTTTTAACATCGATGCCCAAAAATAGAAACATCGATGTAAAAATTACCCAAGAAACATTTGCTCGATAAACAAACGGAATCACAATTCCGGTTATAACGGTACGTTTACGGTATGTTCAGAACGGATCCGTCGATACTTAAATGAAAACTGTAAAATTACGGTTTGCCAAAATATTCCACTCCGTTTAAATGCCGCTTATAGTCCCTAATTCGAACATACCTCCTTTTCTGTGTTTTCACTCCGTATTGACGTATCCGTTTAAAATCCGATTGCTACGGGTTTTCTTGGATAGCCGATGTTACGATGTGTGGTGTTTAAAATTCAATGAAAGCATATTTAAGTTTTCTTTGTAAAAAAACGGTTTTGAATTCGATGTCACAATACCAAAAATGTATTATTTCAAACAAATTAAAATCTTTGAAGTCAAAGAAAATGGAATTCATTTTAAAAAAAAACAAATTTTTGTACTGACCCAACCACTCAAACGATGCCCAAAACCTAACTTTATGCTAACTTTAAAAAGTTATCGATATCCAAATGTTGTCATAAAAGTGATCAAAAAGGTATCTGAAAGACTTACGAATGTCCGCCTCTTTTAGCTCTCGAAGAGATAACTAAAAAGTTATGTTTAAGTCAACTATTAAAAGGCATCATCAGAAAGTTGTCCTCAAGACAGCCGATAAAATAGCTTAAATGCAGCTTTTAGTTAACCCTTTTAACTACACACAGTAAAAAAAGTGAGTAAATATAACTAAAATGTTAATCAATCCAATTTTTAATTAAAACTCAGCCGATGTAATTTTTAGTAGCATTGAATTCCATATTCGTAATAATGAGAATATGTTAATTGGAGAAACTTTCATTATTATTTTTGTCATATTGATATCAAAGTTGTTATATATATTATATTTTTTATTGGGAATTTTTAAATTATTAATTAATTAGTAACATAAATTAAAAATTTCATTCGATAGAAATTGGATCAATTAAATATTTTGTTAAATTAAATAAAATATTTGTCGAATAGAAACATATGAAAATAAAAATAATTTAATTCAATATATAACATAAAATAAATATTAAATAAGTATTTATACTGTTTGATATGATTTGTAAAATTCTTTCAACCTAATGAATGTTTTACCGAAGTCAGTTTTCACAACTTCTACAGGTGGGCCAATTAATTGAGTCAAACATAAAATATGATATTCGCTTTTTAATGATTCAATATGCAACAAAATGCTGTTTGTTCAAATTCTTGACAGCAAAAATAAATTGAGCCATTTAATGCTTTAATAAAATAACATACACTAAATAATGCAATATCCTGTTTTAAAATAGCAACGTAGAAGAAAATAATGTTTGAAGAAACTGAACGACACCGCCGACGCACGAGACGCACAAACAAAAAACAAAATGAAATCCAGAAGTAAAAAACAGTGTTGCAATTTAAGAAAATGAATAAATCAAAAGTAACAAATAAAAGTAGTTAATACTATTAAAGATTTAATTGTATTGAAATTATATTAAATTAATTTTTATTAATATTTTAGTTAAAAAAAATGTGTACATACAATTAATTAATTAGTAAATACATTCAAATTTTTAATTGGAATACGATTTTTTTTGCTATTAATATCAATTGTAATATATACGTACAATATTTTTTTCTGTGTACCAATACACATGTAAAATATGACAACAAATTGTTATCAATGTATTAGGTTGTCATTCGATTATTTACTTTTCAAAAAATTGATGGAAATAATCAAATGACAAACTAATACATATCAAATAAATATAAAAATATATACGTACAATATTTTTTTCTGTGTACCAATACACATGTAAAATATGACAACAAATTGTTATCAATGTATTAGGTTGTCATTCGATTATTTACTTTTCAAAAAATTGATGGAAATAATCAAATGACAAACTAATACATATCAAATAAATATAAAAATAGACAATAATAATGAAAAACCATTTGCTATGTTTTAAATTTAAATGCATTTTTATTTGAAATTATTTTAGCTGCACTATTTGTCATTACCACAGTCACGTTTTGAGACATCTACACGGTAGAATGACACCTGCACCACGAATATTTTCAATTTCTTAGACTCGATTTTGTAGCGATTTATAAACGCAATTGACTCGACGCGGTTAATATTTTTACTATCAATCGGTCCTTTTTGTTCACACAAAATACACGGGGCAAGTAAGTATGAAGTTCAGTGCCACTATGTGGGTATTATCCCGATTTACTAAAAAAAGTTACCGTTCTGCTATATCTATACAAAGCCTTATAGATAACTTTTGTAAGAACCTTCAAGTTCACTGAAAAACAATAGTCGCAAAGATAACATTTCGTATTATGTTCTTAAATTACAAAATAAATATTATGTACTATAAACGATTTTTGTTTAGTGGGAACTCATTATATCAAAGTTATACCTGGCAACTCTCTACTTTTCGAATTCGATATTTACGCGCGCATGCAGTAAACAAACCATATAATTTGACAGACGGCGTTTTAAACAAATTGCAATTTTGCATTTTCTGTGATTTTGTTAAATAGCGGCTTTTTACAACTCATAAAAATACTAAATGCAGCAATTAAAACAAAAAGTGTGATTAATTTTATATCAAATTACGGCAGACCACACATTTATTGCCGAAAAAAGTTTTTGCGCTGTCACAATTTTAATTTCGCAAATCTGGATGAAACTAGAGAAGTTATGATCGCCGCCTCAGAACCTTTGGTAAGTGCCATTTAATCAATTTTGATACATTTCAATAACACCAACAAAACTATAAAAACAATTTGCATGCATTGTGTTAGGAATTCATTCCTCGGGGTCGCCAGGCGGTCGTCGAGCATCCAGGACCCTCTGGGAATAAACAATATTCGAATGTAGCCTCCGAAAATATATTGTTGCATCGCATGCAAAATGTGAATATATCATCGAATGAGGAACAAAATGAATTCTGGACTATACGTGAAATCTACGAAGATTGCAATGGTGAGAATAGCCAAACTCCGGCATCACAGTGGCAGAGAAAGCCTACAAAACAAGCTAGCGGCGACGACAATGAAAAGTCAGACGACACACTGCCTGAGGCGCATGCAGCAGGCGCTTATATGACTGATTTTTATGTCAACTCTGAGGAGGAGCTGTATGTGATGAAGTGTACCGCCGTCTGGACAAGAGGTACAAAAAAGCAAAGAAATATTTATAGAGGAAATTTTGATAATACTTTGTTAACTGTGTAGCAGAAATTATTAATGCATACTCCAAAATGATTTGGAGAATATTTTATTAAGAATTTTACTATAATTTTCAGATTTATCAAAATATCCCACTGTTAATAATGTTTTTACTCCATATTATATTTTACTAACATTTCCTAAAATTAAAAAAATATATTTATTTGTTAAATTTTTTAAATTTCGATAAATACGTCGGATAAAAGTAAAAAAAAAATAGAAAACGGTTGAGTTAAAAATTATTTTATAAACGTACCTCTGTTAATACTTTTTATTTATGATCAATGGGTATTTTCTCTTTGTATGGTGGGGGGTATGTCTCTTTGTATTGGGGGTTTTTAAAATACCAGAATTATGTAGCTGCTTTTCGCTCAACTAGCTCTAAAAGAAAACAAAATTTTGCTCAAACTAATCTACTGACTATCATACCTTGTAATATCAACCGAATTTTTTATTTCCTGTCTAGGTTTGGCGGAGGAGCAAAGTGTGCTGCCACGCACCTGTTTTACCTGTGAGACACCCATTAAGTTTGCATTTTTCTGCAGCGAGTACTTTGTGCGCGACAAGCAAACGCCTGCCAAGACGCCCGACGATGAAGAGCTTACAGCGATTTGTTTAATTGGTAGGGGTAACATTTTAAATAGTTTTTTTTTTAAATTAAAATTTACAAAAAAACATTTCAATGAACAATTTAATAAATACAATTTTATGAAACAATTTAATGAATACATTTCAATGAATACATCTTAATGAATATAATTTAATGAACACAATATAATGAATACAATTTAATGAATTAAATTTAATGAATACATTGCAATGAATACATCTTAATGAATACAATTTAATGAACACATTTCAATAAATACATGTTAATAAATACAATTTAGTGATACAATTAATGTATACAATTTAATCAATAATTTTTTGAAAATAATTAAAATATTATTTAATAAACATCATAATGAAATTATTCTAATTTTATTAAAAGCATTTAATAAATACATTTAACTTTATTTCAAAAAATATCATTTAATTTCTTTAAAGATGCCGTTTCGCTACGTGTCTACTGCAGCAACGGCGAAGACTTCCTCTCCAACTTGGAGTTTCCCGTGTCGCGTGTCTGGTCCACACGCTACGGCATACTGCTCGAGAAAGAAGCATCAAATACAATTATACAAAGTCATTCAATCTCAATGCCACGTATATTTTCACTTGCACATCCGCTCGATGAAATCTGTCCGGTGCTCAATAAGTCCTCTACAAATACAATTGGTTATTTTATAGAGGCAGAGTATTGTATAGTTTTTACCTCGGCAACAACTAATCTCGTGCTGTTGCATGACAATAAGGTGGGCAAACATTTTGTGGCAAAACTGCGTCATGCCACCGACGATGAGGTCAACTGTGTGGGTCTGCAGAATGAAACGACCACAACGGCTGCTGGTTTGAGCGGTACCGTACATCATCAGACAACACAACGACCGGGCATGCATAGCTTTTCGCAGAATTCTATGAAGTTTACTGGAGGAGGAGGTGGTAGTAGGTTTATTTTTCAAATTTTATCACCTATATATTTGAATATAAAGAAAATGTTTTACATGTTTTTTTTTGTTATATAAAAAATCAGTTTTTAATTAAAATGTATTTCGTAGCTACTGGCAAGAATAGCACCGCACACATGGCGCGCTCCAGTCTCGGCACCACCAACTATACAACGCATATTAGCAAATTTCTTAGCGGTGTTTCAAGCGCGCACTCCTTGAATAGTTTGCATGCAAATATATCGTTCGTATTTTATATTTGAAAATATTTTTTATTTTATTAAAAATATTCAATTTTTCTTTATGCTTTTAGACGTTCTTCATCGCAAAATCCCATGACACGTCTGCAGTCGACCATAGGGCAACATACAATCTCTGTGCAGGATATACGCAAGGTGGGACAGTCGCAGCCTTCGAAACCGATTGTGCCGGAATTTAGTTTGGAGCATATTTGGACGGAAAACACGTATGCCAAGTGAGTGAAATTATATCAAAAGTAATGAAAACATAGTGAACATATAACGAGTGATTTATGGACCATTATAGTATTCAGAAAATGAAATGTTCAATGCATCTCGATGCTCTTTATCAGGTTGGTTTGGTGCGGAATATATTGCAATTATAATTTATAAACTATAGTGAAATAATTAAATATCTAAAAAATATAAAATTTTGAATATTATGTAAACCTTAAAAACTTCTTGTATCATTCAAATTTACAGCAGTCGTGAATTTTGTGAAGTGGCCACGCGCGCTTTTATTCACACTGATCTTGTGGGACAAACATATCTATGTTATCTCTTACAACGTTCGCTGAAATTACAATTGGTCTTAATTACAAACTACAACAAGTCCAATGTACAGCTCAACTCTAGCGCATACACCATACCGGCAAAGGATGCGGTTGTGCTTAATGTGAGTATTTTTATCATTTATTTATTTAATTTTATTTTTAATATTTTACAATAATCACATTTCTTATCGTTCAGCATATGCATATGATTGCTGTGCTTGATCCTTGTGGTACTTTGATTCTCTACACAGGCAACGTCATGGTTTCCAAGGTGCATGTGGCCACGGTCATGAGTCCCAGAACTGCGCATGCGGCCAGCAACAAGAACAAATCACCTAACACCTCATTTCCGCGGTAAGTATGCAGCGCACAAGGCTAACATTCAGGGAAGCCGGTCAACAAAATAAATATGATTTTAAGGCAGTACGTTTAGCTACAATTTGAGACTTTGATCAAAAATTAAAATGATAGAAACCAGAGTTATAAAGGGTTGAATTAGTATAATTTATTCTTTTAAACGTTTTAAGTAGAAAATATGATTTTTATATCTATTTTAAATTTCCTTAGCTTTGAAAGTAACAGAGATATTCTGGAGATATTCCGAAATTCTCTTTCGACCGAAATTTACCCCTTTTCTGCCGGGAGCTAGTACTATCCTATTAATATAATAAATCTATTTGTTCGTTTGTTTGCACGTTTTTTCAACGTCTCCCTCTAAACGGCTGATCCGATTATCTGTCTAAGCCGACTATAAATACCCTACACATATGTGTGGTTACCATTAAAAGTGGTATGTAGGTCACCAGGGTATACGAATCCAGAAAATAACTACAAACTTTCAATCGCTGAAGAATTTCTATTCATTACATACCCATATTTACAAATGGGTAGGTGTACCGAATTTCACTTTTTTTTTTTTTGGAACCACAAGTCGTTTCGCCGGAAACTATTATTTTCATGTATTTGAGCATGAGTCAATATATATTTGACCAAAAAAAGTTTTCCTAAGCACGTATACAGTAAAATTGATCTGTAAATATAAAATTTATACGAGGTATTTGAACATAAGTGGTCGGTTCTCAGGTCACAATAGACCGATCATGCCAATTTTCTTGTTCAACCAGCTTAGATATATAAGTAATCTAAACCTTAAGTTTCATTGCTCTAGCTCTTCTATTTTTTCTGTAATCGTGATTTTAACAGTCAGACGGACAGACAGACATACGGACAAACAGACGGACATCGCTAAATCGACTCAGGAGGTCATGCTGATCAAGAATATATATATATACTTTTCCATACCGGAGATGCTTCCTTATGGGTGTTACAAACAGCGTACCAAACTGAATATACCCTTTTACTCTTAGTGTAGGGTATAAAAATGAAACAAAAGTAAAAACACGAAAAGAATAAAAACACAGCTTTTTAATATATTTGCATAGAAGGGACGTAATTGGCGAATTTATATATCTCTGTAAACACCGATTGGACCTAGACCAAATTTAACACAGTGCCTCTATGGAAAATTTGTAAACATGGATTAAAAGTTAGTTCCAAATTTCGCCACAAGACGGCACTAATTTTTACAACTCTGTAACCTCTGAACCGATTTGGACCAAATTCTAAATAGTGAAGAGTACCAATATATCAAAACTATAAAATAGTTTTAAATTTTACAACCAGAGGGCGTAAAGGCCATAAGTATATATATCTGTAACAACAGATCAGTTCGATATTTAATTTTGTACTGGGACTTTTTGCAGAAAGATGGTTAACTTAGACTAAAAATCAGTATCGAATATCACCACCAGAGGTCGCTAATTTTAACTACACCGATTTAATAGTGACTCTGTGCTAAGTACCAATATATCTAAACCGTAACTTAGTTCAAAATTTCGCCACCAGAGGGCGTAAAGGGCCTAAATCGATATCTCTGTAACCACAGATCATATCTAGAAGAAATTCGAAGGAATCCGGTGAACCGATTTTGATCCAATTTAATATAGTGACTCTGTGTTTGTTCCAGCGTCACGTCTAAAGCTACAGTTATAATAAACGTAACGTGGTTAAATGTCATCAGAACGGGACGGATCTTTTCGATAAATGCGTACATTATATAAATGGTTATAATGAACATAACATATCGTGCGTGGCCCGGACTTAAAGATAGCTGGCTTGTTCGTTGCATAACCTTTTCAACATCTCCTACACGACAGGAGTTTTTCCATCTTGTTGGAAGGTTGCCAATGTTCAGCCAGTTCCGAAAAAGGTCGAAACTACGAACACTGATAATTACCGACCCATTACACCGACCCATCTGCACTCACCAAGGTAATGGAGAGCGTAATTAACTTTCACCTTGTGAGCTATCTTGAGCACAATGAATTGCTCAGTGACCGTCAATATGGTTTCCGTAGGGCCAGATCCACAGGTGACTTGATGGCGGACCTCTCCGAAAAGTGGAGTAATTTTATTCACCTTTTCGGGGAGAGTAAGGCTGTTGCTCTCGATATTTCCAAGCTGTTGCTCCTGATCGAGTGTGGCATAAAGCCGTCGTTTCAAAACTAATTGCATTTGGTGTCGGTGAATCTTTTACTCGATGGATATCGAGTTTTCTCCAGGGTCGTTCTATACGAGTTGCGATGGATGGTGTTTTTTCAAAACAACATTCTATCTAGTCTGGAGTTCCGCAGGGTTCCGCCCTATCCCCGTCCCTATTTCTGGTATTTATCAATGACCTTCTGTCATTGACCCAGAACCCAATTCTTTCCTTTGCAGATGACAGTAACATTTGTCATTATTACTCGTTCAACAAGCGCCCAAACTCTTTGGAGATTGAGAGTAAATGACGCACTATGAACGACACGCTCAATAATGACCTTAAATCAATCTCCGAGTGGGGTGTTGCAAATAGAGTAGATTTTAATGCCAGCAAGACCCAATGTTGTCTGTTATATGGACTCTGTGGATATTGCGCTGCTCAGCTGCTCTTGACGTTCTGGGCATATCAATTCAATGTGATCTCCGTTGGAATGATCACATATTTAATGTGTCGAAAGAAGCGGCCAAGTGCCTCGGTTTTTTAAAACGGTGTAAAACATACTTCACTCCTGCTGACCTACGCACTGTCTACACTACCTATATACTGCCTAAAATGGAATTCAATTCGCACATTTGGGCAGGAGCTTCAAAATCCTCCTTGGAGTTCCTAGACCGAATTCAACAACGTGCGATATATTTAATAGGGGATGAAAATATATCATCGTCTATTGGTTCTCTTGAGCACCGAAGGGACCGTTGGGTGTGTAAGCCTTTTTTATAGGTATTACAACGGTAAGTGTTCGAGTAAAATACATGGCCTGATTCCACCAGGTCGTGTGTTTTCTCGTTCTACTCGGGCATCAAACCAAGCTTTTTTTTTTTTGTTTTTTTTTTTTTTTGGAATATCTATCTAAGATCCACAGCACTCAGACAGACTATATCCATTGTACTGTGAAATCTATTCCCTACAATTTTGTGATTAATATCACCACGAGCGCCCATGCCCAAGCCGGGATTCGAACCCGAGACCTTCAGAATGCAAGTCCAGCGCGCTACCTCTGGACTGCTGAGGCCAAGCTTACCCCTTCGTAGTCCACTCGACTCTCAACAGAACCACGCATTATAGAGAGAATTCGTTCTTCAGTCGCACGACACGTTTGTGGAACAATCTCCCTGCGTCCGTTTTTCCCGACATTTTTGATATTGGCAAGTTCTCTGAAGTCCCTACTCTGAAAGTATTCTCAGTTTTTAGAATGTTCTTTTCGCACTCTATTTTTGAACACGATATTGCCGATTCCACAGAAATAGAGATTATAGTTTTTGACTGCTGAAGTAAGTACATAAATGTGTTAACAAATGTTTGAATTTAACAGACGTAGCAGCCTGCTGCCCACCGTGCAGAAGCCCACCGACAACGCATTTGAAGATGAGCTGCATTTATTATCGCCAGTGCATCCGTTGCAGCCGCAGTTTCCAAATCGGTAAAGTAATGATTTATATTTTATAGCTACTCTGTCGAATGATTTATAATAAACTGCAATGCTTTGTGTTTCAATTGGTTGTTAAGAATTATTATCATTTTTGTAATTCTTCAAATCTCTTTCCTGCTGTCACAGCAACACCAGCAACGTTTGCCTCAATCTACGCGATCCCGCTGGCAATCGCCTCACATTGGTTTATCCATCGGGCAAAATGTATCGCATCGCTCTACCACTGATCAATGAAACCAAATTTGTAACACGCTGTCTGACCGCACTGCGTCAAATACTAAACCCCGAACAATTTATACAACTGATGACGCGTTGGTACAGCGCACGCAACCCACCCGGTTCAAATGATTTTAGCTCACTGCAAGAGTGGAAAATTTTTCGCAATGTACTCAGCGATCTAATGGGCTGTGGTGTGCCAACACATGACAGTTTTGGCGCGGCGAGTACCTCATTGTCCTTCAATGCAGAGGAGCCAAAGAAACGACGTAAAAATGATGAAATCACTGCGGGCAGCGATGAGGACTGGCAGTATTTGTTGGCGGTGCTGGAACCGCATAGTGTCAAGTCAAAAACGGAATCGGCAGGGGCGGCAGCGACAACAACACCCACTAGCAGTGTTACCACGAGCGTCGATCCAAATGCGTGTCTCTTTAAAATGATACCCGCCATTTTCTATGGGCTGCATCTGTTGTATGAGGACTTTAAGTTGGACGATACAATGCATTGTTATTTGGATGTATTTGCTGAGGTACTTTGATTCAAAATTGTTAAATTCTTGAAAGATTTTTAATTTTTATTTATAATTTCAGTTTCTGCATCAGTTGGCGGTCGATATGCGTTTGATCACCTATATGCATCACTATTCGCTTGATTATCCGCACTTGTTGCAAAAACAAACCACCGTCAGTCTGTTCACCGAACAGCACGGCGCTCAAATGTTGCATCAGCAGCTGCTTCAGGTGCCGGCACCTAGTGTTTGTCTGCAGCTGGAGAAGATTATTATGGGTCGTGAGGTGGCGCCCTTTAATTATGTGGACAACATCAACGATTTGAGTCGCAATGCATTGCAGGTGACAACGCTCATTATGCATGGCCTCATGAAGGTCAAGCACTGGATCAAACAGTTGGAGTTCCCCACATCAGTGCAGGCGGCATTTCCGAAGCGCGCGAAACGTTTTATTTCGAATACGGTGCCACGTTCCGAGCAATTAATACAGATGTTGCTTAGCATGGGTGAGTGTAAAGTTTTTGCTGAAAAATTGAATTTTTAGTGAAAAAATTGAATTCCTAGTTAAAAATTAAATTTTTTCAATTCATACCAGACATAACTCGTAGCGACATCGAACGTCTGCCCGTCGCTCTGCACCTCATCATCGCCGAGTGCCTGGAGCACAGTCGTCTAGCGCCACCCGTCGGCTGCACCCCATCCAGCTATGCGCTCATATTACGCTCTGAACTCGTGGAACATGCCAAGTTTCAAAACGATGCCAACCCCGATCTCTACACAGTGGTCAAATTCAAAAAATCCAACATTGATGCTGAAGATTCACTCTCGCCACGTTGTCCACTCTCGACAAATGGCATTTCACGCATTGTTGCCGAACTGGATGATGGCATGGATTATGTAGACACCAAATTGTTGAGTCTACGTTTTCCCGATGATCTACGCATTCAGGAGGTCCGTCGTCTGCTGACCTCATCGGAGCCGGTACTCATTGACATTCCACAATCGCCTGGTATATCCGATCATGAATTCATTGAAGAGCAGGAGAAACAATTGTTTGCATTGTGTACGCGCACCATGACATTACCCATGGGTCGTGGCATGTTTACGTTGCGCACTTCGATACCAACGCCCACAGAATCGATGCCCATACCGAAATTGTGTCTCACGGGTAAAGAGCCCGAAAAAGGTGCCACCATTGAAATGCAACAAATTGAATTTCCTGCAAATATGAGTCTGTGGCCTACATTTCATAATGGTGTTGCTGCTGGTCTCAAGATATCGCCAAATGCACGCGATGTGGACTCCACATGGATTGTGTACAATAAACCAAAGGGGCAGACAGACATTTCTACGGATCATGCTGGCTTCCTGATGGCACTCGGTCTGAATGGTCATCTGAAAACGCTCTCATTCATGAGCATCTATGAGTATTTGGTAAAGTGTGATGAGATGACCAGCGTTGGCTTGCTTTTGGGCATTTCGGCGACGCATCGTGGCAGCATGGACAATACAACCACTAAGCTGTTGAGTGTGCATATTGAGGCTTTGCTGCCGGCCACAGCGCTGGAGCTGGACATACCGCAGAATATACAGGTGGCCTCGCTGATGGGCATCGGTCTGATCTATCAGGGCACAGCGAAGCGGCACATTGCGGAGGTGTTGCTGCAGGAAATCGGTGAGTTTCGATTGTTTAATATGTATGCTACATTGTTATTCATAGAACCCTCAAATACAAACAAATTTCAAAAGCAAAAACTCAAAAGCAAAATCAAGAGCAAAATATAAAACACAAAAACTAAAATAAAAAAAAAAATGCAAAAAAAAACACCAAAACAAAATCAAAAATAAAAGCATAAACACAAAAAAAGCAAAGTGAAAAACACAAAAGCTTTTTTGCTAGAAAAAAAAAACAAAAGCGAAAACAAAAATATAAAATGAAAGCAAAAATACAAAAATAAAAACAAAATCAAAAATAAAAATAAAAGCAAAAACTCAACAGAAAATTCAAAAACACAAAATAAAAATCAAAAATACGAAAGAAAAAATAAAACACAAAAGCAAAATCTCAAATCAAAAGCAATAACAAAAGTAAAAACGCAGAAACCAAAGCAACAACTCAAAAATAAAAACCAAAATGACAAAAAAAAAACAAAATCAAACAAAAAAACATCATAAATATCACAAAGCCAAAATGCGAATGCAAAAAACAAAATAAATAAAAACTAAAAGCAATAGGCCAAAGTCAATGCAATAACAAAAATCAAAAGAATAGCAAAAGCAAATCTAAAATGGCTAAAACATAAAAAAAAACAAAAATTAATTAGAACTTTGATTTATTAGACATATAAATCAAATTTCTAACTTCATTCAACCAAAAATGGCGTACGGAGCAAACTAATTCACAGGTGTTTTCCAAAAAAGCATATAAATCAGACATATAAATCAAATTTCTAACTTCATTCAACCAAAAATGGCGTACGGAGCAAACTAATTCACCGTTGTTTTCCAAAAAAACATATAAATCAGACATATAAATTAAATTTCTAACTTTATTCAACCAAAAATGGCGTATGGAGCAAACTAATTCACAGGTGCTTTCAAAACAAAAAAAACTATGGTTCTGAAACCCTGTTTTACCCTAAAACCTATACCAAATCAAAAGATTGATTTTTCTGTTGCGCTGTGTAATAAATTTGTCTTTAAACAGATTTTAAACATTTATATAAAAAAAACTGTTCGATTATTTAAATGATTTGAATTGAAATCATCAACTATAGGTCGTCCGCCTGGTCCCGAAATGGAAAACAGCATCGAACGCGAATCATACGCGCTGACAGCAGGTCTAGCGCTCGGTTTAGTCACTCTCGGCCAAGGTGAGTCACCGGCTGGTTTGCGTGATCTACAACTGCCCGATACCTTACACTACTACATGGTTGGTGGCAACAAACGACCACTGACTGGCTCTCAAAAGGAAAAATACAAACTTCCCTCATTCCAAGTGCGTGAAGGTGACAATGTCAACATCGATGTAACTGCACCTGGTGCCTCACTTGCACTCGGTTTAATGTTTTTCAATACGGGCAATCGTGCGGTCTCCGAATGGATGAAACCACCAAACACCAACTATTTACTTGATCTGGTGCGTCCGGATCTGTTGCTGTTGCGCACCATAGCACGTGGTCTCATACTCTGGTCCGATGTACAACCGCACAGTGACTGGCTATTTGGACAATTTCCCGAAAATCTACGCTTTGACATCGAGCGCGGAGCAGCAGTTAATCCGGGCGATGATATTGATCACGAGGCCATAACGTATGTCATACGCTTGTCTAATTCGCATTGTGCGATTTTTAATATATTTTTGATTTTTTTTTTAGACAAGCCTATTGCAATATTATTGCTGGTTCTGCTTTTTGTATTGGTCTCAAATATGCTGGCACCGAAAATCCGGAGGCATTTACCGCATTGCGCAAGGCTATTAAACTGTTTCTTGCCTTTCCGGGCAAATATGTTGGTGAATTTGCTGGCAAGGCAACGGTCGAAAATAGTCTCATGTTGATATTGCTCTCGATTTCGTTGGTTTTTGCGGGCACTGGCGATTTGGAAATTTTACGTATTATACGTTATTTGCGTTCGCGCATTGGCAGCGCACACTCGCAGGTCACCTATGGCTCACACATGGCGATACATATGTCTTTGGGTTTCTTGTTTTTGGGCGCGGGACGCTTTACGCTGGCGAAGACACCCGAAGCGGTGGCTGCTTTGGTGTGCGCATTGTTTCCGAAGTTTCCTAATCATAGCAATGATAATAGGTATGTATCACACAATGTTTTATGATATATGTCTTGGGAAAATTTATACCCACTTTCTGTAATTTATACCCACTTTCGTTTCGAAAAGAACGACGAAACGAATATTTAACGTCAAAATTTCGTCATTCACATTTTGATTTCGTGTTACATAACGTTGAAATTTATATAAAATGACGTCACCTTAGTCTAATAGTATTTCGTTTCGAAATACAGAAAGATGCAGTTAATTTAAAATTTAGCTTTTTCTCAAAACATAAAAATACATGCCGTATTTCTGAATTCGATTTAGAAATAGTTGCTATTACGTAAACTGAATACGAAAAAGTCTTTATTCCGAAACCCTATTACGTCAAAAATAATTTTATAAACATTTTAGACTAAATAAAAATGACACATTATCTGAATTTTGATCAAATTATGTTTGATTTGTATGGAAATTTGTAGTCAAACGTTTTAAAATTAGTTTAATTTATACAAACAAATTTTTTCAAATGAATTCATAAAAAATTCGAACATAAAAATAATCTAAATACAAAATTGATTATTTATAAAATCTATAGCTAAATCAAAAAAAAAAAAAAATTGATATTCTCGAATTCTTATGAGCGAAAATTAAAATAAAAAGAAGTACTCGAGACAAAATTTATGGATGTTTCAGGAATATTTGGGCCTTTTTTTGCGGTAAACAAATAAATAAATGGAAAATTTGGAGAAGACATTTTTAGCAGGATCGATGCAGTTTAAAAACATTTTTCAACAGATCTTAAGCAGATAAAGGCGGAGTTTGTATCAAAAGCTGTCTATTTTCTGACTTCTTAAAATATGCCGTGAATGTAACATTAAATGTCCACTAAATTTTATAACCTAGATAAATTTTTATAAGCCACTACACACTTCCCAAAATATTATAATTGTCTGTGTGTTTGCTGGAATTATGTTCAAAATTTTACTGAAAAATGCCAGAATTTTGTCGCGGGAGGTGGTCAAATTTTGAAGAATTTTAATGGCAAATTCAAGGGCTATTTTGGGATCGGGAAGACAATATGTAGCTTTAGACACAAACTCCGCCTTTGTCATCTTATGCAATAGAAAACTACTAAGTATGCAGCCAAAATCAGCACTCGAAAGTTATACAGAATTGATGTATTGCCTATCGATAGGAAAAACTTTTCTCATTTTGTATAATAGTGTATTTTGATTTTTCCTTAAAAGATTAAACGAATGTAATATTCTTGAAAGCGAATTAGAAACAAGTTTGGTATTGCTGAGTATTTTAAAGAAATATGTATTACAAAATTCGAATTTGAATACAATAAATTAATTGTTTCAAAAAAAAAAAAAATATATCAATCATGTTCTGCATTTCACTTTAGAATTGATGGTGAACATGAAATGCCATGTTCCATAATTTCACATTTTCGAACATTACGAAATGCAATGTTCTAGGAGTTTGAATCATCCTTGAGGATATGCGCACCAATTTTTTCTCTCTTGAATTTTTCTTGCTAGTTCAAATTGTACGAATAAATATTGAATTAACTCATTTTAATAAAATAGGTATTGTATTTGCTGTTTATGATCGATCATCTCCCAATAGACGTTTCGAACATGGATCAGCTGTCCGTACGTGAATTGTAAATTCCCCGAGTGGAAATTTAGTTCAGGATGCGATCATTGTCTGATCAGGCGCCTGATTTCAAGTCATGCAATGATCAGGGGTTTTGATCAGTGCCTGATTCAAAACGTGACGCTTTTCGAAGTTGCTATCATGAACAGGTTGCCTGACCAGGCTTCCTGATATTAGCCTTATATAATTCGATGTATATTTAAATTCTTCTTATACTGATTTTACCAAATTTGAGACCTTTCAAACAAAAAGTTTTGTGAATAAAGGTATCTCAATAACTTTTGCAATGAAAAAAAGTCAACGTTTTGAGATATTTCAATTTTTTTAAAAATGTTGAACATTAATTGTTTTTGTTTTACGACTTCTTTTGATAAAGGAATTTTCAATAAGAGCGCTACAATAGTTTTTTTCAACAGGGACGCTACAAAAGTAGAGTGACAGGGACAGCAAACGACGCCATATTTCTTGCCGCTCTTTTGACATTTCTCTTCAGTAAAGTTTGCCATTTCATGATGATTTCATGATATACGAGTCAACAACGAGTCGAAATTATTAAAAATTTATACCGAAATTCGAATTCGTATATCTTTCCATCATGAAATGGCAAACCTTACTGAAGAGAAATGTCAAAAGAGCGGCAAGAAATATGGCGTCGTTTGCTGTCCCTGTCGCTCTACTTTTGTAGCGCCCCTGTTGCAAAACCCTTTACTTTTAAGATATTGTCTTAACGAGCTCAAGGTCCAATTGTTTGTTGTTTTATTTGTTGGTACAAAACACCCAATTTGTACCGACTGGACCTTGAACACGTTAAGACAATATCTTAAATGTTGAAAATTTTTATATCTCCTGCATTTGAGTTTAACATTTATTTATTATGCTTGGTTTTCACCATGTCATTTTGTGTCAGTTTCATGTTTGAAAATTTCTCAAATTTACTGTTTTTCGACATGGCAAGGATGCCTTATCGTATTCTGATCAGAGACGGATGCGAAATATGGGTATACTGGGGTCCGTCCATTTGGCAGAAAAACCTTTCTCAATCCGTCCGTTTTGCAATTACGGATTTAATATGAAAACGGACGGATAGCAAAACATATCAGAAAAATTTAAAAATGTAACAATTTATTAAAATATTGCAGAATTTAAAATTTTACACTATTATTTAAATACTTTAAGTTAATTGAATTAATTGGTAATTAATCTGAGTGACACCCATTATTACAAAAAATTAATTTCTTTCAGATATCATCTGCAAGCCTTTCGTCATCTGTATGTGCTCGCAGTGGAGCCGCGTCTATTTCTGCCACGCGACATTGACACGCGCAAGCTCTGTCTCTGCAACATTTCCGTCTTGGAGATTGGCAGCAAAGAGCTGAAACGTTTGCCGATGGCGCCATGTATGCTACCCGAACTAAGTCGTTTGCAGAAGGTGGTCGTCGATGATCCCATCTATTGGCCGGTCTCATTTGAAAAAGGACGTAATTGGGAACAGCTAGTGTAAGTCAACATTTATTTTTTTTTCTATTATTATATAAAATTGCTATATTATGCTTCGTGTAGTTAACAAAAAAAAAACGTATAATGAATTTTAGTAAAAATGTCTATTTAAAATGATGGTTTTATCACCACAGCAAGGCTTTGGAAGTTTGCGGTTGCATTGACATCAAGAAACGCACTGGCTGCCTGTCGCATCTCGAGGATCCCGATCGTTTGAAGAGCATGTTTGCACAAACATTAACCACCGAACAGTATACGTGCTGGAACATCGATGTCAAAACATTGGAGACATTCTCCAATGATCCATATGTTATTGGCTTCACCGATCGCTTTTTGAGCGATGCCAATGTTGAGCATGTGGGACGCGCTGAATTGCAACGCTATCAGCAGCTTATAATACTATTCTATAGAGCAGTGATCAAGGATAAAATGCATGCTTTACCCATTTATCTGTCCATAGCTGATGTAAGTATTGAATATATTGCTTTAAACGGTGTGGTAAAAATACGTAACCACCAAGTGTGCAGAGATTGAGTTTTTTGCGATATCAATGTTAGATATCTTTAACACTTGCATTATATGAATAGTTTTATCAATACGATCGGCAGATATAGAAGCAACAAATCGAAGTTATATCGTAACGAGAATGATTCGAATACCCGTATCTTAAAACAATTTAAATAAGTTTGATATCAAAATTCTTGAAAATTTTAAATTGAGATCAAATTTTGTGCTTGAACTTCGAAAAATCTTTGATACTACGTAGAAAAATCATTAAAAATTAAATTTTAATCTCTAAACCACTTTGAGAATTGTGCGAGGCTCCGAACCTCGGTTTTATCACCAGAAATGTTTGCAGCAAATCGTAAAAAATGTAAACCCCATATTAATGTTGACTATAGTTACGGTCCCAAGTGTCTGTTACGTTCTCTTATATTAAAGTTTAATATTTATATATTTTCCTTCCACACAGGCTCTCCAAAAACTCACCACCAAACCAACCTCCTACAATGTTTGGCAAATGAAATTGATCGACCTCTATATGCAGTCCAACAAAGTCGAACATATACTCATCTCCAAGGAAATTGTCAATGCATATGTCTATCAATTCAAAAGACTGCTCTACACGTGGCGCACAGCATATGTAACAAATTTGCAAAAATATTTAGAAATGCAAAATTTAAATACAGCCACAATTGCGAATTTGAGCAGCGATGATGTATCAAAAATGTTGGCAGTCATTATATATCATGGAATGCCACCAAATGTTCTCAATTTGATTGAACTCACTGGACGTTTAAATTATATGGGTTGTGTGTTGGGACTGACAAAACTCAAACTAGAACCGTTGGCTATGAATTGTATCATTTATATATTACAACAAACAAGTAACTTTGTTGAGTAGATGGTGTTAAATCAAAAACAAAAACAACAACAACAATTTGTTACAAAGTGTTTACAAAATACTTGGAATTTGTATTTATTAAAGAAGTATTTCAAAAATATAAAATAATAATAGTTTGTATAATTGCATAATATCCTAAAGTATAATTACATAATTTTCTACAATCTACAGAGTAATACAAATCAAATCAACGAAATTTTTAATATGAGATTCGCCATACAATGTGATGTTTAACATTTTTGGAATTTGCCACAGTTTTATTTTTAAGTATAACGTATTTTAAAATGTGAGAATATTGTGTAATTCGTATGTGGTGCAGCGAAATAAGCCGTTCTCGATTACTGTAGCAGTTGCAAAGTGAAGGTGAGCAATTTGAGTTTATTAACCGACTGTGAAAATAGCTTAAAATCATAAAGATATATATGGGGATATTAGTTTTGCAACATCACTAAAACAAAATATAAAATATAAGACAAATTCTTATCATTTTAACAATGAATAAATTTTAAAATATGACACTTTACTATTAAAAACACAAGAAAATTAGGTGCATCATAATTGAAACCATAGTTCGAAGTAACTGTTACAGTTTTTAATAATTTCTGTCAACATTATTAAAGCTTTTTGATGTACAATGTACAGAACTACTTAAAGTTTAGCAAACATATTTGTGTCAGCTTTTAAAAATTTGAATTTAGAATTTGGAAGACAACACTATTTCCTAACAGATATTTACACCTACTGTTGAGTAATTCCGCGCCACCACTAAGAGTCGCGATGTGCAATGTGTGACTGTGACTCAAGTATGCCGTCCTTGACACCACCGGCTGTCCAACGTTTATACAGATACAAAGCAATCAATGGGAATGGCGTCATTATGGCCACGGCAACTGGTATCACAGTGGTCAGATCTGCCTCCGGCTGTGGCAAACTGAAGCGCAATAAAAAGATGGCGATGCCAGTGTTTTGAATGCCTGTTTCAATGGCAATCGTTAAGGCATCGACGGTGTTTTGGCGCAGCGACTTGGCCAGGCACCAGGCCAGTACATAACCCAACCAGGGTAAGGCAAGGCCGCCGACAACAATCTAAAAATATGAAGATTAAAGATATAAATAAATTGCCATATTAATGAATATTATGAATATATGAATATATGAATATATGAATATATGAATATATGAATATATGAATATATGAATATATGAATATATGAATATATGAATATATGAATATATGAATATATGAATATATGAATATATGAATATATGAATATATGAATATATGAATATATGAATATATGAATATATGAATATATGAATATATGAATATATGAATATATGAATATATGAATATATGAATATATGAATATATGAATATATGAATATATGAATATATGAATATATGAATATATGAATATATGAATATATGAATATATGAATATATGAATATATGAATATATGAATATATGAATATATGAATATATGAATATATGAATATATGAATATATGAATATATGAATATATGAATATATGAATATATGAATATATGAATATATGAATATATGAATATATGAATATATGAATATATGAATATATGAATATATGAATATATGAATATATGAATATATGAATATATGAATATATGAATATATGAATATATGAATATATGAATATATGAATATATGAATATATGAATATATGAATATATGAATATATGAATATATGAATATATGAATATATGAATATATGAATATATGAATATATGAATATATGAATATATGAATATATGAATATATGAATATATGAATATATGAATATATGAATATATGAATATATGAATATATGAATATATGAATATATGAATATATGAATATATGAATATATGAATATATGAATATATGAATATATGAATATATGAATATATGAATATATGAATATATGAATATATGAATATATGAATATATGAATATATGAATATATGAATATATGAATATATGAATATATGAATATATGAATATATGAATATATGAATATATGAATATATGAATATATGAATATATGAATATATGAATATATGAATATATGAATATATGAATATATGAATATATGAATATATGAATATATGAATATATGAATATATGAATATATGAATATATGAATATATGAATATATGAATATATGAATATATGAATATATGAATATATGAATATATGAATATATGAATATATGAATATATGAATATATGAATATATGAATATATGAATATATGAATATATGAATATATGAATATATGAATATATGAATATATGAATATATGAATATATGAATATATGAATATATGAATATATGAATATATGAATATATGAATATATGAATATATGAATATATGAATATATGAATATATGAATATATGAATATATGAATATATGAATATATGAATATATGAATATATGAATATATGAATATATGAATATATGAATATATGAATATATGAATATATGAATATATGAATATATGAATATATGAATATATGAATATATGAATATATGAATATATGAATATATGAATATATGAATATATGAATATATGAATATATGAATATATGAATATATGAATATATGAATATATGAATATATGAATATATGAATATATGAATATATGAATATATGAATATATGAATATATGAATATATGAATATATGAATATATGAATATATGAATATATGAATATATGAATATATGAATATATGAATATATGAATATATGAATATATGAATATATGAATATATGAATATATGAATATATGAATATATGAATATATGAATATATGAATATATGAATATATGAATATATGAATATATGAATATATGAATATATGAATATATGAATATATGAATATATGAATATATGAATATATGAATATATGAATATATGAATATATGAATATATGAATATATGAATATATGAATATATGAATATATGAATATATGAATATATGAATATATGAATATATGAATATATGAATATATGAATATATGAATATATGAATATATGAATATATGAATATATGAATATATGAATATATGAATATATGAATATATGAATATATGAATATATGAATATATGAATATATGAATATATGAATATATGAATATATGAATATATGAATATATGAATATATGAATATATGAATATATGAATATATGAATATATGAATATATGAATATATGAATATATGAATATATGAATATATGAATATATGAATATATGAATATATGAATATATGAATATATGAATATATGAATATATGAATTTATGCATTTATGAATTTATGAAAATTTCAAATTATGAGTTTAATTTAATTAATGAAAAAATAAATAAAAAAACGAATGAACCATATGATTATGAATAAATAAATCAAATGAATGATAATAAAAAAATAGAAATTATTTTACCTGCCATGAGAACAGCTCAAAAAGATACAAATTTGTGCCGATCGCAAAAGCAATAATAAAAATTATTAAACACGAAGAGATCGGCTTCAGTAGATGCACTAGTACGCGTGTCACACGCGGCGACCACTTTTGAATGGCCACGCCTATACAAAGCGGCACAATCAACGCTGCTCCAAACATTGCAATTTTTGCATACGGCACACCAAGTGATGCACGATCAAAAATCAATTGTCCCAGTGTGAACAACCACACAGGCATCATGCCGAATGCAGCAAAATTACTAATGGTTGTCATCAACACCGAAAGATTTATGTTGCCGCCCAATATAACCGACCAAATGTTGGAAGCACCACCGCTGGGCGAGACACCAGTGAAGAAGAGACCCAATTGCATTTCAACCGAATGCGGAAAGATCAGATATCCCAAGGCATAGCTCAGCACAGGCATAAGCATAAATTGCGATGCAAAACCAATGGCCGGTCCAATGGGACGTGTGATGAGCACACGTAAAACATTCAAATCCAGTGCAGCACCAAAATTCACATACAACAAGGAAACGAGTAATGCCACTGAACCGGTGAACACATGATCGATGACACGTTGCTTACGTATGATGATCAGTTCGAGCGTATTCTCACTGGGCACTGTGATGTTGGACATTGCATGGACGAGCTCCACATAGATGCGTGTCTTGCCCAGAAATAGGGCATCAATGGAGATGTTGCCGCGCCAGGAACGTGTCAGCGCATCTATGTTATCGGGTAGTATTATGTGATCGACCGTGGCCAGCGTGGGATTTTCACTGTGCAGATGAAAGCTGTACTGGCTCTGCGAGGTGTCGATATCTGTGAAATTGGAAAAACTCATTTTAGAAAAAAGATGTAAGTAATGCAATATTCATGATTATATCTACTATTTCCAATTAAAACCGTTGGGTAAGATTTAGGAGTTGAAAAGGGTCACTGTTTTTGAAATGGGGTTTTAAATGTCATGCTAACTTTTGTAAATATTATCATTAGTAATAATAATAGTTTGGCGTTACAGCTCTGAATAATCTCTCTCACCATTTGAGCTGTGCAGAAACAAAAAATATATATTTCGACTAACTTTTTATACATGGAATGATTTTTAAGTGATGAAATCATATTCAGCTCACAATAAACGCAATTAAAGATATTTAAAATGTCGGTACAATGAACTCATGAAATGATTTCACATATTTATCAAATTTATGAATTTCGATTTTATTTCAAATATTCTTATTAGTTATCAGGGGTAAAATTATGTTTTCCGTGTTTCAAATTTCATATTTTTTGGAATACATGTCGAAATATTTCTATTATCACTCTAAGTTTCAATACCAGATGTCCTAAGTATACAAGTAATCTAATTTGTAAGTTTCGTTGATCGAGTATTTCTGATTTTCCTATAATCTTGATTTCTACAGAAAGACAGACATCGCGCAATCACCTCAGAAGGTGAATATAGTTATGAATTTCATATTTGTTTGACTACCTGTCAACTCCAACAACACCTCGACTTGTGTGTCCATGTGCACCTGCGTTGTGTTCGGCGTAAAGCGCGCCTGCCAGCCAACTTTGCCGACCCTTGAGCCCGGTGTTGCTGCCAACACTTGTTGTTGTTGCTGTTGCGCCCAAGCCGCTGTTGACGTGTCCATTACAAGCAATAACATGCAAATTGCAGCAAATAGTTGAACTTTCAATGAATTCATTGTCTTACTACGGAATGACTTGAGCGATCTACGCAAATTTTTAATTTCTTAATTTTGTGAAAATGCGATTAATCTCGCTTATCTCCCGCAAAGATAATGTTCATCTGTTATCTTAATTAAAGTCCTATGTTTTCGATAACAATTTCAATTATTTGTTCACTTTATTAAATAAATCGTATTTTTCATTAGAAGTGCTTCTTTTTTTTCAAGTGCTTATTACTGTAGATCACTCGTTGATTGTATATGCTATGCATTCCATGCAATTGATAGCAGATGTAGTTGTTACAAACTTTCTAAAATGTGTCGCACAATTTATTTTTTTCTTTATACTCTCTTTCATATGCACTTTAGTTATATGTTTTATATTTAAAATATTTAAATAGTGCAAAATATTCGACGCATTTACAAATGCAAATCACAATCAGAAACCGACAAAGTGCGTCGATAAAAATAAACACTGCAACTCAAGTTATTTATTGTAATGGAAAAATACCTTTGTTGTGAGTGGAACGAATGAATGGAATTAGTAAAAGTTTTTGAACACCACCATTATCTACAAAAAAAGAAAGTAGTAAATGTAAAAACTTATTGAAATGATCTTTAAAAAATCTAAGGCCCGCTTTTAGGCTTTTGAAATTTAATACGATTAGCATGCTTCCTGTTAGTTTACCATAGCATCTTCTACACAATTCCTAGTCTCACCTTCGCGTTGATGAACCCCGTTCACCCAAGCAACCAGCTGAAAATCGGATTTCAATCCGGGTGGGAGTTCTGTTCGGGAACAAACGAGACAGAGATATTGGTCTCCAATAGTGGTGGTTTTGAGTTGGATTTGAAACCCGCCATGCAAAAAAGACAGTCAGCGAATACAGATAACATGCTTCGAATACCGTACCGAAAACACAATGATAACCCATTTACGAATATGCAGCTTGAACGTGCGAACCATTTATAGGGAAGCTGCCACTATACAGCTGGTTGATGTCCTCGAAAAATACAAGGTTGACATCACCGCAATCCAAGGAAATGCGTTGGACATCTACTACAGCTACCATGCGAAGAAGCGTGAAGTTGAATGTGGATTTGTTTTCAAGATAGTTTGCAAGAGACTCCGCCACCTTGTCTCTAGGTTCACATCCGTGAACGAACGACTGGCAATAGTCCACATCAAGGTTTAATATTTTCACATCATCCTAATTTGTGCGCACGCTCCGACGAATGAGAAGGACGACAATGGGATGAGGCTTATGGACTTCGCCGCAGCACGAAATATTGTAATTAGTAGTACTAGTAGTACTCAATATTTACAAGGCCACGTCACCTGATCAGAACTTGCGCAACCAAATTGATCACGTTGTGATTGACGGGAGATGTAAGTACGGTCGATCCGAAATGCCAACATCGACTCGGATCACTTCCTTGTAGCAGCCAAGGTTCGCACACGCTTATGCGCTGCGAAAATTGTACGGAAATCCACACAAAGAAAGCTCAACGTCGGCAAGCTGCACACACAACAAACCGAACAAGCTTATGCCACTCGACCTGCGAAAAGCACTCCCCATCTCGATGATATATGTGGACAAACGTCTACCGCTCAATGCGTAAGTGCCGAAGAGGTGCATGGCTTCCAACGCCATCCCTCCGGAATAAGTGTTATGACGAAGAGTGTCGCGGAGCTACCGCAAAGAAATATGCTGCATGTTGAGCCTGTAAGGACGAAGACAGGATTATGGAGGGAACACTTCTCTCAACTGCTAGCCAGCAATGAGGACAATAACTCTGTCACTAGAGAAGACTGCCCGAGAACCGTAGCCAGACTATGATGAGATTTGCACAGCCATCTACTGGCTGAAAAACAACAAAGCCGTAGGCACGGATGGTCGACCTGCTGAGTTGTTTAAGGCCGTAGGCGATGAGCTCACAACGAGCATGCATCAGCAGAATGTGGTCAGAAGACAGCATGCCAAGCGAATAGAATTTCAGTGTACTCTCCCTAATCCATAAGAAGGTGGATCCCAGGCCACCATGCCTGAGTTCGGTATACTTGCGAAATTTATAAGGCTTTGCATGATGACCCTGAGCGACAGAATTTGGGACAGCCTCTCCGATACTACCGAACGATGTTTCAGACAAGGTGATTCCCTATCGTGTGACTTCTTCAACCACATAATGGAGAAGATTGTAAGAGATGCCGAACTCCATCACTATGCCACCATCTATATGTCATGCTGCTCGGGTATGCTGATGATATTGGGCAGAGTACACGAGCAATCAGTGCAGCATTATGCAGTTTAATGGGTCTTACGGTGAACGAGAACAAGACAGAGTACCTGGTGTCAACCCGGCGTCATGGGCAGTGAATTTAAATAATTTATATGGATATGTTTACGAGATATCGGCCAATAAGTTTTTACCAAGCACAAATATTTGCAAATATATGTGACTACCTTATACTACATAAAAGACAACATCCTTTTTTATGGCAAAACAAAACTTTAAATTTGATTGAACATATCTAATTAAGTCTTAACCTTATCATCATGAAAATTTTACTTAAGATATAATAATTTTATATGCTTTTTTAAAACATTTTTAAGAATATATATTATAAAGTGAGATATAACTGTTTTATTCAAAGTCCCTTTGCTGTCGTAAACATATACTTCGCCGGGGAAAAAATAAGTAAGGGTTAAAAATACGTATAAATAATTCATCCTAACCTAAATTTTAACTTTGGACTTTAAAAACTTTTCTGCAGGGGGTCAAAGTAAAAAAAAATAAAAAATTTTAACTTTGACCAGTGTTGCCATATTAGTTAAATATATTTTGGATAATTTTTCTCTTTTAAAAAATTCTCAGTAATGTTATCTATCTCAAATATATACTGTTACTGAAGGAGAAAAATTATTACGGAGATTTGCAGATAAGTCCAATTTTCAACATTATAATTTTATATATACTAAACCATGTAGCGCGGTAGCTCCGTGGTTAGTGCGTTGGACTGCAAGCCGAAGGGCCCCGGTTCAAACCTGAACTGGGGCTAACAACATCTTTTCGTAGAAACATTTTTCTATACCGCGCTATACCACTCGGCAGTATTTGGCAAACCTACGAGAGTAAAACATTGCCTATGAAAAGCTCTCACCCGCCGTTCGGATTCGGCAATAAACTGTAGATCCCACCACTTTGAGTAAAATATAACACGCACAGCTCAAAATGGTGAGAGAGCTCGGCAAAAGTTCTTATAGGACAGTAGTGCCAAACTATTATTATTATAAATCAGTAGCGATATTTAAAAACGGGTTTCAGTGTTTGATTTATGTATAAATTTTCTTCTTCTTGAAAAAAAAAATCATGTTCATGTCTATATCTAAAGAAGATATTTTCTCAACTGATCACATTTTCTTTAGATCTTAATGTAAGCTCTTCATAAACAAAAGAATTTTTAAAATCGGATAACTTTTGGATTTTTTTACAATTTTTTAAAGATTTTTAATGAAATAACCATTGACGATACAATTTCAAAACTTAAGTTCTCTCTCTATACAAAACTTTTTAAATTTCTAAAATCGCTTGAGTGGTTCCGAAAATAATGAATTTCACCCGATTTAATAGCGTTTGCGCACACTGTACAGCATCGCTTTTAAAGAATAAACTATTCAAGAGAAAATGTTCCAAAATATGAACTAAACTTTGCAGTCCGTTTTATCAACATGGTAACTAAGATATGCTTTGGACTCTTCAATTTAATACAATTTAAGAATTAAAAAAATGCAGTTCCTTACAAAATCTATGTTGAAACAATCGGTTAACAAATGATGCCATCACATTTTTTCAATGGATATGCCATATTATAGAAGCCAAAGGAGCTGCTACTAAAAAGAGTTTTTAGTATACGCCAAAATTACTTTTCAAAGACTTTTTCCTAACTTAATATGAAGCCTTAAAGGACGAAATTTGAATTTAGTATGTATCGAGGAAATATAACTTTTACCATTTCCTTTTAAGTCATCTCCAAACATGATTAGTACCATATTTAAAGAAAGTTTTCAGATATGTTAAGGATTGAAAAAAGATATATAGGGATCAATAAATCAAAATGCTCCGAATTAGGTTATTACTTTATATATTAGGATAATATTAATGATTTTAAAAAAGCGATACAAGGGATTACTGTTTTTTTTATTCATTTTATATTAAAAAAACGTCCGGATAGATGGGGAATATACCTTATGAACCTAAAATTATAGAACAAACATTTAGTCGATGATTTTTGTTTAGGTTACACCAGGACATAAAAACACTAATAAATCGCTGATTCCAAGAACATTTTCTTGCTCTGTCTCCTCTGTTTTTTAAGACCTTTTTTTAATAATGTAAAAAAAATATTGATCGACATGTTTACGGATCGCTTTAATCAGTTTTTTAGCTCTCCCAAAAAATGTGTTTTTGTAAATAGACTGTATTAAATAAAAGCCGTCGATATGTAGCTTTTTAAAAAGGTTTTGTCGTTGACGTGGTTTTATTTTTGAAATTTGAATTTTAAATTGTATACATCTATTACAGCCATGTCAAATTCGAATTTTCTAATGTGATATTTCCTCATACGTATTCTCGATTTACGCAGTCGTTTTTTTTGTTTATTAATTTACGACACGCCCCTAAAACATACGAGTTCCACGTCATATTTTCGATAACCATGCTTAATAACAGACTACATATTTTTTTATTACAAAAATAACTATAAAAAATATTATCAAATTTAAAGATCACAAGTTCACGGTCATATTATAAAAATGCGTAATTAAAAAAAAAAACAGATTTTTATAAAAATTATTAAAACAATGTGAAAAAATCGATATGTCACATTTTACTTGTTAAAAGTAAAAAAACCATGGCGACATATAACTAAAACTATTAAAACAAAAAAAAAACTGTATAAATTTGTTGTAAAAATGTAACACTTTATTTATTTTATACACTTTATAAGCTTAAAATGCGCGCACATCCTACTACAATAATTCGAATCACATAGCCGCCAGCCAATTAACAAAAAATTAAATTAAATCATAGAAAAACTTAAGCCAATCTCACGATCTCTTAGTATCTGTAGTGATCGGGCTTGAAGGGACCAGTCTTGGGCACACCCAAATATTTTGACTGTTTGTCCGTCAATTTGGTCAGCTTAACACCCAATTTCTCCAAATGCAAACTGGCCACCTCTTCGTCGAGAATCTTGGGCAAGACATGTACGCCAACGCTGTAATTTGCGGTCTTGGTCCACAATTCGATTTGTGCCAAAACTTGATTGGTGAAAGAGTTGGACATAACAAAACTGGGATGTCCATGGGCACAGCCCAAATTGACGAGACGTCCCTCGGCAAGCAAAATAATGTGACGTCCATTGGCCAAAGTGTAACGATCAACTTGTGGCTTTACGTTCACCGATTCCTTGGCATTCGATTGCAACCAGGCAACATCGATTTCACAATCGAAATGTCCAATATTGCAGACAATCGCATCGTCGTTCATGTTGAGGAAATGATCACCAGTGATGATGCCCTCACAACCGGTGGTGGTGACAAAAATGGTAGCCTCTTTGCTGGCTTCCTCCATTGTTGTTACCTCATAACCTTCCATGGCTGCTTGCAAAGCATTGATGGGATCGATTTCGGTGACAATGACACGTCCGCCGAAACCCTTTAGTGCCTGGGCACAACCTTTGCCAACATCACCGTAGCCAGCGACACAGCAAACTTTGCCGGCGATCATGACATCGGTGGCGCGCTTAATGCCATCGATGAGGGATTCACGGCAACCGTACAGATTGTCGAATTTGCTCTGAAAAATAATAAAGTCAAATGGGTGTGTTTTTAATAAATGTATAACACATTTCTTTTTTTAAATGATTAAACAATAAATAAAAACATTTCAGTCCACATAAAATAAATATGGTCTAGTTTATAACAATAATGCCAATTCAATTTTAAAATGATTCTCATTTAGTTATTGGTTTTTTATATTCGATTCTTCAAAATTCAATATAAAATTTTGGGTTAAAGGAACTGATTCTATGAAAATTACATAGATATGGATCATTTTATGGATCCTTTTCAAAGACTATTATGTGGTATATTTTTTAATTATTTTATACTCTTTTTTCGACATTTTTGTGAACTATTGTGTAGACTTTTTTGTAGACTACTGTAGGCAGTTTTGTGGACTATTTTGTAGACTAGTTTGTGGTCTATCACTGGACTATTGTAGACTGTTTTGTAGACTATTTTGTTGACTATCAGTCGACTATTTACTGAACTATTGTAGATAGTTTTGTGAACTATTTTGTAGACTATTTTGTTGACTATTTACTGGACTATTTTGTAGACTATTCTGTGGACTATTATGTAGACTATTGTGTAATTATTTTGCGGACTCTTTACTGGACTATACTATTCAGTTGTGTGGACTATTTAGAGGTCAATCATTGGACTATTATAGGCAATTTTGTAGACTGTTTTGTGGACTGCTTTGTGGACTATTTTGTAGCCTATTTTGTTGACTGTTTTTTGGACTATTGTGTTGACTATTTACTGAACTATTGTTAACAGTTTTGTGGACCATTTTGTAGACTATTTTGTGGACTATTTACTGGACTATTCTGTAAATTAGTCTGTGGACTATTAACTGGACTATTATGTAGACTATTGTGTAATTATTTTGTGGACTTTTTACTAGACTATACTATACTGTTATGTAGACTATTTTGAGGTCAATCAGTAGACTATTGTAGACAGTTTTGTAGAATGTTTTGTGGACTATTTTGTATACTATTGTGTTGACTGTTTTTTGGACTATTGTGTTGACTATTTACTGAACTATTGTATACAGTTTTGTGGACCATTTTGTAGACTATTTTGTGGACTATATTGTGGACTATTTTATAAACTATTCTGTGGACTATTATGTAGACTATTGTCTAATTATTTTGTGGACTCTTTACTAAACTATATTATACAGTTTTGTGGACTATTTTGAGGTCAATCAGTGGACTATTGTAGACAGTTTTGTAGACTGTTTTGTGGACTATTTTGTAGACTATTGCTTTGACTGTCTTTTGGACTATTGTGTTGAGTATTTTGTGGACTATCAGTCGACTATTTACTAAACTATTGTAGACAGTTTTGTGGACTATTTTGTAGATTATTTTGAGGTCTATCAATGGACTATTGTGGACTGTTTTGTGAACTATTTTGTAAACTATTCTGTGGAATATTAACTGGAGTATTTTGCGGATTATTTTGTGACTAATTTTGTGGACTGTTTTGTGGACTATTTTTGACTAATCTGTATACACTTTTTTTTAGATTATATTGAAGACTATTTGTGTACTATTGTTCTGATTTCTGTTGTGTAGACTTTTGTGTAGACTATTTTTTTGGGCTTTTGTGTAGACTATTTTGTGGACTATCAATGGACTATTTTAGAATGTTTTGTTTGACTATTTTGTAACTATTCTGTGGACTATTTTGTAGACTATTAACGGGAGTATTATGTAGACTATTTTGTAACTAATTTTAACTATTTCGTGGAGTATTGTACAGACAGTTTTGTGAACTATTTTGTAGTCTATAGTGTATATTATGTTGTAGACTATTTACTAGATTATTGTAGACAGATTTGTGGACTATTTTGTAGACTGATTTGTGGACTATATGTAGTCCACATAGTCTACAACATAGTGTATATTATGTTGTAGACTATTTACTAGATTATTGTAGACAGATTTGTGGACTATTTTGTAGACTGATTTGTGGACTATTTTGTAGAAAATTTTGTATACTATTTTTGAACTATTTGAAAACTGTTTTATGGACTATTAAATAGATTATTTTGATGTTTATTTTGTGAACTATTTGAGGATCGTTTCATGGACTATTTTAAAGACTACTTTGTGTAATATTTTGAGACTTATTTTTGTAGACAATTTTGTTTTCTCTTTTTTGCTGTAGTTTATTAACCAAGCTATTTTTGAAAACAGCAACTATTTCAAAACCGCTGCTATTTTAGCCTCTGCTTTTTTTTATTTTATCAACTAGGCTGTGTTTGAAATTGTGCTAAAATTCAAATTTTAAACAGGTTGAAAATGTAGAAAAATAAAAATAAAATAGCCAGATATTTTTAAAAACAGCCGCTGCTTTTAAAAATTAGGTTGGTTGAAAAACGACAGCATTTATGTTAAAAATTATAATTTTTAGCTATTGTTAATATAAAAAAACAACAAAAATGTAAACTCCAATAATACCTTAGTCACTGAATCGTTGACATTGATGGCTGGCACACCGAGGCGACCCTCCTTGAACATTTTGTACAAGTTGTGCACACCTGTGGTGGTCTCCTCGCTCAGACCACGAATGTCCTTCAGGTATGCGGGGTACTTCTCGTGCACCAAGTTGGTCAAATCGCCACCATCATCAAGAATCATATTGAGGGGTTGGCCATCCTTGAAGACGAGCGTCTGCTCAATGCACCTAAAGTGTTGAAGAAGATGTGCTTTTTTTTATAACATAAAAAAAAGTAATAATTTTTGCAATTAATACTAACCAAGCGTATTCCTCATCAGTTTCACCCTTCCAGGCATAGACGGGCACGCCGGTGGCAGCAATAGCAGCGGCGGCATTGTCTTGTGTGCTGAAAATGTTGCAGCTGGACCATTGTACCTAAAATGTGGCATTGGCACAAAGAAAAAAAAGGAAATAAAAACAATGTTTATAAATGCCAACGTAATACGGAAATAGTAGCACGTTATCTATGGACCGTATGCTTAACCTTAACCTGTGCTTATCGCCAATGCTTTCACAACATCAAGAAAGGTTTGTTTTTTGAACAATTAAATATTTTTTAGAAAATTTCTAAGCATTATTGTGCGAGATAAGACAATTGACCCCCAGCTTCGATGGAGCAGTTGTCAACAGATTTTTTAAAGTATTTTTTTTTTTCTTATTTATAGAAGTAGTAGAATAATTTGACGTAAATTTTTAAATATTTTTTTTTAATTTTTATTAATTAATATTTTAAATTGAAATTAAAACGCGATCAATTCGAAAAATTTTAAAAATATATTATCACGAATTCAAAATAGTAATTTTTTGATTTTCTAACTACGTATATTATTCATTATTATATTTTTATATAAAATACTTTTATGAATACGAATTTTGTGTTTGCATTTAATATTTAATCAATTTTCTAAATCCAAATTTAAGAAATAATAGAGAAAAAGGTTTCAAAAAATATAATGGGTTGATTTTGACTGAATATTCCTTTTTTTTTTGACCTCGTAAAGTTTTCAAAAAAATTGAAATCAAAATTTGGAGGCTCCTTTTTAAAATATAAAAATTAAAAAACTTTACAAATTTAGTTAAAAAAATCTACAAATATAGTTTAATAAAAAATGTTCGAGATATTTTGATGTAATTCGAAAATTTTGTCTTATTTAAAATAATAATTTTGTCACTGTTCTCATCTGATCCCACTTAATCTATTCATTTTACCCACCCAATTGCCACATTCAAAAAGAATAATCAGTGCCCTCATTGAACACTTACCTCAGCGCCCAACTCCACGAGGGTCTCGATAAGCACCGCCGTCTGCACGGTCATGTGCAGGCAACCGGCAATGCGTGCGCCCTTCAGCACCTTCGATGGTCCGTACTTCTTGCGGCAGGCCATGAGTCCGGGCATCTCGTTCTCGGCGATGATGATTGCCTTGCGGCCCCATTCGGCGAGTTTGATATCAGCTGCAAGCAGAGAAGAAGAACAAGCAAGATACGGTTAAAAACAATGCGTCTCTCTAACCTCACAAACGGAGGCGTGCGAATATTTGCTGTTGCTGCTCGACGTTATTTACTATTTTTAACGCATGTTATTATATGGCATTAAGGTTCGCTGATAATACGTTAATGCAATTTTTTAAATAGTTTTTTTTTTATTTAATGTATTTCATTTTATCTTTTACAACTACTACTCACCAACTTTGTAGGCGGGCTTCGACATTTTGCGCAATTTATATTTTCAGTAAACTGTAAATTGAGAAAAAATTTTAAATTTTTTTATTTAATTCATGAACAATTGTTTAAATGTTGGTAAGAAATAACGCACCACACGAGAAACTCCAACGGATGCAACAAGCCGGCTGCGAGGAAAGTAAAAAAGTGACTGAAAGATTTGCGCGACTTGCCAACTATTTATAAAAGTCGCGATGCCCTGTTTCAGGGTTGCAGTGTAGCAAACAAACTAAAAAAAATAAAACGTACAGAATTTTTATAAAAGAGATTAGTTTAAAAATGTCACACGTTAGTTTTAAAACAATATGAGTTTAAAATTTTTATATATATGAATTATTTGCTTAAACTAATATTTATTCATTATGTTCCAACAATTACATTGAATCAACGAAAAAATGTTAATGAAATTTTATACATTTTTTAGTTAAATTGACATATGGTTTGTGAAATCAACAATATTTATTCATTTTTGAGGAATAAATATTTAACGAATCAATTATCATTTTAACTGCACAAGGAGATGTTAAGTTAAATTAATTTGGAAGGTTTTTTTCGATGTACTCTTTTGGAAGAGAGACGACATCTAACTGACTAACGCCCAGAGGCGCGATTCTGTAACTTATTAACGACAAATATCGATATCGTTAACTAACAACAATTGTGGCATGCAGAAGTGATCGTCATAAAAAAATGTAAATTTTAACGATATTTGTCGTTGAAAATAGTTAACGATATCGATTTTTGTCGGTAATAAGTTACAGAATCGACCTACAGGTCATGGCTAAATTCTATTGAAAGTTTTTCGTTAAAATTAAAATATTTTTTTTTATTAAAATTGACGAAATTTGTCAATAAAATAATTATACTTAAAACTGATAAAACTGTCTTTAATATAAACATTGTCGTAAAAAATGGTCATGGACAGTTTCTGTTGATCTTATAGTGAATTTTAATAGCAAATTTGGTTATTTAGTATTACTTACTTAGATTAATCGGTGGTTTTAAACCATGCACAATGTTTTTGACAGACAAATTTGAGATGCGCTCTTTACGAACTGCAGTCTACGCTCTTTGTTTTTTTCTTATTTATTATATAAACTACAACAGAACCATCACTTGTTCCTCTATTTTTACTTAAATTTTAATACGATTTAATTGTACATTTTTATATAATTATTAACACAAATAAAATTCTTTATTTTATAATTCGTAGTTGTCACCTACTACTAATTCACAAAGTTGGCAACACATTTTTGCTTATTTGTAATTTCTCATTATTCAGCACAGGGTGGTTGCATGGTTCGTGTATTAGCTTGAGCTAAATTTAAGTTTTTGTTTGGTATTAAAAATATTTTATTTATTTCAGTGAAATCGGAACATAGACATGTTTTGGTGTCTGTTCTCGTAAATCTCGAAATCATGTCATAATTGCAAATAAATTGTTTAAGAACTGAGTTTCCGACTAGAATTTTATTACTGCCAAATATCGTAGTAAAAATTTTATTAAAATTTAAAATTATCAAAATATTTTTTATTTGCATTGTGTTGTGTTGTGTGTAACTTTTAAAAACATGTTTTTAGCAAATACATCCATGCTTTTAAAGCAAATATACACACCCATTCAATATCTATTTGTTCCTTTTCCTTAGATCTAGTTTTAAATTTTTAACCAAATTTCAAATTAATATATATAATTATTTTATAGAAAACACATTATAAAAAATGTGTATTAACAATTTATATACTATTTAATATTAATTCACATGTCTTATGTGAAGTGAAAACAATCATTGCCTGTATAAAAAGGCTTGACAAAGCTCCCACCAATGGAATTCCTTAAAGATAGCTGTATCGTAGAACTTTTAGTTAAAATAACAGCTATTATAAAGCTAACATCAATAAAAAGCTTTTAAAGACCTTACCCTGCTATTATAAACCATATTTACATCTATTATACAGCTGATTTTCTGAAAATACATGAACAGCGTTACCAATAATCAAAAAATAATGTCCAACTTAATAGTAGTCGACTTTTGACATATATTTGTAAGGAAGATTTGTCAAAAAGCCGACTTTTTGTATAAGCTGTGCATTACATTTTGATTATTGTAACACTGTAATAAAACAGAACGTTTATGAAATTCATGCCACAATATTCAATATACTCAAAAATACCATAAAATTTAATAAACTTGCAATAAAATTCTTAGTATTTTTTAAATTTGAAATATATGGATATTGGTGCGAAATGTATGTCACAACAGCAATGAAAATTGCGGGACATTTGTAGTAAAACTATTGACTTGTCAAAATAATTTGACATTTGACTACTATAAATAAATCTAATGTGTATAAAAGACGTCAACTATTCTAAATTATAACACTTTGATGACAGTATCGCTACACAGAAAAAAATAATGTATTCAAATTAAAAATATTAATGTATTTACTAATTAATTAATTGTATTTACACATTTTTTAATTAAAATATTAATAGGAATTAATTTAATATAATTTCAATACAACTAAATCTTTAATAGTATTAACTAGTTTTATTTGTTACTTTTGATTTATTTATTTTCTTAAATTGCAACACTGTTTTTTTCTTCTGGATTTCATTTTGTTTTTTGTTTGTGCGTCTCGTGCGTCGGCGGCGTCGTTCAGTTTTTTATAACATTATTTTCTTCTACGTTGCTATTTTAGAACAGGATATTGCATTATTTAGTGTATGTTATGGTATTAAAGCATTAATTAGCTTCAATTTTTTGCTGTTTACACACTTTTTTGCTGTGTGTATTAATCATTATTTTACCAATTTAAAATCTTCAAGTTACATTTGTTGGCAGCGTTGCCAGAATGATGATTTTTTGCACCCTTATGACGATTTTTCTTTTCAAATGACGATTTTTTAACAATTTATGTTAGTTTTTTTAATTTGTGTCGGTGAATACGGGATCGAATTCCGCGACCGACCAATTGATTAGAGAATGTATTTTATTTCAAATGTTTAAAAAACATCTAAAAACTCATAGCTTAGATAGTAGTAACATGGAACGGATACTTTCCAAACAAAATTTAAATTATGATTTGATGCAGTAAGCTATTGTTGATTATTTTTAATACGCAGATTCGAAAAATGTTCTTAGTTTTGTCCAATTGGCTCTTATTTTTCAGATTAATCACATTTTAAAATGTCCCATTATTTTGCACATTTTTTATTTTAGCAACAAAAGACAAACTTGAAAATATCTTTTCGTATTTATTCTCAGACAACATGACACAATTTGGAGATATACGCAAATGAAATTTTAAAATTTTCAAAAAATTACATATTTTTAAATTAAAACAAATAGGTAAAGGCAATACAAATTTTACAAAAAAATATTTTTTTTTGATTTTAAATTATTACTTGAAAAGAATGCTTAAAAAATTGTTGTGTTAGTTGTGTTTTTTATGTCTAATACCGAAAAGATAATTTTATTATTTTCTTATAATGGAATACTTAAAAAAATAAGGGCATAATAATAGGAAATGTTCATTGTTACCTTATTTTATCTATATTATAAAGTAAACATATTAAACGAATGTTTTTATTTTTTCAAATGACGACTTTTTTTTACAAAATTACGATTTTTCCTCTTTCATAGTTTTGACGATTTTTCCAGTCAAATGACGATTTTTTTGTAGTGTTTTTACGATTGTTTGGGTAAATCTTCTGGCAACGCTTTTTGTTGGCTCAACCAAAAAATCTCCCGTATTCTTAAATATTTTTTTGGAAAACGGCAACACTGTAATCACGAATGAGCAGCACAAAACGCACAACAAATATTGAGTGCTTTGGCGTCTCGATACTTGCAAGAGCAGTGAGTAGGTCATAACGATTTCAAACGCCGCGACGCGTGGTAGTCTCTTTCTGGGCTCTGTTGGTCTGTGTCTGTTAACGGATTTCGGTGCAAGTGTTTTGTAGGCGCTACGAAGACAAACCAACTGTGTTGTGCATAAAAACCGAGAAATAAATTCGATTTATTATAAATAAGTGCATATTTTATTCGTTTTAAAAGTGCAACAATAAATTCAATTAAACAACGAACATATTTTAATAACTCTTGTTAAAGAACTGGGCACCGCGCCCATATTTAATACGTATTCATTTGCAACATTTCAACGGCAAATTAATTACAGAAAAGGTATACAAAAAAAATCAAGAAAGTGAATCAAAATTTTATAGAAACAAGAAAAAAAACATTAAAGGAATTTTACAGTGTGTGTTGTGTGCTTGTGTTTTATCCTTTTACAGAGTACCTCCTGTTTCCTCGTACTACAACAAAATTCCACATCGTCGTATTTCAGTTGGTATCTGCCAACGTCGACGTCAAAACACGAAGCAGCGCACAAAAAAGAAGCGCAAAAGAACACTTTTTGCGCAATTTTAACTCAATTTAATATCTCTTTGCTCACCTCTCACCTGTGAGTGAGTGAATCGTTGTGCATGCGCGCTCTTTCACTTCGAGGGTTTGTTTGCCTTAGGGTTGCCAATACATTATAAATTATCAAATTTGTATACTATGTGTTTTGATATAAAATATATCACCAAACAAATATTAATGTTTCAAGCCTACTTTATAAATGAAAAAAAGTTGATTTTTAAAATATTATCAGCTTTTTTGATCATTTTGTAATTTATATATCAAAAAGCTGTTATTATATTTAAATTCTTCTTTAATTCATTGATTGTGTTAATGTTTATTCGAAAATATGCAAACTATGCTATTTAAAAATAAAATTTTTAAAAATATTACCATAAATATTTTAATTTCACCAAAAACTTGGTAATTCTATCAGATATATCTAGATATATATTCGAAAAACATTAACATTTTATTTAAATTTGTTTTTTTTTTTCATAAAAAAATATAACCATTTGCTTTGTCTTGTACTATTTATATTCTAAATAATCTAATTTACAATTAATGAATCCTCTGTCATCCTGAACAATAAATTCTTACTGTACTAATATTCACTAAACAATTACAAAAAATGTACAATAGTTCGATTCAAATTGTAACTTGGATCGAAAGTTGGAATATTTTGAAAAATAGAATTCAAAATAGTTTGATTAAATGTTTAATTTTAATGAGAACGCCTTTTTAGCTTTGTTGTTAATTTGTGGGTCTACTCCAATATAAAGTATTTGATAATATGTACAAAAAATTTTGAATTTGTATGCTGAAAAACGAAATTTCAAATTGCACGACTGTTGGCATTCCTAATTTTGTCCATTTGACTTTCGTCAAGTACTTCAATTGAGACAGCATCAGAAATCATCAAACTACTTATGTGGTGTGTGTGTGTTCTATGTTTTGCATAATAAAAAACATTTATTATTGTAACTTTCATAAACAAAATATAAACTTCGTTTAATAAAATAAAACTATATATAGCAACAAATAAAATAAACTGAACAATTGGGATTTCATAAAATACAATAAAGGTAAGTGAAAATTGTTTTTTTTCTATATTTATATTAAAATCATTCATTAAAACTCAAAAACTCGTTTATAAAGCTGACTTTTATTTAATTACAAATATATTTAAATTAAATACATTCTAAATTGTTTTGCAAAATAGAAATATTTCAAAAGTTTTTATTTATTTATTTCGATATTATGATAACTTAATATAATAAATATTAAAATCATTATATATATTTTTTTTTTATAAATCAAAAATTATTCAATTTTTGCATTTGAAAAATGTAGGAAACACTGACACAAGAGTTTCAAATGGAAGAAGTGAAAAAATCTGACAGGTGGTGGGATGAGTAGCATAGAATGAACGCAAAGATGCGAAAGTGTGCAAAAGGATTTTTTTTTCTTTTTAGGGATGCCACGTAAAAACATTTTTTAATTATTTTCATAGTTTGTTTTTAAATTGGGGGATATCCCATTTTGTATTCAGTTTTACGATGAAAATAATTTTTACTTTTAGCTCTCCTAAAAATTTATTTATAATGAACAATATTTTGTACTAAAATAAATTTATTTTCATAAATATTTTATTTGTCAAATTTGTATGTAACTATTCATTTAACGATATAAATACTTTTTATTTTTACTTCTACCCTACGGGTAAACGAACTGATATTAAATAATTTATACATTTTTTATTATTCAATGCAAAATATTTTGTACTGAAATAAATAAATTTTTATAAATATTTTATTTTATAATTTGTACAACTCGGAACGTTAGTTGTTCTGTTTTTTTTTTCGTCGTGAATAATAGAGTTCGAATAGCGGTCCAAATAATGGAAAAAAGTTATAAATGAAAATGTTCTATAATAAATTGTATAAATTTTTAATAGACAAATAGGAAATCCTATTTTATAGGTAATTAAAATGATTTGTATTCTGCTAAATAACTTATTTTCCCATATCACTAATATGTTGATAAAATTCGATACTTTTTCATTAGAAGAACTATTAAAAGCAAATGTTAATTTTGTCTTTAAACTTACTTTTTGTGTACAACAATTAGTTTAAAGCATAAAATAATAACATATATGCAAAAAATATATATTTATGAATATCAACCATTTCATCATAGTTTTCTTTCTTTAAAAGTAAAATTTCACTTCAAAAACTCTCTATTTTTCTTTTTTAATATTTAAACCAAATAGAGCGGAATTGGGCATCAGAAGAAATTAAGTTGTTTTACCTTATTATGATAATAATAAAAAAATATTAATAAGATTATCTTTAATAGTTTGATTTCGAACAATACAAATCTTTGTCGTAAAAGTAAAACTTGGCAAATAGATTTTAAAAATATCAATGATGGACTGGACTAACAAAACGCCTTTTCTAGCAACCGACAATATCAACATTTGTACATGTTAATCTTGTGAATAGTAAGGTGAAACACCATAATACCGGCCTACTACTCTATTCCACTCTATTTTTTTAAAACTCACTAAAAAGAATGGGAGAGTTTTTGAAGTAAATTTGTAATTTTAAAGACAACTATGACGCGTTGTTTTATATATTTATATTTATAAACATGACTAGAAATAGTAGGTATTAAAATCTTTTATTTTTTTTATTTGCTTAACAAAAAATGAAATATATTAATTCATTTGATTTTTATTTTTTTTTTTTCTAATTTTTCTGCATTTGTGTTTTAACATTGATTTATTAGAATATATTATTTTATAAGAATAATTTTGTTACCTTATTTTATTATATATATTTTTTAATAACATCTCGATTTTACATAAATGTAAGATCAGGTTTCATTATGTGGACTTTAGTTCAGGATTCTTTGTAAAGGATGGATCGGGTTGCCTTACGTGGATTTGAAACTAGAATTACCCAAGTCGACACTAATCAAGATCATTCCAGGTGGTCTTTGGTCAGAGCTGGAAAAAATTCGGATTTTTTTAAAAATAATTCACTCCACCGGATTTTTTTTTTTTTTGGATTTTATTGGATTTTATTGTTTATTTTTGGATTTTATGGGATTATTTTTTTTAAATAAGAGAATTTCAATGTGATATATCGGATTTTAAAGTTCTTCCTTCCCCACCTTTCCTGCCGAGAACTGCTGTATAACCTTTGGTTAAAACATACTTTGTGGGAAAAAATTCAGCGTCTTGGATGTGGAAGCCGTTCAATAAAATCCAAAAAAAAAAAATCAAAAAAAAGTCAAAAAATCATGGATTTTTTTAAGTGGATAAAATCCGAAAAAATATGGATGGATTTTTTTTTAGAGTGGAGTGGATAACCTAGCCCTGTCTTTGGTAGTGATCCCTTTTCGTATTCTGATCAAGGACGGTTGCGAAATAAGCCTAACCTTAACAATTATCCACTCGGGAAACTTGGCAACTCTGTTTTTTTTTTTTTTTTTGCTAATTTGAGCTTCGCTTTGTTACATTTTCGTGTTCTATACCAGCTACTCTTCGTTTGCTTTGTGCTATTTTTATTTAATTCCTTTTTTTAGTCTGTTTCTTGTTAGTAAGCGTCGTATTTCTTCGTCTTATTTGCTTTTGTCAGTTTATTCGTGTAGTTTTTAGTTATTGTTGTTGTGATTACTAAACGAAAAACTGGTTTTCTAAATAATTTGAGCACGATTTGCAACAACAACAACTACTACACAGCCCAATCGACGGACCGGACAGACTGAACGAGGTTCGTAATCAAACAACAAAATCATCATCTTTGCCGACATCGATGAACGATGAACCAACGTCCGACCGTCCCCCACTTTGCTGTTGTTACTTTTGACGCGATGGAGCTCGCATCGTTCAACAGCCAACAAAAACAAGCGCTTCCCTGTCTTCATTGTTGTTGTTGTCATTGAATTTATGTTTTTTCGTATTTAGCACAAAACAGAAATACGAAAAATATCAAACACATAGACGCGATGCGCGACGAACGAACAAACTAACGAATGCGAACCGAACGAACGCATACGAAACGAATGACCACAGCAACAACATAAAGAAGCACAACAACAATGACGTCAGCTCCACTAAATTTAGGCAATGTGGTGTTGGCCCCATCAACAATAACCACTAGAACCACCAGCCATCAATATGAAATCACGATTTTTTTTTCTTGTATCTTTTTTTTTATTTTTGCCTTGTTTTGAATGACAACATTCACACACACATGTTGTAGTTACTAATACAATGAAACTTTTTTTCAAGTTTTGAAACTGAATTTTAAAATTGAGCGCCAAAATGTACGCTATGGCATCCACATACAAAAAAAATACAAAAAAAAAACACACAAAAATAAAAAAATGCATTTTACGACACTCAAGAACCCAGTTGGAAATTGACAACTTCCGAGAATCGATTCCTTTATTCATTCTTTTAATTTTAAAATCTACTCAAAATTTTTTATAATTAATTTCTATAATTATTTGTGCATTTTATTAAAATTTGCTATAACTTCAAAAAAAGTAATAATAAAATCAATTTCAAGTATTTTATTTTTAAATTTTAAACTTTTAAATCCATCCTTACCACACTCAGAAAATAGTTTTTAATTTTTTTAAGAAATTTTGGAATTTGAAATATATTCAAGTGAATTTTCTTCATTTTAAGATAACTTTATATTAAAAAAAAAAAACAAAAACCTTTTTGTTTCTTTTTCATGTATTTAAAATTTTTAAAATTGTAATTCCAATGTTTTTATTTTCCTTAAATATTACTAATTAAAATGTTTTCTGTGTGCAAAAATTGAAAAAAAATATCATTCAATTTTAAAAATTGTTTTAAAATATTGAAATTATTTTTTAGATTGAATTTTTATATATAAAAAAGGATATGTTATTCGTTATGAAGAAATTAATGAAACTTTGAAGTTATTATGAAGAAATTATGTTCTTGAACATGTTCCATCTTTTCATTATTAGAGTATTCACAATTTCATGGTATTGGTACGACATTGTACGAATACGACAGTAAGGCAATTGAACTGAGAGCTTCACTTTTCTGCTTGTTAAAATATTTCGTCAAATAAATGCAGCTGATTCTTTTAAAATAAGGATTTTTTGAAATTATAATAATTATTAACATTGCACTATTTATCTTCAATTTCACAAAATACGACACCAAAAAACATGCTTCAGGGCTACTCTCAAATACAACACTCACTTTTATAAGGGATGCAACAATAAATTGACGTTTCTGTGTTATTGTATCGTATATATACTACATGGTAGGAATACTATACAAAAATACGATGAACTGTGAATACGCTATATAAATTCTAACGAAATATCAGCAGTAACAAAAATTCCTCTATTCCGTTTGATATACTGAAAAATAATGTATTTCAAAAAATCAAATTCTAATATTCAAAAAAATAAATTATAAATTTTAAAACCCTTAAATTCATTCTTATGACACACTCAGCAAATAGTTTTCTTAGTTTCAATCTGTTTTAGAGTCAAGTTACTTTATTAAAGGAAACTTTTAGACTTATAAATTTAAACTATTAATATTCCTTAATATTTGGGATTACATGTTTTCAGTTTGCAAGCCTTTTAATGAATTACTAAAATTATTACAAAATTTGTAAAATGTTATATAAATAAAATAAAGTTCTCACAAAATCATCTTCTTGAAAATTCCTATCCTTCCATTATAAATTCGCACATAATATTTGAAAGTGAATTATATTATTAAACATACATTTAACAAATTCTGAGTTTTTTTTTTTATAAATTTTATTTACTCAGTTTTTAAAAATATTTCAATATTTTTAAAAACTATTTTCAGGGCTGGAAAAAATCTGGATTCTTTTTTTTAAATCCACTCCACCGGATTTTTTGGTGTTTATTGGATTATATTAGATTTTTTTTTTTGATTTTTTATAAATAACATAATTTCAATAGTATTTATCGGTTTTTAAAGTTATTCCCGAGAATTGCTGTATAACCTTTGGTTAAAATAAAAATTGAAAAATTGTAAAAAATTGACCGTCTTTGATCTGGAAGCCGTTTACTTCCATATACTGAATTAAAAATAGGCGAGAAAATGAAACAGCCTAAATGCCTGATCAAATCTATTTTGAATTTCTTCTTTATAACAGGACAACTGTTCAGAACATAAAAGATTTAATCAATGAGTACCGCATTAAAAATGCCTTAGAATTTGCTAGACTCCTACAGCTCGAATATTGCTGTAATACTGCTGCAATGTTGTAGCAATATTTTAATGTTGCAGCAATATTGCATCAAGATTATAGCAATATTCGTGCTGTAGGGGGAATTAAATCCATAGTTTCGGAGACTACATCCAGCTATTTATATCATTAAATTATTTGGATTTACATAAAGCCCTATATTGGCTAATATAATCATTTCATTGTTAATTTCATCCAGCAGTGGCCCAAAAAATTGTTTTCGATTTGGTGATTTATATTCAACTCTTAAATTTTCAAAAAGTAAATCGTGTTTTGAAAACGACAAATATATTTCATAAGTTATAGTTCGAAAAATGTAAAAAATCAAGAAAATCTACACAAAAAAAAAACAAAAATTAATTTTTTTGGTTGTATAAAATCCAAAAAAAACCGGATGGAGAAAAAAACCCAGTCCTGCAAATTTTGCAATATCAAACAAAAAAAACCGAAATGGACTAATATGGACTAAAAATTACATTTATACAAAAACCAAAATTGAAAGCGAAACCGTACCTTAGGGACTCTTTCTGTATTGCAAACGAACGAAAACAACGAACGAATGACGTAAAAATGACGTCAATATTGTTGAATTCCATACTTTTCAAATTTACAATACATAGTTTAAAATGACGTCACTTTCGTCTAATAGTCTTTCATATGGAAATACAGAATGTGCGTATTAGATTAAATCATAACGAAATATTTCAATCTCTAGTTTTAACGGCACTCAGAAAAAAAAACTCATAAAATCCCATTAAAATTTGTCAATAGGACAGTTATTGATTTAATAGTATACAAATAATAAATATTTTCATACAAACTCAAATAATTTTATAGTATTTTGTAGTATTTAATAGGATTCACCGATTGAGTTAATTGTTTATCGGACAAAAATCCTATTGACTAACTTTAATAGTTAAGACTATTAATTTTATGGTATGTTTTTTCTGAGTATGTATTTCTTTTCAAGAACCGAAATATTTTATTTAAACATAGAAGTAACTAAAATGTCATAAAAATTTAATATTTGAAATTTGTTGTACTAAAATTTAATTTTTTCAGTTAGTTTTTCATACTATTTCGAAATCCTTTGGTATAAAATCCAAATAAATCGTTGACGGTTTATCGGCTTTTTGATTTTTGTATAAAAAATGTTAGTTTTAAAAATCAAACGGATATCGGTTTCGGTTACAACTTTCAATGTCTGATTTTAATAGTTTTACAGCACGCTGTTGTTTTTTTATTATTCATGGTTTTTTCTATTCGGCAATATTTAAATTTATACTAATTTAAATTTACTGACATTGAAAACAAACAAAACTAGTTGAGTTGTGGTTCTGGTTATAGCTTTAATTATTGTTGGCTTTTACACACGGCGTTCGACCGGCCATATGACAAACTCAACAAGACTCGGTGTTAATAATATTAAAAGAAAAAAAAACCGCACAAACAACTAAATAAATAAATAAATAAATAAATGAATGGAATGACATCATCACCATCATCATCACTTGGGACAAACTTTTGTTAATTTTTTGTGCCTTTTCTCGAAATAATGCATGACCCACCCTGTTTTTTGTTGTTGTTGCTCTTTTGACACACACTCCACATGCGTCGATATTTTATTCTAATTTAATTTTTCGAATATTTTTTGGTTTCGTTTTTGATACAAAATATATTCGACCATTTGTATTCATTTATTAAAGCGAACATTTAATTTATTTATTTTTATTATTTATTTTGTTATTTATTTTGTCAATTCTATTTCCAAAATTTGTATATAATCTGTATATACAGTGGACAACAACAACTTGTCTCTTAGACTGTTTTTGCTTTCAGCCAGTGTTATTTATTGCCCAGCATATTGCCTTCAAATCGGTGCGGTGCTGGTCTGGTGCTGCAAAAGCTTACGTCATGTCTTTGTTTTGTTGGATACAACATTTTTTTTATTTTTATTTGGTATACTTATTATTGGATATAAATTTTGATTTTTTTTTGTACGTTGCTCTAAAATATTTTAATATTTTACAGATGTTAAAAATATATTTGAAATGGTATAAATAACATTTGTTTTCTATATTTTATAAATCGTTTTATTTTTTCAGTTTAGAAACGTTTAAAGGTTTCGAAACTTTGAATAGCAAATATTGCCATGGATGCTACAATTGAAAAACTCAATTTTTTTAACATTTCTTCTCCGATAATTTATTTCCCAACCACTCATTTTCGAATTTTCTTTTTACCCACGTTACAAATTCTTTCCCAGACAATTCATTCTCGAAAAATTCTTCCCCATGACAGTTTTTTTCAAGATAATTCTTTCCTTAAAGATAATATTCGGGGGAATAAAAATTTAGGGAAGAATTGTCTGGATTATTAACTGTTCTCTTTCTCAAACCAATCTTTTTTCGAATCATATTTGACCACTATAATTTATTCACTAGACGAATTCTTTTACTTTCCATTCATTCTCAGAAATTTTTTCACACAACAATTACTGTTGCTGGACAATTCATTCATTAACAATTCATTCTCGAACAATTCTACCTCACCACTGTTTTTCCAAAGCAATTCTTCTCTAGAAAAGTCTGTTCTGGGAAAGAATACTCTAGGGACGAATTTTGTGTATTACCTATATTTCTACCATTCTTTTTCAAATTATTTTCCACCTATACATTTTTTAAACAAGACGAATGCTTTCCTGAACAATTGATTCCCGGTGAATTCTTTGCCACAACAATTTTCTCCGACACTATCAGTGCTGGAAAAATTCCGGATATTTTTTTAAAATCCACTCAGCGGATTTTTTTTTTTGGTTTTTATTGGATTTTATGGATTTTATTGGATTTTTTTTAGATTTTTTATAAATAAGATAATTGCAATGGGATTTTTCGGTTTTTAATGTTATTTCTTCTCACCATTTTGCTGACGAGAACTGCTGTATAACCTTTGGTTAAAAAATACTTTGTGGAAAAACTTCACCGTCTGGGATCTGATAGCCGTTTTCTTCAATATACTGAATTAGTCATATGGACGAAAAAATGAGTACCTGATCAAATCTATTTTGAATGTCTTCTTTATAAGAGGATAACTCTTCAGAACCTAATAGAGTCAATCAATGCTTTAAAAATTGGCTTAGAATTTGCTTGAATTAAATCCATAGTTTCGGAGACTACATCCAGCTATTTATATCATTACATTAGTTGGATCTACATAAAGGATTGGATAACCCAGCCCTAGACACTATTCATTCCCGGACAAGACATTCTCGAATAATTCTTTCCCATAACAGTTTTACGCGAGACAATTATTTGCTAGAAGATATATAATTCGGAGAAGAATAGTGTAGGGATGAATTGTCCGTCAGTGGTCCCTAATATGGTAAATTTCTACTAGGGTATAACGTGATAAACTTAAATATCAAAAAAATATTTTTTTAGATCTTTATCGCTCGAAAGCAAGGAGGAATCATTCATTTCCTCCATGCTTTTTCCTTGGTAAGACAAAAACGAGTAAAGCTATAATTTTACGACATATTTGCAATACTACCCTGTATTATACCAAATCTCAACACCTACGCTTTTTATTTAAATTCTACATAAAATAGAATTTTTAAGCTGATTTTTTTATTAGTTATTTTTATAAATTTGTTATAAACTAGTATTTCGTAGATTTCTGCAAATACCTGCTGGCTATAAAATGATTATAAAAATATGAAAAAATCACGTTTCTACCACCAAATCGCTTTATGGGCAGCTACAAAACCAAGAGCACACATTATATCTATTTATTCGCTATTTATATGACCTGAACAATGACAATAAAAATACAAAAAAATAATATAATAAAAATTACTTATAGCGGAAAACTCAAGTACTTACATACTTAACTTTTGGAGTGTATATGACATCTTTACGACTTTGATCGTTTAAGTAACTACTTGAATTTTTTAATTTTTTGTAATTTTATAATAGATACAAATTTTAATAATAGCTAGAAAAATAAATAAACCATTAAAGTATTTAATAATAAAAATGATTTCCATAATGAATTATTAAATATTAAACAATTTGTCTGATTACATTGAAAGCGCTATATTTACTCGTCATCAATTATAATTCGATCGTCGTCGTGTCTCCCCCAATAATGTCAACGCTTTTGTGTGACAAATCATTAAACTCTTTAATGAATGCCTATAATAATTATCATAAAATTTTATATATTGATAAAATGTAATTCATGGCAACAAACGCATTAAAAACATTAAAACTGACAGACTACTATATATGGATTTTTTAATGCGATAAGAGTTTTAATAATTTTGTTCATAGATTAATTATATTTTCATGTCTATTTGTAGATAATGTATTTGAAAAAAAAAAACAACGCCCAAATTATGTTTTAATCATATTGATTAAATAATAAGAATTTAAAATCGTAATAATCTATATGAGGTCATATATACAGTGGTTAAACATAAAATAATCTTAAAATACAAAAACAATATTGTGTATTTTACGACAATACGCATGTTTTACGATATAAACGAGAATAAAACGAGAATAAACACTTTCGTAAACTTACGAAATATATTTACGAATGATATTTAATTTTTCTTGTGATTGATTTACAAAAAAATTAAGAACAATTTAAGAATTTGTCCATTTATTACGAAATGCATTTTACAAACAAACTAATTTTTAATTTAACACATTATTTTGTAAATTCAAAATCGGAAAATTTATATGAAGTCATATATAAAGTGGTTAAATATCAAATAATCTTAAAATTCAAAAATAATTTTGTGTATTTTACGACAATACGCATGTTTTACGATATAAACGAGAATAAACACTTTCGTAAACTTACGAAATATGTTTACGAATGATATTTAATTTTTCTTGTGATAGATTTACAAAAAATGTAAGAACAATTTACGAATATTTCAATTTATTACGAAATTCATTTTACAAACAAAATAAATTTTAAATTTATCACATTATTTTGTCAATTTAAAATAGTAATAATCTATATGAGGTCATGTATACAGTGGTTAAAAATCAAATAATCTTAAAATACAAAAACAATTTTATCTATTTTACGAGAACACGCATGTTTTACGATGTAAAACGTGGGAAAACACTTTCGTAAACTTACGAAAAATGTTTACGAATGATATTTAATTTTTCTTGTGATAGTTTTACAAAAAATGTTTGAACAATTTACGAATTTTTCCATTCACTACGAAATCCATTTTACAAAAAAAAAAAATGTAAATTTAACACATTATTTTGTGAATTCAAAATCGTAATAATCTATATGAGGTCATGTATACTGTGGTTAAAAATCAAATAATCTTAAAAACAAAAACAATTTTGTGTATTTTACGACAATAACCTGTAAAATTACCATGTAAAAGTGAGTAAACACTTTTGTAAACTTACGAAATATGTTTACGAATGATATTTAATTTTTCTTGTGATAGTTTTACAAAAAATGTATGAACAATTTACGAATTTTTCCATTTATTACGAAATCCATTTTACAAAAAAAAAAAAAAAATGTAAATTTAACACATTATTTTGTGAATTCAAAATCGTAATAATCTATATGAGGTCATTTATCCATCCAGTGGTTAAAAATCAAATAATCTTAATATACAAAAACAATTTTGTATATTTTACGAGAATACGCATGTTTTACGATGTAAAACGTGAGTCAACACTTTCGTAAACTTACGAAATATGTTTACGAATGATATTTAATTTTCGAATTTTTCCATTGCCGCTCTTTTGACATTTCTCTTCAGTAGGGTTTGCCATTCCTTGATGGAAAGATATACGAGCCAACAACGAGTCGAAATTATTAAAATTTACTAACGAAATTCGAATTCGTATATCTTTCCATCATGAAATGGCAAACCTTACTGAAGAGAAATGTCAAAAGAGCGGAAAGAAATATGGCGTCGTTTGCTGTCCCTGTCGCTCTATTTTTGTAGCGTCCCTGTTGAAAAACCCTTTATAAAGTACTGCTTGAAATGGAAAACTATTTTAGAAAAGTAAAAAAGTTTTTTTTTGTTATTTAATTGTTCGTATATAAATGTAATAATTGTGAAATGTAAATATTAAAAAAACAAATTTATATAAAAAATGAAAGTTTCAATTTCTGCAAAAGTTAAACCAAAGAAAAATCAATAACTAAAGTATTTCCCTCGATTTTTCCAAAAATGATGACATCGTCATCTTGTCGAATTTACTTCGAGTTCTAATAAAATATGTATAATATTCCAATTGCTGTGATGGTAAAAAGAAAACTTTCTTTTATACAAATCCGTTCTACAACTCAAGGACACGCCGCCGCATATTTGTCAAATATTGCCGTCGGCAGGGACAGCCTTTTATTAACGACTACCAGGCGCCATTGCAAATATTTGACTACCACCCATTTTTAGGGCTCATGATATACATACTTTTGCAATTTCAATTGCTCCAAGCTGCGTGATTAAAATTTCCAAAAAAAGAATAGAAAAACTGTCAGAGAAGCCTCCCTTCCATCAAACGAAAACCCTATTCAGTCAAAAACTTCCTTTCGTCGAAAATTTACTTTAGAAAACCTCGGTTTATTTAAGAAATACAAGTGGCAACTTTATGTATCCAACAAAAGTTTAATTGTTGTTCTAACAAAAATTAATTTCACTTTCATGTATTCGTCATATTTACATTGTTGCAATATTTCGAATGTTGTATTATTTTCCATTTTGTATTTTCTGTCAGCTGTTGTGTGTTCTTGATGATGATGGGGGTTGCCAAGTGCCAACGTTCGTGGTCTTAGTAGCTAAATGTGTTTATTTTGATCCCAAATAACGCATTAGTCAGTCATAAATTACTAATTAAATGTAAATAAAATATAAATTTAATTTTATTATAAATTCATTTTCATTTTTGTTTTGTGCTGTAATTTATTTGAGGATTTTTATTATCACAACACCCACATTTTCAACATTTACCGTAGTCAACCTTTAACCCTTTATTGTATAAATCAATTTAAAGTTTTTTTTTTTTGAATTTTTGTGATTTGTATTGTTCACATTTGGAAAAGGTATAAATTCTGAAATTATAATGTAGTTTTTTTCCGAATATCTATATCAAATTACCTCAATTTTCAAATTGATAGAACGAGTATTTTCGAGCAAACCAAAAAATATCTTTGCCATATCAAGTATAAACACAAAATATAATTTGTAAATGCCTAGTTCTATAATGATGGGATTTTAATTAAATTCAACCGGCCTAAATCGATAATGCTATTTTATTCGTTGAATCAATATCGAAAATGTTTAATTATTAGGTACTAAAGGGTGACCAAATAGTACCTAATAATTGATTCCCAATTGTTATTTTCCAGCAACTGTCAAAGTTACCAATGACATCCAGCTGTCAAAATATTTAGTAAGGTTTACCATCATGCTAACCACTTTGACCGAGCTCGAGGCCATCATTCGAAATACCTTTCATTTCCTATCAGCCTGTATATATATCATAAGTAAATGTTCAGATAATGTTGATTAACGTTATAAAGAACATAAAATTCATTTTCCAAGTATGTTCTATTTTTATTTCGAAAAATATATTAAATTAGTGTTATTTTATAACCAAAAACGGAATTTACACCGAAACCGATATTGGTTTGAACCGTTTAATTTTTAAAACCGAAACCATTATACAAAAATCAGAAATAAGTTAATTTCCAGTATATACAGGGTGTTTAGTTCATCGATGTCATTATTATCCAGTTTATCCAGTTTAAGATACAGGGTGTTTAGTAAATGCATATTACTTACATAGTCTATTCAAGAAAATTGGTTATAAAATTTAATCTGTTGATAAATGAATATCAATTTTTCACTTTATTTTAGACAATTAAATTACCTTTCCAATGGTATATCACATCCTCGAATCCCATGATTTCTTTCTTTTTTAAAATGTACGTAGGGGAGACCGGGGATAAGACGATACTTTTTTTTCAATGCTAATTTTGACCACCATTTCAATGACATTGGACAGAAATAATAATACAGTTGGATAGATTGATTCATTAGCTAAAATTGTTCCATAAGCTGTAAAGATCTACAATATATGGTTTCTACGAAACAAATGGAAATGCGACACAACCTCAAACCTGCATCTGAAAATAGGCTGGGGTAAAGTCAACACTTTTGCTGATATCTTTCAATTTGATTGAATTATATATTTCAAGATAAAATTATTCGTGCTGTTTTTTTCCGGTACCGCGAAATTGTTTGACCATTATTCATATTATTCACATTTTATCAATTTTTTGCAATAACTTCTTATATTATGGTCAATTGATTGACTAGTCTCCTTATATTGTAAGAATGGCATATTTTGTAAAACTCATAGAACAAAATGTTTCATAAATTGTATTTTCGCGGAATCTACTTTGACCAAATGCTTATGTGTCGACTTTACCCCACGAGACTTGGTCCAGTATTATTGGCATAAAAATGCGAATTAAATAAAAAAATAATTTAAAAATCAGTACGACATGATAAGTGAACCCCTTACTACATAAAACTCACAACAAAATATATAAATAATAAAAATTTTAATGGCAAGTACAAGTTTACTGCGTTATCAATATGTAACTTTTGAAGTCAAAAAACATAAAACTGAAGTTCAAGCACAAAATAGAGTTCTCTTCTTTGGTAACAGTGGCACCTAATGTTACGAGTACAGTATCAATTTGATGTTGATCTGACATCCCATTCGCGTTTTAAAGCAAAAATTGACTTTGCTCCGATGATGACTTAGTCCCGGTCTTCCCTAAAGTTGAAATTTACAATAATAAGAATACAAATTTTTGACTTTGTCATTGATTTTTTCAAAATCTATTCAATTGAAATTTTAGGTATTTGATTTTTAGCTCTTGTGATGGTAAAACAATTCAGTTTTTGGTTCAAGAAATCTAAAATATGAATTTTAATACAAAAGCCGAACCTGAAACCGAAACCGTAACATGAAATAAGTAAACCGAAATCGTTTCATTACAACACTTAAATTCGAAACCAAAACGAGGGAGTAAACCTCGTAAACCTGGTTATACTCCTTGATTAATACAAAAACTGAAATCGTAAACGTAACTTGGAACCGGTACACGGATATCGTTTCGTTTTAAAATTTTAGAACGAAACTGTTATACGTTTTATTGGTATGCATGATTTCATTAGATTCATCGTATTTTTTTTTTCTTTTTGTAAAATTATTTGTTAAATTATTATTGCAAACAAAACATAGCCATGAACGGGTTAAAATAAACACTGTAGCACAGGTGTTTCCTTCATTTGACTCCTACGCTATATGTTTTTCTGGCTTTCATTTGTTTTTCCTCGGATTTTCCTTTATAATATTTCAAGTGTGTTTTTCAATTGTTATTTTTCTGCGTTGTTGTTTTTCTTTTATTATTTTTTATTTTATTTGTTTAAGCAAGTTGAGGAAAATGCATTCGTAAACATTTTCAATACCTGTTTTGTACGGTGGGCAGCAGTCGTTCGTTTGTTCTTTATGGCAACAGGGTGGTTGCTATGACAGGCAAGGCAGGTGGTTTTCAGTTGTTGCTGATGCCGCTGCTGCTGCTGCTTTAAGTTGCACTCACGTTGCAACTAACTTTGAGCTTTTTGAATGTAGTTGTTCGTTCTTGTGCAATTTTCTGAGAATTTTTCATGAGCTCTGTCTGTGGTGCTGCGGCGTCGAGTTCAATGCACTTTGGAAGCTTTTTTGTTTTTGTTGGTATGTGTGCTAAAACCACATCTGCATTATTTACACTCTTTCCTTTGTTTCATGTGAATTATATGTATTTTTCTTTAAGTGTAAACTTGTGCAGAAAAAGTAGTACAAAGGGCAAAAGTTATGAGAATGTTTTTAATATTAAATATAGCATGTTTCTGAGATTTACATTCGATAGAAATGCAAATATTAATTAAAAAAACAAACCATGGTATTGAATTCATTGCGCAGAACTTGAATAATGTTCAAAAAAAAATTGTATTTCTATTACAATAATTAATTTTGACACAAATTCGATTGAAACAAGTTTCCCATATTAAGGGGGTGTGCGAATTCGACTAAATTGCTGACTAAACTAAATTGAATGGGTTCACATTCGATCATAATTCAGTAACCGGTAATTGTTAAAGTCCGTAATCAACCCATTATCATATCGGCACTATCATGCCAAAGGGGCGAATGTGTAATTTTTGACATTTGCGTTTTTTCTACATTTTTGAATGTAGTATTTCTTCAAGTGTACTGTGCCAAAATTATGTGTGGTTTTGTTGGATATTTCTAGCCATAAAAGAAAAAACCAAAAGGACGCATTCGAAAAATTGAAAATGTTGTCATGCCAAAAGGGCGAATCTTTTCGGTTTTTTGCCATAACTTGTTATTGGTATAAGTTAAAATAGTGGTGTAAAGGTATTAATTGTTTGTTTTTAAAGCACCTATCATCATTATTTTAAAATATTTGTATGAAATGTTTGGAAAATTATTTTTAAATAACGATGCCAATCGATAGGTGCTTTGAAAACAAACAATAAATGCCTTTACACCACTATTTTATCTTACACCAATAAAGAGTTATGGCAAAAAAACGAAACGATTTGCCCTTTTGGCATGACGTGATTTTCAGTTTTTCAAATTTCTTCGTTTTTTGCTATAACTTTTTATTGGTGCATGATAAAATAGTTGTGTAAAGGTATTAATTGTTTGTTTTTAAAGCACCTTTCGTTTGGCATCAGTATTTAAAAATATTTTGCTACACATTTTTGCTGCAAATAACAAATGTCAAATTAATGTTTGGCAAATCATTTTTAAATAATGATGCCAATCGATAGGTGCTTTGAAAACAAACAAGAAATGCCTTTACATTACTATTTTATCTTGCGCTAATAAAAAGTTATAGCATAAAAAACAAAAATATTTGGATTTTGGTCAGGATATAGTCTCACAAAATCCGTATTTATAATTCGGTATGTTGTCCAAATCCAAAGATATTTTATATGCAATTATATTTGCTAAAACTGCGCCAACTAAATTTTTTGCTGCATTGACAAATATTCATATTAGCAAATAAAGCGCTTGATTTTACAAAGAATAGCAAATGTTTTCATTAGATTAATGAATGCAATTAATATCGGTTGCTATATTTACGTCGATTATTTTTTCTGTGTAAAAGCATAGTGCTTTCGAGCTAAAATAAATCTACAGATGTTTTTTTAATATCTACTATATACAAATATTTATTTGTATCTGTTGCAACTTTTCCATTTGCAATTTATGCGTCCAATATGTTGCTGTTGCTCGCTCTCACTAGCTGTCGATTGACAACAATTGTGTACTGTTGCTGCAAAAGGTCAACAAGTTTTACGCTACGCCCCACCATTTACAATTTATGTCTTGGAATTTATGGAGGAACCTTTTATAATGTTAATGATGATGAGCAAATATTTTGTGTGTGTCTGTGTATTTGTGGATCTATCCGGCAATTGTTGTTGTGTTAAAATTATGTTGTCGGCTGATAAAAATGTTGTCGGTTAATAATTACGTTGCTGTTGCAGTAGTTTGGCCATTGTAATAAAGTTATTTCTGGATCTGAATAAAATACATGCCATGCCACCCATCCAACCATAATTTCTGTGTTTTGATGTCATATGTAATACTTTGGAAAAATTTGTCATCGCATGAAAAGTTTTTTTTTTTTTGTATATTTTATTTTAATTTTAATTAGTCACAATAACTAATGAACTTTGTTGTTAATTGTGGTTAATGTTGCTGTTGTTTTTCATGGCAACTGTTGCCTGCATTGTCTGGGGAATCGTTTACCACGCCTTTGGCTTTATTATAATTGAATCACATTGTAGAAAGTGAAATTAAACTTTCATGTAATTGTAATTAATTAATGCAGAAAAATATGTAAAACAATTTAATGCAAATTAATTAACTCAGTTTAATTGAGAAAAATCACATAAATAAAAAAAAAAAACAAAATGAAAAACAGAATAAAAGTTATAAAAAAAATAAAAAGCTAAAATATATTAACAAAAATTTAATAAAAAAAAATTAAATAAAAAAAATAATAAATTTAAAAAATGAATAAAATTAAAAAAAAAATAATAAAATTAAAAAAAAAAAAAATAATAAAATTAAAAAAAAATAATAAAATTAAAAAAAAAATAATAAAATTAAAAAAAAATAATAAAATTAAAAAAAATAATTAAACTAAAAAAAAAAATAATGAAATTGAAAAAAAAAATAATAAAATAAAAAAAAATTAAAAATAATAAAATAGAAATAATAAAATAAAAAATATATAATAATAAAAAGAAAAAAAATAATTTAAAAAAAACTTTAAAAATAAAAAATATCAGCATTTCCACAGAAAAGTCTACCTTTGTCACATCTCTTAAATTGTTTATACTTTAGGACCATGCAGTTCAATTGTTTTCTTCTCTCTTACTGAATATAGAGCTACTAAAAAGAAAAGAATCGATTAATATTAAAAATTATTAATATTTTTTTCCATTCGACTAATTAATGAAAAACAATAAATAGCAATAACAATAAAACATTTGCAAAAATAAAGATAAAACAAAAAATAAAATAAAATACATAAAAAAATATAAAAAAATTAAACGAATAAAATTGTAGTAAAAAAAATAACAAAATATTTTATAATACAAAAATAATATATATTAAATAGATATATAAGAAAATAAAAAAAAAATAAAAAATGAAAAATAAATAATAAAATAAAAATATTGTATAATACAAAAAAATATATATTAAAAAGATATATAAAAAATAAATGAAATTAATAAGAAAATAAATAAAAATTAATAAGAAAATAAATATATAAAAAACTAAATAAAAAATAAATAAAATAAAAAATTAAATAAATAATAAATAAAATAAATAAAAAATAAAATAAATACAAAATAAAATAAATAAAAAAAAAAATAAAAGAAAAGTAAAAAAAAAATAAAAAAAAAGTAAAAAAAAAATAAAAAAAAAGTAAAAAAAAAATAAATAAAAAAAAAATAAAAAAAAAATAAATAAAATAAAAATAAAATAAAATAAATAAAAATAAAATAAATAAAAAATAAATTAAATATAAATAAAATAAATTAAATAAAAAAACAAATAAAAATAAAATAATTAAAAATAAAATAATTAAAAATAAAATAAATAAAAAATAAATTAAATAATTAAAAATAAAATAATAAAAACTAAAATAAAATAATTAAAAATAACATAAAAAAAATAATAAAAAAAATAATTTATAAAATAAAAAAAAACATAAAATAAAAAATAAAAAAACATAAAATAAAAAAAAATAAATAAAAAACATAAAATAAAATAAAAAAAAAATAATATAATTAAAAATAAAAAAATAAAAAACCAAATAATCAAAAGTAAAAATAGAAAAAATAACAATAAATTAATAAATAAAAAAATAAAATAAATAAAAAAGAAAATAATAAAAAAAATAATTTAAATAAAAAAACAAATAAAAAATAAAATAAAATAATTAAAAATAAAATAAATAAAAAATAAATAAATAAAATAAAAAAAATAAAATAATTAAAAATAAAAAATAAAAAAATAAAAAATAAAAAAATAATAAATAAAAAATAAAAAAATAAAAACAAAATAAAAAAAGTAAAAATAAAAAAAATAAAAAACAAAATAATTAAAAGTAAAAATATAAAAAAATAAATACAAAAAAAAATAATACATAAAAAATATAAAATAAATACATAATAAAGTTTAATTAAATCATGAACCATGAAATATAATAAAAATGTAAATTTTTTGGAGAAAAGTCAGAACGTGATCCACTTTACCCCAGTTTCCATTATATAAAAGAAATATTAAAAATTGTATAAATTTAAAAATGAATAAAAACAAACAAAAATATCAAAAAGTGTATCTAAAAATGTAGTTTATTTATTAAAAACTAAACAATTTAAACAATTGTATGTCATTCGGGCTGTGCACCACATTTGTACCCATATTAATCTCATTACATCTGCAAGTACTACGTGTATCTTTTGATCTACACGCACGCATGAGCTTATTCGTATTGTATCTATGCGTTTGTTCGCTCGCTCGTCATTTGCATCATTTTCCACGCTCTCGTGGCCTTTTTTTTTGTTTTTTTTTTTTACTTTTCAAATTTACATTTGACACGCTACCGTCGACACTGTTCGCTTTAACGGTTATTTACTCAGCAAATGGTATTGCAAGACACCGAAATGTGGTGCCACAATGAAAAAAATACTAAAAACAGAAAGCGAAAAAAGTTGGCAACAACGCACGCAACCCAACACCATGGGTCACGCCCTGGCGTCACTGCTTTGGTTGTTACTGGGTTATTTCAGTCCAAATTGTTGAATTTTGTTTGTGCTTTTAATTAAGAAGCTAGTTTTTCATTTCTTTGAGCAATAAAAATGCACTCTTTTTTTATTTAATCTAGAATTAGCGGCAATTTTATGAAAGTTACTTTGTATACTTTAAAAAGCAATGTCAAATGGCATGAGAAAAATTATACGAAAATGTATACAGAAGTTAAAAAATGTTCTAGAAGTCATCGTGTTCATAATATACATAACCCATCTATTAAAATTGGGTCAAATTGACCCACTTATTGTCATAAATATAAGATTTGATATGTTTTTTTATGAAATTATTTTCTTCAATTATTTAATTAAAGAAAAAAAAAATATATATATATTTTATACTTGATTTTATCAAATTTTCTTAATATACAAATTGTTCTTTATTTTATAAAATTTTCTTGATTTAACCAAGTTTTATGGATTTACTAAAAATTTTCCACAAGAAAAGTCTTCATCGGAAAATTTTTCCGCTTGACTTTGAAATGAATTTTCTGGAATTGTCTTGGTGAAGTATTGTCAGAGAAGAATTAAGCAGCTCATTTTCAAAATGTGCTATTTGAAACGGAGATAGGTGTAGTAAATCGCGAATTACTCTTTCTTAATGGCAGAATCCAGTGTAGGGCAATTTTTATTTGAAATAAAAACTAACGAATAAATTATTTTTATTCTTCTTTCCAAATAATGAATAAATTGTTTTTTTTTTTTTTGTTTACTCAGAATTTATTTGTCAATTCTTTAGTTTTTATTCAAAAATTTTAAATAACGAATAAATTTGGTTTGTATGGAAAACATTTCAAATTTATTTGTAATTTACATTTAGAATAAATTTGTATTCACAAATAATTTATTTGAATAAATTTGCTTGAATAAAAAAAATTGATTAAAATATCAAATAACGAATAAATGATTGAAAACTATTTTTTTGAATAACGATTGAAAAACTAATAAAAAACATTTTGTTTGAATTGTTTTTTTTTTTTTAATACAAATTTATTTGAAAAATGCCACAGAGTGGTAGAATCAAATTGAAAAGGTGTTTTCAATTTCTAATATTTTTATTATTTCGTTCTGTATACATTCACTTTTTTTATATTTAAGTGCATAGCACGTTTTAAAAATAAGCTCCTCAATTGTCCGTAAATTCTTTTAGTATTTAGATTATAATATATAAAATTCTTACCCAAAAAATTTTACCAGAAACATATTTTTTAATAATTTCACAAAATGTATTATGAAAAGATTAAAATTTTGTTTTTAATAGTTTTATTTTATTTATAGTTCCCCCAAATGTTTAAATCATTATTAACTCTTGCCAAATAGAGCACATTTTTAATATCATAAAAATATAGAATTGTCTAAAAAATATTAATGCTATTTATAATTTTAAAAAGCTTTTATCAAAAATGTTTTTCGTTGTTGTGACCAGCAGCCCCAGACTAAACCAAATCTAACAAAAGCTGTCGAAAATGATGATGGTGATGACGACGACTACGACGAAATGACGTAATATGTCTACATTCTATTTTTTTTTTTTTGTTTAAATTCAATTTGTAAATGATTCAATATGTTGTTGTGATTGTTAGTCACCGTGTGTTCTAAAGAAGTTTTGCAATTTTATTTTAATGAAATTCAAATTCTAAAAATTCAATAAATGTGCTAAATTACGTCAGAACTAAATAGTACGATTATGGTATCATTGTAAAATTACATATGAAACAACTTTTGTTATTATGGTTTTATTTTATAGCATTGAAACAATCAATAAGGAAAATGGCAGGTTTTTTGTTGTATATTCTAGCATAATAATATAAAAATTCTATAAAGGACAATGACAAGTTATGATTTAGGAAAATATCAAGTTTTGAATTTGGAAAATAATATTAAGTATTAGGATTTATTTTTTTATTTTCTGGGGATACTCATTTTATTTTCTTACCATTTATACAAAATCTATAATGTTTTTAATTCCCACTATTCAATAAAATATAATGATATCTCCATGTATGTCCATTATTGTTCACGTGGAGGGAAAAAAGTTCTAAAATCCAGAAGGAATCAAGAAGTATACGGAGTGATATACAGCTAAAAGAAAAATCCCTTATTTCAAGAAAAGGTTTTACTTAATTGTCAAAAAAGTAACTTAGTAGAATTATTCTTGAATAGAAAATTTGACTTAGTTACTTTCAACAGACAGATACAACGATACATACGAGCGAATATTACAGACAAAGAAAGACCGTTGAAAACAACAACAGATACATGAACACGTGTTCATTTTGCGAAGAATACACAACAATTGTGCGTGTTCTTTTTGATTTTTAATAATCGATAAATTAAATTCTATAAATCCAGTAGAATAAAGTTTGATTATTTTATTGATAACTAAGTAATTTGTTTTCTTAGTATTCAGATGACAAATTCTTGAATTTTAGTAGTATTTTATTGATATTAATCAAATTCTATTATTTTTCTTTCTAACTGAATTCTTCTCGAGTTTTAGAATTTTATTTCCCTCCGTGCATTAATCACATTTCCACCGAGTACCATACAATAAATACCAAAATGACTAAAGTGCATCTGCTATCATGCAAAATATCTTTTCTTTTTTTTTTTGTATCTCTCTAGAATTCAAATTTATCGCTCAATTGCATTTACATGTAGATTAGCATTTACTTGAGATTTATTATACAAGAAAATACAAAATAGCAAATTTATTATTAAAAAAAAAGTAGCAATAAAATTGCATTATATAATATCATTCCATCATTGACTTTCATTCTTTACCACTAGCTTTATCTCTTTCTAACATAGTTAAGTCTAAAGCAGTTTTATGTTTTCATTTGACTCTTTGTCTCTTTTTGACTCACGCTCTGCTCTTTCACTCACAGTACATTGACAGTGAAAACTGTGCCCAAAATTAAACATGGCCTCCCTCTCTCTACCGCTTTAACGAATTTTGTACCATCATCGTCTCCAAATTACCACAGTCGCTTGAACTTGGTGAAAACTTGGCGTAGTTTCATGCATTTAAACTTCAAATCTTGTTCTTATTTTTCTACTTTGTGAAACTGCCTCTTCTTTTGGTTTTTCTTCATCTTCTTCTACTTATGAGATGCCTCTAAGTGCAGTGCGGAAAAATTTGTTCACAGTTGAGCGCAACTGGAGACGCGCTTGGTTGCCTCATTGTCAGTGTTTACACTTTTGTACGATCGGAGTAGAACTATTTATTTTATTTATGCCTAAAAAGTTTTACTTTTTTACTTATGTGGACAGCTTAACTTCTGTTTATTTGTCTACTTCTATTTTTATCACAATCTTGTCAAAAATTCTACCGCATTTTGTTGTATATTAAATTTTATATTAATTTAATAAATATGTTAGATGAAGTCAATATCGTCGTTGTAGAACTAAAAGTCACGAAATACATTTTCAAAATGTAAAATATTCATTTACAAAAATCTTTATATATCTGTCAATTTTTAATCGATGATCTCAATTATTTTATCACATGACAAGAAAATGTAGATCTATCAATTGATATTTCAACTTTAAAAATGCATCAATTAATAATAATAATAATAATTTGGCGCTACAGTCCTGTTTAGAACTTCGGCCGAGCTCTCTCACCATTTTGAGCTGTGCGTGTTATATTTGTACTCAAATTGGTGGGACCTACAGTTTATTGCCGAATCCGAACGGCGGGTGAGAGCTTTTCATAGGCAATGTTTTACTCTCGTAGGTTTTCCATTTACTGCCGAGAGGTAGCGCGGTATAGAAAAATGTTTCTATGAAAAGATGATGTTAGCCCCAGTCCAGGCTTGAACCGGGGACCTTTCGGCTCGCAGTCCAACGCACTAACCACTGAGCTACCGCGGCTACGTAGTTCTTACTACTTTTTTGCTGTGTTATACAATATTTAGTTGAAATCTATTTCCGAACCTTCATATTGAAAAAATAAATGGATGAACTCGATCAGTGGATACTTAGAACCGGTATACCGAAACTGTTTCATTAAAAATATTAAAATCGAACCGCGATTTTGATTCCCCTTTATACTGTTCACATTATTGAATATAGCTCTTTTTTTAAATGTTTTTTAATTTTTATTTTGAATTATTTCGTCTTATGAAATACTGGTGATTTTCAAATCTACTACTTTTTGCGCTTTTCTGCTACTGCCTTCTATATAATTCTACTGCCTTCTTTTATAATTCTACAGCGAAAATGTAAAATCTGAACCCTGCTACTTTTACTTCTTCAGCTCTACTGAAAATCAACTAAACTGTTGCATTAAAAAAATTAAAATCCAACCCCGTTATTGGTTTCCCTTTATATTGTTCACATTTTTGCATATAGCTCTTTTTTAAAATGTTCTTTAATTATTATTTTGAATAGTTTCGTCTTATGAAATATTAGAGATTTTCAAATCTACTACTTTTTACACTTTTCTGACTGATACTGCCTTCTTTTTTTAAAATTCTACTGCGAAAATGTAAAATCTGAACCCTGTTGTTTGCTCTTCTTCAGCTCTACTGAAAATCAACCACAACAACAAGAACCAAAGAGCATAATCATGAAATAACCACATACGTTGTAGCCCCTCCAACTTCGTCTTCAAAGATCTTTCCAGTTTTTCAACGTCAGCGCTGCAAGGAGCGCCAATTTAATTTTCATAATTCTTTTTTTTTTTTTTGTTATTCTACTATTTTCCCTCCAAAGCCTAGTTCAAGAAATCGCCCGCAGGCGTCACTGACGTTAACTCCCCGCAACAGCAGCAGCATTCTGCTGAGTGTGCCTTTCCTCGAAGATGATGAGTCTTAAAATTGCTTTTGGTTGGATTTCCCAGTTGCTGCGTTGCCTTTTTAAGCCTCCTTTTCCGCCATTAAATTCATTCTCTACTCTCTGCACGCTACAGTCTACCTCTTGCCTGTTCCGTGTCTGTTTCAATTGCATTTGTTTGTTGCGGTCCCAGGCGTCGGTCGCGGTAGAGTAGTGAGTCCATTGAACTGTTGCACCACCGGTACGCGGTTTTGTGGTCGTGGTGCCGCCACCGTCGCTGCCGCCTGTTGTAACCTGGACGCCAGTAGATAAAACTAACTATATAAAGCAGTTAATATTTGTATTTATTTGGTGGTTTTACTTAATGCATTTGCACAAGAGAGGCAGAGGTTACGTTTTGTAAACCTATCAGGGAGTGATTATCTTTTTTGCGTCTGTTTTATCTCTGTGGTTACCTTAAAATAATCATGTTTTTTTTACATTTCACTGCTGTCCACCACCATCACCATTTTAATGTAAATTTTTTGTAACAAAATTTTCAGAGCATAACTTGCTTCAATTTCTAATAATAACATTGGGGTATTCGTGATTTACACTCATATTAAATATTCAATACATAGTCAGGGAGAATATTATTTCTGTTTATTTTACGTTTTTATTTAGCTATAATAATTATTATGTTATTTGGTGACATTTTTATTTTATAAATATTGAAATTTGTTTTCAAAAAATCTCGAAAAGCCTTTCATGAGATAAATAACCGTACTGTTTAAAACCGTTTAATTCTTAAACCCAATACCCTATTTTAGTTATTAATTTATTTTTAAAAAAAATCAGAAATAAATCGATATTAAAAACTGACAAAAACGTTTTTTATAATAGTTGTAAAAAGGTTTTTAAAAAGTATGCAAAACAATTAAATTTTTGTCTACCCCAGACATAATTTTCGGCAGGGTCGAGGCAGTTCAGTAACATTTTCTCTACATATTTCCAACAGACAAAGGCGGAGTTTGTATCGCAAGCTGTCTGTTTTCTACCCATTCCCTAAATATGCCGTGAATCTACCATTAAACTGCCATCAAATTTTACAACTTGCTTTACACTTCAAGATATTCTATTTAGCTGTGCGTTTGCCGGAAGTATGCCCGAAATATTACTAAAAATACCAAATATTTTGTCTGGGATAATATCAACTTTTAATTTTTATTAAAATTATAAATCAAATTGAAGGTTATATCTTTTGTTTTTTATTTAAGATATTCGAAATATGAACAAAGAATATCAAAAAAATATTATCATTTAAAATCATAATCGGAACGATACTGCTTTATCGCAGGAAAAGGGAAGGCAATCAGATTATAGCAGCTAAAAGTTAAGTAACTTTCTAGAAGAAAAATTAGAAGCAAAGGTATCCTGGCTGTATCAGCAAAAACATTATATCGAAATTTCTTTGTTTTAAGTTCTTAAAAGTAGTTTTATGGTAGAAAAATGGAAGGCCTGACTAGCAAAATCATATAGAAATGTCTATTTTAAAGTTACTAAAAGTAGATTTATAGCAGGAAATTGGAAGGAAAATATTTATAGTCAGATTATATTTTCCTTCCAATTTCCTGCTATAAATCTACTTATAGTAACTTTAAAATAAACATTTCTATATAATATCAAAAATATTATATCAAAAATATTATGTAGATATTGGTGTTTTTGAAGTCTTTAAAAGTCGTTTTTTTTAGCAGAATAATGGAAGGCAATAATCTGACTATATAATCAAAAATGTTATGTAGAAATTTGAGTGTGTAAAGATTTTACCAGTAGTTTTATAGCAGAAAAATGGAAGGTAAAGGTAAACTGCTCAGCAAAATGGAAGGCAAGTGAAATCAAACTGTAGGAGGCTAAAACAGTATATAGAAATTTTTGTATTATAGTTTTTAAGAGTTGTCTTATCGCAGGAAAATGAAAGGCAAATGTAATCTGACTATAACAGCAAACTTATTTAGAAATTTGTGTGTTTTCAGTTTTTAGGAGTAGTCATATAGCAGACAAATGGAAGGCAAAGGTAATCTGACAATAGGAGCTAAAATATTATGTAGAAATTTTGTGTGTTTGACGTTTTTAAACGAAGTTTTCTAGCAGGAAAATGGTAGAGAAAGGTAACCTGACTGTATCAGGGAAAAACAGTATATAGAAATTTGTGTTTTTGCAATTTATAGCCAAAACATGGAAGCATTGTCTCATGGTAGACATGCCTGTATCTGTCATTTTATTTCCAATTATATTGTCTACCTTCATTTTACATTATCTTTGCCTATTTTGCCTTCACACTATAGCAGGAAATAGGTAGGTTTGACTACCTAAAAGCTTCCTATAAAGTGTGAATCATCATCATATTAATATATTTCATTTTAAAATCTTGATTCATAATATTGATAACTACAGAACATCAATGCTTCAAATTCATTATCAATATGATGAACTAGCTGGACCCGTGCACAGCGTTGCCCGTGCTAAGTTTTTGTAAATCCAAAAATATATCTTTTTAAAGTTAGGATGCATTCACGCCCCTTTTCCACTTTTTAGTGCATGCCTACGTCGCCCTTTGTCCAGTCCCGCTCTCATTCTACGTGAAGATTACAATGAACTTTTGTTTCGATTTTTACAACTCTGCTGTTAGTAGGTCAGGAGTTATAACAATTTTAATGTTTTGGTTATAGGGAGGTGTCACGCCTCGTTATCAAATTCCGCCCACATTCAACGTGACGACTGGAGTTTTAAATATGGACATTTGATTAAATTTTTATAACTCTATAATAACAATTAATATAAAAATATATTAAAATCAACTTTTTTTTTGAAAATTCGAAACTTTTTTTTTAAATTGTTTTTATCGATTTTTTTTTACTTATTTGATTTTTTTTTTTAATTTTTTATGTTTTTTTAATTTTTTAATTTAAAAATATTTAAAAAAATATTTTGAAAGTTTTTTTTTATCCAAAAGATTTTTTATTAATTGCATGTATGTATGCAATCTTTAATATAATGAATCGATAGTTTGTCAAAAAATTCATAATATTTATGAATAAATTCATCATATTGATGATTTTTTTTTCTGTGTGCTTGTTTTGTCTACGTTTTTTCCATCATTTTCTTGCTAAAAATGTCTGTTGAAAAATTCAATAGAACTTCCAAGTTGTATAAAAGCTTGAAAACATATTCCAAAACTTAAATAGTCATCTTAAAAGCTTTCTAAAACAAATACAATATAAATTGTACATTATAAACTAAATTTTAACTATTAATAAATACCAAATAATAATTTATTTAAACAAAAACTTAATTCAACTAAAAACATAAAATCAGCGAACAATAAACTTCACAAATGCTGTCATATTTATTATGCATTCTTTGAAACGTAATACATGAAGATAATGAAAATCACTTCATCTCTGTTTAGGTTAACAAAAGAAAACCTTGAAAACCAAAGCTCACTTTAATATACATTACACAATACATTAAATAACTCAATTACTTACTATACATCGACATTATCAGCAGTAGTCCCTAGGCATAACTAGTACCTGCTGTTGCCACTGCATACCAATGTCAGGCTCTACTCTTTGCACTGGCTCCGACATAAACATGTTGCTCTCACTCACTCACACTCTCTTTCTCTATCTATACGCATTGTTCTCGACGTCCTTGCATAAGGACAATAAAAATTAACTATAGCGCACACATATCCTTGACCTGATGCTGCCGTTTATAAAAAAATCTACCATTGAATTTAGTTTTTTTTTACGATTTCTAGTGCCAACGGAGTTGGAGAGCAAAAAAGTAGGTTAACCTCAAATGACAAAAACAACAAAAACCTTTTATACCTACCAACCAATAACCTAACGATGACGAGGCGGCAACTCTACTCGAGGCCAAAGCAAAGGATGTGCTTGAGCATTGTTCCGTGTTTTTCTAATTCGTTTTCATTGTTTTGTATGTGGTCGTCTCGTCTATTGGATTTTTATAATACTCTAAAACACATATATGGTTGTTGAAGAGTCGTTGAAGTAGTCGTCTGGCCTTCTCTATAGGCAGTAGTGTAGATACAGATACTCATAATCGATGATAATGACAATGGTGCTATATAAAAAGGAAGCTGCTATCGCAAAATCTTTGCCATCGATTGTATCGTGTGCTGTTTTTGCTCAATTTTCAACAAAAGTTTTCACTTCTAATAAATTTGACTTGATTTTCTTTCCATTTGATTAACTTTCATTTTTTCTTTATTATTATTATTTTTTTTTTTAATTTTTCTCAACTGCAAAATTATGCCGCTTATTACCGCAGCTCATATTATAAGCATTTAAATAATCAGCTACTGGTGGTAGCTCTATTATTTGCTAGTTGATCATGTTAGGAGGGTGTCGTGTCTGTGTCTCGATGTGGTTTCTTCTTCTTTGAAACTTTGGCTTTCTTCTCATTAAGTGAGACTGAGTCTGAGCTGAGCTGAGCTAATGCTCGTGAATAATTGCACCAAGCATATCGAAAAAAAAATGTGACTTTCTAATTTGTACATCATTCAAATTGTCATTTTAATGTTATTGTACTTTAATTGTAAAATTGTAAAAGTCAACCGTTCAAGTGTCGCGCTCAATTAAGTTTTTCGATGCGGGCCATCAGTGGTTGTGGTTTTACAATGGGGGTCAGTAGTAGAACAAGCTGTGAAATATTGTCGAATATTTTATAAAAAAAACGAAACATGTATCATAATCTCTAATTAAATAAATTATCTATTTTTAATTGAATGACTCAATGATTGTCGTCTGACCTAACACTGAACTCTAATAAAGTTCACTTGAAAGCTTATCTAATTTTTCTTTAGTGGTCTTAATCATTAATGAAACTACTTAACTCAAGTTTTCACATGGGCATCTCATACATCAGTTCTATATAAATTAAATTCTTACTCTATACTCAGTTTTTTGCTATCACGTAAAGCTTTTAATAAAATTACAATCGAAATTGCAGAACCTTTTCAGACACTATCTAAAACAAAAAATATAAAGTAGTTTACAAAAGTTGTTTTCTCAAACTTTTAAATGAAAATATATTCTTTATTGTTCTGTCGAATTTTAGTATTAAATGAAATGCCCATATTTCATTTAAGTTTTAAAATAGTCGAATCTAAACTTGAATGTTTATTTTTGAAGTAATTAAGATTAAATGAGAAAAGATAAAACTGGTTATTATTATCTAGAAATAGGTTCAAAATAACGATCAAAATTACTAATTTTCTGGTATCTGTTCTACTTTTTAAAATATACGGTCGTGTTCCAACCTTCGAACAAATGGTTTTAAATTCGATGTCTCAGTACAAAAATTGTTTTTTTTTTTTCATTGAATTCAATCCGTTTGTTTTGACTTCAACGATTTGAATTTGTTTGAAAACACACATTTTTATATTGTGACATCGAATACAAAACAGTTCGTTCTCAAATTTTATATGAAATTCGATCGAAAGCCGGAACGTGGCTGATAATCTTTAAACATAATTTTCGTTATATTTTTTTTGAATGAATTATTATCTAGATTTGTAGGGTTGTATCAGTATAATATTTCTATTAATGATTTTTACTAATTCTTCTTATTCTCTTTCTCTTTCAGGTGAGCTTAAACACTAATTAACCAAATGATATTATATAAAAAAATAATAGTAATACCTCGGTAAGTTTACAATATGCCTTACGAATCATTTTCATAATTAAGCCATAGCTAAATTCTGCTTCTCCAGAGACCAGTTGTGCCCATACCACCACCATATTACCAACTCTATCAACATCTATTTGCAATTTTTTATTTTGATCACTCTATTAACTCGAGTACCACCTTTTCGCACATTCAATCACCATAATCCAATTCAATACAAGATTCCCCTATGATTTTGTTATTTTTTTCTTCGTTTTTCTCTTGATTTCTTGTACTCTACTGTTCGATATGAAATCAACTTAAGTGCATTGTATACTTCAAATACCCTCATCCGGCATTTAATTATTTGTTGATTTCTTTTTCTGGTGACGACATTTTCTAATTACTCCACAAGGAGCAACATTTTCCACGCCACATAACAAGCCACATTAAGTGCTATGCCACAGATTCCAATGCTATTTAATGTTTTGTAATTTTACCATTAAATCATTTACAATTTATGTGTTTAGATGGTTTAGCAATGCATTTTATTGTAAAAGATTTTGTAATTTAAAATGTCCATCAGTTTTAATTGTTACATTAAACATTTAATAAATCATTCAAGTATAGAACATCTCGAAACTAGTACTATATGTGAATAACTAGAAGCGAAATCAAGAAGTTTTCGGCTTGATATTGTTCACTTGTTATATATTGTAGATATTAAGTGAGAAATCTGCTTGGTTTTTCAACAAAAAAGCGAAATAATGCTCCTGTTTCTATAAATGTAGCAAAAACAAGATATGGATTATGTGGGAAGACTGAACACTTATAATTTGAAACAGTTCGTGACCAACATTATTTGATCATGCTTAGGTCAGGTTAATTTTTTACTGGGAATACGAATGTGAACTAGTATCGTGCATCAGTTGAAATGCTCTGCCAAATGGACTCTGTCCGAAAATCTGGTATCGAAAATCTTAAATTGTTTGGGCGCTCGATTCCTTGGTACTAATCGGAAATCAAAACTGTTTTTTTTTTTTGAATATAATGTGAACTTAAGGTAACATATTTTTAGTATAATTTTTAAGACCATTTTTTGAGTTGCGTGACATAAAAACCATTTGTGACGTCGGTCAGTTTTCGATTTTTTTGCGGTTCCATGAAAACGAGCAATCAAACATTTGTAAAAAGGCCTGTCATTTTTTGGACTATTTGGTAATATTTCCGACAAATACTAAGATATATAGACAACATCCTCTTTGGCATGAGGTTGCAAAAATGAAAAAGTTAGTTTATGCAACCAACTTTATTCGGTTAAAACGTATTTTCTTCACATTTGTTGACGGAACTGTCATATTCGGTTGGCTCTTGAAATATTAGCCTATACACAATCCAAATTGTTGTAAAACTGTTTGAAATTGTTCTAAAGTTGTTCGAAATTAATTGTAGTCCAAACTACAACTCTTTTAGTTTTGACTATTATAACCGACTAAACGGTTAACAGAACCGAATATGTTGGTTGGGTAAAGAGTTGGATGGCGCAATAACCAAATCTCTATTATGTGTGTAGATATAACAGATTTTCAACAGACAAAGGTAGAATAAATATATTTCCGTTCCTAAAATATGTCGGGAATTCCAAAAATTGGAGAATCTGCTTCGGTTACCGGAAATATGCACCTATTGCAGGATAATGCGAGGAATTTCAACTCAAGAAAGAAACAGTTTTCGGATGATTAGAAGCAGACAAGCCGGAGTTTGTATCAAAAGTTGCCTATTTACCGCACATGCCAAAACCCTAGTAGATTTTATTCTGGGATCATGATTGGAACTGATCATTGTCACAACCCAATTATAAGACAAACATAATCTGAGCAAATGGGATAAATTTCAACTAGGGGAATATGCCGGGAATCTGCCATTAAAATTCTTCAGCGTACCCAACAACTTCCATTCAATTGTTTGTCGGAAATTTTGCACGAAATATTCCTGGAAAATATCAGAAATATTGTGTCGGATTCAAATTTTGTGTGGGTTATAAAAACATATTTTGGGTATTAATAGAAAGTTTGGATACAATTTTTTTGTCTGCTTAAAATGAATATTAAATATTGTTTAGGGAAGTAATGAAGGGAAATTGACTAATTTTACGTAGATCTACTTATTAAATTTTAGCATTATTTTAAATTGAAAATATATTCTGCATAACGAGCATCTAGGTCATGCGGCTCATAACTTTTAAGTATCGCGCAGATTTTGTGATTTTCTTTTATACTACGTTAAGGGGGAGGGTAGTGCAACAATCTGACAGTTGGTTCAAGCACTTTTCGCTATTATAATTGCCTAATTACAGTTTTCGACAAGTCCATTTTGAATGTTTTTTTTTATTTTTTTTAATATTTCTCTGTTTGTATTATTGTCCTTCAGTGAAGAGGGGGGTTCTCAATCCAACCAACAGCATTTCTTCTTCTTTGTGACTTGCCCGCTTCTTTAGCATATAAAGGCAAGTTTGAGAAGAACCACTTGAACCCATTTTCATGGCTGCTTGCACAAAGATTTTAAATTTTTCTATGGGTTACTGGGCTCTTGTGAAAAGGACACAAAGAAGCGGGTGTTCTCTAGGACTTTCTTGCACTGACTTAAATTAAGTAATCAGCAAAAATGCGTCTATTGTTCATTGTACTAGAAGACGGGCCGTCGGAATTATGTTGACAAACTGCCAAAAGAGGGTGGATGGCAGTCAGTCTGAGTGGTTGACTAACGGCATGACTGCAATTTGTAATTGTTACAATTACCACGGCTCGTATTATTATATTGCAACAATATATATGCGACAGCTGATGACTGGTTTATGGTAGTTTGTCTGCGGTTTTGATTTTTGCCCAAGCGTCAAATATTAATTCGTAACAGTTACCGTCACTTTCTCATTATTGCAATCGATTTATTGCATATTCAACTAATGAACATTTTTGAAATAGTTATAGTTTGTTGATATTTAACTGCAGGAAATAATAATTAATTTGTAAAAATTGTATTGAGCAAGGGTTGTAGATAGTCAGCTGCGCGCTGCTGTATGGTTGGTGTTAATTTTGAAACGTGACAATTTGATGAAATTTTATTTCTATTTTATAGAGCAAGTGAATCATAAGAAGTGTGTTTTATCAATATAGTAGCAATTGTCACGACTTTTTTTTTTAGTACATTTGCATGCATAATATTTAAATATGGTTCAGATGTATTCATCTATAATAAACGTTTTCTTTTTTTTCTACTATGGTTCTGCATACAAACCTGATAATTCACATTTGAAACTGCAAAAAATTGATCGTTATAATATCTACTGAATTAACTTGATTGGAACTTTTTAAGAATTTCTAATTTAAATAAACATCTTTGGTTATTTGAATTAGTAGGAAATATAAAAATTCAGTATGTCATTCGTTTCGATATCATTTCAAGAACATAACGAGATGTGGGAGATTTTACATGATATCTCGTAGCGATATCATTGAGCGTTATATTTAACTTAATCATACAATTTATCGAAATGAACAGAAATCCTATTATCGATATTAAATGGTTTTTCAATAAGAGCGCTACAAAAGTTTTTTTAAGGGTTTTTCAACAGGGACACTACAAAAGTAGAGCGACAGGGACAGCAAACGACGCCATATTTCTTGCCGCTCTTTTGACATTTCTCTTCAGTAAGGTTTGCCATTTCATAATGGAAAGATATACGAGCCAACAACGTGTCGAAATTATTAAAATTTACTACCGAAATTCGTATATCTTTCCATCATGAAATGGCATACCTTCTAATGGCATATCTATATATATAAAAATGAAATGTCCTGTGTGTGCCAGAGCATCACAGATCAGACGGATTTGCCTAATTCCTTTTGTATTTTGTCCGTGTCAATGCAAGAGTGGTTTAGGAAAAAAGAAAAGTCGGAAAAACCCAAAGGAAAAACCGAAAAATCGAAAATATCTAAATTTGACCCTAGGACTACCTCATAAGGTACACAAATGGGCGTGGCAAAATTGAACTTTTAATTCAAAATATCGGTATAATTAAGATAAGCACAGTCATGAAATTTGACTCAGTGAGGTATATTGAAGTTCTTTACCATTTTTACAAATATGGGCGGAATTGGACAAAAGGGCGTGTCCCTTTCCATATGACTAAAACTATAAAAATGTTGTAACTTCTGACTTACTAAGATTAAAGTTATATAAATCGAAATTAAGGTTTATATTACAAACTCCAATCGTCACGTAGAATGTGAGCGGGATTGGATTAAAGGGCGTGGCACCTCCCATATAACCAAAACTTTAAAATTACTATAACTCATGACATGTTAAGAGTTGAGTTATAATAATGAAAACAAATGTTCATATTTAAAACCCCAATCGTCACGTAGAAAATGGGCGGGATTGCACAACGGGTCGTGGCATCTCTCATATAACCAAAACTTTAAAATTTCTATAACTCTTTACTTACTAAGAGCAGAGTTATAAAAATCGAAACAAAAGATTATATTAAACATTGTAATAGTCACTTAGAATGTGGACGGAATGGGACAATGGGGCGTGGCACTTCCCATATAACTATAAATGGTAACTTCTGACTTACTAAGAGCAGAGTTGTACAAATCGAAACGAAATATCATTTTAAAATGTTTAATAGTAAAATAGAATGTGAGCGGGAAAAATAGTGACGAGGCTTGCACTAAAAAGGGAAAAAGAGGCGTAAATGTATCCACACTTTATAAACGATCTATTTTTGCAATTACAAAAACTTGGCACGGGCGCAGCTGTGCACGGGTCCAGCTAGTAATATATATACCTATTTAAAGTGCATTTAATGGGCTATCTTTTATAGAAGAAACTTTTATGGTTACGTATTATTTATTTTAATATTTTATACGTAAATGTGAACCGAAAACCCTAAATTGAAAATTCATTCAAAATTAACTAAAAATGTTTTGATCTGACATTCTATACTAAACAAAAAATCACTATGACACTTGTATTTGAGCAATTGCTAGGAAATCTTTGTGAGTGTTTCTAATTATGAGAAAATGGGTGGCCCAACCTACGTTTTTATCAAATTTTGAGAAAAATTCTACATATTTTTTCTGCATTGATAGAATACTTGTTTACATTATAAAAAGTTATTCATGAACGACATTTTAATGCATTTAACTTAGATGTTATAATGTAAATTGACCACCTAATCAACTCTTGAAAAAGTCAACAAAAAAACATTTTTTGAGAACATTTTAGTATTCATCTGGATGAGTAATAAGCAACAGGCCATTTCACTTCAAAGTTTCATCAAAAGTTGGTGTGCAATGTTACTTGAGATGTACCATTAAAACTTTAAGATCGCCAGTGTAAAAAAACAAAAAAAAAAAAAAATAGCGCTGGCCCAACCTACGGATCTTTCCCCTACATATATGTTGTATTTCATGAATTGAAAAACGATATTCATCAATATGAAGATGATTTTTGTGTTCTGTGTAGACTGAGAATTGTAATTTTACTGATTAAACTGAAATCAAAAGAATAAAAACCTCAGGGTTTAAAAGTAAAGCACATACTCTTAATTACTTTATTGTCGAGCAGAAGCAAGAGTTTGATTACATTACTTACAGAGGCGTTATTTTGAGAGAAAGCTACATTTCGAAAGAATGCAAAGTTATTCTTTTTTTGTTGAGCATTGCTTTAAGATTTGAAACTCTTACTCCTTGCTTTTAAAATCATACACAATATTCATGTTATTTGCTCTTAGCTCTTTCTCTGATTGCTTTACTCTTTCGGAGTCATTCTATTTGTGCATGCTTTGTTCCATTTGATCGTGTCCATTTGATCGTGTCGGCGAAGATCGTAAGCTTTACTGATTTGTTATAGAAGACAAGTTTTTGTAACATTTAAATAAAACCAGACCAGAAAAGCCGGCCTCAGCAGTCCAGAGGTAGCGCGCTGGACTTGCATTCTGTAGGTCTCGGATTCGAATCCCGGCTTGGGCATGGGCGCTCGTGGTGATATTAACCACAAAATTGTAGAGAATAGATTTCACTTTACAATGGATGTAGTCTGTCTGAGTGCTGTGGATCTTAGTAGATATTCAAAAAAAAAAAACAGTACACAAAAGCAAAAAGTATTTGAATTTGAGTTTTTTGAAATCGTGGTAGCATTTAAAGAGCAAGTGTTTGAAATCGAGACAGCATTTAAAAGAGCATAGAACGAGAGTTTTGTAATCCACACCACATTTTAAAAAAATAAAGCGAGAGTTTTCGAATCGAAGCAGCATTGATCGAGCTATTTAAACCTTTAAAGCAACCAAAAAGATATTTATTTTTATAAGACTGAATTTAAATTAAATGATAATGAATATAATAAGAGTTTGGCGCTACAGTCCTGTAAAGAACTTGGGCCGAGCTCTCTTGCCATTTGAGCTGTGCGTGTTACATTTGTACTCAAAGTGGTGGGACCTATTGTTTAATGCCGAATCCGAACGACGGGTGAGAGCTTTTAATAGGCAATGCTTTACTCTCGTAGGTTTGCCATTTACTGCCGAGAGGTAGCGAGGTATAGAAAAATGATTCTATGAAAAGATGTTCTTAGCCCCAGTCCAGGCATGAACATGGGATCTTTCGGCTCGCAGTTCAACGCACTAACCTCTGAGTTACCGTCGCTACATATAAATTTCACTGTAAGTCACATTGGATTTTTAGCGAAAATCCACTCATTTTAGATTATCAATAACTGAATTGACATGTATTCGAATAACTTTAACCATTGAATTCCTATATCACATTTATTTTGCCAAATCCTTCTACTTGCTTTCTTTATTTTCCTTACTCGGTTAACATTTCCGCAATCGCATCACTTTTAAAAACAATGAATAGAAAATTTGGAGGGATGATTCATTTTGCTACCACTACCAAATGGCACAAGCCAATATTTTTAAGCCAGCTGCTGCTGTTGCTGCACCCTCTCTATCACAAAACGCTACCCTTATGAGGAATTCCAATGAAATTTGGCAACACAGCATGAATCATCCTTGTGTGTCGTTGTCTAGTCAATGTCAGCAGTATTACTGTAGTTCCCAGGAGCCAGCCGACAGTTCTGAAGACTGTGCAAAATGTGCAACTGTGTTTGCATGCCAAAAACAAATAAATAAACATACTCCAAATATAAAATGATACCAAATAATGAGGGTAGCATTGAAGACATTAAAAGAATACAGAAATCAGAAATTCCTGGGAATTTCTGTAACCCTAACAATTTTGTTTTAGTGGCACGCGATACTTGGATCTGTGAATATTTGAAACAACTTTTTGATAAAGTGATTAATTAAAGAAGCTTTTATTAAAACAAGAAAACTTGTGATAGGGGTGTGTTTTCCGTGAGAGGTGTCTGCTTATAAACTTACCTAATAAATATGCTTTTCTATGACCTACATAAAATAGCTTTCACAAAGAACAGTTTATATGGCTCTAGAACACAAATTTATGTTTTTTGTAAAATGGTATTTTTTGTTTTTCACAACTAAACCCACCTTTTGGCTAATAGTATTTCCCCCAAATGTCATAATTCACGCGCTTGTTTCGAAAATTAATTTATTATAAAAAAAGTGTTTTAATTAATTTCCATAAATTATGAAATGCATCCGTTCCACACCCTGCCACATATTAATAACAAAAGCAGCAGGATCCGTGTGAAGGACCTAAGCGCATTACGTCGACATAGGCCGCCAAAATATATTGTCATGCGCGCCCATACATTCTGTCCGTCTGACAGAGTATGCCTGACGCTCTGCCACTGATGTTTTATGCATGCGCCATGTGTCAGCTGGCGCATGCGCCGCACACAATAACCTAACGCCATAAGGGAAGGGTACCAGTAAAAACCTGGTGGCAGTCATAAACAAAAATCAATCACAAATTCAAGGGTTGTGTATGAGATATGGTATGGTGCCCAACACAGGATCGTAAAACCGGTTGGTTGCACGATGCACCCTCCCGCCGTTTTGAGTAGCCTACATAATGTGAGTAATATGGAAAAAAGTTAAAAATTGAAATTTTCCAGGGGTTGCTTTGCTGTGATGTTATCTTTCATTGATTAGTCGACTTTAATGTCCCGCACACACTATGTAGCGCAACTAATGTAATCAACCTAATGGTTAGGGTACCGTACCGGTTTTAATTGTTGACTGGTCAGCGTAACCGAAAGGCTAACAATATAGTAGAAAATGCTACCGCTAGATTGCAACGCAGTTCAAATATGCTGCATTACGTGAAATTCTCAAATTTTATGGCCCTCAATTTCAGTCTGTGCGATGTCATCAGCGGGTTAATTAGTTTTTATTTCATTGTTGGCTGGTTGTTTGTTTGGTCCATACCAGCAGTAAAGTATTCTTTGTTTAGCATCATTTTGCTGTCAATAAACGCAAAAGTACCATTTGAAAAATACATTAAATTTGAGTTTACCAGTCACATAGATTTGTAATAATATTTATTTCTCAAGTTCGTTTTTTACATTTCATAAAATTTAATTTTTCCAGTTCCACATTTAAATCTCCACCACATAACGATTACCGCTGCCGGTCGAACTTATGGAGTAGTAACTGTTTTCTGTAAAGAAAAGGATTAGTTCTTAGTTGCGAATACCCTTCACTCGATTTACCTTCGTCACTATCAAACGAATAGTATTGATCATCATTATTATTATTTTCTCTGGCCACAGATGAACGTGAGCCACGCACACGTCTTGGTGTACGTAATTCATGTTGTCTTCTGCCCGGCGTTGGTGTTGTCTCAGTGGAACCCATTAAACTTGATGGATATTGCAACGGTGAACCATAATCGGAACTGGGACGACTCAATGTGCTGCTACGACTGGAGTTGTTGGTTTCCACATCGAACGCAATTTTCGGAACATTCATTTGAGATATTTCCTCACTCGAAGATTTTATATTTAAACTTTGCATTGTCGTTGTAATCAACTCTTCTTCTGCTATTTCGACTTCTACTACCAGATTGTTTTCTATATTATTTGTTATTACAGCTTTTTGAATTAGAGGTCTACGTGCCAGAATTGGCACTGGTATTGGCGCTATACGTTTTACTGGCAAAGCGGGTCGTGTAATTTTGGAAATAGTCGGCTCTACGTAAACGGAATCTTGAGTTGCTGGGTTGTATTTTGGTGTCTGCGTAACATCTCTGTCATTGTTCGTCGACTCATCTTTAGTTGAGACTGTAGCCGTAGTGTCTAAAATTGCATTTGGCACATCTTCTTCGTTTTCCAACAACACCACCTCTTCATCTTCCCCATCCGTTGTAGTAGCCAATTGTTCTTCATCCTCTGAGTATTCTTCGGACTCTGTACGTATTTTGTTTCTTGGTATGACTCGCGGCCTAATGGCTGCTGTCGACGGCTCGAATCGCGATATCAGCTTGTTAACTTTTCCCACATCGCTTGGCTTTACCTGCTCGGTATAGGTTAGTCTCAGCGAAGACGTCTTGACCAACGGTTTGGCCAAACGTCTCATTGACTCTGCACGTTCAGGTATCTTTGGCGGTGGTTTTGTTGGTCGCACAGGTGGTTTTGAGGTCGGCAATGGTGGTGGTGGACTTGAAGGTGGCAATACCTCTGTTGGTAATAGCACCGGTATATTTGATAAACGTATTGATGGTTGTCGTTGCGGTAGTGGCGGTGGTGGTGGCAACGTACTTGGTGGTGGTGATGGTGCCGCTGATGGTGGACGATCATTGACATCGTCATCAGCTTCCTCGTCTGTGTATAACTCTTCGTTCTCATCGAAATTGGCATCTAAGCTTTCGCGACTGTTGCCAATTTGTCGTTTTTGGTATTCTGTTTTGACTGTAGGTGCCACACTGTTGCACTTCTCCTCCTGCTGCTCCTCATCTTTCTTTATAGCTTCTACATAAATTTTAGTTACTCTTGAGGTGTTGTCATCGTCTGCCGCATCAGGATCTTCGCTGCTGTCGCGTTCAAAGCTTTCGTTAAAACTAATGCTATTCGTGGCTATACGCAATACAGGCTCATTTTTGATAGCATCATCAAAGTCCTCAAAGGCTCCACGATTATCATTCAACTCGAAAATATCTATACTTTTGGCCTTGTGAAGTTTCTCTTCTGCATGCGAGGACGTCGTATGCACGCGCCAAGCTTCCTCATTCTCCTGTATGCTATTTAATCCTATGATGGATGTGCGACGTGAAACTCCTTCCGGGTTCGTTATTATAAATTGCTTATTACGCACATTTTCCGGCATCCAAGAATCCGAGTCAGAGTTTGAATCCATTGAAAGTTTGCGTGCGTGACCACGTACGCAAATAGTAGGTGCGGCAACCTCTGTGCCTGAGGAAAGTTTTCTTGTCGAAGGTGGCGTCATCTCTAAAAAGCCCGTTATAATCTCTTTGTTTGGTATCCAGTTCAAAGCTTTCTTTTCAGGCGATGATTCGGGTGTAGTTTCTGAAACAATTTCCGTTATTCTTGGTGTGTGTGGTGACTGTGGCGCGGCAGAAGTCGTCACCGCTATAATAATTGTTGATTCATACATATCGGAATGATCTTGATGTATAAGCACACGTGGATACTCAACATCATTATCCTCCGATTCGGTGGAATCGGATAAAATCGGTTTCGTAGTCCAGGCGGCATTTATCTTTTGCGTTGAGTTTGTGCATTCGTCGTGTAACTCTTCGCTCTCGTCTAATTCGGAACTATGTACATCTTCATCGTAATCATATTGTATGCCACCTCTTCTGCTGATAACCGCTGGCACATTGGACGGTGTTGATTCTGCAGTGGTTGGTGCAACGTTTTCCACCTCCTTTGAAGCCGTGACTTGTTCCTGTGATTTGTGGAAGAACTTGATCTTCTGCATTTTGTCGTTAACTTTTTTCAAAGTTCTCTGACGCGCATTTTCGAACTTTTCTTCGAGATTGCTCGATTTTCGAACATCTTTTTCCTTCTTTGAAGCAACTGCTTCATTTTCGTCCTCATCATCCTCGGTCGCATCCAATTCATCTTTGGAATTTGGATTCTTACGACTGCGTATGTATTTTAATTTATTTATTAAGGTACTGGAACGTGATTGCTGTTGTTTTTTCTCCGGGGATGCTTCATCTCCAGTTCCACCGGCATCCGTCGGATTTTTCTTAAAGCTTTTCTTCCATGTTTGTAGTTTATTATTTATTGCTGCACGTATTGGTGAACTACGGTTATCAGTTTTCTTGGGCGAATATTCGATATCGTTAGCATCCTCCACCGTAGTAGACGCTTCACGTGATTTGAAACGTTGCAAACGAGCCGCAAGTTTTTCTCTAGTTGTTGATGGACTTTTGTTCGTTGATTGTTTTGCGGCAGCTCGAGTTTCTTCATCTTCTGAGTCATCATCGGTAGCAGTTGTACCAGCAGCAGTTGTATTTTCGTTTTGTGTTTTCTGTTTAATGGATAACGTCGACTTAAATCGTTTTAAGTTCTGTTTAATTACGTTCAATGGATTCTCTGATTTCTCATTCAACGTCTTTTGCGTGGTTTCTGTTTTGGCTGTAATATCGGTTTCTTCTATAGATCCGAACTCATGTGACGAACTGAATTGACTTGTTAAACGACGCATACGCTCCTTGTGAGCTTTTCGCACTTGTACCTTTGGTGGCTCGTTTATTTCTTCGCGTGATGTTCGCACTTGAGTCTCTTGTGTTTCCTTTAGAGCCCACACTGTGCTTGGTATTGACTGAGCCTTTCTCGTGGGACTTGCTCTAATATCACTCTTCCCGTACGCAAACCTTTCTCTCATATCCTCATCATCATCATCGTCCTCATCATCCAAATAGTCTTCGTCAGAGAAACTCTTTTGCATTGATGAATTTCTTACATTCGTAAATTGTGTCGTCACAATGCCGGGTTTACGTTTGGGTGGTGTTGTTTCCATGCCGCTTTCATCTCCACTCTGCTCACTTACACTCTTGCCATGTAATCGACCGGCATGTTGTTCCACCAACTCCAATTTAGGTTGTGGTGGGGTTTGCATCAATGGTGAATCGTTGGGACTTAAGCTATTCGAATGTATGGTATTTTGACGCGACTCTTTGAAATTAAAACGATAATTTTCGGCAATCTCCTGATCACGTCGCAATTGTTCCTCCTCTTCAATGGCACGATCTTCATCGTAACGTTTCGCATAGTGATCCACATCAATACTGGTCGTGCGCACTACGGTCTTCTTTGCCAATATGTGCTTGAGTCGAAACTCTGATAAGTCCTTATAGCCTTTTTGCAGTTTTTCACTAAAGGACATTTTAACGCTGAGATTGGAAGCTGTTGCATCGGATGCATGTGGTTTCACATTGATCGGTCGCATGTTAATTGGACTTTGAATTGGACTATGTGAGATGACAACACCACGATGACCAGGTACGGTTCTAGGCGAAGGATAGTCGTCATCAATGCTGTGAGCACTACGATATGTGCTGTGTTCGTAGGATAAAGCTGTATCTTTTGTTTCACCACCACCACCATCATTTCTTTCTCTACTACTACCACTGTATCTGCCTCCAGTAGCCTGCTTCATTAACGAGGATATCGTTGAGATGCGTGTAGGCGTCGAATTGATGAAATCCGCAGGTTCAGCACCCGCTGTCAGCGATATTGCCGTTGGATGTGCTTGCATATGTTTGGGGGAAACATTTTTGTTAACATCTTCGCGTGAACTTCTGAAAATTTTGCGCGTCTTTAGACGTGGTATCGATTTGGGAATTCTGATTTGTGGTATTGCAGGCATCGTTGGCATGTTGGGCAATTTTGCTGCAACAAATTGAAACGCATTGTCAGCATTTATCGATTTTTAGTTTAATTTTTCTCTACACAAAACTCGGACACACACTCACCTTTGATACCATCCATATTGATTTTGCTGCAAAGATTTTTAAGATCCATCTTGATGCTTGTATGGTGTTGATTACCGTGTTTAATTTTATTATTTTTATGTTGCCCTGCTCTAAAAACCTCTTATCTTGCGATACTTTCGTTAGCTTACCATTACCTCAACCTTGAGTTCTTCCCTATGCACCACCTTGTTTTTCTTTTTCCAATCTAATTCTTTGTAGTAATTTTTTTGCAATTAATAAAATATTTAAAATAATTAATAATGCTAGTATTATGTGAACGTCGTCGTTGTTGTTATTGTTGAAACTGTTTGCGTTTACCATAGTATCGTTTGGATTGGAAAAATTATACCCTTTGTTTGTTGCGCACTCTCGTTGTTTTCGTAACCCAGTGCAGTTTTTGCGCTAATTGAATTAACGCGTTTTTGTTATACCCTACACTAGAAATGGAAGGGCTTATTCACTTTGGCCATTCGTTTGTAACATTAAAATGCTTGGCTGGTATAATAATAATAGTTTGGCACTACAGCCACCATTTTGAGCTGTGCGTGTTATATTTGTACTCAAAGTGGTCGGACCTACAGTATATTGCCGAATCCGAACGGCGGGTGAGAGCTTTTCATAGGCAATGTTTTACTATCGTAGGTTTGCCATTTACTGCCGAGAGGTAGCGCGGTATAGAAAAATGTTTCTATGAAAAGATGTTGTTAGCCCCAGTCCAGGCTTAAACCGGGGACCTTTCGGCTCGCAGTCCAACGCACTAACCACTGAGCTACCGCGTCTACAGCTGGTATAAATATTGATATTCTTGAGTCGATTTATCTTCGTATTTCTGGTGAAATCCTGATTAATATAAAACTAGGGGTTGGGAACAGAACGAACGAAAAGCAAAAGTTCCGATCGCAAACGTTTCAATCGGATCTTTTGATAAAAAATACTTTTGACTCGTTCCGACAAAGAACGTTCCGATGAAGGACGCACTTGGATGTTTATCTAGGATCACAGAAAGAGATTCACTCCAAAATGTATATAATACTCAACTGAATGCTGTCTAAAGCCATAGAAACGATGCAAACATTTTTTTAAAGCAAAAGTTCAGGGCCGAACTTTTGATCAGGAACATCTCGCAACTTTTGCTTTTCGTTCGTTCCGGAACGAAACAATGTCGTAACGATTGCCAAACGTTCTTGTATAGTTCAATTCTCCCCTCTATAAAACAGAAAGAGCTAGATCAACTAAAATCAATCGCTATCTCTTATTGAAAATGGGCGTGCTGAATTTCGTAATTCGCATTCATACTCTGGTTCATATTTACATAGTCTATGGGAGACATACTTTATCCGTTACAAAGAAAGTTGTTTTTAGAAACCTGTATTGCTTCATATTCTAACATTCTTATTTCAACTGGTTTAAACTGGTACTTTTACGCAATATTAGACCAAATACCTATTCTCCTAATACTGATCGGTTTATGAAAAGGTCGAATTACAATGATCAGTTTCCGTTCATGATCCTGGAACTATTTCAACTAGTGTAGTACTTTGGACATGAGTTTATCTGTCAAATTTTGAGCCATTTCGCAATTCAAAACCACATTTTCCAAACGAATTTCCAGTTTAAGCAGTTGAATATATAGAAAATTCAATCGAAAAACTAACACAAGCCCCCATATCTTTTGTTCAACATATTATTACTTCCACGTAGGGTATTTTTTCACTCATCATCATGGTCGGTCTTTGTAAATGATTTTAGTCATCGTTTAGTTCATTCTTAACTCATTTTTCAACATAGTTTCCCTTTTATTTTACACATAGTTGAGTCGTCGTGTGTTTTTCTTTATACTTCATTTTCGCTTAGACATGTGAATTATTTTGTGCTTTTGTTAGCATATTCATCATGTTTGCTACTGTCGTCCTTCCTCCTCACATACAATTCAAAGTGTTTCATACCAAATATGTAGGTAATGAACGACGAACGAACGTACGTTGTATTCAGCCGCTTGGGAAGTAGTTCAAAAGTTTTTCACGTAGTCCAACCAACCAACCACGATGTATGTCTCGTTGTTACTCGGCCGGCCTGTCTAGCTGTCCCCTCTGTGTATGTCAGTCACAGTCACTCTTTCTAGTTGGCTAATAGCAGCAAGTGCAACAGAGTAACGGCTAGAAAACTGGAACATGATGGATTTAGTGTGATGAAGTAAAACATGAATTAAATGTTTTTTTTTTATAAATACAATCCGTATTGCTTAGAAATTCTTTTACAAATTCATTGGGGGGGGGAGAAGATTTAACCTTGTCATAAGGTCTAGCAAAAACTTTGCTAGTTAGAACTTATAGATTATGCTGTCGTTTCAACTCTACTAAAAATCTATTCATCAATAAAGAAGAATAAACTACCAGTTTTATACATATTTTAATTTATATTGTTATCCGTTAATAGCTGTTATTAATTTTCAACCTCTTTTTTTCTTCTCGTTTCAGCTAAACAACATTTTTCTCTTTACAGATCCATCTCTCTAATATCTAGTCGTATAAGTGTATAAAGATTATCGTTTTTTTTGGAATTCGTTTAAATTTTTTTAAACAACGGATTGATTTTAATTCAATACCGTGCAAGAGAAGACATTTATTATTGTAAGGAGAACATCATTCGCAGTTAAAATCATCAAAATGGGACGGCAGTCGTGTACGTTTGCCGTCCTCTTGGTGGCCGTTTTAGGCACCACAACAGCACTAAGTGAGTATTACTATTTTATTATAATCGGTCACCGATTTAAAGTTTAAAGCTACTTTTGTAAGGACTTAAGAATTAAACATGATAATGATGTTCTAATTGTTTCGGGAATGTTCTATATATTCAGTTATATTACTTAGTTTGGATGGTGATACATTACAGACAATTTTCCCGAGACAATTCATTTCCGTACAAGTCATATCAAAGATAATTTTCATCGAGACAATCTTCCCAAAAACAATGTTCCACGACAATGTTCCCGAAACAGTTCTTTCCAGGTTAAGTCTTCCACTCGATTTAGAATAGTCTGGGAATAGAATCATCTCTGGGAAGATTTGCATTGGTGTAAAATTGTCTAGAGGAAGCATTGTCTGGGGAAGAATTTCCCGGAGATGAATTGTAATAGGTCATCTATTAAAAGTTTAAAGCAATTTTTATAACTAATTCAAAACTGGGCGGTGTTTGAACTATTTCGGAAGTGTTCTTTATATTCGGTTGCGTTAAGTAGTTTGGAAGGTAACGTTTATATCTTCTTCGAAAATTCTACTCCGAAAGATTTCATTCCCGGACGATTTGTACCTGCGACTATTATCCCTCGAGACAACTCTTCCCAAAAAGGTATTAATTAATTTAGGAAAGATTCAAAGAGCTACAAATTGCTCATGAATTGCTAAACACTTAAACTCATTTTTTGCTTTGTATACACATTAGACGCCTATTTGTATCATCTTCTTTCTATATTATCTTATATATTATTTTCAAGTAAAGTTAGACGAGTTATTCTGAAGACAGGCAGAAAACTCTGTCTCAAGAATAACTTGTCTATTTTCACATTAACTCTTGTCGTTTTATTCCTTCTTTTATCGTTTTATTGAAAAACTTTACCGTTAGTCACATCCGTCTCAGTGCCAAGTCAATGCCAGTCAAAGGAACAGAACAGTGAAGGACAGAATTTGCTTCCAAAAACTTGTTTCAATTGATAATGATGCATTCGTGCAAATGTTGATGATGACTCTTCTCGTCTGCATATCGACCTGTATTTTTTTTTCGTTCATTTGTATATCGTAGTTTTTTCGTTGTAATTATTTTCCCACAATACTTTGAATGCACTTTCGTGTTGTTTTTCTTTATGCTGTTGATGTTTCGGTGAAAGTTTATAATCACATTATTTGGCTTTATTGTTATTTGTGAATCGTGAATCAAATTGCAGTTGAAATTACAATTGAACAAATGTTTGTTTTTTCCGTTGAGTTTTTTGTGATTTGTTTTTCAACACTCATTCTTTGTAGAAATTTATAATTTATATAAAATTTATAAAATAAAATATTAAAATATGCAGAATAGTATACTATTATAACAATAGTTTAAATACTATAATAATTGTATGAATTTTATGAATTGTCTCATCATAATAATAGTATCTATACTATTAAATGAATAGTATCAAAACTATTTAATTAATAGTATTGATACTATGGACTATGGGGGCGATTATCACAAGGCAACGTGTCTGAGTGCTTCAACATGGCGAAGCCAGCGCAATCCTTGTCGGTGTCGTCTCAAGTCAACTCACTGGTCACCAGAATTGACAAATTGTCAAATGGTGACACCTCCACTTCGGTGGAAGTCCTCCTCGTGGAAGTCCCTGGAAACGGCGCTCTACACCACCCGGTGTAGAAGTCGGCTAAAGTGAGTGGCGAGCATATCCCTCAGAGTGAGGGTTCGTGCGTTGGGTTTGGGTCCCACCACGGAAAAAACCTATGCGCCCAATGAAAACAAAAAAGAAGCCTCGGATAACGACCGATTACAACGATGACGATCCACGCAAACGTTTTAAGGACCATGATTTACGGATATGCACCTGGAATGTCCGGACCCTTTATAGGGAAGGTGCCTCTATCCAGCTGGCAGATGTCCTCGAAAAATATAAGGCTGACATCACCGCTATCAAGGAGATGCGATGGACGGGACAGGGCTGTTCGAAACAAGCGTCCTGTGATATCTACTACAGCTGCCATGCGGAGAGACACGAATTTGGATGTGGATTTGTGGTCGGCAAGAGACTCCGCCACCTTGTCTCTAGGTTCACGCCCGTGGACGAAAGGCTGGCAACAATCCGCATCAAGGCTAAATATTTCCATATCAGCCTAATTTGTGCACACGCTCCGACGAACGAGAAAGATGACGAGACAAAAGAGCGCTTCTACGAGCGCCTAGACAACGCATACGAGCGCTGCCCCCGCCACGATATCAAAATCGTGCTAGGCGATTTTAACGCCAAGGTGGGCAGAGAAGCCATCTATTGTCCCACAATCGGAAAATTTAGCCTCCATGCCAACACTTCCGATAACGGAACGAGGCTAATCGACTTCGCCGCAGCACGAAACATGGTAGTTAGTAGCACTAGATTCGAACATTTCGATATCCACAAGGCCACATGGTTGTCGCCCGATCAAAAAACTCGAAATCAAATTGATCACGTTGTGATTGACGGAAGGCACGCTTCAAGCGTTATGGACGTACGCACAATCCGAGGTGCCAATATGGACTCGGATCATTACCTTGTAGCAGCCAAGGTCCGCACACGCTTAAGCGCTGCGAAGAACGTACGGAACCAAACGCAGAGAAAGCTAGACGTCGGAAAGCTGCAATCACAACAGACAACGCAAGCCTTTTCCACTCGACTCTCACACCTGCTTAGACAAAGCACTCCTCCTCTCGATGATATAAGCGCGCAGTGGAATCATATCTCCTGCTCTATGCGTACGGCTGCCGAAGAGGTGCTTGGATTCCAACGCCCCCTGAGGAATCAGTGGTATGACCAAGAGTGTCGCGCGGCCACTGCAGAGAAAGACGCTGCATACAAATCCACCCTGCAGTCAGTAGCTACGCGAGCTGCGAAGGAGCGATACAAAGAGAAGAGGAGGGAAGAGAGACGTCTTTTCAGGCGTAAAAAAAGCGAGGCAGAAAGACGTGAGTGTGAGGAGATTGAGATGCATGGGGACAGGAATGAGGCTCGAAAATTCTTCGAGAAAATAAGACGCCTAGCCGGAGGTTCGAAATCCGGAGCCTCTTCCTGTAAAGATGAGAACGGAAATCTAGTGACAGATATCCAGAGCACACTGAAAATATGGAGGGATCACTTCTCTAAACTTCTGACCGGTGATGATGACCTCAATTCCACCGATAGAGAAGCAAACCCGGCAACCCCAGTACTTGATGACGACGTTGAGATTCCGCCACCCGACCATGACGAGGTCAGAACAGCCATTGCTCGGCTGAAAAACAACAAAGCCGCAGGTGCTGATGGCCTGCCTGCTGAATTGTTTAAGACCGGAGGCGAAGAGCTAATAGAGAGCATGCACGAGCTCGTAAGCAGAATATGGTCGGATGAAAGCATGCCAAGTGACTGGAACCTCAGTGTACTCTGCCCAATCCTTAAGAAAGGGGATCCCACTATCTGCGCCAACTACCGTGGGATCAGCCTACTCAATATCGCATACAAGGTTCTATCGAGCGTATTATGTGAAAGACTGAAGCCCATCGTCAACAGACTGATTGGACCTTATCAGTGCGGCTTCAGACCTGGAAAGTCCACCATAGACCAGATTTTCACATTGCGCCTAATCCAGGAAAAGACCCTAGAAAAACAGATCGACACCTACCACCTATTAGTCGACTATAAAGCCGCCTTTGACACTCCGATAAGGGAACGATTATACGCCGCAATGTCTGAGTTCGGTATACCTGCGAAACTTATAAGGCTTTGCAGGATGACCCTGAGCAACACACGTTGCTCAGTGAGAATAGGAAAAGACCTCTCCGAGCCATTTCATACCGAACGAGGTTTCAGACAGGGTGACTCCCTATCGTGCGACTTTTTTAACTTATTGATGGAGAAAATAGTTCGAGCTGCCGAACTCCGTCAAAGCGGCACTATCCTCAACAAAAGTGTCATGCTGCTCGCATATGCCGACGATATTGATATCATTGGCAGGAGCACACGAGCAGTCAGCGCAGCATTCTCCAGATTGGAGAAAGAGTCGCGTCGAATGGGTCTAGCGGTGAACGAGGACAAGACGAAGTTCCTTGTGTCAACAAGCAAAAAAGAGTCCGTGCGTCTTGGACAAAAAGCTGATTTTGACACCCACAAGTTCGACATTGTGAAGGACTTCGTCTATCTGGGATCCAGCGTAAACAGCAACAACGACGTCAGCCTGGAGATCAAACGGAGAATAACTCTTGCCAACAGGTGCTACTTTGGGCTCAGTAGGCAATTGAGAAGCAGAGCCCTCTCTCGCCGGACAAAAATATCGCTCTACAAGTCACTCATCATGCCCGTCCTACTTTATGGTGCAGAAACATGGACGCTGGCCACCACCGATGAGAGAGTACTGGGAGCGTTCGAGAGAAAGATTCTCCGTAAAATCTTTGGCCCTATCTGCTTTGCTAACGAGTATCGAATCAGGATGAACCACGAGCTGTATGAGATATTCGACGACATTGACATAGTCAAGCGCATCAAGATCCAGCGGCTTCGCTGGCTAGGTCATGTCGAACGAATGGATGAAAACACTCCAGCCAAGAAGGTGCTTGAATCGAAACTCGAAGGTGGACAGCGTAGAAGAGGGCGTCCAAATCTGCGTTGGAAAGACCAAGTTGAGGACAACCTGGCAACGCTTGGTATTTCTAACTGGCGTCAGCGCGCGCAAAGCAGATCCGACTGGCGCGGCTTCATCTCAGCGGCCAAAACCGACCCACGGTTGTAAGGGCCATTTAAGTAGTAACTATTTAATTAATAGTATCAATACTATTAACTATATCGTATCAATTATAGTAATAGTATTTAATTAATAGTGTAGCCGCGGTAGCTCAGTGGTGAGTGCGTTGGACTGTGAACCGAAAGGTCCCCGGTTCAAGCCTGGACTGGTGCTAACAACATCTTTTCATAGAAACATTTTTCTATACCGCGCTACTTCTCGGCAGTAAATGGCAAACCTCCGAGAGTAAAAACATTGCTCTCACCCGCCGTTCGGATTCGGCAATAAACTGTAGGTCCCACCACTTTGAGTAAAAATATAACACGCACAGCTCAAAATGGTGTGAGAGCTCGGCCGAAGTTCTATACAGGACTGTAGCGCCAAACTATTATTATATTATATTATTATTATTTAATTAATAGTATCAATAATATTAACTATATCGTATCAATTATAGTAATAGTATTTAATTAATAGTATCAATACTATTAAATTAATATTATCAATACTATTAATTTAATAATATCAATACTATTATTTTAATAATATCAATACTATTAATTTAATAGTATCAATACTATTGGTTTTATAATATTAATTTAATAGTATCAATACTATTAACTTTATAGTATTAATACTATTAATTTAATAGTATTAATACTATTAATTTAATATTATCAATATCGTATCAATCGTATCAATACTATTCAATTAATATCAATATCAAAATATTATAAATTGCAGTAACCGCTTAATACTGACACCTATTATAAACATTCATATAATCATAAAAATAAAGATTAATGTTCAAACATAAAATCTGAGCGCACTTGAAAACAATACATAAAACGCATTAAAATAATGCGATGTGTCGACACTTAAAAAGGGTCTTCTTAATCTCTTTTTCATTCTGTACTTGTGAGCACAGCGTGAAAATCACATCATCACAGACGGTAAATGCGGCGGGGCAGGGTGATCATGGGTTAACAAGTGCTGCTGCTTCTGTTGAAGCCTACCCTAATAACACTTAAATGTTATTTTGAAAATAGTTTTCTTCGAAGTGGTTGGTCTTTATTTTTAGAAAAGTACTTAAATACTAATTTCTAATTGACATGGGGAATGCGACATGCAAGATAAGACAGTTGGGAAGTCTGAACAGAGCAAAGTGTTTGGGTAAAAGACGTTAATAAGGCGGTCAAATCAAATTTAGTTTGTTGTAAGTTTATGTGCAAAGTATTTTGAATTATTATTTAGAATTTTAAAAGATATATAAAATAAAAAAATATTTACAAGAAAAAAAAAATGTGAAAAACTTGTATTTTTAGTGAAAATTAATTTTTAGAGTTTTTTTTTATGTGTAAAATTTAATTTACTGTGAGGAAATTGAATTTGTGAATGAAATTAGTGAAATTTGATTTTTCTATACAAGGTTTAATTCATAGAAAATAATTCTCTTAAAATATGTGTAATAAAATTTTTATAATTTCTACAAAATATATTTCTCTGTCTCTCTTTCAGTTAATTCACCGCCTCGCATCATCAAACAACCGCCAACCGATGAACTTCTGTTCAAAGTTGCGCTACAAAACAGTGAAAGTGACAAACCATTCACTATTGAATGTGAAGCTGAAGGACAACCTGACCCCACGTAAGTAATACCCATTCATTCGCATTTTCGAAATACTTTTGATGTAATCCGCTTAAAAGAAAAGCGGCTTTTTTTTAATTTTGAAAGGCACTACTCTACCCCCGTCGTCCCATCCTGAAGACATTGAAATCTCATTCGAGACACAAATGAAAAGTTTTAATTTTTAATTTGTTTATTTTTACTTATTTTGTACTAATTCTGTCTTTTTCTATGTGTGCTAACAACAGTTGGTTGCCTTTTTTTATATAATTTTATCGGCAACAATTTAAAATCCATTTATTGGCCACATTTTTTTCGCTCTCCCCCCACAATTTGTTTTTCACTCTAATTTTAAATTGATTTTCCACAGTTTATTGCGTATTTTTTGTGTATTTCTTAGTTTTTGCGTTATTTACATCGTTTTTAAATAGCGCCTTCTTCATCACCCATCCACGATTCTTGTGGAATGCTATGGCTACTATTTTTAAAAATAAATTTAGGTTAAACATTGATATTTTTAAAACTGCGTGGTGTGCGTAGTTTTCATGGGGACGACGACAGCTTTCAGTTTTCTTGCATTAACGCATAGTAAATAAAAAATAATTGAAATATAAAATATAAAAAAATTCAATTTAAAAATTAAATTAATAAAACAAAATAATTAAGAAATAATTCAATATATTTAATTATAAATAAATAATTAATAAAACAAGAGCAGAAAATCAAATTCAAGTGGCAGTGGAAAATTAATGGTATGATTATCATATTAACGATCGAAATCGTATTAAATTTTCAATTCAAAGAAAAGCTAAAAACAAATTAAATGTTTGTTCAATACAAAATACGCCTATTTCAATCTAATTCAATACGTTCGGTGGAGCGAATTTAAATTGAGTTTTGTTATCGAATATTTTAATTTTGAATGAAAATGATCACCAAAAAATAGTTTATCAATATATTTTCAGAATTTGATTTTTCAGAATTTGATCTGAGATCAAAGGTGAATCTCAGAAATGCAATACGAGTTTCTTAACGATATCGTAAAAAATCATACTACGATTTTTTATACGAACTATATTTACCCAAAGAGATAATATTTAGAAAACTAGTTGTTTCAATTATACTTGGTGGTTACAATGACCGACTTGTCTCTTTTTTAAATCGAAAACGAAGATTTTTTTTATATAAAAACGAATTTTCCTCAAAGAGTTGAAAAAATTGGTTGTTTTAACTAAGCTTGGAGGTTTTCTTGGCCAATATTTAGAAAGTTAGTTGTTTCAATTATATTTGGAGGTTACAATGACCAACTGGTCTCTTTTTAAAATCGAAAACGAAGATTTTTTTTATATAAAAACAAATGTTCCCTAAAGAGTTGAAAACATTTAGTTGTTTAAACTAAGCTTGGAGTTTTTCTTGACCAATATTTAGAAAGTTAGTTGTTTCAATTATATTTGGAGGTTACAATGACCGAGTGATCTCTTTTTAAAATCGAAAACGAAGCTCTTTTTTATATAAAAACTAATTTTCCTCAAAGAGTTGAAAACATTTGGTTGTTTAAACTAAGCTTGGAGTTTTTCTTCACCAATATTTAGAAAGTTAGTTGTTTCAATTATACTTGGAGGTTACAATGACCGACTGATCTCTTTTTAAAATCGAAAACGAAGCTCTTTTTTTATATAAAAACTAATTTTCCCCAAAGAGTTGAAAACATTTGGTTGTTTAAACTAAGCTTGGAGTTTTTCTTGACCAATATTTAGAAAGTTAGTTGTTTCAATTATACTTGGAGGTTACAATGACCGACTGATCTCTTTTTAAAATCGAAAACGAAGCTCTTTTTTTATATAAAAACTAATTTTCCCCAAAGAGTTGAAAACATTTGGTTGTTTAAACTAAGATTGCAGTTTTTCTTGACCAATATTTAGAAAGTTAGTTGTTTCAATTCTACTTGAAGGTTACAATGACCGACTGGTCTCTTTTTAAAATCGAAAACGAAGATTTTTTTTTATTTAAAAACGAATTTTCCTCAAAGAGTTGAAAACATTTGGTTGTTTAAACTAAGCTTGGAGTTTTTCTTGACCAATATTTAGAAAGTTAGTTGTTTCAATTATACTTGGAGGTTACAATGACCGACTTGTCTCTTTTTTAAATCAAAAACGAAGCTTTTTTTTTATATAAAAACTAATTTTTCCCAAAGAGTTGAAAACATTTGGTTGTTTAAACTAAGCTTGGAGGTCTCCTTGACCAACTGGTGGAGTTTTAATATCGAAAACTAAGAATTTTATATAAAAACAAAATTTTAAGAAGTTGCTAAACAACAACATAACTGTGCGGTTATTATGACTGCAATCACACCACAATCAAGAGCAAATATTTAATTTAATGTTACCACAACCGAATTTGCTGGTAGGGTAATATTTCGGTTGCCATAACAAATTTCTTATCTGTTAGTTGAGTAGATCTATGTATTTTCACTTTGTTCGTGTTTTTAATTTATAATTTATAATAAATTTTCAATTACAAACAAAAAATTTTGGGGTTATACAGAAAAAAACTTTTTACATAAATCCATAGAAAAGTTTTCGTTTCACGTATAACTTTTGGCATATTTTTTCTATTATTCTTTTCGTTTTTCTTTTTTGCTCTAAAAGTAACGCCAAAATGAATTTTGTTAAGAGTTATGGCTTAATGAAATTTTAATGTTCTACATTGTCCTATGTACAAAATTTAGTATTTGCTACTATTAAAGAAACTTTAAAGCTTTTCATAAATTTGAAAAAAAAAAAAAAAAAAAATTAATGAATTATTAAATAATTTATTAATTCAAATTAATTTTACTCGTTGAAAATTGTGTTATAAAACTTTTAAACTCAACTAATACAGCTGAAATTAGTTTCTATAGGAAAAATAAAACTTGTTTCTTATAACTGAAACTTGTTATTAATGAAATGCAAAAGGAAATTATAATTCAAAATAACATTAAAAAAAATGCAATGCAATTTATGCAATCAACATTATTAAAGCAGTTTCATTTGAAAAAGTTGTATGCCGTTTGTGTTTGTTCGTTTCTTATACGATATACATATCATGAATGAAACACGCAGAATTGTTTCCAACTAGAATTAAACATTTCTTTTTTTTTTTTTTTGAATATTTAATAAGTGGATCGATCGTGCAAGAACGCCATAACAAAAATAACAAAGCGGCAAACAAAATGATGAAGTCATACAGCATAATGATAGGCAGAATAATATGACGTAATTATAGAAATGATATAATTTTGTGGATGACGACTGTTTTGCACAAAGCTCTGTCGTAGACACTTTATAATAGATACACTAAATAGATAGTTTAAATATTTAGTGTGTAATATAAAGAAAAAAGAAAAATAAACTCTACGATTTAAATAACATAATTATTGTAGAAAACTTAAAAAAAAAATCAAAAGTGCCGCATCTTAGTATCTCATAAAAAATTCAGCATCATATTGGAGTGTGCAACATTTTGCTTTTACTGTCTTAAATGCTTTTAAGCTTTAGACGACGTTTTAAATTTTACATAGTGGGTCTTAACCTCCTCCGAACTACGTTCCTCTACATGATGTGATGTCTCCAACATGTCGCAACCGTATCAATTTCCATTAGTCAATGTCAGTTGTTTGCTACAACTACAAACTACGTTCATTTGTTCTCATTTTATTTTATTTTGCGTGATGTGTTTACTTTGTTAAATCTAATTTATATTTAACGAGTAACGCTGCAAAGTGAAACAGCATTTATAAAAACATTTTTAAGAAATTGATATTCATGAGCCCTTTTAGAAAATTAACTACTGAACACTTTACTAATTTTTGCATGTCGTGCTAGTATTATATAAGAAATTATAAACAAGAACTACTTGAGAACTAAGAAGTATGACAACAAATTAACGAAAAATAAATATTTTAATTGAAATTTGGTTTGATGTATAGCATTCATCAATATGATGTACATATATGTTGTATTTTATGTATTTGTTCATTAATATGATGAAACATATTCTACACATACACTTTATCATATTGAAGTAGACTTTTTTCGGTCATTCATCAAATTAAAAATTAATTCATAACATTGATGTTTTGAGGTATTCAATACAATGAATCGTACTTCAAAACCATGAATCATGTTTTGAAGCACGAAATTCATCAATATGAAGTTGATATTTTTGCTATGTAACTTTATTATACTGGTGTAGTTAATTTCATTTAATTTTAAATTCAACATTAAAAGATTTAAATTTAACTTTTAAACATTAAAACATTGAACACATTAATGTTTTGCTACAAAACTGGACCATTTTGCATGATGAATGAATTACATCCTGTTGTTCGGTAGTAGCACTCATCCATCTATCCACTCAGCCGTCTCATTCAGGAAACACTCCATCAGTGATATAAAATATTATCATCGATATATTGATCAAACACTAGACACATTAAACGGCCTCATCTCAACATCATCAGCATCATATTTCCGGCGTTTGTTTATCAAACTCATATTATATATTTTTATTTGATGCAGTAATTCTCTGTCTATTTCTGATGAGGTATAATGTGTGTGGAGACGTTGGAACTAATTTTGTTTATAATAAAGTTCAAACAACTGACGACAGACTATCGCCTTGGTGGTCAGTGTGAAATTACAGCAGTTTTAGTTGAAAATATAAATAAAAATGAACAACAATTAAGCAATTCTCGAGATATTTTCATATGAAATTTTTGAAAGTGGTCACCAGATTTTTGCAATGTGTCAGTCATGCTTGAGTTCGGTATGAATTTTTGAACGAATCATTTTTTTTCCTTCCAAAAATATACCAATTAAGGACTTTGCATAAATAGCAAACTATTTAATCGGTATGTTCGACGTTTTTAAAGTTTTTTTTTATTATCTTCATCACAGTCTTTATAATTCTCATTCAGTTAATTAAAAAAGAATGTTATAAATTCTTGTGAAAGTACCAAAATATACTTTTCTGAAGTTGGAAGCGTAATTAAATATGCAACCATTCCAATCATCACCATTTTTGAGAATGATCAAGCTCTATAAGTATATCTTGGCATAAACCAAATGGGAATAATATGCGCGCAAACAAAAATTCCATCGTTTGCTTGTTTGCCGGCGTTCATTTGCTGAAAGCTGGCATCGTGACGCCGCACCGCTTCGTATGCTCAGCAACGGCGATTGTTAATGCAATTGATTCAATAGTCATTTCAACAAATTATTTAATTGTATTGATGTAACATTTTGTTTTTATTTGTTTCTGTTAATTTATTAATTGAGATTATTAAATATTTATTCAATACAATTAATTCCATAGTCGATTCAGCAAATATTTTAGTTGTAACTTTTTGTTTATTTTCTGTTAATTTATAAATTAATATGATTAAATATTTAATCAATTCAATTAAAGTTCGTATCGGCGATGAATCAATTGAAAATTAATTGTATTGATCAAATTTTTTGCTATATTTACACACATATTTTTTTCTGTGTAGATTGAATAGTAGTTTATGTGAGTTTATTCTGAAATGAAACTTTTGTCACATAATCCAATGTAAATCGGGCAGTTTCTGATGCCATTGTGAACATTTTTGGCATATTCCAGTTTTCGATCGAAATTTAATTCAATCGAATTTGTTTTTTACCTAGGCATATTCCAACCTTCTATCAGTTTTGATTGTTGATTTTAATTTTTCAATATAAAATTAAAAATTAAATTATTCAATCCGTTTCAATGAAAAGAATTCAGTTCGAGTTGTCTTGTCAAATATTTTAATTTGGACCGAATTTGAATTTCAGAACATACCCGACTGTTTCAGTTTTCGCGAGAAATCGCATTGAAATTTAAATTATAATAAGATTAAATTAGAATTAGATAGAAATCGCTTTTTGCTGTTCGAGATCGAATATTTCCAATCGAATTTAATCCGTTTAAGTTCAATTAAACGAATTTAAATCGATTTTTCTTGTCAAGTATTTTAATTTCTTTCGAATGTGCATTTCGGTATCATTTCAGAAGAAGAAATTAAATATTCTTAATAAAATTCAGTAGCCGCGGTAGCTCGCTCAGTGGTTAGTGCGTTGGACTGCGGGCCGAAAGGTCCCTGGTTCAAGCCTGGACTGGGGCTAATAACATCTTTTCATAGAAACATTTTTCTATACCGCGCTACCTCTCGTCAGTAAATGGCAAACCTACGAGAGTAAAACCATTGCCTATGAAAAGCTCTCACCCGCCGTTCGGATTCGGCAATAAACTGTAGGTCCCACCACTTTGAGTACAAATATAACACGCACAGCTCAAAATGGTGAGAGAGCTCGGCCGAAGTTCTATACAGGACTGTAGCGCCAAACTATTATATTATTATAAAATTCAATCGTTCACATAAATACTGAACTTATTTAATACACGCAGAGAAAAATTTGTTTGCAGCAAACAACAATATATTTGTAATCGTAAATTTGATATCTTTAACTGGATGTTACTGTTAATTCCAATTTTTTTTAATTGTTTGTTATTAACATATTTTTTTTTAATCCTGGAAATCATTCATGTATGTTTGCTGCAAAACATAATTTTTCCCTGTGCGTACGATTCCAGTTTTCAAAAATTTAAATTTCGAGTTTGTATCAAAAGCTGACGGGAATCTGACCTTTAAAATTCACAGCATTCAGTGAATTTTTTTTTTTTTAGAATTAAAAACTTTTTTCAAAGTTAAAATTATCTCTCTTTTCTTTCTTTCGTAAATAAAATATCCTCATAAAAATGATAAATTGATTCAGTTTTTTGTATACTCTTTTATTTGTAAGTCTGCGTCTTTCCCAGACATGCCAGACAATCTGTCTATTCGTCTGCCACTTGTTTTCTTCGCAGTTTTCATCTTTTTACTTTTATTTTCATTATTATTATTATTTTTTTTTTGTTCTTCGTTCCCCATACCATCATCTTGACTTAATCACAAGTGTAATAAAATAATGATCAGCAGCCGTAAACAAACCGACGCAAACGCATGCACGCACGCAGCACTCCTCCAGACAATCAGCCGAATGGGAGTCATTTAACTACCATTAAAATGTAAAAAAAACTCTCGACATTCGTTGGCAATGTCAACAACTCCAGCTCTACTCAACTCTAGTAACTGCATCGCAGCAGCATGTTGCAGCGCTTCTCCAGCAACCAGCAGCAAGTCATGCAGTCATTTTGCATCGTCTACTCCCAGTACCAGTCAAATTCTCATTGTCGTGTTTTTGCACCCACCAGCATAAAAATTTATCACAACTGCTGAAAATTGCAGAATTTTTTCTTTTAATTAATTTCATGTCGAGGTAAATGGATTCTTTTTATGCTGTTTGGGCGAATTTTATTAAATAAATATTTACATTTTTATTTGTGGGTGATGAAAATATTTAAAATGTATAGCTTCAAATTTAATTTTTTAGAATTACTGATTTATATGTACTAAAAAAGTGAATATTCTGATTATAACACTGCAACCGTTTAAGAACATTTTTGAATTCAATAAAATAGTGATAAATTTTGGATGTGATTTTGATTATGAAATTTAGTTGTGTGATCTTTACAATTTTGTGATAATAAAAAAAAAATCTGTGCATTATCAACCAAATTTTAAAAACAGCGTCTGTTTTCAACCAGTCTAATGCCAGTTTTGCTCTTGACAAAAACTGCAAGAACAAGAGTCTTGCATTTTGCATAGGTTTATTCTAGAAGTTTTCATAATCTTCTGCACTTAATGAGATTCCGTGAGTCTGTACTGTACTGTTCTACATTTCTTTCTCAGTCACTTCCTCAATGCGCTAAATGGCCTTCCATCTCTTTCTAAACCGTAGCTCATTTATTCTGATTTATTACTTGCTCAGTAATACCAAAATCATATCGTGGAATCGATCTACCAAAATCACTTCATCGGTTTCATTCCTTAGTACATAAACAGAAAAAATTCAGCAATATGATAAATTTTTTTATAAATATTATGAATTTTTCCACCAATTACCAGATTCATCATTTTGATACCATAAATACCATGATTAATGAATGCATTCATTATATATATGAACAAAATATTCAATACAACGAATTTGAATTGTCATATTGATGAATATAATCATAATATTTATGAATAATTGAAAATTTTATTTTTTTATGAATTGTAAAAAAAAGGAATATGTTTTTAGAAATAATATGAAAAAAAAAAATCTTACAAAAATGTTTTTTAAAAAAAAATGTTATTTAAAAAAAATGTTATTTAAAAAAAAATGTTATTTAAAAAAAAATGTTATTGAAAAAAATTTTTTTTTCGAAAAATAATTATCCGAGAAAAAAATTTTATTAAAAAAAAAAAAGTTATCCGAGAAAAAAAAATTCGAAAAAAGAATGTCAAAAACATTTATTTTCAATAAAAAAATGTATAAACATTTTTTTAAAAATATATTTTTTTATATATGGGCCATTCCACACCAAATCGACCAACGGTTGGAACTCACCTTCTTCGATTTCAATGAAATTTGTGCAACTGATAAAGGGTATCAAGATATGCATTGATCAAATTTTTTTATTTTTTACGCCCACTAATTTCTGAGATACAGTGGTTCAAAGTTGCAAAAAATGAAACATCGATGACCGATAGCATTTTCGACCTGCAAAGCATTGATGACTTTTTCATATAAATGTCCACTGATTCCTGCGTGATGTAGCATTAACGATGTCATGCACGTCTTTCATCAATGAGGTCACAAATGATTGTCATACATTTTTTTTTTTTTGTAAAAAAAAATTATTATTTATATTTTTTTTATTATTTTTCTTATTTTATTTAATATTTCAATTTTATTATTTTCTACTGTTCTCGGTTGGAATGGTATTTGTACTTGCTAATGTCAATAACGTACTTCACTAACGACCATCATCTATCATCATTACTACTGCGTATTATCTCGCTTTTATAAAAATTGTTCCCCAATTTGTGCCTATGAATTATATGGCAGGGTGACATCGAACACAAATACTGCCCCTAGACGTATGTTGTATGCATTTCACAACGTAAATGCTACATACCTTTAGGGGCATGTGACGTAAATGTTAATTTTCATCAATGACGTCATCAATAACATTTCATCAATGACAGATTTCCACAATGTCATTGATATATGTATATATGACATATGGTGTATGACGTCCTTAATGCAATGTCATTTATGAAATTGTTGTAGACGCATTCATCAATGACAAATTTCCAATGTCCTCGGTTTATCATTGATGACCTTGTCGTCAATGCGGCCATTTCATGCTGGGCATGTTTGTCGAGCAACATCATATAAGAAATAACATACAAGAACTACATGAGAACTGAGAAATACGGCAAAAAAATGAACGAAAAATAAATATTTTGATTGAAATTTGGTTTGATGAACAGCACTCTTCAATATGAAGTAAATATATGTTGTATTTTATGTTTTTGTTCATTAATATGATGAAACGTATTCTTCTAATACAATTCATCATATTGAAGAACACTTTTTCGACAGTTACCATGCGTTCATTATATTTATGATAGCATTCATAACATTGATGTCGTTAGTCATTAATATTATGAATGGTTTTTCAATACAATGAATCATGGTTTGAAGAACGGAATTCATCAGTATGATGTACATTTTTTTCTGTATAAAGCGAAGAATTTACTTTTCTGGATAGCTTCAGTTCATATCTTTTAGTAGAAATTGCAATTCGCACCATAGAATAACTAAAAACTTTAAATTCACCAACCATTTAGAGACAGAAAATGTTTTAATTTATTGTGTTTCTTTTTAACTATCTTCATTTAACAGAGTGACATTCATTTAATACTGTCGACTGTAACAGCGATAGCATTCGCCGCCAAGTCCCACCTTGTAAATACGTAATGATCCTTAAAAGCCGCTTCATCCTGCACATTGTGCCGGAGGCTAAAAATTGAAAAAAAAAAAGAAAAAAAAAACAATTTGCAATCACTCGACATGCAATGCAATGTTGCAATTCGCCGGTACATTGTCAAGAACAGGAGATATAGAAAAAAAAAATATCATGATCATGCTTTGCAACAAAAAAAACCTCTGTATCCTCGAGCGAGCGCCTACAATCACCATTGACTCAAACCACCCACGAGAAGCAAGGACTTGCTGCTGCATGGCAATGTTAAAAGCATTAAATACAAAAACTTGGCAACACTGTCATTGCCCTCAGGAGGGTCTGGCTGGCAAATCTCACTATTTTCTTTTTTTTTCCTACTTTTTGTTTTTGCACAAAATGTTGCCAATTTTATGCTATAAAACTTTGTTTGTTGCACATAACTGCTGCACAGTTTTTTGTGTGTGTCTTTTATTTTTTTGGGTCCTTAAACCCATTTTGAGTCCCTTTTGTTAGTTAATACGGTTGTTGCAACCTCATCTGAAACATGCAACATCGATAAATGTTAACGTTTTGTTTTACAATTTTTGTGCTTTTCCAAGTAATTTTTTTTTTCTATTTTAAAACTATTTTTTAGATTTTTAAAACTGCGGTTTGCTGTTAGTTTAATGAATTTCTTTATTTATTGCATAATTTCTCTAACGTTTGCAATTTTGTTAATTGAATCAAACTATTTGCTGTGTATATTAAAACTTGTTATCTATGTATAGTGCCGACCAGTGCAAAGAAATTGTAATATTTTATATAAGTTAATTAGATTTTAATAAGGCGAACACTTTTATTATTTCTGGTTGCAACTGGACGCAGCGATATGATATGATTGAGACATGATCACGATAAACTTTACAATCTCAGATGGTTGTCATAATCAAATAATTGTTTTTTTCATTTTTTTTGAACAATATTATGTTTGTTATAAACAACTAATAATAAATAGTTTATTATAAAATGGTTGAGACTTTCAAAACCAAGATATATTTGTTTGAAACAATGTTGTGGTTAAGAAATGTTTGCCAGGACTATAATATGGTATTGATGCAAGCATATTATCATTAAATGAGCACAAATGAAGGTAATACAGTAATTTAATATTTGCAATCATAATAAAAAATTTACTCGTTAATGCTTTTTCTACTCATTTAGTTAATAAATTTTAATTTTCTTTATGAAAAAAAAAAATTGTTATTTATAAATAACATTTTAAACTTAAAAATCAATTTACACTAAAAATCGATTCTCCCAGCAAACCAAACGTTTCAATTATGTGTGCACAAATATTAGTTATTTAAATTCAAGATTAATATTTTTACTGAAAGTTAATAAAAAGTTAACATTCAGGTTAACAGACGATTCAATTCCTAGCTATATAAAAGAATAATTAAATTTTACAAAAAATGCATCAAAAAATTAAAAAGATAACAAGAAAATGTTTAATTTTACGCATTTGACGCAAAACCGACCCGTTCTGTAAAAAAACATAAATAAAAAAAATGAAGAAAAAAAGATAGAAATGCGTTCGTGTAGCATAAGTCAAAGAAGACTAATTAACTGAAAAGTAGGCCGACCGACGCCCCAATAAAAGAAAAACTTATGACGACATCTACAAACAAACTTTTCACACAAACACATGTGGTGTGGTTTGTGTATGTTTCTAAAGAAATATTAGCACAATCAACAACCAGCCGACGAAGCAGACATCAGTTCAAAACAGACACAACATTTTTCTCATACAAAAAGTTGACTTTTGGAGTGGCGGCTACACTGAGAATAAAACACTTTTAAAACCCGTGAATATTTACTACAAAACTTGCAAGTTTTTGCTTCTTCCAATATCTGTTTTAAGTGCACAACACAATACAAACAGTTTAATATTAGAAACGTTGCAATTTTTAAACTCAAAGTTTGAACTTGAAATAGTTTTATTTTGCCAGAAGCCTTCCTCTGGTTGTACTTCCCCAAAAGAATTCAACCCCCGGAAAGATTTCCAAAAACATCCTCCCATGAATTCAGAAATTCAATTTTTTATTATATATCAAATATTTGACAAGAAAAATCAAATTTAACTCGAAATTATGATTATTTTCGAGATTGAGACTCGAAAATTCCATGCGAAAATCTCGTGCGTACACCCAGAAAAAAATTTCCTGAAATCCCATTAAAATTGGTCAATAGGACAATGATTGATTTAATAGTATACAAAAAATAAATCTTTTCATATAAACTCATAAACTTCATAAAACATTAATGGTATTTTCCGATTAAAATAATAATGTGTCCTATTGACTACCTATTTTTAATAGTAAAAAAACTATTATTTATATAGTATTTTTTTTTTTGGGTGTATGACAAGCTATTTATTCAAAATATTTTTGTTGAAGAATTTTTCGTAATTAATTTTTCCCCGTGTACTATATAGAATTTAAACAAGCAACATGCCTGCTGCCATCAATTGCCATTAATCATCAACAGCTACAGATATATACAATAGCAACAAATTATAATACTGACTGACAACAAAAACAATTATAATGTGATTTGGTTTTGCGGAATTTTTGTTATTATTGTTATTAACAATATCAATATATACTATACAGGGTGCGGCAGGCATTAATTTGCATTTATTACACTGAGTCTAAGGTTTTATTTATTTTACGAGAGTTTGCAGAACCTGAAAACAATTTCATATTTGTAAACGTGAGGCAATTTTCATTTTGTTTGAGTACCCAGAAAATGTTCTTTATTTTTAAATAATATGAACTACACATCTGCACAAATGTATTAGAAATTACCTCTGCAAAATATGTACTACTGTACTCTACAGTATTGAGTGCATTTTGCAATGGCAGTCTACAGTATTATAGTAAAGTCTTTCCAGCGACTTCACTTCAGTGCAGTATTTGTTTCATTGGTGTCAAGTAGTGTCAAGACATTTTTTTTTCAAGACATTCAATGTTTTGAAAAACAAAACCAAATGACACTACTGTCGCTGAAAATTCAACAAGTATAGTGAGTGCAATGAGTGAGCGCAACGAATAACGAGTGAGAATACGAACATTCAAAACAACAACAAATTTGCTGCTCGGCGTTCGACGGCAATAATGTTGGTTGTCGGTATTTATGTGTTTTTAAAAAATACAACAAATATTTTAATAAAAAAAACCTTTGTTTTTGATAAATATTAAGTAATGCATTAAAATTTGTTCGATAAATAAAAAACTTAATATAAAATATTATGTAATTTTCTTATAGCTCTTGATTTTTTTTTTTATATTTTGATATTAATGAAAATTCCTTAGAGTAAGAATGAAAAAATGTAAACACTACAACACGTCTTGTTTGTGTTTTGTTTTGACACTATTTGTGCTTTGTTATTGTGAGCAACACATCCATGATTTCCAAGCATAGAGTCTACGACAATATATGTCTTGAAATAAAATAAATGTCTTGAAGTGGACATTTGAAATGCATTTGTGCATATGTCTAATATGAACTATAATTTTGATTAAGAAAAGAAGCATATATATAGTTTAAAAATGTGAAGTCTTGTCAACTAATATGAGTGGTATTCTATTCTGCTATTTTTTCAATTATTCTAAACAATGATTTGTTTTATAATACGATTTGTTTGATTTGTTTTTATAATACGGCAATTTTTATGTTTTTAAAGTATCACAAATTGTTTTACCATTTGTTGTATATTTATTTTAGCATCTTTGGTTCGTTTTTTTTAAATGTTCAAATCGGTCGGTATGGTAAAAATTTAATGTAGATTTTAGTATTATATGAGGTATATGTACCAAAATGGACGGATCACAGGACTTTGTCAACCGATCACTCCAATTTTCAATAGCAAATATCATAGGTGTAAAAACTATCCAAAGTTTTCAATTTCAGTGATCTAGGTCTTCTTGTTTTTTTCGTATTCGTGATTTCAACAGACAAACGGACAGACGGATACACAGCTAAATCGATACAGGCGGGTAACGCTGATCAATATTGATTTTCTTTCTAGATGTTAAAAACCTTTAAAATCCACTTTTATTATAGGGTATAAAAATGTGATTTATTTTATTAAAATGTTTAAATTTTAATTTTATTTAGTGACAGTCTATTTAATTTTTATTTTTATATAAAAACCTCGTTATTCGCAAGTCTCCACATGTGTCTATTAACTAATTATGTGAAATTTCGCTACTTTACGTAAGAGTTTCTCTCAAAAGCAGCCTGTATTACTTAATAAATGCATTTTTGTTGCAACTCAAATAATCAAGTAACAAAATGAGTCGTCGTCAGTCAACCTATATGTAATAGGTGAATGCGAATAGTTTAGCACTGCAACAAATAACAACAACCACAAGTGCAAATAATGCAAAATAAATGTTTAAAAGTTTTTTTTTACATTTTTTAATTTTATTTTTGCGGCATTAAATGCGGCGAACGAACGCATTCATTCAACGCATTCAAAGTGTGTCAACTGCAAAATGACACAATTTGTTTATATATATATAACTGCAACATACAAACAAACCAATTCGCAGATATATAAATATATACACTGCGAAAAAAATGCTTTAAACTTTGGTACAAAACACTTTACCATTAACCCATTAACGCCTACTGTACCCAAATGACGTAATTTCTATTTTGTGCACATTTTCAAGTCTCATTTTCAAGTATTTAAAATAAAAACTCAAGAAACCTCTCTACTTCTTATCATTCAACTTTGATGTAATTCTTAACATTTTCGACATACCTTCGCGGAGGGAAAAAAGTACGGAGTGATGATATACAGCTAAGCCGAAAAATCCTTAATTTCAAGAAAAGTATTTTCTTAGTTGTCAAAAAAAAAGTAACTAAGTAGAATTATTCTCGAATTCAGTTATTAATTTCTTAGGTATCACAAAAAATAACTAAGTAGAATTATTCTTGAATTCAGTTATTAAATTCTTAGGTATCAAAAAAGTAACTAAGTAGAATTATTCTTGAATTCAGTTATTAATTTCATAGGTATCAAAAATTGTTGTTGTTGTTTTCGTCCCAAAATTTAGTGAACACTTTCTTAATATTCAGATGACAAATTCTTGAATTTTAGTAGTATTTTATTGATATTAGTCAAATTCTACTATTTGTCTTTCTAACCGAATTCTTCTCGAGTTTTAGAATTTAATTTTCCTACGAGCAATTCATTCTCATCGTGACTATATTTAAGTGTCATGAATGTAAATAACTCTCAATGACAAAAAATACAAATTTAATGTATATAAAAAGTGTTCACTTTAAACTTAAAATTGATCTCAGTGTAAAAACTTGCTCTCTGTCTGTCTCTCCACCTTTGTGTCCGTCTATCTCTGCGATGATGACTGTCACTCGTACCGTACTGTGCTGCGTGCATTATTTTTAGATGCAGTCATCAAAGTCGTCGATTTGTGTCGTTTATTGGTGTGAAGTGGTGTTGTTGGTGTTGATGATGATGATGTGAATTAATGTCAGTTTTTAAAAAAATATAAATAATTCCGCTCAGTTTTATACTTTGATTAGTGGTGGCAATGAATACTGATAGAATTGTTGATAATTACGAAGGCTGATGTGTGAATGATGGTGGAAACTGCTTATCACAAAATGCGATCTTGGTGTTCGTTCTAGTCTAGTCTCGGAGATTCTCTTTAAAAATGTTAAAATCATTGCAGAATGATTTGGAAATAAGAACTTTTGAAATTATTTCATTTTTAAATTATTGTATTTCAAAAATAATACTGAATTAAAAAGCTGAAATTCCAGATACTCAAATAATTATGACAGATTTTTAATAAAGCTTACGATTAGAGCTCGTCATATTATGTTACATGTTTGGATTTACGAAAATTTTTAACATATTTATAACAATCCTTTTAAATAAATACAGAATGCAGTAAAAATAAATGGAGATGTAGTATTTTATTTTACATATTAAAAAAATTTAAATAAATACAGAATGTATTAAAATTAAAGCAAATGTAGTAATTTTTATAAATTTAAATGGACGTTTAATAAATACAAAATGTTACATGTTTGGATTTAAGACAATTTTTAACATATTTGTAACAATCATTTTCAATAAATACAGAATGCAGTAAAAATAAATGGAGATGTAGTATTTTCTTTTACATATTAATAAAATTTAAAAAAAAAATACAGAATGTATTAAAATTAATGCAAATGTAGTAATTTTTATAAATTTGAATGGACGTTTAATAAATACAAAATGTTACATGTTTGGATTTACGAAAATTTTTAATAAATTTATAACAATACTTTAAAAAAATACAGAATGCAGTAAAAATTAATGGAGTTGTAGCATTTTCTTTTACATAGTAATAAAATTTAAATAAATACAGAATGTATTAAAATTAAAGCAAATGTAGCAATTTTTATAAATTTGAATGGACGTTTAATAAATACAAAATAAAAAACCATTTAGAAAAATGCATCCCTGATTTCAAACAACACATTTGCCATTTATGTCACTTTTTTTTGTGTCGCATGCCATACACAAGTAATTAAAATTCTTGACATCATTGGCGCCAAGGAAAAATAGGTACCTATGTCGACTACAACGTAAAAATAGTCGGTACAATATGTAGTACTTCAGTATCATAGAAGGGGGCGGACGGGCGTACGAAACAACAAATTTGTGTCATTTCTCTCCATGGAGACGACATCGCTCGCTACGTCGTTGTTATTTCTACTGCTAGCAACAACAGCTGTTTGTAGAGACTTTTAGAAAATTTTGCAATTAATAGACAAACGCCCTGCCCTTTATGTTCATTTTTCTGTATTATTGGACCCCATACCATCTATGCAATTAGCACATCAACATGTTAGTGTCACTTTGAAACAGAACGACGCATACGGTACAGTTTTTAATTTTTTTTTATTATCATTTTTTTTTTGTCCAGACGACCTCATTTTTTGCAGTTCAATATTTTTGTCATTTTCAAGAGCGTTCGAGTTTGGAGTTTTTTTTTTTGTTAATCTCGAATTATTCATTTTTTCTTTTTTTGCAATGTCGTCACCTAGTTTTTGTTGAAACTCATTTCTTTTTCATAAACTCACGTAATGTGTAGCATATTTTTTTACATTCTTTGATTTTTTTATTTTTTAACCGATAAATGACATCAGCCGGCAAGCATTCCATCCATCCATCTATTCATAGCATTATTTTTTAGACATGCATTTTTGTTCATGTTTAAATGCTAAAAGTTTGAAATGTTTTAATTCTAGTGACATTTTTGTCTGCATTTAATAATTATAATGTTTATTTTTATTGATTTTTATCTCAGTTGCTGCTAATTAAGTTTTACTCATGAAACCTTTAAGCGTCGCTAATTGATTATTCGTTAATTTATGAATCATACAATTAACGTTTTAATGATTCAATATAATTCACATGTACGACGTTAAACACAGAATATATTACAGAAGTTCGTTTTTCAAGTTATAATTCACATATTAAAGAAAACAATGAGTTCATAATTTCAATAACTACAAAACATCAATGTTATGAACTAATTCATCAATTTGATGAATGACAAACAAGTGGTATTGAATAACGTTGTTCTTGAAACCATAGCTACTTCATTTATTTAATCATAATTGTACTTCTTTGATCTAATTATCGTTTAATGTTCTGTAAGACGAAAATATGTTAAATAGTTTTCAGCAAACATAACATTATTACAAACAAATTCCAACATTTTCAAAATTAATTTGCCTTTCAAAATCATTAACATATCATCGTCGTCGTTCAGTGAAAAGTCGTATAGTCCATTTTTCGAAAATAGTATGATAAGTATGCCACTATATTAAAAACGAACTCTTCTATACGTTGCAAAAGTCCCCGGAGTCCTCGATTTTACCAAACCGATGCTTTAAAAATGAAAAATCACTAAGTCCAAATATTTAAAAATTCAGTTCTGTGAAAAGTACTCAAGTCCACAATTAGCCCTTAAAAAGAGTCCGATTACACCTATTTTGAACTTGAACTATAGAACAAGATCTGCATGAACATTTCTTATCAAAAATAATATAATATTACCAAAATTAGTCAAATTTGTAAAGGACTCTTAGACATTTTTCACTGAACGGCAATCGTTGAAATCGGAATAAAACGGAGCCGAGTCGACAAAATGGTCGGATTTTAACGATTTTTGGATTATATGATAGATATTATGCAGTTTCATCTCCAATTCAAACTGAAATCCGATAATTATTTGGATAAACTGAAGCACTGTTACTGTTTATATGGGACGTAGTTCGTAAAATATCCCTCAAAGATATTTATCAATGTTTATATCCCTCACAGAATGAGGGATATAAATTGATGAAAAAAAAATGTCCATCATGAGCGAGATTTTTATTTTCATCATTGATGAGAAAAAATATATCGCTCAATGATCGAAATTAATTCTCATCTCAAAAGTACTCAGCACTGATGATGAAAATATTTTGTATCTTCAATTTTTCTCATCATTGAATGATGAGAAAAAGTAGAACATAGCGAATTCTCATAATTTGAAGATGAAAATAAATGATGAGAAAAGATGAAAAAAAATGATGAGAAAAAAGATGAGAAAATATGAAAAAAAAGGTTAAAAAAATTATGAGACAAATGATGATAAAATGATTAGAAAAATATGAGGACAAATGAGAGAATTGACACATCCGATTACTGTTGAATGATATGTAAGCAATGGTTTCGACATGTCCATTGAAAGATGAGGTGCTCCTGGACATGTCCATGATGACCTTACACAATTTTTTATACCCTACACCTATGAGGTACAGGGTATATTAACTTTGTGCATATATTGTAACGCCCCTTAGGAGGCGTGTCCGGTATGGAAAAGTATATATATTCTTGATCAGCATCACTACCCGAGTCCGTTTAGCCATGTCCGTCTGTCTGTCCGTCTTGCTGTCTTGCTGTCCGAATACAGAATAACTTGAGAAATACTGATCAGAATGCGATGAAATTTCGTCTCAATATATTTTAGCCAAAAGTAGGAACTGAGTTTGAAAATGAGCCAAATCGGTCAACGGACACGCCCACCTCCCATACAAGTCACTTTTATATAACTCTTACGGAACTAATAACTCGAAAAGTATTCAAGGTATAGTTATAAAATTTAAAACGTATTGTTATAATTCACCTATAAATATGTGGTCCAAAAATGGGCGTGATCCGCCCACTTTTTTTTTCATTATTTCCCGGGTTTTCATTGTGGAAATTTGATCCGTAAATTATTAAAATCAAATCTATGAAATATTAGCCTTTCAAAATTTTAAATATAGGCGTGTTCCGCCCAATTATATTTTTCAATTTTTTTTTTTTAGTTTTTTATACTTTATATAAATTTTTTAAATTATGGGGATATAAGACGTAAATTTCTGATATATGAATAATATTCTGAGGGTTAATATTCCCACCAAAGGTGTAAGGTATTCCATAGTCGGGCCCGACCGACTATAAAAATCCGCCCATGTGACCGAACTTACCCATGTGACCTAACTTTCCCAACTCGTTTTATTATGTTTTGAAATATCACAAAAAATGATTTTGAACATGTCAATTGAATGATGAGGTGCTCCTGGACATGTCCATGATGACCTTGGACAATTTTTTTTTTTTCATTATTTTTTGAAGTGTTATAAAAATGATTTTGGACATGTCCATGATGACCTTACACAATTTTTTTATTATGTTTTGAAATATCACAAAAAATGATTTTGAACATGTCATTTGAAGGATGAGGTGCTTCTGGACATGTCCAGGATGACCACTTCATGTTCATGATCTTTTCAATCTTTTTGATCTTTTTGATCTTTTTGATCTTTTTGATCTTTTTGATCTTTTTGATCCTTTTGATCTTTTCGATCTTTTTGATCTTTTGGATCTTTTTGATCTTATTTTATCTTTTCGATCTTACTGATATTTTCGATCTCTTTGATCATTTAGATCTTTTTAACCTTTTCGATCTTTTTGATCTTTTCGATCTTTATGATCTTTTCGATCATTTTGATCTTTTTGATCTTTTCGATCATTTTGATCTTTTCGATCTTTTTGATCTTTTCGATCTTTTTAATCTTTTCGATCTGTTTGATCTTTTTGATCTTTTTGATCTTTTCGATCATTTTGATCTTTTTGATCTTTTCGATCATTTTGACCTTTTCGATCTTTTTGATCTTTTCGATCTTTTTGATCTTTTTTGATCTTTTCGATCTTTTTAATCTTTTCGATCATTTTGATCTTTTCGATCATTTTGATCTTTTCGATCTTTTTGATATTTTTTGATCTTTTCGATCTTTTGTAGACTTAGTGACTTTTCATTGAACAATAAAGAAAAGAAACCAATAACGGTCATGCGTTGTGTCAAAACTATTTTTATTTTTTGCATTTTGTAGCGGAATGTGTTGTCTATACTACAAGATTAGCACTATTTTAATCCAAAAATATTCTGATTTGTTACAGTAATTAATAACTTTAAAAGCATTTATCTCAATTCTCAATTTTTGGACTTTTCACTGAACGACGACGATATAATCAGCGTCATTTCAAATACTTAAAAATTATTGTTAGACTTATTATCCTTTCATTAAATATATGATTGCAAATATAATATGTTTGCTGCAATATTTTTTACCTTAAAGTTTACTAATTTTTCTTGATGCCAAAATTGAAATCATTAGAAATTATTTTAAATATAGTTTTTAATTTAAAGGCGCAATTTTCGAATCATTTTAGAACATTATTATGTTAATAAAAATCTATTCCATTGTTACAAGATACGCAAAATTTATTTCTAATTGTAAAATGTGAGCTCAACTATTTTAAATACCTACAAAATGATTTTCTACTATACGAAAAACAAATAAATTTTGTTTATAATATAAACAAAGTGTTTTTTCAATTGCTGTCATTGTATATTTTAAATGGGTTTGAACGTTACTTTGATTTGATTTTTTGTTTCATATAATTAGCCACACTTGACATCATGACATCGTATTGTATATTTAGCATTTATTTTTACTTCGTCGTAAACCAACCTACACAATATTGTGTCATTGATTATTTACATTTTATATAGATTTCAACTTGAAACTGAAACTTTTTTCCAAATTTTATTTATTTTCACAAATTATAATTTTAATTCATAAACTACGTTTTCTTCGACACAACAAATAATAAACAATAATACGTACAGTGAGAATGTTTATTTCATACGCGACTGTCGATTTTGTTTATACGAATTACTCAAAATACGCAGATGTTTTATACAAAACAAAGTGAGTTTTTAAGACTGACATATTTAGTTTGAAGTTGGTTTCAGCACCAGCACTTTGGAAATAATGAGTTCTATTCGAAAGGAGTTTTTTTTTGTATATAATACTTAAAGTGGTTTAATAAGTTGCAAAAATGTGTTTGTAGCAAACGTAATTTGTAAATTTTATGATTATAATTGTTTGCTACAATCATTTTCGAGGTTTTCAAATGGTTTTGATAATAGCAGTGCTCCACAAAACGAAAAGTAAAAAATACTATGGACTCTAGTAGAAATTTAAGTAAATAAGTTCTAATGATAAATAAGAAAATGTTTATACCGAACATAATTCAAACTCAAAATGACTAATTTCAGAAATAAAAAAATCCGGTTAAGTTGTTATTAAGTTTTCTGTTCATTCAAAAAAAAAACTTTAAAAACCCTTTCATGTTTAAATACTTTTTCTCTACAATAAGGTATTTATTTACTCTGTTTGTGGCTAACCACAATATAAATGGTCGGCTGAACGGAACAAATAAATTTACGCTTTTTTTTCCGTAGTATAAAATTGTATCTTGTTGATCGTTGTTGCATTACTACTTGTCTCATATTTCATATTTAAAATAATTCCATCCTGCATTGGTTCGTTGTTTGTGTGATTTTTTGTCCAACATATTACAAGTATTTTTCGCCTTTTTCTGCTTTTCGTATTTTCCGCGCAGTGATTTCAAATATTTATTATGCAAATGGCATTTTTAATTAATATTGCAATTTTAATTTAAAAAATTAAGAGAAATTCAAATACGTGAAAATAAATGATTTTTGCATTCATTTTTATTTTATTTATTTTATGTAAATATTTTATTTTAAATACAGTTTAAAAGCAGGTTAAAACCGTATATTTATTAGGCATTTTTTGATAAATTTAATAAATAAACAAATAAATAAGTACTACTTATTTCATTCAGTTTAAAAAATAATATGATTATAAACAACTATCTCGATTTTCATTATGTTTAAAATTACTATGATAATCATAATATAAAATGATGAATTAAATCATTTCCAGAGCCATAATTTATTGTGACAATCAATTAAGCACATTATATATTAATGTTTTCAATCATTATATGTTTGGAACCCTCTATTTATATTACTGTCTTTACATTATATTTTAAAATATATGTTTAATTTCAAAATAATAAGTTCCCGGTAAAACATAACATGATTGTATCAACTTTATTTAAATTTTTTTTTTATTTAATTTATTTTATTTATTTAATAATTAAAATTACTATGGTAATCATAATATAACATCAATTTCGTACATTATATGTATGTTTTCAATCATATTATGTTTGTAACACACTATTCATATCACTGAGTTTGTAACACACTATTCATATCACTGTGTGTTTGTAACACACTATTCATATCACTGTGTTTACGTTATATTTTAAATTTCGAAATATATGTTAAATTTCAAAACAATATGTTCCGGGCGAAACATTATTAGTTGATTTCACCAACTTTTTTGAATATCGTAATAATTAAAATTACTATGGTATTCATAATATAAAATAAATTTCGTACATTATATCGTCGTTGTAGAACGAAAAGTCACCCACCATATACATTTTTATGAAAAACTTAAATTTCGAGTTTGTTGATTAATATTATAAAAAGTAATTGATGCATTTTTAAAGTTGAAATATCAATTGATAGATTTACATTTATTATTATGTGGTAACAAGATTTGAGATCATCGATTAAAAATTGACAGATATATAAAGATTTTTGTAAATGATGGTATTTTGAAAATGTATTTGGTGATTTTTCGTTTTGCAACGACGATATATATGTTTCCAATCATATTATGTTTGTATCACAATATTTATATCACTGTTTTTACGTTTTATTTTAAAATATATGTTAAATTTCAATATAATAAAGGGTTTTTAAATAAGAGTTTTTCAAAAAGATATACGAGTCAACAACGAGTCGAAATTATTAAAATTTACTATCGAAATTCGAATTCGTATAACTTTCCATCATGAAATGGCAAACCTTACTGAAGAGAAGTGTCAAAAGAGCGGCAAGAAATATGGCGTGGTTTGCTGTCTCTGTCGCTCTACTTTTGAAGCGTCCCTGTTGAAAAACCCTTTATGTTCCGGGTGAAACATAATATGATTGTACCAAGTTTATTGAATATCGTAATTATTAAAATTACTATGGTAATCATAATATAAAATCATATGCCATAAAAGTATTACCATAATGTTTTCAACATTTTTGAAATGTTGTGACAGTCATTTAGGTACATTAAATTTACGGTTACAATATGTTTGCGACAAACAGTTTTTACCTCAGTGTTTATGTAAAATTTCCAAAAAATATATTTAGTGTCGTTTTAAAGAAAATGTTTTTTTTTAATTAAAAAAAATTATTGAAATTTTATTTATATATATTTTTTTTTAAATAATTGCTGCATATAGATTATTTTCTTTTTAATAACTTTCTAAATCTGCTTTTAAAAATTATGGTTATCTCAAACAATCAAACCTTAAAGCTCTATATTAAGATTTATTAACTTAAAGCACACATTAAAACTGTTTTAAAATGTTATGGTTCAATAAATTCTTTGTCTCATGTTTATAACAATTTTTTCATTTCTATTGTTTTATGCTTACATCATACATCATATATTCAAGGGCAACAACCAGTTAATAACTTCTAATAAAAACCTTAACATTAAACATTAAAAAAAACATAAAAAAGAAATCTTAAAAATAACAATTTATTATTTTCTCAATTCAAGAAACAAGTTTGTTATTTTTACAGAAACGAACAACCCACGCTTGAATGAATAAACGTGTTTTACTTTTATTACTTGTCCGGTAGTTTGTTAAAAATGCTTTTCATATTTTTCAAAGACTAACTTTAGATCTGTTGACTTAGAGTATGTTTTATTAGGTACCTACTTAATAATTTGAAATATAAAAATTATTATATATCCAAAATGAAGAAATATCTGATATCTGTTTTCTGCATTATAGAAATAACAATGAAAACGAAAAAAATAGTAACGTCTCTCATTTGTTTTCATTAATCTGACCTTCAGCGAAACGAAACGTAAAAAAAACACGACGCACCGCCACAAATTTAATACAATTTCTGATGCTGAGCGTTCGTTCATTCACTTTATCGTGGATTTATCTATTAATATAACACATAAACGAGGAATAATAATATTCCTAATTGTAAAGTGACATGTGGGAGCAACTTGAAGATTTCAACAAAACTATAATAAATTTCAGAATAATAAAAGTTATAACAAAATTTGGTGCTTATTTATTTCAGAACTTGACCATGTGCCATATTTTTCATTATAAATTAATTTCATTTCTTTAATTTATAAAGCACTATTTTTTCAATTAAGTATCTGTCGAATTTTGTATACATGATTTGAAATTTTTCGATTCGATTTATTTATTTGTTAAAAATCTTTCAATAGATACTATTAGCCCTATTCTGGCACGAGTCACAAATTCAAATCGGTCACAATAGTGCATTTTATTATACTGTCAATTTTATTTTCTATGTTTATTGACGTAAAAGTCTGAATCAATTGTCATTTGTAACAATTGTTATGGATAACAATTGTCATTGCTCGCTAGAATAGGGCTGTATGTCTCGGTACTGATTTATTTTAAATTTCGATTTTTGAATCGTTTTCATAATTGCAATTCACATGTAAAAGACATTGTTAAGTCGGTTCTGTTTATCAGAACCGACGTAGAAGCTTAAAATAGCTATAATTCCAATCATTATATATTTGCTGCAAACAAATATTTTGTCTGAGTTTAGTAAAGCGTTACTGAAATTGCATAAACATTGAAATGAATTTGTTTTTACAGTATACATAACATGATTGCAATTTTTATTTTTAAAATTGAATGGTAATCAAAAATAATATGTAACATAAAATCACTCTAAAAACTATATTATTATTGTGACAACCAATTTTGTTCATTTCATTTTTAATTGCAACCATTGTGGAAGTAAAAGTCACAAACTACATTTTCAAATTTATGTTTAATATTAATCAATAAACTAAAAATAAAATGTTTGGACAAAATTTATTTAGCTAATTTAATTTACTTCTACAATGCTAATATGTTTGCAGTGAACACAATTACGATTTACTACACGCATAACAAAAAGTTCTTTTCAGCAAATATATTGTGATTGAAATCATATATTAAAAAAAACAACTTGGAAAATATTTATTTAGCTAGTTTTATTTACTTCTACAATGATGATACGTTTGTTGTAAACACAATAACGATTTACTGCACGCAGATCAAAAAGTTCTTTACAGCAAACATATTATGACTGGAATAAGTTAATTGTCGCTCTAGCTTATCAATTGATTTGATGATGGTGATACTTTGGTGGTAATTTTTAGATTTTTAATATTCACACTAATTTCAAGAATTAGGACATTCGTCTAAATTTGTTTCAAACATATTATAGTTACTGCAAAACATATTTACAAAAGTCAGCTATTGTATGATTTTTTTTTCATAACCCATTATTTACAAAAACAAAAAAAAATGATCTGAAGCTCTCATGCAACAAATCACATATTGCACTGATTACCACCGATGATGATGATGACTAGACTGGCGGCGCTTTCGCTATTTCCCGTTCGTCCTTTAGTCCGTCATCCCTTTCCATAACATTCATTAATTTCACTTTTTTGTGCTTCCCGCTGACAGCTCCATCTTCTCTCCCCACCTAGACAGTTGGCAACTCTGTAATTATAGAGACGCGCGCGGTCATATAATTTTGTTTTTGTCCATGGCGCTACTGTCTCCCGATTTTATTGATTTTTTTTGTGTTGTATGGATGGGGTGTGTGTTGCGCATGAAACGTACAACGAAGTATGTGAGTCCTTCGAGTCCGGCTTTGATGAATGATTCTATTAGACGAGTACTCGTGGGTTGTGTTGTTGTTTTCAGTTTCTGTTGCTATTCATAACGTTGTTGCATACGAGACTCAATTATTTATGAAAGCTTAACTGCCAGGCTGGCGCCATGCTGTAAAATGTTGCTGCATATATCCTTGATGAACGACTAGTCACGTCATGATGAGGTCCTTGGGGGAAGGCGAAACTTGAGTTGCGTTGCGGAGAGGATTTTATTTTGTAGCATTATTTTTTAAGCAGATCTGTTAAGTATGTTTTTTTTTAATTTAATTTAATTTTTTATTATACATTGTGCTCAGTAAAATTTAAAATGCATATAATAAAATATATAAAAATTAAAGTATATAAAAAATATAACAAAATAATAAAATTAATTTCAGTAAAATTAAATAAAAACTGAAAAATATTTAAAAATTTTAAATGTCGGGTAAGGAAGAAATTTAAATATGAAAATAAAAAAAAAGAATTAATACAAGTACTGGAACAAAAGGAATAAAAAAAAGAATACGAAATAGATAGATAGATAGATAGATAGATAGATAGATAGATAGATAGATAGATAGATAGATAAATAGATATGTAGACAGATAGATAGATAAATACATACATAGATAGATAGATAGATAGATAGATAGATAGATAGATAGATAGATAGATAGATAGATAGATAGAAAGAAAGATGGAAGATACAAAAAAGAAAAAAAATCGAATCGAGAAATGAAAAAGAAAGAAAGTATAAATAGAAAGAAAAAAAAACACAAATATTCAATTAATTAAAAAAGAAAAATAATAATAGAAATGAAAAAATAAAAATAAATGACAAATATTATGTAATAAAAAATGAAAATATATTGAAAATAGTTATATTTTATACAAATAATGAAATTTTAAAAATGTAAATTGTCAAAAATGTAAATGTAATTGAAAAGAAATTAAAAAAAAATAAAAAAGGAAAAAATTAAATTAGAAAATAAAATAAAAAAAAAAATATTATTAAATTAAATGAAAAATTAATTTAACAAAGAAAATTATTTTAAATAAAAAATTAAATTAAATGAAAACAGAATACAAAATGAAAAAAAAATGGAAAAAAACTAAAAATAAAAATATGGAAAAAACTAAAACTAAAAAATGAAAACAAACAATTAAAAAAACTAAAAAAAAACAACAAAAAGTATCAAAAAACAAGAAAAGGAACAATCGATATAAAAAAAATAAGAATAGTAAATGAAAACAAAGAAATCAAAATAAAAAAACTAAAAGAAAAAACTAAAAATAAAAACAAATAAAAAACTAAAAAAACAACAAATAAAAAACTAAAAAACAACAAAAAGTAACAAAAAACATGAAAAGGAAAAATCGATCTAAAAAAAGAAAAATAGTAAATAAAATAAATAAAAATAAATGAAAACACAAAACAAAAAGAAAAAAAACTAAAAATAAAAACAAACAAAAAAAAAAGGAAAAAACTAAAATCAAAGAAATAGAAGGAAAATAAAAGAAAAAATCGAAATATAAAAATACAAAAATAAAAATAGTAAATATAAAATAAAGAAAAAAATTATAAAAAAAAATTATTTCATTTACTTTTTATATGTAAAAAAAAACTATTAATAATAATAAAAATAAACCAATCAAATAAAAACAGACAAAAAAAATATAAATAAAAAAAAAAAATAAAAAAAAAAAAATGAAATAATATAAAAAAAACTACAAAATAAAAAAGGAAAATAATAAATTAAAATCAAAATAAAAAATAAAGCTTATATTAAAAGTAAACAGTTAATAATAAAAATAATCAAAATATTAAAAATAATCAAAATATTAAAAAAAAATAAAAAATAAACAAAAAAAAAGATAAAAAAAAAACAAAAAATATTAGCAATCGATATAAAAAAAATTAAAAAAGAAGAATAGTAAATGAAATAAATGAAAACATAGAAGCCAAAACGAAAACAACGAAAGGAAAAAAAGATAAAAAAAAACAAAAAATAAAATAAAAATAGTAAATATAAAATAAAGAAAAAATTATAAAAAATTTTATTTCATTTATTTTTTATATGTAAAAAAAACTATTAATAATAAAAATAAACTAATCAAATAAAAACAGACAAATAAAATATAAATTAAAAAAAATAAAAATAGAATGAAATAAAAAAAAAATAAAAAAAAAAAAACTACAAAATTAACAAAAAAAATGAAATAAAAAACTACAAAATAAAAAAGGAAATAATAAGTTAAACTCAAAATAAAAAATAAAGCTTATATTAAAAGTAAACAGTTAATAATAAAAATAATCAAAATATTAAAAAAAAAAATAATAAAAAATAAACAAAAAAAAAGATAAAAATAACAAAAAATATTAACAAATGATATAAAAAAAATAAAAAAAGAAGAATAGTAAATGAAATAAATGAAAACATAGAAACCAAAACGAAAACAACGAAAGGAAAAACGAAATATAAAATAAAGAAAACAATTATAAAAAAATTTATTTCACTTACTTTTTATATATAAAAAAAACTATGAATAATAATAAAAATATACCAATCAAATAAAAAAAGACAAAAAATATTAAATAAAAAAAAAATAGAATGAAATAAAAAAAAAATAGAATGAAATAAAAAAAAAATAACAAAAAAAGGAAATAGAAAACAGCAAAATAAAAAAGGAAAAAAATAAATTAAAATCAAAATAACAAAAAAAAAAAGCTTACATTAAAAGTAAACGATGAATAACAAAAATAATCAAAATTAAAAAAAAAAAAAATAAAATCGAAAAAAAGAAAAAAAAAAGAATAAAAATGAAAAAAAAACAAAAAAAAAATTAAAAAAAGATTAAAAAAAAAACAATAAAATTATATAAACAAAACTACGAATAAAACATGAACAGAAAAATTAAATAAGAAAAAATTAATAAAAATATATTATAAATATAATATAAAATAAAATAAAGAGAATATGAAAAAAATATGAAATAAAATAACTTTATATAAAAGAGCAAACAATTAAAAATAGTTAAAAATAAAAATAGTAAAAAAAAGAAAAAAAATAGCAAAAAAGATAAAAATAAATAATAGCAAAAAATATAATGAAAAATTCAATAATAACAACAAAATGAATAAACATAAAAAAAAATTAAAATAAAAAAGTTTATTAAATTGGCCAAATAATTCTCTACGCCTTTTAATTCTTTTAAAAGCCTACGGAGTAACTTTAAACCCTTAAAAAAAAAAAAAAAAAGTTTATATTAAAAAATAAAATTAACAATGAATAAAAAAATATGCTTATAAAAAAAAACATAAATAAAAACTAATTAAAAAAATATCATTGAAGACGACACATAATTCACTAATTTCATATTGCTCTTCATTCTTTTTTTTTTTTGTTTTTCATTCATTCATTCATTCATTCATAATTTGGCCTATGCAAAACCTTCAAGTTTATGCGATTACTCACAGGCAGCGGCGCATAAAATTCATTGATTTTTATTTTTGCCCTAAGTGTGAATAATCAAAATCACCAAAAAAATAGATATATATAAAACCCCAAAACCAACGACCGAAAAGCGCCAACTTGGCAAAATTTGCAAGTCTTGTCAGAATTTATTCGTGCGGAAATGCAAAATGTGATAAACACAAAATTTATTTGAATTTTCGCATTAATGAAAAAAAATAGCAACCCTCAAGAAATTCACTTATATTTTATTCACAAGAAAAGAAAAATTACACCCACAAGATTGGGCGATAGAGTTTCCTAATATGAGCCGGAAGTATGATGGAAATGATAGAATTGCTGTCAGCGCGAAAAAACGAAAATATAGTAGTATAGTTAATTGCAATTAGTAGCAGAAAAGCAAAAAAAGGTAATTTATGTTTTTTTTGACAGCATTGAATATTTTTATTTTTTAATTTTGTTTTTTTTTTTTGTTATATAGCACGTGACTAACTAATTGTAATGGAGTTCAACTTAACTCTGTTTACCCACTCTCGGTACGTTAAACTTAAAGGTCACACGTCCGGGGTGAAAAATATCGCATTTACCAAAAGGGTTGTTTTTGACTGACTGACTACTGATGAGTCAGCTTTACAAAAATTTCGTTAGTGAACTTGTGACAGACTTGAAAGTTTTTTCGTATTTTTTTCATGTGTTTCACAAAACCAGTTGAATTGACACCGAATTATTAAAATGTAATCCTCAAATAAAAAAATATATATTTGATACTTTGGCATACATAAAACCCCTCAGAACAGAATCCATTTTAAAATTGATTTTTTCGAACTATAAATTTTGTCACTTCTTTTTGAATTTTTCGCTTTGAATTTTCCCATTCTCGAAAATGTGCAGCTCGTTCTATCCGTAGCTTTTTATTTTTTATATATTCATTAACTATGTAGGTCTTGTATTATGAGTGCTTTTTAAAACACCTGCACACCTAGTTGGCAAATCCGGAACAAGCACATGCAGCTATTTTTGTTTTGTGTGTGTTCCCTGTTCCTTCTTTCTTGTAACGGTGCAAACTTCGTAAGGTCTTCTTCATTCATGTCTGGCTTTTTGTTGAATTTTTAATAATTAGAATTTTTACACATAGTCTGAGTCTCGAGTGCTTTTTGTTACTATTACTGACTGCCACCATTCTTTGCTACTTTGTGGCACTTTTGGTATTAAGTCATAACGTTGCTGTCAATGGCGGCTATGTTTTTATTTTAGGTTAAATTTGTTGCAAACTTTTTTCACGTGCGCATAATTAACCATTTTTTTATTTATTTTGTTGGTTCTTTGTACACTCGACACAAATTAGAAGCTGTCACGTTTTTCTTTAAAATATTTTATATATATTTTTTTTTTAATTTTTTTTTTTAATGTGTCATGTAGTTCGGAAGATTTCAGATTCCTATTGCATAAATTCGGTCAGACATTTTTTTGCGTCGAATATAGATTTCAATTGAATTTTATTTTTTAAATATTTATTAAAACTTGAAATTTTGTTTAAAAATTTAAATTCAATAATTTCTAAAAGATTGATTTTCATTTATATGTTCATAAAAACATAAATTTTAATTAAAAACTAAACTTTTCAAATAATTATTACAAACGAAAAATGTTTTAACTGAAATTTTTTTTAAAACAGAAATTTTTATTACAAAACAAAATTCAAAACTTATCAAATTACCCATTTAGAAAACTGACATTAAAAAAAAAAATTATATAATTTATAAAATTTTGCAATTTTCAATTGTTTATTTAAAAAAATAAACTAATATTTCACCATTAATAAAACGTAAATTTTCTAATTTTTCATAAAAAAAAATAAAATTATCAAAATGTTCATAAAAAAAACTAAAATTATCAAATTTTTATAAAAAAAAAAAAGCGAAAATTTCTAATTCATCACTTTTATTATTATTATTGACATTCCCAAATTTTCAAAAAATTACTGAAATTTTAAAATTAAAAACTAAATTAATCAAATTTTCATTAAAAACGGAAATTATCAAATGTTCATTAAAAACTGAACTATTTAAAATCGAAATATTAAACTGAAATTATCAAATTTTCATTTAAACGGAATTTATTAAATTTTCATTAATAACTGAAACTCTCAAATTGTTATTAAATTTTCATTAAAAACTGAATTTTACAAATTTTCATTAAAAACTGAATTTTACAAATTTTCATAAATAACTGAAATTCTCAAATTTGCATTATAAACTGAAGTATTAAAATTTTTATTAAAAATCTGAAATTTTCATTAAAAATATTTAATTTTCATAAAAAAATAAATTTCTAAAATTTTCGTTAATAACTGAATTTTTAAAATGTTCATTAAAATTTGATGTTATCAAATTTTCAGTAAATTCTGAAATACAAAAAAATTCATTTAAACTGAATTTATTAAATTTTTCTTAAAAAAAAAAAAAAAATGTTCATTAAAAACTAAATATATGAATTGCCTGCCACACGGAAGATTGTAGGAATTGTAATGCAACCTGCTTTACATTGTCGACGGCAGACAAAAATTGTATATGACAAATATTTGAATTGCTTGCTACACGGCAGAATTTAGGAATAGCAAGGCAGCCTACTTCCAAAGTCGATTTTAATAAATTTTTCAAGATTATTAAAAGAAAACAAAAATTTAAATTTGCTTTTCAACTTTTAGGATAGCATTCATTGCAGAAATTTTCATGATAATTTAAGTAAATTGACCAAATTTTCAGATGCCGCCAACATGCTTTTACATTCCACATATCTGCCGTCATTTCATCTTCCGATAACCTGCCCTTAGGCTGCCATCTGCCGTTTTGTTCTAGGGCAGAGAAAAGACAGGTTTTGCTACAAACTCTGCCTATGTCTGTTCAGATTTTAGGAATAGCAAGGCAGCCTTCTTCCACAGTCAATTTTAATGCATTTTTAAAGATAAATAAAAAAAAAAAACTTTTAAATTTGCTTTTCAACTTTTAGAAAAAGCATTCATTGCAGAAATTTTCAGTAAAATGACAAAGTTTCAACTGCCGACAACATATAAAAGCTGACATTCCACATATCTGCTGTTTCTTCACCTTCCTATAACCTGCCGTTAGGCTGCCGTTTTGTTCTAGTGTAGAGAAAAGACAGGTTTTGCTACTAACTCTGCCTATGTCTGCCGGAAACCTGCCGAAAATCTTCCGATTTCAAGCTTGCAAGCTGCTGTGTTGCCTGTCTGTTGTTCGCCTGCTACCTGCCATATATTTTGTCTGGGGTCACGAGACAAAATTTTTGCCATATTTCTGGAATATTTCGGGCATATTTCCGGCAAACGCACAGATAAGTAGAATATTTTGAGAAGTGTATAGCAGGTTGTAAAATTTGATGGCATTTTAATGGCAGATTCATGCCATATTTAGAGAACGGGCAGAAAACAGACAGCTTTTGATACAAACTCCGCCTTTGTCTGTTTAAAATATGTCGAGAAAATGTTTCTGAACTGCCACGATCCTGCCAAAAATTTTGTCTAAGGCCCGAGACAAAATGTTTGGCATATTTCTGGAATAATTCGGGCATATTTCCGGCAAACGCACAGCTAAATGGAATATCTTGGGAAGTGTATAGCAGGTTGTAAATTTGTGTGGAATTTTTATGGCAGATTCACGCCATATATGGAGAACGGGCAGAAAACAGACAACTTTTGATGCAAACTCCGCCTTTGTCTGTTTGAAATATGTCGAGAAAATGTTTCTAAACTGACTCGACACTTTCAAAAATTTTGTCTTTTTTTTATTTCCTTAATCATCTGATTTGATGAAAATAGAAAATAATTCAAATATAAATAAAAATTTGATTTTTTATAAAATTTCGATCAATTTCTTAATAGAATTAAATTTTGCAATACCAATTTGTCTAAATTTTTGGGTATATTTTATATTTTTTTAAAACACAAAACGTCTCTCATAAAAAAACCCTTTTAGAACTGGCAACTTTTCAAAATTTCTATTAAAATTTCAAACTACAAAACCTAATAAAAAAACAAAAAATAGTTGAATTACTAAATAAGACAACACTTTTCACAATTAGAATAATAATTTATTGGAAACCCTCAAACAAGTCAAGCTTAATTTTTTAACAGACTGCAGCTGACATTTATGTGACTATAATATTTAATCAAACATCGAATTGTATTTTTTACGATTTATTTATTCATGTTGTGCTGCGCGCACATGAAAAATAAACTGTATACCAAAAAAAAAGAAATATAGCAACTGTCACAAAAAAAATCTAATTGACACTGACAATATTGACTTAATTGACCACATGACATAAACCAACCCACCCAAGCTACCAACTCGATGAACTAACAAATTCTCAACTCATGATACACATTATTCGATTGCACGGCTATGATTTATATTTATTTTGTTGTCAAATGATTTGCATCTATGATTTATGCAGGTTGTACTATATAGTGCAGAGCCAACAACTCCACCCTTTTGAAAAGGCTTTATAACCTACAACCTCCTACCACAGCTATTTATCGACTTTTAAATGTTTTCACTGCAACACAACGAAGCCAATTTAATAAAACATGTTGTTCTTCACAACCAGCATGTGTATGTTTTACTAAATAATACCGTAAATTCCTGCACATTTAGACTGTTGTCTGTCTGCCTGTCGATGCAGAAATCCACCACAGCACCTAACTCACCTTACGCCGCCGCTAGCACTTTTTCCATGCAGCATTGTTGCGTCGTTGTTGCTAAGGATGCTGTATGCTGTCATCTGCAAAATAATGTAAAAAATCTGGGGAGTTTGTCGGAATTTTGTCATGTTACGTTACGAGACTTTACTGACTGCTGACGTTCAAAAAAAAAAAGAGTTAAATACGCGTAGAAAATCGTTGCCCACAATAATTCTAATTGTGAGTCATCAACATCTATGGTTTTTACAGACGTTGCTGACGACTATATATATTATAACCCTTTGATGCAACAAAGTTCTTCCCTTCCGTCTTCTGGAGTCCCCATACCTCACATTGTGTAATTCCTTTAGCACTTAACTCACCCTAAAGTAAATCTGTATTACGTTTTGTTACCTCCTTATGTTCTATGTATGCTATTTTCCTGTATATACATTTGACTGACTCATGATGTCTACCGAGTTGTACAACTCCTTTCCAGATCTCCACCCTTTGCACCTGCATTAAATCCATTCATACCTTCGGTCCTTTACAATTGTTGCTGCCGGCAGACTCCACTCTCACTCGGTTCACTTAATCACTTGACTCGCAATCAGTCTTGCTTGCGTTACCATTAAATCCTTTAAAGCTCTAGTCGTAGTTTGTAGTTTGGTTTGTAGTCGATTGGTCTCTATGTTTTGTACATACAGCTTTAATAGTAGCTTTAAAGGAGTCAAATATAGACAAATTATATATTTTAACAGAATCATATAAAAATTTGCTGCATTTACGTACAAATATTCATATTAGCAAACGGAATTGCTGATTTAACGAAGAATAGCAAATGTTTTCATTAAATTATTGAATTTAATTGCTGGATGGATTAATTAATGCAATTAATATCGATTGCTATATTTACGTCGATTTTTTTTTCTGTGTAATTTAAGTGCTACCCTAGTAGAAATTATTCAATCCTTGTCTTCACCTCAGAGAAGACAATCCATGCGAATAATGGCAACCGATTTTCGCAATTCGACTAAATAAAATTCTAATCATTTTTATTTCTACCGAATTTATATGATTATTATACATTCTTTAACGTCGGTAGCTCAGAGGTTATTGCTTTGGACTGCGAGCCGAAAGGTTCCATGTTCAAGCCTAGAATGGGGCTAACAACATATTTTCTTAGAACATTGCCTACGAATTATCTGCAGTTCGGTTTCGTCATTAAAATGTAGGTCCTACCACTTTGAGTACAAATATAACACGCACAGCTCAAATGGTAAGAGAGTTCGTCCTAAGTTTTTCTAGGACTGTAACGCCATACTATTATTATTATATTATACATTACTTTAATTTTTGTTAGAGATTCTTTTAGAATTTTCGAACAACACTGCTTAGTTATTTCTTTGGTATTTGTTCCTAGAACTAAAGACTAGACACCTAAATATAATGTTTGCTAAAACCAATCCAACTATTTATTGCAAATGTTAAATATGTTTCTTGTAATCAAATCCTGATAGATTATATAATTGTCTACAAGAAATATGAGCCTAAAAATAATAGGTTGTAGTATTCACTGCATGAAAAAATTATAACATTTTGGTGTGTGTCTATGATATTATTTTATGTGTAAACCGAATAACAGTTCCAAAATCAAAAATTTCGTTTCAATCAATTAAATTTATATATTGCAAAAAAAAATATCTCCTTCAACCTTATGACTAAAAAAGAATTATCATTAAAGAATTGTCTCTGAAAGAAGCATTATCAATAATTAAAATATTTTCTGAACGTTTTTTAATTTAAGATAACGATTGATGTATTCAAATTTGTAAAAGGCTCGTAAAAGAATGGTTTCGTGTTTGCCATTTTTTAATTTAAATTTACATGAAGCACTTTGATTCCAAGAAAGTTAATTTAAATCAACACTTACATTCATATAAAGTTAGTTCTCTTCGATTTAAAAAAAGAAAATCAATAAAAATGATACCTCGACTCAAAATAATCTCTAGGACATTTTACGATATATTTTTTCGTATATTTTTATTTCGTAAAATACACGAATAATTCGTAGAACACACGAAATATTTGTCATTTATATTTTTTTATCAAAATATTTTTACAAACGATTCTTATATATTACGAATCAATATTCGTAAATTTAAAATAACAATAAAATTACAATTATTTCGTTTAAATAATGAAACATGCGTATTATTTTTTAATACAATTTTTTACGAAAGAATAATATACTTTACGAATGAGTTTTACATTTTACGATTAATTAACAAAACTTTCATAAATTGTGATGCTATTATATAGAATAATTATTTTTTGACAATATTTTTTATAAACGATTCGTATATATTACGAATCACTATTCGTAAATTTAAAATAACAATAAAATTACAAATATTTCGTTTAAATTACGAATCTTTTGTTATATTACTTTTGAATACATTTTTTTTACGAAAGAATAATATATTTTACGAATGTGCTTTACATTTTACGATTAATTACTAAACTTTCATAAATTATGAGGCTTTATCGTCGTTGTAGAACTAAAAGTCACCAAATACATTTTTATGAAAATCTTAAATTTCATCATTGTTTGTAATTATTACAAAAAGTAATTGATACATTTTTAAAGTTGAAAAAACAATTGATATATTCACATTTTCTTATCATTTGAGCTCATCGATTAAAAATTAAAAGATATATATTGAGATTTTTGTAAGTTAACAATTGGCATTTTGAAAATGTAGTGGGTGACGGTTTGTTCTACAACGACGATATGTAGAATTTTACGAAACATTCGTGTATATTACGAAAGATTCGTAAATTCCTTCAAAACGTACAAACATAAATTACGAATAAAAATAACAATATTTCGTATTATGTACCAATGACTTTCGTAGATAAAATCTACGAATAGTTTCGTAAAATACACAAATAATATTCGTAATTTTAGCATAAATTTACAAAAGTTCTTTCGTGTTTTTTACGAAATATTTTTCGTAAATAAATTTTTATCATAAATACACGAAAAAAAGCATTCGTTATTCTTTTTTCGTCTATTTTACGAAATAATTCGTAGATAAATTTCACAAATTTTTCGTAAAATACACGAACGATTAGGTGTATTTTAAGCAGATTTTATTTTGAGTATCCCAACAACAACAAAAAAAACAAGCAAAGCCAAATGAATTCACAAAAATATTAACTACCAAAAGTATACAAAAAATATACAAAAAATATACAAAATATACAAAAAAATAGAAACAATATTCTAAATTGTACAAAACTTCAAACTTCTGCAACACTGATAGAACCTTCTTCGTAATGCTAGCTCTGCGCATTTCGACGATAATCCCACCGTCTACGTGCATTTTTGGGATTTATATGGGTTTAGCTTTGAGTCATCATCGTAGTTGCTTTGTTGGACACATCCAAGAGGCCAACGTTAATTAAATTTATATTCATTTGACTTAAATAATTCAGTTTTTAAATATTGCATTAGCTTGAAAAGAAGAAGTTATTACAGACAGAAATACTATAAAAACTTTTATTTCTATAGTATTTTTCACATAGTACACTTTTAACATCATTTTTTTATAAACATAATTTTTTATTTCTTTTTATTTTATAAAAGATAAAAAACAAAATATTTAAAATGTTCTGTTGGTTGTCTTTTTATTGTTATCCATTCGTAGACGTTCCACACCGCATACATGCTACAGTTTTACGAGTTTAGAGGTTTATTTTGTCTTCTTCTGTGTGTGTATTACGGTTTTTATTGAAACTTTTACGTCATTTACACGGAATTTCCTTGATTTTTTTATGCCTTTTATGATATTTTCTTTTATATTTTTATTTTCGCCGCTGAGTCATGCCACCCATAATGTTTGCATTTCAGCCACTTTTCCCTATTTCTATCGTAAATTTTTACTCAAGTCCTAAAAGCGTCGTCAGGTAGCAACTGTTTATTTTTGTTTGTATTTTCTTCGTTTATTATTTATATAACAGTCGTTGGTCGTCTAGTAGGTTCCTCCAACTGGCATTTTGTCCTGTAGACTTATTTGTCGTCCTTTTTAAATATGACATGCGAGGGTACGAAAGGGTTCATTGGTCTTTTTGTGTGACATAAAACTCGTTGTTCACTTGAATTCGTTTTTTTGTCTTTTAAACGTTATTTGTTTTATTTTTATTTTGTTACTTGAGCCATGTTATGTCATGAATGCGGTAATAGTTTAGGTTCTTCTACTTCTTTTGTCCAAAAATTAATGGTTTTAACTTAAGTACCTACAATTTAATGCACTTCCATATAATCTTCGCCAAAACTAGCATCTGTTTTTTTTTTTTTTATAATACATTTAACTCTTAACGCGACTCTATACACTATACACAGCTCTTTTAGTCTTATTTTCGCCCCCATTGCTCAAATTTTTTGATTGCATCCACTAGCGGCACATAGCACTTTTATTTATTTGCACTGTACCATGCATGACAGACGGTCCCCAGACGAAAACGACGACATCACAAAACCACCGTATGTTTTTGATAGATGTCAATAAACGTTCACATAACTATGACGTACAGCTATTTGTCTGGACCAAAATTTTACGAGTTGTCGTTTTTCTTATACATCGATATTTTGTTGGTTTTGAACAAAAGAGTTGAGGTTATTTATATTCTTTGTATTTCTAGTGTTGTGTTGAGTTTAGTATGGATAACATTTTATCAAAATGAAATAATGCACTTTTTCGTTGGTAGATCGGTTTTTTAAAAATAATATGAAATTTTGTTTTCACATACTATTTTTGTATAAGAACCCAAATGCAGAATTGGAGTACCCGACGTTTAGTATTTTTTGTTAAGTATTTCTATAAAAAAAAACAATCAATTGTAAATCGATAGATATAAAAAAAGAATAAAAATCAATTTATTCTTTTGTACATTCAATTCCTAACTACATTCACCCAAAAATGGCATATGGAGCAAACTTATTCTCTGATATGTTATTTTTACAAATAACAAGAGATTCAACTGTTGCCCCCCTTATATATGTTGCACATTTTCTTTTGTTTTTTTCTCTAATCTTCACTACCTTATTTTCCTGTCATTAAATCAACGCCCTCACGCCCCGAAAACTATGTACGTATTAGCCAAAAGTGTGATTAAATGCGTGATTTAATTAAGAATAGAAAATGTTACTCTGATTATTTTTCTACCCTCCAATTCAAACATGTTTCCTTCTTTTATATAGACATCTATATATTTTTTTATATATTTATTTATTTTTTCTTACATTACCCAAAATTTCTTACAATTTCCTTGAGAGCTACTTTATATAAACCTTATACTTTATTTGTAAGAAAACTAATCGATATTTTTCTTTCTCTTTTCTTTCTAGGTAAGTCTCATATAACTCTCCCCACTATGCCCCATGGGCGGCCGATCAAACGTACGATGCCGCCGCATAGTTTGTAATTCTAGCTGCGTATGTATTACATACTTTTTGCTTCCGTTTTCCAGGCAATTAAGGCGCACGACACAAACATTTGCGCCGAATATTGCCTGCGGAAATAAGCCCAACGTCAAGTTATTATACTATATCTCTCTATAGTTGACGTTAAAGAAAATGTTATAGGGTAGAAGGGGGTTATATTCTGTCAGTTTAAGCTACAGGTGTTATAGCAGCTGTAAAGGTTTGTAGAATATCAAAAAAAAAAACAAATGAAAAAAAAAACATCTAAAAACAAATCGCAATTCAACGGATGCTCATCCTCTAGAAGTGTTTGTTCTTTAAAGAGATTTTGCATGTTTAGTTTTTATTATTGGCGGTAGGGCTGGAAGTAATTTCAAGACCTCTGGCTATACAAGTTAAAGCTTTTGTGTATGAAGTGCTTGGCATACATACACAAAATACAACTCACAGCATAGGGTAAATATACACAAAACATGGGATAGGGATTTGTTTTTTCTATGAGTTTAGAACTTTGCAGAGTTTTTTTTTGTTCTTTTTTAAATCTTGTATTATATAATATTGATCTTTGTTCCATTATACCAAATATATCTAACACAGCTGTTCAATGAAATTTTCAGTATCTCAAATATTTGATGTTTTTATTTAAATTTTCTGCTATAATCCATAGTATTAAAAATCAAGTCACGTGCTAACTGAATAAAAAACAAAAAGAAAACCTGCATAGATTTTTAGTTTCGTTGTGAAAAGCTTTATATTTCACTCGTTTGTCTTTGCTATCGCTAAAAATAGCAAGAAATGCGCTTTATTTAGTGATAACATTTCTCGTATATTTTTTAAAATTGTGTCTTGGTATTTTTAGCTATTTTTCTAAAACTTTTATCTCCATTGCATAGTTTTCTTGTATCTGCAACGTTGTGCTTCACACAAAACGTTTATTCACAATTTTCAATTTGACTGATTGATTGACTTTTGTGTACATCAGGAGTGTCTGCTCGATTTCGACACCTTGATTGAAAACAAATTGGAGATCATAAATTTCAGCATGACGACATGAAGAACGAACTCATTAAAATTTCAGCACAGACAAATTATATATTGCCGTATATAATAATAGATCAAAGAAAATCATAACTCAAAAATATTAAAATTTTAATATTTGAATATACTTATAAAGTATTTTGTATTTTTTATATATTTTAAAATTTAAATATTGGTATAGCAATTAGTTGACCAACAAAATGATATATTTTAATCTTTTAATTTCCATTGTCCCCGAACGGGATCAAATATATTATTTGATTTAGATTCAATTATTCTTCAGTAATGATTTACTTTAAGTGACCAGATAATTCGTAGGTGCTTTTTCGGATTATTTTATAATATAAACAAGTTTCGCTTTTGTTTGATCTTTCTTCATATATTTATTGAGAATCACAAGGGAGACATGATCAAGGGAGACAAAAGGGACGAATATACATATCTACATAGAAATTAAATTAAATAACCGTGCTTATTCTCTCTCAATCACTATCCCAATCTTAAGACGAACATTAATGTCTAATGATTTTTATTAAATGCGCATATAATTCTTAAGTATATTTTTGGAAAGAAAAATTACTCATTTTTAAATTGAAAATTATGTATTAATCAAAAAAAAAATGTTAAGGAACGATTTGGATTTCATATTAGTAGTATAGATAGGGGACCCCTCGCATCTAGCCCCAAATTCAATTGGATTCTAATTATAATATGTATATTCCGCACTTTTTGCCAACGGACCTATGGAATTTCAACAGAGGTACCAGGGGTCCCCTATCTATTTTCTTATATATTAATACAATAAACGATTTCCCATTTTCTTTGATCTATATTCATGTATGTATATATCGAGTTTAAACTTAGATAAGACTATGCGCGTAAAAAACGAGACAAGTGATACAATCTACGTCCAGAATTTAATATAAACAACACTCGCATTCCCTGATCTTACGTCAAAAATGAATGGAAAATGATTTACATTGAGTGCATATAATTCCGAGGTACTAATTTGGATGGATGTAAAAAAAATAATGTTTTTAACGGTGCTTTTTGAATGCCATCTCTGCATATTTTATAATTTCAGTTTGAAGAGATCAATATTAGATACTCATCATTAAATATGATGAGTATATTTTAGATTTATCCTACATAAACATTCGAAATTTTTAAATCTTGTTTTTAATTTTTGGTTTTGGTACTTTCTTCAACGCACATAATTCGTATTATGTTTGTTGGAAAAAGAAAGCTAATGCGACTGAAAACATACAAAGATCACACATTTTTGTTCTTGTACCGACTGGACCTGGAACACCTCTGTACGTAAAACGAAAACAATTAAGCTTGAAATATATGGCTCGTGAATCGATTTTTTTATTACTTTTAACACTATTTGACTCGAAGAACAGGAATTTTCAGCCCGTATCGACCCAAATATATTCGATCTTCGCTTTTCGACTCTCAGCTTGTGAGGTGAAAAACGAATAGTAGCCGAGCCGAAAAACAATATTTTAATATTTTTTTATATTTTATAACATTTATCATTGTAAAATAGTTGATTGGATATAATTTTTTCAAATAAGAAATATCATTGTTAAAATGGAATTTACTAAAATTCTAATTGAAAATTTCATTTTTTTTTTTAAATACCCCCAATTTAAAATGGAATATCTCATTTTCTTTTGGATTTTTCTCAATTTCAAATGGAATATCTAAATTTCTCAATTTAAATGAAAAAAATTTTTTTTTTTTTTCAAATATTTATAAAATGGAACTTTTTAAAATCCAAATTGAAAATATGATTTTTTTTTTGTAATTCCCCCAATATAAAATATAATATCTCATTTTTTTTTTTGAATTTTTCGCATTTTCAAATGGAATATCAAATTTCTTTTGTAATTTTCATAATTTTAAATTGAAAATCCTAATTTAACTTAAAATTTTTTTAATTTCAAATGAAAATCCTCATTATTTTCCAATTAAAAATATCATTGAAAATAGAAATTTAAATTGAAATACTTCCCGCAATATAAATAATTCCCGCAATATAAAATGGAATATCTCAATTTTATTTTGAAATTACTCAATTTCAAATGGAAAACCTCATTTTCAAACAGTAATTATTAATTTTATTTGGAATTTTCCCAATTTCAAATGGAATATCTCAATATTTTTGGAATTTTATCAGTTTTCAAATGAGAAACCTTGTTAATTTCAACTTGAAAATCTTAATTTTCTCAATTTTAAATGGGAAATCCCATTTTCAAATTTACCAAATTTTAAATAGAAAAAATGTGGAATTTTTTCAATTTCAAATATTTTAAATTCTTTTGAAATTTTATGATTGTTAAATTGAAAACACGATTTCATTTAGATTATTAACACTTACTTTTTACTGTATTTTTTCAATTTCATATGAAAGATCATACTTTCATTTAAAATTATCACAATTTCATTTGAAAAATCTCAATTTCAAATGAAAAATCGGAATTTTATTTCATATTTTTGCATTTCAAATGAAAATCTCTCAAATTCAATTGAAAATGGTATAGATATTTATCTCCTACTAAAGAAATAGATACCGACATTTATGATTTTGCATCATCTAAATAAAATCCTTAATTTCTTTGAACTATTCTGTGAATTTTTTTATTTTGGTTACTTTAGAAGTAGCTCTGCTCTTACTCATACTGATGACTCATATCAATACACTATGCACAATATCAGTAAAGTAAGAAAAATATCCTTTTATTGTGTGGTCGGTTATTTTTTTTTTATTATATTGTACAATAGATTGAAGTACATATTACATAGTTCTAGAACCACACACTGCAAAAGTCTCAAATTTCAATGAAATACAAGATATACACTACGAATAAAAGAATCGCCATGAGCTTTTATAGTACGAGTCATTGTGCTTAAGGTCGGGGACTCTCCTTGTAATAATGGGTAGCTTTATGGGGAGAAATGGAGTTTTTCTTTCGTAACAAGAAAAAACAAAAAGAATCAAACAAAGAATACACAGCAAAAACTTGTGACAACAAAAGACGCGACATGTGTTGGCTTGACAGTAAAAAGACAAAAACAACTATTTAACCAAAAAAAAAAAAAAAACAAAAAACGGAACAACATGTTGTACTGTACCGGAAAAGGCTGAGGATGTGGCAGGCAGACATATTTGCCAATGTTTTATGTCTGAGGGGTAGCAGGATGAAATAAAGGAAATGTCAACAAAAAAAAACTTTTATCAAATTTATATTGTTATGCGTACGTTTTTTTTCTATATACATAGCTTGTATTAGGTACAGTACAATATTGGTATTTAAGAAAGGAATAATAACAAGTTAATATTTTTTTAATTGATGCACGAGGAATAGAAAATCATTGCCCAACCAACCTGTTCAGTACTCTCAACATAGAAAAAATTCATCAATATGATGAATTTATTCATCAATATAATGAATCTATTCATAAATATTATGAATTTTTTCACCAACTACCAGATCTATCATATTGATACCACCGTTCATTAAATGACATTTTGATGAATACATTCATTATATATATATGAAATTATTCGTACTATCGACCATCATAGTGAAGAACGAAATATTCAAGTATGTGAAGTTAAATATGTATTTTTTTTTTAGCAAAGACACAAACCAATTTTTTTACAGAGCATTAACAGAGCGTTAACAGCCGCTATGTTAGCGGATGAAATCTTCCGATTGGTACACATAAATGACTCCGAATCCGTCCAGGATCTTCATGCTGGAACGGAATTTCATACATTGGATAGCTAATGAATAGGGCTTTCCAAATATGTAACCTACATATATGGATCGATCCATTAAACATTTTATATACATTTTTAACCTTTGTCATATATTTAGAAAAAGTGGTGATGATGAAGTGGTCACTACTCTGTCCACGGTCCACGTGCTGGAACTTATAGTAGGTTGGATAGGTAATGATTACAGCTTTCCAAATCTGTGACTTACATAGTTATATCGATACGCTGGATATTTTTTATGAATTTTTGAAACTTGAACATTTACAAGGAACAAAAATATTTATATGAAGAAAAAGTCATGATGATGAAGTGGCCACTACTCCGTCAATGGTTACCGTGCTGGAACTTCTTATAGTAGGTTTGATAGGTAATGATTAGAGCTTTCCAAATCTGTGACTTACATAGTTATATCGATACGCTGGATATTTTTTATGAATTTTGGAAACTTGACCATTTACAAGGAACAAAAATATCCATATGAAGAAAAAGTCATGATGATGAAGTGGCCACTACTCCTTCAGTGGTTACCGTGCTGGAACTTCTTATAGTAGGTTTGATAGGTAATGATTAGAGCTTTCCAAATATGTAACCTACATAGTTGGATCTTATGTTTTTGTTCATTAATATGATGAAACATATATTTCACATACAGTTCATCATATTGAAGAATAATTTTAACAAGCGTTCATCATATTTATGATCGCATTCATAACATTGCTGTCGTTAGTCATTAATAATATGAATGGTTCTTCAATACAATCATGGTATGAAGAACGGAATTCATAAATGTGACCATCATAATCAGTGTTCTCAACTGTCAAAACGGTTCTTATAACTAAAACGGGTTGTAATTATTTCTACAACCAATTTAGCACTGTTTTAGAACAATTTGGTATGTCTATTTGATAATATTTTAAGTGTCAACCGAATATAGAAATTCCATCAACCAATTTGTAGTAATTACTATTTAACCGAATAATATTGGTAGTTACAACTAACTTTTTCGTTATATTAACCTTATTCTCAGCCAATTAATTAATTTCAAGCTGAAAAAAGCTATCTAAAAAAAGATGAAAATATGATAAATGACTTTAAAGAAAGCAACGAAATTTTTTTTTTTCCAAAAAGAGCTAAAGTAGTTCGTGACTTTATCACATTAAAATGAAAAACACCAAGAAACTAGCAATTTTTAGGGAAGTACGTAATTTACGTGGTTAATAAACTGCAAGTCAATGACCGCTATTTTGTGGGTAACATCATTTTGTAAGTCTATAAATTTTGGCTAATCATATGAAATTGGAGACTTGGAAAAAGTTGTCTCTTTAATATAGAAGCCTATAAACCTTGCAAAAGTTATTAAAATAATTAACTCGCAAAGTTAAATCCTCGCATGACTAAATCGTCATCTAGCAAATGCAGCTTCTTAATGTCAATAACTTTTGTACGAGTTGAATAAACTTTGTAGGCTTTATAAATAAACACATAACTGTCTTTTTTCATGTGCATCACCTTTATATATATCGCGAAAAATGGCATTAAAAAAAATCAAAAACATAATTTTCCGCTTGCGTGCAACATTTTCATTTCAAAACCTCACCTCTAATAACACCCCTTAACTACAACAACAAACCGTTTCTGAACGACTTTAAATTCCCGCGACTCACGTCTGGTGGCAACGAAAATGGTGTTGGTGGCGCTAATGGTGTCGAGTATGATATGCTGATGACGTTGATGTTGCCGTGGGTGATTTTCTGTTTTTTTTTTTTTAGGTGTGCTGGTTACTTCCTAAAGGATTATCACATGCCAACATCTGATACTACGAGTTGTGGCACATTTATTCCTGTATCGCATATATAAATATCCAAGTATTATACTTTAGAAACATACAACATAGGTTAGGAAATGTGTTGACTGCTTTTTAATGGTATTTAGAACGAGTGACGCATTTTTATTATTATAAAATATTATTTTATACCATGTCATTGTACTCTTGACATGCCAACTTCAACAACCTCCTCCTTTAAACCCCCCCCCCCCCCAAATACGAAAATTCCTGCGCACAACTATATAATTAAATAATATACTTCATAATTTCAATTGCAAATGACATTTTAAATATGTCAATTTAGTGGCTTTTCGGTGGTTTTATTTGATGTCTAAATGATGCAGTCATTACACGTAGAGAAAAGTAAAATGTGATATTTTGACATCATGATTAGGAGTATCATTTTTTATGATTGCGGCAGTTGTGTGGTATGATTGAAGCAATTATGTCGAACGATAAACATAATGATTTCAAACATATTTCACTCTTAAATCTTTAGCTTTCTGAATTTTACGAGACAAGTTTAACAGATGAAGTGAGCAAAATTATTCATGCAATTACATCACATTAAAAAAGCGAAAAACAAAGTTACCAGGACAATAATACATTTTCTGCAATTAGTAGCTACATGATTGAAGCAGTAATGTCGAAAGGGAAACATGATGAACTCAAACATATTCCAGTATAACTCTTAAATCTATTACGTTTTGAATTTTCTGATAAAAGTTTCCCAGAACATTAATATAATTCCTGCAATTAATGACTGTTAATTGCAGGAATTATATGTAGTATGATTGAAGCAATAATGTGCATCATGCACTTTAACATATTCCACTCTTAAATCTATCATTTTCTCAATTTTATGATACAAGTGACAAGAACAAGTGATTGTCAGAACAGTAATATGATTGGTGCAATTACTACACATCAAAAATATCGTCATGGATGTTGGTAAATAGGTCTTTTATTGTGTTATGGCATCAAATTTGTTTTCTCTCAAAAATTATTAGTACGCTGTATATTAGTATACAGTCTTTTTAATAGTATTTTATTGTATTTTGTCAATGGAATTTATCGATTAAAATAATAATTTCTACAGATTTGATTTAACAGAAAAACTATAACAATATAAAAAAAAAATATCTATTGCATTTTCCTAAAAAGAATTATGTTTATAAATTATGATATTTTTCTATTAATCAAATTATTATACTGACAACCATCCACAGATAAAAGAATAAAACTCAATAACAAAAACTATAGAAATAGTCAGAAAAAAAACTATTAATTGGCATTTACTATAATATAAAATATGTTTAGTAATTCTCATATTATTACAATTGTTCTTACTATCATTTATGTCTCTTTATATTTGTTTGCCACAATCAGCAACTATTGTAAATATTAAATTCAAACATGGGATGATTTTAGAAATACTTTTATGAATGACAATATCATTTTGATAAGACGGAATTATGACAATCAACTATAATTACAGAAATCATTATATGACTACTGCAATTATAATATTGTTATCCAGAAAATATAAAATCTCTCTGCGTGTAGCATGTGTCATTTTATGAAATGTTAACATTAATAATTTTGTACATTAGCTGATTCTTGGGATTTCGTTTAAATTGAGGAAGTGCTTTTGAATAAATGATGTTTAATGTATGGCTGGATTGTATTTGGTAAACTCTTTTTCATTTCTTTTGAATTTTAACTGAAAATTTGAATTGAATATAAAAATTGATATTTTTATTAAAAAATTAACTTTTAGTGCACATTTCAAATTTTTTGTGAATATTTTAATGATATTTGATATATTTTTTTTTTTTTTGGGATAATTTGAATTTTTATTAAACAACTGATATCATATTTTTGGATATATGAATATATTTTTGTTTATTTTGTTAATTTGAATTTTTAATGGTTTTTAGAATAATTTAATAAAAATATTTAAATTTTTTTTAAATTACAATTTTAACTATTTTTTGTGAAAATTAGAATTTTTAGTGGAAATTTGGATATTGAAATTTTTAGTGAACATTACAATTTTTGAATATTTCAGTTTTAGTGAACATTTACATTTTTAGTCAATATTACAATTTTAGTGAATATTAAAATTTTTAGTGAATATAAGAACGTTTAGTGAAGATTTGAGTTTTTAATAAATATTGGAAATTTCAGCGATTTGAATTTTTAGTAAACATTAGAATGAAGATTTAATGAACATTTAAGATTATAGTAAACATTTGAATTTTTAGATGAACATTTTAGTTTTTAGTGAACATTTCAAATTTTTAGTGAATATTTTAATTAGATTTGAATTTTTGGATACATGAATATTTTTTTTTTTTGTTAATTTGAATTTTTAATGAACATTTGATTGTTTTAGAATATTTTAATACAAATTTTTGTAAAATTACAAATTTAAGTATTTCTTGGTGAAAATTAGAATTTTTAGTATATATTTGGATATTGAAATTTTTAGTGAACATTACAATTTTTGAATATTTTTAAGTTTTAGTTTAAATTTTTAGTCAATATTAGAATTTTTAGTGAATATTAGAATTTTTAATCCATATTCGAATTTTTAGTGAATATAAGAATGTTTATTGAAGATGCGAGTTTTTAACAAATATTGGAATATTCAGCGATTTGAATTTTTAGTGAACATTAGAATTTTGAATGAAGATTTGAAGTTTTAATGAACATTTAAGATTATAGTCAACGTTTGAATTTGTATATGAACATTTTAGTTTTAGTGAACATTTCAAATTTTTAGTGAATATATTAATGATATTTGAATTTTTTGATATATGAATATTTTTTTTTTTCGATAATTTGAATTTTTAATAAACATTTGATTGTTTTAGGATATTTTAATACAAATATTTAAATGTTTGTAAAATTACAAATTTAAGTATTTTTTTGGTGAAAATTTGAATTTTTAGTGTACATTTGGATATTGAAATTTTTAGTGAACATTACAATTTATGAAATTATTAGTGAACTTTTGAGAGTATTCTAATTTTAATGAAGAACTAAGTGAATATTAGAATTTTTAGTAAAAATGACAATTTTTAGTGAATATTTGAATTTTTTATGAACATTTTAATTTTCAGTGAACATTTTAATTTTTAGTGAACATTTGAATTTTTTAGTGAATATTTCAGATATTATTGAAAATTTCTTAAATAAATTTTGAATTGTTTGTGAATATTTCAATTTATGGTGTAGATTTAAATTTTGAGTAAACAATTTATTTTTAGAGAACATTTGATTTTTAGTGAATATTTATTTTTGTTTAGTAATAATTTCTATTCAAAAATTGTTAGGGATTAAAAAAGGGATTCAAATATTGTTAAGGATTATTCAAATTTAATTTTAATGGGGCAAAAAAAGAGAAATTGCAATAATTTTGTTGTTCATTGTACTGAATTCTGGTAATATAATATTGTGGCAACAAGCAGCCAATCAAATTAAGAGCAATTTTATGATTGCCATCAACGAATGCGCATATATGACCCTGTTTGTAGCTTTTTTTTCTTTTTTTTTTGGAAAATTATAGTACTCGCTGGTATCGTTAGAATTTTGTATGCGACGTTCTTAACATGACCAACAAACATAAAATGTTGAAAACTATTTTCCAAATTGCATTTAATACGATGCATGACGAGTCATATAAGCCGCACGCCATCGTCATCACGAAAACTCCATAAAAATATCCACCTCCCACAATCCACCAACCCCAAACTTTTTGGTACACAGAAAAAAAAAATCGTAATATAGCCAAAAAGGTACATCAACGCAATCAAATTATTGCTAAAACTGCGCCGACTAATTAATTTATTTATTAATTGTATTAGCGTACACATTCTTCATATTAGCAATCGCATTTGCTGGCAACAGCTATGTGTATTCGCCTACCGCGTTGATTTTAAAGCAGTGCGTAGTCGCTATAACAGTGCGTGGTGTGTGTTCGTGTACTCACTTACAGCGCTGTTGAATTTTGTGGAATTCGTGAAATCGGTGGAATTCGCTTAGAATTAGAATTTATAGTTGGCGGTTGGCGCGCATATCAGTTCACATTTGGTTCATGTCAAAACAAACGCTTATAGAGTTTGATCATACTCTATTGGTGTCGTTGAAAATGATGATGATGGCAATAGTTGCATATTTAATTATGCTTCATCATCAGAAAAGTATCGACCATACCAATTAAATAATTTGCCACTTAAGCAAAATCATTTATTGGTATATTTTTGGACTCAAAATAACATTTTTAGCCAATGTGTTTGCTCAATACATGAAAATGGCAAAAATGTCATTGCTAGACCAATGAATGGTTTTGATTGTTGTAAAGGGTTTTTCAATAAGAGCGCTACAAAAGTTTTTTTCAAGTTTCTTCCCATCATAAAATGGCAAACCTTACTGAAGAGAAATGTCAAAAGAACGGCAAGAAATATGGCGTCGTTTGCTGTCCCTGTCGTTCTACTTTTGTAGCGTCCCTGTTGAAAAACCCTTTATTTACGTCGATTATTTTTTCTGTGTACAAAATTATGCCTTATTTGTGCCTCACATTTATGCATCGAAAATGTCCGGCCGGCCAGACATGTTTTTGTGTTGCACAACAGCATATCATAAAAATTCAAATTTTTCCCGTTTAAGACTCCTGATGATGTAACCAACCAACTTGATCCTTGGGCAGGCATTAAACTCTTGGGTTTGACTGACATGTTTTGTGCAACTACAAGAGGCAGGCAGTATCTTTGATCTTTGCTTGGTTAGAGCCCAATTTAAAATTGAAATTGCGATTTTATTAAGGCTCCTTATATTTCTAGGGTTTAATGACGAGGTACTTGCTAGTTTTACTACTAGTTTTTACACTATATAGAAATTTATTATGTGTCTCATAATATATTTAGACTAATTTTAGAGGGCGTCGGATTCTTACGATTTTAAGATAATATCAATTGAAATTTTAAGAGCTTTTTAACCACTTTTTAGAATAAAAAATAAGAAAAAGATAAAATAGTTTTACCAAAGTAGTTTCTCAAACATTAAAAGATATTCGTCTTTTAAGTGTCAAATTTGAATATACAAAGGATTTCTCATATTCTGAATACTTTTTAAGATATTCGAATCTAGACTCAAAAGACTAACATTTTTACTATTAAAGATTTTATGAGAAACAAGAAAATCGTTTATGTGTTTTATAGAACAAGGTACATACTAAAGTTTAAAAATACTAACATTCTGATATCTGTTTTAATTTTTGAAATATATCTGTACAGAATACTTTAATTTCCATAATAACGGAATTATTGAAAAATCAGCTTTATAAATAAGGAACCCTTAAACAACTAAAATACGGCGCCAGTTAGACACGTAGACAGACATATTGAAAATAGGTTTGGTCGCATATTTGCATTTAATAACAATTTTCCTACCCTACATTTCCCATGTTATTGCATAAAATTAATGTAAACAGAAAACACACAAAGCCTTTTATTACAGCCTCTGTGCTAAGGCACCCTCTGTGGCGAAATCAGCTGTTGTATAGAATAAACTGAAAAATGTCTATACAACACAATGACGATGCATATCTCTGGTATTATGAAATTCCGACATTTCTTTGGCACAAAATTGTTAAAGTCATTTTTGCTAAGGGTTGTACTCTCTGTCTCGCTCGGTGGTATCCCAACTCCCATTCGATAATATGAGGCAAATGTCATACCTCGTGTAAACAAGAACTTGAAAAAACACTTTAAGAAATATTTTAAATATTAAATTGAAATTATAATGACATGTCTGTAGAGTGTACAGAAAGAGAATTTGTAAAAGAAAAATAAAAGGAAAAAAGGAAGAAATGCGACAAAACGAACAAGTGGCACTGTTTATTCATGGCATAACCTACCATCAGACCTGACACCTATTTGTGTATTCAATAAACGTCTGTTTTGGTTTTCGCCGGCGAGGTAAGTGCCACATCTAAATTCCTTGTTTCCTTAATTGGTTGGAATTCATTGGTATGCAAATGTGTCGCATTGGGGTTATTATATTATAGGATTGCTCTGAATGTTTTTGGCATTTTGATGCAAGTTTGGCTTAGTTCAAACTAAAATGTGCATTGAATGCATAAATACTAAAAAAAAAATCAGTTGGTAGTCGGCATTATAATTTTTGGCACTTGTGTACGATGGTCCTTTAAAAACTATAGTCCCATTGCTGTACACAGAAAAAAATTCTTCAATATGATTTTATAAATAAAGGGTTTTTTAACAGAGACGCTACAAAAGTAGAGCGACAGGGACAGCAAACGACGACATATTTCTTGCTGCTCTATTGATATTTCTCTTCAGTAAGGTTTGCCATTTTATGATGGAAAGATATATGAATTCGAATGTCGGTAGTAAATTTTAATAATTTCCACTCGTTGTTGGCTCGTATATCTTTTCATCATGAAATGGCAAACCTTACTGAAAATAAATGTCAAAAGAGCGACAAGAAATATGACGTCGTTTGCTGTCCCTGTCGCTCTACTTTTGTAGCGTCCCCTGAACAAAACTTTTGTAGCGCTCTTATTGAAAAACCCTTTATTATGAAATTTTTCACTAACTACCGGATTCATCATTTGGAAGAATTCATTCATTGATTTGAAATTTAATGTTTTTAATGTTCTCAATATGATGTTCTTAAATATCAAATTTACACACAAAAAAGTGTAAAACTACAGTATAAAAAATATAAGAACAGTATAAAAAATAAGAAAATTCAAAAAAATATATTTTATGTAAAAAGTATTTTTAGAATAAAAATCGTACTGATAATTTCTATACGGACTTTTTTGTCCCGTCCGGAATTTTTCTGCGATTTATTATGAAAAAACTGTAAACTTTAGGAACAAAGTGTAAATATACAAAGAAAGCACATGATTTCAACTATTTTTTTAAAATATTTCTAAAAAATCATTTGTACGCAAAATTTGCTGACTTTTTGGAATATCCAAATGAACCTCGATAAAATATTATTAAAAAATATATATATTTTTTTTTCAATAAATTGATGTCAAAATTTTGTTTCAACGAATAAATTTACTTAAAAAAACATTTTCGAAAATAAAAATCAACCAGCATAAAATCCATTTGACACAAAATCCACATTTTCACAAAATTCTGAATTCTAAAAGTGCACCCGAACAAAACCAATTTTATATATATATATATCCAACATTTATTTGGCCGAACGTAAAGGCAAAATTGACGAATTGCGAATTTTATATTCCTGAAGGAAGGTCATATCCACCTTTTATTTGGTACAAAATCAACCTTTTGTTTGGTCCAACGTAAGTGAAAAATTGTTGAACCTGAATTCTAAAAACAATATCAGTTTTAAATATTTTGTACCGATCATTTCCCAAGTAACCACTGTGTGGCAACTTAATGGGTAGCCACACAGTTGCCATTAAAGTGTTTGTTCTAAATCATGCGAAATATACTTATTTGCCACCCAATTGACAGTCAAAAAGCCCCGGGGCGAGGCTTAGTTGCCACAAATTTTGATCCATTTAAGTTTCGGTGCACCTATTTGGAACTTGAACTGTAATTTATGTGTAGATTAAAAATAAAAATAATAAAGATCCTACGTAGTGCCAATAACGTGAATGTTTGTCCTGTAAAAAAAAAATAAAAAATATACATGGCATAATAATAGAAGTCTTTACGAACAGAGTTTTCGACAAACTACAACTCTAATTTAACAAACGGTTCAAGTTTTCGGGTTAAAGCTTATATTCTACCCCTCTAAATTTTATTTTTCATTCTATACTTGCCACATATATGGAACATAATACATTTTTTAATTTGCCACTATTTTACCACTTCATAACAACAAAGTTAGCTCCGTCCATTATCGTATATGTTCCATTATCGGAATGTATGACTTATAAATCACTGCATTGTGACATATTATTGCATTGTCCCACACATGTTCTTAGCCACCCCTTTGGAACTAAATTTATGTTCTATTATCAGAATGTATGACTTATATATCACAACATTGCGACATATTATTGCGTATGTTCCATACATGTTATTAGTCACCTTTTTAGTACTACATATTATTAGTTTGCAACACTAGTGTCAGAGGTAACTTACATGGTACACATATGCCACAATAGTTTGTGGCAATTGTCGAGCCGTGGTTGCTTGGGTTGTTAATATGCAGAGGGGCAAGTAATTCCTTCAAATGACTGCCTTTTGAAAAAGAAGAACACAGAGTCGCACTGTGATTATTTTGCTTGCATTATTTAGAAAAACCAGTATTACGACACATGAATTAAATTAGTTATGGAATCTAAGTTACTAAATCCACCAGCTGGATGGATTTTTAATGGTGGATTTTGTATAGTGGATTCCATTCCCAACCCAAGCATTATATAAGATATAATAAACCAGAACTACTTGAGAACTGTGAAGTATGACAAATAATGAACGAAAAATAAATATTTTGATTGAAATTTGGTTTGATGAACAGCATTCTTCAATATGACATATTTTGTATTTTATATATTTGTTCATTAATATGATGAAACGTATTCATCACATACACTTCATCATATTGAGAATACTTTTTTGGTCATTCTTCAAATTGATAATGAATTCATAACATTGATGTTTTGTAGTTATAAAATATTATGAATCGTTCTTCAATACAATGAAGAATGAAATTCATCAATATGATGATGATTTTTTTTGTGTATACACTATAGTCTCATTGGTTTATCAATTAATTTCAATAGTTAATTTAGTATTTTAGTATAGTATTTTCCCGAAATATTTCCCGAATAAAACCATACATATCAGTGCTCTAAATATCGACGTCTTATTTTCGGAAATGGTATAGCAGAATGTCTTTTCGCATATTTAGTACTAATTCCATTCTTTGTATATTTTTTCACTTTATAAGATTTTCTATAAATCACAATATTTAGCTACTTATCGCACTCAATCAACAGTAATAATAAAAATAAAATAAAAGGGGCATCAGTTTGAAGTATTCCGAAAGAGGGTTGGTTGTTGGGTGGCGCCGCGACTTTGTGTGGCAATTTAGCCCACAATTATTTAGTCGATTGTAGATATCCTTAAAGTGCAAAATACCATACGTAAACTCAAGTAATTCAGCATTATTAAGGAGTGTAACGTCAAGTACAAACTTAATAAGAAAAGCGAAATTATGCGCGACCAACGTTCAGTCACGTGACAGGACATAACGCATGAGGATTCGTCTTATCAACGCATTGTGACGTTAACAAGAATGAGCTAATAATATAACGTAGTATAATTTATCTCCCTCTTTTTCCATTTGAATGAGAGTCGAAAAAACATAGTAGTGGTATGAGTTGTTTTTGAGGGCGTGTTTAAGGAGGTAGCTGTGAAATTGTTGTGAATTGGATGAACAATTCTTTTAAATTTTGTATACTATTGATTAGAATTTTTAGTACGAGCCCCCACATAATATTCTTATGCAGCAATTAAGAAAATGGTCCCCCCTTCTGTTCACGAAAGAAATACAATTTTGTCCAATTATAACAAATATTTCGATTTAACAACGAATTATGTAATTCTGGTGTTAATTATTTCGTTTTAAAATTAAGTCGAAAGAAAAATAAAATAACAAACGAGAATTCGTGAATAGGACCCAAGGGACTTATACAAGCTTTCTGTATTACGACAGAAAAGACTATTAGATTAAATTTTGAAATTTTAACTATTGTGAATTTTTTAAATGTCAAAATGCATATAATTCAAATACTATTGATGCCATGACCTGATCATGTCGGTATTATAACTTTTTGTGTTGTGATAAGAAAAAATAAATCTGTGTTTTGTCTCAAAACAATTTCTACTTGGAAACTAAAAACATATTTGTCTGATTCTGGAATGTTCTTATTTTATTTTTGGAATTCTCTAATAACATTTTATATAAAACAAAGTAATCGAAAATATACAGACGCAAATTCCCACATAAAATCAAGAATTGGATTACTGATTCTATAGAAAAATATAAATTTCGGCTCCATTTACAATTGTACCGAAGTTCAGAGATTCTCAAAAAGTCGGTTTTGGTGATGAGCATTTTTGAAATTATATGAAATTTCAATGCTATATGAAAATATATTTGATGTTTTGTTTAAAAATACAATTCTATCTGTCTCAGTAACATATATTTACCATATATTTATGCTAATATTACTATTTCCATAAAGAGCCCTTGATAATACTAATACCCCATATAAATACAATTCATTTGAACATTCTACCATAAATTCTTACACTATGTACATACAATATTATCTTAATTTTCAATTATTTCATTGGTAATTAATTTGAATTTGAAACTTTAATTGATGTAACAATTGAATTGGAAATTGACACGTCGTTGAGTAGAAATTGAAATACACAGCAAATGTATGGTTTACGCATTATTTTACATAAATTCACCTAAGTATGTTAATGAGATATGTCGTAATGTAAAGCTAAACACAATGCCAACACACAAAAAGGGCCAATATATACCAGACAGCAAATGCAAACTGATTTTATAGCAATTGGAATTTTAAATTTGAGTCGTTGGGTGAAAATACAAACTTCAAATGCAACGTCATTGTTAGTGATAGATAGAAGACAAATTGTCATGAATACCAATTTTATTGAATACTCGTTATTAACTGATATTGTTATGAATGAAATAACCATATTTTTCGTAATTCAATTGACTGGGAAATAATTTTCTCGGTGAAGTATTGTCTTGAGAAGAATTGTCATGTATGAAAACAAAAAATGTATGCGTTAGTATTATAAGTCGGTGAAGAATTGTCCCAGAAAGAATTGGAGATAGAAAAACATTGTCTACACACAGAAAATAACTCTTTGGTTGGAAGAACAAAAAAGTTAGTTGCAACATCCAACTGTATTCGATTCAAACGAATTATTAATCTATACACACTACCAATTTCTCTAAAACTATACTAATTAAAAAGTTAAAATTACAACTCTTTTGCTTTTGACAATAACAACCGACTAAGAGGTTGAGAGAACCGAATAAGTTGGTTGAGCAAATAGTTGGTTGACTCAACATTTTTTATTTTAGGGGAACAATTAACCAGGGAAAAATGTACGTGGTGGAATTGTCTCTATGAATAATTATCTGTTGAAGCATTCCATAGAAAGGAAAGGAGAATTGTCGGGGTACATTTTTCTTCAAAGTATTATACTCAAAATTAAAGTAAAATTTTATTTATCAATCCAAATTCAAATTTTTACTAAAAATAATTAAATTCCATTTAAATTAAACTCTTCATTTTGAATAAAACAATGAAACACAATATAAAGTAAAAAATAATAGAGTAACCCCAAAAAACTACATCACTGATTGTTAGACGAATGAATGGGAGGATGGGGGTCGGTTGCAACGCATTCGACCCCAATTTAGCCTTGAGCGGAGTTAACATGAAAATGTCGAAACGAAATGATGAAGGAGTTGCTGAGGGAAAGGCAGGCGTAAATGTGAAGTGAAATGATGACTGCTCAGAAGGTCGACTGTAGTGTGTTGTGTGTGTCTGAAGTATTGATTACTGCATTAAAAGGTTTTTTTTTTGCAGACGCACAATTTATAACAATCTATGTAGTGGAAGTGTTAAAAGAAACAATGTCACAAGCAGCACGCAACAGTATAGTATTTCAAAGTTGTTTTATTTGAAAATAAAAATAAAACTAAAGGACAAAAACCCCACTTTAGCTGATATTCTACACACAAAATAGAGATTTGTTGCGCCAACCAACTCTTTGCCCAACCAACTAATTTGGTTCTCTCAACTGTTTAGTTGGTTCTTATTGTCTAAATGAAAGAGTTGTAGTTTGTACTGCAACCAATTTCAAACTGTTTTAGAACAATTTAGTAGAGATTTAGCACCATTAGGTATGTGTATAGACTAATATTTCAAGTGTATAGGCTAAAATGGCTGTACCGCCAGCAAATTTGTAAACCATTCGATTTAACCGAATGAAGTTGATACAACTAACTTTTTCGTTCTTCCAACATCATGCCAAAAGAGGATTTTTCTGTGTGTATATATTTAATTACTAACCTGCGTATGAAGTCAAAAATGCTAATAAATTTCCTTATAAACTGCAAATAGAAAATACATTTGTGGTTACTACCAAATCAAAATTTTCTCCACCACCGAAATCGGTTGTAGCCACATTTGAAATAGTATTAGCAACAATCTCTTGATTGCCAATGCTGAACTAGAAGTTGTGATAACCTACAAGCACAGTTGAAACAAACGATTTCTCTAAATTCGGATGTTACTTCTTTTGAAAAATAGCGTTTTATTATGTTTTTTGGACAATGTGTATTAAATGAAAAAATATTCGGTTGACCTCATTTCATAAAGAATTTAATGAGAGTTAAAGCTTATAAAAAATTAAATAAAAAAATAGATTTAACAAAAAAACCAGTTGGGAAGGTTAAATCACATGGGAAATTTTAAAGTAGGTGTTATTATGATAGTTAGGATTTTCAAAATTATAGTCGGTCTAAGCCGACTATAAATACCCTACACATATGTGTTGTAACCATTCAAAGTGGTATATAGGTCACCAGGGTATACGAATCCTGAAAATAACTACAAACTTTCCATCCCTGAAGAATTTTCTTTCATTTGATACCCATATTTACAAATGGATGGGTGTACCGAATTTCGTTTTTTTTTTTGGGACCCACAAGTCGTTTCGTGGGAAAACATTATTTTCATGTTTTTGAGCATAATGTCAATATATATTTGACCAAAAAAGTTTACCTAAGCACGTATACAGTAAAATTGATTTGCATATGTAAATTTTATATGAGGTATTTGAACATAAGTGGTCAGTTCTCAGGTAACAATAGACCGATCATGATAATTTTCTTGTTCAGACAGCTTAGATATATAAGTAATCTAAATCTAAAGTTTCATTGCTCTAGCTCTTCAACTTTTTCAAGAATATATATACTTTTCCATACCGGAGATGCTTTTTTCAGGGTGTTACAAACGGCGTATCTAACTGAATATACCCTTTCACTCTTAGTGTAGGGTATAAAAAAAAAAAAAAAAATATATATATATATATATATATATATATATATATATATATATATATATGAATAAATAAATAAATAAATAAATAAACAAATAAATAAACAAATAAATAAGAAATATAAGAGTTAAATATATTCCAGAGATAACACAAAACAATGGCCACCACAACCGACTGTGTTAAATTTTCAGATTGACACGCGACACAGACGTGCAGCAGTCCCGCGTTCGTTCGTTCGTTCGTTGGTTTCCTTTCACAGCGTACCCGAACAATGTCCGTAGTAACGTCATATTTTAATGTGACCAACTTTACTGAGGGTTGCAGTTCATGGTGCTATTGTTCTTGATATATTAGAACCTGGTTTATAGTTTATGCAAAAAAGCAAAAAAAAAAAAAAATACCGCTTTCCGCCTCATGAATTTCGAGTGACTAAGCAGAGGCTGACCGTGGGTCGCTGGTTGGTTGGTAGTTCGGTGAGGCCCATAAATTAGTTTTCAAAGTATATGACTTACATTGGAGAGTTATGCACTTAATATATGTAGTACAAAAATACATAAATTATGCGAAATAAAAGCATTATTAGTTACTTTGTGCAAACAATTTTCATAAAATTGTAACGTAACGTTTTTCAGGAACCTTAAATTACATCACATGTTCATTTTTTCATAATGTAGAGCAGAATTCGGACAATTCGACCCCAGATACAAATCTTTTTCGAACAATTTTTTTCAGAGAGTATTATTTGGCATGGCATTTTCGTAAACTTAAAATAATAATTATGCGAATTTTTATTAAATTCTCCAAAGAGCAACCGAACGTTTTTTATAAATATAAAAAAATGTATTATTTTTTTTTTTTTGGAAGATTTTTCTCTAAATTGTCTCGTGAAATAATTGTACGTGAATGAATTGTATCCGAGAAGAATTGTATACGGGAAGAATTGTCCGTGAAGAGAATTGTCGGAGAAGAGTTTTTATAATTTAATAGTGGCTCGAGCATTGCATTCCGTAACATAAAATCAAATTAATTAGCATGAATTCGAGTAATATCGCTTTTTATTAAAGTAAAATGGCTCAAACTCAGTCACTCAGTCACACAGTCAATTCAGTTTTTCAGTCACATTTTCAAATTAAACTTAGTTTAAACTACATGTAGTTTCGTCTAAAGTCAACATATTACAAATATTTAAAATGTAATATAAACTAATCACTAATTGTCTAAATGTCGGTTAAGTTTAAAGAAATTCTGAAGTTTTGCGTAGGAACTACAGAAGTTTTAAAATTTGGAAATGTTTAAACTAAGTTTAAATTTGCACTGAAAAACTTGACCTCTAATAGTAATGTATTTTTTACCCTCAATATAAATCTTGACATATTTAAACCGTGTTCTAAAATAAGGTATAAAGAGTATTTTTAAATTATATAATGAAAAAATAAATAAAAATCACTCAGAAAACCAAAAGAACGACTCAGCACAACTGCTTCATTATTTCACTTTAAAACAATTGAAAATGCTTGAACTTTGCTGCAACCTCTACTTGTAGCTTTTGCCATTCCCAGCAATTGAAGTAGTTTTAAATGCACCATCTTTTCCTCAGCGACTGTACAAATTAAGACATCAGACTATTGACCCGTTCGTCAGTCATGCCAAAGCCTAGCTCCCTCTGCCCCTTAAGGCGTGCCAATTTAATTTGTATCTACGAAAACCAAGATAATAATGCTCCTCGTTTCACATCTCGACAACTTAATTAATTAAGTTTAATGTGCGCGGGGCTCTTTGAATTCAGTAAGCAACAATACATTTCTTAAAATCCATGTTTATGCAAAATCAACTGACCATCAGTCGGGCGTGCAACCGACATGAAACCGGAAATGTATCATAACGAAGTGGGCGGCGTATAATCGTCCAAATTTCATTTAATCTCTCTAGCTCCAAGACAAGTATGAGGTAGACAGATGTTCAGTAAAATGTCTGGTTGTTAAATAAATGAAGCTCATTAGCATTTGTAGGCTGATTGTTGAGAAGAAGAACAAGATACAGACAACCAAACAATTCTATCCCGAATAATGCTTTTCCGAGACAAATGTCCCACAAAGAATACTCTTCTCCAAGACTAATATTCCCAAGACAATTCTTCGAAAAAAAAAAAAAGTTTTTGGCAAAGAATTTTGTCGAGGAAAAAATATTCGATTTCCCGAAATATTCATTTGAATGCAGGCTATGCTTTAGCGTTACAAAAACAGAAATCCGAATCAAAATATAACTCTTTATTTTCTTTTACAGTTACCGATGGGTGAAGAACGGAAAGGATTTCGCCTGGCAGGTCTACGACAATCGTATGTCGCAACAGACAGGTCGCGGCTCACTCGTCATAACCATACCCAAAGATGAAGATCTCGGACAATATCAGTGCTTTGCTGAAAACGAATTCGGTACTGCCACATCCAATTCGGTATTTGTGCGAAAGGCTGAACTGCAGGGTTTCAAAGATGTCGCACCCAAGACAGTCGAGGTAAATGAAGGTGAACCCTTCTCGCTGGAATGTCAGTCACCCGCCGGTATGCCAAAGCCCACCATCGACTGGGTTACACAACATACGATCACCGGCAGTCTAAATGCGGTTAACAATTCACGCATGACCGTCGATCCGGACGGTACGCTCTGGTTTTCGAACGTTACGCGCGGTGATGCTTCCGATGAGTTCTACTATGCGTGCTCCGCATCGTCGTTGTTCCGCAGTGAGTACAAAGTCGGCAACAAAGTGCTGCTAAATGTAAAGCAAACCGGTGGCGGTAGCGCCTCCCAGAATAAACACGAGCCCACGCATCAGTATACGACACGTAAATCGGCGGTCGCCATGCGTGGTAAGCCCTTCGAAATGTTTTGTATTTATGGTGGCACGCCTTTGCCACAGACTGTTTGGAAAAAGAACGGTGCACCCATACCATGGACCGATCGTATTTCACAAGGACACTATGGGAAGTCATTGGCCATAAGACATGCGCAACTGGAGGATGCCGGCTCGTATACTTGTGACACCTCGAACGGTGTCGGTAATGCCATCTCGTACTCGATCAATCTGAGCGTCAGTTCGATGCCTTATTTCACAGTCGAACCCGAAGTGCAAAATGCCGCCGAAGAGGAGACCGCTGAATTCCGTTGCGAAGCCGCAGGCAATCCAGAGCCTACCATTCAATGGATACACAATGGCAAACCAATTGGCGAATCTGTGCCAAATCCCAGACGCATCGTACAGAACAATCGCATTATCATCAGCGATCTGCTGAAGAGTGACACTGGTAACTACGGCTGTAACGCCACCAATTCTCATGGCTATGTCTACAAGGATGTCTACCTGAATGTGTTGGCACTGGCACCCGAGATCCAAGAGAAACCACTCAAGGAGGCTACCGTTGATGGCAAAAATATTACAATGCGTTGTCGTGTGTTTGGTGCACCAAAGCCACAGGTAAAATGGACACGCAATGGACTGGAATTGACCGGAGGTCGTTACACGGTTATGGCTTCCGGCGATTTGGAAATTCATGAGGTTAGTTTTAGCGATGCCGGTCAGTATACTTGTCATGCGTCCAATAAGTTTGGCGAGGAATCAGCCAATGGCTCGTTGATTGTCAAGGAACACACACGCATTACACAGGAACCGCAAAACTACGAAGTGGCTGCCGGTCAATCGGCGACGTTCCGTTGCAATGAGGCTCACGACGACACACTTAGTATCGAAGTCGAATGGTGGAAGAATCAACAGCCCATTAACTTTGAGACCGATACACGTTTCTTAAAGACCACCGATAATTCGTTGACCATATCGAAAACTATCGAATTGGATTCCGGCGAATATACGTGCATGGCACGTACCGAACTAGATAATGCAACGGCAAGTGCTAATCTCATCGTACAAGACGTTCCAAATGCACCCAAACTGAGCAGCATCACATGCATGGGTAACAGTGCTGAGATCTCATGGGATCCACAGGGTGACAATCGTTCACCAATTTTGCATTATAGCATACAATTTAATACATCGTTTACGCCTGCCTCCTGGGATACCGCTTTTGAAAAGGTGCCATCGACTGACTTCTCCTATATCGTTGGCATGTCGCCATGGGCTAACTATACCTTCCGTGTGATTGCCTTCAATAAAATTGGTTCATCGCCACCATCACCCCACAGCGAATCATGCAGCACACAACCTGATGTGCCATATAAAAATCCGGAAAATGTCGCTGGTGAAGGTACTGAACCCAATAATCTGGTGATTTCATGGACACCTATGCCTGAGATTGAACACAATGCACCGAACTTCCAATATCGTGTATCGTGGAAGCGTAGCATTCCGGCCGCACAGTGGGAGAACAAGGATATTAACGATTGGCAAAAGAAGAATATAGTGATTGGCGATCAACCGACTTTTGTGCCATATCTCATCAAAGTGGTGGCCATCAACCAGCGTGGTGAATCTAATGCGCTTGCCGTTGAGAAAATTGGCTATTCGGGAGAAGATCGTAAGTTATTCAAAATCTATTATATTTTTAAAATATATATTAAACATATTTGCAAAGCTATAACCGAGGGAAACAAGCAATTTATATATTTGATTAAAAGTTTATCATACACCTAATGTTTATTAAAATACCTACAAAACACTTAAAAAAATCAAAGTTTTCTCAAAATCTCAAGAGTATAATTCAGCAATTTGATAAATCATACAATACTTACCATATCATACTCGAAGCTCACTATTAAACAAATTTCTACAGCATTATTTCCCACATAATAAGTAACACATTCTCAACATCCCTGACATAATTAAGTCATTATTTACAATTGCAAAGCATTTCTATGACCATATTCTATAACATTATATACTCACCATTCTATACACACCATAATACATGTATTAAATCGAAACTCACCACGTAACAACTCTATAGTTCACCAATTCAATACCTTTTAAGTTAAAATTGCCATTTTGTATATTTTTGACCACTAGTTTATCTTACATAATCGAAAATTGTTTATGAAACATATACAGAGTATAATTTTGCAAATGTTAAAACATACAATGCTCCCCATATCATACTGAAATCCCACATTAAATACCCTCATGTTTACTCACCATACTTGATCAAATCAAATCAGCATTTACAAATATCTCAAACATTTCTATTACCATATGAAAACCTCCATAATATACTCACCACAATATACGCATCAAATCGAATCTCACCACTAAAAAGTTCATTACACTGTTATTCACCAACATATACTACAACTCACCAGCTTTAAGCTAAAAATTCACAAATGTCGCAAAACTTTCGCATAGATTTTTGTTTGTAAAACAATAAATGAAATTTGACAACAACAATATACTAATAAAACTCATCGCTGTCTAATTCACCACACTATAAATCAACACATCCAGACTTGCAAATGTCACAAAAGTTTCGTATAGATTTCCGCAATCAATGTTTCCAGCTGCTTACTTTGGCAAAACCTTTAAAACACCGAACACATTTTTTTTACAAAATACAACTTTTACTCTAGATCCAACGGATGCACCCACAAACTTTAGCATGATTCAAGTAACCGGGGCCACAACCGCCATACTTGGCTGGAATCCGGTTAGCGTGGAATCAGTGCGTGGTCACTTCAAGGGCTATCGTATTCAAACCTGGACCGAGGAAGAGGGCGAAGAGGCAATGCGTGAAATGGCCGCAACCGTTGATTCTACACAAATGCTTGTGACCCAATTCAAACCGAATACTAAAAATTATGCGCGCATTTTGGCCTACAATGGACGTTACAATGGACCACCCAGTGCTATCATTGATTTTGATACACCCGAAGGTGTGCCATCACCAGTGAACTCCTTAGAAGCGCAAACACTAGGCTCATCTGCATTTTTGCTGAAATGGGAGGAACCATTGAATCCCAATGGTCGTCTGACTGGTTACAAGATCTACTATGAGGAAGTTATTGGTACACATGTTGGCGAAAGACGCGAATATGATCCTCATATTACGGATGCACGTATCAAGAGTATGAAAATGGCTGGTTTGAAACCGAACACCAAGTACAGAATCTCTGTAACGGCCACCACAAAAATGGGAGAGGGTCCAGAGTAAGTATTGAGTGTTATAGTTTAAAAAAAGTTGAAATTTTGCTAAAAAAAAAAATATTAAAATTTTGCAGACAATTCATTGAAAAACGCACCCAAGACGAAGACACACAAGAGCCAGCAGCACCCGCATTTGTCTGGGAGAAGAAACCGTCCGACAACGGTCTGGCCAAGTTTAAAATCAACTGGTTGCCCAACTCTGAAGGTCATCCGGGCACACATTTCTTCACTAAATATCGCATTAAGGGCGAAACCGAATGGTCGAGTACACACGAGGAAAAGAATCATGATTATCAGGAGATTGCCGGTCTCGTACCCGAATCGGTCTATGAATTCCGTGTGGTCTCTGTTGATGGTCACTACTTTACGGAGAGTCAGACACGCGAACTCGATACGAATGGCGTTGAGGGACCCCTTAAAGTGCCCAATCAAAATGTGGCGAATGCGGGTTGGTTCATTGGTATGATGTTGGCGTTGGCCATCATCATTATATTGTTCATTATCATTTGTATAATACGACGTAATCGTGGTGGCAAATACGATGTGCACGATCGTGAATTGGCCAATGGCAGACGTGATTATCCGGAGGAAGGTGGTTTCCATGAATACTCACAACCGTAAGTTATATTTTTTGTATTACGATTTATTTAGTTGAAAGGTTGAAAGGAACCTTAATGTATGTTTTGTTTAAAAGAACAACGAATTAGTACAATGAAATATTTATGAATTAGAAAACAGGTCTCAAAACTATCTATGTTGCATATAACTTCGATAGAATGGCATAATTTAATTGAACGAGTACTAATTCCTTTTCTTAAAACTTAACTGAAAATTCAATTTTAATAAATTCGGTGCGATACATGTTTAGTTCCAATCTCTAATAACAAAAAAAGTTAAAATATTAATAATTTTCTTTCAATTTCTAGTTTGGACAATAAGAGCGCTGGTCGCCAATCGGTTGGTTCCGCCAACAAACCAGGTGGCGTTGAGAGCGACACAGATTCAATGGCTGAATACGGTGATGGTGATACAGGTGAGTCTGATCACTGAGTGAACTTTAAATTTAAACAATCTATGTGTGACGTATATTAAAGTGATCAACAGCAGTTTAAAAAAAAAAACTATTTTAAATATGACGACTTCAATTAGATTTTATTTATTATGTGTATATTTTTTATTTTTATTTAATGTTCGTAATGTTTGTTTAATGGAAATGAAATGAGTGCAGTTGATCGTAGAGTTGCTGCCCAAAAGGTGTTGCCCACTGTGCCGGAGCAACGCGATGAAACTGCGGCTAGCAATTCGTACAATAGTCGAAAAGTCTAAAAAAAAAGAAAAATGTGTCTTTTGCAATGAGCAGGTAAACGTAATAGGAATTTATAAAAAAAATATAGGACACGCAAGCATTCTTTTGTTTTGTCGCATGATAACATTGATTAACCAGAAAAGTTGAATTCAGCTAATACTAATTGATTTTAGCAAGCATATAAATTGTTTTATTTGATAAGTTGATTCTTTTCAAATACATTTTAAAAACACACTTTTTTTTCTTATGCTACTTTCTCAGAAATATTTAAAAATACGAATTTATGAAAATAATGTTTGAGACCAACATTTTATAATAAAATTAGTTGTGACAATCATTCACTATATTTATTTCGAACGTTCCATTTTAAAACCATAGACATAATAAAGTTAAATAAAAAAATGTTTAAAGTCAAGGACATTTTAATTTATATAAAATAGTAGTTGATTGTGAAAATTATACACTACTTTTAAATTGTTTTTTGCAAGCATGTTATTATTTTAAAAGTTTTAATTTAAAATCACACGGTCATCATAAAATCAAGAATAAATGTTTAAAAACAAAACTATGTTTGAGAACAACATATGATGATTGTTGCTATGTAATTTTGATTGTGACAATCATTCACAAATTTTAATTTGTTTATCGTAGCACATTATAATTATAAAAGTATCTTATTGAATGTTTGAGTATAATAAAAATAAATTAAGTTGAATATATTGATATAAAATAGTTTATTGTGAAAATCATACAGAACTTTTTGATTTTTTTTTTTGTCGCAAGCATGTTATATTTTAAATATTTATAACACAACTACTGTTTAAAGCCAAATAAAAATATGTGTGAGGCCAACATGTTAGGATTGTTGTAATTAAAATTCTTGTGAATATCCTTTCGTTTGTTTTTCGTAAGCATATTATAATTGAAACCTATATAAAATGTTTAAGGTCAACATATTATGTTTGATGTTATATAATTTGATTGTGAAAATCATGTATATGCTTTAAATTATTTGTTTTAATTTTGATATTTCTGATTTAATAAAATCTGGATTAAAATTTATAAACAAATCATTAATTAGGCCAAAATATTATGTTTGATGTGACATAGATAGTTGCAAAAGTCATTCATTCATTGTTTGTCGTAAGCATATTATATATCAAATGTTATAATTTGAAATAACAATCATTATAAAAATTTGAATACATATTTAATGCTAAACAAAACAAATTCTTAAGATCAATATATTTATCCCAAATCAAAATATATTCTCACAAATATATTTTTTGTGGACAAAAATTTGTAAAGAACAAAAATTTGTAAAATTAGACTGAAAATGATTTATGTAAAATAGTTGATTATGAAATTCATGCAATGTCTTTAATTGTTTGTCGTAAGGATTTTTTATTTGGAAGTTCATTTAGAATAACATAGACAAAACAAAAAGAAAATGTTAAATATGTATAATGTGTAGAAAAATCAAGTCAAATAAATACAAAAATGTATTCAATTTGACTACATTAAGAACTAGAATAAGCGCTGAACAAATAAATAGTTGCTTTTGAAAATAATATTAGTCACAATAATTTACTAATTTGTGCATGATTGTCGTAAATATTATACAACTTATCTTTACCACAATCATGTAAATTATAAATTGTGTTTTTACAATTATTATGACTTCTAAAAAGAACTAAATAATTTTTCTTTAAAGAATATTTTTAGAATATTGCTGAAAAAAAGATATTTTTTATTATTTATAAAATTAAAATTATGCGCTGCTATATTTTGATTTGCTTTTTGATTGCGCCTATTTATTGTTATGAATTTCTTAAGCTAGACAACAGCTCATTTATATTATTTTTTATTGACTGCAAAAAGCTTCTTTATTATAGCTAAACAACACATAAATGATTCAACTTGCACTCAAATAAATATCACTCATTTCCATTGTCATGCAAAGCGAAAACCAGAGCTAATCTTTTGTGCACGAAATCATAAAAGGCCTTTAAAAATATTGCGCTTGTTTATTAAAATTTCAAATTTTAATTAAAGCACTACGCGCTCTTCATTTTAAATTGAAATTGAGAATTTTACAATTGAAATTGTAAAAAATTCCAAATGAAATTGAGGTTTTTCATTTGAAATTTAGAAATTTCCAAAATAAATTGAACTATACCCTTTGAAATTTGGAAAATTTATATTTTTCATTTGAAATATTAAATAACCCATTTGAAAAATAACATATTTTTCATTTGAAATATAAAAAAAAACCATTTATTATATTTTTCATTTGAAATTAAAATATTTCCAAATGGAATTTAAGGTTTTTAATCTTTAAATGATAGAAGTAATTGGAATTGTTCAAAGTATAAGTGCAATTGAATTATAAAACAAAATCTCTAATAAGCTCGAATCACACGATTGAATAAACAGTCAACTTTTGAGTCAATTTTCAACACAAAATTATTTGAAAATTGATTCAAAAGTTAACTCGATTCGAGCTATATAATTTGGTATTTTTTCAATTTCAATTGAAAATTGTGTGGTTAATTTCGAAAATTTGTTGTCGCGGCTAAAGAACACAAATATTGTTTGATTTTTATTTAATTTCACCAAAATGTTGTAACATTTAGTACTAAAAACACACACACATGTTTTAAATGTTTATTATTGTTGTATATTTTTTAAAATTTATGTTAATGTTTTTTCTTGTTCTTATATAAAAAAAAAAAATTATTTTTTTTATTAAATATCTTTTGTTATATTAACATTTTATGTTTAATTAACTTTTGTTATAATTCATAATTTATATTAAGTTCTTTGTTACTTTTCACCATTTTATTTATGTTTTATTTATTTTTGTTTATTTATATCCACTACGCATTTTTCTAGGCATGAACGAAGATGGCTCATTTATTGGCCAATACGGACGCAAAGGACTTTGAGATCCTGCGCACCATATAAGCAAAACTGCCAACTTCTTCACACTCTCTCTCAACCAACATCAACGTTTTTACAACACAACTATGTTTTTTTTTTATAATGTAAACGAAATGCTGTGTGTGCGTGTTTTTATGTTTTTTAAAGTGTATTTTTGTTTTTTATTTTATATTTTTTAAATTTTTAATTTTTTTTGTTTTTTTTTTAATATTAAATTTTATTTAATGAAATGTTTATTTTTAATTTTTTTTTTATATTTAGTATATAACTATTTTTTTACAAATATAAATAATAGTTTTAAAAATAAATTTAATTTAAAATTTGACACTATCGAAATGTAAATTTTAAAGTAAAGTTAATACAAAAAAATAAGAATAACGCATAAAATTATTGTACCTCCTCGTATTACAAAATGAAAAACCACAAAAGAAATAAGAAAAACTGACAAAAAAAATAATAAGAAAATTACAAAAAAAAAAAAAGAAATCTCGTTCGTTTACATATTTTTCTTGCACAAAGCACAAAAAGAATACAAATCAGCAATGAATAAAAAAAAAACAACGAATCGTATGCAGCAGCTAAAGCATAATGGGGAATTTTCAATTATTGTGTTGCAGTTTCCATTTCAAAATATCTCGAATGTGTTTAACTTTTTTTCTATAAGGTATTTTTTGATTTTATAATTTTTGTAAATTTCTTTTTTGTGTATGTTTTTATTGTTTTTTTTTTTTTTTGTATAATTTTTAGCATAGTATTAGTTTTTAGTTTTTATATAGCATTTAGCAATTTAATTGTTTGTAATATAAGATGTTTTACGTTCGTTCTTCAAAATTTCTGTTTGGTATCTGGCGTTCAATGTCCACACTTTTATAGGTAATATATTTTATTTTTTTTATTTTTCATTTGTTTAAATATAATGGCGCATAATTATAGAAAATTTAAAGTCGACTTTTTGACAAATTTTCTATAGAATAAATGGTCAAAAGGCTGATTTTAAATTTAATGTTGACTTTAAATTTTTTATGATTATGCGCCAATAACACTTACTAACCATATTATACTCTACACTCAGAAAAAAAAAATCATAAAATCCCATTAAAATTTGTCAATAGGACAGTTATTGATTTAATAGTATACAAATAATAAATATTTTCATACAAACTCAAATAAATTTTATAGCATTTTTTAGTGTTTAATAGGATTCACCGATTGAGTTAATAGTTTATCGGACAAATATCCTATTGACTAATTTTAATTGTAAAAACTATTAATTTTATGGTATGTTTTTTCTGAGTATATATTATACATATTTAAACTTTGTTTAAAAAATTTGTAAATTAATTTTTATTCGCTTCGTTTTGATTTTATGCAAATTTTCTAAATTCTTAAATAATGGTGACGGTTTTTATAAATTTTGCTATCATGTAAATTACAATTTCTCTTAATATTAATAAAATGTAAAATTTTCGAAGTATTTAATTCAGCTTAAATTAAATTCAAAATTTTTAAATAGCCTAAACTATTTTTGATATATTTAGTTTATACTGAATTTAACTTATAAATTTGTCTAAACTATTTTTCTATTTAACCATTTAGAATATTCTTTATATTTTATATATTCTATTCTTTATGCTAAATTGTAAGCTAATTAAAATTCGAAATATATTATAAATCGCAGTTTTAAATGCAATTTAAAATAAAGAGTAGATCTATACACAGTTTCAATGCTATTTAGAATGTAAAATTGGGTATTCATTATAATTCGCAGTTGTTAATTAGGTTAAAATTCCGTAGTACGATGAAAACATAATAGGCTTATTAAAAATTAAAGTTTATACCATATTATAATTCAATAATTCATAATAGTTATCAAATCTGTAATATGTAAAAAAATGAAACTACAGAAAATTTTTGAATTCGCAGTTGTTAATTTGCAGAACATTGTATAATTCGCAGTTGTTTAATTCGTTAAAATTTAAAGTAAATCCGTTTGAAAGACAAATTCGTATAGATTTCTCAAAATAATTCAAAATGAAAATTCGTTATTTCGTCGGGTTAGTAGAATTCCTCTCAAAATTGTCAATCAAATATATAATGAATGCAACTTTAGAAAATCGTATAATTCGCCGTTGTTGATTCGGTTTAAAATATTGTAGAACTTATAAAGCTTATTAAAATATGACAATTCGGAAATATTATATTTCATTTTTTAATTCGTTATAAAATCTAATTTAAAATTCAAAAATCTAATAATTCGCAATTGTTAACACGGTAAAAAATTGATCTTTTCAAATTTTAAAAGTTATTTTGAAGTGAAAATTCTTATAATTTGCAGTTGTTTAATAGTTATAAAATGCAGTAAATATATTAAAAATTTGAAATTTCGAAAATTCTAAGTTGTTTATACGGTTTGAAATACAGTATAACTGTCGAAAACGAATTTAAAATTATAATTCTTCAACTTACACATTTCAAAACTTAGTCTGGATCTGTAGATTAACATGTAACGAATATGTATCGATACGTAGAATTGAATCGGTTCTTGGCTATACAGAAAAAAATAATCGACGTAAATATAGCAACCGATATTAATTGCATTCATTAATCAATCAAGCAATGAAATTCAATAATTTAATGAAAACATTTGCTAGTCTTCGTTATATAAACAATTGCGGTCGCTAATATATATATTTGTACGTCAATGAAGCAAATAATTTAGTCGGCGCAATTTTAGCAAATATAATTGCTGAAACTGCGCCGACTAATTAATTTGCTGCATTGACGTACAAATATTCATATTAGCAAAATTGTTGATTTAACAAAGAATAGCAAATGCTTTCATTAAATTAGGGAATTTCATTGCTGGATTGATTAATTAATGCAATTAATATCAGTTGCTATATTTACGATGATTATTTTTTATGTGGAAGAATGGAAATCTATGTAGAAATCTGTATTGAAACTCGAAAAATTTTATTCAAACTTTAAAAAAAAAAATTAAAGTCGATATATAGAAAATCTGTGTCATGGGACAAGGAATTCTCTACATTTTTTCATTTAAATTTCGCTACGTATCTACTGCCAAACTAACGAAAATATCGAGAATTCGTGACGAAATCTGTACTTTGTGTTACTTGGGTCTGAAATTGCAATTCGGTTTAAATTACAGTAGATTTTTCAAAACATCTCAAAGCTAATTTAAAATAAAAATACGGAAATTCTTATAATTCGCAGTTGTTAATTCGGATAAAAAAACAGTAAAACACTTAAAAACTTTAACACTTATTTAAAATTCACCGTTGTTCATATGATTTAAAATACAGCAAATCTCTGCAAATATTAAAAGCTAATTAAAAATTTAAATTCGGAAATTCTTATAATTCGCAGTTATTAATTCGGTGTAAAAATTCAATAGATCTTTCCAAATTTTCAATGTTAACCCTTAAATGCCCGATTTTTTGTTTTTAGTTGAAAAAAATATATATATTTATAAAGCTCGGGATTCTGAATAACTTTTGTTCTACATAGTTGACACATTAATGAAATATGTGAAAAAAACTGCGGAACTTTTTAATGAAACCGCCTGGTTTCAAAAATGGAAAAAAAAACGCAAAATTTAAAAAGGCTTTAGGCAGCACAACGACCACGGAAATATTCATGCCGATTTGGGAATCCCACGAATCCAATAAGCCGAGAGTAGATTCGATTCACTATTTCGGAGTAATTATATTATTTAGGGATTGTGCGAATTCGACTAAATTGCTGACTAAACTAAATTTTGTCGGTAATGCAGTTTTTACTAATTCAATTTAGCAAATTTTTGAGCAAACTAAATTGAACTAAATTGAATGACAGCAAACAGACGTATAATAATCGATTTATTACGAATTTTAACAATTACCGGTTACCAAATGTAGATGGAATGAAAACCCGTACAATTTAGTTTAGTCAACAATTTAGTCGAACTCGCACACACCCTTAGGATGTGTGCGAATTCGAATAAATTGCTGACTAAACTAAATTGAACGATTTTTCATTTGATCTCCTTTTGGTAACCGGTAATTGTTAAAGTCCATAATCAATAGTTTATTATATGTCTGTTTGCTGTCTTCAAATATAGTTAAATTTAGTCTGCTCGAAAATTTGCTATATCGAAAAGTCAAACACTGCATTACCGACAAAATTTAGTTTAGTCAGCAATTTAGTCGAATTCGCATACACCCTTATTTCACTCGAATCAACTAACTTATCGATCCTCCAAAAACACTCCGTAAACAGCTGTTTGCTGTCAAAAGTGAAATGTAATAAAATTAAACAAAGTCAAATGGATTCAATTGGACTTATTTTTGATTTGTAAGTTGATCGCCAGACAAATAAATACAACAAGAAATTATAGGATTAAAGAAGGGTGCGGTTGAATAGTGAATAGATATCTATGAATATCAAATCCACCGCGTTTTCAATATTTTGTTCGAATTCGCGGACTGCTATATCGACTCCAGTAAATCCCAGAGATTTAATAATCGCTTTTATGCAATTTTCCCGTCGCAATGGATTCCCGTGATTCCATAATCGACATAATATAGCACAAAAATAATTTTCGAAAGTACGAAATTTCAGAAACTTGCCTTTTTCGATAGCTATCGAATGATATTGGTTTCAAGCGGTGATCGGCGCTAATGATGGCGCTTGAATTAAATAAAGTTTTAAAAAATAATATTTTTATTTTAGCCGGTTGGTTTCTGACGGAACCAGTGGGCATTTAAGCGTTAATTTGAAATGAAACTTCGGACATTCTTATAATTCGCAGTTGTTGATTCGTTGTAAAATTCAGTAGATTTTTCTAATTTTTCAAAGCTAATTTAAACTTCTGATATTCCTTTAATGCGTATTTGTTTTAATTCGGTGTAAAATACATTACGGTTTGAAATACAGTAGATCTCTCGAAATATTAATAGCTAATTAAAAATTAATATGGGGAAAATCTTATAATTCGCAGTACTTAAATTGTTGTAAAATACAGTAGATCTTTCAACAATTTTTAAATGAAAATGTATAAAATATAATTCGCAGCAGTTGATTTAGTTTACACGGTAGATATTTTAAGCTTAAGCTATTTTTGAGTTTATTTAATTGAAAATTAATAAAAATAGAGTTATCGATATAAATACAGCAATATAAAACAATATAACTATTTAAGGTATTATTTTGAATTTTCTAACGTTTTTATTTGTATAAATATCAGTAAATTATTGCATTTCAGAATTATCTTTGTTGAAAATTATAAATATTTTAATTTGATTTACAAAATTTTCATTTTATTAATAATTTTATTTACAATAAATGCGCTAATTTTACATTTTATTTAAATTTAAAAATTATTTTATTTATATTAACTTTAAATTAAATAAAGATAAAGTGAATTAAAAGTATTTTGATTTTAATATAATAAATCATAAAATACGTTATTAATGTAATATGGAGATGGTTAGTTTAATAACAAATTTAACATAATATTTCTCAATACATATAATAAAACTTTTAATCTAAAAAAAAAACTAATATAAAATAATATATTTGTCTACAAAATAAAAGTAAAACGTTATTAAAAATCCATTTCTTTTGCGCTTTAGGACAATTCACCGAGGATGGCTCGTTCATTGGTCAGTATGTGCCGGGCAAACTGCAGCCCCCGGTCAGTCCACAGCCGGTCAATAGCAATTCAGCACATCAGCTAGCAGCGCCACCAGCAGCAGCAGCTCTGGCCGCCGCCAACACAGCAACCACAACTAACGCAACATCACAAGGCGGCGGCGGCACTGCTGCAGTTGCTACCTATGTTTAAGCTTCATTTTAAATTATTTCTTTTAATATAATTAAAAACCTCTATAATTAATTTTATATTTTAACAACAAAAAAAATTTATGAAAAATAAAATTAAATATAAAAAAAAATTAAAAACGAAAACACTGAAAGAAAAACCTAACAAAATGAAAAAGAGGGTAAAAAGTAAAAAAACAAAAAACGGCAGCGCAAATTAGTAGAGAACGCAAATAAAAAATTTTAAGTCAAATTTACAAAAAAAAAAAAATTAAAATCTCAAAGAAAACAAAATGCAGCTGCTACTAAGCTTTTAAGTAATTTTATGTAATTATGCTAAAATTTAAACTAATTCTTAAAACAAAAAGAAAAAAACAAAACGAAATGAATTTATTAAATATGCTTTGCTAAGAAAAACAACAAAAAAAAACAATGTAACAAAATTGAAAAGCCTTTTTAGAATTATTTATGCGTAAAATATAAAAAACAAAAAGATATTATTATAATAGATGTTTTCATTATTAAACAGAATTAATTGAAAATTTATAAAAACAAAAATTTATATATCGTTCTTGTAAAAGTCGAAAGTCAGCAAGATCAATTTAAAAATTACAATTTTAGGTTTATAAAATCGTTATAAAGGGTTTTTCAATAAGAGCGCTACAAAAGTTTTTTTCAAGGGTTTTTTTAACAAGGACGCTAAAAAAGTAGAGCGACAGGGACAGCAAAAGACGCCATATTTCTTGGCGCTCTTTTGAGATTTCTCTTCAGTAAGGAGCCAACCACGAGTGAAATTATTAAAATTTACTACCGAAATTCGATCGTATATCTTTCGATCATGAAATGGCAAACCTTACTGAAGAGAAATGTCAAAAGAGCGTCAAGAAAAATGGCGTCGTTTGCTGTCCCTGTCGCTCTACTTTTGTAGCGTCCCTGTTGAAAAATCAGACAATTTCTGTTAGATGTAGTCAACATTTGTAGCATTTGATGAGAACATGTTAAACTGTAACATGTTGCAAATTTTCGTTGATTAATTTAAAAAATTGTTACAATTTTTACTTCTACAACGACGATATATATATATAATAAAAGTACTCAAGCTCAAAGAACTTTAACTGCAACACATTTAAAAAATTAAAGACTTGAGTATTTGACATTTTTAACATTTATTGTTTGCAATAATTGTAGCCAATACGTTGTGCAATTAAAGTATTTTTTTTTATTACAATTTTAATCTTTTTGTTTTTACGTTAACACACTGCAAAACTTTAAAGTGTTGAATTTCATTAAATTGCAGCTATAAAATGCACTTTTATATTTAACTGTAGAACAAAAAAAAAAGAAACAAAACTAAAAATCATAAAAACCATATAGTTTAGCAAATGAAAATGTATAAAATACATTTTGTGTGTATTTTCAGTGTATAAAAAAAATATGCCTATATTAAAAACGAACATAAAACTGCTTTACTCCTTTGTGCTTTGATTTTTGGGTCTTAGTAATAGGTTAAAATTATAAATTGACTACAATAAACACAGCATTAAAGTTTTTAAAGTCGCCTACAATTTACAAAAAAAAATAGCAATTCAATTAAAATTTATTTTTACGTTTTGATTAAGCGCTATTGTACGTTTTTGTTTCTCTTCTTTCCACAGTACTACCACAAATTATCGCACGTAGTTAAAAAAAAAAATAAAAGAAAATTGTATCACAGTTCATTTTCGTGCAGTCAAATTTTTAAACGAATTTTATAAAATAAAAACAAAAATTTTAAATTTTAATAAAAACAAAACAAAAAACATTAATGTGTTCAAAAATAAAACAAAATATATATATATATATATGAGAAAAGCATAAAATTGTTGCTTTAAAATTTCAATTACTTGTTTTTTTTGTCCGTAATCCACAGAAAATACGCATACATTAAACTAAAGCTTACTAAAACTGTTACCAATTGTGTGTAATACATTTTATATTATATACTGAAAAATTATATAAATACTATATATACTTAAAGATATAACAACCAATATAATGATACAAATTACAAATAATTAGTTTAATTATATAGTTTAGTTATTAGCTTTTACTATAGCAATGCAAAAAAAAATTGTAAAGAAAAAATAATAGTTTTTGATTTTTCCATTTATTTTCTTAATTCTCTCAAACACTAATTGTCTATAATTATTTTGCATAGCATTTTTTTGTATAACAGTTGTGTTGTATAGCAGTTTTGTTGTATAATAGTTATGTTGTAAAGCAGTTGAATTGTATAACAGTTGTGTAAAATAGCATATTTGTTGTGTAACAGTTGTGTAATGACAGAAATAGGTTCTATAAAAGTTGTGTTATAGAACTGTTGTGTTGTATAAATGCTGTGTGGTATATAAACGTTGTACTGTATAACAGTTATATTGTATAAGTATAAGAAAACATTAAAATTATATTGTATAACAGTTGTATAATATGACATTTGTGTTGTATAAAAGTTGCATTAATACAAATGGAATTGTAACATTTTGTACGATAAACGTTTTTGTTTGTGACCTACAACAATTTGATGGTATAACGAAACAATTATAATGTAATAACAGCTTAATACATAACTATTATACATTACTGTAATGTGTTATATAAACCTTGACAATGCATCAGCTGTCTATTGTATAGCAATTAAAAAAGCGTTGCTACCTAACGCCTCGAATATCAGTCAGTTGCTGCGAATCTTTTTCATTTATATGTTTTTTTCTTTTTAATGCAATACGTCCATAGCGTAATTTTATTTCATTAACTATGCTACCAATAAATAATGTATCTTTTAAACACTATTATTAATTAACTTGTATGTACATTTAGTAACAGTTGAACTAATATTTGTATCTTTTTATATATGTAAATGCAAATCGCAAAAAGAAAAACTCGAAAATGTTTTAATTTTTAATTATAATTGTTACTTACAATTAGAAACAAAAAATAACACTTGCAAAATAAAATTCCAATATTCATGTTATTATTGTATTTACTAAATTTTTAGTTATTTAAAAGCATTGGCAAGTTTATTGAATTTGAAGCTAAGAACCAACACAGAAATTCAGAATGATTACAAAAAATATTATACAAATAGGAAGAACAAAAAATATATATATTATGTATATGAAGTATAAAAAATAAAATTAATAAAAATAACAGTGGTTTTTTATTTTATTTTATTTTAATGCGTAGCGTCGGTAGCTCAAGGTTAGTACGTTGGACTGCGAGCCGAAAGGTCCCTGGTTCAAGCCTGGACTGGGGGCAAACAACATCTTTTCATAGAAACATTTTTCTATACCGCGCTACCTCTCGGCAGTAAATGGCAAACCTACGAGAGAGTAATACATTGCCTATGAAAAGCTCTCATCCGTCGTTCGGATTCGGCATTTAAACTGAAGGTCCCACCAATTTGAGTACAAAAATAACACGCACAGCTCAAAAATGGTGAGAGAGCTCGGTTTAAGTTCTTATAGAACTGTAGCGCCAAACTATTATTATTAATCGTTAATTAAGTTTTGTTTTTAGTTCGTTTATATATTTATTTAATTATTAATATGGCTATATTAATATTGTTTAATTCATTTGCTATCAGTATAGAAAGGTAGGTAAACAGTTTTACAATTACACTACTCTACAATGTAGTTGAGGGTGCTCGGTTTTCTCATAACACTGTAGAGTCCGTTGCTCAGTGGTTAGTGGCTTCGACTGTGTGTCAAGATGTTGCGGGTTCAAAACACCTGCGACTGGTATATCATAAAATAGAAAAATAATTGCCTTTTGAAATCAAATTGTGTAATGGGCATTTTTTTCGCAATACTTTTTGTTTGGAATTAAAAAATTCCAAACCTTACAGAAATCGTATGTCTTTAGTAAAACTATTAATTCCATGAGTATTTTCCAGCAATAGATTGACGGTTTAAAATGATATAAAATGGAAAATCTTTTCTTATAAATAAAATATAAATTTTATATAATTCTTTATAGCATATGATTTATATTTAATGTTATAAATATTTAAATTGATATAAAGCGGCTATATTAGACTTACAATGGTTTTTCATGATTTCAAATAGAGAAAAAGTCAACCTCTCAAAAAGCTCTATTTGATGAGAAAATCGATATGGAGAATTTTCAGCTAAATCCGATAATGGAAAATGGATCTACCGGAGCCACAAAGTTCGCGTTTAGGTATCCAAATCGACTATTTCAAAATATAATTAAAAATTACGTCTTCCAAAAGTAATAAACTTAAAAAGTAGATATGTCCAGATAGAGTCCATTTCCCATATTCGGATGTCGCTGAAATTCTCCACATCAATTTTCTCATCCAATAGAGTATTTTTAGGGGTTGACCTTTTCAATTAAATTCTATAAAAAATGCAAAAATACAAAGCCATTGTCAGTCTAGGCTTTATATGTCTGCTTTCCGCCAATAAAAATATATATTTATTATTGCGAAAGATAATTACACTTATAAAAAATATTAACATACATTTTTTATACATTTAGGGTGTGTGCGAGTTCGACTAAATTGCTGACTAAACTAAATTGTATGGATTTTCATTCGATCGCCGGTTACCGGTAATTGTTAAAGTTCCCAATAAATTGATTATCGTATGTCTGTTTGCTGTCTTCCAATTTAGATTAATTTAGTTTTCTCGAAAATTTGATAAATTGAAAAGTAAACATTGCATTACCGACAAAATTTAGTTTATCAGCAATTTAGTCGAACTCGCACACACCCTTAATTCCAGCTTTTAATCCATACAAATTACTTGAGCTACTTTTAATTCAAACACAAACCTACAATAATCCTACAAACCTACAATAATGCACTGAAAAGATATAATCTATCATAATTAATTATTATTTTTGAGTTTTTTTTGTTTTGTTTTAAACGTAAGAAAGATTAATTTAATAAATACCCAACTGGAGAATTATTGTCTGAAATATATCTTTAAACTACCGATTTGTGAAAGGTCACTGAAAACTATTTTGACTAGAGATGGGCGCGTGCCTGTTTTTGATGGCACGGACACGCACGGGCACGCCGATAGGTGACACGCACGAATACGAGCCCGACGAGTAAATTTAAAGGCACGCACGAGAAACACGATAAAACACGGGATTTTAAAAGACACGAAGAAACACGGAAAAACACGAAAAAATCACGGAAAAACATGAAAAAGCAAGCGAAACGTGAAAAATAATACCGTTCAGATTTTTGGAATCAGAATCGTTATTAAAAATGTGTTGAACCGGAACTGGAATCGGAACATATATTTTTTTCTGGTTGGAATCGGTACCACTATTTTAAAAAAATCGGAACCAGAACCAGTTCCCTGTCAGGGAACGCAAAGAACCGGAATCGGAACCGTTATTAAAAATGTATGGAGCCGGAATCGAAACCCATTTAATTTTTTGGTTGAAACTGGAATCGGAACCGGAACCACAATTTTAAAAATCTTGGAACCCAAACCGGAACCGATATTCCAATAGGTTTTAGTCCCTATAAAAAATAATTAAATAATTAAGTTTGATACTGTTTTATTCTCTTGAATCCACAAGTAAAACTAAAACAACAGATTTCAAAGAAAAAATTAAAATACCACGTAAGAGTTTTTTAAAATTGGAGCAGAAACTATAAAAAAAATGTTTAATGGGCGCGTGCCTGATTTTGGAGGCACGGGCGCGACAGCAACTAGCACGCACGAAGATTTGCACGCACGAACTCAGATTTTCGGGCGTGACACGAAAAAAGCACGGCACGCCCATCTCTAATTTTGGCCTTGTCATTTTATCGGCTAGTCACTAATCGAAAGGTAAAGTTATCTTTTAAATGTTATTGATATCCGTAGGTTGCCTGAAATATTATGGAAAAGTTATCTTCATCTTTTTTTTTTGGATATTCTTATGTTGATTGATTATATATTATATTTAGAATATAACTGACTATAGAATGGTATAAATGGGAATTGTCAAACAACATTCACCTTTTGGGTGATGGGGATATCGGATATCTTTTAAAATGAAAGTTCTACTTGGGTAAAAAAAATAATATACATTTGTTCGAATTTTACTCAGAAAACAGTTCCTAATATTAAAGAAAATGTACTTGCAAAAGCGTCAATTTTAAATTTAGTTTAAAAAAAAAAAAATAAACAAAAAAAGAAAGTGTTAAAAAGGTAAGTAAATCATTTTAAAGTAAATCATTGCTAAAGAATCCTAATCAAAAATTTTGATTACGATTCTTTGGTAATCGTAATCAAAAATTCGATTACGATTAGAAATAATCAGAAATTAATTAGATTCTAGTACATTTTTTGATTATTTTCACGACTTACTTTAAAAGAATCAAAAACTAGGACTACTCTTTTTTCATCATTTTCAAAAAATTTTAGATTATTTTCCGATTATTTGAAAATATTCAAAAAAAAAGTAAACCGACTATTTTTTGTTTAATTATTTAAATCGTAATCGTTTAGTAGTCATTACAAAAATAGTCATTACTTTTACAGCTCTGGATTTCAAGAGCCTCCGAAGGCCATCAATTTGCTAAAATTAAAAAAAAAAGTACCACCCTGTCTTTCAATTTCACAGTTTCCATTGTTCGTTATTCGTTGCTAACTGAACGCACTTACACACTCAGTCATATGACATTTCTGTGGTGGTGGTCGATAAAAAGTGAAAAATTTTTTCTCTGATTTGGAAAATTTTTCTGACGACTTTCGTTGCTGCGCCTACCCGTCGAGGAATTGCTGAATATTACAACGTAAATTGCATTTAACCATTGCAATTAACAGCAACAACTAACGCAACTACAAAAGCGTTGGAGTTTCAAGAGAAGAAAACGGAAAAAATTTAAAGAAAACAAATCCAAAATGGGATTCATGTTCAACATTGATGGTGGCTATCTGGAGGGTTTGTGCCGTGGCTTCAAGTGTGGAATCCTTAAGCAGGCTGACTACTTGAATCTGGTGCAGTGCGAAAGCTTGGAAGGTAAGTTTACGCAAAATAAATAATTGAAAAAATCAATTTAAAAAGATCTTATGACAAATTGTTTCAAAATATTGCGACTTTTTGGTGCTGATAAGTCATGTGACAGTCACTTACACAGTCATTACTTTATATGTGTCTGTATACGTCTGTGCTGTAGGAGTGACAAGGTCGTCAGCATATAAGCAGTGCGGGTGCGAGTGAGCGCGCAGGAATTGCAGTGCACTTGATTTACGTCTTGTGATTTTGTTGTGATTTTTATTTTCGGTCCTCCCTATTTTTTGTGATTGGAAGAAGGATTGAAACATTTTCTAATACAAATTCCAGCAGGAAGATCATTTTATATTGCAAGATAAAATCTAAGTTAATAGCACAAAATTCACCAAATGATTTTTTTTATTATAGGCCTCCCTGTTTTTTGGTGATGCGATGTAATAGAATTTTAAAATTGAATATTTTCCTAATAAAAATTTTAATAGCATGATTTTGATTTACTACAAGAATTTGACAGAATACTAAATTTCAAACCAAAACTTATCACCACAATTTATTCTTATTATGGGCCTACCTATTTTTTTGTGATGCAATATAAAAAGGTTTTTAAAATTATATTTTTCCGAATACAGTCCTTTTTATTTCAAGATAAAACCAAAGTTATTACCACAAATTTCTTCAAATGATTTTTGTTATAGATCTAACTGTGAGATGATGTAAAATCATTTTAAAATTGAATATTTTCCTATTACGAATTCCAGATGTAAGATACAAATTTACTTAAAGAATTTGACAAAATATCAAACAAAAAAAAAATTATTAACCATCGAGATAGTACTGAAAATTTCTCGGATTGTGATTTTTATTTAGCGTCCACGTTCTTATGATGCGATGTAAAAGGATTCAAAATTTTAATGTTTTTATTAAGCGTCCCTGTTCTTATAATGCGATTTAAAATGATTCAAAAATGTAATTTTTACCAATCTGGAAGATTGTCATTTTTTACCACAAATTACTCTATATATTTCTGTCTGTGACTTTTATTATAATCTCACTATTTTGTGATGCCCTGAATGGGAAATATCATAAAACTATTTGTTTTTTATTACCTAGATAAATAGCTTCAATATCCTTGAAATTATCACATTCGATTTTGCAGAAAAAAAAAATAATTCAATATATACGTCATATAATTCCTGTTCCAATTTCAACATATTAATCTAATGAAGTAATCGTTATGAATTATTCGCCCTTTCTATTACATTGTATTGGCAGGCGAAAGACTGGTTTAATCTAATACAAATGGGAATCGAGATTACTCCTGATACAAAATCGTCGAGAGATCATGTGTTTTCACAATTTAATGCTTCCAAATATCACAAAAATAATTGGAACGTAATTTTTTACTTGAGCATAGATAGTTGCAAAATCATCCACTAGTTTTTATTCCCTTAAATAGTATTAAAATTTACACAATCCAGCAGCGTACATTTTTATTTTTTGCTGTTCTATTTGACATTGGAACGCACAGTTTTTATTTTATAAAATATATCTTATATGTTAATTTTCGAATATGCAGACTTGAAACTCCATCTGCAAGGCACCGATTACGGTACATTCCTTGCCAACGAACCATCACCACTGTCGGTGTCTGTCATCGACGACAAACTGCGCGAGAAACTCGTCATCGAGTTCCAGCATTTGCGCAATCATGCCGTCGAGCCTTTGGCCAGCTTCCTTGACTTCATCACATACGGCTACATGATCGACAACATTATTTTGTTGATCACCGGCACCTTGCATCAGCGTCCCATCTCGGAACTGATTCCAAAATGTCATCCTCTGGGCAGTTTCGAACAAATGGAGGCCATACATGTGGCCGCCACACCAGCAGAGCTGTACAATGCTGTATTGGTCGACACACCGTTGGCTCCCTTCTTTGTTGATTGCATTTCCGAACAGGATCTGGATGAGATGAACATTGAAATCATCCGTAATACTTTGTACAAGGCTTATCTGGAGGCTTTCTATGAGTTCTGCAGCAAGATGGGCGGCTCTACTGCCGATGTTATGTGCGAAATCTTGGCTGTGCGTATTTTGCTACTGCGTTTTCTATTTTTCTTTTAACTAATACTGTTTTGCGTATATAGTTCGAAGCTGATCGTCGTGCCATCATCATTACCATCAACTCTTTTGGCACCGAGCTGTCCAAGGACGATCGTGCCAAGCTCTATCCCCGCTGCGGCAAAATGCATCCCGATGGTTTGGCTGCACTCGCACGTGCCGATGACTACGAGCAGGTGAAGACCGTGGCTGAGTATTATGCCGAATATGCTGCGCTCTTCGATGGCTCTGGCACCAATCCCGGTGACAAAACACTCGAGGACAAATTCTTCGAGCACGAGGTCAAGTTGAACGTTTTCGCGTTCTTGCAACAATTCCACTTTGGCGTCTTCTATGCCTATCTGAAGCTTAAGGAGCAGGAGTGCCGTAACATTGTCTGGATTTCGGAGTGTGTGGCACAGAAGCATCGCGCGAAAATCGACAACTATATTCCCATCTTCTAAGAGTAGAGTGGACCGAGAGCAGCATGTTGCGTGTAATATTATTTTGTATCCATAAATGGCACACTCAAATTTGTATTATTGTATATTCGAGTTATAGAAATTATTATGCAAAAACATGTTAAAAAAATATAGTTAATTGATTATCAGAACTTTGTCTATGTAAATTGTTAAAATTTGCGATTAAAAAAAAAACAATTTAATTTGTAGTCATAAAAATATCATACATATTGTTGTTAATTTTATTTTCTTTTTGTTTTAAACAAATATACAAAATATTGTTATAATTAAAACCACATAATATGTAATTCAAATTCAAAAGGAACGTCAATAATAATTCTAAACATTCCTATTTAACACTTGCTACAAGAAATCATTTCTTAAATGAAATTCAAAATTCGTCTACTTTTTTGAATTGGTGTCTTTTACCTGGTTCATTTATTTAATTGTCAGTTGTACTTTATGGCATATATAATATATATTTGTCTTCAATATAAATATAAACATCTGTTAAATTGTCGTTTTATTCCAAGAAATATATATACGTCATTATATGTTAAGTTTTGTTCGTTTTCTTTTCATTCTGAATAAATTCAAATAACCAATTATACGATCTTGTAATTAATCATATGCATTATTAATCTATCCTTAATAAAAAGCATAAATATATGAATTGATATGAGAAAAATACATATTATTGATTTATTTTTATTGCGTTTTATTTACAAAATTATAGTGTGTCAATAAATTAAAAATAATTGCATTTCAAAATATATTTGTCAAAAAAGCTGATACAATTTTCAACGCCGTCTTTATTTCATTTATTGTTAAATTTATACAGATAAATATTGTATATAGATTTAAAGCAGCCAGCACACTAACTTTTAATGTACTCATACGACCAGACAAAATTAATCAAGGGGTGTATTTCTTTATCCGTTCTGAACGTTCAGAATATTCTGTTTTCAAAATTTTTATTAATTTATTTATTCCAAACGTTCTGACTTATCCGAATTCTGTTACTTTATTCAGAACAGAACGTTCAGAACGCATTCTGTTTATTCTGAGTTCAGTCATAGAATACACAGAATAAAATTGTCAAATTAGAAATTATTTACACAAATTCAATTTATTATTTTAATGAAGTCGCGTCTGTCGCGCGATATTGGTGGTTTGTCGCGTGTGTCGTAAGATATTGGTGTCCTTTTTAAAAAATAAAGTTTCCTTAATAGCATGTTATATGCTCGATATTGGTGGTTTGTCGCGTGTGTCGTAAGATATTGGTGTCCTTTTTAAAAAATAAAGTTTCCTTAATAGCATATAACATACTGATATTTTTATATTGTGTTTATACGACATGACAAAGATGTTAATAAATTTTATATTTGTATTGTTTTTTAACGTTTACGTTGTTCTTAAAACAGCCGCTACAAAAGGAGGTGAAAACAAATGTTAAATTAAGTTATAAACAATTGATTAAATTAAGAGAAAGTATATTGCATTGAAAGAAGTTATTTAACCGTCACTAATAGTTAACACAGTTTATTTTACGTAAAACCATTTCGTCAATTTACCAGTAATTTACTCGTGACTTATAACTATAATAACGGAGACAAAAATATATTTAATAATATCTAATTATAGATGAGTGAGAAATTTTACATTTTTGAATTATTAATAAATTTATTTATTGTAACGTTTATATTCAAAAGTTATTTTTACAATAGATGACTACAAAAAAATATTATAGAACTTATTTCATTTTGTGTAGCAACCCTGTTCGCATACGGCCAACTGACGTTTTTGATTATTATTTCGGTGTTGGCATGACTGAGAATTTGTCATCACTTTGCAAAAAGAGAGAAAAAACTTTTTCTCAGCGAGCAAGAGCGCAATTACAACAACTTGAACTGCAAACCCCTGTGCCAGAAGAAGACAACAACAGTGCACATTTACAACAACAAAATTGCAATTTTTTCTTCAACCAACCAACAAAAAAAATCATCGATGATCGAACAGCAGAAGGAAAACTTCATACATTTTTCTACTTTGTGTGTGAAAATTAGGCAGCTTTTAAGTGTTTTTCACCACTAAAAACTGTGTGCAAAAACAAAAAGACGAACGGTACATTTGAAGTTTTGTAACAACACGTCAAGATTTTCAATTTAGAGAAAATTACGGAATTTGTTAAAATATTCAAGTGAACACAGAAATCTTGCAGCACCGCTGGAAACAGAAAAAAACGAAAAAAAATTGTTCCAATTGGACTTGAAAAAAGAGTGTAAAACAAAGTGCTGGACAGAAAGTGGAAATAGCAAGAGAACGTAAAGCATAAATAATACAACAACAAAAAAAAAAAGAATCAACCGAAAGTCAGCAGCAAAAGAAACACGGAAAACAAAAAAGATTGGAGCTCAACGCCTTTAGGTCGTTGTTGTTGTAGTTGGTGGTGGTAGGTTTTACGGGCCTAAAGAGCCAAAGCAACTGCGGCAAAGACTACGACGACGACGAATCATCAGCAGCAGCAACAAAGCAAATTGTGGCTTAAAACGCTGCATTTATTTTTTCCCAGTTGTGTGCAGCAAACAGACAACCAACCACCCACCTACCACGCCCTCAACAATCTCTTAAGCAGGCGACACGTTTTCGGCAGAGTGCAGCTGATCTTTACAAAGTAGAAGAATTGAATAAACGCAGCAGCACGCTTTGTGTGTTGTCTGTTGGCCTGTTAAAGCGTTTTGCTACTTGAGGCCACCGTCATCACCTGCATCGTCAGCTTCACGAATACCTCCTCCTACTACTTATACTTCTTCTTTACCCCCGAACATGGCGATGGACATCAGCACACAAATGAATGGCGATGCGCTGACATCATCGTTTGTCAAGAAGAAGGATGCTGCATCAGCTGAAAAGGAGAATCTGTGGTAAGTTCTAGTGTGCATTCTATGACTAAGTGGATGATCCTTCAAAGCAACAGGGTAACTAAAGCGTCGACGCCCATGTAGCTTGTTGCGTTCTTTGGTCTGAGTTGTCAAAAGTTAGGCAGACGAAATCAATAATTAAAGCCAAACAAAAATTAAAAGGGTTTAATACTTTTATATTCATTGTTTTTTTTTTATAATTAAAAAGTGCTACAACTATGAAATATAATTTTGTTTGCCGGATTTCATATTTTTAATTTAATAACAAATAGTAATCAGGGAATGAAACCGAATATTCGTTTAAAATCTAACCGAAATTTACAAAAATCTGGAAGGAAGTTAATGTTTATGATTGCCTTGCTGCAGCTATCAGTTTAAATTTATGAATTGTATTAAACATTAATAATAATAATAATAATAGTTTGGCGCTACAGTCCTGTATAGAATTTCGGCCGAGGTCTCTCACCATTTTGAGCTGTGCGTGTAATATTTGTACTCATAGTGGTGGGACCTACAGTTTATTGCCGAATCCGAACGGCGAGTGAGAGCTTTTCATAGGCAATGTTTTACTCTCGTAGGTTTGCCATTTACTGCCGAGAGGTAGCGCGGTATAGAAAAATGTTTCTATGAAAAGATGTTGTTAGCCCCAGTCTATGCTTGAACCAGGGACCTTTCGGCTCGCAGTCCATCGCACTAACCACTGAGCTACCGCAGCTACAAACATTCCATTAATTTAATAAATATGTCGCAAACTCTTAGTATTTTTATAAATATGGTACATATAGACATTTACAGAATAATGTCAACCACGATCGAAAAATTTAAAATACTCAAATCTTTGAAATAAGGATGGATTTGGAACTTTAATTATGTAAATCTAAATATCTGAACAGAAAATTCTATTCCTTTAACGGTAACGTATAAAAAATACTCATAAAGTCACGTTACTATGCATCATGTAAATATACCAATTTTTCAGGTACTTTGAATAACCAAATTAATTAACTTGAAATATACAGATACAAAATATTATTTTCTGTTTTTTAGGACAACCTTAATTAATATTTCTAATGCTTATAAATAATCATTGAAATTAAAGTAACGGACAAATTTTGATTTTTGTATAAGAGTGACCTATTGTACCGTCCGAAACCAAAAAGATGCATAACAATATTTTTTAAATAGTAGAATTCTCTGTTTCTAAAGCAGAATTTCCTCGACATTTTCAAAAATGTAAACATCGATTTCTTCCTAGTAATTATAAAAAATGTTTGACAACTAAATGAAATCTGTCCCATCCGGAACTTTGAATTCTAAAAAAAACATCTTGAAATTGGAATTTCACTTTTCATTTCGTAATAATGATTATTTATTTATATTGTCAGATATAAAATTGGGTTTAGCAAAAAAAAAAATCGTAGTGCAAATTTCCATTCGGAACGTCCGGAATTATTCTGTGATTTATTACGAAATAACCATAAACTTTAGGAAAAAAGTGTACATATACAAAAATAAAGTACATTATCTCAGCTATGTTTTTAAATAATTCAAAAAAAAATAATAATTTGTACGCAAAAAGTACTTTTAGAAAAAGAAAAAACTTTTTGTCCCGTTCGGAATTTTTCTGTAATTTGTTATGAAAAAAGTATACATTTTAGAAACAAAGTGTACATTTATAAAGAAGCACATTATCTCAACTATTTTTTAAAATTATTCAAAAAAATAATTTGTACACAAAATTCGTTGACTTTTTGGAATTTCCATTTGAAGCTGTACTTCCGTTTCTGTGCCGTCCGGATCGACCACTACCCAGCAGGATATGTCACCAATGATTGCACGACGATTCCCCTATGTCAGGTCAGAAACATCGATGACCGATAGCATTTTCGCCCTGCAAAGCATAGACGACATTTTCATACAAATGTCCGATTTTCACAATGTCATTGATATATGATGTATGGTGTATGACATCTTAAATGTAATGTCCTTTATGAAATTGTTGTAGACATATTCATCAAATACAAATTTTTCCATTGTCCTCGATTCAACATCGAACCTTGTAGTTATACGAGCCAACTACGAGACGAAATTATTAAAATTTACTACCGAAATTCCAATTCATATATCTTTCCATCATGAAATGGCAAACCTTACTGAAAAGAAATGTCAAAAGAGCAGCAAGAAATATGGCGTCGTTTGCTGTCCTGTCGCTCTAATTTTGTAGCGTCCCTGTTAAAAAACCCTTTAGTTCAAATAGTTCAAATTGAAATCACACAAACTTTGTATTGAAAAATCTAATTCTGGAACTAAAAAAAAAAGGAAATTCGATTAATTTAAAATATGAATACTCATTCGATCGGATATATTGAACTATATATCAACTTCTAAAACATATTTTATATATTAAAATTTTTTAAATTTTGTTGTGCAATCTCAAAAATTTGGTATTTTGTGATTTTACATTTTTTGTTTTTTTTTTTAATAAAAATGTGTTTTATAGTAACGATAAATGACAAAAACCAACTAACATCTACTGTTCATCCCAAGAACAAAAGAAAAACTTAAACTCTGTAACGATATTGTTTTCGGCGATATGATTAAAACCACCACGAACAGTTTCTGCTCGATGAGGTTTTAGGGTTTTTCTTTTAAACATTTTATTCTTTTCCAAAATAGCTGAGGCTCAAACCAAAATTTTGAACAGAGCATTAACAGACCTTTAAGAGAGGCGAGGTCAGTGCATCAATCGGTGCATCTAAATGAAGTCCATGAAGATAAATACGTATTTAACTAGCAGAGACTCAAACCAAAATTTTGAACAGAGCATTTACAGACCGTTTACAGAGGCGGGTCAATGGGAATAATTCATCAATCGGTGCATCTAAATGACCACGGTCCAATCGGAGTTGATTGTGTACTAACCGAATCTAATACGTTGAATAGTTAATGGATATGGCTTTCCAAAAATATTTACCAAAAGGTTGGGTCGATCTTCTTAACATTTTTTATTTTTTTTTTTTTAAATGGTCATATTTGGTCGAAAAAGTGGTCATGATGAAGTGGCCACTGTCCAGGTGGCGATCACTGTGTACTAACCGAACCTTGTACGTTAGATAGGTCTTTCCAAAAATATATACTAATAGTTTGGGTCGATCTTCCTAACATTTTAAATTTTTTTTGAAAATGGGTCATATTTGGTAGAAAAAGTGGTCATGATTATGTGGCTACTGTCCCAGTGGCGATGCCTGTGTACTAATCGAAACTAGTACGTTGGATAGGTAATGGATAGGGCTTTCCCAAAATATTTACCAATAGTTTAAGTAGATCTTCCTAACATTTTTAATATTTTTTTTTGAAAATGGGTCATATTTGGTAGATGGGTCATATATGTACTAACCGAACCTAGTACGTTAGATAGGCAATCGATAGAGCTTACCAAAAATATATACCAATAGTTTGAGTCAATCTTCCTAACATTTTTAATTTTTTTTTGAAAATGGGTAATTTTTGTTAGAAAAAGTGGTCATAATTATGTGGCTACTGTCCAGGTGACGATGACTGTGTACTAATCGAAACTAGTACGTTGGATAGGTAATGGATAGACCTTTCCAGAGAGATAAAAGTTTTCGGTAATTTTTACTCCTTTCATGGGTGCAAAAAAGATTAAAAAAAAGTAATTTTATAATTTAGCAGCAATAATTCAGCAATTTTAGGAGCAATAATATGGTTAAATTTAACTTAGGACTAAAAATACAAAATGCAAACTAATTTTAGATAATTGTACGCTGTAATCAGGCCAAAGTTATTTTTAAACTAACCTAGTGCGCTCTTATTTGAACTACAAAGAGTCGATGGAATGCATAATGAGTACTACATAAAGATGATTTAATAATTAAACGAAAAAAATAATTATTAAATAATGTCATTGTAGAAGTAAAATGCAATTTTCTCAATTTTTTTTTTGCAGAATTTATTGATTTATATTGCAAAAAATATTTTTTAAGAATTCAGAGTTTACCATTAAATAGCTTAAAATGTTTTATTTATTTAAATTAAACAGAATTTGACAGCTTTATAAAGATTATTGTAATTTTAAAATGTATTAAATTTAAATTTAATTTATAATTTGATATTTGAAGATAAATTATGTTTCTAACATAAATTAAAAATAAAGGGTTTTTCAATAAGAGCGCTACAACAGAGCCAACAACGAGTCGAAATTATTAAAATTTACTACCGAAATTCGAATTCGTATATCTTTCCATCATTAAATGGCAAACCTTACTGAAGAGAAATGTCAAAAGAGCGGCAAGAAATGTGGCGCCGTTTGCTGTCTCTGTCGCTCTACTTTTGTAGCGTCCCTGTTGAAAAACCCTTTAGTAGATATTTTTGCAAATGATTTTTTTTTTAAATACCAAAAGTTCGTATTTTATTTTATACTATACTCTAATAGAAACATGTAGAAAATAAACATTTAAACGCACTTCGATACCCTCATCTTGTATAAGAACACCTTTTAAATGACGTCAATAACTCAGTACCTTTGATGAGTGTTCTGGCAATTTAAATTTCCCCAAAGGGCGTTATATTTTTGCACAGCTATTTGAATATATAAAATAAGTTTTATTGCAAACAAATATATTTTTTATATTTTGGAACATATATTTTTTTTAATTAAATAGTATTGAACAATTTGAATTCATTCGATTAATTTTGATTGCGTTGACTATTTGCTTTTTGTATGATGTGTCATCGTGGTTTGACGTCTCAGCTATGCTCTTCGTGCCTGTTTTTTTGTTGTTGTTGTAGTTACCATGTTGGCCAAATCGTGTTGCTGACGGAATTTGGCAAAAAAAAAAAAAATGAAAAAACACAGATTGCAGCTGATTTGTTTGCAATTTTTTTTTCGATTTTGATACTCTTTTGTATTTTATTCTCTTTGGTGTACTTATTTTGTAGCATTCACTATGAAAGTCATGTCTGTCTAATTTTATTATCAGTTTTTTTTTTGAGCTATGATTGCAAATATGTATTATAGCAAATGAGAAGCACATTTTTAGTGTGCACTGAACTTTTGTGAAATTGAACAAATATGAACTACTTTCGACAATAAATTTTAGAGACTATTGTTCAATTATACGGTGCGTTCAAATGAGGGTATATTTTGAATAAGCTGATAACATATTCTGTAAGGTCATGGTCCACATAAACCAATAAACGAAATAAAGTCGACTTTAAGGGCGAGTTTACACGGTAGAGAAAATAGCTAGAGATAGAGTAAAAAATCTAATAGAGCTCTACTGTAGGGAGCTCTACGGTAGATTTTTTTTCTCTATCTCTAGCTAATTTCTCTATCGCGTATTCGAGCCTTAAAGATAGTAATGGGTTTTTCAATAAGAGCGCTACAAAAGTTTTTTCAAGGGTTTTTCAACAGGGACGCTACAAAAGTAGAGCTACAGGGACAGTAAACGACGACATATTTCGTGCCGCTCTTTTGACATTTCTCTTCAGTAAGATTTGCCATTTCATGATGGAAAGATATACGAGCCAACAACGAGTCGAAATTATTAAAATTTACTACCGAAATTCGAATTCGTATATCTTTCCATCATGGATTTTTCAACAGGGACGCTACAAAAGTAGAGCGACAGGGACAGCAAACGACGCCATATTTCTTGCCGCTCTTTTGACATTTCTCTTCAGTAAGGTTTGCCATTTCATGATGGAAAGATATACGAATTCGAATTTCGGTAGTAAATTTTAATTATTAAAAATTAAAATAATAAATGACTCTTTTGAAGTCACTATTCAAAGAAAGAATAGTGAAGAGTTGTCCTGTTATACGGAAGACATTCACAATAGATGTGATCAGGTACTAAGGCCGTTTCATTTTCTCGTCAATATGACTGATTCAGTATATGGAGGAAAACAGCGTAAATATGAATACGAATAACAGGCAGATGTTGCTTATGAAATCGAAACCTAATTCCAGAGTAGAGATGTCCCAGGATTGGATTTCGGTATCCCGGGATTTGCGTCAAATCAGTCCCGAAAAACTGATCCCGGGATTTTCGGAATTACAAAAAATGCTAGTTGATCAATTTTTAATAGTTTTTTTTTGAAAAGTCTTTCAATGTTCACACATTTCTTGAAAATGTAAATCTAAATGGACTTTAAATGGACTGTAATTTTAAAACACTAAAGGCTTCTTTATTTATTGCGTACGAATGAATTACTTTCGCCTAATAGTCATTCGTGTCGAAATAAAGAAAGTCTCATTTTCAACTAATTTTTAGTCGAAAGATTTACTATCAACTTGTTGCCGAATTAAATTCGGATTTCGGGTAGCGATAAAACTGAAACCGTTATCTATGAACGTAACCTTTATTAATAAAGTATTTAAAAAATGGTTTGATGGTACACTGGGGTGTATATAACGCGGATTTTGTATTTTGGATACCATACCCAAGCTCAAAACAAATTCATTTTAATATATGAGTTTTTTTTAGCCTTAAGCAGCCTCTACCACAGACCTAGTAAAAATTTCTGTACATTCGTAAAAAGGGTGAAGAATCAGACGACATCGTCTATTCCAACTCTTATTGTGAATGGCCAGACCTTCACTGACCCGGTTGATAAAGCTAATCTCTTGGCAGAATTATTTGCAAATAATTCAACGCTCCCAGATACCAATCAACCACTGCCCGATGTCGATTTTGTTTCTTCTGCAATGCCGGAGATTGGAACTCGGGCAGTTAAAAAGGTTTTAGAAAACCTCAACATTAACAAAGCCTCTGGGCCAGATGGCATATCTGCACATGTGTTGAAGAAGTGCGCGGCTTGTCCGTTGCGTAACCTTTTCAACATCTCCTACACGACAGGAGTTTTTCCATCTTGTTGGAAGGTTGCCAATGTCCAGCCAGTCCCGAAAAAGGGCGAGACTACGAACCCTGCCAATTACCGACCCATTGCAATATGCTCTGCGCTATCCAAGGTAATGGAAAGTGTAATAAACTTCCACCTTGTGAACTATCTGGAGCGAAACGAATTACTTAGTGACCGCCAATATGGTTTCCGTAGGGCCAGATCCACAGGTAACTTGATGGCGGTCCTCTCCGAAAAGTGGAATAATTGTATTCACCTTTTCGGGGAGAGTAAGGCTGTTGTTCTCGATATTTCCAGGGCTTTTGATCGAGTGTGGCATAAAGCCCTCGGTTCAAAACTAATTGCATTTGGTGTCGGTGAATCTTTTACTCGATGGATATCGAGTTTTCTCCAGGGTCGTTTAATTCGAGTTGCAATGGATGGTGTGTTCTCAGAACAACATTCCATCAATTCTTGAGTTCCGCAGGGTTCCGTCCTATCCCCGTCCCTATTTCTGGTATTTATCAATGACCTTCTGTCATTGACCCAGAACCCAATTCATTCCTTTGCAGAGGACAGTAACATTTGTCATTCATATTCGTTCAACAAGCGCTTAAACTCTTTGAAGATTGAGAGTAAAAGACGCACTATGAATGACACACTTAACAATGACCTTAAATCAATCTCCGAGTGGGGTCTTGCAAATAGAGTTGATTTTAATGCAAGCAAGACCCAATGTTGTCTGTTATCTCACAAACGAATGGATTCATCCCTCCGTCCCCTCAATATGGGTGCTGTGGATATTGCGCAGTCAGCTGCTCTTGACGTTCTGGGCATATCAATTCAGTGTGAGCTCCGATCGAATGATCACATATTTGACGTGTCAAAAGAAGCGACCTAGTGCCTCGGTTTTTTTAAAACGGTGTAAAACATACTTCACTCCTGCTGACTTACGCACTGTCTACACTACCTATATTCGACCTAAGATGGAATACAACTCGCACATATGGACCGAATCCAACAACGTGCAATATATTTAATAGGGGATGAAAATATTTCATCCTCTATTGGCTCTCTTGAGCACCGAAGGACCGTTGGGTGTGTAAGCCGGTTTTATAGGTATTACAATGGTAAGTGTTCGAGGGAGATACATGGCCTGATTCCACCAGTTCGTGTGTTCTCTCGTTCTACTCGGGCATCGAACCAAGCCCACCCCTTCGTAATCCACTCGGCTCTCAACAGAACCACGCATTATAGAGAGAATTCGTTCTTCAGTCGCACGATTCGATTGTGGAACAATTTCCCTGCGTCCGTTTTTCCCGACATTTTTGATATTGGCAAATTCAAAACAAATATTCACCGACACTACCTCATCTTTCCTCCCTTCCTCTAACCCTAATCCTTTCCTATGATCAACACTGTGCTTTGCATAAATAGGGGGCTTCCCCTGAGTGTTGGTTAATCTATAAAAAAAAGTCAGGTGAATTGGATTTTTTTTAAAGGACGGTTTTTCCAGACCTGATATTTTTTGCATAAATCATTACATTCATATACGCATTTAATGAATATATTTAGACTACTATAGTAATATAAATTAGAAATAATATACCCTGTACCTCATAGGTGTAGGGTATAAAAAGCATTATACCGATATTTCATGACTGTTGTCCTGATGTATTTGCGGCATCTTTTCAAGATTCGGGGTATCTCGCACTATTTTAGTTGCGCTATCAAAACGAATGGCTCTATAAACTTTTGTTTTGTATATAAAATGATAGAACACAAAGGTTTACAGTAGATAAAACATTGAATGTCACTGTAAAAATAAAAAATTCTTATTTAGTTAGGATAATGAATCTTTTTCATTTATAAAATGTGTTGGAATTTGAGAAAAATGTGTGAAAAATATATTTTTATCCATAATATTACCCATATTTCAAAATATAAAAAACTGCACATTTTTTGCATATCGTCACTATCATGCTCATGTCAAAGGGGCGAATGTGCAATTTTGCGTTTTTTACATTTTTGAACGTAGTTTTTTCTCAAGTATACTGTGCCAAAATTATGTGTGGTTTTGTTGGATATTTATAGCCACCACAAAAGACAAAAGGGCTAATTCGAAAAATTGAAAATGTTGTCATGACGAAAGGACGAATATTTTCGTTTTTTTTTTTCGTCATAAATTTTTATTGGTATAATATAGTATAGTGGTATAAAGGCATTAATTGTTTGTTATTAAAGCACCAATAAAGAGTTATAGCAAAAAATACGAAAAGTTTCTCCCTTTTGGCATGACAAAGATTTTCAATTTTTCCAATTTTATCGTTTTTTTTTTGCTATAACACTTTATTGGTGCAAGAAAAAATAGAAGTGTAAAGATATTAATTGTTTGTTTTTAAAGCACCTATCGATTGGCATTTTTATTTAAAAATATTTTGTCAAAAAAATTTTCTGCAAATAACAAATGGCAAATTAATGTTTGGCAAAATATTTTTAAATAATGTCATGCCCCTTTGGCATGACAGTGACTGATGCTATATTATTCATATTTTTGGAATAATATTTATATGTAAATGGGCTCTCTTGAATTTAATACAAATTACATTATATTACAAATCAAATATTTTATTGAAAGAATTGAACATATTCCAGCATTCGATTCAAGTTAGAATTTTGTATACAAAAAGTCAAAATTTCACAGCAATAAACTGCTTCTTTGTCTGCTCAATTCCTACCGAAAATTTGGGATATGTTCAGAAATGCAGTATCGATTTTTGACAGTTCAAAATAGAATGATTTTGTTTCACAAAACTTAAACGATTTGAGTTACGTTTGTATTGAACTAGCTGGACCCGTTTTTTTTAATTTTTGTAATTGTAAAACTATATCGTTTTTAAAGTGTGGATACATTTACGCCCCCTTTTCCCTTTATAGTGCATGTCTACATCGCTTTTTTCCCGCCCACATTGATCATAGTGCCATGCCCCTTTTTCAAATCTCGATCACATTCCACGTAGCTATTAAAATTTTAAAAAAATTATCCATTGTTTCGATTTGTACAACTCTGCTTTTAGTAAGTCAGGAGTTTAAGCATTTTTAAAATTTTTGTTATATGGGAGGTGTCACGCCCCATTGTCCAATTCCATCCAAATTCTACGCAGGGCTCTCTACTCCCAAAAAACCCATCCGCTTTTTTTGGATTTTATCCACTTAAAAAATCCATTTTTTTTAATTTTTTTTTATTTTATTGATTTTTGAACATTTTTCGAATTATAACTTAGGAAATATATTCAGGGTACAATTTATGTTTTGAAAATTTAAGAATTTGTTATAAACCACCAAATCGAAAATAATTTTTTGAACCACTGCTGGATGAAATCTCTGGTGAAGATGGTATTGAAATGATTCATATATTATATAAGCCAATATAGGCCTTTATGTAAAGGGTTTTTCAACAGGGACGCTACAAAAGTAGAGCGACAGGGACAGCAAACGAAGCCATATTTCTTGCCGCTCTTTTGACATTTCTCTACAGTAAGGTTTGCCATTTCATGATGGAAAGATATACGAGCCAACAAAGAGTCGAAATTATTAAAATTTACTAGCTTGATAACTCTCCATTTAAAAATTAGGAAATTATCAGATAAAATTGAGATTTTTCATACGAAATTGTGAAAATTCGAAATGAAATTAAAATATTCCATTAGAAATTGTGAATAATTCAAATAAAATTGAGATTTTTTTCAAGTTAAAAAGAAATATTTAAAATATAAGAAAGAAAAATTCTAATTTTAATTTAAATATTTTTAATTGATATTAAGAAAATTACAAATGAAATTGAATTCAAATGGAAAATTCCAATTTATTTTGGAATTTTTAAATGGAATATCTCAATTTCATTGAAATTCTACTCAAATGAATATTAAAAATTTTAATTTTTTTTTATTGTGATTCACACAATTTAAAATGAGAAATCTCAATTTGAAATAAACATTTTACCATTTAGCAATGTAAATTCTCAATTTCATTTTGAATTTACTCAATTTCAGTTGAAAAATATATAGTTTAAACTTTGTTATCAATTAAGCATTATAATTTTAAAAATAATTCGCATTCAAAATCTTTTACTAATTGTAATACAAATTGAATTGAGCGCTGCTTATCGCAAAGTAATTAAAAAAAAATCTGTCTTTCTATAAATTAGCAATCGTCTGATGAATCATAAGCTTTATTTGGCTCTGCACACTTGACGTCCCTCAAACACATTACAACGTTGACGACGAGTTACTTAAAATTCGGTTTGCGTTGGAGAAATATTTTCTGTTTTATATTATTTTTTATTATTTGTATATAGAAAAAAAGTTAAAGAAAAAGAGAGAGACCAACATACAATAGAATACTTAATGATATTTGTACAAATTATTAAAGCCGCTCTCATTTGCGCTGTATCTAGTATTAATAGGTAAAACTCTGTGTAGACATAGCGCAGAGCACAAATATTTTCTAAATTTAAACGGTTGATGGTGTCATCCGTTCGTTCGCAACAAAACGAGCTCAAGTTTGTGGTTTCTTTTTTGATTGTCTTCCTGTGTTAAGGTCTGACTGACTGAATGAATGAATTGAGTAACTAATGGTTATATGATGATGGTAAATAATTATGAATGCATATGATAATTTATAGAAAAATTGCACATTTTGAAGCGAAGTGTGTATAGTTTTGGTGATAAGAGATTTTTGTGTGGGAACACTTTATATGTGGGAAGAGTTTAGAATGAAAAATTTCACAAAAATATCAAAATTATGTAGAAACTTAAATATTATTAATAAATATAAACTGTTTATGTGGGAACAGATTTTTATTTTACTAAATGACATAAAATTAATGTGATAATCGTTTAGCATTGCATTAAATTATAATAATATTTGCGTAATTGCACAGTTTAAAGTGTGATCAGGACTGAGAACAGATTTTGTGTGGGAACAGTAGTTAGATGGAACCATTTACTACTCTCACTATTAAAATGTGAGGGTCGCTTAAGTGAACACACCAAATACAGTTTTGAATATTCGTAAATGGGAAAAGTTTTAAGGACGGAACGAACAACAACTTTTTAAATATAAAAGTTTTGCAAATATGAAAAAAATAGCCAGAAATTTTTTAAAGTATTGTTTTATTTAGCATCGTGAAGTTTTTGTGTTCGAATCGTACTATTTTTGAAATGAAAACAGTTTTTGATACTGAGAAGATGTATGTTAAGAATTTTGAGTAAGAACAGTTTTTAGAAGTACGAAGATGTTTAGTGAGATCAGTTTTTGAGATTGAGAACAGTTAACCCGAAACCTCCTAAATCATTTTTGGTTTCGAATTTTGAGATAAAACTTCTTTGACTTAATAATTACGTGCAAGGATTCCGAATATTTCATTTATTTTTGTATTGGAGGCAAGCATATGCTAGGACGAGATGTGCAAATGCGGTAAAAAAAACCGAGAAATAACATACAAAAATATGTATTGTCGTTGTAGAACGAAAAGTCACCAAATACATTTTTATGGATAACTCAAATTTCGAGTTTGTTGATTAATATTATAAAAAATAATTGATGCATTTTTAAAGTTGAAATATCAATTGTTAGATTTACATTTTCTTATCATGTGGTCAAAAAAATTGAGATCATCGATTAAAAATTGACAGATATATAAAGATTTTTGTAAATGAATATTTGGCATTTTGAAAATGTATTTGGTGACTTTTCGTTCAACAACGACGATATATAACAAATAAAAGCGACTTTACTTCACTGCATTACTTGTTTCATTGGTGTCCAGACTGTCAAAACAGCAAGCCATGAAAAACCAAACGACAACACTCTCAACAAATGAAAAATGCACTAAGTACTCGGTGCCATAAGCAGTTCATTTCAGTATTTGATTTTTATTGCACATCATCATAGACCTCTTCACTGCAGTGTTGTTTTGACAGTACTTGGTGCTTTCTTGTTGTGAGCAAGACATTCATTTGATTATCAAGCGTAGCGTTGCCGACAGTAAATGTTTTGAAACGAAGTGGACGTCTTGAAGTTGGTTTCAAATGCACTTTTGCAGATGTCTAATATGCACTACAATTTATTATTTTCAAATGAATACGCAATAAAATTATTTTCTTCTTCTTCTTCACTTTATAATTTTTTTCACTATTTTAAATTTGGCTTCACTTTGAGAAACTGAATTCAATTGATTAATCTGCCAATAAAAACTAATTTTAAACAAACTTTATCTTGATTATTATTTTTATTAAACCACATTAAAAACCATTTAAGCCAATTTACATTTCATCAATATAAACATCATCTTCATCGTTCTCCTCCTCCCTGTCCATTGCTTGCCGCTCGTTGTTATTCTCCGCATCACTAGCACCTCCCATCCTTTGCTCATAACTATGCTGTATGCGTTCCAGCAGATCAGTAGCCACCACAGCAAACTCTTCCCACAATGCATCCGGTGCGGCATCGCCAACAAACAAGGACTCTTCATCCAAATAATCTGCCAATAATTCACACATATCATCCAAAATGTGCGTCTCAAATAAGGCCAACACATTTTGACCACCATCTATGAGCAAATTCCAAAAAGCCTGACATGTTATCGCACCAACAAACCAATCTTCCTGCTGCAGTGCAACGCGCAAAAGTTTCAATAGCAGCAAACCGCCGTGCAGTTGCATAAATGGAGCACGATTATCAGAGTCGCCCAGCAAATTCACAAGCACACCAATGGCGCATGCTTTCAGCTCATATTCGAGTTGACCAGGTGCGGCCAAAGCGCATTTGTGCAGCTGACGCACTAACGTGGACAGACCATCTGCCTGACAGAGTGCGCGACGTGCGGCGCCATTGCGCGTCAGATTACCCAGTACACGTGCAGTCTCCACTTTGGTGTCGGCATGCGTTGTGGACTGCAGTGTAGCGCACAGCGACATGGATAATTGTGTGAGCACACTCTGCAGCGTGCCCTTGGAGTTGAGCACTTGGGCAGGCGTTGAGTTGGTGTCCTGATAAAAGCATAAATTGTGAAGAGCGCCGAGTGTGGCTTGCGTTAGCTCGTGAATTTCGGTGCGCTATAAAATGAATTTGAATTAATTTTTTTTTATATTTTTAAATTCTTATTTACCATTTTAACATTTTTCGTTGCTTCATTTGTTGTGGCCAGCAGCAGCTGCAACAATATGCCGCCCAGTGCGCACGTGTTGCCCAATCCAAAGCCCACTTCGGCGTTGACGCTCATATTGGCGACGACGCGTATCATTTTGATCAGCACATCGATGACGCTGTCGCCCATGTGATTGTGCAGTGTCAGCGGCTGCTGCGCGTAGAGTTGCAGTACGTGCAGCAGGCTTTGTAGTGCGACATCATTGTGATAGAACTGAGTAAAAGAATTTTTTTTAAACTTTTATAATAAGCGATGGTTTTTTTTTGTATGTATCGAGAAATGCTTTCACTTTTTTGAAACACATGACTTTTACCTTCTTAAAAATGTGCGTAAAAGGGAACATTTACAAAAATACAATTACAAATTTTGACTTTGTCATTGATTTTCTCAAAATTTCGTTTTTTTCTCAATTAATAGTACTTTCGAACCAATCACTGCGATTTTAACGGGTAATTAATGTTGCAGAATTAATTAAACATAGACGGCTCTTGTGATTTGATGGTTGAAATAAATAAAAATTCAATATTATATGAAATACGATCAGAAAATATGTTATGTGATAATGATACTGTTCTAGAAATGAACTATTCTATCAATATAAATTAGAAAATATGGGTGATTCGTAACGAAATTTTGAGAAAATAAATGACAAATCCAAAATTTTGTATTATAATTTTTGTAAATTTTCATTCTACGTTCATTTTTAAAAAGGAAGAAGTCATATGCTTTAAAGTTGTTATACACCATTTGAAAGGTAATTTAATTGTCTAAAATATGAGTACAATAATTGATATTCATTTATCAACAGATACTTTTTAACCAATTTTCTTGACTAGGTTATGGCTGTAATATGCATTTCTTAAACACCCTGTATCTTGAACTGGGTGCAAAATTACCGATATTTTGATTTAATATTTTTTTTTTTTTTTTTGTGTCATAGAATGAGTGAATTATTACCAAACGCTCTGTATATTTTTGACAAGCATAACCTCCTGACACGATTTAGCAATGTCCGTCCATCTCTATTTTTTTAAAACTACAGTTACGTTAAAAATTAAGAGCGCTAGGTCATAAAAAATTAATATTTATATTACTTTTATTTATACCTTGTTTGGGATTGAAAATGGAAGTGAACGGTTACCAAATATCTGAGAGCTGCCTATTTTTATAAACATATCTCATATCCCTTGTATAAATTTACCCTATGTGATCAAGGCCAGATCCTGTTTGACTCCCAGCTGGTCGGGTTGTTACAAGGTAAAAATTCAATAATCAGTTCCCAATCATGACCCTAGTACAATTTCTACTAGGGATAATATCGTCGTTGTAAAACTGCTGCTATTTTTATAAACATATCTCATATCCCTTGTATAAATTTACCCTATGTGATCAAGGCCAGATCCTGTTTGACTCCCAGCTGGTCGGGTTGTTACAAGGTAAAAATTCAATAATCAGTTCCCAATCATGACCCTAGTACAATTTCTACTAGGGATAATATCGTCGTTGTAAAACGAAAAGTCACCAAATACATTTATATGAAAAACTTAATTTTCAAGTTTGTTGATTAATATTATAAAAAGTAATGGATGAATTTTTAAAGTTAAAATATCATCTAATAGATTTACATTTTCTTATCATGTGGTCAAAAATTGAGATCATCGATTAAAAATTGACAGATTTATAAAGATTTTTGTAAATGAATATTTGGAATTTTGAAAATGTATTTGGTGACTTTTCGTTCTACAACGACGATATTAGCATTTACACCACAAAAAAAACAATCCTATTTAAATTGGTCATTAATATAATAATTTATCCTATTAACTAATTTTAATAGCAAAAAACTATTGATTTTATAGTATTTTTTCTGAGTGTACTATACTAGGGAAAATACTAAAATATACGGAATACTTTTTCGGTGGAAATGTATATGGTATTCAAATGAAAGGTAATTGTCTCCCGATTATAAAAATGCATTTATTTTTAAGATTAGTAAACCTTTGTAACCATTTTCAACGTTTATTGCATTTAATTTGTATTTGTAAACACACACATGACTCAATATTCATAATTCTTACAATCCCTAGTAGAAATTTATCATGTATGACCATGACCGATTTTAACTTGAATAATCCTTACAAAATTCTATAATATTTTCCTATTGAAATTCCCCCTACTGACAAATTTACACATGTGACCTAATAGAAGTAACCTGAACTTAAAGTATTTCCTTTGATGATTTTTTTCTAAATCAAAAACAGAAAGTTGAATGATTTCATGAGCTCACTCACCTGCACGCGTGCATTGTCATACTTGGCCATTATGTTGCCCAGCACATAGCCCAAGCGGCTGAGCAGCGGCAGCAATTTCTCGGCACCAGCGCCCTCATCGTCGCCCGCCACGTTCTCGCAGCAGCTGCCCAACAACATGCCGATGCGCGCTGTGTAATTGACGATGACATCACAGCAGGCAACGTCCTCCGAGAGCACGCTATTGAAATAAAATAAAAATTAGTAAAATAAAAATAAGCACGTCCGTCAACTGAACCAAATTCCGGCTTTTCCGGGAATATTTTACTTTTTAAATTTTTTAAAAGTTGAACTGTTCTTAGAGTGACGGAATTAGATACATTTGTGTTATATATATTTTCTAATACACACCTTAAAGTACGCACAATATTCGCCTGCACCTCCAGTTCGCCAATGGAAATCTCTGCGGCGCGCACAAGTTGTGGACATGCGAGCGATAATTGCAGCGGCGTTACAGCAACAACTGCATCACCACCTTCTAACGCCGTCGGCGACGACGACGATGACGCATGCGTCTGTCGCACATCGGCGAGTGCACGCAAAGCCGCCGACAGCTGATACAAAGAATGCAAAGGTGGTCCCATCAACGGCTGTGTAGCACCGGCTTCATTTAACATTTGTAAATGCAAAACCATCAATTCGACGGCACCATGACGCGCCAAACGTTCCACTAAAGTGTTTTGTTTGTGCAATTTTTTAAAACGTTCCGTTTGTTGTTCCAACAGTTTGTTGTCATGTGCTGCTGCAGCAGCTTGTGGCGGTGCTGTGGCTGGTTTGGGTGGCAGCACCGCTGTCTTCCAATTTTTATTAATTTCACGCAGTGCTGCTGTTTCAGCGCGTTCCTGCGCTGTGCTTGCGGTGAGAAAACGTACCGCACCATAGCCGTAAATGCAGGCTTCCGGATCGTCGAGCGGACTGGCACGTCCCAGGCCATCGATGAGCAACTCAAGCAGTTCGTTGTCGTGGAAGAGCGCATCGTTTTGTTCGTTGCGCGCCACCTTGAAAACCAATTTGCAGGCGCCCGTTAAATTGCTACCGCTGACGCGTAGCTAAAATTTTAAATTTTATTAATTTAATGAAAACATTTAATTGAATCTATTAAAAAAAAAAACAACTCACCGCCAAAACCACGCGCGCCACAGCTAGCAGCAGCTGCGGCGAGCTGCATTCAACCAATCCATAAAGGCCACCCAGTATAAAACCACGTTTAAATTGCTTTTGATTGTGCCGCACGCGCAGTTGCAGCTCATTAAGTATCTAAAAAAATAATTATTATTAATCAGGGAATGTAACCGATATTCGTTTCATTTTAAAAACCAAAATCGTAAACGTTATTCAAAAATTAGCAATAATCCGATAGTTTTATTAAAAATGGTTTTCAGTTTCATTCCTAGTTTACAAACATTTTAATTAAATACACACCGCATAGATATGACTAACTGTCTCCGCATTACAATCCTTGAGTCCTGCATGCTCCTTGAGCAGTTCGATTAGGGTCTCGGTGCTGGACTGCGACAGCAAATCACAGTTGCGCGCCAGTGATTTACGCGTTGTACGCGTATTCGCTGCATTTGTAACCACTATAAAAGTATTTGAATTTTTATAGACATTGCTTTTTTGTAAAGTTATTTAAAACCTACCAGCTGATGCAGGTCGTACCGCCGCTTTCGCTGGTGGCAACGCTGGCAGTTTGCGTGGTATTTTCATTTTTGCCGATGCTGCCACATTGTTGCCCGCCTCATTCTCATAACATTCCATGCGCGCATCCAGCGAGTGTGAGCGTCGCGCAATGCTTTTTTGAAAATGTTGTTCGGCGGCGGTGCTACTTCCACTGCCGCCGCTGCCAACATCACCTGCTAATTCAATAGACGCTGCCGCCGCTGCTGACACTCTGCTTTTAATGGGCTCCAAGGCAGGTGTTAAAGGAGTGCGATTGCCTTCATTTTGCAAATATCTTAGGCTGCAGCAAAGTAATTAATAAAATGAGTCATGACAAAGACATAAAAAGGAAATAATGGTAAAACAAAAAAAGAAAAAAAAAATCTATAATCCCCCAGACAAAATTTTTGGCACTGTCAAAGCAGTTATGAAACATTTTTCGACGTATTTCAAACAGACAAAGAAGGAGTTTTCCGAGACAAAATGTTTGGTTTGTTTCATTTTGTTTGGCATATTTCAAGCAGACAAATGTTGAGTAAGCTATCTGTTTTCTGCCCTTTCCCAAAATAAGCCGTGAATCTTCGATTAAAATTCCACAAAATATTACAATCGGCTATACACTTCCCAAAATATTTCCGGAAATAGTGCCCGAAATATTTGAAAAAAAATGCCAGAAATTTTGTCTCTGGTTTTATCAATTTCTATTTTCTGCACGATACCAAAATATGCCTTAAATCTGTCTTGAAAAGTACATCAAATTTGATAATCTGTGATACGCTTTACAAAAACTTATATTTATTTAAATTGAAATCATCATACAAATTGGTCAATAGGACAGTTATGGATTTAAAAGTATACAATAAATAAACATTTTCATATAAACTCAAAAATAATATAATAGTAATTAATGATATTTACCGATTATAATAATATTTGTTCCAATTGACTATTTTTAGGGTGTGTGCGAGTTTGACTAAATTGCTGACTAAACTAAATTTTGTCGGTAATGCAGTGTTCGACTTTTCAATTTAGCAAATTTTCGAGCAAACTAAATTGAACTAAATTGGAAGACAGCAAACACACATGTGATAATCGATTGATTATGGACAATAACAATTACCGATTACCGAATGGAGGTCGAATGAAAATCTGTACAATTTAGTTTAGTCAGCAATTTAGTCGAACTCGCACACACCCTTAATATTAAAAACTATTAATTATTTGGTGTTTTTTATTAGTGTGCGCTACTGATCATGAAACTCGAAATAATAAACTCGATCTTAATATTATTTTCTGATCAACGTAGAGACTTTATTGAGGACTTGAGATTCTAATTAATACCCTCGAGTTTTTTGATATTGCCTAAAGTTATCTTATACTTTGCACTTAGACGTCTTAGAAATTTGAATTTTAAATTTGATTTTTTTTTTGTATTCCATTGGGAATACTTCAGATAATATTTTGAAATAAAACCAATAAAATTCGGGCGGATCAGACCAAAGTTATGACCAGACAAACGTGAAAAATATAAATTTGAAGGTGCACCTGTATTTTTTTGCATAACATCCCAAGTAACAATTCCTACCAGTATCCAGTCAGTTTTACTAGGCAAGTAAGCGAGTAAGTCGCAAGCGCTGTCACGCACTTTCCGACAGTAAAACTCTTTGGTTTCTGGGCATTTCCCTACCAGTAACCGACTAGTTATTGACTAGATTTACTGGCAGGGATCTAATCTTCAAATCCCTACCAGTAACCGGCAATGTTTCGATTAGTTTTCACTAGCGAGTATATACATTATATACATTTTCAAAATTCCAAATATTCATTTACAAAAACCGACATATATCTGTCAATTTTTATTAATCGATAATATCAATGAAAATCTATCAATTGATATTTCAACTTTAAAAATGCATCAATTACTTTTTATAATATTAACCAACAAACACAAAATTAAGTTTTTCGTAAAAATTTATTTGCCGACTTTTCGTACTACAACGACGATATTCTCTTCAAATTCCTACGAGAAACATAGCAGTATTTGAGTTGCTCAGTAAATTGTTGCTTGGGATCTATTGTTTTCATAATTAAATACATCAGTTAGAAAACTCAAATATGTAAACATTTAAAGTGTAAAATATGTAAAAAAAAGCACAAAAATGGCTAAATATTGGTTTTGGGAAATGACTCAATAACATTAGACAATATCAAAAACTGAGTATCGGGGAATCTTACTAAGATCGTGATAAAATACAAGAAAATCGTACATTTGTTGTAATTTAAAGTAATGCACGAAATGAAAATTATGCAAAAATGATTAAATTTTCAATAAAATTCGCTATTTTGGTCGTTTCACATATTAAATCGATATCAGTAAAGTCTGCAGTATCGATAAACCAATTTTATTTGTTTTGAAAATATAAAATTTGGACAACAAATTTATAAAACAACAAAAATTTAATGAAATTCGTTACATAGAACTTAAACGAATTGAATTCGATTGAAATACGTCTCTTTGCTATTGAAAAATCAAATTCGTTCGAATTATAACTTTAATACGATTTCGATTTAAAGGTAGAACATATCGAACAAATTATTAATATTGCAATGAATTTTTAAAATTATCGTTATATGGTTTATGGATATTTTATAAAATAGTAAACGAAAAGAGATGACTAAGAGCGTTCGTATTAGATTTATGCAGAAATTTGTAAGTACAATACGCCTCTTAAAAACTACAAAAAAATATAATTTTTATAAAAATTAAAACCTACGAAAATGCGCTGGGCGGTCTGCCTGCAAGCGCCACCTTGCCATAGAGCGCGCGTCCAGTTTCACGCGGCGTAATAGGTCTTCGTGTGCTGACCAGTCGCAGGCCACCAACTATGGGGGTTTTGTAAAATAAAACACTATTTAAAAATTCAATTGAGCCACTAAATGCGTTGCACTTACCATGGCCGCCGCTAGCAATTTGACCGCTAGTTGTCATCGTTGTCGCCGTCGCAGCACCACCGCCACCGCCTATAATGGGCGATGTTGAGTGTGCCAACAAATTTTTTGCTTCACTTATGAGTTCCGCAGAGGTTTTACGACGTGCTCCTGTCGCCAGTTTCTGCGACGTCCACTCTACATTGCGACTGCCATACATATAGGCGGTTCTGTCCAAGGGTTCCAATTTTCTGCTTTCGCTGCGTGAGCGTCTTTTATGCGTATTACTGGTTCGTGTGGTCATTTTGATGTTATTTTAATTTTTAACTTTTATTTTAGTTTATTTAAATTTGCATTTTTTATGAAAAAAAAAAACACTCTGTAGCAGTGAAAGTGAATTTTTTTATGTTAGTTCCTGTTGTCGTCCTTTCGTTGCTGCAGCCCAACAAACAATAATTCAAATGTGAATGAACAGGAAAAATTCTTTCGTTTGGCTTTTTCGTGCACCATGCCAACGTTGCATGCATTAAAAGCCTGGTGCGTTGGTGGCAGCACAATTCACAAGAATGCTCAAGGAACTAGAACAGTGGCGTTTTTAATATAGCTGAAATATTATTTTCAGCTTGACAATTTTATAACTTCCATCTGCTGGCAGAAGAATAAATAATCATATTTTCTATAATTCAATTATCGAATTAGATTTTTTTTTAATTTAGATTAAAATTTTTACTTGAAACTATAATTTTTAATTGAGATTTAATGTTTTTATTAAAAATTCGTTGTTTACTTTTTTCGAATTTTTATATTTTTGGGACATGATCCAAATATAATTTGTAAATAAACGTTTATAATTTATTATTCAAATGACTCTTTTTGCTTTGATTTGTACTATTTGAATTCATTTGGAATTTTTCGTATTGTGACATTGAATTCAAAAGCGTTAGTTTACAAATATGCCTTTTAAGGTCCTTTATTTGAAATTAAAATTTTTACTTAAATTCGAATTTTTACATAAAATTAAAATTTTTACTTGAAACCTGAATTTTGACCTTCAATTCGATTCTTTACTTGAAACTCGAATTTTTATTAAAATTCAAATTTTTACTTAAATTTATTTTTTTTCTAGAAATTCAAAATTTCATTTTCATTAAAAAAAATGGTATTTTTAAGACTTTCTGAAAGATCTTATAAAATACTACTATTGTTTAGTATTTATCCTCGTTCTTACATCAGCAGGCTGATCTTGTTCTTGCAGGGTCAGTCTTGTCCTTGTTCCAAGGGTTCTTGCAAATTTTAGAAACTTTGTTATAAGAGACGAATTTAGATACAATGAATTAGAGGAAAAATGAAAGCCTTACAAATTGTACAAATTCCCCTACGGAGAAACGAACTGGTACTAGACTAGGCACCTCTGGTTCCTCGGAGATAGTTAACAGGCCCTAGTTTTGTTTAGTACTGTTTTATTCTCTTAAATCCATAAGTAAACTAAATCAACATATTTTTAAGAAAAGGTTTAAGAAAATACCACGAAATTTTTATTTTCGTAAGCTGGAAGTAAGGGTTTTTTAAAATTGGGGTAGACATTATGAAAATCGTTAATGGGCGCGTGTCTGATTTTAGAGTCACAGACACGCACTATCACTGCACGACAGCAACTAGCACGCACGGAGATTTGCACGGACGAACTCAGATTTTCGGGCGTAACACGAAAAAAGCACGGCACGCGCCCATCTTTAGTAAGTACCAATGATATCAGTCACAAAACATGTATAATGACTACAAATTTTCTCCTTCCTTCATATCTTTGAACTAGAACAGTGACAAGTCCTCTTTTTACTAGTCATGTGACAGGTAATTTTAGAGTAATTGACGCCTTTTCCTGCAGAGTTAAGTTAAGCCATGCTAATTATAAAAAAAAAAAAACAAATACACTACTCATGTTCGTGCGCGTTTCTTGCAAGATTAGTTTTTTCTCTGCGTTTCTTGTTCTGGCATCGGATGGTCTATACTCCGTGAGTCAAAATATTAAAAAATACTTGGGACATGGCCTTGCCTTCAAACGTCGTACCAGACATTTGTTCACTGCAGATTGGAAAAAAACAGGGTAGAAAAATCGAAAGGTCCTTTCTGTGAGAGTATCAGCGAAAGGTCACGGATGTAAAAAATTTTTCCTTGCAGGAAAAATTTAAGGAATCATATGAACTGATCCCACGAGTCGAAAAGGGTCATTACCCAACTTAAGTCATGATTTGGTGGGATGTCTCTTACGATGGGGTCACTGACTTGCAGCTATGCGAAAAAGGGGTCAAAACATCGGCCAATGTTTACCAAGAAACCGTTTTGCCCAGGTAGGAATTTCCAGACTGCAACAAAAGTGCCAGGCTTGTTACAAGATTAACTACCAAGACTTGGAATATCGGGCCAGACACCAAGCTAGCACAATCTTTAGTCACATACTCTAGACAGGCCTTGATACATCAAGCTAGACACAAGCCTGGCACATTTGTCATTCCCAGATTTAAAACAAGCCTCGTTAGTTTAGATTAGACACAAGCCTGTGACAAGCGTCTCTCCCCGACTTTACACATGCCTTGTTACTTTTGGTTAGACACAAGCCTGGCACAATCGTCACTCACAGACTCCACACAGTCCTTGATATACCAAGCTAGGCACAGGACTGGCACATTTGTCATTCCCAGATTTCAAACACGTTTGTTAGTTTATGTTGGACACAAGCCTGGCACAATTTTTATTCTCGGACTCCACACATACCTCGGTAGTGGTTTCACATCTTCTACCATGGTAGCAGATGTAAAGCCACTTAACCATTCCTTAATTCAAAACCAGCCGTGAGCTTTCAAGCAAGATTCTGTTCCGGCCCATACGGATAAAACAACTCAGACCTGACTTTTCAATATTCCAGTATTAATTTGCTCTGAAGAATAGCTCACGGGCAGCCCTGATCTGAACCCACTCGATTACAAATTGTGGACAGTTTTACGGTACATGCACCCAGAAAAAAATTCCCTCAAATACCATTAAAATTGGTCAATGCGACAATTATTGATTTAATAGTATACAAAACGTAAATCTTTTCATATAAACTCAATGGCAATGTCATGGTATTTTCATGTATTTAATGGTATTTTCCGATTAAAATAATAATTTATCCTATTGACAATTTTTAATAGTAAAAAAGCTATTATTTATATAGTATTTTTTTCTGGGTGTGGTTTGCCACAAAAGATACCTTAACATTCATGCCCTGAAGACAACTTTGATGCGAGGTAGGGCCCCTTTTACAACGCACGAGGTGCGTGAGGCTACTGATGATTGGCCAGTGCGACTTATAGAGTGCGTGATCAGGTGGCCTTTGATAGGGATGTCGTATTATGATCAAGGTCGAATGTGAAATAAGACTAACGTTAACCAATTTCCAATCGGGTTGCCAAAAATGCAATTCAAATCACAAATTATAATGATTAAAAGACCTTAATATTTCGTACTGAATTAAACCGCGAATTTTAAGATGAATACTAAAAACTTAAAATTTTTCTCAGTTTATATATATAGGGTTTTTTAACAGGGACGCTACAAAAGTAGAGCGACAGGGACAGCAAACGACGCCATATTTCTTGCCGCTCTTTTGACATTTCTCTTCAGTAAGGTTTGCCATTTCATGATGGAAAGATATACGAACTCGAATTTCGGTAGTAAATTTTAATAATTTCGACTCGTTGTTGGTTCGTATATCTTTCCATAATGAAATGGCAAACCTTACTGAAGAGAAATGTCAAAAGAGCGGCAAGAAATATGGCGTCGTTTGCTGTCCCTGTCGCTCTACTTTTGTAGCGTCCCTGTTGAAAAACCCTTGAAAAAAAAAACTTTTGTAGCGCTCTTATTGAAAAACCTTTTATAACACGCCACTGTCAGCAGCTAACCTAGCATTTATTCCGTGTTACCACTTTTCATGCAAACACCTTAAAAAAATCAATACAATCAGACGACACTCCATTACTATAAAAACAACCACTTGCCGTCGCCGCGTGCCTGCCATTTGAATATCCTTATTGTGTTTTGAGAGGAATTTTAGCCCTTAAGCATTTGAGCCAAGTTAGTGAGTGATAGTATAAAAGTAGTAGTAGTTCTTTGTATTACTCTTGGTTGCATGTTCAACTATATTATTCATCGTCGGTTTTTCTTTTGAATTGGTTGATTGTTACCTTACTCAATTCGATGTTGAGCTTTTTCTTCTTCTTCTTTTATATTCCTTATTCGCAAATTGAAAAAAGACAATTGGACTTAAATTGAAAATTTATTAACTATTCACGGATTAATTTACTTAATTGTTGTTTTGAAACTTGCAGTCATTCAATACAGTCGTTTGATATTTTTTACGTCGCGCATAATTGAAAAGTGTTTTGTGGTTGATTTATATTGTTTCGCTAGCCATGCGACTGATAACATCATCTGTTTTATTATCGTCATCATCATCATTGGCAACAACAACGTCGTCTGTCATGCACAGCGATATTTTTCGTTTAATGCAGGAGGAAAACAAGTGAGCGACAGACTACTATAAAAAAAATTACATTCAAATTTATAACATTAAAATTTTGCATTTATTTTGTGTACTCCCTAATGGTTCAGGGTGTGGGTGGGTGGTTGGTTGGTTTAATGCCTTTTAATAGGCAACCGTATATAGGCTATGTCGTTTTTTTAATCAGCTGTTATTTTCATCTATATTTAATTTTTTAATTCTTTATAATTCTAGAAACCATTTGCTACCTTGTTTTCTAAATAACACTGTACCACTCTTAAAAATTTATAGTTTATAGTTGGAAAAGAGTCTAAAATTTTAATTATGAATTCAAAGTGATTTTTGCTGTATAATAAATCAGGGATCTTATTCAATACTATTCGATTGTAAGCAAGTATTGAAATTCAAATAAATAATGTTTTCGATTTCAGTTTTTTTCCTTTGTCTCAATATTAAGTGTTATACGTTACTTGGTTCCAAGTTTGAAAAAATCGAATTACTTTATTCAAACACGGAACTTAAAATCAAATACATAAAAGTTTTCCTATACACATTTTGTGACAGACTCAAGACAATTTAAAATTATACAAGGTGGACCGAAAGAACTGCAATTTTTCAAAACGCTGTTTTTGTTTTATTTAAATTTTATTGAATCTTAGGTAAAATATGTTTGTAAACAATTCAATTTTTCAAATTTATTTTTATATTTCGATATGGCCGTCTTTATCATTTACTATAGCTCGTGAGTTCGTCAATAATCGAGTTACACGCTGCTTGAATGTGATTCAGCGGAATATACATCCATTCCCGAAGAAAAGCTTTCTTGAAATCATCAACACTTTGGTATTTTTAGTGCTAACTTTGGAGATCAAAATGCGCAATACCGAGAAATCTAGCGAATTTGCATCCGGGGACAGTGTTGGTGTAAACGAAATGAAATGTCGAACGTTTTATTACATCAGCTGTTACTGTCGCCCAAACCATCACTAACTGTAGTGATTGGCTTCTTTCTGGTGAAGAAACGAATATCAAAATTTTTCATATCGTCACTATCATGCCAAAGAGGCGAATGTGCAATTTTTGCGTTTTCTTACATTTTCGAATGTAGTTTTTCCTTAAGTATACTGTGCCAAAATCGCGTGTCGTTTTGTTCGTTATTTCTAGCTACAAGAGACAAAACCAGAAGTGCGAATTTGAAAAATTGAAAATCTTCTCATGCCAAATGGGCGAATCTTTTCATTTTTTCGCTATAACTTTTTATTGCTACCAGATAAAATAGCGATGTAAAGGCATTTATTGTTTTTTTTTTATAAAGCACCTATCGAACTGCATCATTAATTATTTTTTTTTTTAATTTTCATAACATTTTTTCCTGCAAATAACAAATGGCAAAATATTTTTAACTAATGATGCATCTTGATAGGTGCTTTGAAATCAAAAAAAGTTATGGCGAAAAAACGAAAAGATTCGCCCTTTTAACATGACAAGATTTTCAATTTTTCCAATTTCTTCGTTTTTTTTGCTATAACTTTTTATTGGCGCAAGATTAAATAGTGGTGTTAATGTATTAATGGTTTCTTTTTAAAGCACCTATCAAATGGCATCATTATTTAAAAATATTTTGCCAAACATTTTTTTCCTGCAAATAACAAATGACAATTAATGTTTGGCAAAATATTTTTAAATAATGATGCCAATATATAGGTGTCTTAAAAACAAGCAATTAATGCCTTTACATTACTATTTTATCTTGCGCTAATAAAAAGTTATAGACTAATAACAAAAACATTTGCGTTTAGGGCAGGATATAGCCTCAAAAAATCCGTATTTATAATTCAGTAAGTTGTCCAAATCCAAAGATATTTTATATACGTTATAATAATTGATACAAAAACCACAATAACAGACAAAATTGAAAAAAATCTAAATTTTACTAATTTTTCAAGCACTTCAAACTTAAAAATTTGATTTCTCAAAATTTTTAAAAAATGCACATTCGCCCCTTTGGCATGACTGTGACGATATGACCTCTGTGTTAGGTATCATTTAGTTTCTTTCTTTAATGGGAAAATATATACCATCAGAGAAAATGGTTTTCGGTAATGGATCTCTTTCGTACAAGCGTAACAGCTCCTTCGTTCTATCGAGCCTAACTTTTTTTTGGCATCTTTTAGATTCTGTCCTTTTTAAGTTCGTTTTCAATATTCATTGCATGGTTGTTTTCGATATGTGCATTTCGTTCAATTCAACTAGAATTTTTCAGAACTGCCCGTTATAACATGCTATATTTTGAAACACGAAAGATAAATTCACATTGAGGGTGTACGAGGGTTAAAAACAGTCACTTGTGATTGCGCTATCACACTAAACGTTTTAATTCCATCACGAATAAAAAAATCATAGAACTGAGAAAGAAACACGCTTATAACAATAAAATCAGCTGTCATTAGGCTAAATATGGACGCTGTATAACTAGTTTCTTCGAAAGATATTAAGCAGTCAAATGCGAAGTTTGTATTTAAAGCTGTCTATTTTCTGTTAGTTTCCAAAATCATTGGTTGATGTACATTTTTCCGAAAGCCAATTACTCGAAAGCCATATGCCCGAATAAACGTTTGCCCGAATAGACTTTTGCCCGAATAGACGTTTGCACGAATGGATGTTTGCCAGAATAGGCGTTTGCCCGAAGGGACATTTTTCCGAATGATAATACCCCGAAAGGACACTGCTCGAAACGCATTTGCCTGAATAGACGTTTGCCCGAAAGTCATTTGCTCGAATGGACGATAGCCCGAATAGATGTTTGCCCGAATAGTGGGCAGAATGTGAGAAATACCGAAATAATACTGGGCTTCTTTAGAATGGTAATGGTATCATTTGCAGTAGTTCATGACCCCCAAAAGAGATACAATAACCGATTTTTGACTAAACATTTTTTTTATTGCGGATATCGATAGCTGGCTTTTGTGGAAGTTTAATGGCACTCCCTTTTGGTGGTCATGGATCACTATCGTACCATAAACTTCTAAAGAAGCACGGTATTTTTTTTACTATCTGCCCACTATTGATCAACTTTCGGCCAAACATACATTCGGCTAATCTATCATTCCGGCAAACGTCCATTCGGGCAAATGGGTTTCAGACAAACGTCCATTCACCCGAACATCCATTCGGGGAAATGGTTTTTGGGTAAAAGTCGATTCTGCCAAATGGCTTTCGGTCAAACGTATAAACGGCTTCGAGCAAATGGCTTTCAATGAACCGTCTAGGTTTAAGTAAACGGTATTTCACGGATGTATTTTACTTAAAAGTAAAATACATCCGTTTATGTATGTTAGTTTTATGAGAGGTATTTGAAAATAAGTATTCGGGTCACAATCTACCGATCATGCTCATTTTCAATACCAGACAGCGCAGGTATATAAGTAATGTAACACCGGAGTTTCATTGTTCTAGCTCTTCCCGTTGTGCTATAATAGTGATTTCAACATAAAGACAGACAAACAGAAAAGCAGATCGTTTCAAGATAACAAATTGATTTTTTTTTTCGTGAAATGAAAACCTTGGTTACCTCGAGATTAGTTTATAATTATTACTAATAAAATGTCCCATGTGACTTAACATTTCGAAATGTTTAATTTATAACTAAAATAAGACTTGTATAGATAAATTGGGAATTTGATAATTTGGATAAAACATAAAAAAAACATAATAAAACATAACAAAATTTGAATTTTATTGTACAGTGTAATTGTCACATTGCAAACGCTATAACACGAAATGGGGCGGTTGCTGTGGGCAGATAATCATTGACCGAATGTAGGCTTCAATATGCATGCACGGAAAATAGAATGCAAATTAAGTTAGCTACGACAATTATGTATGCTTTATATGGATTGTTTATTTATGGACAAACAAGCAATTTCATGATTTTGCCGAACAATTATAGTACGGCAAACATATCAATCATTAATAAGCATATGTATTATTATCTCTTGTAGGTCGGCGATTTTAAGCGAGGTGCAGAAACAGGGCAGCACAAAGTTACCATCAAATAAATCTGTTTTAGTATTAGGCGATAATGCCACCGGCAAGACGACGCTCATTGCCAAACTGCAGGGTGTCGAGGATCCAAAGAAGGGTTCTGGCCTCGAGTACGCATACATCGATGTCAAGGATGAGTACAGAGATGGTATGTGTTGCAAAACAATGAATGTGCTTCAAAAATAAACCAATTTTCTTTTGTAGATATGACACGCCTGGGTGTTTGGGTTTTAGACGGCGATCCAGGTCACACAAATCTGTTGCGCTATGCGCTCAACGAGCACAACTATGCACACACGCTTATAATACTCACAGTATCGATGACCACGCCCTGGGGTTGGCTCGAACAGCTTAATCACTGGATTAAAGTGCTGTCCAATCATATCGAAACTTTGAAATTGGAACCGGCCGAGAAGCAGGAGGCACGTCAACATTTGATTACAACGTGGCAAAGCTATTGCGAGGTTGGCGATGATTTGGATCCAGGTTCGCCAGTTAAACGCACGATGCGAAATAACTCGATCGACGATGATGATTTGTTGCCGCTCACAGAGGGCGCGTTAACCACAAATTTGGGTTTAGATATTGTCGTTGTGGTCACAAAGGTATTGAAATACATTTCAGTTTTAAATAGAAATTATTTTATATTAATTTACATCGCTTTAGACGGACTACATGACGACACTGGAGAAAGAGTACGATTATAGAGATGAACATTTCGATTTTATTCAGCAGTGGATACGTCGATTTTGTCTGCAGCATGGCACATCACTTTTTTACACAAGCGTTAAAGAAGACAAGAACTGTGATCTCCTCTATAAATATCTGACACATCGAATTTATGGTCTACCATTCCGAACGCCTGCGCTAGTGGTCGAGAAGGATGCTGTGTTGATGTAAGTGATTCATTTTTTATTAATTTTATTTCTTTTTATTGTTCATATTTTCGTTGATATGATAAAATTAAATATATTTTCAAAAACACTATTAATCCGGAGCGTAACATAGGTTATATATGGGCTGAATTGAACAACGAGGCGTTTTACTTTATGTAAAATCTGAGCTTTTAAACCATATAATTCGCCATTTGAAACAGATACAAATATCATACAAAAAAAAAAATGAAAAAATAAAAATAAAAACAAAAACAAAATATAAAATAAGAATAAAAATAAAAACAACTTATAAAAGCAAAAACACAAAATCATAAGAAAAATACTGTAAAAAAAACAAAATCATAAACAAAAGTTAAAGTAAAAACACACAAAAAGCAAAAAAAATAAAAAAAAGTAAAATAAAGTTAAAAGCAAAACAAAGTCAAACGTAAACGTAAAAACAAAAGCAAAAATACAAATGAAAGTAAAATCTTAATAAAAAAAAACACAAAATCAAAAGAAAAATTAAAAAAACAAAACTCAAAAGATAATCTAAAATCTCAAAAACACCAAAAAAAAAAACAAACGCAAGAAAATTAAAAGCAAAAACAAAAAATCAAATCATAATAGCAAACATAAAATTAAAAAAAAAGGAAAAATAAACAAATATAAAAATCCAAAAAAAAAAAAAAATTCACAAAGAATTCCAAAAATTAAAAATAACACAATAGCAAAACACATAACATTAAAAGCAAATGTAAAACATAATAGAAAAAATAAAACCAAAAACACAAAAAATAAGCAAATTTATAAAATCCAAAAACCAAAAAAATAACAAATAATTTTAAAAATAACTAAATACAAAAAATAAAAGCAAAACTACTAAAATTATAAACAAATGAAAACATAATAACAAACATAAAATCAACAACAAAAAAAAAACAAATGCAATAAAAAAAAAGTTAATGAAAAATAAAAAATCAAAAACACAAACTCAATAAAAATTATCACAAAAAAAAAAATTAAATAAAAGCAAAAATAATAAGAAAACACAAAATTTATTATAACATCAAATCAAAAAAAAAATAAAAAAAAAAAATAAAAGTAAAAAAAAAACCAGAACAAAAATTAAAACGAAAAATTAAACAGAATTCCAAAGAACTGCAACCAAAACACAATAGCAAATATAAATTCAAAACACGTCAATCAAATGAAAAACAGAAATTCAAACGGATAAAATAAACACTGGATCATTCCACGTCAGGTGTCTTCCGATTTTGATGATGAATTTCGTGAAGAGATTTTCACAACTAAATCAAAGTGCAAAAATATATTTCTGAAACCCTTGGATTAAGATAATAATTTCTATGGAGTGGAGCATCTATCACAGTTTTTGAACTATCTAGTTTTAAAGTTCAATTTCGATTTTTTCCATACGCAATTGGTTCGCTGCCACACTATTTGTGATTTTAAATTGTAGCGCTCTTATTGAAAAACCCTTTATTAAAACAATTTATTGATGTTTTCATGAATTATAAATTTAGTGCATACATTTAGTGGATATTATCTCGTTGGTTCATTCGTGAATTGATTATATATTTATTTGTTATAAATTTCTTTAAATTTAAACTGTTGTTTTTCTGTTCCTTTTGCAGTCCTGCAGGTTGGGATAATCTAAAGAAAATTAGTATTTTATACGAAAACATGAATTCATGCAAAGCCGAGGACTACTATACGGATATAATTTCAGCGCCACCATCGAGAAAAGTAATTTGCAACTATTTTAATTTTATTATTTTGGCAAAATATTAATATTTTTTCAATTGCCGCAGGCTGTGTCGAATCGCGAGGCTGAAATACAAACTGAAGACGAGCAGACCTTTCTGGTGCGACAGCAAGAAATTCTTAAGCAAGGCGGTCAAGTGCGTGGCGAATCGCCATTGCGTTCGCAGGGCGGCAATAAGACGGTGCCACGCACGCCCGGCTCTGCTGGACAAAGTTCGCCTAAAAAGGTGCGAATTTATTTCTGATAAATAAAGGGTTTTTCAACAGGGACGCTACAAAAGTAGAGCGACAGGGACAGCCGCTCTTTTGACATTTCTCTTCAGTAAGGTTTGCCATTTCATGATGGAAAGATATACGAATTCGAATTTCGGTAGTAAATTTTAATAATTTCGACTCGTTGGCTCGTATATCTTTTCATCATGAAATGGCAAACCTTACTGAAGAGAAATGTGCAAAGAGCGGCAAGAAATATGTCGTCGTTTGCTGTCCCTGTCGCTCTACTTTTGTAGCGTCCCTGTGGAAAAACCCTTTTGTAGCGCTCTTATTGAAAAACCCTATATTTAATACATAATATTTTTACATTTAATATTTTTATTTGGTATTTTAATTTTAATATTTTTATTTGATCTTTATATTTAATATTTTTATATCATAATTATTTTTTAAATTGAAATAACATGTAACATTTTGCAGATGGACCCCAAACTTAATCCCGCTACACCCGGCGGCGAAGGCGTGCTCGCCAATTTCTTCAATTCGCTGTTGCACAAAAAGTCCGGCTCGCCCGCAACACCACCCGGTGCCATGAGCTCGCCACGCACCGCCAATGGCAACGATGCCAGCGGCCTGATGACGCCCGACAAGCTGGCTGTGCGCACAGATGCTGCCGCCGAATTGGATCGTTTGGCAAGAAGTGTTAAAAAGGAAATGGATTTCTCGCAAAGTGAATGTTAAAGCGATGTCCTGGTCGCAGTAGTAATTGCAGCAGTAGTAGTTAGTAGTACTAGTTATGAACGAACGAACGCAAGTCTGCCAACACTTTGCAGCACTCCTCCCCCCCCCAAATTCATTTTCCAACTACACAACTGAATGGCTTAGTAAAGTAGAGAGATTAGTTTAAAGTAAAAGGCTTACAAAAACATTAAAAAAAAAACAAAAAATTCATCATCGTAGTATTTAGTAGCGGGTTTTGTAATTTTCATAATTTGCGGGCGCGCTGCTCGCTTTAGTAGTTATGTCAAAAAAAGGAAACAAAATCTGCTTTTCGAGCTGATTTAATTTCCTAAATTAATCGATACTTAGAACACTTCCATGGTTAAGCTTTTGTTTAGTTTGCTCAAAGTTGAAATAATTTAAATAATTAATTATACTTCTTTATTTTTATTTCTTTTAATTAAATAATGTAAATTTATAATTTTTATAATAACAATTTAATTTGTTCTGTCCATAAATAATAATAATAAAACAAAACAAAATGTGCATGATGAGCGCTAAAACAGAAAGAACCCAATACGCGTTAAGAAAAACATTTTAAACAGTTGGTGATTTTTTTAAATTGAAATGCAACATTTTTAAATTGAAATGCAATATTTTTAAATTTAAATACAACATTTTAAATACAAATTATGCGCATTTATATAAATGACTTTTGAAGCAGTAGTTACTTCTATTAGGCTTTTTATAAAATTCTTCCAAGTATTGTGAAAAGTGTAGCGCCTAAAAACAGCTGCTATTTTTAATGCCAGCATGTAAATATTTTAAATTTCTGTTTAAATGCTGTTTTCAAAATTTTTACTCGAATTTTAAAACTTATTTTAGCAATGGTTTAAATTTGTTTGAATTATATAAAATTCGTTTATTTATTATGGGAGGTATTAATAGAAGAAAATGCTTAAATGTTTCTCAACTCCAACAAAGTTATGAGCATTGAAGCATCAAAGAACTATTTTAGATAATTATTTATATCTCTGTAGCCAATTAACATTTTTTAATGAAGTTAATGGTTTATATAAGCTTTATGATCACGGATTCAAATAAAAATAACAATTTTACTTTGAAAAAGTTAAAAATGTTATTCAAATCACTGTTACGTATACGTCGCATCATTTAAAAAAATCGGAAATTGAAATTTAATACTTGATAGTTCAGAAACCATGGGAGACTCCATCGAAATTATATTTTTAATCGACGGGGAAAACTCTAGGGTTTCAAAAAAAAAAATTTTGGATTTTTAAAATGGTGGGGCGTTTACGTAACAGTGATTTGAAAAATATATTTAACTTTTTCTAAGTTAAATGTATTTTATTTTTTTAAATTGTTGTTTTTATTGGAATGCGATTATAAAGCTTATATAAACCATTAGTTTCATTAAAATATGTTAATTAGTTACAGAGATATAATAATAAATTGTCTAAAAGTCTCTCGTATCGAAATACAGAAAGTGTGCATTATATTTCTAATAATTTGCAATTGTTGTGATGGAAAATATGTTAAAACTGTTTAAAATTTTAAAGTCTTTCAAATGGAATATCAATATTTGGCATATAACAATTAAATTTTATAATATCTATTGTCGTTTTAAGAAGTTAAACTCGCCAAATATATTTTTATCAAAATCTTAAATTTCGAGTCGAGTATTAAAAAAAAAACAATTGTGGAATGTTTAAAGTTAAAATGACTTTTGATAGTTTAAGATTTTATCAACATTTTGTGCAAATATTGCGCACATCGATTAGAAATTGGCAAATATACAAATTAAATGAATTATGGTCGTATGAATTAAGCCGGAAATATGCCCGAAATTTTCCAGACAAATGACAAAATTTTGTCTCGGGATATTCACGAACTATTTTATAAACGAAACAGACAGCATGTGATACAAACTCCGCCTTTTCTGCTTGAAATCTTACAAAAAAAATGTTTCTGAACTGCCTCAATCCTGCCAATTATTATGTCTGGGGGTTTTCCGTTCATACGCAAAATATGACTGCTTTCTACAACATTTAATAAATCACAAAATCTTGCATTTATCAGTGTTTGTTTTCCGAAAATATGCCCAAAAAATCTTAATGAAAAATGCCAAAGATTTTGTCTCGGGAATCTGCCATCTGCTGTTTTGTTTTATGACAGACAACAGATAGGTTTGTCGGAAATCTGTTGATTTTCTGTTTGAAAGCAGCTATATATGTCCGCCTGTTATCTGAACTAGAGAACATTTTATGCAGACTCAAGACCGGTTTATACACTTTTTATCGGACAAATTTCAAGCAAGCAAAGGCGGAGTTTGTATCAAAAACAGGATATTTTCTGCTCGTATCTAAAATATACACGGAATCTGTCTTTTAATTTCTAGAAAATTCTCAAAACTTCTCTAAGTAATTCAGAAAAATGCTACATTTTTGTCTCGGGTGCCGTATATTTTGTCTGTGGTAGTATAAAAATGTATTTGCTGAGTTTAATGCTTCAATGACATTATAAAAACTACCCTAGACAAAATTTTCGGCATGGTCGAGGCAGTTTACAAACATTTTTTCCACATATTTCAAACAGACAAAGCGGATTCTAGTATTACAAGCAGAACTGTTTTCTGCGTCTGACCCATAAAATGCCGTGAATCTGCCAATAAAATTCCAAAAATTTTACAATCTGGCCGAAACAAAATTTCTGTAATTTTGTTGGAATATTTAAGGAATATTTTCTGCAAACACACAGGTAATTGAACATTTTTGGGATGCCTATGACAGCTTATCAAATCCTGTGGAAATTTAAAGGCGGATTACTAAAATCAAATGTGACATATCGTCGGTGATACTGCAAACCGCCTAACTGCATGTAAAATAACGCCTAATTCTGTGTTATAATCGGGTTTTTAATGATATGTTCATCGGATAAAGTTATGACATACTTAATTTTGTATGAAGTAAGTGCAGAATTGAGACTGAAAATAGTTTAGCTGCTTCTGTAAAATTCATTTTGTAAGTGGCATTCGAAAAATGTAGATAGGCGGTTTTGCAGTATCACCGACGATTTTGTAAACCGCGCTAAATTTAAGTGTTAAAATTGTAATATTTTTCATACTTTTTTGATAATTTTAAATTAATTCAAAATTGAATGGAAGAAATATGTCTCAATTGCAATAGAGATTTATGCCAAATTCAATGACACAACATTTTACAAATGATTATTTTTACTGATATTATCGATGATATACTATAGTAACATCGAATAAATTTTTTAAGGGCGAATTTACACGATAGAGAAAATAGCTAGAGATAGAGCAACAAGTCTCATAGAGTTGTGTAAACACTACATAGAGCTCCAAGGTATGGAGCTCTACGATAGATTTTTTCTCTATCTCTAGCTTATTTCTCTATCGTGTATTCGAGCCTTAAAAAAACTAGCTAAAGCGACAGTTGACGCAAAAAAAAAAAGAAAAATATAAAAGTGTGACACACACACGACGAATTTGTGAAACGTTGTATGGTGGGCGTGTGAGCAAACTGCAAAAATTAAACAATACAACAAAAAAAAACCATAAATACTAATTAACTTTAAATTGTAGGTAAACTAAACGCTAAAGCGCAAATGTGTGCAAACAAAATTTAAATTAAATTTTAATAATAAAAATAAAAAATCTTATATTCTACAAAATAAAAACTTAAAAAAAAAACATATAACAAAAGTGCACATAAAACGCAACATTATTAGTATTTTTTAAATTATTTTTTTTTTACTTAAATTTCGTATTTTTGTAATTATTTTAAAATATATATATAATTTAAACTCAAATTTTTTGCTGCAAAAAAAAACATCTAATTTCTTTACAAACTGATAACTAAAAGAAGCCTTAAAATTTATTAAATGAAGCTAATTATTATAATATTGTTCTTGTGTAATCAAAATAAGTTTAAAGCATTAACGTAATAATAAAATATGAACAAAAAAAAAAACAAAATATATTGAAAAATCTTACAAGAACTTTGTAGTAATTTATTTAAAGCCACGCGCCCTTTATATAGATAGTCCTCATGCTACATATACTAATTATGAGTTTTATGTAATAAAATCAAACACACACACACATGCATATATTATATACCAACTGTGTTATATATAGGAGCAACAAAACTATATATTTATATTGCAGTAAAAAGTATAACTTAAATGTAAAACTAAAAAAAATATATCTTAAAATATCTAATAAAAAAACGAAAAAAGTAAATTAAATAAAAAAAAACAGTTTAACTTATTTAAAAAAAAGAAAACATAAAATATGCTTACAGTAACTATACTAATATAAAACAACAACTATAAAAGTAAACCAACAAAATGCTCTTTCTCAAAAAAAAAACTAATTATTATTTGAAAATAAAAAATATAAATAATAAAAATATAAACAAAAACCAAATTCATCTATTTTCTACTTCGCCTGCTCTGATATTTAGCTATTCGAGTTTTCAATGGTTTTAAATTCACTTTTATTGGATCCTTAAGTTCACATTAAAAACGTTTTATATTAAAAAAATATTTATAAATTTAATATTTTTTTTTTATTTATGTTTAAGGAGAACATTTGTTTTTTTTTTACTCTATCTGTTTAAAAATTGTCAAAATTATATTTTTCCTTATGAGTACTCAACGTTAGCTTTCACCTTGCCGAATTTCAATCAATTCGGCTGATACATAAATTTTAATTAAATCAATAAATCAAATAACATAACAAGCTTTTTGTGTTCTTAAATAATGTGCGTGTCTCTTTTTAAAAATCACCGCTTTTATTTTTTACGTTATCAGCGTGGCTTTAGCATTATCCGATCCAAATTTCATGTAAATCGGTTGAACCGTTTAGTTTCTATAAATAAATCAAAATATGCTAACACAGCTCTGTCGCAGTCGTTGTCCGCTGCCGCCACTTTTTTTTCAGTCGAAATTATGAAAATCGCTGAAATCGCCAAAATACCAGGCGCCCATGATCAGCAGCAAGATGCCGTCGAAATTTTTCGATTCCGACTGCGCAGTCGGCAGAAATCGGCTCAGCCGATTTTTCTGAAATACCAGGCGCCCAGAATTCGCAGCAGGTGGCTGCCGCTGATGAGAGTGGGTGTCCCCGCTAAACATTTTTCGCGGTTCGGGTATCGGCTAAGTAAACAAGTGACAGGGTGGTTCAAAAATAATAAATTCTTTTACGTATCCCTAAAAGTATGCAATTTTCGTATACAGGGTGATTTGGGTCAAAAATAAATAAAACTAAATGAAATTTTTACAATTTTCGTCGTTTTTATTAAAAAAATTTAATATATAATGAAAAAATGTTTTTTTTTTTATAAAAAAAAATCATAATTAATACAAACTGCTGCGCATTGAATACGATATTTTATAAATCTTTTACATTACATTTTCATATATAAAATATATATTTTTAAGTAATTACATAGAAAAAATATTTAAAAATGGTAAAAAATTAAATAGAATATTTTATTTAATAAAAATAAAAATTAAAAAATACCAATATATAAAATAAATATAGAATAAAAATAAATAGAATAAAGAAAAATTCTGTAAATCATTTTCGAACGGAATTCAAATATTTGACAAAAGAAAGAATTGAAATTCGTTTCAAATACTTTAAAAAGTTTAAGAGCCTCTTTATAAAATATTATGTAAATCATTTTCGCACGGAATTCAAATATTTGAGAAAAAAAAGAATTGAATTTTATTTCAAAGACTTTTAACAGTTTAAGGACCTCTTTATGTATTCCGAACGAACGAAAAAATGAACGAATGACTTAAAAATGACGTCAATACTATTTGAATTACATGATTTTTGCCATTAAAAAAATTCACAACAGGTTTTTTTTTTGTCATTTTTGAGGTCACTTTCACCTAATAGCATTTCGTAACGAAATACAGAAAAGGGGAATAAATCAGAATAAAAAAAAATCAAATTCATTTTATTAGATTTAGAGCAGATATTGGAATAAAACGAAATATTAAAAAATATGAAATAAAAAATATTTTTTATTTTTTTTTAATGTGAACTTTATACCGCCCCACGTTTCATTTTAAATCTTACAAAAAATTCACTTTAAAACGTTTATATTAAAAAATATTTTTTATTTCATATTTTTTGATGGTACGTTCAACAGTTTTGGAGGTACAGCGCACCAAAAGCTTAAATTGGAAATTTTCACTTGAACAAAAATAAAGTTTTGAATTTTTTTTTTGTTAATTTTAATTATTTTTAAAATACTTTTAAAATATTTATTAGAATCGGACTCAATTTAAAGTTTTTCGCTTTTCGCCGTAAGCAAAAAATCAAGTGTATGGCCCATGTTTTATTTTAAAAAATGACGTAAAAATTAAATCGCCCAAATCAAAGTATTGAGTATGTGGATTTATTAATTAGGACAACAGCTGCTGAAATTTCATTTATTTCCACCAGAAAACGTAACTTTGATCTGCTTCGACAGGGTCAAAAGTGAAACTTGCAATTTTTGCAAAAACTGGTGCACCCACTTACACGATTCCAAATCTGAATTTATTTTTCAGATCTGTCAATCTTAGCGGCCCCTACACCAATTTATATTATTTTAATAATATGTTTTAGGTGCCACTTGTATGGAATAATTGCAGTATATAATAATGTATGGAATCGTGAGGAAATTACTTTTCATTTGAGTACCCATATGTACTTGTAAGTGGGTACATCAGTTTTTGATTTTTCAAGGTCACCACAGGTCCGAGCGGCGCTTCTTTTTTTTAATTGTGTTTTTTTTGCGAAAAAAAAGCGCGACATTTTTTTTGTTTGTTTTTAATTTCACTTTGGCCGGTAAAGTGAACTTTAGCCGACATCAGTTCCAATTACTGTTTTAATCCCCAATATACCCAATATACACATTTTAAATTGGCTTCACGTTGAACACAACCGCTATTTATTTTTGTTGCTCAGGAAGAAGTGATTTGTCTGCTTCAAAGTCCAAGACCAAACTGGGCCACAAAACAATCGACAATTTATATTTAAGAACTGTACTAAGTCAATCAAATGTTTTGCATTATAAGGTATGTGATAAAATATATCGTTAAATACACTTTTGTTTAAAGTATTTTTTTGTGTTAACCACTTACAACATTTAACACTTGTAGACGTCGGCTGTCAACAACAGCTGATCGCCTATTGACGCCGGAAAATCGCAACAGATGTCTCGCGTGTATGCAAGCAGCGCCACCTATTGGTGCCAAACTGAAACAGTCGGATGCTGAGAAAAAATTCGCATCGGTTTTGATACCGATCTGTTTGAATACGCACGGTGAAGCATCTATACTTTACACCAGAAGATCTGGAAATTTGAGTCGGCATGTGAGGCAAATATCGTTTCCAGGTAAAGTTTATTTGTTCAAGATTTCCGTTTACATTTCCGAAATGTGTAGTTGCACTTGGAAAAATTAAACCTGTAAAATTGATAAAATTTCAATAGAAAATCTTAAATTTCAATAATAGAAATATTATTAGAATAATATAAAAACTATTAGTATTAAAGGACTACATTTTAAATATAAATGTACATTGATACGTATTATTAATTTCATAGTATAGTTGTGTTAGGTAGCATATTTATATTATTAGTAAATATTAGGGCTGTGCGATTAATCAAAATATTTATAAATAAGAATCCTAATTAATTGATTAATCAATTAATCAGAATTTTGATTAATTGAAAATTAAATAATTTTATTCAACAACACTTGAACATTTTTTTTGTAAACTTAAATAAAGTAAAAATTTATTTTTAAAATAAATAATTAGAAAAATAAAATAAAGTGTTTTATATGTTCAAAGACCATATAGTAAAATATTTTTTAAATATTTAGCTAAAAAGAAAAAATTAATCAGAAATTCGATTAATCAAAATGCAGATTAATCAATTAATCACAATTCTGATTAATCACAATCCTGAATAATTGATTTATCAAGATTCTGATTAATCGAAAATCTTGATTAATCAATTAATAGGTAATTTGACTAATCAAGCAATTTGATTAATTGATTAATCGTACAGCCTTAGTAAATATATTGAAAAATTTAAACAATAAGAATACAATATTGATATAATTGGTGAAAAACTATAACGTATTTCTTTTATAGTATGTACCATAAAATCCATAGTTATTAATACCTACATTGTGTATTTATCATTTACAACGATTATTTTAGGTGGCATAAAGGATCCAACCGACGTGGACTTTATTGATTGTGCGCTGCGCGAAACTGAGGAAGAAATTGGTCTGTCACGTGAACGAATCGATGTTTGGGGTATGGGTTCCCTATTGACACCGCCATACACAGCAGCCATAATGCCAGTGCTGGGTATAATTAATAACTTTGATCTAAGTGAATTAAAATTGAATCACATGGAAGTCGAAGAGGCTTTTACCATATCAATTACAAAATTAATCGCACCGGGTACCTTTCATCACACACAATTCAAGAGCGGTTACAGCGGACCAGTGTATTTGGTTGGACGAAATAGAATTTGGGGTATAACTGGATACTTGACACACAATTTTTTGAATTGTTTTGTACCAAAAGAATTGCGTGAAGTTAAACATCGCATAAAATATGTTAAACCGTTTAAACATCATTGATTTTCGAGTGTTTTACGTTAAGTATACAAGTTAAAAAGGCTATGTGTTGTATGTGGAGGTTATTTACAAAAGAAAAAACTTGTTATTTTTATGATTTAAATATTTTAGATTTAAAAAACAATAAAGAAAAAGACAATTCATAAAAATAAATGTCATTTAATTTATTTTGTAGTCAAACTATTAAATAGTTTCGTCTTTAATTTAAACTCCACATATAATTAACACAATACACAGTGCAATATTGAATACCTCATTTCAAAACATACTAAATAAGCATGTAGTATTGTTCTCGATATCAAGTGATTTGAATTCATTCAATCAATTGTAATTTCTGAATAATTTTGTATACCTAATTTTGAAATGCAAACAAAATTTAGGTTTAGTTCATTTTTAACATGAAAGCTGAAAAAAAATCCAATAAAATTTCGAAATGATTGCAGAGTGGCTAAATTTCAATTCACTTGATTTACAGAAAATGCTCGATAAAAAATTTGTCAATGTATTAAATATGTTAAAAATTTTTGCATAAATATAATTATATTTTTAATGACAAATTTTCAAGATTTTTGTGTTAATACTTATACGTAGACTTACTTAGCGTCGGTGGCTCGTTTGGTTAGTGCGTTGGACTACGAGTCAAAAAGTCGCAGGTGCAGTGTACTACTAGCCAAAGGTTTCGGGTTCAATCCCTTTGATTGTCAACATCTTTTTCATAGAAAACATTTTTCTATGCGACGCTACATCTAGAAAGTCAATGCAAACCAACGAGAGAGTGGATTCTGTAGGTCCCGCCACTTTCAGTACAAATATAACACGCACAGCTCAAATTGTCTCAAATTTCTTGCCGCACTTTTGACATTTCTCTTCAGTAAGGTTTGCCATTTCATGATGGGAGGATATACGAGCCAACAACGAGTCGAAATTATTAAAATTTACTACCGAAATTCGGAGTCACGAAATGATCCAGTCGATTGGCCGCCTCGGTCGTGCGATTTGACGCCGTTAGACTATTTCCTGTGGGGCTACGTCAAGTCTATGGTCTATGCCAACAAGCCAGCGACGATTGATGAACTTCGTACGAATATCGAACGTGAAATTGCAGCAGTATCGGCCGATTTATGCTTGAAAACTGTCGAAAATTGGGTTCAGCGTCTGGAGTTCTGCAAGCGTGCCCGTGGTGGCCAGGCAAAAGAAATCGAGTTCCATACATAATGGCATCGAACGTACTTTTACAGGAATAAAGAATTTCATTGATATCCAAAACCGTTTTTGTTTTATCTAAAAAAACTTTTGTAGCGGCTCTTATTGAAAAACCCTTTAGTCGTGCCGTAGCCAAAATATTCGTATCCATATAACTTCATGTTTTTTAATGTTGACAAGTGTAGCAATGTCGTTGTCGCATCGAATGTGTTTAAAGCATGAGTTTTTAATATGCCAAAATAAAATAATTTATATTTGAGCTCACTTTTAATACATAGAATGTTTTTCACATGATGAAATCATGTTGAGCGCATATTAAATGTAATTGACGATATTTTAAATTTCAGTATAATGAACTCATGACATGATTTCACATATTTATCATGATAACATATTTTATGAATTCATTTTATGAAATTCATGAAAGTATTTGGGTGTATCGAATAAAAATCGTGATTCCCAAAGCTTTTTGGTTTCACTACAAATGAAATAAAACTCAAAGATTTGTAGTATCAAATATATGAATTATTGATTAATTTATTTTTAGTTTTTTTGTTTGTAAAATATGTATTTACAAAAGAATTTTATGTCGGCTATCGTATAACTACGTGTTGCTAGAAAACAAATTGACCGATTTTCTTCACTAATACAGTTTTTTTTTTTGTAGAAAAGCAGAATTTACGAAAATAAAATTAAAACAAAAAAAGTTTATATATATTTTTTTGCTGTATATATGAATTTAAATTACATAAGCTATTGCAAATACTTTATATTTGTACAAAATACTCGAACATTTGTTATGAATTGTCACGTTAGGATTGTACAGCATATGAAAAATAAGGAGGGGGGCGCGAATAAAAACAAAAAATTTTAAAACTTAAGCTTATTTAAAAAAAAAAAATACAACAAAAAAAGAAAACTTGTTAATATTTGAATATAATACGACGTTAAAGTAATTCTTTTTTGTTTGCTTTTGTTTTTGCGTGTAAATAAAACTATGTAATAATTTTGTTATGCTGGTTGCTACTGCCGCTTTCGCTGTATGCTGCTGCTCCGTCATTTATTCGGAAATGTCGATAGGAATGGACGTTGTAAAGGTCGGTGTCTCAAGTTCCTCGTGCTTCTTCATTTTAAGCATCTAAAAATAAAAGCAATAGATTGAAATTTATTTGCAATTTAAAAATAGAGATAGATATTTTGTGTTTCAAACCTGTTGCAACTTGTAGTGATTAATGATGTCCTGATCGGCTGGACACGATTGTGTGAAGGCATCCAATTGATACATGTGATACATGTAACGCCACAGCGCAGTTAGATGCGTCTACAATGAGATTTTAATAAAAAATTCGAAATCATTTGCAAATGAATGACACTGATTCGTTTTTACATTGAACGTAAAGACGCAAAAAAGAGTTTCATAAAATTAATATCGATATTTGTGGTAAAAGCAAGCAGTAACTGAAATTTAAATTGTACAAAACCGCGTAACCATTTAGTAATGTATGTTTTATTTAAAATGCAACATGTTGCAGTACAGATAAATTTGTATTTTGTATTACAGTGAATTTTCGAAAATAATTAACGGGAAATAATTTCATTCATAGCTCGCTTTAAATTTTGTGGAATCAATGGAATCCAGTAATATAAAGGATTTTTCAATAAGAGCGCTACAAAAGTTTTTTTTCAAGGGGTTTTCAACAGGGACGCTACAAAAGTAGAGCGACAGGGACAGCAAACGACGCCATATTTCTTGCCGCTCTTTTGACATTTCTCTTCAGTAAGGTTTGCCATTTCATGATAGATAGATATACGAGCCAACAACGAGTCGAAATTAATAAAAATTACTACCGAAATTCGAATTCGTAAATTGAATTTTGACAAGTATTCCATTACAATTTTTAAAAACGTAAAGAAAAATCTATTATGCTTTCTCAAAATTTCGATTCGATCCAGCCACTCGTTCGATCACGGAATTTTATTCGATACGATTGCTTACTCGATAACGACTGCCGCGATTCGGCCTCAGATGTTTATTGAAGTTTTTTTTTTTTTTTAATTGTGTGAATTTATTTTTAATACTTTTTTAACACCTTTGGTACTCAAAGTTCCGGGCGTGACAGATTTTAATTAGCAGTTAAAAATGTTCTTGAATCACAAGGAAATCGAAGTTTATATTTTTGAAAATTCCGAGCAAATTCAGCTTTAGAAAAAGAGGATTCAACTCTTTAAAAATTGTTACTAGTTTAATATGATAATAATTGTCTTTTTGGTTTCGTACCTGAGAATGGACACCCATATCCAAAAATCAAAATTCGTCCCTTTTAATTTCAATGTTTTTTTTAAGCTTTACAAATATGAATTAAGGTTGTCTGATAAAACAGAAAATAATATGTGATTTGGTCAGAACTGATTGGACCTTGTTAGTGCGGCTTTAGACCTGGCAAGTCCACCATAGATCAAATTTTTCACATTTCGCTAAATCCTGGAAAAGGCCAATGAGAGGCACCCAACATATTTTCGTCGACTGCAAAGTTGTTTTCGACAGACCGGTAAGGAGTCACCATCATGTCTGATTGAGTTCGGAGAACCGGCGAGGCTCATCAATCAGACTTTGCAAAATGACTCTGAGCAAGACTTGTTGCTCAGTGAGAATAGAAAAATACTTTCCGAATATCGATCGAACGAGGTTTCAGACAGGGTGATTCACTTTCGTTCAACTTTTTGTTTACTATTTATAACAAAAGTATCAGACTCCTCGCATATATTGATATCATTAGCAGAAACACACGAGCAGTCATCATAGCATTTTTCAGATTTAAGAAATAGTTGAGAAGGCGTAAAGAACTTCGTTTAGCTATGACCCAGCATAAGCACCAAGTTTAATGTAGTCTTGATTAACGTGTAGAGCGACAGGGACAGCAAACGACGCCATATTTCTTGCCGCTCTTTTGACATTTCTCTTCAGTAAGGTTTGCCATTTCATGATGGAAAGATATACGAGCCAACAACGAGTCGAAATTATTAAAATTTACAACCGGAATTCGAATTCGTATATCTTTCCATAATGAAATGGCAAACTTTAATGAAGAGAAATGTCAAAAGAGCGGCAAGAAATATGGCGTCGTTTGCTGTCCCTGTCGCTCTACTTTTGTAGCGTACCTGTTGAAAATCCCTTTATTTCCCGGTGACAACGATATCGGCTACAATTCGTTTGAATATCGGTTGAATATCATGTGACTACAATTTTTGATTCATGTATCAAACGAAACGTTGAGTACGCTCGTTTTGAGATTTTTTTTGTTGCCAGCTTATAAATCATACGACAAAGTAAAAAAAAAATAAAATTTTTGTTTATGAAAAATAGTTGGAAAAACAAAAATTTTGAACAAACGTTCGATTCAAAGAGCGAAACGAACGAAACGTTTGAAATACGTTATACAAATTTTAGACGAAGGCGACTGGAAACGAATCGTTGTCACACGATATTAAAAAGATACATGATTTGGGGGTAACACTTGCAAACAGCTGCCACTTTATGCTCAGTAGACCACTTAAAAATATAAATTGCGCTGTACTGAAGTCGTGGTCTTGTCCAACTTTCGTTGCTTCTGCAAAATATCGTAATCTAGCGGCTAATATTATTAATGTGGCAAATTGCAATATGCGTCTTTAATTCTGTCAAAAATTTGGTAACACAGCTAGCGAATTTGCTTTGTAAAATTTCTGAAATCTTAACGAATAAGAAAGGGACAGTTTTTCATTGAGAGTTCAACCGTAATAAACCACAGTTATTGTTTGTTTTAGCGCATAGTAGAATTTACTGCGAACTATAAACATCGTTTAAACTAAGTTTAAGCAACCAAAGTTGAAGGATTAAACTTCGTTTAAACTCTTTGCATTTTTGACATTATTTTCTCAAAGCATTCTAGTTTCAAACCGCTGCTTTAAATTGAAAATTAGTCCACAAAAATTTTTGAATTCTCAACAACGAACTTGGCACAGTTTAGTAAAAGTTGAATTTAAATATCTGGTTTATAGTTTGTTTTAACGCATTACATATATAAAATTTAATTTCGCGAATATATTGCGAATTCAATTTACACCGAACTTCATGATTGAGATGACTAAAAATGTCAGCATAGTTTTTAGAAATGTAATTCTACAAATTAGCAGTACAATAAATGGTTTTGTTTGTGAAACACGGTGCCATTGTATGTATTTCGAGTTTCGATCACTTTTTTTAATATAGAATAATAAAAAGAATACTTACCGGTATCTCAAAGTCCACAAAATATTTGCCCGCAACGCGTATATGCTGCAAACGCGGCATCAGCTCACAATCGAAACAGCACATGGTGTCGCCGGTGAGGAAACGCGTATTGCGTTTAGCCAAATGATCGTTGATCTTGCTCAAGTGCGTCAGCAAAGAGTTATTTTTTGATTCGTCCTTTTTAACCAGCATCAACTTTAATTTTGAGTACAAATTCTCAATGAGTGTGGCGACATCTTTGTCCTGTTTTCAAAGAAAACCAAATATATTAATTATAAATTTGCTTTAAAACAATTATAGTGCTATATTCTGGAAATTGCTCGAATTCTGATCGAATTACATATCAAATTTTTAAACCAACGGTTTTAAATTCAATGTTACAATACATAAAACTGTATTCCAACCGAATTCAAATCGTTCAAATCAGAACAAAAGGATTTATTTCATTTGAAAAATAAATTTTTATACTGTGACATCGAATTCGAAAACGTTTCTCTACAAATTTTATAGGAAATCGGAAATGGAATTCGACCGAAAGCTGGAACAAGGTCCATAATATCGTTTAAGCGATAACACAGAGCAAAGAGAACTTTAAACAATGTCATTTTATTGATTTAAAAAGCAATAAGGTGGTGAATTTCTAAAATTCAAAAGCCGCATGAAAGTTTAACAATATTAGACACAGCTAATTTAAGTTTTTAAATCATATCTCGCAAAACAATTAATGAAATTTTTTTGTTATATGAGAAACAATGATATTTGGATGGAAACACTTTACCTGCACAAATAAATTATATCCGCCAGGGATACTTTTCATAATGTGACGCTCGATTTTATCATTCTCCAGTATGGCCAAACCATTGTCTATCAAAATTGGTGGATGTGTAGCCTCAAAGTTCGTGCGAAAATCTGGCGGTGGCTTTTGCATATCCACAGTGGTAACCTGAATAGTTTATTGACAGCAATTAATCAAGTTATTGGACAATAATTGCTTTGCAACTTACCTTCAGACTAATGGTCTTGAGTTCGGCCAACAGGTACAAATCCATAAAGTACTCCTGACAGAAGAGGCAGGCGCCCTTGCGCCGTCCATCGATAGTGGAAGCCTATAATTTAACAAAGCGCGTGTAAAATACTGTAAGTGACTTGGCCATTGTATAGGCAGCATAAAGTGCGTAAGTGCGTTAAATTTTAAGTGCGTTAAATTTTAAGTGCGTAAAACATAAAAAAACAGTGCAAATTATATTAAGCCGCTGTGAATTAAAAACAAAATTCGAGTGACTACAATCGTAGGATTGCAATTTATTGTCTTGGTTGCGTTAAGTTCAATTGACATTTCTTTGTATGTATAGTGTGTATTATATATATATAGTATTTTTTATATAAGAATAGTTTCGACTAATTTTAATTTTAAATATATAATAATATATTATTCAAATAAATGATTTAGTAGTGTTTGTTCAAATAGTTTATGATCTTCAGCTGCAAATTCGTCTTTAATTTCGGTTGTTTCAGGATTTATGTTTTCACAATTATCATCAAAATCTTCTTTTTCAATAGTAACATCATCAACATCATCGTCATCATCATCTTTATTATATTTGGCATCATTAAATGTGCTATTCGTATCATTATCGCAGGCATTGATAACTTTAACGCTGTCATTGTCAAAAAAGTCCAACGACGTGTCGTCGCCATCCTCTTTGGCGTCCGACAGCTTATTACGTTTAATAAAGCGCCACAATGAGGTCAACGGCACCGCATAAAATTCGGCTGCAAAACGCACAGACATCCCATTCACGCGATAACCACGATAGGCCTGCATAAGACGTTCCTGCAAGTCACCATTATCGTGCACGTTGCCATTTTTGTCCTTCTTCAGATGTAAAATTTCCTCCGCCAATTTGCCATGTTTCTTCAGACGCATCTTATGCTGATGCACCGTTGATTTGGCTATATTGAGCGAACGCGATATCTCCGAAAGCGAATCGCCCGCCGTCAGACGTCGCTGTATAATATCAGACGTTTCTTTGTTTGTTTTACGTGGTTTATGTTTTGGATGTTTTGAGACACGTGCCCATATTGTAGATTTAACCACTTGGTATTTTTTTGCAGCCTGTCCCAAGCTCATGCCATCATGCAATACCGCGGAGACTGCCATTTGCATGGCCTCTGAATCTTTTCTACCCTTGACACCGCCAATACAATCGGGACATACTGTTGTTGTTGTTGTTGCTGTTGCACTGAGATCATTATTTAAATTCAAATCCAATTCGTTTTCGATATCATCAAAGAGACCCTCGCATGCCTCGGCGACGACAGTGGCAAAGTCCATTTCCGTAGACTGTGGCTCCGGCAGCTCCTCTACCGACACTACCGGTAATTGTGTCGCAGTTGTCGGTAAATTTGGTAATAACGTCGACACTGGCGGCAATTGTGACGTTACCTTTGCTAATTGTGCCGATGCTTTTGCCAATTGTGACACCGTTGTAATCGGCTCTTCAGTCTTTGATACATGATAGGATGAGACATTGTCTTCTATACCACTTATTATACTAATATTATTATTGTTCTGCACTGCTGCTGGCACAACACAGTTTAATGCTGTATGATTATAATTTTGCAGCACCGCATAATTATTGCCGTCTTGCTCTGCTGTTGATATTTCTGTTTCAGTTAGGTTTTTCTTATGTTCTAATGGTGTTGTAAATAATTTAAGTTTGTTTAATTCTTCTTTTTCATATGCTAAATATAAACTCTTCATAGCATTTATATTGATATGCATAACATTTGGTTCGATATGCTGTGTTGATGTCAAATGTGCATCAGAAACTGTTGCATGTTGATGATTTGCATCCACGTGCTGTTTCTTATTTAAAATAAATTCTTCCTGGAATGGTGCAGAGTATAATAAACGAATAATACATTAGGCAGGACAATCATCGGCTGTGCAAGCATACGTTATTAAATAATCAAAAACACTACTTTATTCAAATAAATAAATTACACAACACGCTCGTAAAGTCTGTCGGTGACGTCTGACAACAACAAACGCATTCAAAAATAATAAAAGAGTTGCAATAATATAAAAATCAAATAATCATTAAATTAATATTTATAAACAATTCCAAATATAAGTATTTCCGTTCAGAATTTATTACAAAAAAAAAAAGAACAACGAGAAGAAATAAAACACAAGTTTAACAATATTCTCTTCATGTAAATTGAAATACAAAGAGATAGATGATTGAAATTGGCTGAGTTATATTTCCCACAAAATAGGCCAGACACTCAATAGTTTCTTTGGTCCGCAGGTGAATCAATAGAAGATGCATTATTGTAGATATGTCGCACGTTATTTTATTAAAATCCAAAAACCCCATTGACAATGTTAAAAATTGTGTAGAAAATATATAGAACCAGAGTGAGGCATGTTTAACAACGATTTTACAAACCATTGCAATTCTTTCGTTTTATAAAATATTGTGATTGTTTCAACGAAGATTAAATTGAATTGATATGCACAGAATGTCTTCGCTATACAGCAGTCACATATTGACGAAGAAAAAAATCAAATCGTATGTTACATTTGGGTCTTGAGTGTGGAAATTGGACAAATATTTGTGACAAATGTTGCTGTTATCCGCAATGGAATGGTTTAGAGTCTGGAGTAGAGATGGGCGCGTGCCTGTTTGTGATGGCACGGACATGCCGATAAGTGACACACACGATAAAGCACGAGATTTAAAAAGACACGAAGAAAAACACGCAAAGAACCGGAATCAAACCCGTTATTAAAAAATGTATGGAACCGGATTTGAAACCCATTTAATTTTTTGGTCGGAACCTGAATCTGAACCACAATTTTAAAAATCTTGGAACCCGAACCGGAACCGATATTCCAATGGGTTTTAGTCTCTGTAATTAATAATTCAAAAATTAAGTTTGATACTGTTTTATTCTATTAAATCAATAAGTAAAACAACAGATTTTTAAGAAAAGGTTAAATTACCACTAAATTTTTATTTTCTAAAGTTTTTTTTTTTAAATTGGGCTAGAAATTGTAAAAAAATCTTTAATTTGCGCGTGCCTGATTTTGGCGACACGGGCACAACAGCAACTATCACGCACGGAGATTTGCAGGCACGAATTCAGATTTTCGGGCGTGATACGAAAAAACCACGGCACGTGCCCATCTCTAGTCTGGAGCAATGATTAGTACTCAAGTTCATACAAAATTAAGAAAATGAATAGAACGATACCCAGCAAAACTTCCAAAGTGATAACCTGTGGTTCCAACATAGCACCATCTATCACAACTCGAATAAAACTCTATTTTCATAGATTAAAAAAAATATTATAGCCTTTATTAATTACAAAACACAACAAAAAAAATATTATCCGCGACCTTAGTATGATTTTTCGATGGACTTCAGGATTCTAATCACGACCTCATACTTCATATTGCCTAAAGTTTTTTTTTTATTACGTAAAACAACAGTTTGGCAATCCTCGTGTTTTTTTTTTACATATTTTTAACTTTAACTTTCAACAGATTTGAGTTTTTAATCTGATTTCTTTTGTATTCTATAGATAAAACATCAATTAACATTTGAAAATAAACCCAATGAAATTCGTATTAATTTGGCCAAAGTTATGACCTGTTAAACGCAAAAAATATATACCTATTATTTATTGCATAACATCCTATGATTTTTCATAATTAAAAAATATGTTATATTTTATATCAGACTAGATCTCGTAGGCTATGCTTCCTTATACTTTGTTTTTGCAAATCACGCTTTAAGTCTTGAGATTAAAGTCAAATTCTCGAATGCGATATAGAAATTTCATATGCACATATCCAGGAAAACATTTTATTTAATTTTAAAAGTATGAAAATTTAGTAGGTGACTGATTTAACTGGTCATAACTTTGGTCCAATTCAATCTAATTTTATGTGGTTTAATTAAAAATATTAACATGCACAGCTCAAATGGTGAGAGAGCTCGGCAGAAGTTCTATACAGGACTGTAACGCCAAACTATTATTATTATATATAATTAAAAATATTAGCTGAAGTATTCGAAATGGAATACAGAAAAAATCAGATAGAAAACTTGATTCTGTAAAAAGGTTAAAATTATGTAGAAAAACAGGAGAATGGCCATTTATTTGTATTACGTAATAATTCAAAAACTTTAGGCAATCTGGAAAAAAAACTGAGTATTAGGTAGAGATGGGCATGTGAGCGTGATCACGCGTGATTGTGATTCAATCCTAATTTTGCTCAGGTGATTGTGAGTGAGTGTGAGTAGACCAAAAAATACCGTGAGTGAGTGAGAGTGCGTGAGTACAATTTTTTTGTGAGTGAATGTGAGTGAGTCGAAAATTTCATAAAATAAAAAATATTACTTTTAATTTTTTGCTATTTTTCTATAACTTGAACTCACAAGGCTTTAGGAACGCGTCTGCCCACTTTTCAGAACTATAATAAATCAAACCCTTGCAAATCGATCGTCATATACACACCCCTTCTTCAACTCAGAATAAGTTGCAAGGTCTACAATTGATCTAACCCCTGCAAACCGGCCGTACTTAGAATGGGCTAGTCAATTTTTGTATGGTCATGTCAATATTGTTGGCTTGGTTTCATATGACCGTTCATGGAAATGTACAATAAAAAGTGCGTATTTTAAGGGTTACGATATGTGGCAATATTATGGACCTAACCAAAGGTTCACAATTATAATAATTTTTAGTCCGCGAGAAGTAGCGCGGTAAACTATTTTTTAGATTTAGCCGTTCTACTTAAAAAAAAGTATTCAATTCAATTTATAAGTAATTTCCGCGCAATTTTGATTTCTTGTCAAAAACAAGTGAATAAGTCTTAGAAAATTTCATAATAAAAAAAAATATTATCTAAAAAAAAATATTTCAACGGTGTGCGAAAAGAAGGAGCGTGTTAGGAAGTCACAGCAAAAACAATTGTTTGTTTATTTTATTATAAATAAAACGAAACAAAATGAAATGTTGCTGATAGCAAAAAAATGTGGGTACATTTTAAAGATGCATGGGAACAATTAGCACCGATGATGTCATTGTAGTATATAGTACAAATAAAAGGGCCGACAATTTATGTCACATAACTATTTATTTAAAATATAAATATTTTAAAATAAAAATAACTTAAATTTTGAACAAATACTATATATAGAAGATTATGCACGACATGTACAAAATACAAAAAATAAAACACTAACGTAATAGTAAAAACTCAATGAATAGTTTTGTCTTGTAGTATTTTCCTGTTAGAGCCAGCCAAAGACCAAATAACTATAAATCAACTTTTGCTTTTAAATTGCTGTAACGAACAACAAACAGTAACAACAATAATAAAACAAAAACAACTTGAATGCGCGCTGCTGCTGCTGCTTGTGCTGCTGATGACTAATGCCAAACGGTTGCGCCGATTGGAATGATGGCTGTGTGTGCGAGTGCGAAATATTACATCATAATATATGTACACATTAATAAATGCTGCAGCACTGCAGCAGATGGTATCTTAAAACACAAAAAGTTATAGCTAAAACCAACGTTATACATACAAACTACATTGGTCACATGCAATAATTTTCAAAAAAAAAAATGAAAGTGTGTTTACTTTTGCACAGATATTGAGGAACACGAATCGTGTTTTTTTTTCTTAAACTACTCACAACGACTTTGGCTAAATAAATAAACTACTAAATGCAAGCTGAACAAATAAATTAATAAATTAAATGAAAGTCAAACTGATTCATGAAGTGTACAGCAAATACAGTTCCTAAAGACGTCATAAGTATTATTGTAAGTTTCTTTTACTAAGATATCATAACAATAATCAAAATAAAAACACCGTCTTACAAAATTCAACTTTTGGTTGCACACATAGGTAATATCCTATATATTCTAAAAGTACAAGTACGATTTTAAAACGTTTTTATTAGAACGCTTTCTAGGACTAGCTAGCTTTCCGATGAAGCTAGCACTGGAGGACAATGCGATTTATTGTCTGTCTGTTCGTCAGGGTTCTGTCGCCATGGTTCCACATTTTGAAAAGTGTATGATTTTCACATACAAATCTAATAATCACCAAAAAACCAAACAAATTTAAATAAAGAATCAAGATAGATTTAAAAGGTTTATGTTATCTCTTGGATGTGCCCCACGTTTTTCGATTTAAATTTTACTCAAAACTTATTCCAAAAACATTTCATAAATCAGCCGTGGCATGTACACATTTTTGAATATGCCGATTCTCTGCGTGAAACCTGCTGTAGGAAGGCTGGCATTTTTGATGAAATACAAACTACTTGCTATGCCGTGCGTAAATCTGCCAGTAAACTGCGCTTTTGCCAGAAATATGTCGATATTCTGCCAGTAACCTTTCGTATTTTTTGTCTGGGGTTTGTTATTTAATTTTATAGCTTTAATAAAAATGAAACTAGTTCTCATAGAATGGAATGAATTGACAACTCTCTTAACGTCCCAAAGAAAATGAATTTATCTTTAATTTATCTTAATAACTATGATCGATAATCTGAAAAAATAATGTAATCTTATTGCGCTGGCCTTTAAAGTTACAATTCATTAACGATAATACGATATTATATCTCAATAATAGACAAAATAAGATGCACTCGTCCGTGTGACTGACTTTTTGGATTTTGTAAAACGCAAAACATCTGACGGTTAGTTAGCGCCAACGTAAGCAAATAATGTGTATTTTATAATATTGAAACGCATGAAGATTGTGCCAAATTCGACGATAGGTTTTTGAGGTTTTTAAATGCACCTAAAAAGGTCACAGAACAATAAAAAACATATTTTTTAAAAATACCACACATTTATTTTCTTCAAAAAAAAAAAAAAAAAAAAACAAATATGATGAAATTTACACAAATATTTGACATTTTTTACCAAAAATATGTGATTTGATTCCCAACATTTCTAAAATCTACTCCATTTGCATTGGCGAAAAGTGTGAACACTGGTGAGCAGCTGTTGAGGTCGCTGAATGAAATCATTGAAAAATTTAATAATTTTGATTTTTTTTTTGTTTTAAAGGGTTTTTCAACAGGGACGCTACAAAATTAGAGCGACAGGGACAGCAAACGACGCCATATTTCTTGCCGCTTTTTTGACATTTCTCTTCAGTAAGGTTTGTCATTTCATGATGGAAAGATATTCGAATTTCGATATTAAATTTTAATAATTTCGACTCGTTGTTGGCTCGTATATCTTTCCATCATGAAATGGCAAACCTTACTGAAGAGAAATGTCAAAAGAGAGGCAAGAAATATGGCGTCGTTTGCTGTCCCTGTCGCTCTACTTTTGTAGCGTCCCTGTTGAAAAACCCATGAACAAAACTTTTGTAGCGCTCTTATTGAAAAACCCTATATATCAAATTTGGATTTTGGTAACGATCATGCTTCGACATTTACAGCAGTTTCATAGAACGTAAGAGCGAACGGACGGAATGCATGAAGATATGAAATACAACTTTTCAGAAGATATGAGAGCACGCAATTTGTCAATCACATAGGGGTGTTCCAGTTACTCTATATCAGTCTTAAAATATTTGCTGAAGTGAACTACCCTGTGTAATAAAACCACCCAAGTTTGAAACGTGATGATATAAATAATACTTCATATTTTTGAATATTTTACTAACATTTAGCTGTAATAAATTCTTGAATAGAGGTATTGCAAAAAAACTGTTTTACGAACTCAAGGTCTAGCCAGATAAAGAGTGCTATGCGCACATTTGACAAAAATGTTCGAAAGAAACACATTTTTATGGATTTGGACAGTGGCGTTTTCTTTTTTTCCGCTACACGTCCAGTTTCAAGGATATTCGACAAAAACCAAATTTTTGTTTATTCTATAGATTGATAAGCATTGGATATAAAGTCATACTTATTTATTTTTTATCCAAACCATGCATAACAGAACACAAATTATATATTCATATCAATTTTTAAAATTCCTTTAACAGGACCTGAGATATGAGGTAAAAAGACAATTTTTGGGCTAAAAAATTCACATTTTTGGATATTTTTATCGTAATACCCAGGTGTGCACCATACTTGTGCTTTACATCAACAGTTAGCAAATCTCACCAACTTCAATGCTGTGTTATTAAAAAAAACGTAAACGTTGTAATTGACCATACAAATTAAAAAATGAAAAAAAAAATATTAAACATAGAAATATCTCACGATTTTATGATATTTTAATGCATCGTTCACTGCGTGTGTTATAAATGTTTTAAAATATTTAAATGTATAAATTGTTATTTTTCAACGACCTAAAATATACAAAACTAGTTTTCAAACAAAAAAAAAACCATTAAACTCAAATTTTATTTAAATTGTCAAGACGAATTTTAGGGTGTGTGCGAGTTCGACTAAATTGCTGACTAAACTAAAATTTGTCGGTAATGCTTTTTCAATTTAGCAAATTTTCGAGCCGACTAAAATTAACTAAATTGGATGACAGCAAACATACATATGATAATGGATTGATTATAGACTTTAACAATTACCGGTTACCGAATGGTGATCGAATGAAAAGTCGTTCAATTTAGTTTAGTCAGCAATTTAGTCGAACTCGCACACACCCTTAATATACTAATGGATGCTAATATTTCTATTTTTAAACTAATTTGGAATTATTTTTTAGGGATTTAGAATCTAATGATTAAAAAAGAAAATGTTTTATGGTTATTGAGAGCATAGTCCAAAGTAGCCATTAAAATTATTAACTTTTTCAATACGTAAAAGTTTTAACTCCCCAAAAAAAATTGGTTCAAAAAGTACTAAGAAAAAACTGTTCTTTACCATACGACTGACTCAACACATAAATCGTCACAATCGTGTGAAATTATATAAGTGTTTTTTATAACAGCGTTATTTTTTGTATATAAAAGCATTTGTGTATAAAAAATTGTACAATGTTAAAATACAAAAAGTAAATATATAAAAAATATAAATTTAAAAAAAATACTACAAGTCACGGTTAATTTATATTTTGGCGTACTTTAAGAATACATGCGCCAAACAGTGTTGGCCGGTGTTGGCTATTTTAATCAAGTGTTCATTGCACTTTGTAGTAACTAACTTAACCTACATTTTTAGCATTTACCACCACATCATAACAAAAATTAATATGTGCTTTAAAACACACTATGCCTCACGTACAATGTACCTCAGCACTTTAAATAGTTGCGTTCGATAAGTGGTGAAGACGGCGGTTTTTAATTGTTTGCTTGTTCGAAAGTATTGATAAGATAATAAACCATTTGGTGTTATCGTTAAAATTCTTAATTTGATGAAACTACTGCCGGCCCAACTGCCTCATCGTACGCTATATGCTATACGTCGTACGAGGGAGAACAATATAAAGCAATATCAAAAGAAAACACAAGAAAAAATTCCAATTATGAAGCATGCCTACTATAATAACGTGATATAATTGTTTTTATTATATTTTAGGCTAAAAATAAAAACAAAATCAAAACTCGTTAAACGAACGTGTCACAAGTGTTGTTAAATGTTTTGTATGTTGTTATACGTTTGTTGCCTTCATATTGTAGCTACAAAAAATAAATTGCATAAAATTTGCAATTCCAAACATAAATTGATATTAAAAACAACAAAAACATTTTACACGCATATGCATTTTGTAGTTGCATTGAATTAATTTAAACATTTTTAACATTCAAAATTATAAACATTACTAAAGTGCAGCAAAACTGCAAAATGAAAGACAAAACCAACAAAATTAAATCGTTCCTGTTGCAGCGAGCGTTTAAAGTAGCGTGCGCTATCTTAACTTTCACTTTTCGACGATGGTTCCAATATGTGCTTCGTGTTTTTGATATTAATGCACGATTCTAATGGTGCATGTGAAGAAATGCCAAATAGCATATTTTATAGTTCAACGGGCAGGCAGCAAGAAGATTAATAAAAATAAAGAAATTTTATTTTTATTAATTACACTACGCAACACGATTTAAGGCATGGATATGAAAAACAACATTTCTATATAATTCGGCTGGGTGGCTGATTTTTACGGCATACTCGTTTTTTTTCTATTACGTAACGTTTTTGAGCCAATTGCAATTTAAGCCGTTTCTCACCGACCATTAAGCATAAAATAATATAGTACTGTTGAAAAATAATTTTACAAAAAACCTTCAACGCAATTTTTCTTTTAATTGTCAATATTAATTTTAATATACTAATGAATGCTAATATTCCAATGCGTTATTAAGATATTAGGACCCAACCTCGAAAATGTTTAATTTTTATATATAACTAGCTGGATCCGTGCACGACTCGTGGAAATCTTTCGATAGAAATCTTCCCCATAAAACGCTTTCTCGTAGTGTTTTTCCAGTAGAAGTTTTAGTGTGGTGAGTTTCGGTGTGGTGAGTTTAGGTGTGGTGAGTTTTGGTGTGGTGAGTTTCGGTGTGGTGAATTTTGGTGTAGTGAGTTTCGGTGTGGTGAGTTTAAAAATGTTGGTGTTAAATTTGTAGAGTTATTTAGAGCATAGACCACACTAAGTATCAAAATTACTAAAATTTTTTGTAATTGATCTACTTTTTAAAATATACCCTGTGAACATAATTTTAGTACTCTTTTATATAATCAATTTTCAATAAAAAATAATTATGCCTGTAATCGGAAAATATCATTATTTTATATTTAATTTTTGCTTATGCTTATTGCATACTCATTTTTTTCCTATAACGTAGCCTTTTTGAAAAAAAATCGCGTAAAAACTGAACTATTACAAATTTTAACAGTTTTTGAAGGAAACTGTGTAGATAGGGCATATTTTAAAAATGAGAACAGATAAACTAAAGTATTTAATTTTGAACATTAGTTTAAACTATGCTTTGCTTAGCCATAAATCATTTTCTTCTTTATCATTAGATCCGAAATGCTAAGAAAATCATCAAAAATAGTGCAAACAAAATCTAAATTTTTCGAGTTTAAAATCAAATATCTTAAAAACATATCAGAATATTAGTATTTGTTGGTATATTTTAATTAGTCTGGACATAAAAAATTGCGTTTATAGTTTTTAAGAAAACTGGATGAATAAGGGAATTTTTATACCCTACACTAAGAGTGAAAGGGTATATTCAGTATGGTACGCCGTTTGTAACACCCAGAAGGAAGCATCTCTGGCATGAAAAGTATATATATTCTTAATCAGCATGACCCCCTGAGTCGATTTAGCGATGTCCGCCTGTCTATCTGTTGAAATCCCTGCAACTTAAAAAATTGAAGAGTTAAATGAATGATACTCTAAACTTAGATTACTAATATACCTACGCTGTATGTGCGAAAGATCTGTCCATTGTGACCTGTGATCTGACCATTTATATTCAAATAACTCATATAATATTTACATCTACAGATCACTTTTACTGTATACGTGCTTAGGTAAACTTTTTTGGTCAAATAAAGGGGAGCGCTACAAAAGTTTTTTTCAAGGGTTACGTTTTTTTCAAGGGGACGCTACAAAAGTAGAGCGACAGGGACAGCAAACGACGCCATATTTCTTGCCGCTCTTTTGACATTTCTCTTCAGTAAGGTTTGCCATTTCATGATGGAAAGATATACGAAATTATTAAAATTGACTACCGAAATTCCAATTCGTATATCTTTCCATCATGAAATGGCAAACCTTACTGAAGATAAATGTCAAAAGAGCGGCAAGAAATATGGCGTGGTTTGCTGTCCCTGTCGCTCTACTTTTGTAGCGTCCCTGTTGAAAAACCTTTTACATATTGACTTCATGCTCAAATACATGAAAGTAATGTTTTCCCGTGAAACGACTTGTGGTTCCCAAAAAAAAAAAAAAACGAAATCCGGTACACCTACCCATTTGTAAATATGGGTATCAAATGCATGGACATTCATCAGCGATTGAAAGTTTGTAGTTATTTTCAGGATTCGTGTACCCTGGTGACCTATATACCACTTTGATTGGTAACCACACATATGAGTAGGGTATTTATAGTCAGCTTAGACCAACTAGAATTTTGATAATCCTAACTATCATAATAACACCTACTATAAAATGTACCTACTTTAAAATTTCCCATGTGATCTAATCTTCCCAACTGGTTTTAATTCAAAAAGTGGCTGAAAAGTACAATTTTCTAAAAATATTACGTAATAAAAAAAAAATAAAGTATACACTCAAATTCAGTGACCCCGAATTATATAGAGTTGATGTATAAGATGTACTTAGCAAAAAAAAATTGTCCCGTTTTGTTGAATAGTGTTATTAGTTTAAGACAATCTTATACTTTATAAGATTTGTTATCAATTGAATGAAAAATGTTATTCTATTTGAACTGCTAAACTGCTAACCGTGTACGATATCAGTTACTATTTATAAATTAGTTCTCTAATTAATTTCAATTGAACGTTCTTAATATGAACAACAAACAAATATTATTACTTATCGTTAAAAAAAAGAATAATTCACAAAACGTTAGTGATTTTTAATAGCGTTATATAAACTCGATATAGAATCTATATCGATGAACAAGACATTGCTGAATTAAAAAAAAAAACTTTAAAAGCTTTTAATAATTCATTAGACTTTGGAAAAGGCAAGGCCGCTTGATTCTGCTGAAGAGTCTGTTATAAAAACAAGAATACTTTTCTGATTCAAGTAATTACATTATGTAATTACTATCATTTCTTTAGCTTTATTTAAAGCAGCAATATCGATTACTTTCTTTGGAATTCAAATTTAAGAATTTATTTATAATACTTTCATGGGTTTCTTTCCAAGGATCTATGAGAATTTCGTATCATTTTGTATATTTTGTGAGGTAAAAATGGAATTGCAAAGATGTAAATTAAAATATACTAAAAACTAGTAAAAAAAATTAACTCACATTTTTATTATTATTATTATTATTGCTTCGGGGTAGTGCACTGCAACCTGAATAGATCTATTGTGCCCCGCTTGATACCATAACTGAAGACATTTTCAGTTCTGGCATCTTCCTATACTATTTATAGGGGGTTCTGGTTCTAATAGTTCTATAGGATGTCCGTCAAGCCTATCTCAGTTGATACCATAACTGAAGACATTCTCAGTTCTGGCATCTTCCTATACTATTTATAGGGAGTTCTGGTTCTAATAGTTCTATAGGATGTCCGTCAAGCCTATCTCAGTTAAGAACATGATTATATGGTTAGGGTTCATCTTTCTAATATCGCTCGAACTTGGTTGTCGATTCCCAAATGTTTGCATTCTTGTACGCGTTAGCGCTGGACATGTTTCTAAAATGTATTCTGGATCTTCATCGTCTTCTAGACAGAATCTACATGTACTGTCCGTTTGTATACCCATCCTAGTCAGATGTTTAGCAAGCCGACAGTGACATGTAAGAAGTCCTATTAGAATTCTCAGATTTTTCTTCGATAGTTTAATGTATTCTTTGAATCTTCTTAGGTCATAGGACCAAATAAATTTCTTTGATTGACGCATTTTAGCCTGCCCCGACCATAGTTCTTATCTGGTGTTAAATAGTTCTTCTCGTAATAGCTTTTTTACAACACTGTCAACGATTCCACAAAAAGGTTCGGGACCTATTAGTTTTGTGGCGGCTCCTATCCGTGCAAGTTTGTCAGCTGCTTCTGCATTGCCTTCTATTTTCCTGTGGTCTGGGACCCAGAGTATGGTAACGCTATTATTCATAACTAGTTTATTTATTTTACCTAGACATTCCCATACTAGTTCTGAGTTGATCTCGTAAGATTCTAATGCCATTATGGCTGCCTGGCTGTCCGACAGGATTGCTATATTTTTATTGCTATAATTCCAGTCCAGATTGAACTGAATGCATCTATCTATAGCGTATATTTCCGCTTGAAAGATTCTGGTGTATTTTCCCATGACTTCGAAGTATTTGGTTCTAGGCCCATATACTCCTGCCCCGGTTCCTTCATCTCTTGATGATCCATCCGTGTACCACGTGATCATATTCTTGTGTATATCATATGTATCAGATATGTTTTTCCATATCTTTTTGTTACTGCGTTTCGCATTGAAGTTTTTTAAGAAGTTGAATCTCTTCGTTTTATGGTCTATTGGAGTTGGTAGCGTGGGAAACAGTCGGGTCAGAAGACACGATTTCCCGGGCTCCATACGTCCTCCATTTCCAATACCTTCGTTTGCTATGTGGTGGAGTGCTCCTCTTGCCACTCCCTGCAGGAACAGGACTAATGGTGCAAATTCAAGGAGTACTCCTGTTATACAAGAACAAGCTAGCCGTTTAACTTTCTCTAGAGATTTCTGTGTTGTCCGAAGACCTAGCCTTTTTGCCCATACCACCATTCCATACATAATAATTGGTCGGACCATCATTGTATACATCCATCGCATTATTTTGGGTGTGCATCCCCAGCTTTTGCCTGCAATGGACCTACTTATCATAATTGCCCGTGTGGTTTTTATTATGTCTACTTTTTCTTGTTGCTTCCATAGGAGTTTGCTGTCTAGTGTAATTCCTAAATATTCAACTTCTTCACTCCGGTTTATTTCGACTCCGTGTAGCCGGATTGGTCTAATATTATAATTTATTCTTCTTGAAAAGGGTGCCATGGTGGTTTTTGTGGGATTTATATTTAGTCCTATGTGGTCCTCACATGGAGAGAGTTTATAAATGAGTGAACCTAACTATAAAATAGTCAAATGCCTTGGTGAAGATATGAATGTGAATTTGTTCTATTCTATATAATTTCAAAATTATTCATTTTCATGATACAGATTGTCATATTTATAGAGTTATTTTATGATGAAACATTTTTAGAAACAAGTTTTTCATTTAGGGCATTTCCAGTATAGGGCTTCCGATGTCAAATGCCTTCCGGAATGCCAAAAAAACAAAAGTGCCGATAAAATGACATCTACCAAATGATTTCCTGTCAAATTTTGATGTCGATACTATACAAAGTTATAATCAAAAATGTACATAGTACGTATCTAACTAAAAAATTACCATTCAAATTAGAGTAGCATGTTTTTACTTGGAAATTTTTGAATTTTGTACTATTTGAAATAGATTTATAATATTTTATATTTAAATTTTAGCATAAAATTTAGCATTAAAATACCTTGCTCTAGATTAATTCAATAAACTTTTAACGTGCTCCCTCAAAACTCACTTTTTAGACTTAGCATGTTATTGTAAACTATAGACAAAACTTGAAATACATAAATCACTTAGTAATTATAGTTTGGTGGAAAAATAAAATTTTTGAAATGGCTGCGAAATCAATCAAAACTCTCTAAATGTGTCAATTTTGCAATTCTTTTTAAAACAATAATCTTATCGTATAGAAAAATGTATGTATTACTGAGTTTGCAAAGAAAAAACTAAAATTTCCAAGGTAACTTGGCTTTACTTTGCTATTGGACTTGAGACTTTCTGCCCTCAAACATTCGTATTGTATTTATATTTATTTGGTGTGTATGAAAAATTAAATATTAAAAAAGTCCTACAATATATTTTACTATATACGTATTTATAAAAATATTTTGCAGTTTTTTTGTTTTGTTTATGCCGTATCTGGTTTTGCAATTAGTGTTTTTTTTAATAACAAACGTAACAAAATTTAAAAATCAAGAATTTTTGCACTAAAATCGTATGTTGAAAATTTAAAATTGAAAAAAAAAAAATTAATTAAAAAAAAATATGTTTTAACTCCTTCAATACTACATAGTTCTTAACTTTTTTAAATTATAGAGTTCCTCTTTTACATCTTGATAGTAAAAATATTGAGGGTATTAATTGAAAAAATATATATATAGCTCAAAAGAGTGGTTTAAGAGACACCAAACAGAGCTTCAGTTTTTCTGCTATAAGTCGTTGTTATAACAGAAAAACTAACCAAGTACATTTTTAAAATTATAACAGTGTCTTTGTTAAACCCTGACAATTCTTGATCAATGACCTAATTATGATATGAATTAAAATAGTGTTTTTGAATAGATTTACAGCATTTAAAATGCATAAAATACCTGTTATAAACCACCATAAACTTGGAAAATGTATTTTTAATAAACATTACTTGGTTTGTTTTAACCACTACACTTTATGTCATCATCAATATATTCGATTATTACTAACGAAGCTAACATTTAGATTTTTTTCCATATTTTCATCTTCAACAGCGTTGACGCTGCGACCAAACCAGTTTCAGTTGTTTGAATAGCAATAAGTATCTTAAAAATAAAAAAAAATCCATATATAAAATGACTAAGCTGATGAAGGGGGCGCGGAGGAGTAGGTTGAAAAAATGCATGCTTCAAAATTAAACATTATAGCAAAAGAAATCTGCGTCTCTAAAGCGTACAAATTTCAAACTATTGGTTTTAGTTACAGAGTGGCATGAAGATTTTTCTGCGAGGGGGTGGTGTGGTGTAGCAAAGGGAGCGGCGCAGGAATGGGTGCGCCTGCGACGCGATCAAAGCGAGAGAGAGCGAACCAAATTTATTACTAAATTTTGCAAATTTTCAATATAAATTCAATTAATATTTAGATAACAAATTAAGCATACAACAAATTGTTCGCATTTTAAATACAAATATTATTTCATGCAGTACAAATAAAATGCAGCAGTACTAATAGTTTCTACATGTTGCCTGTTTTTTTATCAGTTTTATTCTCCCCGCGCACGGTCTGTTCAACCAACAACAACAACAACTGAACAAACAGCGACGACGACATTTTGATTTCGTGTCGTTTCAATTTTTTTTTATTTGTATATTTTACCTTAATAATTAGTTCGATTTCAGGAACTTCACTGCCGTTGCTGGTGCCATTCTCGTGATTTTCCTCCGACATCTTAATGTGATGTGTGTGGTTGGTTTTTAATGTGTTGAGAAAATAATAGAATTATTTAAAATCGATTGAAAATAATACGCTTTGTTTTGTCTCTTTTTTTTTTAGCAAGCGACCGCGACCGACAGCCTCTCTGTTCTGCACAGTTTGACAAACGAACAACTTCTCGAAGTTGACTTTTCAACGTTGCGTAGAGTGCAGTGAAAATAGTACCTTTTTAAATATTACTTTATTTTAGTTTTTTTTTTTTACTTTAATAATTTTGTTAAATGAACCAAAATTTTACAAAAATTTGAAGTAATTTTAAAGTGACATACTTTGCAATGATATATAATAAATATATATATATATATTATTTTTTTTATTAAAAAAATAGTAACTTCTGGCACGGCCATGTATCGGTTATTAGCAACACTGTCAACACAAAAAGGGCACACAACTTTTGATCGAATTGTAATAGATTTCAATGAAACAGTGTTGCCAGTCTCCAAATTCTTCACTTGTTGCGTTTAGAATTTGGAGACTATCAATTTTTTATTCATTTCAAATTCAATACCTTTTTTTTTACAAGATTAAACATTTAGAATAACACTTTATCAATGACATTTTCTAGTCCTTTGTAACACGTTGAATGTCAAAAATTATTTAAGCATTGAATTCGACTAAGGGTAAATACGAATTCGACTAAATTGCTAACTAAACTAAATTTTGTCGGTAATGCAGTATTTAGTTTTCAATTTAGCAAGTTTTTGAGCAAACTATTTTGAATTAAATTGGATTAGAGCAAACAGACATTTGATAATAAATTTGTTACGGACTATAACAATTATCGGTTATAGAATGGAGATCGAATGAAAACCCGTACAATATATTTTGTCAGAAATTTAGTCGAATTCGCACACACCCTAAATTGCTTACTAAACTAAATGTTGTCGGTAATGCAGTGTTAGATTTAACAATTTAGCAAATATTTGAACAGACTAAATTGAACTAAATTGGATGACAGCCAACAGTAATAATAATATAAAGATTATGAACTTCAACAATTACCGGTTACCGAATGGAGATCAAATAAAAATCCGTTCAATTTAGTTTATTCACCAATTTAGTCGAATTCGCACACACACCCTCAGTATTAGAAACGCTGTAAAGATGTTCACTGAATAAGTACAAAGTAGTTTGTGTGTGTATTTTCTATTAAATTGTTGTTGTTTCCTCAAATCAAATCAGACATAACTCATATCGTATAGATACAGCAGAATATATATGTTATTAATAGAGTGTTCGTTTCTGGCATAGAGTTATTCTGACCTAAAATGTGGAAACACTTAAGACTTTGACTTTTGACAATGTCTGTTGACAACATGTTCATTTCAATTTCCACATAACCAATGTTTGAATTTATTTGACAAAAGTGGCAGCGAAATCACCCGTATGCAAACTATATATCAAATACAAACTCTCCGGTTACAGTTTCAAAGTATTTAAAAATAAAATTATATAAAATAAAAATCGTCCTGGTAAAATGTTTCTCCTTTAATTGGTAGAAGTTTACTTTATAGAATATAACAAATAAAAAATGCCACGGACCCTCGAAGAGGCGGATATTAATGGACAGGTGACCTCGGTTTCGATTTTTGGTTGGTTCCAGGGTGCTGACATTTTTCGATTTTCAGTACTCTCCACCCATTAAAAAGGCCTTTTTTTAAACATTTCGAGCAGCTCTATAAAGTAAACTTAAGCTCTTTATTTTGTTTTAACTTTTCTAAAGTTTTGTGGTAAACACAAAAATATTTTTTTTTTTTTATAAGTAAATTTTTTTTAAATCCTCCTTTTTTATTTTTAAACTGCCACACTGGTTCAATAAGAGGCTTTTGTAAACCCTATCGCTATAAACGTTTGTTATTGTTTATTTTTGGAAATTAACAACTAATTTATAATTTCTAGAAGATGTCATTATTTCCCGCATATATCGCCGATAGCAAAAGTGCTGAACCCACCGGGACTCCAGCAACAACTACATCAGAATGGCTGGAAAACGCAAGTTTCCCACTCGAGGAGGAAGACTTAAAAAAGGTACAGAATGAGCAGCAACAGAGGCCCATAGAATTGGACAATTCCGACAGTGATAGTTCACTGGCATATGATGATGACGACGCCGAGGAGAAGCAGGCTACAACGAGCAATGAGCGACAGCACAGAAAACGTGACCACAAAGAAAAACAACATGCAGAAAAAGACAAAAAGCGCAAAAGAATAAAAGACAAAACACAAGATGTACCCGCTACAAAACAGCTGGAATTTCAAGGTAACGAAGAATACTATGTGGACAAATTGCCAGCCAAACATTACAAAACTATAACAGAACTACAAAAGCCAGCATGTCCGCGTTATCGCAAATGGGGCAGACGTCTTATGGGACATCTGACATATTGGCATAGTGCAGGTGGTGGCAAACAAAAAACTAAACGTTACTATCGTCACAAGTCAGACGTCACAAGTACTCACTCTGTGCAGGCCATGTCCGAGAACGAATTCACTGAAGAGGTTGGTTGTCTTAATCGTCGCACTATGGAGGAGCCACAGTCAGTGACGCACTGGCTAGCGTTGATACAACTGCAGGAGCGAAATCCTTATCGTTTGTCGAAACTGCTGGTGGCCGAACGTAAGCTGGACATTATACAAAAGGCTTTTTTGCATCATGCAAAGAACAATGCTTTGTATTTGCAGTACATTGACATCATTAACGAGACATATCCATCGTATGAGGTGACAAAGTTGCTAAATCGTCTGCTCAGTAAGGATCCATACAGCTATACACTGTGGACGGCACAAATACTGGCCACCCAGGGTTCGATGGCGCGCTGCATAGTGCCGGATGTGCTGCAGATCTATGAGCGTTGCATGCAAAAGATGCATCATGCCGGACAGTTTGAGGGAGCGGCAGTAAGTGCTGCTGCTATAGAAGTTGGCGGCGGCGACGATGTCATGCTGCAGCTATTTAATAATTGCGCACTCTTCTTGCGACAATCTGGACTCTACGAACAGTTCTTTGCGCTCGTCAATCTGGCGCTAGAGCTAAATGTGTCGACTACAAAATTTGAGCCACTCACACAGCTCGACAGCGAAGCAGCTACACTCATCGAATACGAAGAGCTAATACTACAGTCGGGTCTGCCGATGAATGAGATTTGGCTGCGCATTGAAAAACTGCGACAGGCCTATAATTTTCTGCCTTTTCCTACGACTGCTGCTGCCGGTGCGCAACAAACAACGCAATGTAGCGATCCACAGCGTATTGTCTTCAATGAGGATGTCTGTCACTATATATATCCGCTCAAGTTGCGCGAAAACTCATTTTACCTAATACTGCTCGTGCTGCGGCTGCTCAAATTGCCCTTCATCGCTTGCGATCTGCTGGCAGAGAAGTTTGCTGCGCGTGTACAACATATAGGCGACTCTGATGCAATTGAAGATGCATTGGCTGTATGTGTGCGAACGAATTTCCTGGCGCCCGCAAGCACACAATTTGTGAGCAGCGTTTATGAGCTGTCGCGCGAAATGGCTGTTGCTCCCACTTTTCTCAGCAACAGCATTGGTCACGAGATATATACGCGTTGTGTCACACAATTGCTGCTGAACTGCGCCAGTGCCTATGAGGACAGCGCCGCCGATGCGCGCAAGCGTTTGGTGCTGTTGCTGCTGTGGTGTCGACTGCAACGTTTGTTGCTCCTGCTACAAAAATACGCCAACAAACTGGAGCCGGCCTTTGTGCAGGCGGGACGCGCGCTCTTTAAGGCGCTGCTGAAGCAACCACAGAATCGCAACTGCATTAATTTGTACATTGAGTTTGCGCTTTACGAATATGAGGCTTTGGAGGAGACGCCTGCAACAGCGGCGCTGCAAAAAGTGCGTAGCATCTTTGAAAATGTTCTAGCTGCGCACAGTCTGCCCACAGAGCAAACACTAAACTCCGACATTTGCAATGCGCACGTAACATATGCGGAAATACTGACCACGCACGGCTTGCGCACTGAGGCGCTGAGCGTTTTGGTCAACTATATACTGCAGTTGAAAAAGCCACAAACTGAAGTAGCGCCACATCAGCAGCTCGCAGCACTGCAGACAATAAGCAAAAAGCTAGATGCACTGCTCGCCATCGAACGCACAGTGGAGCTTATGCTGTTGGAACAACATTTTCTGCCCGACTACACATTGACACTGCTGCGCATGCGTTTGCTGTTGCAACTGCTGCTCGGCCAGCACCTGGAGGCATTGACATACTTGGAGCAGTTGTTGGGCAGCTTTCGCAAAACAAACGAACGTCAGAGTTTTATGCGCGAGCAGATTTACGTCTTGTATTTGACATTGTTGCAGCAAAAACAGACATTAGGTGGCTGTGCACCTGCTCTGTGCGCGGCCAAAGTGTCGGCGGCACTCAATGAGTTTCCACGCAATCTATACTTTTTGCAGTGCTGTGGCACATTGATCGCCATGCCCTGGTACCGAGTGCGTGCAACAATGTTGCGCGGCAATCCGTCAGTTATGTCGGTGGTGCTGCTTATTGCAACGGCGCGTTATCGTTTCAGGCATAATGTCAGCGCGGACCATTCATTCGGTGTTGTCTACGCGAGCGATATGCGACACAATGAGTCAATTGTGCGAAATCGCATCTTAAATATGTTCAAATGCCTGACGGGGGGTGGCAGTGGCGCGGCGGTTGGTGACGCTACGACGAAATACAGCGCACTAAGACGCAATGCGTTATTCTGGCGCTTGTATTTATGCTGTTTGGCCGATCAGACAACCGCCTTTGAGACGACGAAAAAGTGTCTGCTTTGTGCGCTAGATGAGTGTCCGTGGAGCAAGGCGTTGTATATGGATGGAGCGACATATGTGCCGCAGGAGTTGCCACATCTGCAGGACCTAATCATTGAGAAGCATATGCGCATGTGTGCGCTGCCCGATGAGCTGGAGATATTGCGCGAGAAATAAATGTTGTTCTGAAAAAGCAAATAAAGCTTTATGTTATTTAAACCTATGCGAATGGTATTTGTAATTTATGATTGGAGACGTTTTTACACAATTTAGTTGAAGTGTAGCCATTTTATAGGTAACTATTAGTTATAAGGCCAGTTAGTGTTTACTAAAGATAGTGAAATCTCTTAATTGTTAGAACATAATGTGGTTCTGCAAAAATGCATATGAAACCCACTTCAAGACATTCATTTTATTGCACTGTCGCCGATTCTACGCTTGAAAATCAAATTAACAAAGCACAAATAGTGTCAAAACAAAACACAAACAAGACGTAGTTGTAGTGAAGAGTTCAAAATTGTGTGCAAAAAAATACAATACTGCTTATAACACTGAGTACTCAGTGCATTTTACATATTTTTATCATTTTTACTCTTAAGGAGTTTTCATTAATATTGAAATGTAGAAGAAATCAAAGGTATAAGAAAATCAAATAATATTTTATATTAAGTTTTATATTTATCGAACATTTTTATTAAGTAAATAATTATTTATTTTAAAAAAATATAAAAAATGTTGTTGGATATATTGATTATTGACCAATCGTGGTTTTGTCGTACACTTTTTTTTTTTAATTTAATTTTGTAAAAAATGTTTGTTGTAATTTTAATAATCACATAAATACCGATGTTATTTGTTGCGCTCACTCACTGCACTCTCTGTACTAATTGCATTTTCAGTGACAGTAGTGTCTTTTTGATTTTCAGGATATGAATGTCTTGAAATAAATCTATTGATACTACTTGACACCAATGAAACAAATAATGCAGAGAAGTCGCTAAAGATACTTCACTATAATACTGTAGACTGCCATTGCAAAATGCAAAATACTGTAGTCCATATTTGGCAGAGGGAACTTCAAATACATTTGTCTAGTTCTAATAATGCTTAATCAGATAACGGATAAATGTTTTTGTTATTACTTAGATTCAAATTTTTGAAAAACACACCGAACGAAATAAATTATAAAAGATTTTATATAATTCGCAGCATACGAGTTGCCTTAATTAAGTGACTTGTTGTCTCGCACATTATTTCGCGAAAATAATATGTTATAAAAGTAATTTGGATTATTATGAACTAAAAATAATAAAAGAAAATATCATATTGTGACGAAAAGATGTAATTTGCTCCACTGTGCAAGCAATAAAAAAAACTCAGGCAATGTGTTAAACAGAGGTGGAAGATCATTAAGCGCACTGAAGCAGCAATAAGTGATAAATATATTGAGGAACCGTTAATGTGCCGTGGAAACGTACTCTCGACGGACTAACTCCGTTTTTTATAAAACATATCGGTTCGTAAACGTACCGTCAAAACGAACGATCAACTGATTCAAAATATGTTTGGAACAGCTTTATTCGTTTACTGGATCGATTTCGTATCCATAAAACGGAAAGTTAATGGAATCGTATTCCGTATTGCTGTTCCGTAAACGAACCATTTCGTTTCTTGGGTTTCTTTCTTCACTCAATGTAATTTGTGTACGGCACGATATTTACCGTATTTATAACGTATACACTTGTTTTTTCATACAGTTCTGCGGTATGTTAACCGTTTCAACGTATACTCAATGCATCCACTCGGTTTTTATACACTACACTCATAGTGAAATTTTATATTCAGTTTGCGTCATCCGTTTGTAACACCCAGAAGAAGACGTGTATGGCATGGTAAAGTATATAAAATACTGATCAGCCTCAGTCAATGTTCGTATGTCTGGAAACTAGTAGAGCTAGATCACTGAAATGGAGAAGTTAGATTACTAATAGATCTTTTTTTGGGTAAAACTCCTTTACTTTCTGATTAAATATATAAGAAATAATATTGAACTCGCGAACCGACTTGTAATAATAATAATAGTTTGGCGCTACAGTCCTGTATAGAACTTCGGCCGAGCTCTCTCACTATTTTGAGCTGTGCGTGTTATATTTGTACTCAAAGTGGTGGGACCTACAGTTTATTGCCGAATCCGAACGGCGGGTGAGAGCTTTTCATAGGCAATGGTTTTACTCTCGTAGGTTTGCCATTTACTGACGAGAGGTAGCGCGGTATAGAAAAATGTTTCTATGAAAAGTTGTTGTTAGCCCCAGTCCAGGCTTGAACCGGGGACCTTTCGGCTCGCAGTCCAACGCACTAACTACTGAGCTACCGCGGCTACACGAACCGACTTGTGGTGCACCTAAAAAAAAAATCGAAATTTTGTACATTTCGAAATTTTCAGTTATTTTCAGTATTCGTAAACCCCGCCGACCTCTGGGCCACTTTCAATGGTAACCGTACACATTATCACATATGTGTAGAATATTTAGGGTCAGCATAGACCGACTATAACTTTCATAATTGTCACGGACTACATTATACCAACTATCAAAATGTCGCAAATTTAAAATTTCCGATGACGTTACGTTAAAGACACATTGATAATTTTATCTGATTCGTATACGTTTAAATGTTTCTTTTAGTCATTTTCTAAACCAGAAGAAGTATGTTTTCGGACTCGTATTACGTTTTTCAATAACTTAGACGGCACAGCCAACTGAGCACTTTTTGAAGCATGCACGAAAAAAATATAGTTAATCGATGGAAATCGGTTAGTTAATGCGACAATTTCAATACTAAAGTAAAAACAAAAAAATAAATTTGTCTGTCAAATATAATTTTAACTGCTTTTTATTTTTTATGCAACCGGCCGTAAAAGTCGAACTTATTTCAAAGCATTTTACTTTTTAAAATTTTGAAACAACAAAAACAAATTTGGTTTTGATAACAAACTAAAATAGAACATTGCCTGCTAACTAATAACACTACACAACAGCCATTCTGCGCAACAGTCAAGGTTATTTTTGTGTTATGTAAAAAGACGCAATTATTCCGAAAATATTATTATTATAATGTTTCTTTGGATAGGTTTACAAAATATGGGCCAATAACTTTTGGACCGAGCTTTCATAAAGGTGGTCACATATATTTGCAAATATCTCGCGTTTTAAATAACACATATGATCAAATGTTATATCGAATGAAAGTTAATTGAATATCGAATAAACATTTCTTAGAACATTTTTAAATTGGTTCATTATTAATAAAAAAATGTGAGCGGACCACGATTATTTTTTGAGCACCTATTGATAGATGATTGCTTGTAATTAATTTAAAATTTTATAACTTTTTCTTTAATACTTAACGAGATATGAGATCCTAAAAAGTAAACCCATATTTCGTAGTGGATGTAGTAGATTACGTTGACTCATTTTCGAACTTCGAATTACTTTTCTACTAAAATATATTGAAAATAAATTTTACATCATTCGGAATAGCAGTTTTAAAGTTATCGTGTATAGGCGGACAGACAGACGGTCATATCTAAATCGACTCGGTAAGTGATGATCCTCACATATATTTTATAACTTGTAACACATGGGATTTTTTATGCGATTTTTTTTAGTTAATACCCAATTGTAATGCTTTCACGTGAATTTTTCTGTTCTCAAAGCGTATCCATAGATTTCTTTTATTTTTACATCATTTTCTTTAAAAATGTACAGGCCAATTTAGCAATATTACAAACTGTGCATCATCTTGCGTTTTTAATTTTTCGCCATTTTTTAAATGCATTTTTTAATAAAATTTTGGTCGACAAAATTGACATTTTTCGAGTTATTCTATAGAATTCTCTTCAACCAGTAAACCAATTCCAAACTATTGTAAGAAATGTTTATTGAATATTTAATTATCTTTCATTCGATATAACAATTGAGTATATGGGTTTTATTAAACGAGAGATATTTACAAATATATGTGACCACTTTTTTGAAAGCTCAGTACAAAAGATATTGCCCGAAATCTCGTAAACCTATCCGTAGAAAATTTTTTAATTCATATATTCAAATTCTGCGAGTCATTTCCAATAATACAAAAATAATGGAATTTACTGCGCAAACTTTTTTTCTCATTTTGTTGTGTAGTGTAATTTATGATTGTTTGGTGAACTGAAAGATCATGAAAAAAAGCCTTAAAATGGCATTCGGTGTCAAAATACAGTGAATACTTTTTTTTTATAATACTTACATAAATAATCTGCATATCGGTCTTGAACGCAATTAAAAAGTTTCACCAGTTGCTTCTGCAGTGCACAGTTTGACGTAAGTTGAAGATACAAAAATATTCCCTTTTCCGCTACTCATCTTTAAGTTTCGTGTGAGACACATTTTTGATTGGATCATTTTCAGGAAGTCATTCGTTCACAAGAAAGAACGTGACCATCCTTAGGGCAGGAGTATTCGCGTCGGTTACATAGTGAGCACATCCTGGATGTAGAGTATGGTCATCTTCTTGAGCTCATTCCTTCCTACTGCGGAGGAACCAGTCTTATTGTTTGATATGACGTAGATATAACGAAGTAGCAGCCGTAGAATAATTAAGCGCTTGATCTCGGCAATGTCTTCGAATAGAATATACAGTTCCTGATTCCACTTGATACGATATTTGTTTGCAACGCAGATGGACATAAGATTACCTCCATAAACATGAAAATATACATGCAGTTAGATTTGCTTCTCTTCTACAAAAGATATTTTAATTAATATATAAAAATTATAGTGATAAAAATAATCGTTTACATGATCAAAATCAGCCAAACTATTATTATATCAAATTTTGTATTCAGTAGAATTGTAGAAAATATTTTTTTTACAAAAAAAAGCATGTTTTGTTATTGTTAAAAAATAAATTAACTTTTTATTTCAGATTGTTTTTCTTGTATCATAAATAAACTATACTTTGTATTTTTTAAATTACAAAAAAAATATATTTAAAATTCTTTCATTTTGTTAATTATTATTGTTCAAACAGTTGGTTTTTTTTTGTGTATTTTCTGCCAAAATAATTTTGTGTATCTTACTCAACTATTTCTGCAATAATTTGCGAAAATCTTCGTTCGTTTTGGCTGCCGCTCCACCATTGGCTGCTGCGTTCGTTTGCGTTGTGCCCAGCGTGGCGCTGCCAACAGTAGTAGTTAACTTTTTGCGCACTACATTCGGTATGAGTGACATGCGTGGCTTTTGGTCAAACGCTTTGGTGCGTTTGGCGCTCATGCCGAGCATTTTGGTGGGATGCAACTGTGAGGTGCTGTTGGTTGGCTTTGGTGGTGGTGCTGATATCGCCACCGAAATCTAGATTGCAAGATTTTTATTTAGTTTTTAATAAAAAAAATAATTAATAAAACAATAAGTGCAACTAATGAGAAATATGAAAAAAAAAACTGTACAAAAATCAGTTGATGTCTTTTTCGTTTAAGACTACGTAATACGGTATGTTGGCGTCATCGTTTACTATACAAAATCAAAACTATTTTGTTTTTGGTTTATTTTGTTACTAGCTGGACCCGTTCACAGCGTTGCCCGTGATAAGTTTTTGTAAATGCAAAGTTATATCTTTTTAAATTACGGCCCCTTGTTAGTGCCTACGTCGCCCGCTCACGTGCCACTCCCTTTGTTTAATCCTGTTCACTTTCTACGTGAAGATTACAATGTTTAATATGATCATTTGTTTCGATTTTTACAACTCTGTTCATAGTAGGTCAGGAGTTATACCAATTTTAATGTTTTGGTTATATGGTAGGTGCCACGCCCCGTTGTCTAATCCCGCCCACATTTGGAAAAATGATAAACAACCACAATATACATCATTGGGCTAATTTTCAATACTGTGGCTTAGGTACACAGATATTTGCATTTAAAAATTCAAGTTTGCCACGCCCATTTTTGTACCTTAGGGGGCTAATTTCAAAAAATCCCGCCTTAGTGCGCGCCTACGTCGGGAGATGAACACCCTGTGCAAATTTCATGTTTGGACAGGGTTTGGTCTAAGGGTTTGGTCTGGGCGTTGATCGATCAGCCAGTCAGTCAATCAGGACTTGTTCTTATATATATATAGATTCATTCTAAACGTTCATAATAATTTTAAAATTTTCTTTTACGGATTTGACGAGCTGAACATTTTCCGAATTCTGTTACTTTATTACATTGGGAACGTTCCGAACGAATTCTTTTCATTTTAATATATTTGAAAAATACACTACACTCGGAAGAAAATTTACTATTACACACAGAAAAAAAGTGTGTAAATATAACTAAAATGTTAATCAATCCAATTAATTTTTAATTGAAACTCAGCCGATGTAACTTTTAGTAGCATTGAATTCCATATTCGTAATAATGAGAATATGTTAATTGGAGAAACTTTAATTAATTTTTTTGTTATATTGATATTAAAGTTGTTATATATATTATATTTTTTATTGGGAATTTTTAAATCATTAATTAATTAATTAGTAACATCAATTAAAAATTTCATTCGATAGGAATTGAATCAATTAAATATTTTGTTAAATTAAATAAAATATTTGTCGAATAGAAACATATGAAAATAAAAATAATTCAATTTAATATATAACATAAAATAAATATTAAATAAGTATTTTATACTGTTTGATATGCTTTGTAAAATTCTTTCAACCTAACGAATGTTTTACCGAAGTCAGTTTACACAACTTCTACAGGTGGGCCAATTAATTGAGTCAAACATAAAATTTGATATTCGCTTTTTAATGATTCAATATGCAACAAAATGAGCATCAGAAGCTGTTTGGTCAAATTCTTGACAGCAAAAATAAATTGAGCCATTTAATGCTTTAATAACATAACATACACTAAATAATGCAATATCCTATGTTAAAATAGCAACGTAGAAGAAAATAATGTTAGAAGAAAGTGAACGACGCCGCCGACACACAAACAAAAAACAAAATGAAATCCAGAAGAAAAAAACAGTGTTGCAATTTCAGAAAATGAATAAATCAAAAGTAACAAATAAAAGTAGTTAATACTATTAAAGATTTAGTTGTATTGAAATTATTGATACTATTAATATTTTAATTAAAAATGTGTAAATACAATTAATTAATTAGTAAATACATTCATATTTTTAATTGGTATACGATTTTGTTTGCTATTAATATCAATTGTTATATATACGTACAATATTTTTTTCTGTGTAACGATGTGTGCGAGTTCGACTTAAACGCTGACTAAACTAAATTATGTAGGTAATGCAGCGTTTACTTTTCAATTTAGTAAATTTTCGAGCAAACCAAATTGAACTAAATTGTATGACAGCAAATAGAAATATGATAATTGTTTACGGACTTTAACAAATATCTGTTACCGAATCGGGTTTGAATGATAACAAATTCAATTTAGTTTAATCTTCAATTAAATAAAATTCGCACAAGTACTGAGTGGTACGTACCATTTACTAATATATAATATATATATATAAATAATTGTTTTTCTATTGAAATTTGCCATGTTTTTTTCTGTGTGTTCCATAAAAATGGAAATACGCAGGAATTATAGGTCGGTCTTGCAATTATTTTGAACAGGGAACATTATAAAATGAATAAAACAAACTATTATATTAATTGTTTGAATATTATTGTACTAATGGTATGCATCCTATTGACCAATTTAAATAGTAAAATTAATTGTTTTACTATTGAAATTCAATAAATTTACAAAATAAATAAACATCTAACAAAATATAATAGAAAACATATATATTATAAAGACTACTCACAATATGACCGCGTAGCTCCATTTGATCCGTCTTCATCACAGCTTTGCCAGCCGAATGATCATCAACGTATTCAACGTATGCGATATTTTTAAATTTGCCACTTCTGCAAATAAATCAAATTTAAATATATTTATAAAGCGTCGACATGATTGCAAAATATATTTATATTAAAATAGATAAAGTATAATTTAATTTTATATATGCGGTCATATTTTAAAAACCATTCTTTCATCGAAATTTTAAATAAGACAACAAAAATCGAATTAAAATCGGATCACAGAATATCAATGGATAAATCGTCGTTGTAGAACGAAAAGTTACCAAATAACTTTTTATGAAAAACTTAAATTTCGAGTTTGTTGATTAATATTATAAAAAGTAATTGATGAATTTTTAAAGTTGAAATATCAATTGATAGATTTACATTTTCTTAACATGTGGTAAAAAAAATTGAGATCACCAATTAACAATTGACAGATATATAAAGATTTTTGTAAATGAATATTTGGCTTTTTGAAAATGTATTTGGTGACTTTTCGTTCTACAACGACGAAATAATGTTTGAAATACGTTTATTATAAACTACACCAATTTCTAAGTTTGAAAATGTGTCAAATATGTCAACGGAAATGCCCACCTTCCATACAAGTCACTTATATATATTTTTTTTTTGTAAATTAAGATATACCCCATTTTTTGTGAAACGAAACTAAAGGTGATTAGTCAAAAAAACGTCTGAAATTCCAGTGATATAATTTTTTATATGAAATGAAATAAATACGACGATGAACTGAACAGTTTTACAAAATGTCACCTGAGAATTTGTGTGGCTCATACGCCATTGAGTCGATTTCAAGAAAAACGATAAACAAGGTTTGCATTTGCCTTAAAATAGGAGCAAATTTTCGATTTAGAGCAAAGTCGATGCTGAATATCTGAGATTTGATACGAGATATCTAAAAATGGATAACGGCATTAGAAAGAGACTATATAAGTCATATATATCCAATTCCTAACTCCATTAATGCAAAACTGGCGTTTGAGCCAAACCAATTCTCCAAATTTTGTTCAATAGGTGACAAAAAGCTGTCACTGGAATTTTTAACAAATCACTTTTCACGTCGTTTTACAAATTAATGGTGAGTTATACATTTTACATATTGTTCATGAGCATATGTTCCAAATTTTTATTTTTCATTCTGATTTCGTATTAAAATTTTGATTTCTTGAACAGCAAAAAAATACAATTCAAATTCAATACGATTCTATCGAATGCTGATAGTTTTATATTTCAATTTAAAACTTACTTGTGATACACAAGACGCACGTCGCTCAACTTTCCAAATGCGACGTATATTTGTTCGAGTTCCTCCTTGGTTGTGTCTTGCGGTAGACTTTTCAAAAATAGTTTTTTCGGTTCCAGACCGTCTGTAATTAATAGGACATTTTTTGATTAAAATTATTTTTATAAGATTACATTATATAAGTAAAATTTTGAAAATACATTTTGTTCAATATCTTTTTTTATTGAAATATATTAAGGGGATTCATATCAAGGGCGTAAAGCTCGTAATATGTAGAAATCCCGTAAATAGTAAAATTTACGCAAAAAAAGTATGAGAATATTTTACGCTTAACTCATAAAATTATTTTGTTGATTTTTATTTTATAAAATTGTGTTTTGTGGAAAATCTGTTTTTATTAAATTGTGTTGTGAAATGATTATACGTGATATAATTAAAAATTAGAGTGTCGTTTTCAAAATTTTCAAATATATAACGTTTTTTTGTAAAACATTTTTTAAAATTTTGAATATTAAATTGATGAGTGTTAGTTACGTCGATATAATTACCAGAATATTTAAATTTTTGGCGTTTTTCCTTATCGCGCAAGACGCTGGATACAAACAGCGGACGTCCATTAAGGGCGCGTCTGTCCATGGCCAAGGCCTTCTCGACATCGGCCTTTAAAATAAATTGAAATTTTCAAAAATATAGTACTTAATTCTATAAATACTAATAAAAATATATAAATACAAAGAAAATAAAAATACAAAAAAAAATCTAAAGCAAGGTGTATTAAAAAACATGAGAGAAATTACAAAATAACATTGACAAAAATATTTTAAAATGTCCAACTTACAACACTTTGTAATTCCAAATAACCAAAACCACGACTTCTGCCATTTCCCGAACGTATCAGATCAACTCGGGTGATATTCAATTCCGGCAGTCCTTTACGTATTTCCTCCTCATCCAAACTTTAACGAAACAATATAAAAAATATTATTTTAAAAACTAAAATTTAAAAAAAAAGTTTCTCTTACTTATAATCTAAATTGCTCAAGAATATGCGCAAATGATCTTTTGTCAGATCAATATCCTGATTTTCGTGCTCTTTGAATGCGGTTTCATGATGTTCCGACTGTGATGATGCCACCGAATTCGCATGTTTCGTTGCCACTTTTCCACCGCCATCCATGGTTTTTGCTTTTTTCTCTGGCACCTCTGCTGTATTTTGTGATTTGCGACGTTTGGTCACTACTTTCGATGTTGTCGCTACTGCGTGCGGTTTCGCAATACTTGTACTGGCCGTTGTTGCACGTAATTCTTGTAGATATTTATTGCATTGTTTTGTGCACTGCTGTAGCGACTTCATGCTGCCGTTGCAACGTTCAAAACGTTGCCAGGCGGCGGCAATAACCATGGCATTGTCCAGGTGTGGCGCATGTAATGCTTTGCTAAATAATCTTGAAGAAAATAAAAGGATTTTTCAAAATTTATAACCCGGTAATTTAAAAAAATCGCTTACTTTCTCGTAGACTCCAAATCACGTCGCATTTCCAGCTGTATGAATTCAATCCAAAGAGCCGATTTGCTAGCATTGTCCGAGCTCTCTGTAATAAGTAGCAAAAAAATAATCAAATTATATGCAACCTTTTTCTTTAACAATAAGTATTACCCATAACCGTTGTCCACAGCTCTTTGCCTCTTTTGGCATCCTGCAGTGGGCCATACTCCAGCCGACCCCAAAATTGCAAAATCTCACAATTGCAATCGGCCAACACGCCCCACTGTTGACCCAAAATGGTCCAGCAAAGATTGAAATTTTTGCGCAAAATATCACACTAGAACAACCAGAATTAGAAAATTGTTAAAAGTTTAAATAAAACACAGCTTACTTCGCCCTCATTCTGCCAGTCTGTGTGCCTACGCAAATATGTCAAATACTCCAACCAAATGGCAACAGCCGGTTCGGCAGTTTGAAAACCTGCTGCCAACGAACTTTCCAACACTTCTTGTATTTCGTCACGCGTTTTTTCCAATTTCTCCAGTAGGTGAATACGTTTAATATACAGCTGCTCGGACCAGCTACAATTACGCAATGCACGATTATTCACTTGCAAAGCATCCTGTTGAAAAACGGGCAGCTCCTGTTGCAATTCTGCTGGTCTGCCGTACTCATCGCGATAATCGATAAATTCAATGTAAGTCAACCAACAGTCAACGTTAAGACAACAATCTGCCACCATACGTTCGTAAACCGTTTGAAGTATATTTTCGTTAAGGTATTTGTCAGACTCGGTGATGTAACTGGCATAGACAGTGGCACGTTCGCGATACTTTTTCGGTTCGAGTGCGGCCAGTTGATCTTCGTATGGCAGTATTTTCTGTAAATGCTCCTTGGCCTTGTAGTAGTTGCGATCCAGCAGCGACCAGTCCAGATCAGCGCCAAGCTGCACTTTGTTCTTTTCATAGAAAACCTTAAATTCAATATAACTCTCTTCCATGTTGAGCAGCGGATATTTGAGTTCTTGCAGAAAACTAGCAATGTAAGCTGATTGTTTTTCATCGGCGCTAAGCAGATATATATATAAAGTAAAGATTTGAGGGTATACAATTTAAAAGAAATACAAGCGTATTTTTTCAAACAATTTACATTGTATGATCAAATCTTAAATGAGGTGATTCAAATCAGTATACACGTATTTATCCAAGCAATAATTTACTAGGCAGCTCAAATACTGCTTAGTTTTCGGTAGGAATTTGAAGAGTATATACTCACCAGTGACAACTAGTCGAAACCTTGTCAGTTACTGATCAGGGATTTGAAGAATAGGTCACTGCCAGTAAAACTAGTCAAGAACTGATTTGTCACCAGTAAAACTAGTCAAAAACTGGTCGGTTACCGGTAGGGATTTGAAGAATAGTTGAATAGTTCCATCTCAGTAAAACTAGTCAAGAACTGGTCGGATATTGGTTAGGAAATGCCCAGAAATAGAAGAGTGTTACTGGCTAGTTTCTGGAAGGAGTGCGTGACGTCGCTTGCTAGTTACTCGGTAAGTGACTAGTCAAACTGGCTGAATACTGTTACTTCGGTAGCAGTTACTTTATTTTTTTTACCAATTAATGCTCTCTTTTCAAGCAATTCATCATTGTTGGGAAGAGTGATACATTAAATGGAGGATGGGAAGATGGAGTAGTGTCGATGAATATTTGCTTTTAATTTGCCAATGTCAAAAATGTCATGAAAAGCAGACGCGTCGAGATTGTTCCACCAATGACCGATTTATAATTCTTGAGAGTTAAGTGAACTATGCACTTGGTTCGAAGCCAGATTAGAACGATAGAATATACGGCCTGATGTAATCCAGTAATGCAATTACCACGAGCACAATCAGTTACAATACCTTTAAAAGAGGTTCACACAGTCTACGTGTTGCGGTTATCAGGAGTACGAGGAGTGAACAAGAAGATATTTCGCACGTTGTTGTATACGATCCGGAAACACCAAAGAGGATGTGAATTGTATGAATTGCGAATTGTATTCCATCTTAAGCCTAATATAAGTGAGGTTGAAGTGCGTAAGACAACGAGAGTGAAGTTTTTGTTGCACCGCTTTAAAAAATAATGTACTTGATCGAGACACCACAAATATATGATCTTTTCAAGGTAGGTCACGTTAAATTCAAGGTATATTGAGAGGTGGAAGGGAGGAATCTATTCGGAGATTGTTTTAAGATCATTATTGAGTGCACTTTTTACTTTCAATCTCCAAATAGTTTGTGCGTCTGTTGAACGAATATGAATGAAAAAGGTTACTGTTTTGTTATTGTTTTTTTCGATTACATGTGTAGCGGCAAATTGAATTAAAAAATAAGGACAAAATAGACAAAGCTGTTTGTTTTTGTTTCTTCACTACGCTAGTGTCGTTCATCGTTCGACTATGCACGTGATCTCTTCGATTACTTGTGTAGCGATAAATCGAATACACACGCAACTGCCAGGACAATATAGACCTTTTGTTTTTGATACGAATATCTACTAAATGTCAATGTGTTAGGATTTGTTAAAACTTTGCCATATCGAAAAAAAATAATTTTGAGATATTTTCGAACACCTTAAGGATTAGTAAAAATAAATATTAAAATCATATTAATTTTGAATATTTTATACTGTTTACCTCTTTGTCGCATGACTAGCATTGTATTCTCTGTACAACTTGAAGAATTGCTGACCCTGCAAACAGTGCAGTCCATAAGTGCCCAGCACTTCGTGCCAAATACTTTCGGGATCAGCGCAACGTTCAGCCAAGGTGACCAATTCCAGCGCTAATTCTATGGCTATGTCAAATATAAATAAATTAAACATCTACCGGTAATAATTAACAACCACACTTACAGTAGTAATCACGCAAAGCACGTCTAAATATTTCCAGCACTTTTTCAATTTCAATCGTAGACAGCGCTACAGTGGTCTCAATACGCAAGTACTTAAGCCACAATTCTGGCGCAAGCGGATAGACTTTGGCAAATAGATTGTAGGCTTTGCGTATATAATCCAAATCATCCGTTAAACTAAAAATGTGCAAAATTAATCTAAAATAAAATTCAAAGTTTTATTAAACTCACTGCGACAATTCACACAAACGCAGGTATTTATCATAAGCATATTGATTCTTTTCCAGCTCTTGTTCAATAGTTTTAAATTCAGCTAAAACTTTGTCAGTTTCATCCATCTCATCATCATCGTCGTCGTCATTATCGTCATCGCCATCATCATCAATATCCCTAGAATCTTTTATCTCTTCTGCATTCATCTCATCCTCCTCTACTAAGCCATACTCTTCCAACTGCACCTCCTTCTCAGCAACATCTGCAATACTGTCCAACTGAGCAGCTTCATTCATTAGTGAATCATCATCTGCAGTTGTTGGCGGCGGTGGCGGTAGTCTGAGCGCGGCTTTAGCCTTTGTACCATCGTTCTCATCATCGGATTTTAGCAGTGCCTCTTCCTGCACGCACCAAGCACATTAGAAACATGTTCATAAAAGATGCGGCACCTGTCGCCACCGAGTTGACTTACCTCAGCCTCATCGATATCTTCGTAGTCTGCTGGCGCACTGGTGGACATTTCTTCTGTTGCACAATAAACTTTGGGACACTTTAATAGATTGTTTTGCAGTATTTTATTTTATTTAAATTTAGAAATTGTAAATAATATGAATTATACCAACGCGAGATTATGACTTTTTTCGGGGTTTTTGTTGTGCTGAACAGTGTTGCATTTAATGACAATAAATAAACGCTTCATAACAAAAAGTACTAAATCAAAAATAATTGAACCTTTTAAGTTTCTTTATACCCAATAAAAATCTGGAAATTAAGTGATTATCGAATGTATATTGAACATGGTTATCGAAACTTTTACTGGAGAAAAGCGTTCATATTTTCGTAATTGTAAGTTTGAAAACCATAGCGTTCTCCATGCTGCAGCAAAACTAATAGCTTTTCATCCAATTGAATCTAGGCTTTACCTAAACTTGAAATTGACATTCAGTATTCCATCGATGTTTAACTTAATTGTAAGCTATAAATAAAATGTGGTCCTTCACTTGATGTTTAACTTAATTTTGAACTTGAAATCGACATTCAAATTACACTTGAATTCAAGCACATATACATTAACACATCGGCATCGGTAAACAAAATGAATTTTAATATATATATAAGAAAATTCACTTTTAAAAAGAAAATTTTATTGTTGACATTTAATTTACCACGTTACTGGGTTGCCACTGTGTAATTTTGTGTAGTGAATTTCGTCTCAAGTTTTTTTAACTTCGAAAATCAACGTTGGAATAACATTCATTTATTCGGATTGATCATGACTTTAAATCCACATTGGTTGCAAAAGAAAATTCTCCAAATTTATTGAACCTTAAACACATTGATTATTGGGAATATACAAAAAAATGATTTTTCGTTGTCCAAAAGGAAAAAAAAGAAGTATTCAAAGACTTCATCCGATGATTTTTTTTCCTGACCATAAGGGGTTTGGTGAAATTGGGGGTTTAAAGATGAAATAAATACGTTTCGAAGAAAATAAAATTAAAATATATCTTCAAGTCACTTATAATTTTTTTCAAAATCGATTCAATTTCATTTTCTGCTATATCTCTATTGAAAGTTATGGTTATTCTATGCTAAAATCTTAAATATTAGCATTTAAAAAATATTGAACAAAAAATGACAAAACAGCTGAACTTGTAGAAATTTTCAATTTAATTTCTATATTAAAAAAAAAAAATTTAAATTGATAGATTTTTCCAATCGTCAACTGCTATCCAAAACATTAATAAAAACTATATAGTTGAAGAAGACAGAAACAAAGATTCCTGGTTAAATGTATATGTTTTCGCTAATAACATCTTCAATTATTATTTTAACACTCATAACATTATAACGCAGTGCCGATTGAACGAAATTATATTTTGTGAATATTAGATTTTTAATTACGAAAAATTTAGAAAAACCACTGTAACGTTAACATTTAAAAATGTTACTTGTTGAATTTTTTATTAAACAATTTCATATCGAGTCTTTAAAGGCCTTTTATAATATTAAGCAATAACTTTAAATTTAAACAACGACAATATATTTTTTTCATTCTACTCACATGTTTTTCCTTTAAGTTTCAGTTGTAAATATATGCTGTTATAGTTATGTGTTTAATGTATATATGTGAAGTACATGCTATATTTACATAGTTTTAGATGCTATATATATTTTTTTTACAAGTTCAAAACTGACTCTAAAATATGATTGTAGAAGAACGATATATATTATATATAAAAATAAAAATGCTTTTATAAATCATCAATTACTTTTTATAACATTAACTAATAAATGAAAAAAGAATATTTAAAAAATAGCATTTGTTAATTTTTTCTTCTAGAACAATTTATTATAATAAATTGTTATTTGTTCATTATATTTATTTGATCTGAAACCCTCAAAATTTCAAGAAAAAAAAACAACCAGATTTTCCCTCTTACCATCCTGCATATAAAAACTACAAAAATATATATTAAAATCACAAATAAAATTCAAACATTTTCAATCACTATCAAAGTACATTTATTACACAAAAATATTGCCGACACACACAAAATTACATAAATTCTGGATAGCATCACAGATGCGATTTACAAACATATATATTTTTTTCTTTTTGCTTAAAACTAAAAATTCTCTCTAATTAAAATTCTCTCTAAATTAAATTCAACCCAAATAAGAAAACATATTAAATAACTAAACAGTATAATTAATAAATATAATTCATGATCTTTTGTTCCAGTTTATAATCGTCAGCGCCCGAAAATCCAGACAACTTCTTCTTATTCTTGATGAACACAAACGTTGGCATTCCGGAGACTTTGTAATAGTCCGAAATCTCATGAAATTTATCAACGTTCACCTTCAAGATGATCGCGTAGTCACTGTATTGTTTCGCAAGATTCCTCACTCTGGGTTCAATTGCTTTGCAGGGACCACACCAGTTGGCATAGAAATCGACGACGACCAATTTGCTGCCAGCGGTTGTCAGCATTTTGTCGAAATCTGCATAACTTTTAACCGTATGCACCATGATGATTATTTATTGCAAAGACGAATATTGGTGGCTTTAAAAATTATTTATTGCAAAGACGAATATTGGTGACTTTAAAAATTAAATTTTAATTTTTTTTTAAAACAACTTTTATATTTTAAGGACGTATCACATTTAACGTTTACACTTGACAAAGATTCTGATTGAAATGAACACGGTACGGTGATGCAGTGAATATGCACATTCAAAGTTAACGGGTCTTATTATACAGTTGGCAAAGAAAAAAAAAACGCGCGAAATATTTTATACAATTTTTAGAGAAAATATCGATAGTTGTACGGTGTTAAGATCGATGCACACTTAACGAAACTTTGAATTATGATCTGTTACAAACCATGATGAAAACAAAACAGATCGTTTCCAATTTATTATTACTTTGAAAGTTTATTGTTTTCAGCACAGACAATCAGAAAATTATTAATTTAGACAAAGCTTATTTGAATTTAAACAATTCTTTCATAATTTTATTTTAATGAGTACACCCAGAAAAAAATACTGATTAATAATAGTTTTTTACTATTAAAAATAGTCAATAGTATAAATTATTATTTTAATCGGAAAATACCATTAAATACTAGAAAATACCATGCCATTGCCATTGAGTTTATTTGAAAAGATGAATTTTTTAGTATACTATTAAATCAATAATTGTCCTATTGACCAATTTCAATGGGATTTGAGGGAATTTTTTTCTGGGTGTACTCCGTGATTTATAAAATGATTGTAACTACTTCATTGATCAATTGATTAATCAAGACTTTCGATTAATCAGAACAATTATTAATCAGGATTGTTTGCAGGAAAAAAATGTTTGGCAAAATATTTTTTTATAATGCTGCCAATCGATAGGTGCTTTAAAAACAAACAATATTACCTTTATACCACTATTTTATCTTGCACCAATAAAAAATCTTGTCATGCCAAAAGGGCGAATCTTTTCTATTTTTTGCTATAACTCTTTAATGGTACTAGATATAATAATGATGTAAAGGCAAGTATTGTTTGTTTTCAAAGCACCTATCGATCTGTATTATTAATTACAAATATTTTGCCAAACAAATTTCCTGCAAATAACAAATGGCACATTAATGTTTGGCAAAATATGTTTAATTAATGATGCAGATCGAAAGGTGCTTTGAAGACAAACATTAAAAAGTTATGGCGAAAAACGAAAAGATTCGCCCTTTTGGCATGACAAGATTTTCAAATTCGTCCTTTTGGTTTTGTCTTTTGTGGCTAGAAATATCCAACAAAATGACACGCGATTTTGGCACAGCATACTTGAGGATAAACTTCATTCAAAAATGTAAAAAAAAACGCAAATGTCAAAAAATGCACATTCACCCCTTTGGCCTGATAGTGACGATATGTCATTTTTAAAAACGAATATTTTTCTGGATATGATGAAACTTTTCTGACTTGTTCTACTGGTTATAACTCCTTAAAGGGGGTTGGTTATGAGGTATCCATTAAAAATGATTAAAAAAACGTTAAAATACAAACACCATGTGTTCAATGGAAATCATATTTAAGCTGTACTAGGGTACATCGTTCCTTAGACGTCACAATCGCACAATAAACCTTTAAGACGTGTGGAGTCATAAGTTTATACTGCACTTTTTATCAGTAGACTATATAGAACCACAAAATAAATGGAGTTGAATTAGAAAGTATTAATTTTCCGGCACTGTGTAATCTATTTTTTTTATCCATTTCATGATGAAACCATACAGGTGGCATATTTATTGAGAGAAGGTCTGAAATTTTAATTTTGAAATCATTTTTTTATTTTCAATTCTAGAACATTTTTTTGAGACACATTTTGTTTTTTTTTTATATTGAAATATGAAATCTTTAATAAAGAAAAACACGTCTGCTTGCATCAAACATTGAAAAGCGACTGATTGAAAATTTTTGATTTTGTTTTTAAAAATATGATTTCGTATAGTTTCATCATAATCCATTTGAAAAAAAATTAAATTTTGTAAAGTTGTAGTTTTTGATTTTTTTATGATTTTTGATTCTCAAAAACTTTTTGTAACTTACTTTTTAAAATTTCCTATCAGTTTTCCTGGAGTATCGTCTCACGAAAAAATGTTTGCGGTTCACCAGTAAAAATTAAGATTGATTTATTTTATGGTTCCAAAATATTTGAGCTCTACCGTTCAGTGTTCGTGAGCTAGGACGTTAACAAAAAAAAACATTTAAAATTATTTTTTTTGTAAGAAAAATTTTGTTTACCAACCAAATGGTCAAATATAATTGAACTTCAACATTATTGTGATCTGCATTAAAATTATTAGAATATACAATTTATACAATTTTTTTTTTTGTTATAACTTTATAAAAATGAACATTAAAATTTTGTCGGCCGATCTTATATTCTAGGGTAGCGTTCGAATGATTTTGCATGCAATATATGTTTTTAGAAACTCTTAAAAAATTTCATATCCGTCACGCCTCCTACAAGTTTTCCAAAGTTCATGTTTGGTGTAGGACATGTGAAACATATTTGTGCAGTACGTATTGCAATCCAAATTTCAAACTTTGCTTCAAAAAAATATTAGAATTTCCTATTTATCTCGCAAATTCCTTTCACAATAAATCTAATTTTATGTTGTAAAATTTCAAAATTACTCTTGTTTTTTTAATTAACAAAATTAACGTAGACTCACTCAGCATGGCGACAGCGGCGGCAACCAGCACAACACCAGCAACGACCACCACCCAAAAAGTCTTTACCATCAATAACAGAACGGACTTTGAGAATAAAATCGCAGAGGCAGGCAGCAAATTGGTGGTCGTAGAGTTCTTTGCGCCCTGGTGCGGACCATGTAAAATGGTGGCCGTAAAACTGGAGGAGTTGGCAAAACAATATCAAGATGATGTGCTCATGATGAAGCTGGATGTGGACGAATGCGAGGAGGTGGCTATCGAGTATAATGTCACTAGCATGCCGACCTTTTTGTTTATGCGCAACAAGAAGAAGGTAGAATTGCTCGTAGGCAGCGATGGTGAGAAGTTGGCCAAAAATGTGGAGAAGTTGTGCAACGCAGCGCGACCAACAATCACACCTGCAGCAGCGACAACAGCGGCAACAACAACAACTGCAGCATCAACAACAACGGCAGCAACAACTGCAGCAACCTCAGCGTCGGCACCAACAGCAGCAAAAACAGCAGCGCCACCAACAGCTACAAAAACAGCAACAGCAGCACCGTTACCATCAGCGACCCAACCAACTAGCGCTGTTACGCCCACTACAGCTACTCGGACGCGGTCTAGTGTAAGAACACCAACCGCCAAATGAACTTTACTACCAAAAAAAAAAAGAAAAATTACTTTAGCAAAATTCCAAGCCATATCCAAACTACACAGCCTACTTGAATTTATTTGTTTGGAAAATAAAATAAAATCCGTTTTGACGTTTGAATTTACAATTGGAAAAATTGCTTGAAAAATTTTACAGAAAAATAAAATAATATTTCAGCTGCGCTGCTGCATATTCCCAAATATTCGATTACGAATTATTTTGCGTAGATTATTTACAACATGATTTACATTGTGCAAAACAAGAGCGATTTGGATATGAAGATTGAGGAGGCCGGCGAAAAGTTGGTCGTCATCGACTTTTTTGCAAACTGGTGCGGCCCCTGCAAAATCATCAGCCCCAAGTTGGAGGAACTATCGGAACAGTATAGCGACAAGGCGCTCGTGCTCAAGGTCAATGTGGACGATTGCGAGGAGGTTGCACTCGAGTACAATGTGACCAGCATGCCGACGTTTGTGTTCATCAAGAATAAGCAAATAGTCGAAGTGTTCATCGGTGGCAACAGCGAAAAACTGTCGAAGAACATGGAGAAGTTTATATTGCATGGTGTCGAGCCGATTGCAATGGCAGCTCCTGCTGCTGTCGAAGAAATCGCCGCAGTCGATACAACCCCAGTTGAGACAGAAAATCAGCCGCCGATGTTGGAGTAAAACTAATGGCGACTTGGAATTTATTTTTTTTTATTTATATTAAATAAAATACAAATACAGGAGAGAGAAATAAATAAAAATTGCATTTGTTTTCATAAATTGTATTTCTTTTACATTTTTTATTAATTATAAAATTCATTTATATTTCGTGTAGGCAAATATGCAATTAATTCAATGCATATACTTATTTGCGCAACGTAATACAATTAAGTTTGTTTTGTATATGGTACGCCATTCTTTAGTTAAATTAAAACATTTATTCTTTGCAATAAAAGCAACGTAGTACATCTACTTCTTGGCGAATGTGATCTTCATTGCATGCGACGGTGTTATCTTGAAGCCTTGCAGCGCCTCCTTCGCCGCATTACTCTGCAGCTCGGTGGCAAACTCAACGAAAGCGATATCGTGTCGATTAGGCACCAATCGCACCTCCTTGAAGCCGGGGAACTGATTGAACAGCATGGACAACATCATCTCGTTCGTCTCCTCGGGCAGATTGGTGAGGAAAAGAATCTGGTTGGGTGGCTGTTCGGTCTGTGAGTTGGGATTGGAGTTCTCTGCATTTGAAGACTTTTTCTTTTTGTCCCTATTTTGCGATTTAGTTTATTAATTTCTTAAATAATAAAAGTTAAAAGATATACATACTTCTTCTCCTCCACGGCTACAGGCGCCTTTGGTGGTTTCACCTTCTTTGGTCGCTCCTTGAAGGTACCCTTTATTTTGGCCACTATATCACTGTCCGTCTTGGAATATGCTATGCGCATGGGTTTGTCGTAGAACGGAAATCCTTGCATTGTGCGCAGCGCATTCGACGCGCTTGAGATTTCCTTAAACACCACAAATGCCTGTCCACGCATTTTGAGGGTTTTCAGTGCCACAATATCCAAAATTTGTCCGAATTGCGAGAAGATGGCGTAGAGCGACTTTTTCAGTTCTTCTTTTTTTATTTTCTCATTGAGATTATTAATGTAAATTGTTTGGTTTGGCCGCACATCCATGTTGCTAATATTTTAATGGTTTATTTGTTAAAATTAAACAATTTTTATTGAATATTACAAATAAAATGCCGAAAATTGTAAAAAAAAAACACCGCACTGTTTTTTGACGTTTGGTTTATAAGCGTGCGTATGTGTGTGTGTGTGTGAGTAAACGTTTATGTCAATGTTGCATTTGATGTGCATTTAGGGCATTTCCTGACCCGCGAGCTGTGTTGCTAAATATGTAGGGAAAATATGCTATTGGTAATTTTTCAACGTTTGTGTGGTGTTCATAACACACAGAAAAAAAAGTGTGTAAATATAACTAAAATGTTAATCAATCCAATTAATTTTTAATTGAAACTCAGCCGATGTAACTTTTAGTAGCATTGAATCCCATATTCGTAATAATGAGAATATGTTAATTGGAGAAACATTAATTAATTTTTTTGTCATATTGATTATATTTTTTATTGGGTATTTTAAAATCATTAATTAATTAATTAGTAACAACAATTAAAAATTTCATTCGATAGAAATTGGATCAATTAAATATTTTGTTAAATTAAATAAAATATTTGTCGAATAGATAACATAAAATAAATATTAAATAAGTATTTATACTGTTAGATATGCTAAGTAACATTCTTTCAACCTAACGAATGTTTTACCGATGTCAGTTTTCACAACTTCTACAGGTGGGCCAATTAATTGAGTCAAACATAAAATTTGATATTCGCTTTTTAATGATTCAATATGCAACAAAATGAGCATCATAAGCTGTTTGTTCAAATTCTTGACCTCAAACATAAATTGAGCCCTTTAATGCTTTAATAACATAACATACACTAAATAATGTAATATCCTGTTTTAAAATCGCAACGTAGAAGAAAATAATGTTAGAAGAAACAGAACGACGCCGCCGACGCACGAGACGCACAAACAAAAAACAAAATGAAATCCAGAAGAAAAAAACAATGTTGCTTTTATTTGTCAAAAGTAACAAATAAAAGTAGTTAATACTATTAAAGATTTAGTTGTATTGAAATTATATTAAATTAATTCCTATTAATATTTTAATTAAAAAAATGTAAAAATACAATTAATTAATTAGTAAATACATTCATATTTTTAATTGGAATACGATTTTGTTTGCTATTAATATCAATTGTTATATATACGTACAATATTTTTTTCTGTGAACCACACGCAAAAATAAAATGTTAATTTATTTGTTATTCTTTTCAAATCGATGAATATTTGTAATAATTTAATCAAACAGGGAAGTGATGTTCACAATACACTAATTACATTTTTACATTTTATTTTAGGTGTTAATTCATCTTCATAAATAATTAATGTTTAAGACAGTATATAAATGAATAGTATTATCTTTCTTATATAGCTCAAATTGCATACAACAAACTTCTTTGTTCTCAATTTCCGCGAAAATATTTCAAGTCTTTCGTTTCAATAGTCCAATTGAAGATAGTCCAAATTTGAAAGATGCAACACTGGGTTATGAATGTACATGACAGCGACGCTGAAGTGGTTTTACATCGTAGAAAGTGTTGCCATTTAAAAAATGTACTTCAATTAAAAAGGCACAAATACAATAATAACATAAAAAAATCTTTTATATATCGACGCCCCTTACGAAAACTATTATATTAAAATTGTCTTACGAAAAAAAGTATATATCACTTTTACACGAAAACGATTTCATTTTTACTTAAATGACGAATATTAAAATGTTCTCAAAATTTCACAGAAAATTAGTACAACAAACAGTTTTCTGTGGAAAATTATTATGTTTCAAATTTTTAGACGAAAATTGGAGCTTTTTATTGAAAAAGATTTTTTTTCAAAAACATATTGCGTTGCTTTTATGTTTTGATATATGTCATTTGTAAAATTTGTTTGATAAAATTCAAAATAATTACGCTATAATGATATAAAATATGCATTACCATATATTATGTAGGTGACTCAGAAGATTAGTGTGTTGGAATTCAAGCCGAAACGTCGTTGGTTCAAACACCAGCGAAGGCAACCTCAAAAAAAAAAATAGAAAATATATTTCTTCACCGCGCTTCCTCTTGGTAGATGACCTTCGAGAGTAAAAACATCACCCATGAAAAGATATGATTCCGTGTCTCCTAAGAAATCTAGACTGTTACAGGAAATTGAGGTTTAATTTCAGGACTGATATAAGTTTCTAATGGTCTGTGGTCTTAATATAACGATTACATATATTTATTAAATGCTGTAATATGTTTTATATGAAGGCCCCAATCATAAATGCATTATTCATGTTCAACAAAAGATTCCAATCTTCTTCGCAAATTTTGAATCATTTTTATATTCGTAGATACTCGGATATACATATGCATATTCTCAGAAATATCAAAAACATAATAGAGTTCCTGGCAAAACCATAAAACGTATTATTTTTCTCATCAAAAACGATAACATACTTTTATTCTGAACCTCAAAAAATAACGTATTTATTTTCGTAAGGGAAAAAATATATAATAGTTTTCGTAAGGGGCGTCGATATGTAAAAGAAAAAACAAACAAAATATGACTATTAGCATATCCAATAAACAAAATAAAGTTGACTTTAAAGGTAGTATCAGATTTCTGTAAAATAATTAAATGAGTTGACGCTGACTCTCGTCATCAACACATGCTTAAACAGGTCGACTATACCCGATGACCAAGAAGAACAAAGCATGCTAAAACAAAATGATGAGTGACTCCGAAACACCATAGAAAGCATTTTTGCAAAGAGAAAAGAGCGAATAATATAAATATTGTGAAGCATTTCAAAAGCAAGAATTCAAAGTATTTGAAGCATGCAAACATTTCAAATAGAAGGAGTAAAAGTATTTAAAATCTTAAAGCTCGCTCTGTAATGTTTTCAAACTCTTGCTTGCGCTCGTCAGCAAAGCAATAAAAAGTAAGTTTGTGCTCTGTAGCGCGATTCCCTAACTCGGTATCGACAAAAATAGATATCGTTAACTACAATTAACGACAAATGCTGTTATGAGGTATTCCGTACACAGTTCGCTATGATCGTCAGCTGTCATCTTTAAGAATTTACTGAAAATTGTCGATACGATAACGTTGAAAATTTAAACGATTTTTATTGTTGAAAATCTTTCCGAATTTATTTGTCTACATAAAATGCCTTAAAAGTAAGGGAATCCCATTTTTTAATAACGATCGCAAGCGGCAATTGTCGGTAGTTAGCGATATCGAATTTTATCGATATGGAGTTACGGAATCGCGATTCTGCTTCTTTTACTTTCAACTTGAAAAAAGTATACTTTTAAAATACTTTTTAATGTTAGTAGAAAAGGGATTTGTTTTTACTACACATTCTCAAACAAAGCAACACTGCCGCGGCCTTAGCTCAGAGTTGCCATTGACTGCCATAAAACACTGCAAATCAATCGCATTTGCTATAAAAAAATAATATAAAATTTTGTCAAGTGAAAAAGCAAAGCAGAGGAAAATTAGTCTCTGCTGTTGTGTGTGTGCATGTGATGTTATTTTTTGTTAAATTATTTTAAGTGTTTTTCTTTTTAATTTTTCAACAATTTTAAATTATTATTTTCACAAAACTTATTACAAAACAATTCTGCATAACTCAAACGCGATAAATGTGCTAAGAGAAAATGTCGAAGAATAAAATCAACACAGCAAACACAGCGGAAACAAATTTTATCGAAGTGAAATCAAAGGTGATTAAGAAAAAAAAAGATAATAAACTGCAACAATTAAATAACTAAAACAAATGCAACAGAAAAAGTGTTTTAATAATTTCTAATGATGGAGCAAAAAAACAAGGAGGTGTAGTCTACAAAAGTTGTAGGCTGAAAAACTTTTCAATTCTTTCTTTTGTGTTGCTGCGGTGGCCACTTTATGGCGGACACACTCGGCCAATGAATGATTCATACTTGGCGTTGACCGTGGCTTAAAGTGACCACCAAAAATGGTTACTATGAAAAAAAAAACTAAGAAAATGCATTAAAATGCATTAAAATGTTGGAAGCTCTTTAAGCGAATATAAAATATTAGCTAGCTGCACAAAGTCAGTCGGTTTTTTACTTCTTGTTTGATTCTAAGTCACGTCGTGTTTACGCGTCATAATTATTTCCTGCTAAAATTAATAAGCTGTACAAACACGGGACAACGACGCATTCGAGCAGCATCAACCCAGCGCCGCCGCCCCCCTCTGCAACATCATACGCAGCAACAGGCTGCTACGGCATATTCGTTGACATATCTGGTTTGTCAGGCAGGATGGATGCTGCGTGTGGCAACTGTTGCATGTGCGCAGAATATCCCTCACAATTACTAATAACTACGAATTATAAATGTTTGTCTGCGATATAAAAATTATACTTTGTTGCAGAGATTCTAACATAAATTCTAAAACAATCGCATAAATAGACAATTTAAGCATATAGTTTAATTTAATATTTCGACAAATAATTTATAACTTACTAATTATATTTAAGTACATAATAATAATTACACGATATAACAGCCAAAATGTACTTTTAGCTAATAATAATTGCGATTTTGAAATTTCTCAAACTGATTTTAGAAATGAAAAAAAAAAACACCTTTTGTACCCTACATTTTTTGTACCAGTTTATTAAGTTTCAGCAGATATTGCAACGCCCCTTTGTCGGTATCAAAAGTATAATATACTGGAACTGTATAACGATTATAGTCGAAATCGCTATTTACCGACAATTGTAGCTTACGATTGTTATGAAAAAAAGTGATTTGTTAATTATATTTGTCACCTATTATAGTAGCCGCGGTAGCTCAGTGGTTAGTGCGTTGGACTGCGAGCCGAAAGGTCCCCGGTTCATGCCTGGATGGGGCTAACAACTTCTTTTCATAGAAACATTTTTCTATACCTCGCTACCTCTCGTCAGTAAATGGCAAACCTACGAGAGTAAAATTATTGCCCATGAAAAGCTCTCACCCGCCGTTCGGATTCGGCAATAAACTGTAGTACACTTTGAGTACAAATATAACAAGCACAGCTGAAAATGGTGAGAGAAGTTCTATACAGGACTGTAGCGCCAAACTATTATTATTTTTATTATAGTTACTAATATCGATGATTGTCGCTCAGCATTCATTTCAGAGTTGATTTATCCATTTCCATTTATCTGTCCTTATACAATATAACTTCAAAAATACTGGTCCGAATGCAAAGATGTTGTTTGCATGTGTTTTAGACAAAAAGTACTTCTGAGTTTAAAAATGAGTCGAATCGATCAACGGACACTCACACACATCTCCCATACAGGTCACATATATTCAATTTAAAATCCGAAAAAACATATTGTCCAAATTCACGTATAAATGTTTTCCAAAAATGGGTTTTTTATTTGCAATTTAAACAAATTTACTATGTATAATAATGATTTTTGTTTAGAATCTGCTGCATATAAATTTACTATGATTGTTAACATATTTACTTCTGAAACAAATGAATGGAAAGATTGACATTTCAAATTATATCGTATTTATGTATTTATTATATTTCAATAAAATAAAAAAAAAAACAAATTAAATAGCACCTCCTAAATTGTGGCGCAGTCTCGCACAACTTTGTGACTGCGCTGTGTCATCCACAAACGCAACAGGTCGATTCTGTCGCTCCTGTGCACTGTTCGCGGACTTGGAGCTTCAAACGACCGACGCTGAGCAAACTTGACAGGAGATTCTGCTGTATTTCAAGGAACAAAAATAAATTAAAAATATTTAATTTAATTTGTGATAGCATACCCGCAGTCGACCGCCGCTGTTGAAAAATGATGTAAAAAAATGATTTGACCCACAATTTACTATAAATATTAATGATCAATCCAATTCATAGTAAATTTACTAGAAATGTTCACAAATCACAAACTGTTATTGTTCATAGTAAAAGCATATGAAACGTAGTACAATTTTCGATATAATATTTCCCTGGGTGTGGAATTTTTACGGAGAATGTATCAACAATTTCTAATTTAATCAATTTAAATTGTTTAAAAAACCAGTTGAGAATGTTAGGTCACATGAGAAATTTTGAAGTAGGGAAATTTTGATAGTTGGTGTGATGCAGTTAGTAAGAATTTTGAAAGTTATAGTTGGTCTAAGCCGACTATAAATACCCTACACATATGTGATAATGTGCGCGGGTACTCTGAAGAATTACCTTTCATTTGATACCCATATGTACAAATTTCGTAGGTATACCGAAACCACAAGACGGTTCGCGAGAAAGCATTATTTTGAAAGATTTGAGCATAAATTCAATATATATTTGACCAAGAAAGTTCACTTAAGACCGTACAAAGTAAAATTCCTTTGTAGATGTAAATTTTATATGAGGTATTTGAACATAAGTGGTCGATTCTCAGGTCACAATAGAGCGATCATGACAATTTTCTTGTTCAGACAGCTTAGATATATAAGTAATCTATATTTAAAGTTTCATTGATTTAGCTCTGTTTTGTAAGCGTGATTTCAACAGACAGACGGACATCGCTAAATCGACTCAGGGGTTCATGCTGATTAAGAATATATATATACTTTTCTATACCGGAAATGCTTCCTTCTGGGTGTTACAAACGGCGTACCAAACCGAATGTACCCTTTCACTCTTAGTGTAGGGTATAAAAATCTCTCATAGAATCATTTTAAATGGATATCATGATGAAATCATAAAGGTGAAGTAAGCATTGATAAATTCCAGATCTCTCAATAAATATGCCACCTGTATGGTTTCACCATAAACCGTTTTCATATTCATACTAAACAGAGATCCCACAAACAGCTTTTAAAGATCGACCGATAATGCCCATTTTCAATCACAAACAGCGTAGTTATACAAGTAAACTAATTTCAGAGTTTCATTGATCTATCATCTTTCGTTTTGTTCTAATCGTAATTGCAAAAGTCAGACGGACATCGTAGAAGATGATAGATGATGATCAAGAATATAACATCTTTGTAGATGTAAAATTAAACAAATACCTACCTTTGTTGTGAAAAACTTTAAATTTAAATTTATTAAATATTAAAACATTTAATGTGGCAACGTATATTTTGTACTGTTTAAATTTTGTTTTAATTTAATACTTTGTTTTTAAATTATTAATATTATATTTAATTGTTTGTAATAGGACAAAATTATGGTGTAACTAATGTAGTAAAAAACAGATCCCATAAAAACATCCTGAAGAAGTTGGAAAAAATCCAACTAAGCGTCGAAGGAAAATAATGGAGTAAACGTCTTTTTACTTGCATATAACTCTATATTGAGCAAAACAGCCTATACAAAACAATCCAAAAAAGTACTTAGATCAATTGTATAAACTGAAATGTTATTCATTAGATCGTTAATGGTCATTATTTGGAATAAAAATGGACTACGTTGATGAAAAAAATCTCTGATAATGAATTTTGTATTTGAAAACCAATAATTGATATTTTCAAACATATTTTATGAGTTTTACATCTACAACGACTATATATACTATATTATGTTTTTACTATATACTACGCCTAGTTCTGGCTATTACAAGTGATGTCCATACATATTTTATTTTTGGTATAGGATACAAAAACTGAAATTTATAGCAATAGCTTAAACTATACGCCAAGCTAAATATTTAAAAATTTTCAATTTTAAAATTTTTTGCAACTTTTATAAGACTGTACTAAAGAAGAAAAACTTTTCCTAATGCCCGTAACTTCAACGAATAGATATCTACTGGTGCTTAGTTATCTATCGTGTGAGCAAAATTTCGTAACTTCAACGCATAGTTAAGGAGTAAAAACATCGGATAGGTAAGAGATATCTGATGGGTACGAACACCAATAGATATCTACTCGTTGAAGTTACGGGCATAAGTGCATATTTCATAAAACAATTCTATATAATTTCGACGACTCTTACGAAAACCAGCACGTTTCAATTTGTTTACGAAAAACAGTACAATTTTTTGCTATACGAATAACATGTAAACGTGCCGTTTTTCGTAAGCAAATTGAAACGTGGTGGTTTTCGTAAGAGGCGTCGATTTGATGGTTTTAAAATTGTGTGTCTTTTTTTCAGGTTATTTTTGACTATTTATAAAGTTTTTAAAAATCTTATCTTAAAAAAAAATATCTACCTTCAGAACAAAATCCAAACTTCATTTTTCATTTTCAAATAAAATAAATAACTTCTTGATATCTGTTCCATCGTATTATTTGAATCATATCCTTTAAACAAAGTTAATGTAGCCAATTATTATTTTTAAACATAGTCAATTCAGAAAAGCACAATATAAAAGTTAATTTTCAGCATAAATTATATTTTTTAGTTGAAACGCCTTCAAATATTTCATACTAGCATTAACTTGTCTTCATTAAATACGATTTTGTGCTTCTACAATGCACTTATCTTTTGGATGATAAGAATTGAAAAAATAAAAACTATGGAAATATAAAATATTTCAAAAACAAATGTTAAAAAATGATGAATACGTTTATCAGCAAACATACAAAAAAAAAATACAGTAATACTACTAAACGTGATCTTAACAAAACATAATCTTAAAGAAAAATAAACTATTGATAAATATAATAGTTTAATACAAACATATTAGCATGCATAGTGAGAAACGCATTTGGTTTTGTAAGAACAACGTATTATACGCTACCTTAAAGTACGAACAACTTTAATTCTGGCGAACGCTAAATATTGCGCTATGTAGTACGTTGTTAATTTATGCAATTTTTCCATATATAATTAAACGTGACTGGGTTTGCATAGAAGCAAATTAACGTCTAATAATATACAAAATATTGCGAAGGTTTTTTTCTTTTCTACTACGCATCATTAGAGAAAATGCAAACTGCAAAAAATAAATCTCCAAACACTAAAAGTCTCTTTTTAATTTTGATTCCTTTTTTTTACTTTACAGTTCGATGCCGAATTTCGTCGTTGGAGCTTCAAGCGACACGATGAACCACAAAGTTTTGAGAAATTTTCAGCCTTAATTGAACAACTGCATAGACTTACAAATATACAATTTTTAATTTTATACATTGATCCACGTGATAACGATCTATTGCCTATTAATAACGATGACAATTTCGGAAGAGCCTTAAAAACAGCAAAACCTATACTACGCATCATAGTGCAGCGCAAGGGTAGGTGTTATAACCATTTAAATTATACGCTATAATTTTAAACTCACCTCCAAAACTCTGTTTTTATTAAATTGAAACACAGATGATCTGGAAGAGTTTTGTGGCTATGGCACCATGAAGCCACGCGGCAACAATATCATCAGCAGCATTTTGGGACAGACGCCAGTAAAGACAAAAGCACCGACTATCTCAATACCGCATGATTTTCGTCAAGTTTCGGCCATCATTGATGTGGACATTGTGCCGGAGACGTGCCGTCGCGTACGTCTGTTGAAACATGGCAGCGACAAGCCATTAGGTTTCTATATTAGGTATATTTATGCGCGCACTGAGACGACTTATATATTAAAGTTTTACTAAATTTTTTAATAAATACAATATAGAGATGGCACATCGGTGCGCGTGACCGCAAAAGGCCTTGAAAAGCAGCCGGGCATATTTATATCGCGTTTGGTGCCCGGCGGCTTGGCGGAGAGCACGGGTTTGCTGGCCGTAAACGATGAGGTTTTGGAGGTGAACGGCATTGAGGTGGCTGGCAAAACTTTGGATCAGGTGAGTTGAGAAATTTTTGAATCTTGTGAAAATATGTATTGTAAACTGTTTAGTATAAGTACAAAATGAAAGTTAGTACTTGTTAAAAGTAGTATTTGTACTGGCATTTGGAACTTTTAGTTGGTATTTATTTTGTTGCTATTTGCAAATTAAGGGAATCGCAAAAAAAAGTTCTTTGAATTCTATGTTACAGTAAATTTCCAGTTTTTTAGATACCAATTCAATTGAATTACCTCTTTTATGCACAGTTTTCTGTTCTAGTTGAATTCCGTTTGTGGTTTAAAATTTCAACTTTGTTTGACCCAAGGTTGATTAAGAAAAGTGTGAAAATTTGGGAGAATTCAAAAAAAAAAACAGAAATACCCTGCCTACGAGTCCAGCAATTATTTCTAATTAGCCAATGGTGCTATATTCAGTGATCTGTGTTCATTTTAAATTACAAAGTTATACGTTCTTTAATTTAAGGAAAACATTAATTATAATTAACACTAATTCTCCATACTTTTTTTCGAATTTTGAGATGAAACTTCTTTGACTTATATGCTTGGTTTTCACTATGTCATTTTGTGTCAGTTTCAGGTTCGAAAATTTCTCAAATTTGTTGTTTTTCGATATGGCAAATTAAAAAAAAAATGCCAACTTGTTGGAATTTTGATTTCGTTTGGTTTCTGCATCGCAATCATAATGTAAAGAAAAGAATTATGACACAAACTGACCTAGTGAAAATCAAGCATTACTATTTAGGACGCAGAATCCCGAATTTATTTCTAAAAAAAAAAACTCATTCAAATTATTATGTATTTTCCTGTGACAATGAATCGTTTGAATATTGAGAACATCTAAATCATGGAAAATTTGCCAAAAAAAAAATATATATATTTTTCCAAACAATTTATTGGGAGTTCTCCAATTTTAATTTTCAAATCATATCTCAAATTTTTGAGAGAGAAGATTTCCATTTGTAATTCTAAATTCCAAATGGAAAATTGTGAAAATCAATTGATGTATTTTAAAATTTAAATCGAATTTCTGAATTACAATTGACATGTTTTGAATTTCAAATGTAATTTATGAATTACAATTGATTTATTTTGAATTTTAAAAGATATTTCTATACTACAATTGATTTCTTTTGAATTTCAAATGGAATTTCTGAATTACAACTGATGTCTTCTGAATTTCAAATGGAATTTCTGAATTGGATTGATATCTTTTTAATTTCAAATGATATTTCTGAATTAAAATTGATGTCTTTTGTATTTTAAATGAAATTTATGAATTACCATTGACATTTTTTGAATTTCAAATGGAATTTTTGAATTACAATCGATGTCTTTTGATTTTCAAATTGAATTTCTGAATTACAATTGATTTATTTTGAATTTTAAATGATATTTCTGAACTACAATTGATTTCTTTTGAATTTTAAATGAAATTTCTGAATTACAATTGACATGTTTTGAATTTCAAATGGAATTTCTGAATTAAAATTGTTGTCTTTTGAATTTTAAATGAAATTTATGAATTACCATTGACATGTTTTCATTTTGAAATGAAATTTCTGAATTACAATTGATGTGTTTTGAATTAAAAATGGAATTTCTGAATTACAATTGATGTCTTTTGAATTTCAAATGAAATTTCTGAATTACAATGAATGTCTTTTGAATTTCAAATGGAATTTCTGAATTACAATTGATGTCTTTTGAATTTAAAATGAAATTTCTGAATTACAATTGATGTGTTTTGAATTTAAAATGGAATTTCTGAATTACAATTGATGTCTTTTGAATTTTAAATGAAATTTCTGAATTACAATTGACATGTTTTGAATTTCAAATGAAATTTCTGAATTACAATTGGTGTCTTTGGAATTTCAAATGGAATTTCTGAATTAAAATTGTTGCCTTTTGAATTTTATATTAAATTCATTAATTAATTAAATTGTTAAATAATTAAATGTGCTAATGGTAATTACAGGGTAATGACATGTTTTGAATTTCAAATGGAATTTTTGAATATCAATCGATGTCTTTTGATTTTCAAATGGAATTTCTGAATAACAATTTATTTATTTTGAATTTTAAATGAAATTTCTGAATTACAATTAAAGTATGTTGAATTTCAATTGATATTTTCGGAATTAAAATTGGATTTCGGTCGCATTTAATATATTTCGCCAGTCGCTTTTGCTTTGGACATTATCAGTTGTACACACCAGTTGTCACGTGTTTCATGCCTTCACCTACATTGACCACTACTGGGGGTGCAGAATTAAACACATTTTTTTATATAAATTACCACAAATTCATGACCATCTGGTATATCCTTTTCTCGAACACATCTAAAGCTCGCTTCAAGTATAAGTATATTTTCAATTCTATACAAATACTATAGATAAAGCATATTTTATGAACCATAATATTTCAGAGATTAAAAACGAAACTAATAACCGGTTCGGATTTTTTCTTCTTTCGTATTTACGATTTATACCGACACGGATTCGCTTTAACTGTTTCAAATAACTAATTTTCCAAAGCGTCTTTAATGAATTTAAAATATACTTTTGCTTGAAATAATTTAAAATTTAAACAGACATGAATGTACTGACACATTCAAGCACTTTTAACTTTAAAATACCAGTTTTTAAAATGTTTATAGTTTTTTAAAAACTGCATCAACTACTGCAATTTTTAATGTACAATACTGTCAACAATACTTTACATATTTGTTTAAAATAGAAATATAAATTAATTTTCTTCCTACCTTATTAGGTCACTGACATGATGGTCGCCAACAGTTCCAACTTGATCATCACCGTTAAGCCAGCCAATCAGCGCACTCTAACGTCGCCACGTCGCGGCTCTTTCTCGCGCACCAGTCAATTATCAAGTGGTTCCCATCAGACCAACCACACAAATACCTCGGACGAAATCGAGCAGGACGATCAGGACGAAGTCGTCGATTTGACTGGCGTTACACTCGACGATCACAGCGCACAACATCATCCACATCATCATCAGCAGTCATCGTCCACAGCATCTACGGTAGCAGCAACGGAAGCCAAAGACGGTGTCTTACATTTATAAATTATTTAATGCGTTGCCGCCCGCCGCCAGCCAGTCACATGCAAGCGCCGCCGCAGCGCATGAGCTGACACCGCCGAACCAAGTACGGTGTTTGTCAATACTTCTTATATAATTTACTTAAAGCGAACAGGAGAAAAGAGAAAGAAAGAAAAACAAAAACATTTTATATTAAAAAAAAAAAATGAAGAAAAAAAGAAGAAAAATCTTAATTATATATTTAGTTAAGAGTTGTAACTTCAAATAATGTGGCGTTGGCTAATAGAGAGTTTATGCAATTGATTTAAACATAAAGCAAAACATGGTTTTCTTTTGTGTGTCTGCTACTGCTGCTGCTGTCTGTCATTGTAATTTTGTATTATTTAAAAAATTGTTTGTATTATTTAAATGTTTTTAATTTTATGGTTTTAAAAATTTTATTTCTCTTCTTTTTTTGTCAATGTCGTCAACTAACATTTAAGCGCATTACAGCAAACATGCTATTGTTAAGTGCAACAAACAACAACATTCCAATGCTGGTTAGACTAGAAACAACGCGTTCAACTAAAGTTGAATGTGTACTTTTTTTAACGTATATCAAAAGCAAATTAAGAAATCATCACTCTAAATATTATATGTAAATCTATATACTATAACATAATACATTATATACACAAAACAAAATAAAAAAAAAAACATATTTTAATAAGAAACAAAAACAAAATATAAAATACCAACTATTTACATTCCATAAATTCACCTTAAACGCATAGAACATTAGGCATTATAGTTTAAAAATTGTGTATAATTTAATGTTTTAATTTTTTGCTAAATTTGCATGTTTTACTTTATGAGTTTTTCAATTTTTAGTATAGCAGCAATGTTTGCAGTTGGTTTTTTTCTCGCGTAGTTCTTAAATATCAAAAACTATTGTTAACAAAAGATTCTAAATTATTTTGTATAGTACAGCGCATGCACTGCCTGCCTGCAACATAAAAATAAACACACACACACATTTTATAACGTAAATACATTAAAATATATATTTATATTTATTAACAAATTTAGTGAAATTAAAAGCAATACCAGTAAATGAACAAAATATTAAGATTATTACGCATATTATACAAACACAACATACATCAAAACATACTACAACATGCAAGAGTAAAAACAAAAACATTTTAAATAAAGAGCAATAGTCGAAAACGTTTTGTTTTACTGAATTTCGTTCGAAAAAATTTAACTTTTTGTTGCACATATAAAAAAAAATCCAGGAAATGTGACCTAACATGGTAAATTTTGAAGTATAGAAATTTGTGATAGTTGGTGTGATGAAGTTACTAAGAATTATGAAAGTTATATGTAGTCGATCTAAGCCGTATTTGAACATAAGTGGTTGGTTCACAGGAACCCATTATATTGCTCAGACAGCGTAGGTAAAGGGTTTTTCAAATGGGATGCTACAAAAGTAGAGCGACAGGGACAGCAAACGACGCCATATTTCTCTTCAGTCATAATGGAAAGATATAATCATAATGGAAAGATATAAGAATTCGAATTTCGGTAGTAAATTTTAATAATTTCGACTTGTTGTTGGCTCGTATATCTTTCCATCATGAAATGGCAAACCTTACTGAAGAGAAATGTCAAAAGAGCGGCAAGAAATATGGCGTCGTTTGCTGTCCATGTCGCTCTACTTTTGTAGCGTCCCTGTTGAAAAATCCTTATTGAAAAACCCTTTATATAAGTAATATAAATTAAGAGTTTCATTGATCTAGCTCTTCTAGTTTTTCTGTAATCGTGATTTCAACAGACAGGCAGACGAATATCGCTAAATCGAACCAGGAGGTCATGCTGATGAAGAATATATGTTTTTCTTATCGCTCAATATATATCCCTCAGGCATTTTTTGCTAACTACTGATAAATATCTCTTTTCATCATTGATGAAAATAAATATATCGCCCAATGATCGAAATAATTCTTATTTTCAACAGTACTCATCATTAAGGATGAAAATAATATTTACCATAAATTTTTCTCATCATCAAATGATGACAAAAAATCAGAAAGTAGCTAATTCTCATCACTTGATGATGAAAATGATGGGAAAATGTGACAAAAAAAGATTAGAAAAATGATGTTTCTCATGATGAGAAAAGATGAGGACAAATAAGCGATTATACACATCCGATTGCTACTGGATGGTATGATAAACAAAGGTTTCGACCAGGCTACAGTGTGGTATTTTCATAATCTAGGTGGACATAAATCGAATTTTAAAGTTACAGACTTGAAATTTTGTATAGAAAAGTTTTCTGGAAATAACAAGTTCTCCACAAAAATGGGCGTGGTCAACAACTGACACTTCACTTACACACTTACACTTCACACATATGGCAAACATTTTTCTACAACTGAAATAAAAATGATATATCCTGCAAAATTTAGGCATTAGATGTCGTTTTTCATGAATATTCCATAGTCCTTTTTTAAGGATATTCGACCAAAATGCAAAATACGTGTTTTTAGGAATACTCTTGCTCATTAGGCGTTAGATGCAAAGTCAACTTAATGTTTCTAAAATCTAAAATATGTATAAAAAGAAGCCCACTTATCAAGTGTTGTATCAATTATCAAAATACTTATCAGGGTTAAAAAAAGAGCGAATAATTTTTTTAGTATGTCGTAAAAAGACCTCTTTAATTAATAATATGAATTCCAAAATATTTCGTTCCACCTGTAGTTGCCTCAGAATTGTTGCATTATAATTGTTAAATGCAAATCGTGCAAAATGAAAGGTATACATTCCACGAAAAAAATAGTTTTTATTTTTTAACTGAATTTTTGAAAGTAAAAAATACATTATTTTTTGAAATTCATAAAATGAGTTAAACCTGCATAATATATTTATTAGCATCCAAATAATTTAATTTTTCCTTCCAACGGAATGGTGAAACATCTCCGTAAAAATGCTATCCATACAAAACTGCATGTCCTTTCCCGCTGAAAATAATAGACAAAACAACAACAAAAAAAATCAACAGGACACCATCAGATATGACTACACTTTTGCAAACTTTGAATAAAATTGGAGATATGTTTTTGGGTACATATAAGAAATAATGTCCCATATCAAACAGAATTCGATTTTTTATTATAAAATTAATTTTCTAAAATTGCGATATTTCGCAAGTGCGCACATATGCGCAGCCGATTTAAGTTGTTGTGAGAAGGGTTTTGACCAACCTTTATACTAAATGTAATCTGAAAGGGGAACAATGCGGAAGAACTTACTAATACCTCTTTGAATTTCAAATATTACAATTTAAATACGATTTTAATACTCATATATTAAATTATGATTTGAGCCCAAACTAAATCATTTACATAAAAATGCTTAACATTAACAACAAATTAAACTTATTTAATGGCTTAAAAAGTTTGCATTCTCAAAAATGGAAAAACTCTTCAACTTGTAAAGCATGGAACATGTGATCTTAAGACAAGAATACTCTCCTATTCAAACAATTTTACGTTTGGCAAAATTATCAAGTTTGTTTGGCATTTTTGTAGAAACATTATTTTTTAATTTTATTTCATAATCATTTTCGGCTTAATGGGACATTTTTCTACTAAATATGCGAAAAAAGAAACCAATTGAAAATATTTTTTTTTTGCATTTTGTCCACCTAGATATGAAAAATATCACACTGTGCAGGGATAGAAACCGGAACTATAAAAAGAACGTTTGGCAATCGTTCGGATTTTGTTTCGTTCCGGAACAAACGAAAAGCAAAAGTTCCGAGCGGAAACGTTTCAGTCGGAACTCTAACTTTAAAAAACCGTTTGCATCGTTCCTGTCGACCTAGATGTGCATCCAGGAGCGTCATTGGAACTTTTTTGGGTGAATCGCTTCCTGTGGGCTTAATTACGCTTCGAGGTTTCTTCATACCATGGTAGGATGAGATGAGAGGTCTGGATATTTTATTTTTCATGTATTGAAATGTTATAAAATGATTCTGGGCATGTCCACTTTAGGATGAAGTGCTCATGGACATCTCCAGAATGGCCTTGGATAAAAATATTGTATTATGTTTTGAAATGTCTTAAAAATGAATTTGGACATGTCCATTGAAGGATGAGGTGCTCCTGGATATGTCCAGGATGACCTTGGACATTTTTTTTTCATTATGATTTAGGGTATGACGAGATTCCTATTGGTGCGTTTTGGAGTGGTCCATGATCTCCAAAAAAAGGTGTTAAAAAAAACTTTTTGTAATTTTTATTGTATTGTAGTCGATAGCAGGGAGTCAAACCCATTTTATATCCTAGAATTCTTTATTTGTGAAATCGATAGTGGACATCATTAGAAGCCTAATGGTACCCATTGGCTCCAGCCTACTCAATATCGCATACAAGGTTCTATCGAGCGTATTATGTGAAAGACTGAAGCCCATCGTCAACAGACTGATTGGACCTTATCAGTGCGGCTTCAGACCTGGAAAGTCCACCATATACCAGATTTTCACATTGAGTTCAGTCTGAGTTCGGTATACCTGCGAAACTTATAAGGCTTTGCAGGATGACCCTGAGCAACACACGTTGCTCAGTGAGAATAGAAAAAGACCTCTCCGAGCCATTTAATACCGAACGAGGTTTCAGACAGGACTCCCTATCGTGCGACGTTTTTTAACTTATTGATGGAGAAAATAGTTCGAGCTGCCGAACTCCGTCAAAGCGGCACTATCCTCAACAAAAGTGTCATACTGCTCGGAGCACACGAGCAGTCAGCGCAGCATTCTCCAGATTGGAGAAAGAGTCGCGTCGAATGGGTCTAGCTGTGAACGAGGACAAGACGAAGTTCCTTGTGTCAACAAGCAAAAAAGAGTCCGTGCGTCTTGGACAAAAAGCTGATTTTGACACCCACAAATTCGACATTGTGAAGGACTATCTGGGATCCAGCTTAAATAGCAACAACGACGTCAGCCTAGAGATCAACAGGTGCTACTTTGGGCTCAGTAGGCAATTGAGAAGTAGAGCCCTCTCTCGCCGTACAAAAATAACGCTCTACAAGTCACTCATCATGCCCGTCCTACTTTATGGTGCAGAAACATGGACGCTGGCCTCCACCGATGAGAGAGAACTGGGAGCGTTCGAGAGAAAGATTCTCCGTAAAATCTTTGGCCCTATCTGCTTTGCTAACGAGTATCGAATCAGGATGAACCATGAGAATTATGAGTATATTTGGAGTAAAGTATTATGAGATGTCTTGGGGACATAATGTGGTTCCCTCTTCTACCCAGGTTTAGGGAGCCTTTTAGGGCTCTTGTAGGTGCGAGTAACATCCAAATTTATGGCTCATTTTAATGTGTTAAACAGTGTTAGACGTTGTTATATGACAAACAATTTACAGAAAAAATAACAAATATAATAAACCTATCCACACTTACTTACTACATCACATCAGCAACGATGTTATCTTTTGTTAACATCATAAGGGTTGAACTTGACCCATTAATAAGAATATGGAATGATGTTGTTAATGAAAAATATGCATGCGGTGTGTCCTGGTTTCGGTGTGCGGTGTGATTTGGTTTCATACATATTACAGTCTTCTGTTACTATCGATATAATTGAGTGATGTCTAAAAATGTGTCTGCTTACAATAGAGCATTTCGCGAGACGTTGGTCGAATTTTTTCAGCAAACAAGTCTTAATGGATTTGGACTTTTATACAATATTCGACGCAGAAAATATCAACGGTATGTTCTATAATGATATTTTCAAAATGCTGCTTTAAAAAACAACAGAGTTTCATATTTAGAAGTTGCGATTTACAATTTCAAATTTAAACGAGACCTCTACAGAGTTTCTAGCAGTACTCGTTCAAGAGATATTTTAATATGAACAACCATACAAAAGTGATTTTTGGGCTTTAAAGTTTAAACTATATCTTTGTAAATAATGATTGGAACAATTTTTAAATTCTTGGTTAATTCATATTTCGATTTCCATAAAATTTGGAAAACTGATAATTCGAAATTTTATGGAAATCGAAAAGGTACCCAGCAAACATTTGAAGTCTTCTAAGACTCTTAAATGTGTCATAGTTATAAGTGTTACCCTCATATATGAACACTTAAAAGAGCCCAGGGGTCGGGAGCCCCTCCCAATCGCTGGATAGAGGGCACGATTTTATGAGCCCAAAAACACTCACATTTATGAGAATTTTATTACTCCTAAAACAGTCATATTTGAATACCAAAAAGAGCTTCAAAAGTCTACAGAAACTTGGGTAGTGGACACGCTTTTAAGAGCCCGAAAATGCGCATATTTTTAATAATTTTAAATATTCTTAAAACATTCACATTTTTGAGAATTTCTAGACACCACAATTACTTCAATTTTGGAGTTTTCCTTCTTCAGAAATATATAATCAGCCTAACGAAATAATGTCGATAATGTTTAAAGAAAGTATAATTGTCGGAAAAGATAATACTATCTTTAGAGTAGACTTTATTTCGTTTATTGGTTAGGCTGAATATGTCTTAAACTAATCCAACATGTTCATGTTTTTCTTAACCCAGACATTCGTGAGAAAATCCATGAAATATGTAGGTTTGTCTGTTGAACTTACACTAAAAAGATTAATTTTCATTTGATTTCCAATTCAACAGTAGACTCCTAAAGTCATCATAAATAAGATACTTTTATGACTCCCTTTTCTGTGTGCTCCTAAAATACTCTTAAATTTGATGATTTTATGAGTTCCATTTGAGGTAGGAGCCCCTCATTGCAGCGCTCATGAATAAGCCTCTTTTATGAGTCAAATTTTGGAGCATTTCTAAAGCATTCTAAAATATAGAACTTGTATGAGTCTCTTTTTTGAGCGCTCAGAAACAATTTCATTTTTGAGTCTAATTTATGGAGGTTCCTAAATATGAATCTTTTATGAGTAATATTTTTGAGAGCTCCGAGAACTGTCATAAATGAGATACTTTAATGATTCTTTTTCAGAGTGCTTATAAAACACTTAAGAATTGGTCTCTTTTATGACTCCAATTTTAGAGCGCACCTAAATTGCTAAATGGGTAAAATCTAAAATTTTACTTTTTTTTGGTGGAATGGCTCATTTGATATGACTCACATAATCTATAGATTTATAATTTCGAGAAAACTAATCTTTTTAAAGCAGTACTTTCAAATTTTCAAATAAACTTTTTATTAATATTTCTCTCACACAGTCTTCTGTGGTTTATGTTCATTCTAATGGGCATCAGTTTTGCCACATATGTGGTATGCTTTACACTTATCCCATTTCTGGCGGATCCAACTGTAACCTCATTGGGCAGTCAGAATTATCCCATATGGCAGATACCATTTCCGGCAGTGGCAGTTTGCAGCGTTAATAAATTAAGTCGTCGCGCTGTGCACGACTATGCCAGGCAAATGATTGTTCTTGACTTTTTGCACAAGTAGGTACTTTCTAATGATTTTTTAAATATTTGCTAATTAAAAAATAAAGCTCTAAACCAAGTTCACGCTCTTGGCACATGGGCATGTGGCTAAAAAAATTGGAATTATTTGCCGGCTACTTTGATGCTGAGGCTGTGGATTATGATGAAGCTATTGAACTACAGGACGAATTGGATGTCCTGATGAATGCACATAACTATAATACAACGGCGATTTTAAGACAAGTAAAGGTTTAAGAATAAAAATTAATTTAGAATCATCAAATGCATAAAGAATCGAAAGCGATTTGTTTTTTTTTTTTACTTGTCGTTTTTATTTTATTTAATTATAAAAATTCAATCACTGGAATTACTGACTTTTTTGCCGAATTCATTTTCGTTTTACGTTATAAAAGGATTCATAATTTCGAGAAGAACTGAAACGTTATAAACTCAGTCTACGCGAAATTTAGAAACTGATAACGAATAAAGTTTTATTTTTAACTACAGAGATAGAAACAATTTGAGAAAACCTAGAATTAGTACCCAACTGAATATCATGTTTACTTCTGGAATTAAAAATGTAATAGAAATATAAAAAAATTTACTCCATTTAACTGTCTCATTCTGTAATTCGAAACGAAAGACTTTTAGACGAAAGTGATGTAATTTAAAATAAATTTCAAAGATTTAAAAGTCAAATAAGATGTAATCAAAATTTGTGTGACGAAATTTTGACGTCAAATTTTCGTTTTGTCGTTCGTTTCGAAATACAGAAAGTGGATAAAAATTTAAAATTTTAACGTTTTAATTTTATAAAACGTAAAAACGAAGTTATTTATTTTCTTTAAATTTATTTGCATTCGATTTCGATTTTTGGTTTCGTAAACATCGATTATATATAGTAATAGTTATAAATTAAAAATATTATTGTATTTTGAAATTTTTTATTTAATCAAGCTCTCACCAACCTGTGAAGATATGCTACTCGAATGCAGTTGGGTTGGCGAGGTCACCGAATGCCAAGAATTATTTGCTTTGCATACGACCGCAGTGGGAAACTGCTGCATATTCAATTATCAACGAGGCGCCGCAGATGAAAGGTAACGTATTCTTAAATAATACCGTCCAGAAAACATTTTGAGTTGTTTAAGACTCCTAAATGTCATATTTATGAGTGTTACCCTCATATATGAGCACTTAAAAGAGCCCAAAAATGCTCCCGACTCAGAGGCACCATTTTATGAGCACAAAATCACTCATATTTATGAGATTTTTAATACTTCTAAAACATTCATATTTGAGCACTAAAAATACTCTTACTCATTTATGAGCACTTAAAAGTGCCCAAAAAGGGTCCCGAAACTTGTGTAAATGACACGCTTTAAAGTGCCCTAAAATCCTCATATTTATGATCATTTTAAATATTCTTAAAACATTGATATTTTTGAGACTTTTTAGACACCACAATTACTTTATTTTCGGAGATTTGCTCTCTTCAAAAATATGTAAAGTGTCTTTAATCAATCCAACATCGCACATGTTCATGTTTTGTTATTCCAGACATCCGAGAGAAAATTTCGGTTCAAGTAAATGCTTGGAATATTTATGTTTGTCCGCTAAACTTAAAAGTTTTTCAGTGCTAGTTTAAACGTAGTTTGAACTCCGTTTTATTATTCGTGTTTTTAAGGTCATATTTAACGGTAGGGTCGGAAAGCGAAAGAATCTAAAAATGACATCTTACCCCAAATCTATATATTACACTGAAAGTCAATACCTAAAATACCGTTGTAGAATTAATGCGTCGGTAGCTCGCCTGGTTAGTGCGTTGGACTACGAACAAAAAGTCGCTGGTGCGTTCGACTACGAGCCAAAATGTCACCGGTTCGATCCCGGCACCTGTCAACATCTTTTTCATATATTTTTTCAATGGTAAACCTAAGAGAGTAAATATTGTCTATGAAAATGCCCGCCGTTCGAATTTTAATTCCCATAACATGCACAGCTCAAATAGTGAGAGAGCTCGGCCTAAGTTCTATACAGGATTGTAGTGCCAAACTATTATTATTATTGTAGAAGTGAAACTACACAAACACGTTTTGTTATCAAAATCCTATTTTTAATGTTTTTTGACCAATATTATAAGTTCTAGTCGATATAGTTTAAGTTGAAATACTAGATGTCCTATGACCCGCTAGGGATTTAAGGAACTGAAGAAGACTATTTAAAAGATGAACATGTGTTTTTTCATATGATCTACATTTACTTGTGACTTTTAATTCTCGTTTGTCAGTCTATCGGTAGAAATCACGATTACATTAAAACGAACAAAGCTAAATCAATGAAATTCAGACATTAGACGATTTGTATATATACGCTGTGTGTACTTAATGGGCGTGATTTGTCGACAAAGACCCGACCACTTATGTACATATATTTCATATAGAATAATATATTTGTTATTAAAAAAAATAAATTTGGACCGCAGACCGACTCATGGAATAAGTATTTCATTCTTTAAATATTTTACGAACTCTATATACCTTTTTTAGCGTCGGTAGCTCAAGGTTAGAAAGGTCCCAGGTTCAAGCCTGAACTGGGACTAACAACATCTTTTCATAGAAACATTTTTCTATACCACGCTACCTCTCGGCAGTATATGGTAAACCTACGAGAGTAAAACATTGCTTATGAAAAGCTCTCACCCGCTTTTCGGATTCGGCATTAAACTGTAGGTCCCACCACTTTAGAGTACATATATGTACTGATGTGCACTGATTTATATTTCAATGGTATGGGGGTATTTAATCCTTCCTACCTACAATTAGGTACCTCAATTAAAGCCTAATTGAAAATGTATAAAAGTACCATTTAAGAACTGTAAAATGTTTGCTCTGAATACCATTCACAAGTCAACGATTAACAAAAGGTCTCTAACTTTAACTGGTGTCATTTTCCTGCTTCAAATATGCATTAAATATTTAAATCATTTTCAGCGAGTTCCAACTAAAATACCCCATGGGCACTGGCCACAAACTGGGTCTGACGCTGCTGCTCAACAGCACAAGCAATGATTATTTTTACAAGCAACGCAGCACAAACGGTTTTACGGTGCAAATATTTGCACCAAACAATTTTCCGGACGCCACAACGGGCGCAGTGCAGGAATTGTTTGTCGCACCCGGCGAAGATGTTGATGCGCAGCTGTTGGTCACGACACAAGTGACAACGGCCGAGGTGTACGCCTACGCGGCGGCCAAGCGTCATTGTTACTTTGCGGAGGAGCATGTGCACTCCGCCTATGGCTTGGCCTACAGCAAGGCGGAATGTCTGACGCGTTGCAAGGTCTACAGCGTGCGCTGGTTGTGTGGCTGTTTACCATACTATACGCCCATTGACTTTATCGATTGGAATGCAACGGTTCCGTATTGTACTCTTTCGAATGTGGAGTGTTTGGCGCGGTACAGTGGTGAGAAATTATTTTAATATTTCTCTTTTATAACATATTTTACAAAACATTTAATTACTATACGTAGTTACGTGGAACAACTATAGACCAGATGCGACAGTGTTTAGCGCTGAATTGCCGCAGGATTTGCAACAGGATACGATAATGTGCGCCAACTGTTTGCCTCTATGCACCTACAATCAGTATCGCTATACGAAATCAAGCCGTGAATTAAGTCGCAATAACATTGAATTACAGAGGCTGCAGCATAAGCTGGATGTGAAGCAGACCAGTCTGGTGAAATTATACTTTGCCACGCCATATTCTATGCAGTATCAGAAAAATGTTATCTACAATTGGTATCAGATTTTGTGTGAGTGAAACTAACTGTTTTTGTTGAGATATTACTACGTTTACTATGCATTACTTTTTTTCTAGCTAATATTGGCGGCGTTATTGGCATTTGCATGGGCTGCTCACTCATTAGTGGATTTGAAGTTATTTATTTCATAGCTTATCGCTATTTTAAAAACTTTTGTAAAATAGTCAAAAAGTAGTGCTGTGTTTTCAGAATAAGCAGAAACGTCAAACGAAATATAACCAAAATAACCAATTAAATAAAATAATAATCTTTGATAAAGAAAAGTCGATCTTACAATTTCTTTAGGAATGTATCGTCATTATACAAACTATACAATGTTGGTTTAAAAACTTTGGTTTAAGTTTATTAATTACACAGAAAAAATTACACAGTTCTGAAGAATTCACGGTTGAATTCAGTTCTGAATATGAACTATATATTATTCAGAAATGACTCATTATTTTGGAAGGAGTATTGACATTCTTTGGCCCAGAACATGAAGGACAGAACTACGATGTGCGTTTGTCAATAACAGTAAGATTAGTTATTTATTCAAGTTTGAACTAATCACTATTGAATTAATCACTGAAACAACACATATAATCATATCTCATACCGTTTAATAATGTTATTTCAAAAAAAGCATGCGACCATTTTGAGCAAACTCAGGGAATGGCGTACAAAACGAACATGCTTTCTATTCGTGTTTATGTTTTTATATAATGTTTATTATTATAGTAGAAAACCATTAATACTATAGTATATATACTATTAAAAATAATTATATTGAAATCTTTTTATTAATTGTACTGAATTTTTCGAATACTATCAAATTAATTAGAAAACGTTTGAATTAATATGAATAAACTATTAATACATGAACCAAAAAATCAATGGTCGTACCATTAGGTACTCAATGAGGCATTTTCTTCTGAGTGTAGTAGCCGCGGTAGCTCAGTGGTTAGTGCGTTGAACTGCGAGCCGAAAGGTCCCTGATTTAAGCCTGGACTGGGGCTAACAACATCTTTTCATACAAACATTTTTCTACTATTATTAGTATTTTAAGAGCTTTTTATACCCTACACTAAGAGTGAAAGGGTATATTCAGTTTGGTACGCCGTTTGTAACACCCATAAGGAAGCATCTCCGGTATGGAAAAGTATATATATTCTTGATCAGCATGATCTCCTGAGTCTATTTAGCGATGTTCGCCTATCTGTCTGTTGAAATCTTGATTACAGAAAAACTAAGAGCTAAATAAATGAAACTCCTAATTTAGATTACTTACATATCTACGCTGTCTGTCATTGAAAATGGGCATGATCAGTCTATTGTGACCTGTGAACCGCCCACTTAAGTTAAATACCTCATATAAAACATACATCTACTGGTGAATTTTACTGTATACGTGCATATGTAAACTTTTTTGGTCAAATATACATTGACTTCATGCTCAAATGCATGAAAATAATGTTTTCACGCAAAACGACTTGTGGTTAAAAAAAAAATCGAAATTCGGTACACCCATCCATTTGTAAATATGGGTATCAAATGAATGGAAATTCTTCAGCGATTGAAAGTTTGTAGTTATTCTCAATATTCGTATACCCTGGTGACCTATATACCACTTTGAATGGTAACCACACATATGTGTAGGGTATTTATAGTCGGCTTAGACCGACTATAATTATGATAATCCTAACTATCATAATAACGCATACTTTAAAATGTCCCTACTTTAAAATTTCCCATGTGATCTAACCTTCCCAACTGGTTCATAATTAGTTTGAATATTATTCGTTGGTTTAAGATGTTCTCTCATTCATTTATTACAAGTTAAAATGTTAAATTTAGGTTGGTGATATATAAATGTATAGTATCTTTTAGTATGAATACTCCCAAATATTCTAGTATTCCATGAGGTAGATTTACGGTTAGTAAAAGTCGGTCTTCACCGGTGGATGACCTCTATTTTCAATGTTAAACAACGTAAATATCAAATCTAAATTCTTAGTTTTACTGATTTAGCTCTATTAATTTTCCCGATATCGTGATTTCAAAGGCAGACGGACAGCTCTAAATCCAGACAGATCACTTTACTCTTCATATCTACGACAGCTTTCTTCTGGGTTCCACAAACGGAGGACCAAAGTAGATATGGTAAATACGATATTAATATTGACTTTAACCATTAACTTGGGAGGCATTAAGATAGTCTGACCAGACCAATGGGGCGATCTGTGTCCTTATTTAACCCTTAAATGCCAATGGTTTCGCCAGGAACCAACGGATGAAAATCAAAATTTAGTTCAATGAATTTTATTTAATCTTCCCGCTTCGACTTTTAAAATATTTATTGATCCAAGCGCCACCGTTTGCGCTGATTCCCGTTTAAAACAAACTTTATTTGCCGGCTGTATGTCAAGTAAGGGCAAGCAACAACAAGAAAATTAATTTTTGTAAAATTGCGTACTTTCAAAAAAATATTATAGTGGTAAATTTGTCGAAATCGAAGCTGAAAAAAATATTGTCGTGATCGCTGTAATATCTAGAAGCTATTGTGAGTGTTTGAAATAAATGAAATTTTTTATTTTAGTGGATTTTTACGAATTTTTGGTTGGTACTTTGCGGAACCATCAGGCACCGGGAGTTCAATTTGCATAGCATATTTGAAATTCTATAGAAACGTTTTTATATGTTTTTTTTTTATTAAGAACGTTGTTTACAAATAACAGAATTCTTGATTTTCAACAGAATAAGTGCTTGGAAATTAATGGTGTGAATATGAAATCCATAAAAACGAACAAACGAACAAACAAGTGAAGTTAAATAAAAGCTTGTAAATAAAGAACTGTTTCATCAAAACAAACCACAAATATTCATACTTTTATTTTTTTTTATATTTTCTACGATTTCTCATAATAAAATTTCTTTACTTTTGCATTAAAAAATCTTTAGAATGCACTTTTTCAATTTTGAAGTTGGTTCCGCAAGGAACCAACTAGGTATTTTTGATATAGTTAAAGTAAGTAACACCTATGAGCAAAGTCGCAGAACAAACGTTTTCCTGAATCGCGAGTTCTCTGACATTACATTTTTGTCAGCTCAAAAAAAAAAAGTCAGGCTCTTAAGGGTTAATGATCCTATATGCTCGAAAATGTATTAAACACTGTGGTGCAGAACTATTGCCTATATATAGAAACACCAATTTTTAAAATAAACAAAACATCATGCAAAAAAAAAAACAAACTCTGGAAAGGAAATCTCAAATTATTATCTTGTTGGAAGGTTGCCAATGTTCAGCCAGTCCCGAAAAAGGGCGAGGCTACGAACCCTGTCAATTACCGACCCATTGCAATATGCTCAGCACTCTCCAAGGTAATGGAGAGCGTAATTAACTTCCACCTTGTGAACTATCTTGAGCACAACGAATTGCTCAGTGACCGCCAATATGGTTTCCGTAGGGCCAGATCCACAGGTGACTTGATGGCGGTCCTCTCCGAAAAGTGGAATAAATGTATTCACCTTTACGGGGAGAGTAAGGCTGTTGCTCTCGATATTTCCAAGGCTTTTGATCGAGTGCGGCATAAAGCCCTCGTTTCAAAACTAATTGCATTTGGTGTCGGTGAATCTTTTACTCGATGATTATCGAGTTTTCTTCAGGGTCGTTCTATACGAGTTGCGATGGATGGTGTTTTTTCAGAACAACATTCCATCAATTCTGGAGTTCCGCAGGGTTCCGTCCTATCCCCGTCCCTATTTCTGCTATTTATCAATGCCCTTCTGTCATTGACCCAGAACCCAATTCATTCCTTTGCAGATGACAGTATGATTTGTAATTCATACTCGTTCCACAAGCGCCATCAAGCAATTTCCATCCGGATATGCTTGGATCTTTCTTTAAAATATTCTCAAAATATTCTTTCTTTAAAATATTCACTTTTCACGATCATGTGGGCCTTTTTTTTACCAGAACCTTTCTTCCGATCAATACTCAGGTCTTCCTTAAAGCGGTTGATAACGCGAGAAATGGTCTTAAAGTTAACCCCTACCTCCTTGGCATTTTTTTTAAAAGACCAACTAGGTTGTTTTTGAAAAATTTTAATTATATTTTCTCGCACTTCCACTTCGTTTGCCATTTTCGCGTTAAATAAATTTTGTATTGACTATAACTGACACAAATTAGTTTCTGCCATTTAATTCAGAGCTACTATGATCACATTTTTTTAATTTGAATCTTGCAATTGCACATTATGGGAAGATATGTAACGGACAATTTTATTCGACGCAGTCCTTATTCATAACAATTGTCATTGGCTTCATTCAGCGATCTCAGCAGTTGCGAAACTGCTCAGTAACTAATCGCTCACTGTTACTGAATGCACCGCTATCTCAGTTGTCAATTTACAAATTAATTTATTATTTATATTTTATTAAAGTTACACACAACTCTTTAATTGTAAGTAAGTAAGTAAGTAACTCTTTAATTGATTGAAAACATATTTTCCAATCTAAATTCCATTTTTGTTTATAAATATTTGAGTTAAAATGTGATCGAACGTCATCGATAATAAAGGCAGCGCAAATGTAGCGTAAAAATTTCATGCTGGAAAAAATGGCGACCGCTCACTAAACATGTTGAGGGTAGCATGCCATTCAAGCTCAAATTGCTCAACAGCTCCACAACTGCTGAGATCGCTGGATGCAGCCATTGCTTACTAGAATGGGGCTGTTAGGTTTTTTTCTAGACCAAGTTTTATTATATTTTTCAATGACACATGTAAATTTGTTTAAAGATTTGGCAATAAAATAAGTTTTATACAATTACCTCGCATAAAATTCCGCTTAACATTAATTTGACTTGGAGATTTTTTCTTACTGAGCCACACATATTGAAGTGAGCCTTTGAACAGCATTTCTTATTAACTGTAAACATAATTTGTCTTGTTGATTGGTGTTAATCTTTTTACTGTAGCTTTTGATCAGGAATTTATGTAGCATGAAATTGCACTTAGAATGTTTAATTAGTTCGTTGATGATGTGTTTTTATAAACGTACTAAAACAATATTGAAATTAGTATTTCTTTTTTTTTCGTTGCAAGCAACATTGTAGACCTTGATCTAATAGGATGTATTGTTAATCAGCGGTAAACTCTGGCCGGTATTTGCCATATTTTAGCGCAAATGTTAAAAATTCGGCATATTTGTTTCACTTGTATAAATAAAACTTGGATAACTGGCACATAAAGCTGTTGACATGTTTTTTAAGTTGTATTAAAATTGCATCTTTCTATCTGTTGTTTTAAATTATTAATTTATAGCTTAACATTTTATTCAAAACTTCTTGGAAATAATGATTGCAACATATTTTTAATGGCTGCATTTAAAAAAAACAAAAAAAAAATTTACTTCATACTAAAAATAATAAATTAATCAAAAACACGAACTTATTGCTGTTTTAAACTTATATCGAAATGTAAAAAAAACGCGCACTTTAAGCCTTTGACTTTGTCGCCACCTCCAACTCCGTCTCCGCCAAAGATTTGCAAATAACTTTAGCAGTTGGTCTATCCTCGGGCAGCTCATTCGTACAGCAGTAGAAGAGCTCAACAATGCGATTGTATTCAGTGCTCAATTCGAATGCTTGCGGTAGGGGAGGCCGTGTGCCATAAGCGCGTTCCATTTTAGTCATGAAGCTATCATCTTCCACAGCACTATCGGTGACCTCTTTGACAACATTTGCAGTAAAGACTGCTTTGTCATTCTCAGTATCATCATCATCATCATCGCAATCGTTATAATCTATAGTATGCGGCGGTATTAAAGCAATTGTTTCGTAAATAATCAAACCAAAACTAAAAATGTCTGCCTTTGAGTCAATAACATCCCATTCGTCCATAATTTCGGGTGCCGACCACAGATTTGTGCCTATAATTTAATTTAAATTATACTCTAATTAAAAAATAATTATTTTTTCAACAAAATCTTACCAACATAGTGCAGCTCCGTGTGCTTTCCAAAGTTAATGGTGCCATTTTCGTCCAGCGGCAAACTGACGCCAAAATCACATAGTTTGCAAATCTCAAACTCGCCTTTTACCAGTATGTTAAATGATTTTAGATCACCGTGCAGTATATTTGCTTTGGTGTGTAAATAATCCAATGCCTGACCAATGTCCATAATCATTTTGATTGTTTCGTTTGAGGGCAGTGGTCCTAAATCTTCTTCGTTGCGTTCCTCCAGTATGCTGCCTAGCGAAGTGTTGCAACACTCGAGCGCCAAAGAGTCGACGCCATTTTGTGCTTTAACAACGCCCCGAAAGCCCACAATATTTGGATGCGATAGTTTTCTGTAACATGTATGAAACGAGCGTAAGTAAAAAGAAAATAAAGTCGAAGTATCTCTTTAAATTGACAATAGCTGGACTAAGTTTTAGAAAGGTATTGCAGATAAAATGGAAATAAAACATAAAGGAAAACCATTGAAGGGGTCTTTTGGAACCAACCTAAGCTTCTTTAAAACACGAAAAAGATTTACATTTGCAATATATTTTATTATTTCTTAGATATCCAAAAGAACATGTTACCCATGATTACTTTATTATTTTTCTTCAACTTTGTTGTCTTGGCCACAATGCCTTGTGAAGACGACGATGATGATGCGTATAGCATTCATCATGTTTTTTCAGACTTCTTATTTGTATCCCGTTGGTCCGTAATTCATGAAAATTGACAAGGTCTGGATGTTTCTCATGAACTCACCTTAGGATTTCGGCCTCCTCTTGTATGCGACTATTGAATAGTTCCTGACCACTATGTAGCGTACGTTGTGAAATTCTTTTTACAGCCCATGGCGAGCGCATTTGACCACAACGCGGTGAACGTTCCAATCGATATACATTGACGCCGGTGCCGTAGCCCAGATTCTTCATAAATGGAGAAGGCGGAATTTGCAGCGGTGTACTTAGGTGCGAAACATTCTCCAGATGCTGTGATCGTAGGATGCGACGTTGATTGCGCGGTGGAGTCTCCATGGTCACTTTGATATTCCAATCAATAGTAAAAATTTCTGTAATTTAAGTATTTTTATTGAGAAATCAAACAAGAAAAAATACACTGCCGCCGAGCCTGCCGTTATTATGAACACAAACGATTTTCAAAGTACGCAGTGTCAAAGTGTTATGGGGAGCCGAATGCAGAGGGCGCTGTGACGTAAGTCAGTGTTGCTGTTCTAAAAACACAAAAACGTCAACTGAGAATTTATTTGGCTCAAACGCCATTTTGAGAGAATGGAGCTACGAATTGAATATACATACCCAATAAACCAAAAACCTGGATATTAAATGATTATCCCATGTATATTGAACGTGGATCTCGAAGCTTTCACTGGAGAAAAGCGTTTAACTTTTTGTAATTGTAAGCTTGAAAACCATAGCTTTCTCCAGCAAAACTGTTAGCTTTTTATACAATTGAATCTACACACAGAAAAAAAAGTGTGTAAATATAACTAAAATGTTAATCAATCCAATTAATTTTTAATTGAAACTCAGCCGATGTAACTTTTAGTAGCATTGAATCCCATATTCGTAATAATGAGAATATGTTAATTGGAGAAACATTAATTAATTTTTTTGTCATATTGATTATATTTTTTATTGGGTATTTTTAAATCATTAATTAATTAATTAGTAACATTAATTAAAAACTTCATTCGATAGAAATTTGATCAATTAAATATTTTGTTAAATTAAATAAAATATTTGTCGAATATATAACATAAAATAAATATTAAATAGGTATTTATACTGTTTGATATGCTTTGTAAAATTCTTTCAACCTAACGAATGTTTTACTGAAGTCAGTTTTCACAACTTCTACAGGTGGGCCAATTAATTGAGTGAAACATAAAATTTGATATTCGCTTTTTAATGATTCAATATGCAACAAAATGAGCATCATAAGCTGTATGTTCAAATTCTTGACCTCAAAAATAAATTGAGCCCTTTAATGCTTTAATAACATAACATACACTAAATAATGTAATATTCTGTTTTAAAATCGCAACGTAGAAGAAAATAATGTTAGAAGAAACTGAACGACGCCGCCGACGCACGAGACGCACAACAAAAAACAAAATGAAATCCAGAAGAAAAAAACAGTGTTGCAATTTAAGAAAATGAATAAATCAATTGTAACAAATAAAAGTAGTTAATACTATTAAAGATTTAGTTGTATTGAAATTATAGTAAATTAATTCCTATTAATATTTTAATTAAAAAATGTGTAAATACAATTAATTAATTAGTAAATACATTCATATTTTTAATTGGAATACGATTTTGTTTGCTATTAATATTAATTGTTATATATACGTACAATATTTTTTTCTGTGTGTTGCATGTCGATTCTCTGCGCCCTGCTTCGCAATATTATATGATTTTTGATTTCATATTTCAAACACTCAGGCTACAACGGAAGAATATCGGTACCGGCGAGAAGGAGTATTAACGGGAAGAAAACAGTGTAATCCGTCTCCACCGGCACGAAAACGGCACCGTCGAAACGGAGTTCAAACGTATTATTTTCGAAATACCGGCATACAAACGGAGTCGTGCGATTTATCGGCACGTTATCGTTCCGTTTTAGTACCTGCTTGGACGGATATTTGCTCAATGTTCCGTTAACATGCCGGCAATGACGGAATTGTGATTCCGTTTGCGTCGGAGCTCCGTAGAAATGTTTCTTGGGTACATATTTTTAAATTTCAATGAATTGATTTAAAATAGTAGCAAAGTACGAAAAAAATAACACTGATTTCATGTAATGGAATTTTGACATTTCGACTTTTTGCATTTTTTTTTCTGTGTCCACCAACACAAGTGCAATTGAAAAAACTTAATTCTGTTCTGCTACGAAGTCGGTTTGTTCTCATCTGTTTAGCGTTTGTGTTCCGCGTTTTTAATGATTTAAGACATCAAAAAAGAATAAAAAATAAAAACAACTACCTTGCGTCGGTAGTTCAAAAGCGTGCAATATATGTAAAATAATTTACAAACAAGTAAAGTGTAATGTTTTAAATGTTATAAAAAAATACATGTGTTGTCCGTGCTCTGTGTCTGCAAGAATATTCATTGTACAGGGTGTTGAACTTTTGTAAATTACTTTAAGCATAAAATAGTGAAGAAAAGAAGATATAAAAAATATCTTAGAAACAAACAAAAGCGTCACAAGAGGGGGGTCTAATCGTCGTCTATAACAACAACAGCAACAAACAATTGACAATTTTTAGAAGCTAAAGCATTAAGAGAAGCATGGGTAAGTTTTAGAGTTTGTTTAGTCAGCAGAGTTTTACAATTTTCATTGAACACTTTTATTATTTAGTGACCGGCTGTTCGACGAAAACCATTTAAAAGTACGAGAGAAATAATAAAATAAAGACAACGAAGTTTAACAACGAGTGCTGCCGCAATAGAGCTGACATTGACCAAGAAGAAGTCACCGCCGCCGAGTAGTGAAAGAAAAAATATAATGGTAAGTTGGTGGGGACATGGTGGGTGACACCATATAAGTCATTCATCACTGTAAATGTCGAAATAATTTTCTTTTAATTGCGTAGCCTATAACTATGCAACATCTTTTGTAAAACTAACAATTTTGGAATAGTGTTGGAAAGTGTGATATTTTTTTTTCAATTATATTTTTGAAATAAATACGAAAAAAGTGATTTTGTTTTTATTTGCCATCTGAAAGCTATCATTGCTGCTCAAGGTGACAATTTTTATCTCCCATTTGTGTTTGATTTTTGTAGAGGTTCTAGGATGGCGAGTGACAATATTTTATTGAATTTATATTTATTTTTTAAAGGGCGTACTCATTTCATTTTTTTGATTTGGTGAGGTGGCTGGTAAACTGTTTTACAGCCAATTGTTATTTATTTTAAATTTTATTCAAGACGTTTAAAATAGGAGAAAAATTATGCAACTAGGTCGGTATACCGACACCGCTATAAAATATAAACCGTATAAAAAATAAACTGTAACCGAAAGAAGGGAGACATGGAAATCGTTGCATTTTATTGTATAAATGTTCGTACAATATACTTAAAACTTAATCAAAAATGAATTTATGATGTACCATAAATAATGAATGGTGTAAGAACCAGCAAAATAATGCATTTTGAAAGCAAGATAATTTCATAGGAGGTCATATACCATGTAATATACCCTAATAGAGTCTGTATAGAGTTTAAAGTTAAAAAAAAAACAATTCAATAAATAATAATACAATAAGTTGTGCTGAAATATGTACCAGCAGATTGTTTAAATTAAAATATTTGAATAAAAGCAATTATTGGTAATAAAACAATTAAATTTTGTGAGAATAAAATATTGTGATTTAGTTCATATAATCATTAAAATTGGGTAGCATTTGAATTTCGAAATATCATTGCGGGAAAGTCGCACCATAACATTTCTAAATATATACAAAATAAAAACAAATGAATATGTATGATTTACTAATACAAATAATTTTGCTTATAATTTGTATTTCATTAAATTACTAGAATGTACACGTGCACCCAAACATTTCTGTTATTATGGATAATACAGTTCAACTATTAAAAAAAAACACTTAACACTTTAAAGTAAAAGTAAAGCACAATAGCTCTTAACTGCCTAGAACCTTTAGCACCATATAATATCTCCGTGTTGTATTTATTCTCAAAATTGTGGGACATATAAGCTGTGTTCCCGTGGCAGTTAACCCAGATATGTTTCACTGGAACGCAAACGGTTCTATTTTCACAAATTGTGTAGCACTGTTGTTCTTCTATTCTTTTTGACATTTCAGTGACATCTACATACACAATTAAATTTAAATTAATGTTTGTACAAAATTTGGAAACTTCAATTTACCGGCCAGTGCTCAAAAAAAGGATAAAAAAACCACGTCCTCCTCACTGATTAGACGAAGGAGGAAACGTGCTACTGTCTCTAAAATTCCCGCACACAAATCAGACTGCGTCTAGCCTAAAAGGCAATTTGCAGTTTCATGCATATCCATGCAGGAAAGCCTTATTAAATAATGGAATAAAACATGTGAATTTGTCTGGACTTTGATCTTTTTTATTATTTGGTAAAGGCCAGGTTATTTTGTTGTTGTTTTATGCACTTTAATCTGCGTTCAGCCAATATTTTGAATTTGAAATAAATATGAATGCAGCGTTATGCAATTACAAGCGAGTTTGAACGAATTGAAATCGAATTGCATTTCGCCACCAGACACGCCTCTTAAAAAATCCATGAGTGCACTTTATCGGCGAACCACAAAAGTCTGTATCATCCTATAAACGAAACAAATTATTTTCGCTTGAAAATTAGACAATTTTATTTGAAAACAAATAATAAATTATTTCAAATGCGTCAAATCTGTAAATATTGCCAACTATTTTCTAAAATAAAACTTGACAGCATTCGATTGAACTGGATTGAACCAGCTTTTGATCTGGTTCTAATTGTTTGTTGATGTTTTGTATAGAAAATAGAGCTGTGGCTCTAGATCACACGCCACGGGAACACATAAGCTGTGTTCCCGTGGCAGTTAACCCAGATCTGTTTCACGGAAACGCCAACAGTTCTACATTGAGAAACTTGGCAGCACTGTTCCTCATCTGGCCTTTTTGACATATCCGTGACATCTAAATACAAATTGTTTATATTCAATTTGTTGTTTATATTCAAAATTAGGCAGAACTACAATTTACTGGTCAATGCTAAAAAAAAACATACAAAGGATTTCAAAACTCCAACTGCGTCCAAGAATAACCGGGTGACTGACCGGTCGTTTCACTGTCGTGTGGTTAGTTTTTTTTTTTAAATTTTGAAGTGACCGATAAACTGCAGTTCAGCCCGAATTTGAAATAAAATAATTTGATTAAATGTGGAGGCAAAGCAGCTTGTATGTTTGCTGCAGAGTTTTGGGACCTCATTCCATTTTTAAGTGAACTGAGCTAACAAAAAGGACGAATTTTACTTTCCGAGTCATCTGAACTGCCCTTTACCGTGCGGAATAAAAACAAGTTCTTTATGGGCGTGCCGTTATCGTTCTAATTATATCCAAATAAAATGAAAAACACTAAATTGGTCAGAACTTTTTCAATTTTATTTCGTGCTCATTCATATCTGAACCATAAATATTACCAAGTGTGGTATTTGCCACGGTGAGAATTAGTTCGATAACTATCCATACAAAGGCACCGTTGGGATGCGCCCAAGTCCGGTCCGTTACACAACGACAGTCAGAAGAGGGCATGGATATGCACGAACTTGATAACATGGTCGCATTCGCATATCCAATTAGTCGGAGCCGATAGAGGCAGATTTGGAGGAAATTTGTACAGCGTAAAATGTTTACAAGAACATCGACCTCTGCAAGGGTTTCTCTTGCAGAGCATTTTAAGCAGTGAAAGATGCGGCCACTGCGATCGACTTAGTTAGTACGGCTACGACTTCATTTTGAATGTACAACGGTGGAAACTACAGCAAAATTGATTAAAACTTTTTTTATAAGATTTGAAGTTCGTAAAATTTTCAACATAATTTTTTAAATAATTTCAGTTGTGTCAAATATCAAAATGTTGCCAACTATTTTTTTAAGAAAAAACTTGGCAGCATTCGATTGAACTGGATTGAACCAACAATTGAGCTGGATCTATTTGTTGAAGTTTTGTATAGAAAATAGAGCTGTAGCTCTAGATCACACGCCACGGGAACACAGCTGTAATATACGATTGACGGGTTGTTTACTGGCGCTGTATAGAACACATTTTTTCTATTTTTGATATTTGACAGTTTCATTGGTTTGTTGCTACGATTAAAGTACTTTCTTGGCTAAACTAATTAAATAAATATGGCTTAAATTACGTTTCTCACTTTACCCTAGAAAGCGTTTACCACAATATCGCAATTTGATCATAACTTAGCACCATTTAAGAAATTTTAAATTATTTGAAAAAACATTTGTATTTCAAAAGATGTACAACATGCGATCATTTTGAACACACCTTCCTAATTAAAAACGACAAAAAATCACGCTTTTTGATAGCTTTTTGAAAATTGCCATTTCTCACATTACCCCATGTCCCACTTTACCCCAGGTTTCCATACACCTAGGTATCATACACCATCATTGTCTCAGTTGATTAGTACTTCAGACTATGAGCCGAAAGGTCGCTGGTTCGAATTAGAGATGGGCGCGTGCCGTGCTTTTTTCGTGTCATGCCCGAAAATCTAAGTTCATGCGTGAGAATCTCGCGTGTCCATTCATCAAAAATCACGCACGCGTCGATTAATTTTTTTTTTAGTTTCTACTCCAATTTAAAAAAAACCCTTTACTTTCAACATCAGAAAATAAAAAGTTCGTAGTAGTTTAACCAGGGACAAACACACACCATAAAGAACCGCTACCGGAAGCGATTTAAAAATGTGTGGAAACTGAATCGGAACCCACATATTTGTTTATACCCTACACTAAGAGTGAAAGGGTATATTCAATTTGGTACGCCGTTTGTAACACCCAGAAGGAAGCATCTCCGGTATTAAAAAGTATATATATTCTTGATCATCATGACCTCCTGAGTCGATTTAGCGATGTCCGTCCGTCTGTCTGTCCGTCTGTCTCTTGAAATCCCTACTACTTAAACAATTGAAGAGTTAGATAAATGAAACTCATAATTTAGATTACTTATATACCTATGCTGTATGTGCGAAAAAATTAGGCATATCGGTCCGTTGTAACCTGTGATCTGACCATTTATATTCAAATCAAATTTACTTCTACAGTTCAGTTTAACTGTATACGTGCTTATGTAAACTTTTTTGGTCAAATATATATTGACTTCATGCCCAAATACATGGAAATAATGTTTTCCCGCGAAATGACTTGTGGTTCCCAAAAAAAAAAATCGAAATTCGGTACACCCATCCATTTGTAAATATGGGTATCAAATGAATGGAAATTCTTCAGCGATTGAAAGTTTGTAGTTATTTTCAGGATTTGTATACCCTGGTGACCTATATACCACTTTGAATGGTAACCACACATATGTGTGGTAATAATCCTAACTATCATAATAACACCAAATTTAAAATTTCCCATGTGATCTAACCTTCCCAACTGGTTTTTGATTAGAATCGAAATCGGAACCGCTATTTTTTTAAATCTTGGTACGAGAACCGGCACCGATATTGCAAGGGTTTTAGTTCCACTCTGGGACCTCAAAGAACCAGAATTGTAACCGGAATCGTTTCGATATTTAAAACCACACCAGAACCGGAACCGATATTCTAAAGGGTTTAAGTACCTCTTTATAATATTATTTTTCACGTTTTGCCTAGTTTTTAATGTGATTCCGTGCTTCTTTGTGTTTTGTCGTTCTTTTTCATGTCTATCTATATCCCGTGTTTTATGGTGCTTCTCCTATCGACGTACTTGTGCGATAAAATAATTTACCATAAAAATTATATTTTCAAGTGGTCACTGTAACAATGATTCTGGTGGTGCATCAATCAAACATAGTTCGTTAAAAAGTTCCTTTCTCCTCCTATTTTGGTCACTAAAATCAGACTTATTAGATATAATAGTTTGGCGCTACAGCTCTAAAAAAACTGGGCCGAGCTCTCTCGCCAATTGAGCAGTGCATGTTTGTACTCAAACTGATGGGACCTACAGTTTAATGCCAAATGGCGGGGTTAGAGCATTTCTTAGGCAATGCTTTACTCTCGTAGGTTTGTCATTGACTGCCGATAGGTAGCGCAATATAGAAAAATGTTTTCTATTAAAAACTGTGGATTGTCGCTGGAATCGAACCTTTTGGCTCGTGGTCCAACGTACTAACCAATCGAGCCACCGACGCTATATTGATTATTAATATCTAGCGTTAATTTTCAGATTAATTAGCTCTACAAGAAAAATTGTATATTTTGGCTATCGCACTGCGTTCGATTATTAAATGTAAATATTAAAAAATAAAATCAACTTGGTATAATCTAATGCAAATATCATAGTAATAATGCGTGGTATATATTATTTTTCTCAAGAATTATTTATTCTTGTCTGTAATGAATGAATTTTATTTCTTCTATATGCTTTGTTCTGCTCTACGCTTCATTTATTTGCTTATTTTGTAGGGTATATATTTTAAATTGTCTCAACTGGGTAATTATCATACTTGTTATGACTCATTTAGCTTAGCGCACATAGTGTGAAGCCAAGAAAAATAATACCACACTAACGTATAACTACTTAAAACGAATTTGGACAACGCACTCCCACTGTTGAACTTGAAATCAAGTCGGAAACAAATGACAGAAATTCAATTCAAAATCAATTCAGTTTGATAATTTAGTTTAGTTTGACTTTTAGCTGCCACTGTTGTGTGTGTTTGTTTATGGAGCCCTCAAATTAATTTAAAAGTGCAAAAAAACTTACAAATAAATCTAATCAAATTGTTTGTGTAACTAAAACAAAAGCCCCACTTGGGGCGTTAAACAATTTTTTTTTCTCACGGCAAATATTGCATCTTATCAAAAAGAAAATAAAATTTATTATCTCAGAGTTCGCCAATTGTGACACGACGTGGAGCACAGAAAGCAAAAATACAAACGAGAGCAATGGTGAAGTCAGCAGTTGAGAATCGTAAGCCGAACACAGCACTACTAGAGGCCAAGCGGAAAGCGAAAATACTGAAAATGCAGGAGCAGAGCCAGCAGGAACTTGTTGTAAAAGATATATTTCAAAATGTAAGTGAAGTGAATTTGAATTAATTATTAACTGTATGAATTGCAAAATAAATTATGAAATCAATAATTAATGAAATTACTAAAAATAATGAAACAGATTAAATAATTAAATACCTTATTTGCAGGCTGTCAATGCCAAGTCTATGCTACAAGCACCAACCGGCATTATCTACGATGAATCCATGTCCAAACATCGCTGTCTGTGGGACGATAAACATCCCGAATGTCCGGAACGTTTTACGCGCACTTTAGCCAGGTATTTCATAAATAAAATTTTACTTTATACAAATATTTTTGTGGTAAATTTATTTGCGCATATTATATTTGTTCTAAATTATTTTTGTTTTTAATTTGTTGTCAATAACATTGTGTGGTTTCGCATAAACTCCACATATTAAATAGTGAGCTTGATTTGAAAATAGATTAAACATTAAAACTGATAACTAACAATCTATAACATCTCTAAGTAACAACATTATTTATTTTATTGGAAAATAAACATGTTCTACAGATCGTCAACGCATACATCATAACTTTAATAAAAGTGTATAAAGAAAATTGATTGGTCTGATTGTTATAAAAGTTATGGTCGTTGTAGAACCACAACTAATACATTTTTAATTAACCCTATTTTTAGTTTATAGACTGATTAAATGTTTTAAATCGATAGACGTGTACAAATATAATTATTTTGATTACATAAAAAAATATAAAATCGTTGCTTTCTTCATGCTGAAGTTCCTTCATTATTAGTAGAAAACGGAAATGTATTTTATCTGAACATTTATAAATTTATTTCGAATATCTTTACCTAATTTTTTTATAGAAAAATTTCAATTCGATTTGAAAATCCAAATCAGTTTTTTAGCGACAATAACACCTGCTTAAATGTACAGTTTGGTGGCGTATTGCACACTCAAGATTTAAAGCAAGGATTGAAACCGTAACCGAAACCGATATCCGTTTAAAACCGATTCATTTTGAAAACCGAAACCGTAACCGAAACCGTTATCCGAAAATCATAAATAAACCGATTTCCAAAACCGATATAAACGGTTTCGGTTTTATACCGGTTTTAAAACGGTTTAAAGAAAAACACACAAAAACGGACAGAAACCAATTATTTTATAGAAAATCTCTAAAGTACAAGACATGTTTAAATGTCATTAAATAAAATCTGGGGTGTCCAAAAATAAAAACTTCTGGCTACAAAAATGTTCACATGTTGTTTAAAAAAAATCCCAGAAATGTGCCTGAAATTTGTTATTCCTAATTCATTTGTGTGCCGGAAAAATCGAATTCAACAAAAAAAAAAAACTCACGCAACTCCAAGCACAAAATAAACAAAGCTATTTGTTTTTCTTTTTTCTTCACTACGCTTGGGCTTTTCGTCGTCAGTCGAATCACTTGTTTAGCGGCAAATCGTATACAACTAAAAACCAGTTGGGAAGGTTAGATCACATGGGAAATTTTAAAGTAGGTGTAATTATGATAGTTAGGATTATCAAAATTATAGTCGGTCTAAGCCGACTATAAATACCCTACACATATGTGTGGTTACCATTCAAAGTGATATATAGGTCACCAGGGTATACGAATCCTGAAAATAACTACAAACATTCAATCGCTGAAGAATTTCCATTCATTTGATACCCATATTTACAAATGGGTAGGTGTACCGAATTTCGATTTTTTTTTGAACCACAAGTCTTCTCGCCGGAAAACATTATTATCATGTATTTGAGCATGATATCAATATATATTTGACCAAAAAAGTTTACCTAAGCACGTCTACATAAAAATTGATCTTTATATGTACATTTTATATGAGGTATTTGAACATAAGTGGTCGGATCATAGGTCACAATGGACCGATCTCGCTCATACAGCGTAGGTATATTAGTAATCTAAGTTATAAGTTTCATTTATCTAGCTCTTCAATTTTAAAAGTAGTAGGGATTTCAACAGACAGACGGACAGACAGACGGACATCGCTAAATCGACTCAGGAGGTCATGCTGATCAAGAATATATATACTTTTCCATACCGGAGATGCTTCCTTCTGGGTGTTACAAACGGCGTACCAAACTGAATATACCCTTTCACTCTTAGTGTAGGGTATAAAAACTAAGACTAATATATATTTTTAATATATAAACATTTTAACAGTGTACCTAAATTTGATTGCTATTGCTTTTAGTGTTTATGTACATTTTGTGCTTCTGCTTTGAAAGTGCAGCAACAAGAAAATGTGATCACATCCATGCTTGTTATAGATTTTTTGACGGGAATTTGTTATATATATACGGAATATTTCATATAGGCATATTTCTGTTTTCTTCAGAGATTAAAAAACCGTACGTTATACGTACCGTATGTCAAAAGAACACACACACTATCTTGCAGGCTAACATGTATCTTTACAAATTCAAACGCAACAAATCGAACAGTAACAGAAAGAAAAGAGTACAACAATAACGAATTACGATACATACACACACTTTCACTACGACAACTCTTCGTTGTTATCCTGTATCATCGCATGGCAACAAACAGATGCAAGACAACAGACAGACGCATGACAACGGACATACGCATGATAACAGACAGTCGCATGGAACCACACTACATGTATGTATCTAGTACAGCTATCTAGTTAGCAACAACAACGAGTTTTCTTTGTGGTACAAAAAATTTCCCGCCAAAAATTCTATCAAAAGCTTGGATGCTGCTTTATTCGCATTTTTGTTGTTGTTGTACTTTCAAACGAATCAGCGGATTTGTGAAAAAAAACAAAAACACAAAAAGCAATATCAGCTAAATGAGGTACACTGTGAAAATTATCATATATTATTTTTTTATGTTTGTTTTATAAGTTAAATGAAATAATGCACATAGAACTGAACTTAAGAAAAACTTGATGATTTTACAATTAACATAAAAACTATGTATAAAAGTAAAACAAAAATAATAATGGGGATAACACAGTGCACATGCACAGTCGATGTACAAACTTGCAAAGAAAAACAACATTGTTTTGTCTATTTTATCTTTTTGAAGCGACTTTTGAAGCACTTTTGAAGCTTCAAAAGTACTACGCTTCAAAAGTACTACACAGACCTTATTTTAAAAGATGCTTATATTCTTTAGCCTTAAAAAAATAAAAACACACATCTTCATTAATGTTCACGTTCGTAAATATTTTGCACGCTTTCCATTGTTGTTCCATTTTTGAACATCACTAGTAGTAACAAAATGTCGCTTTTTATACCCTACACTAAGAGTGAAAGGGTATATTCAGTTTGGTACGCCGTTTGTAACACCCAGAAGGAAGCATCTCCGGTATGGAAAAGTATATATATTCTTGATCAGCATGACCTCCTGAGTCGATTTAGCGATGTCCGTCTGTCCGTCTGTCTGTCCGTCTGTCTGTCTGTCTGTCTGTCTGTCTGTCCGTCTGTCTGTTGAAATCCCTAAGACTTTTAAAATTGAAGAGCTAGATAAATGAAACTTATAACTTAGATTACTAATATACCTACGCTGTATGTGCGAAAAAATTGGCGAGATCGGTCCATTGTGACCTATGATCCGACCACTTATGTTCAAATACCTCATATAAAATTTACATATACAGATCAATTTTACTGTATACGTGCTTAGGTAAACTTTTTTGGTCAAATATATATTGACATCATGCTCAAATACATGATAATAATGTTTTCCGGCGAAAAGACTTGTGGTTCACCAAAAAAGAAATCGAAATTCGGTACACCTACCCATATGTAAATATGGGTATCAAATGAATGGAAATTCTTCAGCGATTGAATGTTTGTAGTTATTTTCAGGATTCGTATACCCTGGTGACCTATATATCACTTTTAACGGTAACCACACATATGTGTAGGGTATTTATAGTCGGCTTAGACCGACTATAATTTTGATAATCCTAACTATCATAATTACACCTACTTTAAAATTTCCCATGTGATCTAACCTTCCCAACTGGTTTTGTGATAAATTTGCATATGTGCCTGTACAATATATATATTTTTTATGAGTGTCAAGTTTTAATATAAAAACTTTATGTGGCTGTGATATTTTTACTTATTTTATTTTTTGACAAATTCTTGAAAATTTAAAACTTGACAAATGTAAAACTAGACTTATTCAATCAAAATCCCTGAAGAAATTGACAAAAAAAAACAGCGAAAAGTCGGAGAAAAATGGAATAAAATCTTTTAAAAATTATGAGACCAAAAAAATTATCAGACCAAAAGAGCCCACAAAATATATGAACAAAAAAAAAAAAATAAAGTCAATCTCGTTGAATTGTTTTTAAAATAGTCTCGTCCGCATCACAAGATTTATAGTGATTTTTTATTTGGTACTTGTATTAGTATAATATATTTTATTGATCAGAGAATATATGCACAAAAAATAAACTTCATACAAAAACCGAAATCAAAACCGAAACCGTAACTTGGAACCGGTATACCGAAACCGTTTCGTTATAAAAACTGAAACCGTAACCGAAACCGAAACGAGGGAGAAAACCGAAATCGAATCCGTTATTCGTTTAAGTTTCAATCCTTGATTTAAAGTAAAACAAATTCTTTGTTGCTTTTTGAAAAAAGCTTTCAACAAAATGAACAAATCCCAATAAACGTGCCTTTTGGTATGCGTCCCGTATTTACGGGCATAAACACCGTTTACGGCAGCCGTTTACGGAAAGTAAAGCAACACGTTTTACATATGAAATGAAATTTAAAATACGGCCCATTCCGGAAATGACCCGTAAGTACGGCAATAAAACGTGAATGCGTGAACGTATTTACAGGCCGTAAACGGAACTTCTTTACTTTACTTTAAAGCAATGAATGAACGTAAAAGGCACGTAAATACGGTACGTAAAAACGGAACGTATAAAAGGAACGTAAAGGGAACATAAATACCACACGTAAACGGGCCGTATAAAAGGCACGTAAAAGGAACGTAAATACAGCACGTAAACGAGCCGTAAATACAGTGCCGTATGCGAGCCATATGTAAGGCTTTATGTAAAATCAAAATTTTATAATTTTAGAAAAATACGTTATCTGCGCATAACTGAAAGTATGAAAGTATATTAGCAGTTTGCAACTAGAAAAGTTCATATATCAATTATTATTAAGGCTAGACCTGTATTTAATACGTAATATTGTGCCGTAATGTCACCGCAATAACGGGCATACCCGTTCTCACAACCGTTTTTACGTTCGTATCGGTGTTTATTATGAGAGAATTTTTGTCAGACAGAATTTTGTAAAACAGAATTTTGTGTGGCAATCCCGGCAAATTAATGTTTGACAAAATAGTTTTAATTAATGATGCCAATAGATAGGTGCTTTAAAATCAAACAATTAATGCCTTTACATTACTATTTTATCTTGCGCTAATAAAAAGTTATAGCATAAAAAAAAATCAGGATATAGTCTCACAAAATCCGTATTTATAATTCAGTAGGTGGTCCAAATCTAAAGATATTTTACATACGTTATAATAATTGACAAATAAACCAAAATAAAAGAAAAAATTAAAAAAAATATAAATTTTGCAAATTTATAAAAAGCACTACAAACTTTAAAATTTGATTTCCCAACATTTTTAAAATGCACATTCGTCGCTTTGGCATGACAGTGACGATATGTTATAGACAGTGCGTAAGTCAGCAGAAGTGATGTATAGCTTACACCGTTCTATGAAACCTAAGCTGCTTCTTTCGGCACATCAAATATATGATCGCTCTAACTGAGGTCACATTAGATTGATATGACCAGAATGCTAAGTAAGAGAGCAGCTGACACCGCAATATCTACAGCAGCCATAGTGAGGAAGGGGATTCATCCCCCAACTAAAAACCATGAAATCATGGTCACTAACCTGAAAATTTAGGAAAGGTTATGGAAAATGTTTTAAAAAGAGCACGAATGTTCGAGCAGAAAAATGCCATTACCTAAAACGAATCGTTTGGTAGTCACACGAATTGTAAAAATATTTAAAAATGGATTGTGTTTTACAAATCAATACAAAACTTAAAAAAAAAACAAAATAAGTTGAAACTCCATACTTGTAGTATATAAAGAGCACATGCTAATGATGGAAAACAGTTTCTCAATGCCTCGAGTTCTTCATATGGAGTATTAAATAATTAAAATTTAAAAAGATTGTCGTATTATAAATATTCTTTCTCAATTCTTGAAGATGTGTATATAAATTATGAGCTGAGATATCCCGTGTTTTTCCATTAATATTAATCGCAGGTAACAAAAATAAAATAAAAGATTAATAAAAAAAAGATCAGCTTAGTTCAAGGTATTCGATTTCAATTGTTTATAGTTGATTGTGCATGATAAGGCCATTAAAAATAATTAAATATAAATTTAGAAATTGGAATCTTTTTCCAAAGTCATGCCATTAGATTAAAGGTTTTGTTTACTATAACAAAGGTCTAGATTTATTTATGAGGTTAATTAAATTAATATTTTTAAATTGTTTTATTTTAAATTTGGTTTGTTTATTTATTTAATAATTTCTTTATTTATTTAATTATTTATTTATATGCCTAATTTCACAGATGCAATGAGCTGAATTTGATCGAACGTTGCAAGCAAATTCCATCGCGTAGCGCAACAAAAGACGAGGTCATGCTACTGCACAGCGAGGAGCACTACAATCTCTTGCAGAAAACATCACAAAATGAGGACGACGTACAAATGGAGGATTTAAGCTCTCAATTTGATTCCGTTTATATACACCCGGTATGTTTATACTATAATAACTATAGTATATACTATATTTAATACTATAATACTATATTTTATTATAGAATAAGTTCAGATAACTTCTTAACGGTGTGTGTTCTGTTTTATCTTTTTATTACTTAGTCTACTTTTGAATTATCGCTGCTTGCAGTGGGCTCGACAATTGATTTAGTGGAGCATGTTGTCAATGGTGGGGTACAGAATGGCATGGCTATCATACGTCCGCCGGGGCATCATGCAATGAAAGCTGAATTCAATGGGTATGATTTACAGTTATACAATTAGAGATTATGAGCAGAAATTAAGTGCACGTGTTCTGAATACTTATGGATGGAATTGTTTTTATTAATTGATAATCTAAACGAAATCTGTTATTTTTGTATGTGTTTTATACTGATTATAAAAACAAGCAACAATCAACAAAATAAGTTGTGGTTGGTAGAAAAATACAGCTGTTTCAAAAGAGGCCATATTTGATCATCAGCGATCTTCTGCGCTCTGCCTAGAGCTCGAGCCGATGTTCTACATAGGACTGTAGCGCCAAACTATTATTATTATTCTGCCTAGTAGCTATTTTCGCGATCGATCCGCTATTGGAAAAATATCGGGTTTACTTCGATCAAACTCGATTAGACAGTATTTAATGAGTTTGTAGAGTTAGAAATTTCTTTATTTAAACGACATAATATTCTTAAAATTGATATTGTTGCTTTTTGATTTAATTTTGATCACAAATAAATATAAAACGTATTCAGCACACTTGAAATAATTAAAATACAAACAGAATTATCGCATTTTTTATCACTGCCTTATTTAAATTGTCCAAATTTCAAAAAATATTATTGTTTTTGCAGCTACTGTTTCTTCAACAATGTCGCCATAGCCACACAATACGCGCTCGATATTTTGAAATTGAAGAAAATTCTCATCATCGACTGGGATGTGCATCACGGACAGGGTACGCAACGTTTCTTTTACAATGATCCAAGGTAAGATTTGGCATGGTATAACGAATCTCTGATTCTGAATCTAATTCGATTGGTTCGCTTAAACAGAGTACTCTATTTTTCGATACATCGTTTTGAGCATGGCACATTTTGGCCCAATCTGAAAGAGTCCGATTTCGATGCCATTGGACAGGGCGAAGGACTGGGCTATAATTTCAATGTGCCACTAAATAAGACTGGCATGGGCAATGGCGATTATATGGCTATATTCCAACAACTTCTCATACCGGTTGCTGTTGAATTTCAACCAGATTTAATTATTGTCTCTGCGGGCTATGATGCAGCGCTCGGTTGTCCTGAGGGTGAAATGGAAGTGACACCTGCATTTTATCCGCATCTCATCAATCCATTGTTGCGTCTGTCCAATGCACGTGTGGCTGTTGTACTCGAAGGTGGCTATTGCGTTGAGTCGTTGTCCGAAGGTGCTGCCTTAACGTTGCGCGCCTTACTTGGTGATCCGTGTCCTATGCTGGTGGAACCATTGCAACCGCCATGTGCTGTGCTGCAGGATACAATTCTAAATTGTATTTACGCACATCGTCCGTACTGGAAGTGTTTGCAGGTGCAACCCTCCTACACGGTGGAGGAGTTGAATAATGTTAATCCGCAATCAGATTTGCATAAAGTGTGTCGTGTGTTTGTGGGCGGCCCACCGTTGCCTGAACGTTTTCCGACGCGTGACACAGCGCCAAAGCATCCGCCAGAGTTTGTGGAGCGTTGTGCAGCGCGTTTGAGTTTGCTCAAAGCAGGTGAGGCCCCAACATTTTTTATAAAATATGGTACTATTTTTTTTCCTATATAAAGGGTGTAAATTTTGTATATAGTTATTCTCAGTTTTCTTTTTTTTTTTTGGTACAACACCATTTTTGTTAAGTATATCCCATATATAATTCGTAGGTAAACGTTATGAATGTAGTTTTATTTCTTATCACGTAATATTTTTTTAAGAAAATTCTATTCCAAATTTCAGAGTCTTTTGATCCACTTTTTAGAATAAATTATAGCGTTTCATAAAAGTAGTTTTCTATTAAATTTTAAACGCAATTTTTCTGGTAATTGTCTAGACAAAATTTAATAAATAAATAAATGTCAATACTCAAGACAGTTTTCAGAATATTTAGATCTAAACTCGAATAATTATATTTTTATTAACTATTTTAGTATTTTCTACTGACATCCATTTCTATATAATTCGTGGGTGCTGATATTAATCGTATACTCCGTATTTTCTTAGCACGTAACGTTTTTCAGTAAATTGCATCTGAAATTTTAGCCCCACTTCAACCACTTTTTAGTATAAAATAATTATATATTTTTACAATAACAGTTTTCTAAAAATCTTTAAATGTAAATTTTCTTTTAATTGTCCAAACAAATTTGAATATATAAATAAATGTCAATACTCAAGACAGTTTTCAGAATATTTAGATCTAAACTCGAATATTTTTTAATTCATGTTTTTTAGTTTATTTTAGTATAGATTATTTTAGTATTTTCTATGGAAGTGTTTTTCTATTGACATTCATTTCTATATAATTCGTGGGTGCTGATTTTAATTATATACTCAGTATTTTCTAAGCATTTAATGTTTTTAAGAAAACTGCATTCGAAATTGAAGACCCTTTTCAGCCACATTTTAGTATAAAATAATTATAGCTTTGTACTTTCTTAAAAACTTTAAACGCAATTTTTCATTTAATTGTCTAAGCAAATTTTAATATAAAAATATTTATCAATATTCCAAACCATTTTCGTAATATTTAGATGTAAACTCGAAGAATTTTAATTTATAATTTTAGATTACTTTAGTAGACAATTTGAATATTTTCTTTCAACGTGTTTTTCTATTGACATCAATTTCTATATAGTTCGTGAGTGTTGGTTATTAATTGTATACTCAGTTTTTTTTTAACACGTAACGTTTTTCAGAAAATCGTAGCTGAAATTTCAGGCTCTTCTCAGCCACTTTTTAGGTTAAAAAAATTATAGCATTTTACAATAAAAGTATTTTGAAAAACTTTAAATGCAATTTTTCTTTTAATTGAAGAGGCAAATTTGAATATATAAATATATATAAATTTTCAAATCAGTTTTCGTGATATTCAGACCGAAACTCATAAAATGTTGTTACGTTAAGACTATTTTATTTTTTTGCTATTTAGGATCTAATAATAAGCAGAAAATAGTTCATGTTTTTATAGATCATAGTCTAAATTAAAGTTTCAAATTACTAAATTCTGACATCTAGGTTTTTTTTTGTAGAGCAGTAAAGCAAAGCAGATTGTACTATAAATGTGAACTTTCCCAATAACTTTATCACCATTAAATTGTGCCATACTTAAATCTAAAATTTGCCTCTTAGAAACCAAACTGTCAGTGCCTAAAATACGCGTTTGCTATGTTTACGATGACTTGATGCTGCAGCACATGAACATTTTCGAGGACGGCCACCCCGAGCAGCCGGAACGCATTAAGAAAATTCATGAATTTCATGAGGAATACAATTTGCTGTCGCGTATGCAATTGGTCAGCTCGCGTAGCGCAACCACCGATGAAATATGTTTGGCGCATACGCGTGCACACGTCAACTTTATGCGTCGCATTGGCGACAAGGATGAACTACAAGAAGTGGGTGCCAAATACAATTCGGTTTATTTTCATACGAAAACATTTGATTGTGCAACATTGGCAGCCGGTTCTGTGCTGCAAGTGGTTGACAAAGTACTGAGCGGTGAGGCGCGCAGTGGTGTGTGTAATGTAAGACCACCGGGACATCATGCGGAACCAGATGTGCCACATGGATTTTGTATATTCAATAATGTCGCAATTGCGGCACAATATGCGATCAGAGATCATGGACTCAAACGGTATGATGTAGCGCATGTAGAATGTAAATTATTTAAATTACCTTGCGATTTATGTTTGCTCTTGTTCATCGTCGGGGTGCAGTGTGCTGATTATTGACTGGGATGTACATCATGGCAATGGGACGCAGCACATTTTTGAGAGCAATCCGAATGTGTTGTACATCAGCGTGCATCGCTATGACAATGCAACGTTCTTTCCCAAGAGCAAGGATGGCGATTACGATGTGGTGGGCAAGGGCGCTGGTGTTGGTTTCAATGTTAATATTCCCTGGAACAAGGTAAGGCAGAAACTGTAATGAAAGTAGATTTTTTTTTAATTAGAAGAAGTCTATTTTAATTATTTTTAAATTTTAAAAAGCGTTGTAATCATGGATAAGAAATAGAAAATACTAATTATAATTAAATTATTACAAAAGAAGAAAAGTGTACATGCCACAAGTATTAAAAAAGTTATTTATGAAACTATTTTTGATATTTTCTATAGTAAATATGGGTACAATAGATAATAGGGAACACGCAAGAAACGTTTTAATTTATTTGATAATTTCAAGCATCAAAAAACTAATTTTTTTTTCTCCACAGAAAGGCATGGGCGACATGGAATATGTGCTCGCGTTCCAGCAGCTCATCATGCCCATCGCCTATGAATTTGATCCCGAACTTGTGCTCGTCTCTGCGGGCTTCGATGCTGCCATCGGTGATCCGCTCGGCGGCTGCAAAGTCACACCCGAGGCATATGGTCTTTTTACCCATTGGCTGTCGGCGCTCGCCAACGGACGCATCATCGTCTGTCTCGAGGGTGGTTACAATGTCAATTCCATTGCCTATGCGATGACAATGTGCACCAAGGCACTGCTAGGTGATCCACTGCCGCCACTAAATGTTGCCAATGGCAACAGCATACGACAGCAACAAACGCCATCGGCCGCCTATCTCAGTTGTGTGGAGACGCTGCAGAATTGCATTGGTGTGCAACAGCAACACTGGAAACATTTGGCATTTAACAAACGACTGCCGCACACTCCAAGCGCGGCCGAGAACAACAATGAGGATTTTCTTTCTGCTACCTTGAAAAATTTAGATATCACAAGGGATGATGCAGCTGGTGCTGTGGGTGGTGCAGCAGCTGTAAGCGATGCTGTTACGCTGGAGGCCAGCGGCAGTAAACCCAAAGTTAAGGTAAAAACGTTGACTGAGTTTCTAACAGCGAATTTAGAGGTAATTTTTTGATGGCGCACATTTGTTTTATGTCTTTGTTTTACATTGAATGTGTATTTTTCTAATTAATAATTAATCGATCTCTCTTTAATTTCATATCTTCTTTTCCGCATAATAACAACAACAATCACAAAAATTTCGAAAAACATTTACAAATTTAATTGCATACAAACATTTAAAAAAAAATCAATAAAGGCTTTACAAAATAACGAAATGTTCGCGGTTGTTCCATTAAAAACATGTCCACATTTAAGCCAACTGCGCCCAGAGGAGGCGCCCAAAAGTAAGCAGCTGTCTGTGTGTATATTTTGTGTGTGGCTGTGTGTGTATTTTGTTTATGTATATGTGTAGTTAAAATGCTTTTTTTATTGGTTTGGCACTGCTTTATTGCTTTGGTTTGATGATAACTTTGAATAGTTTTTATATATTAATGGGTTAATGATTTTGTATGCTTGATTGCTGTTATCTCATTTTAAATTTAATAATTTTGGGTGTTTTTATTATTATTTTATATATACTAATTTCGTAAATGTTTTGTTTCCAAAAGTTCAGCTAATTAATGTTGTGGATAAGCAGTAAAATTATTCATTTTATATTTAAAAGTCATAAAGATATTTTTGAGTACACTGTGATTAGTAGACTGACCATGGATTTTCATGATTTTAAATCGAGAAAAGGTCAACCACTTAAAATACCCCTAAAATCGATGTGAAGAATTTTCAGACTAAACCGAATATGGGAAATGGACACGCCAGGAACTCGAAAGTACTAAAAAATACAACAATAGAACCATATAGGTATAGAAAAGTATATATATAAGTATATATATTTTGCAATATTTGGACCCCTATATCTCGACAACCCGTCATACTAGCCCATTCTCCTTAACAGGTTTTATATTACATGTTTACAAAATTTCATTTAAATCGGAAGCAACAAATTTATGAAGCGGGTACGGTTGACAAATTTTCACCCATTTAGAGGTCAATACAAATTCTACGAAATGGGATATTAGTTAATAGATTTAGACTAAAATTAATGGCGCATATTCATAGAGAATTTAAAGTCAACTTTAAAATTAGAGTCAGCTTTTTTGACAATTTTCACATGGAATAAAATGTCAAAAAGCTGATTTTAATTTTAAAGTCGACTTTAAATTGAGTATACGCCAATGATTTTAAAATAGATATACAAGAGTTTATTGTTTTTTTTTTTTTTTTTATTTTAACGTTCGGTTAGATTGTGGAATATTAAGATCTTTAACAGTCATATATCTCGTCATCGGTTAGGGATTTAAAAAGTTTTTCGTTCTACTGAAATCTCGATATATATCTATATATTTTTGGAATTCAGATATTAGCTAGCGATTGTATTAAAATAGTAGCCCTACGTTCCTTGCAAGCCGTAGCATTGGTGATGATTAGAACGAAACAAAACGTGCGCGTAACATCGGTATTTTTGATGTTTTTCTTACTTTGGCCACATGTAGCATATGGACAGAGCAAAATATCAACTCAAAAATAGTTGATATTTATTAACTAAAGTATACTTAACAATAATCAATTAAAATGTAAAATATAAAAATAAAACAAAACATTTTATTCATTGCTTTATGCCGGTATCATGAAGGTTAAGAGTATTCTGTATTTTACGCGATTGATATAAATCCGCTTATATTATACAACTTAAGAATTATAGTCAAATGGTTTTAGTTATATATTTTGTAATATATTATGTAATTTTATATATTCTTACCTATCCAAATCATGTATGCGCTTTTTATGTTTTTTTTTTTTGTTTTTAGTTGTGGCAAATTTTCTGCTTTTTTCCGAAATATTTAAAATTATTATTAAAAATAATCTAAACTAATATCATCTGCACTGTTTTGTTTTTTTTTCGCCACAGCAATAAATACAAATGCTGCCTGCGCCGAGTGCTCGTCCGCCGTCGAAAACTGGCTGTGCCTCAGCTGTCACACAGTACTCTGCGGTCGTTATGTCATGGAGCATATGCTGTTCCATCATCTGGACTCAACACATCCATTAGCACTCAGTTTCAGCGATCTGTCCGTGTGGTGTTATCCATGCGAAGCCTATATAGACAATAGAAATTTGCACATTTACAAAAATCTAGCGCATCGGCATAAATTTGGTGAAGATATGGTCTGGTCATATGATGATGCGACTGAAGCGACGGAGGAGCAAAGTGATATCTGTTTGGTACTTGAGCAGAATAACTGACATTGTGTGTTGATGCTCTGGCAACACATACAGGACTTTTGCTGCAGGCTGCTGCCGCCGCTGAAGCCTATTTTTGACTACATTCTACAGTATCTATGGCCGCTGCTGAAGCGTTTCTATTTAAAGCTATTGCATTATTTTCTATCCAACTAAACTAAAACAAAAACTAACTAAAATTTTTTATTTGTTGTACTGTTTTTTTTTTTGAATTTTACTTTATTTTTATGACTACGACGCTAAAATGTTTGGTTACTAAACTGACTTCAATCAAAAAGTTATTCAAATGCTTTGAGGTTAATTTAGGTCTATTGACTGCAACACAGTGGTGTTGTTAGTAAATTCAAAATGTTGATTATTCAGATTTTATTTAATTGTTATATCCAGCAAAGGGTGAACTATTCACTACGCTTTCCATTTTATATGCTAGACGACTATGTTACTCAACTGCATGCAAACTAAAGTACTCAATAGCAGCATAACAGAAATTTTTATCAAGCAACAACGCAAACAAATATTCATATATTAAACAAAAAAAAAGGTCATAATCAGACTCTATTAAATTTATTTAATAATATATAGCCTAATATAATAAAACAAACTATGTAATTAAGGCCGCTGTACGTTTAGGAGATACAAATACAAACTATATTTATTTTTAATATCTACTGTTAACTAGAATATATTATTATATATTATTAATATAATTATATTAAATACAATTTATCAAAATACAAACGGAAGCAATGATTTATCGGTTAATAAAATAAGTGTTTAAATTAAAAACGTCTTTTTCATTCAGCTCTTTTTAGAGAAAAGGAATTTTTAATTTAATTTGAAATAATTTTAATAACATTTTTAGTTCAATTTTGAATTACATTTTAAGTGAAAATGTAAGTTAAATTAAGTGAAATTTTCAATTAAATGTTGGTGCTAATTTGTTTTTTTTTATTTTTATAGTAAATCTATATAAAGGGTTTTTCAATAAGAGCGCTACAAACGTTTTTTTCAAGGGTTTTTCAACAGGGACGCTACAAAAGTAGAGCGACAGGGACAGAAAACGACGCCATATTTCTTGCCGCTCTTTTGACATTTCTCTTCAGGAAGGTTTGGAAAGATATACGAATTCGAATTTCGGTAGTAAATTTTAATAATTTCGACTCGTTGTTGTCTCGTATATCTTTCCGTCATGAAATGGCAAACCTTACTGAAGAGAAATGTCAAAAGAACGGCAAGAAATATGGCGTCGTTTGTTGTCCCTGTCGTTCTACTTTTGTAGCGTCCCTGTTGAAAAACCCTTTATATAAAACTTTTCGTCCGTCTGTCAGTCTGTCTGTTTGTTCCAGCATCACGTCTAAACCGCTGAACCGATTTAACTGAAATTTTGCACCAGGATACTATGGAGTCTGGAGGGTGTCATAGGCTATATCGACGCCTCTTACGAAAACCCACACATTTCAATTTGCTTACGAATAACGGCACTTTAAAAATAAAATTTATTAAAACAAGCATACATTTATTTTATCCACGAAAAGAACTTCATTCACATTTTCTCCACAAACAGAAGCATAACTTTATATTTCCCACGAACAGAAACACATTTATATTGTATCTACGAACAAAAGCTCATGTTTAATGTCACCACGAATAAAAGCATATATGTATTTTCGATACAGATATCCCAATAGGATATGGGTAAGAAGTCACACAATGTTGATGATGGAGGTGATATTGTATTATAACTAAATTTGTTGATTTTTCATTGATGACATGGTTTCCAGGTGTGTGACTGGGCATTATTTGCTGAAACTATTCCATTAGGCATATATAAACATGCAGGTGCGATTTGGCTAGAAACCATTTGCGTCATTGGACTTTTTTTGAAAAATGTGTTCTATTCGTATTTGGCCAGATCCAATGACACTTGCGTCATTGAACATTTTTTTTGGAAAAATTTGTTCCAATGTCCAAAGAAAAAAATTTTTCCAAAAAAATGTCCGATAACGCAAGTGGATTCTGGCCAAATCCTAAAGGAAGAAATTTTTCAAAAAAATGTCTAATGACGCAAGTCGGTTCTGGCCAAATCCTAAAGGAAGAAATTTTCCAAAAAATTTTCAATGTAGAACCCACAAACGCCAAATCCCAAAGGAATAAATTTTTCCAAAAAAATGTCCAATGACACAAGTGGATTCTGGCCAAATCCCAAAGGAAAAAATTTTCCAATGACGCAAGTGGAAACTGGCCAAATCCCAAAGCAACAAATTTTTCCAAACAATTATCCATTGACGCAAGTCTGTTCTGGGCAAATCCCGAAAGAACACATTTTTCCAAAAAATTGTACAATGACGCAAGTGGGTTCTGGCCAAATCCCAAAGGAACACATTTTTCAAATTAAGTTTTCTCTTGTGCACAAACAGTCTACTGGGATAACTTTCTTGAATAAATATATATGGATTTATTCTTGGGGAAATGATAGATGAGCTTTTTTCCATAGCTAAATGTTAAAGTGTTTCTTTTCGTGGCGAAAATAGAGTTATACTTCATTTCGTGGCTATAAAACATATATGCTTCATTTCTTGGGTATAATAGAGATGTGGTTGTTTTCGTGGGGAAACTGAACTTAAGCTTCTTATCGTAGTTTCGAAAAAGGTGCTGTTTTTCGTAAGCAAATTGAAACGTGTGGGTTTTCGTAAGAGGCGTCGATATATGGTCGGGATTGGACAAAAGGGCGTGGCACCTCCCATACAACCTAAATTTTCAAAACGACATAACTCAAATACAAAAAAAAATACAAAGGCAAAAACATAAAAATAAAAGCAAAAATCAAACACAAAAGTAAAAGCACCAAATTATATAGCTATAATTCAAAAACAACATAAAATAAAAAATAAAGGATGGAAAAACAAAATAAAAAGCAAATACAAAGAACAAAAGCAGAAACACAAAAATGAAAGCAAAAACACAAAAGCAAAAACATAAAAGCAAAAACCCAAAAGCAAAAATACAATAAAAAACGAAACATCAAAAACACAACAACAAAAACCCAAAAATAAAAACAAAAACACAAAAACAATTACACAAAAACAAAGGCATAAAAACAAAAGAAAAAACATAAAAGTAAAATCACAAAAGCAAAAACACAAAATCAACTACACTAAAATTCACCACACTAAATCTCACCACACTAAAATTCACCACACTAAACTCACCACACTAAAATTCACTACACTAAAACTCACTACACTAAAACTCACCACACTAACACTCACTACAATAAAATTCACCACTCTAAAATTCACCACATTGAAACTCACCACACTAAAATTCACCACACTAAAATTCACCACTAAAACTCACCACATTAAAATTCACCACACTCAAATTCACCACACTTAAACTCACCACACTAAAATTCACCATACTAAAACTCAACAAACTAAAATTCACCACACTCAAATTCACCACACTAAAATTCACCACTAAAACTCACCACATTAAAATTCACCACATTTAAACTCACCACACTAAAATTCACCACACTAAAACTCACCACACTAAAATTCACCACACTTAACTCACCAGACTAAAATTCAACACACTAAAACTCACCAAAATAAAATTCAACACATCAAAATTCACCACACCTAAACTCATCACACCGAATCCATACTAAAACTCACCACACTAAAACTTCTACTGGGAAAAACTCTACGGGGAAGAATTCTACGGGAAAGAATTCTACTAGGAAGAATTCTACGAGGAAGCACAGTCTGAGAAAGAATTGTCTATGAGAAAAGTTGTTTTAGCGGAGAATTACTTTTGTTTTGGTTACTAGATTTATAAAACCAATAAAAAAACGTCCACAGCGAAGCACGGGTCCCTGATATAAATAATAAAAATATTTTTTATATTAATAAAATTGCTCCATATCCTTGCATTCACAAAATCTTTGCACGAGTCGTACACGGGTCCAGCTAGTAATTTAATATAATTTTTGGTGAAAATTTGAATTTTGTTTTTAGTGAACATTTTAGGGCCCTATTATGACTGGCGAAGCGAATGTAGTTGGCGAAGCGAACGTAAAAAAGCTATTACAGCATCCATTCGCCAGAAAAAAGGAAACTAAAGCGAACGTAAAAATCAGGCGAACGTAGAAATCATTGGCCTGAACTTCATTCGTCTGGCGAATGGAAGCTGTGAAGCTTTATTCGTTCGTTCGCTTCGCCAAGTTCATTCGCTTCGCCAGTCATAATAGGCCCCTTAATTAAATTGTTAGTAAAAATTTGAGTTAAATTTTTAGTGAAAATTGAATTAAATTTATAGTGAAAATTTAAATTATATTTTTAGTAAAAAATTGAATTAAATTTATAGTGAAAATTTTAATTAAATTTTTAGTGACTATTTGAATTCAATTTTTAGTGAAAATTTGAATAATATTTTTGGTGCAAATTTGAATTATATTTTTGGTGAAAATTTTAATTAAATTTTTAGTGATAATTTGAATTAAATTTTTAGTGAAAATTTGAATTAAATTTTTAGTGAAAATTTGAATTAAAGTTTTAGTGAAAATTTAAATTAAATTTTCAATCAAAAGTTTAATTTATTTTTAATGAAATATTTAGTGCAAGTTTTAATTAAATTTTGATTGAAAATTTTAATAAAATTTTTAGTGTAATTTTTAGTTCAAGTTTTTATTTAATTTTTAGTTTTTTTTTAATTTATGGTGAAAAATTGAATAACATATTTAGTTTAAAATTTAATTAAAATTTTGGTGAAAATTGGAATAAAATTTTTAGTGAAAATTTTAATTAAATTTTTAATGACAATTTTAATTAATTTTTAGCTAAAGTTTTTATTTAATTTTTAGTGAAAATTTTAATAAAAATGATGGTGAAAATTTTAATAAAAATTTTGGTGTAAATTTTAAATTAATATTTTGATTAAATTTTAATTTAATTTTTAGTGAAAATTAAAATTTTAATGAAAAATAAAATTTTAAAATTTAAAAAATGAAATTTTAAAAATTGATAAATAACAATTTTTTTTCAAAATTTGATTTTTTATTAAATATTAAAAATTGAATTTTTACTGAATGTAGAAGAATTTAAAGAAGAAGAAAAAAAATGCAAATTGAAACAAAAAAATCTATTTATTTTATATTAATTCTTTTTTAATAAAAACATTAAAACATATTTTTTAATTTTTGTTTTTTAATTTTTGTTTCTTCTGCGCCTTGTTGCCAACAGTAGTGCCGCCTCCCTTCTTCTGTGGTGTCGTCTTCTGTTGCTGATTTTGTTTCTTATTCGTCTGGGCAACTTCAGCTAATTTGGGACTTTTTGCTGCCTTTTGTTGACTTAGAATTTGTTGTTTACGCTTGCGTGATTTAGGCATACGTATCAATGGCTCAGCGTTATTGTCATTGTCATCGGAACTTAGAGCATCCTCGCTATCTGAAACTTCGTCGTCGTCTTCATCATCATCCTCATCATTGACTGCTTTAGTTGCGACTACATTTTCTTCTTGTTCTTCGTCATCATCATCAGTATCATCTTCACTTTTAATTTCGTCTTCGTTGTCTTCATATTCAATCGTCACGATACCTCTTTCCTGTGGCTTGGCTGCTTTTTTAACAGGTTTGCTCGTCTCTGCCTGCTGTGGCGCAATTGTCTGACTTACAACGTAATCGGCGCCAAATTGATCTAGTCCCAAGATACCAATACATGTGGGGCGACAGCCGATATTTGTGGCTGCTAATTCTTTTAGTTTTTTCTTGGACTCATTCAGTTGCCATAGTTTGATTTCGCCAGCACTGTTTAGACAAATTGTATTTGTTTTGTGAAAACAGAGTTAATGCGTATAAGAAATATTAATAAATTTAATGAAAAAGCATGAAATTGTTTTGAGGCATATTTAAAAATGTGATTTTTGAATGGTTTTGTTGTGTGTGAATTTTGTCTATTGCAATGGTAATCAGAAGATGGAACTATTTGCAGTTTATTAGTTGCAAAATATATTTATTTCGAGTGATGAGTTTTATTTGATGATTCCAGTTTTTTTTTGTGTATTTTAATTAATAACATAATTCGTGCTCAGTCTCGTCCGTTGAACGATGAATGAATAAAATGAATTTTCGAATTGCAGGGATGGTAATGGCTTTTTTATATTTGGTTTGATATTGATGACCAAATTTATTAATTTAAATATTAACTTCTATTCATCGAAAAAAACCTCAACGTATAAAATAAGACTGAATTTTTGTAAAAAAATCGATTTAACCTAAACTACTAAAATTTTTAGACCTCATTTATGAAATCAGTGCAAACTTATCAAAAAAAAAATCTATTGTCATTTTGCAAAAGTAGCGCTTAAAAATATTTTTAAAATATGAAAAATGAAAATGTGCAACTCGAATTTAATAATTTTTTCCACATACCTGGAAGCAGTGACCAAAACATTGTGACAGTAGTTCATCGTTTTTACACGTGCGTTATGCGCTTCAATGATAATTTCCTGTACAACAAACACATGAATTAAAATGTATTAAAAATTGCCAATAAAACCATTTAAATCCATTTTTACCTTCTCCGGCGCTGCCTCATCAACCGACACCCACATTATTTTGCCATTCTCCAGACCAATCAAACACTCCTGTTCGGCAATCCAACTCAAACATACCGGTTTCGCTGTAGTTTTTATGCTTTTAAACACATCCGCCGTCTTTATGGACCATATTTCCACACAACGTTGTCCCGTCAACGTAAAATAATCACCTGTCGGCGACCATGCCAAACAATCCGGCAGCGATCCCAACGTTGGACGCTTGCTCTTTAGATTTGTCTTGTATGCCACTCGTCCCTTAACCAAATTCCATGTGCGCAGCACAAGATCCGAACCCAGCGACAGCGCCATTTTACCGCTTGGATGACAACTGATGTGTGTCACCGCAGAACCGCCATGTGCCTTCTTCCAGGTGGCTTCGGTGAACCAAGTGTTCAGGCGCACCGCAAACATGTTGCCATCGTCACCGCCCGACAGCAGATGTGTCTCGTCCGGCGTAAAGGCCAACGCATTCACAGTGCCTTCGTGTGGTAGTAAAATCTATACATATATACGATTCGTTAGTATGCTGTCGATAGTGTCGCATTTAATTAATTTGCTTGCCTGTGATTGTTTACGATTCTTCATGTCATAGATGAAGATGCGATCATCCGTAGCGCCGGTCGCAATCCAGCGACCCTGCACCGCCAGACATCTCAGCGAACCGGTGTGTGATTTGTCGGCAAAGGTCTGTGTTAACACTTGCTTCTCATTCTAATAAAATTAAATAATTAATATTTAAATTGTATTGTCAGATCAACAGTTGACCAACCTTTATGTCCAATTTATAGCCAAGCAAAAATTCCTCGTAGGTGCCAATTATAATTTCTATGTTTGCCATAATCTTAAATCTATTTCGGACTACTCTAAAATCTATTTACTTTTATTTTAAATGTTATATTGCAATAATTAAGAGCCACGAAAAGATGCAACACGTGCGTACACTGTTTATGTTTTTAAGACAGTTCTTACAGTGTAGCCACCTAACTGAAAGATGTATGACTTTTACAGATGTTGCCATTTTATAATATTCGATACCGTTTATTTATTGGACATTTGTCGTAAACATTTCAACGTTGAATTCAACGTATGAACAATTTGTAATTCAATATTAACCGCATTTATAAATTTGCCATGAACTACTTATTATATATATTAATAGTTACAGCGGTTTAATATGTTTTTTAATTCACTATTTGAGTCCTAATACAATTTTCTATTATGAAAAAATCCCATAATCCCATACATTAGCTAAAATCAACCGCCAAGTTTGACCCCTCTAAAACGCTCCATTTACGAGTTACAGCGTTTTCACAATTGTATATAGTATTCTACTTCTTTCAGAATTCTACCCCTTTATTTATACCGACAAAATTTAGTTTAATCACCAATATTGTTGAATTCGCATACACCCTTAATATGAAAAATAATTTTCTCTGGAAAGAAAAAATTCAATTCATCGTATGATATGAATGATTGCAATACGCCCAAAAAAGTGCATCTTATTAACATAATTCTATATAATTATTTATTGGTCAGAATAAGAAACAGATTTACTGAAACCAATAGATTCTTCGACATGTTCACGACACGGCGTCTTATTTATTTTCCTCCCTCATAAAAAATTGAAGATCCCGATACGTAAGTATTACGTAATATTGATAAAAAGTACATAAAATCATGTTGTACGTTATATTGATTAACTTGTACGAAAACAGGGGAGAATTGCACTTTACTGACCGAAGTGAAAAAAAAATGTCCACCTCCTGTATTTAAAAAAAAACGTAACTCGGACCCCTGGTGACAAAAAATGAAGGCACGCACTTTTCACCGTATGAAAATTTCACAAAACAATTCATGTCGGGTACTCATATTTAATGCGACACTGAAGCCATTAAGCCGCCGCCGCTTCGTTATTGTTTTTGTGCCACCAAAAAATTTTGTGTTTATTAAAGGATCGGTAATAAATAATAAAGGATCAAACATTAAATGTGCCAAATTTGATATTGTGCAGCAGTCAAAGATCGTCGCATGAAACAATAAAAATGAGACTCGCATTCGTTTTGATTGGCTTTGTGTTGCAAATTGTTGCTCAGTCCATAGATAGTGCCAAAACAAATGGATTGAAAGGTATTTAAAAAAATAAATAAAAGCATAACTTACAGTATATATCACCCACTAGTCAGCTACCTGGAGGCAGGCAACACTATAGACTATGAACCGGCGTCGCGTCATCGCGGTTTCTTTGAGAATGATTTGCGCTCGTATTGCTATCGCGGCAACAGCAAAACGTTGGGTCGTTTCTTTGAGACCATCGAACTGCAGCTGGAAATCGAAAGCGATGACTATACCCAGTATGAGGGCACAACGCCACAAGAGGTTAAGGAGCACCACGAACAGCAGCGTTCACTATTCAGCTTTAATTTGTTCTCGCAGAAGAAGACGCGTCTGCAGTTGTCACCGTTTCAGCCGCAATGCATTGGCATCGAAACGGTTGAACCGTATCGAGTGCGTCTGCAGCAGGTGCGCGTTGATTTCTGGCGCGTCATTCAATTGGCGCTCGGGCTAACGTTGTTTTTGACCGCCGACAAGCTGAGTCACAATGCGGTCTTTTATTATATTACGGGAGTGGCGTTGGGTATATGTTCATCGTTTATGTTATTGATTTGGTTGGCTGGCAAATTGGTACCAAGGTAAAGAAGACAGTTTTGTTTTCTATTTTTTTTTTTCTTTTTAATTATGGTCGATTTTGGTTTTTTTAGTAAAAATAAACATTTTTAATTGTTAAATAAAAAAATTAAATAGCATTTTTATACTAAAATATGCAATTTTCATCTTACCATTTCATTCGCAGACGCCCCTTAATGTACGGTGTGCTCATCGGCGGCTGGACCATTGGCATCTACATCATACAAATGCTGTGGGAGAATCTCCAATTGATTGTGCTGACCTATCGCACCTATGTCTTTTGGTATATTCTGATTACGGGACTTGTCAGTTTCTTCTTTTGCTATCGTCTGGGTCCACCGAAAAATCAACGTTCCAAAAACATTATCAAGTGGTTGCTGCAGCTGATGGCACTGGGTTTAATCTATTTTTGTAGTCACTTTGAGGAGGCATCGGCCGCATTCATAATACTTGCCATTTGCTATTATTATTTTCCGCGTGCACTCATATATCGCATGCGGGCTCTGTATTTGCGACGTTTTCCGCCAAAGCGTCGATTGCTCACCAACGAGGAATACTATGAGCAGGGTGTGCGCGAGACCACACGAGCTTTGTCGGAGTTGAGAGAATTTGCCAGCAGTCCCGACTGCAAGCAGTGGAAGGTGCCGTTTTAAGCAAATCAATGAAATATTTAAAAATTTTAAATTATTTTTTATTTACAGGTCATGGCACAGCTGCGCGATCCTTTACGTTTTGGTGCATTCGTTGAGGGCGCTTCACATTTGCGTGACGAGGAAATACTACGCTTCGAAAGCGCACGACTCGATGACGACGAGCTGGATGACTCGGACGAAAGTATGGAGGAGCAAGTGCCAAAGACACATCGTAGTGGTTCCTATTTAAGTAAACCAAGTCCGCCGCGTTCAAATCGTTACGCACAACAACCAACATCGTCACGCACCTATGCAGCTGATAATCATGCAGATTTTAGCGATGAAGATGACAAGTATGCTGCAGATTTTGTTGCTGCTACCAATAGTAGCTATAAACTGCGTCAGCACACACCCACGTTGAGTAACACCAAAAACCTTAAGAATGGTAATTTGCCAGTGTCGTCGCCACGTAATGCACTTTCACGCGCCTCAAAACTTGTCTCGTCCGCACAACAGAGACGTTCAACAAGTGTTCGCACATTTGAAACGCAGGACTATAGTGGCGAAAGTGAATAAGACTGTCTCACAATCACCATCACCACCACAACAATTAACATCATCATATTCATCGTTTGTTCATTTGTAATCTAATGTCATCAGCAGTTTTTAAACTACATTTTTGTATGTAACACGTTTTAGTTTGCGTTGGAATAAAACAAATTTTTAAGTTTTCTTTTAAAGTGTTGTCTATTTTTTACAGCGTGTTTTACGGTTTTCGATTTTTTGTTATCTTAATAGAAACAGCCATATTACATCCACTGTACTATGGTTCATCGATGTATTTTGCGGGTGTATATGGTAATTTCGAGAACAACTGAAACCTCCAAAACTTATTTACCTTTACTTTTTCTCATTCACTTTTGCCATTTTATCCAATAATATCGTTTACGCCACTTTTTCTAATAATTGGTTCTGCAATATGCTCTGCAAAATTGCATTTAAAATCTAATTCAAATGGATTACCCATCCTTGGTAATTACCCAATTAAAAAACGAAAAAAATCCCACTATTTAATTTATTTTTTTTCATCTAGTTTAGTAAAAAAAAAATCTTAATCCATTACACATTCAAATGAAATTGTGTACAAGGTAGAGTACATTGAAACCACCCCTCAATTGTTCTTAACCAGCGAAATTTTAATCTAAAATGAAGTATGGTACTCTGTATGAAATTTGTTGAACTCCTATTGATGAATATGGATACAGTACCCCCAGACAAAATTTTCGGCAGGGTCGAGGCAGTTTTGTAACATTTTCTCGACAAATTTCAAACAGACAAAGGCGGTGTTTGTATCAAAAGCTGTCTGTTTTTTTGCCCATTCGCCAAATATGGCGTGAATCTGCCATAAAAAGTCCACAAAAATTTACAACCTGCTATACACTTCCCAAAATATACTATATATCTGTGCGTTTGCCGGAAATATGCCCAAAATATTCCAGAAAAATGCCAAAAATTTTGTCTCGGAACCCCAGACAACATTTTGGCAGGGTCGAGGTAGTTTTGAAATTTTTTTCGACATGTTTCAAACAGCCAAAGGCGGAGTTTCTATCAAATGCTGTCTGTTTTCTGCCCGTTCCCCAAATATTTCAAACAGCCAAAGGCGGAGTTTCTATCAAATGCTGTCTGTTTTCTGCCCGTTCCCCAAATATGGCTTGAATCTGCTATGAACTTCCCAAAATATTCTATTTATCAGTGCGTTCTATTTATGTGCCCGAAATATTTCAGGAATTTTCTTTCGGGTACTCTTACTGAAATCAATATGTCTAATCTGGGTATCATGAAATATATTTGTTCCATACTACAAATCAATTAATTTATCTCTTTTTGAGTTCATGGTTTCAGAAATAAATAAAAGAATTCAGTATTGTTAAATTGATAACTGGGAGGGCAAATCTTGCTTCAGAAGTAGCTGAAATAGACAAACCAAAATTAGAAATAATATTTCTCGGTGCAATAGCATATTTCCGTTTCCAATTACCTACTTCTTCCGGACAGAAAAGTAATTATTTACTTTAGACGTGCATTTGGAATATTATAAAACTAATTTTCTTGATTTTTTTATGAATTTTTGATTTAAATTCTTGTTGAAAAAGATACTTTTTGCAAGTTCTCCTATCGAGTACTCTTAAACTAGTAAACCAATTGAAAAAATGTTGTGAGACATGTTTATTGGATATTTAATTACCTTTCATTCGATATAACACATGATCATATGAGATATTTAGAATGCGAGATATTTATAGATATATTTATCTCCCTCTGAATGCGATTTATTCGTTTCTTAACTCTGTTTGTCGCATTCTTAAATAAAATTGCTATTTTTTAAAATTAATTTCATTATTCTGAGTTCAAATTGTTGCTTTCTTAACTTCTTTGCATTAATATAAACGCAGTTTCTCTTTTTAAAATTATTTAATCTAAATACAATTGAATAAAATTTGAATTTTGTCCCTTTCAAAAAAATCAATTGGACTCTCTAAATTTAATATTGGTTCGTGTGAATTAATATCGTCACTGTCATGCCAAAGGGGCGAATGTGCATTTTTAAAAATGTTGGGAAATCAAATTTTAAAGTTTGAAGTGCTTTAAAAATTAGAAAAATTTATATTTTCTTTAATATTTCTGTTATTTTAGTTTATTCGTCAATTATTATAACGTATATAAAATATCTTTAGATTTGGACAACCTACTGAATTATAAAGGGTTTTTCAACAGGGGCGCTACAAAAGTAGAGCGACAGGGACAGCAAACGACGCCAGGTTTGCCATTTCATGATGGAAAGATATACGAGCCAACAACGAGTCGAAATTATTTAAATTTACTAGCGAAATTCGAATTCGTATATCTTTCCATCATGAATGGCAAACCTTACTGAAGAGAAATGTCAAAAGAGCGGCAAGAAATATGGCGTCGTTTGCTATCCCTGTCGCTCTACTTTTGTAGCGTCCCATTTGAAAAACCCTTTAAATACGGATTTTGTGAGGCTATATCCTGATCAAAACGCAAATATTTTTGCAAGATAAAATAGTAATGTTATTAATTGTTTGTTTTCAAAGCACCTATCGATCTGCATCATTAATTAAAAATATTTTGTCAAACATTAATTTGCCATTTTTTATTTGCAGGGAAAAATGTTTGGCTAAATATTTTTTAAATAATGATGCAGATCAATAGGTGCTTTAAAAACAAATAATAAATGCCTTTACACCACTATTTTATCTTATACCAATAAAAAGTTATGGCGAAAAAACGAAAAGATTCGCCCTTTTGGCATGACAAGATTTTCAAATTCGCCTTTTTGTGGCTATAAATATCCAACAAAATGACACGCGATTTTGGCACAGCATACTTGAGTATAAACTACTTTCAAAAATGTAAAAAAACGCAAATGTCAAAAATTGCACATTCGCCCCTTTGGCATGATAGTGACGATATGTACTATTTTAAATTAATTTTTTGCCATTCTTTGTTTAATTTATTTTTTTTGTGAATTCAATGTGACTATGCTGAATACAATTTGTCCCATACTTTTCATTCATTTCATAATTCTATTTAAATGTTTGGAAATTTGACTAGGCTGAATTCAACTGGAACATTTATAAATTCAAGTGGCTAATAGATTTCAAAGACTAATTCGCGATTATTGATATAAGAGATAAGTTCCTGTATTAACGCCCCGATCATGTATTTCCCGGTGACAACGATATCGACAATTCGTTTCAATATCGGTTGAGTATCAAACGAAACGTTTTGAGAGGTTTTTTGTTGCCTGCATATAAATCATACGACAAAGTAAAAAAAATAACAAAATTTTTGTATATGAAAAATAGTTGGTAAAACAAAAATATTGAACAAACGTTCGATTCAAAGAGCGAAACGAACGAAACGTTTGAAATACGTTATATCAATTTTAAACGAAGGGGACTAGAAACGAATCGTAGTCACACGATAATAAAAAGATACATGATTTGGGGGTAAATCTTTCTATTTAATACATATTCTAAAAAGTATATTATAAAATAACTATATTAATACATAATTCAAAGAATCGCAATTATGTTAAAAAAGAAATTTCTTTTCACTATTGAGGTCGAGGTTTTCATTTCAATTTGAAATTTTTAATATTTTTCAACTTTTAAAAGTTCCGAATCAAAACGGTCAAATGTCGTAAAATGTTACAGATAGAAAGACAGACAAATATTTGTTCAGTTAATTGATCATTTCAATATTTATCATATGTGGACTATAAACAAATGTACATTTAGTTTAAATTTAGTTTGACCGCCCTATTCTGACACGAGTCACAAAATCAACTCGTTCACAATAGGCTGCGTAGTCATTATTATCATATTTTTGTATGCTGTCAATTTAGTATTCTGTGTTATGGAGGTAAAAGGAGATGACAATAGTCATTACTCGATAAAATAATACTATAGTTTAAAAATGCTACAAAACAAAATATAAACTGACTAAAAAATAACACTTTCATAATGTTTTAATAATCTAAATTGTTCAGTTTAAATGCAATATATTTTATATTTTCAAAAAATTAATAAATAATACACACTTTCTATAATTCAAAACGAACGACGAAACGAAACTTTGACCTCAAAATGTTGTCACACGAAAATATTGATATATTAAAATTACAGCGTCACTTTCGATTCGAATTACAGAAAGAGACACTACATTTTTTTAATCTGACTAACTTTAGTTTTGTTCAACTCGAAGACATCTTCATGTTCGTTAAACTAAATTAGAGTATTCACAGTTCGTTGTATTTTAGTTTGACATTCGAACCATTTGGTATATATACGACACAATAACATAGAAACGTCCATTTGTTGTAGCATCCCTTATAAAAGTGAATAGCACAACTGTTGTACTCGAGAATAGCTATGAGACATAGTTGCCAACCAAAATTCCCACGAAAAATAAAATACATTTATTCCATATGACTTATTAAGAATTCCCAAGTGGTAATTTTTGTTGATTTAATTCCCACAGCAATAAAAAATTGCCACAAAATTCCCACAGTCATTAAAAATTACCCCAAAAATATCACAGTAAATAAAATTAAGACAAAAATACCACAGTAAATAAAATTAAGACAAAAATACCACAGTAAATAAAATTAAGCCAAAAATACCATAAAATATCTTAAATAATTAAAAATTGTCATTTAATCCCATGAACATTAAAAACTACTTAATTTTTCACTTAACAAGTGGTGCGTTGGATCTGTTTAAATCAGAAAATTTATATTTGGCGGTTTCATAATTGTAATTCTATAAAAATGTGGTAAAAAAATCCCACAGCTAATAAAAATTTCCATGAGAATTACCTTTCCCACAGCAGTTAAAAATTACCACGGAACTGTCAACTATGCTCTGAGGTATGTTTTATGTTGTCGTATTTTGTGAAATGAAGGTAACTTGTTAAACTGAAGATAAATAATAAGCATTAAATGTTAATTTCTTCGATTTATAAAAAGTTGAAAAAAAATCCTAAATTTATAAAAATCAGCTGCATTTATTTGATGAAACAAAAAAAAAGTGGTGCTTACAGTAAAATTGTTGTACTGTCGTTACTATATACAATGTCGTATAAATACCATTAAACTGTGAATATGCTGCCAAATTAACTTTAGGCCGAAATAGAAAAAAACTGTAAATTTAAATTGAAATAATTTTGTGTTTTATTTAACAACATTGAGGTGCTCTGGTATTAGGAATATTGAGTAATATTTTTTAAGTTTTTTTTGTATTATAAGCTTAAATTTTGACCAATCTTGTCTACTAAATTTCAACTTTTCTTAAAGGTACTTTTTTTAATTCTCATATCTAAAGAACCAATTAAATGCTGACTTTAATTGGCGCGTGGAAATTTAATACAACTTTTCAACTAATTTACAGACAACATTCAGTTAACTTTTAAGAGATAATTTAAAGTTAGCTTTTGCAAATTTATCATAACAATTTTTAGAGCTTTATTACAGCATTAAAACCAGCATTAAATGCCTAATTTTATATTAATTGTGCAGATTAAATGTAAAAATATTATTTTAACAATAACTATTGGGCAAATTTCTAAAATAACTCTTATTTTTGTTACAAAATCTAAAATATTACAAAAAAAATAAATTAAAACAAACCAATAAAAATTAATACTTAACTTCATTTTATTCATTTTGTTTTTCTCTCTGCATTTATCATAGACACAATTTGCTCGGGATGATGATTATTAAATTAATGAAACTTTTACATAAAAATGTTAAAATGAATTTGACAGTAATTCAAAATTTTGTGCATTATTAACAAAGTTTAACTTAGGCCAGAGTGCGCCGCGCACTTGTTTAAAAAAATTTTGCGTTTCTGTTATTGTGCAACGAGCGTGTGAGTATTAAATCATTTACAAAATTTCGCAACAAGTAACATAAACCAAATCCCTTTTGGCTAAGGCTAACGTACGTTTATTGGAGAATTTATATGCGGCAGCGTAACCGTCAACGTGTTTGTCGCTTGAAAGCATTCGAGCATTGGACTGGGTTGTATTGGTTTGCAGTGTATATTGCAACGAAGGTCAATTAAGTGCCGAATAACGACTGCCCAAGAGACTTTTGTTCGCCGGGCTGTAGAAAACGTTGCTCATGCGCATGTGCTCAAATGTGAGCGGCACACTTAAACGCTGATCGCGTTTCTTATAGTACTCGTTAAAGTCCAAACGTATGCCGAACAATTGCAAATTGTTGTCGTTATTCGAATTGAGTGTGAGCAGGAAACAACGTACTGCCTTTTCATATTCACCGCCAATGTTTTCCAGTGACTTGTGATAACTGTGCAATGTTTGTTCGAATATTTTGTGCTCCTGATCGCGTTCCAATTGTTTCTCCGCGGTCAATCCAAATTGTCCACTCTTCTCGGAACGTGTGATCTCCAATTGGTATTGTTTGCGTGCCTGCAGCTCTTTGAAACAGATCTCATAGAATTTATCCTGCCACACCTCGAGTCGTATAATGCCATCGTAAACATTCTCCATGTTCTGACACAGTTCGCCGGAGTTTGTGTCGAGGAAGGCGCCACATTTGATGGTGTTGAGAAATTCATCGTGTGCATTGAGTATGTCGTCCAGTGCTTTTGCTTGTTGCACACGCTCTTGCAGTTCCGCCCACGAACACTCGATCACCTCGAAGAGTATGTAGTACTGCATTTGATGGATGAAGTGTATCATCTCGGAGGTGAACAAGTGCAGACGGTAGAGCACCTTGTTCAGTTCGGAGGCCATAGGTCGAAGCAGCTGATGAAATGTTAAGAATATTTAAATATTAAACAACGCAATATTAATTTAGTAATCGATATATTTATCGAAACATTTAAACCCTTATTATGTAAAACGAAACGAAAAGTGAGTCGTGGTGAAGGTTGTAGCAAAACCTGACTGGTGTCAGTCAGCCCTTGAACAAAACGGTTGACGGAGTATATTTCTTAAAATAATTCAGAGTGTCAAATTCTGATTAATGAAGCGAATCGACTTTATTGAGAATTTTCAAATGTACCAGAGCAGATTTATTAAAAAAATAATTGGATATCTAGGAACAAATTTATTCTCCAATGAGTATCTAAAAAGTTTCAATGTTGCATCTGGATGCGTATCTAGTCTTACAGGAAAAAGGCGACAAAAATACATATTTTCAATTATATGTCATACTTTTATTTAAATTGTTTCGTTCCGCTTTGAAAATATAATCCTTGAAAATCTCCTCTCAAACAGTATTCCGAAAAAAGGAGTTAAGAGTCTCATTTGCGAGTATATTTGGAACACTCACAAATGAATTCGTTAAAGTATCATATTTACGAGTATTTACGGGACCAAACTGTTTAAATAAAGAGATATAACATATTCTTTTTGAATTTATTATTTTAAATAAGAAAAAATGACCACGATGTTGGATTCATTTTGGACACTTTATGTATTTTGAGGAGAATAGAGTAATTGTGGATTCCTAAAAGTCTCAAAAGTCTAGAAGTTTAAAATGCCTCATAATTGTGAGGTACCTAGGTATCCAGATTTAATTTTCAAAAATAAGATAGATTTAAGATTCACGATTGACTTAAAATGTTAAGGGTAGTCAACAGATTTTCAGCAGACAAAGGATGATCAAAGCCCGCCTGTTGTCTGCCATGGCACGTACACATTTTCAAAATGCCCGATTGCCTTCCTAAATCCTATTGTAGTTATCTTTGATGAAAAACTAACTACAGACAAAATTCCGGAATATTTCGGGCATAACACACACGTTGTTAAATTTTATGTTATTTGAAAGGCACATTCCCGGCATATTTTGGGAACGTTCAAAAAATAGTCAGTTTTTCCTGCAAACTGTTTCACGAAGTTAAGGAACATTTTCTTATTTACGCTAATTTTAGTTCAATTTCTCTATTAATAGGAAACGGTTTCAGAGTGCAATAGTATATTTATATCCTACACTAAGAGTGAAAGGGTATATTCAGTTTGGTACGCCGTTTGTAGCATAGCCGGTAAGTAGGAAGCATATCCGTCAAGTAGGAAGCATATCCGGTAAGTATATATATTCTTGATCAGCATGACCTCCTGAGTCGATTTTGCGATGTCCGTCTGTCTGTTTAAATCACGATTACAGAAAAACTAAACGAGCTAGATAAATGAAACTTCTTATTTATATTACTAGTATACCTAGGCTGTGTCAACAAGAAAATTGGCATAATCGGTCCATTTTGACCTTAGAAAGAACCGCATATGTTCAAAAACCTCACATAAAACTTACATCTACAGGTGATTTTTACTTTATACGTACTTAAATGTACTTTTTTGGTGTAATATATATTGAATCAAATATATGAAAATAATGTTATCTCGTGAACCGACTTTTTGTTACCGAAAAAAACTGTAAAAATTCGGTACACCTACCCATTTGTAGTATATATAACGACGAATGATAAATCGATATATAAAGACGATAAATTATTAAATGTTATACTAAATTAAATCTCGATATATGTACTACAACAAATTGTAGATAAAAAAAAATAAAATAACGATAACAAATAAAATATTTATCGATAAATTTATTTATTGCGAGTACAACAACAAAAGTCAAAAACCATTCATAAATGCCAATCTAATCAAGGGTTCAAAAGTTTTTGTCAATTCATGGTATAATTTAGTAACATTTTAGAGATTTTTGCGGATTATTTAATCGACAATTAAATGTTATCTTGACAAAAAAAAAAACGAAAACCAATAAAACGTTAACTTGGTTAAAAATAAAAAGCTTTAAGCCTCAACATCTGACATCACAAAAAAAAGCTCTTCGCTCTCTGCACTTCTACCACACGTACAACAACGACATCTGCAAAAGGAGTGGTGCTGGCGGAGATGGTGGTAGGAAAAAAAAATAGACATAATGACTACCCAGTGGGAATTATGAAAAAGTATTTCTCATTGCCTCCGTTATGACAGCTCGTCACCTGAGTAATACTTTGCTCCATACACCACTGAATCGGTTTCGAGATAACCATAAAGGTTTGCAATCATTTTTCTACAAATCTATATTATAACTATTAGATAACTACGATAAAATTATATTTTTCTTCTTGTTTTGTGCTCCAAATATAGTGTAGCCTCAACATGTTTTAGATTTATTTCATGTGTGGCGAAAGAAGTGCATTGAAAATAATGAAAACTATAGAACGAACTGAGCTAGATCGATGAAACTTCACAGCAAACCGTGACGCTTGAGTGTGTCTCAGTTTCATTAATTTCCTGAGCATGAGCCTAACTTGGGTGTTTATTGGGTTGATATGTTAATTGGCAGGTTTGTTGTGATAAAAAAAAACAATGATGGGTCAACAGCCATGCCGTTCTCCCCTACAAACTGAAACCTCAAGTTAGGACATTTTAGTGAAAGTGCAGTTATAAGAGCATTTTTAAGTCAAATTGCAATTTTAAAGTTGAAATATCAATTGATACATTTACATTTTCTTATCATGTGGTAAAAAAAATTTAGATCATCGATTAAAAATAGACAGATATATAACGATGTTTGTAAATGAATATTTGGCATTTTGAAATGTATTTGGTGACTTTTCGTTCTACAATGACGATTTGTCTATGAATTTAAAATCGTCTTTTTTACATTTCATACTTTGTGAAAATTGTCCAAAAAGTAAACTTTAATTTTGAAGTTGACTTTAAATTTTCTATGAATGTGCACACTTTGTTTATAATGGGCGTTATCTGCCCTATGAAATTATGCCTTCATTTAACTTTCAAGGAAATTTCACATGCGTTGAATTAATTTTAGCTCATTTCAGCTAGTATGTCAGATAAATTTGAGGATATTTCAGATTTGGCGTATGGAGCAAACTAATTCACAGGTATTCGAACTAAAGAAAATCAATGACCGATAGCCTTTTTCGCCCCGCAAATTATTGATCAGATTTTCATATAAATATCGACATCGTCATACATGACATCTCATTGACAATTACGGACTTGATAGACATGAGCAAATTGCACTGCATTACAAATATATCCAATACTCAATGATGACATAAAAATGCATAACATCTTCGTGTTACATATATTTTATGAACTTTCGAATACTAAAGCATAGTCTTTTCAAAGACAATTCCTACTGGGTACCTAAACTACTTGAGAATGTGCTCTGCTCGCTCTCTATCGCCCTCTCCGTTGCTCTTTCGTTACTCTCTTCAACTGTCAAGATAAGTCAGCGAACCACCCATACCCATACTCGCGTGAATTGACATAAAATCGTCGATTAAAGTACATGCCATTTCAATTTCCATATTCCATTCCAAGTGTAAGCAACACAAATTAAAAAAAAATATTTATTTTTCTTGAAATACGAATCTTTCTGTAATATTTTATCTAATAAAACGAAACTTTTTTATTATTCAGTTTGTGTAACTTAGCAAATCAAAACCTACAACATGTCTCTCGCCTCCGACGCCGTTTTCCAGAAAATCATCGATGGCCTGAAGGGCAACGAAGCCAAGGCAAAGGCCATCAATGGCATCTTCCTCTACAAGATCACCAAGGATGGCAAAGTAGCCAAGGAATGGAGTAAGTAACAAAACGTTTACATTTATTAACTAACAAAGCTAAAGCAATTTGGCCTAAATGGTCAGCTGCTGATGCTCAGCCCACAAAGTTCAAAGTACGCATTTTACATTGTGCAAATATAGGGCCTGCATGCTTATAAAATTTAAACAATTATTAATATACAATTGTTTTCGATTTACAGCTTTGGATTGCAAGAGCGGCAAGATCTATGAGGGTCCCGCACAGGGCGTCAAGGTCGACACTACGCTGACCGTTGCCGATGAGGATATGGTTGATATTGCTTTGGGCAAACTGAACCCACAGGCTGCTTTCATGAAGGGCAAACTAAAGATTGCCGGCAACATTATGTTGACCCAGAAGTTGGCGCCATTGTTGAAGGCTGCCGATTCCAAATTGTAAAATATTTACATCACACTTTGTATCATCTAATTATATAGGCTATAATAATAATTTAGAAAGAAAAAAAAAACACATTTGCAAAACCACTAAACGAGTTGTATTTATAAGAAATTTTGCAGAAAATTGTATACAAACATTTTGTAACAAACAGAAAAGAATGAAAAACACCATAATGTTGTTGTCTTAAATAATAAAGAAATCTTCTACCTAAAACTTTCTTTTTTTTTTGCTTATGAACTTTGTTACTTATAGTAGAAAATATGGATTAGATTAGAATTATTAATCTTATCCTCGTGCACTTGAATTTCATTCGTTGATATTGTGAATAATTGACGTGTTTCTAGCCAATAGTTTTAATAACCTAACCAAATAGTTAAAATTTATGAGGTTTGCGTTGTAACTAATAGGGCAAAGTTTTTTTTTTAATTAGCTGTGCTTTAAAATTAACTCATTTAAGCATTTTTAAATTGCAAATACATCATAAATAAACTCATTAAGTAAACATGAATGCGGCTACATTATTCAGGGAATATGTTATATGCATCGAATTTAATCGTTGTAGTTTTGAAAAACTGATGAAATTTTAATGAAATCGTATGAATTAAAGTTCGGGAGTACCGAAAATATGACTTTAATAGAATCAAAATTATTTTTAAAATCATAATAAATTTGTTCACAAGAGCTTCTGAAACGGCAGTGAATATAAAAGAAAACCAGTTGGGAAGGTTAGATCACATGGGAAATTTTAAAGTTGGTATTATTATGATAGTTAGGATTATCAAAATTATAGTCGGTCTAAGTCGACTATAAATACCCTACACATATGTGTAGTTACCATTCATAGTGTTATATAGGTCGCCAGGGTATACGAATCCTGAAAATAACTAAAAACTTTCAATTTGATACCCATATTTACAAATGGGTAGGTGTACCGAATAATTTTTTTTTCTTGGAACCACAAGTTCGTTGCCGGAAAACATTATTTTCTTATATTTGAGCATGATGTCAATATATATTTGACCAAAAAAGTTTACCTAAGTACATATAAAGTAAAATTGATCTGTAGATGTAAATTTTGTATGATGTATTTGAGCATAAGTGGTCGGTTCTCAGGTCACAATAAACCGATCATGCCAATTTCTTGTTCATGCAGCTTAGATATATAAGTAATCTAAATCTAAAGTTTCATTGCTCTAGCTCTTCTAATCGTGATTTCAACAGACAGAAGGACAGACAGACGGACATCGCTAAATCGACTCAGGAGGTCATGCTAATTAACAATATATATACTTTTCCATAACGGAGATGCTTCCTTCTGGGTGTTACAAACGGCGTACCAAACTGAATATACCCTTTCACTCTTAGTGTAGGATATAAAAACAGTATTATATTTGTAAAACTGATATTAAAATTTGATAGCCGATTAAACGGAAGTACCGAAAATGATTGGTGAACCGAAATTGGTGAACCGAAATTCATAATTTAAAATCATTCAAAAAGTAGAGTTAACAGTTGTTTCGATGAATTAATTTTAAAGAAATTATGCTTACATGTTCACTGCGTCGAAATTAAAATATTGGCCAATGGTGTGGTTTAAGAGATTTGGTGACTTAAAATATTAAAAATCTGTATCACAAAAGCGGTGTTAATCAATTGAACGTTACTTAACCCTTTAATCGGCAAGACAGAAATAACACATTTTGTATTATGACAATTTTAGTTTTAGGATAATTTTGGTACGGAAAACTCAAATCCGAAAGTTCATTTTCGGGTTTTTTGTTTTGTTTCCCATGATCCCCATGTAGCAAAATGATTCTTCTCATCGTAAATAATACTCTCCATGGATGAACTATTCTTCTTTTGTCAATATTAGTACCGCTAGTAGTGAAAAAAGTTCGGATAATAGAAGACCATCTGTAGCATGTCGAAATCCTACGATAAATTTCGATATAAAATACCAAAAACGCTATTTTTTGCAACTTTGAGTCGATTTTTTGCAAAATACGACGAGTTGGTTAAATTCTGAACACGCAGCAAGAATCTGAAGATTGAAATCTACCAGAAATCATAGTTTTCATTCGAGATTAAAATCCTTGTAAAACTGTGTAATTAATGAATAAAACTGTCTTTTGCGTACTGACGTGCGTCACAAAAAAAGAAATCAAGTCATTTTGCAAACCAGTAACTGTGAAACTTTGTAGAACTAAGGATTTTTAAAACGTCTATTAATTTAGCATACTCAGTGGTTACTATATCCATTCAAAGTATTATATCGCCCCTTACATTCGTCGCAAATAAAAAAAACACTGGAATATTTTAAAATTGTTTAATTACGTATCTTGAACCATAGAAAAAGTATTGAATATTCTAAAATATTCAATTAGCAAAGATAAATTCAAGAAAATTGCAAATAGTAGACAACAAAAAAAGTATTTTCAAAGCAAAATTTTTTTTATAAAGGGTTTTGCAATAAGAGCGCTTCAAAAGTTTTTTTCAAGAGTTTTTCAACAGGGACGCTACAAAAGTAGAGCGACAGGGACAGCAAACGACGCCATATTTCTTGCCTCTCTTTTGACATTTCTCTTCAGTAAGGTTTGTCATTTCAGGATGGAAAGATATACAAGCCAACAACGAGTCGAAATTATTAAAATTTACTACCGAAATTCGAATTCACAAGAGCGGCAAGAAATATGGCGTCGTTTGCTGTCCCTGTCGCTCTACTTTTGTAGCGTCCCTGTTGAAAAACCCTTTATTAGCTTTGAAGGAAACGGATTGCTAATTATGTAGACAGAGTCATTATTAAAACGTTTAGATTTTCATTTAAATATGTCGACGGTATGACATAGGATACTCCATCAATCGAATAGCATAGTAATGAACATTTTCAGAACATAAAAATGGGCGTAAAAGTGGGCGTGATCAACGAAAACTGTATAGTGAGAACGAACACTATACAGAGATAAGGTCTTCTGGGTCTATAGGATATATATTCCAAATTTTAAGGAAATCCGTGCACAGGTGTACGTTTGCATAGCGCACAAACAAATGGAAAATGAGTTTTCTATATAGATATTTATTTATAATATAAGTTGATTTTTCAAATTTAAAAATGCGTCAATTATATTAATCAACAAACTCGAGAATTAAGTTTTTCATAAAAATGACTTTTCGTTCTACAACGACGATATTTAATTTGAAATGTTTTAAAATGAATTTTGAATTTCGCAAAACAATAAAAATATTGATGACAACGCATTGTTGCAGTTTATATATTTGAGTGATTTGCATAAAATTATTTAAATTTCAATGATTTTGTTATAAATATTTCTTTAGATTAGATTTTTGTATGCTGATTTGATAATATAATGCAATCTCAAACAACCAACACATATGTTTTTTTATAAATTGATAAATGCGATTAATGTGCACCAATAGAAAATAAGACAAGCACTTACCTTGGCATTACACTTTTGGTCTTTCCATATTTTCGACGACAATACAAATTCCATATGTTTCATGCGCCACAGCGGCTTAAAGAGTATCTGATAAATGCCCATCGATGGCTCAAGCATTGTGGCCAACGGACCACGCACCGTATACTGCAACGATAAAATATCCCAGCCAATATCACCATCACACGGTGATAATAATCGTACATCCAAATGATTTAAAATCTCTGGATCATCATACTGCGCATTGGTCGAACGTATGGCACAGTCCATAATCGAGGAGAGATCATACGAGTAGAGCTCCTTGGCAGGTTTATCAAGCTCTGATCTGTGTGGTATAATTATTGATGTTGATTTGAATTAATTAATGACGGGAATTAAAAACATACTTTAGATTCTCCATAAGAATGCCGATAAAGTCACCTTGACCCAGCAGCAAATAACGGCGCATGGCCTGCAGATGCTCGAGCAGCTTATGCGGACCCATGACGATGTCCAGCACGCGCTTGGAAGTATTCAAATAAATGGAATCGATGGTGGAGTGGAGTTTGGTGTCGGGCACATAGGAGAAGATGTGTTCAGCTGGAAATAAAGTTGTTTAAGATAAATTAATGAATATCAAAATTAATAAATGAATAAATAAATAAATTAATGAATTAATAAATAAATGAATAGATGAATTAATGAATGAACAGAATAAATGAATAAATGAATAAATGCATAAATGAATAAATAAAAAATTTAATAAATATATTTTTTTTCCATTTCCTCACCATTTTCCTCAATACACTGCCGCAACTCCTCGCGTCCCTTCACCGGCTGCTTATCCTCGCAAATCTCACAGAGAAAATTAATGCTTTTGCCCGTCACCAACATTTTGTGCGCCATATCAGTCGATATAAAATCGGGCAACATTGCGTTGCCCACACGATATTTATCGTGCCACAACCGATCAGGTCCCACCTCGGCAAGGCATTCAATAAAGAACTCACCGTGCGGATCACAAATCTCACCCTCGAGCAGCCAACGTGTTATCATCTGATACAATGGACCACAGATTGCAAGCAACAGCTCCTTGGCCAATGACTTAACCATCGGATTGCCATTGCCCAGAAAACTATAGACGGTCGAAGCTAAGGCGCCGCCCTTTTTCTCCTGACACGCTTCCGCTATGTTGGCCAACCACTGCAGACGCTGCAATGGCTCCACATACCAGACCAACATGCGCATCAGTGTCAAACGTTCTGGTGCATGTGATGTAAAAACGCTCAGCGGTGGCGTAGCACGTTGTTTGTTCAGCTGTTAGTAATTTCTGATTATTTTCTAAATGATTTACATTAAAAATTTGCATAAAAATGTCACCTGTTCCTGCAGCATGGCCACCATGCCATAATATTTTGTGAGTTCATGTCTGAGCGCTGATATGAAGCCTTGTCCCATGAGACCGAGGGCGCAGAGACCGCTTTTATTGTCGGTATAGGCTTGCACGAGATCGTGATAATAACTGAGAGGAAGTCAAAAATTTAAAAATGTTTCAAAAAGTTTTAAGTATTGTTTAAAGTACCCTAATTCCGAGAGTCGCAGCAACATGCCCGCCTGCACAACATTCAAGGCTTTGGCCTTGGCATCAAGTTTAAACTTGCCCGAAATGACATCCTTCTTGAGGTATTTGCCCTGAATGCCGGTAAAGGCATAGATGACATTTTGCACCAGATCATCGTTGATATCATTTTGTGCCTCACGTGTTTTGCCAAAATCTGGACGCAGCGACAACGACGAGGTGCCAGCGACTAAGCCGCCGACGCTGCCACCACCAGGTTCTGTGTCGGACGATTGATTGCTGCTGGTTGTGTTGTTGTTGCGTATAGTAGACAATTTAGCGCTAAAGTCCTGTAAATACTATAAACACAAACAAATCATAAAAAATAATTAAAAATCATCAAAAATCAAACATACATCACTGCGACTGTAGGCAATGGCACCAGCTGCATCGCTACTATAAGATGTTGTATGTGTTTTACGCAGCAGATGCGAACGCATTGCATAGAGTGGTGCCGGCGGCTGTTGCTGTGCGCTCAACGATGTTGCTGTTGTTTGCTGTGCACCGAAGCTATTGCTGCTGCTGTTGCTGCTTCTGTTGCTATTGTTTTTCGTATCGGATGCAGCGGCAACAGCAGCGTATTTAGAATCAGCCATAAAATAGAGAAATGTTAGTAGTGCGCTGCGTTGACGTGTATCTAATTGCTGCAATATTTAAAATGAGATCTATTAAATGTTGCTGCTTACATTTTTAACATGTGCATAAAAAATTTGGTATTGTTTTTTGATAATTTTTTTCAATTATTTAAAATAATTTAGTTTGAACGTGTATTAAATGTTTACAAAATAAAGCTAAACAAAAAAAATTGTATTTCTTTTGACATGGCATTTTTTTTTTTGTGAATAATGAAAATAAAAACAATTGAATTTAAAATTTATATTTTTATTTATTTGATAAGTGCTTTATTTAATACTTTAAATTATTAATACTTTAAATAAATACTAAACACGATTTTGTCAAGAGCAGCATTATTGCTGTCGAATTCGAGGATGCAGATTTTTGACTGTGTGTACAGACTTTTCATTTCTTTTCATGAAACGTTTCTACATAATTTGAGGATGCTGATTTTTAACTGCAGTCATATTTCCCATTTAATATTTTTAAGAAAATCCTAATCGAATTTTCCGATTTATTTCAGCTTAGAATACAAAAAATTGCAGTACTTTAAAAAAGCTGTTTTTAAGAATTTAAATGTCTTATTTTTTTTAGTGCCATTCAACATACATTTTTAAGATATTTGGCCATTTTGGTATTCTATTTTAGTATTCGAAATGTTCGACTTTTCGCCCTTTTTTTAGTATAAAAAATTGCAGCTATATACAATAGTAGTTTTCAAAAAAACTTTTATACAATGTGGGTCTTAATTCACAGAACAATTTTTAATATAAAAAGAAATGTTTATATTTCTTATAATTTTCGAGATTTGTTCCAGCTTAACTCAAAAATAATTGAATTTTTTGGGATTTTCTTTATTTTTTATTAAGATTTAATGAAAATAGTTAATAGAGACCAAACTGGCCATATTAATAAGCAAATTTTTGGTATGTTTGCTACTTTTTGATATATTTTCGTAACTTCAGATTTTTTTCAGTCACTTTTTGGAATAAAAAAATGGCAGCACATTTCAAAAATATTTAAACACAGCTTTACTTCTAATCGACGGAACAATTTTTAATATAAAAAGAAAATTTTATATTCCAATTTATTTTCAAGATATATACATCTAAACTCATAAAAATTGGATTTTATAGGTTATTTTTGATTTTATTTTTTTAGTATTTAAGATGTAAATTTAAATAGAAAATGATTCATAACTATATCGAACAGAGACCAAGTTGTCGATAGAAATTACTAACATTCTGTTAAATGTTCTACTTTCGGAAATAACTCCAAAGAGAATACAAATTTACAAAAACTGTCGCTTATCAAGTTTCATGATTTATAATATAAAAAGTATTTGTTGAATTGTGCAAATATGAATGCCTTTTATTACTTTAAAATATTGCTAATTATGTGATTTTTATATGAAGTTCAATGAACTCAAAATAAGCTTAATTATTACGCTTTTAAAATACACCGCGCCAATTTTATATAATTTTGTTGACTTTATATTTTTCATATTTCTTTAGTTTTAAGTGAAACGTTGCAAACAAAGCAAAAAATGTATACGAAAGGATGGCACTTACGCTGGCTTTGAGCTGTTCGTGCAAATTTAAAAATAACGTTGAACTGTTTGCCGCACCACATGTCGTGGAAGCAGCTACACTTTTGTTGCTGCCAGCAGCTGGCACTGTTGTTGTTGTGTTTGATGTTGCTGGTGCGTTTGTTTTTGTAGTTGTTGTTGCTGACGCAGCCGATATGTTGAGATGTTGTGATATTTTTGTCACCAGCGAAGATTCATCGTAGGGCAGCGTTGAACCAAGTGCTGTGGGATTGTTGGACATGTATTGAGTTACATTGCGTAGTATATCCCCTGCAAATAAAAGCAAACAGTTATTGTTTGATTTCGTTTTTAATAAAAATCGGATGTTGTTAAATACAAAGAGAGTATTAAATGAAAAAAGAGCATTGAAATTGTTGATGAAACCGATTTAATAATGGGTACGACTTGTAGTGGTTTGCAAAATAATAGAAAAACAAATCGAAAAAATTGCAGATACTATTTTTATTGCACATTTTGCATCCAAAACTATGATGTCAATTCACAAAATATAGAAATCGTTACCGACAACAAGAAGTTGAATAATTTATTGAATTGAAAACATAAATGATTTGTTGCACCGCAGTTATTTTATACCAATGCCGACATTTTTTGCAATAACCTGGATCTGAAATAAATTTGAATTGAAGGATTTTGCAATTATTTGACGCTGTGTATCGTATGGAATTCTGCAATTTTTATTATTTTTAATTTTGTTTTTATTTACAATCATCACTTACATATGCAATACATAAAAATTCTTTTTAAAACAATCGCAAAAAGTTCAAAAGTTGAATTGTTATTTGTTATCGTTAGCGAAATTTCTTTTATAAGTATTAAAAAAAACTGCGAACTTGACATATTATTCAAGTAAGAAATTGAAAAAAAATATTAAATAAAAATATAAATCAAAACAGCACAAAAATATACAAAATAAAATAAAACAAAAATTCAAAAAATTTGATTAATATCCCATGGCTTGCTTACTGTGTTGCTCAGTATTGGAGCCGGCAAAATTTCTGCAGAGCTTTTCCAGCAAATCGTAGATATCCTTGTAATTGCTGCGTCCACTGCCACCATAGGACATCATCATGTAGTTTCATGTGTTGCTCATGCAATTACTTCTAATACTGGTGGTGCTATTGCTGTTGCAGTGCGGCGGTTAATTGAATTAATCAATAATTAATTGAAATTAATTGGCGTTCGTCTGCTGTTAAAGTTTCTTTAGTTTGCAGCCTTCTTAGCTCCTATTAGATGCAGTTTGTTTCCAAATAAGTGCTGCTATTTTTGCTTTGTTGCTGCTGTTTCTGTGATAAGTTGTTGGCTTTTTGCAACCACACAACAACAACTGCCAACAGTTTTTGTGTTTTTTAATTAATTTCTCAACTTTTCCAACATCTGCGTCTGCACAATGTCTGCCTTGATGTTTTAACTTTTACTTGATCACTTAATTTACACAGTTTACTTAGTGATTTTCATTTGTTTTTGCAAACTATTAAATTGTTAAAAACTGTTTAACAAATTTTTGAACGTTTCTGCAACAAATAAAACAATAAAACAAAAAATGCAGTTTGCGCTAAAACTGTATGTGTGCGAGTGAGAGAGTGTATTAAATGCCAAAAAGTGACAGTTCAAATATCTTCCACAGTTCCATGTTCCACAGTCCAATTGGATTTTGCGCAAAGTTGCCAATTCACAATTTTATGTTTGAAATTTTTGGTAATTTTTAATTTGATATATAAAAAATAAACATTTTCATAAAGATACACCCCAAAAAATATTGCATTAAAGATGAATAAAAATGTAGTAGAATTTAACTAAATTTTAATTGCTGACCGTCCTAATAAAAAAGTAGTTATTTTTGAATAAATGCTGTAGTTGTTTTTACTGCATCATTTTTACTAACCAATTTGTAGAAAAAACAAACACCTTACAGTTATTTAAATTTAAGTTCACATGTACACCCAGAAAAAAATACTATATTAATAATAGTTTTTTACTATTAAAAAGAGTCAATAGGATAAATTATTATTTTAATCGGAAAATACCATTAATTACTAGAAAATACCATGACATAGCCATTGAGTTTATATGAAAAGATATATTTTTTGCATACTATTTAAACAATAATTGTCCTATGGACCAAATTTTAATAGGATTTGAGGGCATTTTTTTTGGGTGTAGTTACTTTTATTGCAATTTAGTTGATTTTATTGGCTTACACAGAAAAAAGTATCGTTCGTCATATTAACAAACGACGTACATCAAACTGTTTTTGCAATATCGACAAATTTGAACAATATTGAACAAGTTAATCAATATAAAGTACAAGCATACATGTTTTTATGTAGTCGTTTATCAATATTACGTATTGGAATCTTCAATCCCAAGCTCTCATGTATACACTAACACATACAGGAATAGTGTAATGGCGGAAAACAAATAAGACAAACGTGCAAAAGTTGGTCTTCTCTTTCTTATTCTGACCAAAAATTATAAAATAGAATTCACAAATTTTATTGGAAAATTGTAACAAAAACCGGCTGCTTCAAGACAATAATTTGATGTGCATGATATTGATATAACCATGGTTGAAGTATGTACAGGTTAAGTCATCTTTCAAAATTCAGTCGCCATTTTTTTTTTTTTTGAAAACTGTTTGAAAGACTCAACATTTGTTAACGAAAACTTTAAAACAAAACATCAATGCTTTGTTTACAAATTCATAAAAAAATTGAAACTCAAAATTTTAAATTAAATAAATTACAACCCTTTGGTACTTTTCAAGCTGTCTATGTGCTCCAGAAGGACACCGCAGTGTATAACAAAAGTGAAAAAGTGAATTTTTAATGTGAAATTTTATTAAATTAGCCAATTTAAAGTGCAAAAAACATAACCTAGAAATAAAGTTTAAATTGACAATTCATTTTTTTTATTTTTTAAATTTTCTTATTGACATTCTCAGCATAGTGTATGTCAACTAACTGTCTAGATGAACTAACCTGTATATATTTCAACCATGGAAATAACATTTAAGTTTCAATAGCTATTCCGAAATTCGCAGTTAAATTGATTTTATGAATTAATTTGACTGTAAATTTGTTTGAATACTTTTGTTTTATTCATTTACTATTTAATTAAATTAATTAAAAGTTTAATAAATTACGTTCGTAATATTAACATACACCGTACTTAAAAATCTTTCAATGGGTTAGTAAATCTCGATTGATTAACACAATACGTCATTTTTTGGTTCTGTGTAGAATAGTGCAGTCAAATTTTAATAAAACATTCAAATTCAAATGTAAAAAAAACATAACCTTTAATTTTTTTTTATTTTTAAAATTTTCTTATTTTTATTCTCAGCACTCTGTATGTCAACGAAATGTCTAGATGGACTAAACGGTATATACTTCAACCATGACTGAATTCATAGATCGCTGATACTATTTCTTTACAAAACTTAAAACCTAAACCTTAACATAAAAAGAAACCGAAACAAATCGTCCTGGAAAAAATACTATTTCAAAAAGTATTAAAATCACTTTGCAACACTGTTTTCCGATTTAAAAATTCTCACTCTCTTTTTGGGCAACATTTTGATTGACATTTGGGCGTTTTGCAAATGTTCTCTCTGGCCACGACAACGAACGACGCCAAATTTTTGGTGCAATATTTTACTGTAAAATAACAAAATAATATAATATTTAAAGTGTTATTGCTATAAAAAAAACTCACACTGTAAGTACAGTATATATTAAATATAATAAATACCATTAAACAGCAATGCTTTGCACATTTTTTCAGCATTGATTTTTGCATTTTAAAACAGACGCCAACCACAGCCGGTTTAGTTTTTTACGTGGTGTGCATTTTGTCTGGCAGTGTGCGGTGCGTGAGTGTGTGCGTGTGGGTGTTTGTTGAGCTACTTGCTGTGGCCGGCTTTTGCTGTTGCCAAGAATGGCCTTGGAAACAACGAGCACTATTGCTGGAGGAGCAGCTGCTGCTGCCAAACTAAAGACTTTGGTATCGTGGGAAAAACAGGAGCATCTGATCAAGTTGGCCATATTGATTATTGCCGCAGTGTTGTGTAAGTAATTTTAAAGTAATGAGGGATGGGTTTTATTTTGTTCCATTGTTATTATTGTTTTCGTAGAAACCATGATACAAATCTTTTTAACATGCTAGAAATCATATTTTTTGGATTCATTAAATATTGGCTATATATATTTAGGGTTCTGTAACTACGGCTTTGAAGTGTCTAAGCCAAAGCTGCCAACCTAAATTCTGACAAAAAATATGTTTTTATTACAGCGATAATTAAAAAATCTATTGAAAGATTTGTGCAATAAAAAAATCTTACAGGCGTTAAAAAATCTGATAAATAATCTCTCATGCATTAAAAAATCTAAAATTCTTAAAAAAAAGTTACAAAATCCCACATATAATAAAAAATCCCACAAAAAATCACTCATGCATTAAAAAATCTAAAATAGATAAAAACGCGAAAAAAATTTAGTGTTTTCTATATTAAAAATAATTATATAAAAAAAATATTATAAATGCATCACATTTTTCTTGAAATATAATATTTAAAATTCGATAGCAATTACAAAATCAAATAAAGATATATATAAAAAAAAAAAAACAAAAAAAACTGCATGAGAATAAAACATTTTTTCTGTAAGAAAAATCTTACGCTGAATTAAAAAATCTGGTCAGATCTTTTATCTACCGGCAATTTAAAAATCTGACAAAGTAGATTTATCTGACAAAGTTGGCAGCTATGGTCTAAGCTGAGACCTACAGTTTACGGTCGAATCTGAATAGAGAGGTAATATGATTTTTATGTGACACTTTAATCAAGAAGGTTTGTCATTGACAGCCGAGAGTTAATGCCGGAGTGAAACATTTTATACGTAATTTGAATGATTGAAAATTTGTTTGTTAACCGTCGTAGTCGGCTATTCCATAAATTATGTATACGCATTAGCTGAGGAGTGATAAAATGTACTTTATAGAGCATATTTATAAAACATTTTTTGACAGATGTACCCCTGAAAACTGACTGAAATTGTCACGCGAAGTAAAGTAGGCATAAAATTTGCACACAGTAACTTCAGTATCACTTGCTACACCTTAAACTTCATTTTTTAGAACAAAATAAATTCATTAAAAAAAAAATAAGAAAAATACATTCATATCTGATTTTGGTCAATAATTGTTCATTCAAAATGTATGGTCTTTAATTTATCTTAATTACATAAGTTCACTTTATTTTGTTATATCGTCCGCTTTTCGAAAGCTAACCAGTAAGAAAGTTTATGTCACATAACAAATTTTGCAATAGGGAAATTGTGATAGTTGTTGTGATGTAGTTAGTAAGAATTATGAAAGTTATAGTCGATCTAGGCCGACTTTAAATACCCTACACATATGTGATAATGTGCGCGGGTACTATTAAAAGTGGTGTACAGGTCACGAGGGTATACGAATCCCGAAAATAACAACAAACATGCAATCGCTGAGAAATTTCCATTTGTTTGATATCCATATGCAAAAATGGTTAGGTGTACCGAATTTCGATTTTTGTTTTTGTGGAACCACAAATCGGTATGCGGAAAAGCAATGTTTTGATATATTTGTGCTTAAAGTCAATATACTATATTTGACCAAAAAAGTTTACTTCAGCCCGTATAAAGTAAAATTCATCTGTAGTTGTAAATTGTATATGATATATTTGAACATAAGTGGTTGGATCACAGGTCACAATGAAACGATTATGTCAATTTATACTAACAGACAGCGTAGTCATATAAGTAATCTAAATTAGTAGTTTCGTAGATCTAGATCGCCTAGTTTTACTTTAATCGTAATTTCAATAGACGGACAGACATATGGAATTAGTTCTGGAGGTCATGCTGATGAAGAATATACATATTTTTCCATACCGTATACGGATATGCTTCCTTCTGGGTGTTACAAACAACGCACATTTAGATAAAACTCAAATACAGTTGGACAAAATAGCAAAAATAGGACACATCTAAACATCTTTTAAACAATTTCATTCGATTTATAATTTATTATATCACAGTACTGCATATTTAGATTTTCTTAGAGATTATTCTGTGTTGCTATGGTAATGCATAAAGTAGTGTTGCCAATCGAAAATATTCCGAGTACTCGGAAAACGATCAATGAATTCATTAATATTATGTGTTACTTACTACATTGATAACGTCGTAAGTTCAACAAACTTTCAACAAACTTCAAATGTTCTATTTTAAAAAATAAATTTCATCATTTTTTTTATAATGTGGGATAAAAAATAGAACCACAGCACTTAGACAGGGTTATATCCATTGTGCTGTGACCCAGTTCCCTGGTTTTTAATGATACTTCTTAGATTCATTATTGAATCTAAGAAGGCTATTGTGTGATAAAGAGTGAAGCTGATCCTCTCTCATCACGTTTGTGCCAAAGATCTGCCTTCTAATTCTAGAAAATGCTGGACAGTCACAGAGATAGTGCTCTGTGGTGCCAGTTTCTTACATGTATCAATTACATGTATGTTAGAAATGAAATATAGAAAATATTTTTGTTTTAACATTATGATTTCACTTACTTTGTAAACCACAAACGAGTACAGAATATTTTCTACCCTACTTCCAATAATAAATAAAACGAAAATTTAGATATAAAAAAGAAAATATATATTTGTCAACACAAATTATATCAATCATACATTTTGAAAACAAACGAAGTCCACGGACGGAATTTAGTAATATAAAAATACATATTATAATGTAAGTGTACAATTTCCGTCGACGCAAATTATGTTGTGCTTAATTCCAATAACACTTTTTCAGAGTCCAAAATTATTACTGTGTACGTGAATGAATGACCGCGGTAGCGTCATGAAATATGTTTGGCAAAAAAATATTTTTAAGACTCCTAAATGTGCCATATTTATGAGTATTACCCTCATATATGAGCACTTAAAAAAGCCCAAAAAGACTCCCAAACCTTGGGTAGAGGGCACCATTTTATGAGCCCAAAAATCCTCATATTTCTGACACTTTATTACTCCTAAAACACTAAAAAATCCGCGTATTTTTGATCATTTTAAAATATTCTTAAAACATTCACATTTTTGAGAATTTCCAGACACTACAATTACTTCATTTTTGGAGTTTTTCTTTCTTCAGAAATATAGAATGTGTCTGAAATTAATCCAACATAGTACAGGTTCATGTTTATCTTAGTCCAGACATTCGTAAAAAATGAATTAATTTCAAAAAATCCATTAAATATGTAGGTTTTTCTGTTGAATTTACACTAATATTTTATTATTTTTCATTTGATTCAAAACGAATACAAGTTTATCAATATTATTTAAAAAGTAGGCTCCTAAAGCCAGCTTAAATAAGATACTTTTATGATTCCCTTTTGTGAGTGCTCCTAAAATACTCTTAAATTTGATGATTTTATGAGTTTGATTTGAGGTGACGCTCATGAATGAGACTCTTTTATGAGTCCAATTTTGGAGCGTTCCTAAAACATTCTAAAATACAGAACTTTTATGAGTCTATTTTCTGAGCGTTCAGAAACAATTTTATTTTTGATGCTTTTAGGAGTCTAATTTATGAGGGTTACTAAATAACTTCTAAATATGAATCTTTTATGAGTAATATTTTTGAGTGCTCATAAAACACTCAAAAATTGGTCTCCTTTATGACTCCAATTTCAGAGCGCTCTTAAATTGCTTAATGGGTAGAGTTATAGAAAAAAAACGAAAAGATTCGCCCTTTTGGACTGACAAGATTTTCAATTTTTCAAATTTCTTCGTTTTTTTTACATAACTCTTTATTTGTGCAAAATAAAATAGTGGTGCCTTTAGCATTAATTGTTTGTTTTTAAAACACCTATCGATTGGAATTATTATTTAAAAATAATTTGCCAATCATTTTTATTGCAAATGTTTAAAATTTAAATAATGACGATGGTCGATAGGTGCTTTAAAAACAAACAATTAATGCCTTTACACCACTATTTTATTTTATACCAATAAAAAGTTATGGCATAAAAACGAAAAAATACGCCCTTTTGACATGACAACATTTTCAATTTTTCGAATTAGCCTCTTTAGTTTTGTCTTTTGTGGCTAGAAATATCCAACAAAACCACACACGATTTTGGCACATTATACTTGAGGAAAAACTACATTCAAAAATGTAAAAAAAAACGCAAATGTCAAAAATTACACATTCGCCTCTTTGGCATGATAGTGACGATATAATCTATTGCATCATTAAAGTTCACATTAAATAAGTTTTATATTAAAAAATATTGTTTATTTAATATTTTTTATATTTATTATTGTTTATATTTTCAGTGCGATAGAAAATGTCGAGTCCTCCAAATCATTTTCAAATTAATCATTAGATATAGCGTCCACATTCATTTTTGGCAATGTTAGTGGATTTTGAAAAAAAAATATATGAAATGGTCAATATATTTTTTATAATTTAGGTAATATTCAAGGAGTTGTGCAAAAATGTGTTAAGTCTAATATATAATTTCTAATAACAAATACCCTACCTAATATATTTTAATATACAACAAATTCTATCTTTATAACGGGTTTTTCAATAAGAGCGCTACAAAATTTTTTTCAAGGGTTTTTCAACAGGGACGCTACAAAAGTAGAGCGACAGGGACAGCAAACGACGCCATATTTCTTGCAGCTCTTTTGACATTTCTCTTCAGTAAGGTTTGCCATTTCATGATGGAAAGATATACGAATTCGAATTTCGGTAGTAAATTTTAATAATTTCGACTCGTTGTTGGCTCGTATATCTTTCCATCATGAAATGGCAAACCTTACTGAAGAGAAATGTCAAAGGAGCGGCAAGAAATATGGCGTCGTTTGCTGTCCCTGTCGCTCTACTTTAGTAGCGTCCCTGTTGAAAAACCCTGTATGTTGAAAATACGTCATATTCCCTAATAGGAATAAAGTCAACCATAGAAATAAAGTCAACCAATCGCTATAATAGTAAATTTATATGATGCATATATTTGAAAATATAACGTATATTGTTAAAAATTTATATGGGAGGTGGACTGGACGTAGCAGATGAGTAAATCGATCCATTTCTTATATCATATCGCAATGGATATAATGTATCAATCTGTAATGTTATTTAATTTTGTCCAGCTATAATTGGATTTCTTCCCAGTGCAGTGTATCATCTAAATATACAATTTCATTCTCAGTGTAGGGCATTATATACGTCATTTTAACTGGTTACCAATTGTTTATTCTACCTGTAAAATTCTACTACATTCGGTGGTTTTGTTTAGGAACTATAAACGTTTTTAAATTGTAAACCTGGATCTCAAAAAAATTTGGAATTCAAAATATTTGCCCTAAGAAATATGTTAGTAAACTGCCCTTCAATTAACAGAAATTCTACCATTTCTTTGCATATATTATTTGCTACCTGGCTTGACTTACCGCCCAACAACGGATCTCTTAAACATGTCTATCTTATAAAATACATAATATATACAAATACATAAAGCATATAGAAAAAGAACAACTATACGTGCTCAGTTGAGTTTCACTCAACAGTCTTTTAAAGTAGTGTGACGCACACACACAAAATATTAGCGCCCGTCCAACTCATTTAATTTCAACTTTTAATCATTTCTATTTCATTCGTCACAGCATTCGCCACGCGTCTTTTCTCGGTGCTGCGTTTCGAAAGTGTCATCCATGAGTTCGATCCATATTTCAACTATCGCACCACGCGGTTTCTGGCCGAGCAGGGCTTCTATAATTTTCACAATTGGTTCGATGATCGTGCCTGGTATCCATTGGGCCGCATTATTGGCGGCACCATATATCCGGGGCTGATGGTCACATCGGCGGCGCTATATCGCCTCATGTGGCTGTTGAACATAACGGTGGACATACGCAATGTTTGCGTCTTTTTGGCGCCGTTCTTCTCCTCGTTGACTACAATTGTTACCTATGCGCTGACCAAGGAAATACATGTAAGTAATATTTATAAAACAATGCTAAAAAATGAAGTGAGGTTAAAAGTGATAATGCTTGAAGAGCACGTGGTGTCGATAACCTCACTTTACAGCGGCACTTAAATGATTTATAAACTGAGTATAATTAAACTGAAAACACTTGTTTTTAGTTGACTACTTGAAAGTATTCTTGTTTTAATATATTTTGTATTTTTTTTTTTTTATAAATAGAGTACTGGCGCTGGTCTAGTTGCCGCCGCCATGATCGCCATTGTGCCTGGCTATATATCGCGCTCCGTTGCCGGCTCCTACGACAACGAGGGTATTGCCATCTTTTGCATGCTGCTCACCTATTATCTGTGGATTAAGGCGGTGAAAAGTGGCGCCATCTCGTGGGCCGCAATGTGTGCTCTGGCCTACTTCTATATGGTCTCCTCTTGGGGTGGCTATGTTTTCCTCATCAATTTAATACCGTTGCATGTGCTGGCGCTCATGATAACCGGTCGTTTTTCGCATCGCATTTATGTGGCCTACAGCACGTTGTACTGTGTGGGCACCATTCTATCGATGCAGATTTCGTTTGTGGGTTTTCAGCCCATACAAAGTTCGGAGCATATGCTGGTAAGTTTTGTTTTTTGAATTTTTGCTTCATTAAAATTTTGTTTTTACATGATGAATACATGTTATTTCTTGATAGGAAGAGTATGATACATAATGAGTACCAACAACTAAGCTGAATTTAAATTTAGCATTTTTTTTATGATATTTATTTGCCTATTTTCATTACTAAACTTTTTCTTTTGTCTACTTGCAGGCTTTAGGCGTTTTTGGTCTCTGTCAGATACATGCTTTTGTTGACTACATACGTTCACGCATGTCCAAGGAGCATTTTGAGGTACTATTCAAGGCTCTGGTCAGCACTGTTGTTTGCGTATTGCTTGTTGTGGGCAGTATACTCACGATTACGGGCAAGGTTTCGCCATGGACGGGTCGTTTCTATTCGTTGCTTGATCCGTCATATGCCAAGAATCATATACCGATTATTGCCTCTGTGTCTGAACATCAGCCGACATCGTGGTCATCGTTTTATTTTGATTTGCAGGTGGGTGATTTTTGATTATTGTGCAAGTTGCATATTTTCATATTTTCAAAATATTATAGTTTTTTCATAAATTCTTAATTTCATTATTTCATATTTTTCTATTTTCATAATTTCATAATTTAATACTTACATATTTTCATAATTTTATATTTTCATAATTTTGTAATTTCATGATTTCATAATTTCATAAATTCGTAATTTCATTATTTCATATTTTTCTATTTTCATAATTTCATATTTTTATATTTCATAATTTAATACTTTCATATTTTCATAATTTTATATTTTCATAATTTCATAATTTCGTATTTTCATTCATTCATATTATAATATTTTTTATAATAAATTTTATATATAAATTTATATTTTATATATTTTATAAATTTAAAATCTTACGCATTTTCCATAACTAACTGATGACAATAAAGCCGCATGAGTGCGCGTTAATGTCCGTAAATGTGCGGCGCATGTTCATGGAATAAGTGCTGCCATTTATCACTGTGATTACATTAACACTTTGATCGCTGATAGTGAGCCAAGTTAAATTGTTGGTTAATTACAAGGATTTATGCGCGGCACCATGTATTGCATATCATAAACTCATGCTAGAAACCAACATTTTTACTTGTTTGCTTCAATGAATGCAAAATACAGCAATAAAAGATAATTTCTAATTGATAAAATTTTATTTATTTACAGATTTTGGTATTTTTGTTTCCGGCCGGTCTCTACTTTTGTTTCTCCAAACTGACTGATTCGAATATATTTATTATTTTATATGGCGTGACTAGTATTTACTTTGCTGTAAGTTATAATTTATAAATTTATTTTTTTTTACATTAATAATTCATATTTTCAATTATCCTCCACATAGGGTGTCATGGTGCGTCTCATGTTGGTGCTGGCGCCCGTCATGTGTGTTCTTTCGGGCATCGCCGTTTCACATCTGCTCTCCAAGTATATTAAATGTGTTGATGCCGGCTCGACGCGTCCCCTTGAAAGCAAACGGCAGCACAAGAAACTCGAACAGCAGGGCAGCGTCAAGAGTGAGGTGGCCATTGGCTTTGTGGGCATCCTTACGTTAATGCTGGTCATGTATACGTTGCACTGTACTTGGGTCACATCGGAGGCCTACTCATCGCCCAGCATTGTGTTGAGCGCGCGTTCGCACGATGGCGGTCGTATTATATTCGATGATTTTCGAGAGGCATACTATTGGCTGCAAATGAATACACCGGAGGTTAGTATTACTATTGATGATTTTTAGAGTTGACAAATTTGAACTGCTTGCGAGTCATAACGAGTAAATGCGATCAATGAATTAATTGAAATAGTGGGCGTAAGGAATTTTGTATTCATATTTTTACAATTTCTTATTTTCATAATTTCATAAATTCACAAATTCATATTTTCATAATTTCATAATTTCATATTTTCATATTTTCATATATTCATATTTTCATATTTTCATATTTTCATATTTTCATATTTTCATATTTTCATATTTTCATATTTTCATATTTTCATATTTTCATATTTTCATATTTTCATATTTTCATATTTTCATATTTTCATATTTTCATATTTTCATATTTTCATATTTTCATATTTTCATATTTTCATATTTTCATATTTTCATATTTTCATATTTTCATATTTTCATATTTTCATATTTTCATATTTTCATAATTTCATAATTTCATATTTTCATATTTTCATATATTCATATTTTCATATTTTCATATTTTCATATTTTCATATTTTCATATTTTCATAATTTCATATTATCACAAATTCATGTTTTCATAATTTACTATTTTCATAATTTAATTTTTCATATTTTCATAATTTCATATTTTCATATTTTCATATTTTCATATTTTCATATTTTCATATTTTCATATTTTCATATTTTCATATTTTCATATTTTCATAATTTCATATTTTCACAAATTCATGTTTTCATAATTTACTATTTTACTATTTTCATAATTTCATATTTTCATTTTTTCATTTTTTCATTTTTTCATATTTTCATATTTTCATATTTTCATAATTTCATATTTCATATTTTCATAATTTCATATTTTCATATTTTAATTTTTTATCTTTTCATATTTTCCATTTTCATATTTTCATATTTTCATATATTCGTATGTTCATAATTTCATTTGTTCATAATTTCATAGCTTCTTTTGAAATTCCAATATTCGACAGCAAAAATCTAACTGAATTCGAAACTTGAACGAATTGAATGCTTCGATTTATACTGAAAAAAGAATTGCGGAAATTCAAAAATCAAATTCAATCGATTTTAAATGAAAATACAATTGCTATGGGAATTTTACAAAATATCTTAACTAAAATAATGAATACTAAACGCAAAACCAAAGAACATCTATGCTTATTTATTACATTTTTATAGTTAAATTAAATTTTTGCATCAAAATCAGTTATGACTCTGCAGCGCTTCGTTTTCTACATGATGAAGTCTTTAAATTTCTTGATAGGAAGAGTATGAAACATAATGAGTACCAACAACTAGGCTGATGTTAAAAATTCATTAAATATTTGACTATCTCTTGCAAGATATTTTACTCAATACATATTTTATTTTATCACACACAGGATGCACGCATTATGTCCTGGTGGGACTATGGCTATCAGATAACCGCAATGGCTAATCGCACTATACTCGTCGACAACAACACATGGAACAATACGCACATCTCACGCGTCGGTCAGGCCATGGCCTCCTCCGAGGAAAAAGCCTATGAGATAATGCGTGAACTGGATGTTGACTATGTTTTGGTAATATTTGGTGGTCTTACCGGTTACTCATCGGATGATATAAACAAATTCCTTTGGATGGTACGCATTGGTGGTAGCACCGATCGTGGTGCACACATCAAGGAAAAGGATTACTATGCGGCAAATGGTGAATTTCGTGTTGACAAGGAAGGCTCACCGACATTGCTCAATTGTCTAATGTATAAAATGTGCTACTATCGCTTTGGGCAGGTCTATACGGAGGGTGGCAAACCGCCGGGCTATGATCGTGTGCGTGCCGCAGAAATTGGCAATAAAGACTTTGAGCTCGATGTGCTCGAGGAGGCCTACACCACGGAGCATTGGTTGGTGCGCATTTACAAAGTGAAAGATTTGCGTAATCGTGGCGTATAAAACACATTTCTCTCCAATGGCTTTTAGTCGTCGCCGCCGCTCCATACAACAAAAGTATTTTGTTTTTCGCTCGAATAGCTAAATTTATATTTTCTAAAATCTCACTACGCTTAGTAATTAATAATATTTTTTGGGAAACTATTATTTTTTTAAACTCTCTCTCACTACACACTCTATCTTTGGTAAACAATTAATTTAAGTTATGCGCCGCCCTGAGTTGTGTTTTTTCTATTTTTGTGGGGGGGCTACATTTGCAAAGTGTTTGACACAAATTACAAAAAACACGCGTGAATAAATTCGAAGACTAGTTGAACTAACTAAACACATAAACTTAGTATAGAAATAAAATAAAAAATAAACAAACATTTCTAAATAAATCTAATGAGTTTTTCTTCTAATTTTAAATTACTAACTCTAAACTATGAATAACATATTTATTTTCAACGCTTTTCTTTTGTTACTGCTCATTAATAAAACAAATTATCATTTTTTTTTTATTTTTTATTTTTAAATATTTTTTAAAATATCGTCATGTTTTTTTATTTTGTCCGAAATACATTTTTATTATAGGTTCTTTAGTTTAGTGATTTTTTTTTTCTAGGTGGTTATAAAAATATATAAAATTTTTCGGTTTCTTTTTGCTAAAAATTCCTTTTACTAAAACTATTTAAAAACTTTAAAAGTATAAAATATATATTATACATATATATAGCATGCAGATTAGTGTGTGCCATTGGTGCCGTTAGTACCGTTTGTCTTGGCTGGGGCACCTTGTGCAATGAATGCCATAACGTCCAATTTGCTGGCCAGACTCTTGAGCACATCTTTGCCATCTGTTGTTAAAAAAACAGTTTAATGATTTGTAGTTTGTTGTATATATATTAAAGAACTTACCTTCTTTATCGATAATGAGAACACATGGATCGACCTCGAGCACACGTGCCAATTTTCCCAGAATATCAGTGCTGCTCAGACGAATGACACGCTTGTTGATGGCCTTCAGTGCGGAGTCAGTGGGTTGACGGTTCATGCTAACGATCTGGCTCATGAGATTATCCTGAGCGACAGCGCCAAGTATCGAACTAGTTGAGAAGGTAAATCAATTAGTTATGAGTTTATTTAAATAACAAAAAAAAATCATAATTTTGATGTATTTGTGCATTCAAATGCAATTAAATTCATCAAATTAAGAAAATATGAAATACCATAAATGCTATAAATAAAATATATTCATATTTTTGATGAATTTGTTCGTGATTAATTTAAATCATATACATTCAATTTATGAATTGTACATAATATTTATGAATTAAGAAAAATATAAAATTCCATAAATGCTATAAATAAAATATATTCATAATTTTGATGTATTGTTCGTGATAAATTTAAATCGTATACATCCAATTGATGAAATGTACATAATATTTATGCATAATTCATAAATTAATAAATAAGAATAATTTCGCTATGAATTTATTATAATTCTCATTTTTTGTCATACATAAATCCAATGATATAATTGGAAAAATCATTATTTTAATGTATTTGTTCATTACAATGCAATTAAATTCATCAAATTAATAACGATTCATAATAATGATTAATTCGACTATGAATTTACTGTTATTATTAGTGAATTCAATATTTTAAATATTCTATAAATGCTAAAAATGTATAAATAAAATAAATTCATCATCATTATGTTCATTCACATTCATCAAATTGCTAAAATGTATGATTGTAATAATTAATTCATATTTTTTTTTAAATTAAAATCGCAATTATTCCTCCATTTGTTAATTTAAATAATTCCTAAATATAAATAACAGAAATAAACATAATTTTGATATACTTATTAATTGAAATGCGTTTAAATTCATTAAATTAATTATGTTGATGATTTATTTTAGTATGAAATCACTGAAATTATGAGTTCATTTAGTATTTTCAATATTTCGTAAATGCTATAAATTCACAAATAAAATACATTCATAACTTTCTTGTATTCGTTCATCACCAAATGATTGAATGTTGACCATATGAATTATTAATTCATAAATTAATTAATATCGTGGTCAAGTTCACTGTGAATTCTTTAATATAATAAGCAATTTATGAATTTAAATAATCTGCAAATTCAAATAAACAAATTACCGTAATATTAATGAACTTGTCATTGAAATTCATCAAATTATTTATGTAGACATTATTGATGAATAGTATTTTTAATTCACAGTATAAAAATCATTAATAATCTAAGACAGTTTACTATTTTTAATTTGCGTGTATACAAAGAATTCATAAAATGAATTTATACATCATATGAATTATGGACTTCTTACATCAAAATGATGTATAATTCTTAAATTTTTCTGTGAATGCCTAAATGTTATAATCAAATAAATTTAAATAGAGTCACAATTTTGATGATCTTTTCAATGAAATGCATTAGCATTTAACAATTTAATTATGATTAATAAGAATACTATTTATCATAAAGAATTCATTAATAATGTGAGTCAAATAACTATATTGAATATTTCGTAAATGCTATGAATTCATAAATAAAACAAATCATCCTGAATGTTAAATTTGTTTCTCCATTGCTACATCAATATGATGATGTTTAATTTATATATTCTTTAAATCATCAGACATATAATGATGAATAATACATAACTACTTTAAAATTCTGTTCATTAACGTTATGAATGGTACATCAAAATTATCTAATAATATTTTTGTATAAATTCAGCACCACTGAATATTAATATTGATGAATAATTCATAAAATGTATAAACATAATGTATAAATAATATACCTTTGTTCATCAATATTATTAACGTATGAAAGTCCATGATGATGGTAATTCATAGTGAATATAAATGCAGAAATAATATACATTAATTAATATGTATCATGAAAAATAATTCTAAATCTTTTGCATGATATATCAATGACTGTTAATCCTGATGAATAAATGAAAGATTAATCATAAAATACAATGATGAATAAATACATGAATAAATAAATACTGATGAATAAATACATTAATGAATAAATGCTTTAATCAATAAATACATTAATGAATAAATACATTAATGAAAAAATACATTCATGAATAAATACATTAATGAATAAATATATTAATGAATAAATATATTAATGAATAAATATATTATTTGAATAAATACATTAGTGTATTTATTCATTAATGAATACAAATACGTTGATGAATAAATATATTAATGAATAAATACATTAATGTATTTATTCATTAAAGAATATAAATACGTTGATGAATAAATACATTAATGAATACATACATTGATGAATAAATACTGATGAATAAATACATTAATGAATAAATATATTAATGAATAAATATATTAATGAATAAATACATTAATGAATAAATACATTAATGAATAAATACATTAATGAAAAATACATTAATGAATAAATACATTAATGAAAAAATACATTCATGAATAAATACATTAATGAATAAATATATTAATGAATAAATACATTAATGAATAAATACATTAATGAATAAATATATTAATGAATAAATACATTAATGAATAAATATATTAATGAATAAATATATCAATGAATTAATACATTAATGTATTTATTCATTAATGAATATAAATACGCTGACATAAATACATTAATGAATAAATACATTAATAAATAAATACATTGATGAATACATACTGATGAATAAATACATTAATGAATAAATATATTAATGAATAAATATATTAATGAATAAATACATTAATGAATAAATACATTAATGAATAAATACATTAATGAAAAATACATTCATGAATAAATACATTAATGAATAAATATATTAATGAATAAATACATTAATGAATAAATACATTAATGAATAAATATATTAATGAATAAATACATTAATGAATAAATACATTAATGAATAAATACATTAATGAAAAATACATTAATGAATAAATACATTAATGAAAAAATACATTCATGAATAAATACATTAATGAATAAATATATTAATGAATAAATACATTAATGAATAAATATATTAATGAATAAATATATCAATGAATTAATACATTAATGTATTTATTCATTAATGAATATAAATACGCTGACATAAATACATTAATGAATAAATACATTAATAAATAAATACATTGATGAATAAATACTGATGAATAAATACATTAATGAATAAATATATTAATGAATAAATATATTAATGAATAAATACATTAATGAATAAATACATTAATGAATAAATACATTAATGAAAAATACATTAATGAATAAATATATTAATGAATAAATACCTTAATGTATTTATTCATTAATGAATATAAATACGTTGATGAATAAATACATTAATGAATAAATACATTAATGAACAAATACATTAACGACATAAATTAAATACGCTGACATAAATACATTAATGAATAAATACATTAATAAATAAATACATTGATGAATAAATACTGATGAATAAATACATTAATGAATAAATATATTATTTGAATAAATACATTAGTGTATTTATTCATTAATGAATACAAATACGTTGATGAATAAATATATTAATGAATAAATACATTAATGTATTTATTCATTAAAGAAAATAAATACGTTGATGAATAAATACATTAATGAATACATACATTGATGAATAAATACTGATGAATAAATACATTAATGAATAAATATATTAATGAATAAATATATTAATGAATAAATACATTAATGAATAAATACATTAATGAATAAATACATTAATGAAAAATACATTAATGAATAAATACATTAATGAAAAAATACATTCATGAATAAATACATTAATGAATAAATATATTAATGAATAAATACATTAATGAATAAATACATTAATGAATAAATATATTAATGAATAAATACATTAATGAATAAATATATTAATGAATAAATATATCAATGAATTAATACATTAATGTATTTATTCATTAATGAATATAAATACGCTGACATAAATACATTAATGAATAAATACATTAATAAATAAATACATTGATGAATACATACTGATGAATAAATACATTAATGAATAAATATATTAATGAATAAATATATTAATGAATAAATACATTAATGAATAAATACATTAATGAAAAATACATTCATGAATAAATACATTAATGAATAAATATATTAATGAATAAATACATTAATGAATAAATACATTAATGAATAAATATATTAATGAATAAATACATTAATGAATAAATACATTAATGAATAAATACATTAATGAAAAATACATTAATGAATAAATACATTAATGAAAAAATACATTCATGAATAAATACATTAATGAATAAATATATTAATGAATAAATACATTAATGAATAAATATATTAATGAATAAATATATCAATAAATTAATACATTAATGTATTTATTCATTAATGAATATAAATACGCTGACATAAATACATTAATGAATAAATACATTAATAAATAAATACATTGATGAATAAATACTGATGAATAAATACATTAATGAATAAATATATTAATGAATAAATATATTAATGAATAAATACATTAATGAATAAATACATTAATGAATAAATACATTAATGAAAAATACATTAATGAATAAATATATTAATGAATAAATACCTTAATGTATTTATTCATTAATGAATATAAATACGTTGATGAATAAATACATTAATGAATAAATACATTAATGAACAAATACATTAACGACATAAATTAAATACGCTGACATAAATACATTAATGAATAAATACATTAATAAATAAATACATTGATGAATAAATACTGATGAATAAATACATTAATGAATAAATATATTATTTGAATAAATACATTAGTGTATTTATTCATTAATGAATACAAATACGTTGATGAATAAATATATTAATGAATAAATACATTAATGTATTTATTCATTAAAGAAAATAAATACGTTGATGAATAAATACATTAATGAATACATACATTGATGAATAAATACTGATGAATAAATACATTAATGAATAAATATATTAATGAATAAATATATTAATGAATAAATACATTAATGAATAAATACATTAATGAATAAATACATTAATGTAAAATACATTAATGAATAAATACATTAATGAAAAAATACATTCATGAATAAATACATTAATGAATAAATATATTAATGAATAAATACATTAATGAATAAATACATTAATGAATAAATATATTAATGAATAAATACATTAATGAATAAATATATTAATGAATAAATATATCAATGAATTAATACATTAATGTATTTATTCATTAATGAATATAAATACGCTGACATAAATACATTAATGAATAAATACATTAATAAATAAATACATTGATGAATACATACTGATGAATAAATACATTAATGAATAAATATATTAATGAATAAATATATTAATGAATAAATACATTAATGAATAAATACATTAATGAATAAATACATTAATGAAAAATACATTCATGAATAAATACATTAATGAATAAATATATTAATGAATAAATACATTAATGAATAAATACATTAATGAATAAATATATTAATGAATAAATACATTAATGAATAAATACATTAATGAATAAATACATTAATGAAAAATACATTAATGAATAAATACATTAATGAAAAAATACATTCATGAATAAATACATTAATGAATAAATATATTAATGAATAAATACATTAATGAATAAATATATTAATGAATAAATATATCAATGAATTAATACATTAATGTATTTATTCATTAATGAATATAAATACGCTGACATAAATACATTAATGAATAAATACATTAATAAATAAATACATTGATGAATAAATACTGATGAATAAATACATTAATGAATAAATATATTAATGAATAAATATATTAATGAATAAATACATTAATGAATAAATACATTAATGAATAAATACATTAATGAAAAATACATTAATGAATAAATATATTAATGAATAAATACCTTAATGTATTTATTCATTAATGAATATAAATACGTTGATGAATAAATACATTAATGAATAAATACATTAATGAACAAATACATTAACGACATAAATTAAATACGCTGACATAAATACATTAATGAATAAATACATTAATAAATAAATACATTGATGAATAAATACTGATGAATAAATACATTAATGAATAAATATATTAATGAATAAATATATTAATGAATAAATACATTAATGAATAAATACATTAATGAATAAATACATTAATGAAAAATACATTAATGAATAAATATATTAATGAATAAATACCTTAATGTATTTATTCATTAATGAATAAATACGTTAATGAATAAATACATTAATGAATAAATACATTGATGAATAAATATGATTCATTAATATTATTTATATGATTAATGTAGAGTTAAACTGAATTTAAATCAACGCATATCTAAATTTAATAAGTTTTTTCATTTCTATAATTTTTATCTTATAGAATTCTTACCCATCTTCCTCGTCTACCATGGTAACCTGTGACAGCTGCTGCTTATGCATCAGCGCAATGGCCTCCGCAAAGGTGGCATTCGATTTAATGGTCACCGCACTAGTCAACTTCAAATCGCTGACGGGCACATTCCACCACCACTGCTTGAACTCATCGACCACCTCCTTGAAGCCGCGCGCCTCCATCCAGTTGTCCGACACAAATTTCGTCATATAGTTGCGAATGCCATCGGGCAAAATAACCACACAACGTTGTCCTTCCTTCAGTGACTTGGCACACTTGAGTGCACCTGCCATAGCACCACCGCTAGAGCCGCCACAGAGAAGAGCCTCCTCCGCATTGAGACGACGCGACATGGGAAAACAATCCTTATCGCTGATCTTTGTCCAGACATCAATCACAGACAAATCACCGACCGTTGGTACAAAATCATAACCAATGCCCTCAACTTCATAGAATTGCACATCAGTCTTGTTCAGTTCCTCGGGACGAGCCAAAACCGAACCGAATGGATCGACGCCGACCACTTGACATGACGGCACCTCCTCTTTGATTTTACGACCAATGCCCGAAATGGTGCCAACTGTACCGGCAGCACATACTACCATGTCGACTTTGTTGTCCAACTGCCAGAGTATTTCGGCGGCAGTGCCATCATAATGCGCCAATGGATTACCCGGATTACGATACTGATCCAGTACAATTGAATTGGGTATTTCGCGTTGTAAACGTTGCGCCACATAGATGAGACCTTCGGGTGAATCGTATGCAGCCTCGGTCGGAGTGCGTATAATTTTAGCACCAAGTGCGCGCAATGCATAAACCTTTTCGTTGGACATTTTCTCTGGCATTACAATGAGGCATTTGTAGCCCTTGACGGCGCACGCCATGGCCAGACCGATGCCAGTGTTGCCCGAGGTCGGTTCAATAATGGTGCAGCCTGGTTTGAGCAGACCCTGTTCTTCGGCATCCTGTACCATGCGGTAGCCAATGCGATCCTTAACTGAGCCACCGGGATTCAGAAACTCGCATTTGGCATCTATTAGTCGGAGAGTTTTCGGGAGAAAATGTTAAAAAATGGTTGTAAGGTAATTTTTATGTATTTTAGGGAACATAACATACACATCTCGCATTTGATGCCCTCGGACTGTGGAATGTGGTTCAGTTTGACCAGCGGTGTGCAGCCGATCACTTCCAGAATGTCGGGGGTGATCTTCTGTCGGTGTGCACTATAATTAAGGGGGTTTATTTAAATTGTATAGATATAAAAGAGTTATGAGTTCAAAAAGAACCGACAAATTTTGCTCTGTACAAATCATTTTTTTTTATTCTTTGAATTATTCCAGATAGAAATTGTTCCTGTAGTAATTTCTTCTCGAACCACTCCACTCTCCTAAATCCTTGGAAAATATATTTTTTTTCCCTAAAATACCATTTTATACAAATATTTTAAATATTCTTTCCCCATTTTTTTTTATAATAATTTGCAAAAAAAATTGTATAAACGTTTTTGAAAAGTATGAAAGAATGAAGTAGAATTTCTGGGAAAACTTTTTTGGTTTTTGAAATATTATCTCGCAAAAAATTGTCTTGGAAAAGAAAGAAAGAATCCTTCAGGGAAATTATATTAATCGGACCATCAGCAACTTTAATATGCCGTTGTCCTACGAAGGGGTGAATTAAAACCTGATACAAACCATTGTACCTATCACTGAACTGTTCTTCAATTGTAGAATTGGATTACGCTGAAAATTCTACAATTGAATAAAAGTTATGTTTAGTTCTAAAGTTCAGTATGAGGTATAATATCAGCCCTTTCTAGGACACGGCCATGTTAAAGTTATCAATTCGTTTAAAATAAAATTGGTAGAATTAGTACTGAATAAATATTCCCGTGGGAAATTGTCTTGGAAAGAATATGAGAAATTGTCTATGATCGTTTTTATCGTCCCCGAACAATTATTTCTTTGAAATTCCCTCAAATTTGCATTTATACCCTAGAAAGAATTGTCTTAAAAACATTGTAAGGCAAGAATAATGTGTATCCTGTTAAAATATGAGATGCACAATAAAGAATCTAAATCTTTCTCAATATTCCCGTAGGTAATTGTCTTGGAAAGAATATGAGAAATTGTCTATGATCGTTTTTATCGTCCCCGAACAATTATTTCTTTGAAATTCCCTCAAATTTACATTTATACCCTAGAAAGAATTGTCTTAAAAACATTGTAAGGCAAGAATTATGTGTATCCTGTTAAAATATGAGCTGCACAAGAATCTAAATCTTTCTCAGATTTCATAGCCAATTTCTCAGACAATTTCCTACGGGAATATTTAGGAAGATTTAGATTCTTTATTGTGCAGCTCATATTTTAACAGGATACATATAATTCTTGCCTTACAATGTTTTTAAGACAATTGTTTCTAGGGTATAAATGCAAATTTGAGGGAATTTCAAAGAAATAATTGTTCTCCTGGAAATTGTCTCACGATTCAACGTTTACTTCAAATAAATTTTCTTTGTATTCTCAAACCACAAATTATCTCTTTATAATTCTTTGACTAATGCATTCTTGCACAACATTTTATGGTTTCTGTAAAAATTAAATCGGAAAAAATTATAATGAACTAATGAAATAAAAAAAAAATATATATATTCTCCCTGAAGAATGTTTTCTAAACCCTCAAAATCAGCTGTAACTTACATTTCTTTCTTGCTGTGCACCGTCTTCTGCTGAGCGCCCAATTTCCAGGTGCATTTTGATGGTTTTCCAGGATCAATAAAGTCCTTTGGTCTTTCGTATGTCTTATTGGCAGGCATCTTTAAGCGTATCTAAGTGTTAACTCTAAAATATTAAATAAAAGAAATCATATTAAAAATCACATGTTGCAAAAAATATTAGAAACTATTCAAATTCTATATCATAGAGCCACAAATATATTTTTTTTCGGCTAGCAACCTACGTCAACTCAGAACAAGTGCGGAAATGAATTTGAGGGCCTGACTTAGAAAAACATGTTTTTTTAAAAGACTTATCACTTTAGTAATTAAAAAATTTTAAAAAATAATTTTTTTGGTTAGGGTCAACATACTGAACTCTTTATCAATCCAACCAACGAAAATAACAAACATTCGTTATAGAAATTTTGTAGTTATAAGCGTGCAAATGTGGTTTCAAAAGATTTTGCTTACGTATTTCTTATCAAAATAAATGTATATATTTAATAAATAAAAAAAAAGTAAAATAAATAATGACATTAATTTGCTTTTGATACTTTCACTATCTATCGTGTGAAACCTCAAGTAAATTCATATCAATTTTGTTGCATATAACATGTTAAATTAATTTTATTTTGTAGAATTTTAGTTATTATTTAATACAATCATAAATATTTAACAGTTTTAAATGTATTGAAATAAAAAATAATATATTTTTTAAATTAAAACTAGGCATTGAAAAATATTTTAATATGAATCAGCTTAGTTTTAGTAGCTTTATAGATTATATTTTATTTTGAAAAAGTTGTAATCAAAAAAATTATGTTTTATAAGGACTGCGTCGAATAAAATTGTCCGCTACAAAAATGAAAAAATCTAGAAATCTAGTAATCGAATTTTTATAGAATAAAATATTTTATTTTGCAAATTATTTTTAGATTTAAAAAAAAATATAAAAAACCAGAAATTAATATTTTTTAATAAAAAGTTTTAATTTTTCCGGAACCCCTTCCATTAATGTTGTAATGGTAGTGTCCGACACCCTCACAGCTGCTGAAGACCACTTTATTTTAAAGTCTTGAAGGTCTTTGGCCACTTTTTTTGTTGTCTTCATCTCCCTTTTTACTAAAGCCCAGTATCTCCCAATCGGCCTGAGTTCTGGACAGTTTGGTGGATTGGCTTCTCTAGGCACCAAAATCACTGCATTTTGTTGGATCCACTCTAAGGCCGTTTTGCTGTAGTGACATGAAGCGAGGTCAGGCCAAAAAAATGTGGACACTTCATGTTGGCGTAAAAATGGAAGCAATCTCTTTTGCAAGCATTCCTTGCAAGCATTCTTTTGCAAGCATTCCTTCACATATATTTCGCTATTAATTGTACCCGATGTCACGAATGAGCTGCTCCTTTTTCCACAACTGCAAATTGAGGAAACAAGGAATTTCTTTGGGAATTTTGTCATTTTTTTTGATTTGAATTTTTCAGTGACATTTCCTCGAGAATCGGTTGTATAAAATTCCTGCCCAGGTAGCTGAGAAAAGTTCGTTTCGTCCATTATGCAGCAATCGAATTTAAAAAAAAAATCTTGGTTCAGCTTTTTAGCTCGTTGTTTTGCGGTTTCATTCTTGACGGCAATTCTATCCGGAACTTTTTGGACCTTGTACGTGTTCAGCCCAGCTTCTTTCTTAGTCCTGCGCACGAAAGATTCTGAGCAATCCGCCTTTCTCGCCAATTTCCTTCCGGATATGCTTGGATCTTTCTTTAAAATATTTCACGATCATGTGGGCCTTTTTTTTTACCAGAACCTTTCTTCCGATCAATACTCAGGTCTTCCTTAAAGCGGTTGATAACGCGAGAAATGGTCCCTACCTCCTTGGCAATTTTTTTAAAAGACCAACTAGGTTGTTTTTGAAAAATTTTAATTATATTTTCTCGCACTTCCACTTCGTTTGCCATTTTGGCGTTAAATAAATTTTGTATTGACTATAACTGACACAAATTATTTTCTGCCATTTGATTCAGAGCTACTATGATCACATTTTTTTATTTTGAATCTTGCAATAGCACATTATGGGAAGATATGTAACGGACAATTTTATTCGACGCAGTCCTTATATCAAGATTTTTCAATTGTTTATGACTATTGTATATTTATATCTAGATTAATTTTTGTAGTATTAAAGATATTATGCAATCTGTAAACTTGTAGATATGTAGTATATACAATAGGTAGTCTTATTGATAGGTAGTCTTATAGATAACAGTAAAATATCGTGATTGAAAAGCAAACAAAAAAAATTGGACAAAACTACTTTGTGAACTACTTTATTTCGATTACACAGCACAACAATAAAAAATTATACGCGATCTTAGTATGATTTTCCGCTGGAGTTCAAGTTTCTAATCACGACTTCATATTCAGTTTTTTTCAGATTGGCTAAAGTTTTTTTTTTTGTTATTACGTAAAACACATATATTGCAATTCCTGTGTTTTTTTTCTACATATTTTGGATTTTAATTTTAGATATTTTGCGTTTGACTGGTCATAACTTTGGTCAAATACATTCAAATTTTATGTGGTTTATTTCAAAATATTAGCTGAAGTATTCCCAATGAAATACAAAAGAAATAAAAATCGAAAACTCAAATTTGTAAAAAATAAAAGTCAAAAATTATTAGAAAAACATAAGAATTGCTATATATTTGTTTTACCTAAAAACTAAAAACTTTAGGCAATATGAAAATACTGAGTATGAGGTCGTGATTAGAATCATGAAGTCCATGGAAAAATCGTGTATATAAAAAATAGCCCCCTTTGTTATCAAGTGTTTTATATATTCACATATCGATACCTTACAGTAGGGATGTCCAAAATACATCGATGTTTTCAAAACACTCGTTATATTACTTTGATACATCGATGTTTTCCGATACAATATAAGCCTCAGAATCTATTCGATACATCGATACATAAATTGAGACTAGCCAGTGGTCAGCATTTTACTTTGATGGGAAAATGCATTGGAAGCACATTATAAATTTAAATTTTATATTTTTGCTTTAAAGGTGGACATATTATCTACAATATTATATTATCTGTATCGAATAAAATTGTCCGTTACATATCTTCCCATAATTTGCTATTGCAAGATTCAAATTAAAAAAATTTGATCATAGTAGCTCTGAATTAAATGGCAGAAAATAATTTGTGTCAGTTATAGTCAATACAAAATTTATTTAACGCGAAAATGGCAAACGAAGTGGAAGTGCGAGAAAATATAATTAAAGTTTTTCAAAAACAACCTAGTTGGTCTTTTAAAAAAATTGCCAAGGAGGTAGGGGCTAACCCTAAGACCATTTCTCGCGCTTTAAGGAAGACCTGAGTATTGATCAGAAGAAAGGTTCTGGTAAAAAAAAGGCCCACATGGTCGTGAAAAGTCGAAGAAGGTTGTGAATATTTTAAAGAAAGATCCAAGCATATCCGGAAGGAAATTGGCGAGAGAGGCGGATTGCTCATAATCTTTCGTGCGCAGGACTAAGAAAGAAGCTGGGCTGAAGACGTACAAGGTCCAAAAAGTTCCGGATAGAAATGCCGTCAAGAATGAAACCGCAAAACAACGAGACAAAAAGCTGAATCAAGATTTTTTTTTTTAAATTCGATTGCTGCATAACGGACGACGAAACTTATGTTTTAGCGGACTTTGCTCAGTTACCTGGGCAGGAATTTTATAAAGCCGATTCTCGAGGAAATGTCGTTGAAAAATTCAAATAAAAAAAATGACAAAATTCCCATAGAAATTCTTTGTTTGGCATGCAATTTGCAGTTGTGGAAAAAGGAGCAGCTCATTCGTGACATCGGGTACAATTAATAGCGAAATATATGCTTGCAAAAGAGATTGCTTCCATTTTTACGCCAACATGAAGTGTCCACATTTTTTTGGCCTGACCTCGCTTCATGTCATTACAGCAAAACGGCCTTAGAGTGGATCCAACAAAATGCAGTGATTTTGGTGCTTAGAGAAGCCAATCCACCAAACTGTCCAGAACTCAGGCCGATTGGGAGATACTGGGCTTTAGTAAAAAGGGAGATGAAGACAACAAAAAAAGTGGCCAAAGACCTTCAAGACTTTAAAAGAAAGTGGTCTTCAGCAGCTGTGAGGGTGTCGGACACTACCATTACAACATTAATGGAAGGGGTTCCGGAAAAATTAAAACTTTTTATTAAAAAATATTAATTTCTGGTTTTTTATATTTTTTTTTAAATCTAAAAATAATTTGCAAAATAAAATATTTTATTCTATAAAAATTCGATTACTAGATTTCCAGATTTTTTCATTTTTGTAGCGGACAATTTTATTCGACACCTTTGATAACAAAGGTTATATAGAGTTCAACTAACTTTTCTTAATATGTATAAAAATGAATTAATATGTATGAACATATCTTATTAATTAATAAAAACCGGAAATATTCCATTTGCAAAAATAATAAATGAAAAATGAGACATTTTTTTCCTTATTATAAAAAATATCGAAAATTTATTAAATATTGACATACCATTTTATAACAAAATATTTACATTTACTGACAGTTGTGTACAGTACAGTTTATGCTGGAAAGTTGATCAAATTTCGAGTGTCGTTTTCTGCAAACTCTTCCCTTATATAAAAAAACGTATACTCAATCAGCCCCTTGGAATTATATGGGAATTATGTATTGGATAACTAGGTGCATTTATTTAGAGAAAATCGGAATCGACCATTTTATTTTCTTCTAACGCATATATATAAGGAGTGCGCACGAAAAAATTGTAAAATCGATTATTACTTCCTATTTTTGTTAGAAGTGTCCGATAGAAAATATTAGCATACCATCGTCTTCGGATTTAATGACAGATGAAGTTAATTTCATTTCCATAGAAGTGTTTACTAGAAATTAGTACTTAAGCTAAAATTCGAAAATTCATTGTGATATTTTTTCAACAAGACTCGAAATGGAGTCACTTAGAAATTGCCAAAACTGTTAAAGTATCCCGTCCTGTTAACCGGGTTTTGAAAAACATTAATGACAATCTAAACATTGATTGAAAAGTGAGAAAAAAGTGGCAGAAAATGTGGATCGGGAGACCCACACAGAGATAAACGTGTCAAGGACATTTTTCATAAAAAATCCAAATGTTACAGATAGAAAAATAGCTGAAAATGCAGTTGTTTCGAATCATTTGTCCGCAAAGTAAAAAGGAAGTTGTCCTTAAATCGTACAAATTTCAGAAAGTCTCATTTCGGAATGCTACGAAAATCATTGACGCAAGAAATAGATAAAAATGTGTAACTAAATTTCTGTGTTGCATTATGGATGACGAAACATATGTATTGGCGGACTTTTCGCAGCTTCCAGCAACGTCTTTTACAAGGCGTATTAGCAGGGAAATATGCCAGAAAAGTAAAGAATCCAAGTCCCCAAGAAATTTCTCGTGTGGCAGACAATATGCAGTTGAAGTAAAAATAGCCAGCCGTATGCAACTTTTGAGTCAATCAACACGGATATTTATATTGCTAAAAGCTTGAAAAAGTGGTTAAGATCATTTGTAATGCAGCGTTAAGTATCCTACTTCTTGTGTCCTGATCTGGCATCATGCCACTATGGAAAAAAGCGAAGGAGTGGTTAACCAGCAATAATATCATAATTGTACCTAACGAGTCTAATTCGCCAAACTGCCCAGAAATGAGGACATTATTTCAGATAATCGGGGTCTGTCGCGGTCAAACAAGATTATAAATCGAGTGCACGAATGATGAAGGGCCATTAATAGGCAGGCAGTTTGTCGTTGCCTTATTTACCATAGCAATGCGACTCATGCAAAATGGTATTTCCTTAATCAAAACCCGACAAATAATCTTTTGAGACTAAAACGTTATACAAGAAGTAGCAATAAACCGAATACAGCTTTTAAGATTATTCAAAATAATATCAATATAATGACAATATTCAGAAGAATATTTAAATTAAAAGAATATTCAAAAGAATATTTAGATAATATTAAATATTATGATTATTTTGATGATCAAATTATGTACCTATGTTGTACTGATCGTTAAATCCTATGGTGATAATGACACGTACAGAAAAATGTTCATATTTGATCTAGTATACCCTAAGAAACACCGATAATTTCCGGATGGTGCATCGTTCAAATTTCTACTATGTTATAAAGAAATGCGCGTCAAAATTCGTATGTTGCAATTTTTTCTTACAACCCAATACAAAATTTCTGACATATATCTGAAATATTTGTGCATATTTCTACCCGCGAAAAAAATCTTTGGCATTTTTCAGGAATATTTCCGACAAACATACAGATAAATGGAAGTTTATGGGAATCGTATGGCAAATTATCAAATTTTATGGAACTTTAAAGGCAGATTCCCGGCATATTTTGCGAACGAGCAGAAAATATAGAGATTTTGATACAAACTCCAGCTTTCTCTGCTAAAATCTTTCGAAAATATATTTCTAAGCTGTCTACAGACTACCAGATATTTTTCTTGGCAACTTCCCTTTTCTCTGTGCTTAAAATTGATTAAAAAAAAAATAATTGTCGAAACTATCTTTAGCTCCAGAATATTCCTTTAAATTTACACAACATTTAATAAATTCCATTTATCTGCACGAGTGTAAATTTAGTTCAGGATACGATTATTACTTTTTCAAATAAGGTAATTATAGGGCTTCCACTACAGTGTATGATTCTAAACGTGACGTTATTCGAAGTTGCTATCCTGATCCGATTGCCTGATCAAACTTCCTGATCTTACCCTTACCCTTATAACATCATATATTCGATGTAAATTCTTCTGATAATGTTATGTTATCAAATTTCGATACCTTTCAAACAAGAAATAGTTTTTTGAACACACAAAGCTGTCCTTAATAACATTTGCAATGACAAAAGGTCAACGTTATGGGTCTAAATTTTATGAATCTAAATGAAATAAACTTCTTTTGTGTTTTACATTTATTAATTTATTTTATTAGAATCATTTTGCTACCCAATTTTATAATAAAATATTTTTAATAACATTTCGATCATATTAAAACGATTTACAATCAGATTTTTTTATAAGTATCAGATCAGATTTGATTAAATGGACTATAGGATTCTTCGTAAATTATGGATTAGGTTGCCTTGAAATTACGATTACCCTAGTCGATCCTGCTCGGGATTATTTTAGTTGTCCTTTGGTAGGGATGCCTTATCGTATTCTGATCAGGAACGAATGCGAAATAACGCAAACTTTTACCAATTTCCACTCGGTTATATAATAAAGTCGACTTTATTTCGTTTATTGGTTAGGCTAATTATGTTGAAACGAAATTTCGATGTATTTGTATATGACAGTTCCAGAGCAAATAATATCATAGACACAAACCAAATAGTTATCTATAGTAAATATAATTAAATATATTCGTAAATGTTAAATTAGTTTTTTGTAATTAAAATTTTGTTTGTGCAATGGGTTTGTTGTCACAACTAAGTAATTTCTTATCGCAACTAATTTATTTCTATTCTGTGTGTAGAATTTATTATTCTATTTGTCGCAACTAAGTAATTTCTTATCGCAACTAATTTATTTATATTGTGTGTGTAGAATTTATTATTCTATTTAATGTACACACATGTGCCATATTTAAATAAATATAAAATAAAGTTTAGCAAATAATAACAATTTACTAATTAGCATAAATATTATAAAAAATATCTGTAAATAAGTAGGTATATCGACAAAGAGTTCTAGAATACAAAAAAAAAAATAAAAAACAAAAAAAAAAAAAATAAAAAACAAAAAAAAAAACAAACCAAAAGTCAGAAAAACCCGATAATTTGCGCAAATTTGATGTTTCTGTCCTTTGTGTTGAGTATTATTTATATGTTATTCAATATATGTTTGGTGTGAACACATGTTTATGTAAAAAAAATATACCACGTTGTTTTCCAAACTAAATACAGACACATATTATATTGTTCTATATGTAAATAGGTATTTCATAGTATGTATATAGTATGTATTTTAGTTCTCAAGCCGGTCGCCCGCTCACTGAGTGGAGTGTGCGAGAAATTTTTCACTTGCAATAAATTGAAAAGTTTTATTTTTTGCATACTTTTTTTTAGTAAAACTTTTCTGAAGTTTTATACAATATTTCTCGAAACTTTTTCAATTATTTCTCCTTAATATTCAAGCACTTATTTATTGAAAATTCTTACCTTTTGCAGATAGTTGTTAAGAATGTAGGACAATTGAACACTTAGCAGTTTCTAAATCGGCGCACAGAACAAACAAGTTAACGGAACAAACACCAGGCACCACCGTCTCGAGGATGAGTTCGATAGCAACTGATAATAGTGAGAGGCACAGACTGTATTTACAACTGGTAGTGATTTATTTATTACTATACAGTAGCATACTGTACAGCAGCCGCTCATTTTACGAAATCAGATGAAATAGACGAGTGTGTTTTGCTGAAACGAGAGCGCAACAGTTTGCGATGACCGACCACTCCGAGGTCTATGAAAAACAGCTAAGAAACATGCGTACTCAGGTATCTGTAGATGTTTGGGTATGGTTAATTGTTCTTTTGCTATGTAGTTAGTCTAAAGAAGTTATGTGAAAATTATTTGTATAGTCAGTGCTACCTTTTGTCATGACTTAAACCTTGACACTATGTATTATAGTTTTACATACGCTTTAGTACTGCAATGTACTCACTCAAAGTACTCATTCAGCACTAACAGTTGAGAGAGCATTTTTAAAACTGTTGATATAACATTGGTTTAACAGTTGCTGTTATTTACATCAATCATTCTTTCGAATAAGAATAAGTTAAACTTAAGATACACGAAATAGACCCCTGTGAAATAACGACCAATGAAACCACAAAAAATGTAATATTTGCCAAAAATAAAATAATTAAATAAACAAAAAAAATTAAACGAAATAACACAAAACAAAACAAACAAGAAATAACCCCCAATACCCAGCAGGAAATGTCAGCAATGATTCCTTAATGATTTCCCTATGTCAGGTCAGAAACATCGATAGCATTAACGCCCTGGAAAGCATTGATGGCATTTTCATACAAATGTCCGTCCACTGATTCATGCATGATGTAGCATTTACGATGTCATTCACGTCATTCATCAATGAAATCACAAATGGTTGTCATACATATATTTTTTTTTGGAAAAAAAATATTTTTTTTTTATTACTTTATTTATTTTCTAATTTATATTTTTTTTATATTTTTATATATATATTTTTTTTTAGTTATCCATCCTATTTTATTTATTATATCAATTTTATTATTTTCTTCTCTTCTCGGTTGGCATGGTATGTGTAATTGCTAATGTCAATAACGTACTTTACTAACGACCATCATCTATTAACATTACTACTGCTTATTATCCCGCTTTTATAAAAATTGGTCCCTCAAATTAGGCCTATTAGGCCTATATGGCAAGGTGACATCGAACGCAAGTTTTCAGCTTTACGCGTAAATGCTGCCCCTAGACGTATGTTGTATGCATTTAACATTGCATTTCACAACGTAAATGCTGCATACCTTTAGGTGCATGTGACGTGAATGTTAATTTTCATCAATGACGTCATCAATAACATTTTATCAATGACAGATTTTCACAATGTCATTGATGTATGTATATATGACATATGGTGTATGACGTCTTTAATGCAATGTCATTTATGAAATTGTTGTAGACATATTCATCAATGACAAATTTTCTAATGTCCTTGATTCATCATTGATGACCTTGTCGTCAATGACGCCATTTTCTGCTAGGCAATGTTGAGTATTATTTCATATGAAATAACCACCAATAAACAACACGCAAAACGAATAAAAGAATGATCAAATGTATTACCCAAAATGTTCTCAATGAAATACTCAACGACAGAATATTTCATTCCTAAAATACAAAAAAAGAAATGGGATTAGAAATCGATTAGACAGTGGAAAAATTTATATTATATTAAAATTTATAATTGGAAATGCATCAAGTACAAACATAACCTTCGCTATAACTCTAAATATTATCGCAGGACATAACTTTTTGTACCGTACACCTATGAGGTACAGGGTATATTAACTTTGTGCATATATTGTAACGCCCCTTAGGAGGCGTGTCCGGTATGGAAAAGTATATATATTCTTGATCAGCATCACTACCCAGTCCGTTTAGCCATGTCTGTATGTCTGTCTGTCTGTCTGTCTGTCTGTCTGTCTGTCTGTCTGTCTGTCTGTCTGTCTGTCCGTCTTGCTGTCTTGCTGTCCGAATACAGAATAACTTGAGAAATACTGATCAGAATGAGATAAAATTTCGTAATACTATATTTTAGCCAAAAGTAGGAACTGAGTTTGAAAATGAGCCAAATCAGTTAACGGAGACGTCCACCTCCCATACAAGTCACTTATATAACTCTTTCGGAACTAATAACTCGAAAAGTATTCAAGGTATAGTTATAAAATTTAAAAGGTATTGTTATAATTCACCTAAAAATATGTGGTCCAAAAATGGGCGTGATCCGCCCACTTTTTTTTATTCATTATTTCCCGGGTTTTCATAGTGGAAATTTGATCCGTATATTATTAAAATCAAATCTATGAAATATTAGCCTTTCAAAATTTTAAATATAGGCGTGGTCCGCCCAATTACATTTTTCAATTTTTTTTTTTAGTTTTTTATACTTTATATAATTTTTTTAATTTATGGGGATATAAGACGTAACTTTCTGATATATGAATAATATTCTGAGGGTTAAAATCCCCACCAAAGGTGTAGGGTATTCCATAGTCGGGCCCGACCGACTATAAAAATCCGCCCCATGTGACCGAACTTACCCATGTGACCAACTTTTCCAACTCGTTTTATATAATTTTTAAAAATTCTTGATGTAAACTTTAAATTTCAACATTTTTTAATTAGTGCCAATTATATGATTACTTAATGGTCGATGACTAAAGACCACAAACTAAAAACAACCCGTGCAACTAATGAGAAACGAACTAACTTTTTGTATAAAACATGTTTTATTTCTATTATTTCACTAAATATTTGATGCAAAACCCTTATTTTCAATGACTACGTGTCATATGTATGACTTACTTTGGAATCTCTTCTGTAGCTCGTTTCTGTATTGGTTTTCGATCGCAGTTGTCGACTACTATTGTCGATTTGACGTCATAATGACATCATTTTCATTTTTAATGTTTCTGTAAAATATTGAACGTTTGAATCGTTTCATTTTTACATGTTCCAATTTCACTTTAGTAGGAATTTACTCACATCACTGTTTCTACAAATAAATCGAATCGTTTTGAAACGATTGTATTTCACACTAGCTTTTGACTTGGTGAGAAGCCTCGCGACTTTAAAAAAGATTGTTATTTGGTTGGAAAATACATTATTTTTTGAATTTTCATAAACTAAAGCGCAGAGATATGGCTTAAAAAGCTGATGCAGTAAACACAGACGTGTGGGCAAGGGACAATTCACGTCCAATTATACTAGAAAAGAACACTGTGCTGTTTGGGAGACAGTTGCAAGTGAATTGAATGCCATGGGAGATGCAACTTACACTCGTTTCCATAAATGACGAGACTTTTACAATATGTAATTTGCAGCATCTTTGATGAGCTGAAATAACTTCATAAATTGCGAATCGGAAATAAGAAATGGGCCCCTTAACCGACGCCTCTTAAAACGCATCATATTGAATACGAATTCAATTGCGTATTGTTTTATACATAATTTTTGTAAAATTTGCTTTAAATATTTTGTAAATAACTGAAAAAACAGATGTCAATTGTTCAAATTTCACAAGTTTCTTTTCGTGTCAGTGCCAGTTTCAAATCAGACCGTTTTTAAACGATTACTTCGTACAGAAACAGTAATTATCGCACAATCGACAATAATGGAAAGAAACGACGTGACGTCACAGAAATCGACAATTTGTCGAATATTTTACAGAAATTTTTTTAGCAAATTCTTCAAAATCAACAAAATGTCTCACTTTATTTTAGCTTATCTTAATTTTTATATCCTCTCACAAATTTTATAAAGAATTTAAGTCCGATCTACATGAAAGTCAGTTCAATAAGTCAACGATTTTGACCTGAAAATACTTTTTTTGCATCACGACCCGTAAGTTTTGAATCTTTATTGTGTTGAAAAATACATATAAGAGGCAGATTATCATCAGTGAAAGGTTACATTGCGTCGTTTACCCGTTTTCCAAATATAATTTGGAAAACGGGTTTTAAATATAGCAATATTAATTTTCAAGTTACACTAATTTCACAAGTACATTTGTGATTCAATTCAAATACATTTTTCGCATATTACATGTCCACTCAACAAACGAGAAAAAAATTGCCATGGACATCCCATACATCAATTCTATATAATTCGCAGTTGCTGATTTTGACTGCATACTTAGTTTTTATACCCTACACTAAGAGTGAAAGGGTATATTCAGTTTGGTACGCCGTTTGTAACACCCAGAAGAAAGCATCTCCGGTATGGAAAAGTATATATATTCTTGATCAGCATGATCTCCTAAGTCGATTTAGCGATGTCCGTCTGTCCGTCCGTCTGTCCGTCTGTCTGTCCGTCTGTCTGTCTGTCCGTCTGTCTGTTGAAATCCCTACTACTTTTAAAATTGAAGAGCTAGATAAATGAAACTTATAACTTAGATTACTAATATACCTACGCTGTATGTGCGAAAAAATTGGCGAGATCGGTCCATTGTGACCTATGATCCGACCACTTATGTTCAAATACCTCATATAAAATGTACATATAAAGATCAATTTTTATGTATACGTGCTTATGTAAACTTTTTTTGGTCAAATATATATTGATATCATGCTCAAATACATGATAATAATGTTTTCCGGCGAAAAGACTTGTGGTTCACAAAAAAAAAATCGAAATTCGGTACACCTACCCATTTGTAAATATGGGTATCAAATGAATGGAAATTCTTCAGCGATTGAATGTTTGTAGTTATTTTCAGGATTCGTATACCCTGGTGACCTATATATCACTTTGAATGGTAACCACACATATGTGTAGGGTATTTATAGTCGGCTTAGACCGACTATAATTTTGATAATCCTAATTATCATAATTACACCTACTTTAAAATTTCCCATGTGATCTAACCTTCCCAACTGGTTTAATTATAAATAAGATAATGATTTATGGTTATGTAGTACATAGTTCAAGCTAACGATGGAAATTGCTAAATTTTTTTATCGGGTCTCATTTTTAAAATATGCCCTATCAACACAGTTTCCATTAAAAACTTTTTAAATTTAAAAAGCTTGTATATTTTACCTACAAATTACTGAAAAATAGTCGTTTTTACCTGAGTTTTTCTCATAAACGCTGCGTAATAGGAAAAAACTGAGTACCTTATACAATAAGAATAAGCATTCTTTAAATATGAAGTAATAATATTTACAGATTACGGGCATTATTATATTTTTTTGAAAATTGATTATATAAATGAGACCTAAAATTTAGTTCTCAGGGCATATTTTAAAAAGATGATCATTTAGAAAAAAGTTAGTAATTTTGATAATTACTTTGGACTATGCTCTAGATAACTATAAATCATTTTCATGTTAATTATTAAATCCTTAATGTAGCCACGGTAGCTCAGTGGTGGTTCAAGCCTGGGCTAGGGCTAACAACGTCTTTTCATAGAAAACATTGTTCTATACCGCGCTACCTCTCGGCAGTCAATGGTAAACCTACGAGGGCAAAACATTTCCTATGAAAAGCTCTCACTCGCCGCACAGTATTTTCGGAACCACTCAACCGATTTAAAAAATCTAAAAAGTGTTATACAGAGAAAATTTGAGAGAACTTAAGTTTTGTAATTAGAGTTTGTATCTTTAATTGTTATGGAGATAAAAATCAGTAAGTTGAAATTTTGTTCATGACAAATCTTTCCAAAAGTTATCCGATTTTTAAAATTCTTTTGTTTATGAAAAGCTTACATTGAGATCTAAAAAAAATGTGCTTACATTAGAAAATATCTTGATTAGTTTTAAAGACATAGACTGGAAAATGATTTTTTTTTAATTTTTGAAGACTACTTTACATATTTATACGTAGATTGTACATTTTAACATGAAATCAAAATATTTGTATGGGACTTTTATAAACAATTATAATAAACTGAAAACCATTTTTAAATATCTGAAGTGGTTTAGTAAATATAAAATTGTAAAATAGATTTTTTTTTTTTTTTTTTTTTTTGGAAAATTGGACTTTTACGCAAATCTCCGTAAGTATTTTTTAACCATTAAAGATACAAACTCTAATTTTAAAACTTAAGTTCTCTCAAGTTTTCTCTGTATAATATTGAATTTCACCCGATTTAAGAGCGCTTCCCACACTGTGCGCCGTTCGGGTTCTGCATAAAACTGTAGGTTCCACCACTTTGAGTACAAATATAACACACACAGCTGAACATGGTGAGAGAGCTCGGCTTAAGTTCTTCAGGATTGAAGTGCCAAACTGTTATTATTAAATGATTAAAAATTCTTATAAAATCTAAATTTTTCGAGTTTAGATTCAATTATCATAAAAACTTATTGGAATATTAGCATTCATTAGTATATTAATATTAGTCTAGACAATTAAAAGAAAAATTGCCTTTATATTTTTTTGTTAAACTATTTTTCCACAGAATTATATTTTTTATTCTACACTAAAAAAAAAAACGAAAGATGGATGAAAAGTATTTCTAGTTATTAAAACAAAACATCTTTTATACAAAAAGTAAAATAATCCCCAAAATTTATTATTTCTATAAACAATCTATGGAAATGTTTTATCTGTACATGCAAAAACGTTTAAATTCATTTCATTTGAACATGAAATACTATAATAATTAACATTTTTTTTTGTTGTTGTTATTGTTTTAATTTCAGTTACACACTTCAATCAATTGTGATCAACTTAAAGGGTACTGATGACGACTTGCACCGCCATGTACAAAGTAGCACCGAGTGCTACAAAATAGGACAGAGCTCTGGCGGGCTGTGGCACCACAACAACGGCATAGACCAAAGTGTGGACAATGCGAGCAATGGCAACGGCACGGAACAAATTCACAGCCAGGAAGGTGGCTGGGTCGATCAACACATAGAGGAAGCCAATGGCGAAGAAGGGCAGAATGTTTTCCAAGTCGTTGCGATGAGCTCTGTAAATGGTAAGAAAAAGAATTGAATTTTTGATTATTGTAAATATATTTTATATATATATTACCTGCGCACACGTTCAACATTGGGATCGTCAAATTTGACCTTCAATTTCTTGGACATAAGATCCTCGGGGTTGGCGAAGGTCTAAAAATAGAAAATTTGAAAAATTAATAATTTTCAATTAAACAAATTCAAATAATAACTTAAAAATTAGTTTTCGATCAAAATCACAAATACATATACTAAATTTTAAAATAATAAAGAGAAACATAATTATCTAACTAATCAATCTAAATTTTCGCTAAAAATTCAAATTTAATAAAACTCAAAGTTGAACAAAAACTCCATTTATGCAAAAAATTATAATTTTTACTTGAAATTAAAATTTCAATATTTCACTAATTCAATAAAATCCAAATTTTTAGCACAATTTTTTAAAAATTTCCATTAAAAATCCGAATTAACCTAATACCCTAGTAGAAATTTGCCCGATGCGCCATCGGGAAATGATCGGGTTTTCGTTGGGTAAGCCCTGTTAGAGAAACTATGATCATTGCCTTTGCATGCCCTTATCATGCTTACCATAGCAGGATTTACATTATCTAAACAGTCAATGTTCCCGATCATAGCTACATTATTTGTTCCTGATAATGAAATTAGCATCAGGCAATGATCGAGATTTATGAGAGAAACCCTATTATGCTCGGGCTCAGACAAGGCAATTGTCGGATAAATATTAAAATGGGGAATTGCCCAATCAATACATGATCATGGCCTGAGGTCAATACATGATCAGGACACTGCGTTACAAGAACATTATGGGCCTCGTCATATACCGATCATCTCAAATAATAACATGATCACTTCATGACCATGGCCCTACCAAAATTTCTACTAGGGATTACAAATTACTTTAATATTAAAATTTTCAACATGTACTTCTAATTTTCTTTAGAAATTTATATTATTATTAAAACTAGCCATTCAATTACATAAATTTAATTTTAAACTAATGCTAGAATCAGTTTTTGTTGACGACTGGAGCATCAAAAACAAAGATCAATTTTTGTGTTGATGCAAATTGAAATTGACACAATTTAGTCAATCGTGTGATTCGAGTTTAAGAATTCAAATAGAAGCTAAAAATTCAAATATGAATTTTATATTCACTAAATTTTCAATACATTCAAAAAAAGTTTAGCAAAAAAAATCTAATTTTAGTTTGATCCATACGCCATTTTTGTGCAAAGGTATTCAATTAGGTATTCAATTTATGGATATTATATATTATGTCTTTCTAATTCTGTTATTTGTTTTTCGATTTCTCGTATCAAATCTGAGTTATTCACCATTTTATCCAACAAATTAACTGAAAACCTGTCAAAATTTCGTTTATCTAGCTCATTTCGTGTTTTGGTGATTTCCAAAGACACACTTTTTTGCTCCACGTGAAAGAAAACATAAAATTTGAAACTTGTATTTCGAAACAAATGACTATTATAATTACTAATAATTTTAAACAAATTTCAATGTTTTAAAAGTCAAGTAACATAAAATCCAAATAGGGTGACGAAATTTGAATGTCAAATTAACGTTTCGTTTTTATTTTCGAAATACAGATTGTGAGTATTAATCAGTGATGCCAATCAGTGATGCGAATTCCCCAATTTGTGGGGAATTCGTAAATGTAAAAAAATGATCAAAATTAAAAAAGAAATCGAAAATCATATTTTATTACAATTGCACATTTGTTTATACAGGTCTTTAAATGGTTAAATTTAATTTTCGAAATAGTTTGCTCCTATTGAAAATATTTTTATCTGCATAAATTGCCTATTTTCAGTACTATTTTAAACCAAGTTTAATATTAATAATTTGTTTAATATGATCCATTTTTTTAGTAACATTATTGTCAATATTTCACATACATTTCAAATTTCATATTAACTGAGTACTAATTGTCTATCTATCTGATAAGTTTATAGAAATTCGGATTTGGAACTATAGACTTTTGAAATATTCATTTCAAAAGAAATAAAAAATACATACTAAATGAATAAAATATTGTTTAATATCTGTTCTATGGACTATTTTTAACACTATTTATACTCAGTGTATTTAAATTACATTTGTGCGGGGAATTTTATAGTCAATTGAGGTATTTTTCTAAGAATTTTGGTAAAAATGAAAATAGAAGTTGGCATTACTGGTATTAATAGCTTTTTACCTATCATCCTGCAATTAACGCTTTAAAGCATGTTTTTTTTTTGTTTTGAGATGAAAATTTATATTTTATATTTATAAAGCTCGCGATTCTGAATAACTTTTGATCTACGACTTTGCCGATAGGTGACACTTTACTGAATCTAGTCGTTTGGCGGATCTTTTTGGTGGAACCGCTACGGACCCGGACTTCAAAATTAAAAGAAGCCTCTGAACAGTACAATGACCACGAACATATTTTTAATCCTCCTATTTTAAAGAATTTATCACAAAAATATTTTTTTGACAGTACGAAATTTCACAAAATTGTCTTTTTTTCGTGGTTTGTTCCCCCTACTGATCATACAGATGTCAAATGATTTTATTTTGAAGCGGTGATCTGCGCAAATGATGGCGCTTGGATCAAAATACATTTTTAAAGTTGCAGCGGGATGCATTGAAAATCTTGTCATGCCAAACGGGCGAATCTTTTCGTTTTTTCGCCATAACTTTTTATTGATACGAGATAAAATAGTGGTATAAAGTAATTTATTGTTTGTTTTTAAAGCACCTATCGATCTGCATCATTAATTCAATTGCCATTTGTTATTGGCAGGAACAAATTTTAAACAAATTATTTTGTAATTAATGATGCAGATCGATAGGTGCTTTAAAAACAAACAATGAATGCCTTTACACAACTATTTTATCGTGTACCAATAAGAAGTAATGCCGAAAAAACGAATTGATTCGTCCTTTTGGCATGACAAGATTTTAAATTTTTCCAATTTAATCATTTTTTTCCTGTAACATTTTATTGGTACAAAATAAAATAGTGCTGTACATGTATAATCTGCATCGTTAATTAAAAATATTTTGCCTAATATTAAATTGCCATTTGTTATTTGCAGGAAAAAATGTTAAACAAATTATTTCTAATTAATGATGCAGATCGATAGGTGATTTAAAAACAAACAATAAATGCCTTTACACAACTATTTTATCGTGTACCAATAAAAAGTAATGCCGAAAAAACGAATCGATTCGCCCTTTTGGCATGACAAGATTTTCAATTTTTCCAAATTATTCGTTTTTTTGCTATAACATTTTATTGGTGCAAGATAAAATAGTGGTGTAAAGGTATTAATTGTTTGTTTTTAAAGCACCTATCAATTGGCATCATTATTTGAAAATATTTTGCCAATTACTTTTTAATTCACAACTGGCAAATTAATGTTTGAAATAATGATGCCAACAGATAGATGCTTTAAAAACAAACATTTTATGCTAATAAAAAGTTATAACATAAAAAACAAGAAATATTTTCGTTTTAGTCAGGATATAGTCTCACAAAATCCATATTTATAATTCAGTAAGTTGTCCAAATCCAAAGATATTTTAAATGCGTTATAATAATTGATGAATAAACCAAAATAACAGAAATAATTGAAAAAAACTAAATTTTTCTAATTTTTAAAGCACTTCAAACTTTAAAATTTGATTTCCCAAAATTTTTAAAAATGCACATTCGTCCCTTTGGCATGACATTGACGATATTATAAAAACAACGACCATAGAGTACACGTCATTGTTCGGTACACGTCATTGTTCGGTACACGTCATTGTTCCGAACGTTTCTGCTAGTCATCATGACACGGACAAAGTTAGAAAAACGATTAAAATAACTACTGTGAATTATGTGAAAAGCTAAATATAGTTTATAGATTATAGAGTACATAACAGGTAGACAGCCACATGTATACGATAGTTATATAGCAACAAAGTGCAATGCCATAAATAAAACAATATCACATATGGATTATAAAGGTGCTAAAAGCTCTATAGTTCAATATTTGTGCTGATAATTAATGCTGTGGTTAAAACAAAGTGCTCTCAAAGTTCACAAACTAATCTTTTCAAGTTTTCCTTTTTTTTTAATAATATTAGCAATGTGTTTAACCAACTTTCTCTATTAAACTATCATCGTATGTTGGTTTAGGACTTTGAACTGTGTGAATACACGTTTAATAAACTTTTTGTTTCTCTTTAATTTCAATGGGAAAAATAACTAATGTCACTCTACAACTTTTATTTTACCTTGGTCTTGAAACGTTGAATGGCGGTCAGTGGTCCCATGGCGATCATCTTGACAACCAAGACGGCGCTCCAGAAGACGTACGTCTTGAAGACGACATTGTCGAAAGTCAATAAGTCGAGAACGGACATTTTGCTTAGAATTTGTTTTTAAATGGACTACAAGGCAGACACGACGACAACCGTTGGGTGTGAACTAGTGAGCTAAACTAATCGAAGAGGTCTCAGTGACATAGCATAGTAACCAGGTCCAAGTGTGTTTGGGCTATTGAATAGTTTTTGTTGTTGTCTTATCTCACTTGGGTTTTCGACAAATATACAAAAAAAAAAGAAAAATTCATAAAAATTCACTCATTTTGTGCGCTCACACGACCGACGAAGACCCGCGTTGAAGATAAGAAAAACACATCGGTGTCTCTATTGCACAGCTGTACTTTATAGGTGTATTTTATCAACTATATTTTAAAACTTTTAATAATTTATTTAAAATTATTTGGCGTTTCTGATAATTAATTTAATAATTTATAAAAATTATTAGGATATTTTGTATGTGGAAAGATTGAATTATTGTTTAATATCATTGGGAATTATGAAAGATTTAGTATTGTCACACACTGTATGTGATAATATAACAATTACTGTAGTAAATTATATACAATTTATGTTTTTGTTTTGAAAAAATGTAGATCTACTACACTTTATTGTTTTTTAAATACATTTGTCTTTATATGACTTAATGTTACTACACCATGTATTGAAAATTCGTTTTCTACATATTGCAATTTTTAATGTTTAATATTTTGATTTTATTTTAATTATTTGAAATTCGTGCGGGCACACGACGAGACGAACGAATTACGAAAGGTCGTTGCTCGTGCAGATCTAAACGAATTTGTTGGCTACATATAGCAGAAACTGTTTTTTTTTTGCACACGACGGATGACTGCGAACGAGGTATAAAAATAAACTCATGCAATCCCAAGTATATCACTGAAACGAGTTAAAGAGAGAAGACTACCTAGTGATGCCAACTAATTGAGTTTCCCGCTGAATCTTTTGGTTTTAGTTCGATTGGGATCGAATTTGTTTACACTACAAACTGATAAAAAATATACATATGATTTATAACAAAATTTAATTTTGTTCTGCAAATTGTTCATACTATTTTTAAAACAAGAATTAAAACAAAGCCATTTACATCGGTTTAAATATCGGTTTATTTCTAATATATGTCAATGGTTTTAAAAATGAAACGGTTTAAACGAATATCGGTTTCCTTTTCAATTGATTTAAAAAAGATTCTCTTCGGTAAAAGTATCCCGTTGATTTTAGTTTTATATCGACGCATCTTATGAAAATTCACACGTTTACTTACAAAAACCAGCACATTACAAAAAAAAATTCTTCATTAAAACAAGCAAACGTTTATTTTATTCACGAATAGAATCTCATTCTCATGTTCTCCATTACTTTATCTTTCCAAAGCATATAAACACACCTACGAACAAAAGCACACAAGTGAATTTGTTGATGTTTCATTGATGACTTGTTATTCCAGGTGAATTATTGGAATATTTAAAACAAAAAACTGTTGCAATGAGCAGTAGATTCACGTCCAGGTGCATTATTGTCACATTTTGGATTATACTGTTATGCTTCGTTTAATGGCTTAAACGTTGATATGTTTCTTTTTTTAGGTATAATAAAAATATGATTGTTTTCGTGGGGAAATTGAATTTATGCTTTTTTTGTAGTTACGAAAATAGTGCTATTTTTCGTAAGCAGATTGAAACATGTGTTTTTTCGTAAGAGACGTCGACATGTAATAATGTGGTCGGTATGAAAGTTAGATCGTCCATTTTCAATTCCATTAAATTTAATTAGCGTACTCATAGTTCGTCGTATTTTAGTATGATATTCGTACAATGTAGTATATATACGATACAATAACACAGAAACGTCAATTTGTTGTTGCATCCCTTATAAAAGTGAAATACCACAAGGGTTTTGTATTTAAGAGTACCCCTGAGGCATGTTTTTGGTATCGTATTTTGTAAAGGAAGAAAAATTGTAAAATTGAATATCGAAAGTGCACATAAAATGCTAATTTATTTGTCTTTCTTTTCAAATCAAGGAATATTTATATTTTGAAAAAAAAAAAATCAAAAATTTATAAGAATCAGCTGCATTTATTTGACGAAATATTTGAACAAGCAGATAAGTGGTCTCTCTCTTCTTCAGTTCCTTGGATCCCTAGCGGGACATAGGGCATCAACTACATCTACACGTCATCGTGTACAGTTTTTGGCAATTGCCTTTAATTCGCTCCAACTTTTTCCGAGTTTCTTAGTCTCACTATCGACTGATCTTCTCTATGTTTCTCTTGGTCGCCCGCGATTTCTCACACCACCTCCCATCGGGTTCCACTCCATGACTTTTCGGAGTGTATGGCCAATTCATCTCTATTTTTCATTCCTTATATGATCGTCAATTTGATCCAAGAGTGCTCTGCGAAGCAATTCTCTATTTTCTATGATGTTGGGCCAATATATACGAAATATGTTTCGCAGGCAACGATTGACGAACACTTGGAGTCGCGTGGTAATGGTTTTGGTAACCTTCCAAGTGCAGCACCAATATAGAAGGACAGATAGTACGTTTGATTTAAACAAAAGTGGTGCTCACAGTTTATTGCCGTACTGTGTCGTATTCATACAATGTCGTACCAATACCATGAAACTGTGAATACACTAATGCCCGTAACTTCAACGAATAGATATCTAATTGTGTTTGTACCGAACAGATATCTCTTACCTACCCGGTGTTTTTACTCCTTACCTATGCGTTGAAGTTACGAAATTTTTGCTTACACGATAGATAACTAAGCACCTGTAGATATCTATTCGTTGAAGTTACGGGCATAAATCTTATATTTCAGTTTCATTACTCGCACTTTTCGGATGGACACACGGCCATAAATTATATATGATATATATATAATATGTTAACAGACAAAAATATCAACAATTTAAAAGTTTTTAATAATTATTTTTAACCCTATTTTTCTATACACAAAATATTTCCTTAATTGACTGTCCGAACATCTGTGCGCATCGCAGTAAAATCAACAAGTAAAAATAAACTAGGCGATTAGATTGAGCTTTAAAATAACGAAACTACATATTTATCAAAATGCCGGCCGGCTGTCAGAGTTGCGTAAATGGAGAGACTAGGAAAAAGAGAGAATATTTTACTAAATTGCTCTGCGTGATAATAATATGTGACTGTGTTAGGAGGTAATTAATAAATACATTTTTATGAAAATGTTTGTGTATAATCAAAGTAATTTGCAAATTATTGCAATTGACATTCTTATTGGAATGCAGTTTAATGCAACGCAATTACAATCTTTAATTCGATAATATAAATATAATGTATATAATATTTTAATACACACTGAGAAAAAATATGGAAATTAAATACAAAAGTAATATAATTAAATATAAAAGTAATAAAATTAAACAAAAAAGTAATAAAATTATATAAAAAAAGTAATGAAATGTAATAAAACATTAAAAAATTACAAGAAATATTAATATATTTTAATTAAAAATGTAAGTAAACTGAATACAAAAGAATTACAATTAAAAAATTGAATAATAAAATATTTAAAAAATTAAATGAAAAAGTAATAAAACAAAAAGAAGATAATTATATACTACTGTAATAAAATTATATAATAAAGTAATAAAATTATATTATACAGTAATAAAATTATATTATGCAGTAATAAACTTAAATTATACAGTATTAAAATTATATTATTAAGTAGTAAAAGTAAATAAAATAGTAATATGTAAAATATGAAAGTAATATAATTAAATATTAAAGTAATTACGTTAAATTGTTCAGGAAAAAAGTAATAAAATTACATAAACAGGCATAAAATTAAATGATAAATTAATAAAATTAATTATAAACGTAATTAATTGAAATAATAATAGAAAAAAAACTAAAAATAATACAAATAAATAAAAAGTAGTAAAATTAAGTAATAAAGTAATAAATGTTAATATAAATGCAAATAAAGAAATTTATAAAAAAGAAATACAATTTTATAAATTAAATAAAATTAAATAGTAATAAATCTTATTAAAAAAATAATAAAATTAATAAATGTTATTCAATTTAAAATTAAGTAATAATGTAAATTGTAATAAAAAAGCTATAAAATCAAACAAGAAATTAATAACATTAAATATAAAAAAACTGTTAAAAAGTAATAAAATGAAAAAATAAGTATTAAAATTAAATAAAATAATTTTTTCTTAGTGTAAAATTTAAATTTAATACGCACCTGAGTTCTAAAACGTTGCAACCCGGTTAAAATTCCCATTAGAAATATTTTCATCACCAGCACTGCAGACCAAAACATATAGGCACGCAAAACCACGTTGTCCAGGGTTAACAATTCGGATATATTTTTTGCCATTTTCTTTAATTTTATTTATATTTTCAATTCTATTATTAAATTGTTGCAATTTTCACAACTTATCTGTTTGGTTGACGTGCGCTCACTGTACACGATAATCGATTCGTTATTGTTAGCTTGGTCTGTCTGTAGTTAATCCGTTGCATTAGGTTCAGAGTTTATGTTGCACAAAATAAAAAGCAGTTTAGTTGGATGGAAAATTACCTGCCATGCAGTTGCAATTATAAGCTTTTTAAAAAAGCGCTTTAATGTTTATAATTTCAAAGCTTTTTCTAATTAACCATTTGCGTTTCTTGGGCAAGAAAAGATTTTGCTCGCTCTTTAGAGCGAAGTCGAAATTGCCAGAAAAAGCTTTTCGTCTGAAAAGCAGGGTTGTTTGTTGATTGCACGTTGGTGAACATAAAAATACACTGAAAATAAAAAATGTAATAAAATTAGAACAAAAATTAAATTACACGAATCTACAATAAGAGAAAATATTTTTTTTTGTGACCATTGGACTGACAATGGATTTTCATGATTTCAAAAAGTTCAACACCTAAAAATGCTCTTTTGGATGAGAAAGTGGATGTGGAAAAATTTCAGAGTAATCCGAATATGGGAAATAACCTCAATTTGACAATTTTAAAATTGAATTGAAATGGTGTATCCCGAGATCATAAACTTAAGTTCTTCACTGGACTGTTGCGCCAAAATATTATTGTTCTAAAGAGTTCTTATTAACGCACTTCATTGAATTGCACTTTATTTTAACATCAAGATGACACAATAAAAAAATGTATTTGCGGAATCGACTTTTTTAATTTTCGAATATTATACAAACAAAACATCCGGAACTCAATTTTACATCTCACTCACATCGAATACAAGTTGTAATTTATTGTTTTTGATAATAAGCAAAATTTATATATGTATAATAATTGTTTTGAATTTTAATTATTTGACAGTTTATACTGAACAAATGTTTTCACCACACCACAGTAATAAGTTTTCGTTTTGTTACGTTTAGATACAGTGACAATTATTTATAACAAAAGCATGACACGGTGAATGGCAACATTTCAATGTTTTTAGATTTTGTCACGAAATTGTCAGAATATTAAGGTAAATCTATCAATAAGGGCCGGTTTTACAGTGGTAGTTTAACTCGATTTGTGGGTTAAACGTATTTTAATCTCAGTATTCAGTTTTACAGTGACTTTAAATCGTCGTTTAAAATAAGTTTAAACGTCTTGTGTTGGTCGTTTAAACTTCGTTTAAAATTTTAATAGTTTTGACTAATAATTTCCACAAAAATGAGAGTTGCAATCTGAACGGTCCACGCTCTCTGTTTCTTGTCGTCGCATTGTCTGTCTGCTTGTCTGCGTTCTACGTGTCTCCTCACATGTACTGGAGATAATCAATTTCATGTTTATATATCTTATTTCATTACTTTTATTATTATAAAATCTATTTTCAATTTCTTGATTTACAAGTTTTTTTGCATACAATTATCAGCTGTTCCCAATGAGAGATATAATCGATAATATGTTGACATTTGCCAGTGATGCAATATTAAGCCGGCATCAACACAGTTTATTTTAAACTTTCACTGTAAAACAGCTTTCAAAGTTAAGCTCGTTTAAATTTATGAAACGTTTAATTAAACTAAAGTTAAACTATGTTTAAACTAGTACTGTAAAACCGGGCCTAAGTAGACACAGCCATGAACCAGTTTGGTCATCCGTTTGTAACTGGTATTGATAATGGGCAATACTCGGTCGATTGTGACCTGACTCTAACACCTAGAATGAATTTTTATTTATACAGACCGAATTAAACCTTTTATGTAAAAATACCTTTAATTTACTATTAAATATATAAAAAAAATGTTTTTTTTTCGCGAAACGACCTGTGGTGTCTTAAAAAAATACGAAATTCGGTACACCTACCCACACCCAGAAAAAAATCATGGTATATTGATAGTATTTCAATAGAAAAACAATAATTTATACCATTGAAATTGGTCAATAGGATGCGTCCCATTAGTTCAGTAATATTGAAACTGTTCATACAATGGGTGGTTGTACCATAAATTTTTTAATGTGATATTTTAATTACAATAAGAAAAACCTATACAAATTTAATGATACGTATTATTAATTTTATGGTATAGTCGTATTACATTTTCCTAAAATTTATTAAAACAAAAATGTATTTTAGTTAATTTATTGTATATATTATTTTATTTAAATGTCGAAATTGATATTCACTTTTACAACACACACATAAAAAGACACTTCTTGCTGCAAAAGGTTATAACACATTTAATGTTTGCTTTGGTTTCCTTTAATTGTAGTACTTGAGTCTGCAGTTATTGTTGAGTCCGTTGCCATAATAGAAGTTCGATGTATTATTTATTTTCTGTAATAAATAAAAATATAAATATAACTAAATATATAAATATAATTTATTTACATTAAATACATTAAGTCCTTACCAATTTCGAGTTTAATAATGTGGATTGTTACAAAAAATACATGCGACCATTTTGAGTAATCACGCAGAATGACGTACAAAACGAACATGTTTGCATTCGTTTTTATGTTTTTTTACACCACGTTTATTATTATAGGAGGAAACCATTAAAACAACAGTATTTATTCTATTTACAATACAAATATTGAAATATTTAAATTTATGGTACTGAATTTTTCAAATACTACTGAATTAAATAGAAAACTTTTGATTTAAAAAGAAAAAACTATTAATACATGAACCATAAGATCAATGGTCGTACCATAAAGTACTTAATGGTACATTTTCTTCTGAGTGCATTTGTACACATGGGTATTTCCATAAAAAAATGTCAACCACGACCGAAAAATTCAAAATGCTCAAATCTTTGGATTTGGAATCTTAAATAGATGAGTCTGAAAAGAAAATTCTATTCCGTTAACGGTAACGCAGAAAAAAAAAAATTCTCATAATGTTACGTGACTATGTAAATTTACCAATTAAACTAACACAATTTTCTAAAGTGTTGTTTCTAAACAAAAATAATTTGAGACATTCCCTTGTAGGAAAAAACGTTCGGCTCAATGTTGACCCAGACTTGCGCCAATAGTACTCAACTCTGGGCCATGTACGAAAGCAAGAGTTGGCCCATGTCTGGTCAAACCCTGGAATGATAACTGGGGCGCAATACTGGGATCAAGGTTTGGCCCAATACCAGAAAACAAAATTGAACCATTCATTCATTACACTTTTCTTTTCTTCCATTATACTATTTTATTTTATTCGTCTGTATTAGTATTATTTCATGTTATATGCAAACAAAAACAACATTTGAATCAGATAAATTTCGGACTTGTACGCAGAAAATCCGGGTTCGAGTCCCAATCGAAATTTTTTTTTTATTGTTTTTTAAATAAAAATATATATTTTTTTAATTGAAGTATGATTTGGTCGTTGGTCTAAAAGTCCATTCACTAAGACATATTAAATGAGTCTTTGGTGACTTATGGAAAAATATCAGTTATCCAAGACTTGGTAAACCAATCATGGTTGAGACTTGGGTAAAGACTAATCAGCCATGCCTTAATCGGCCAAGGTTGGCTATGTCTTACGCCCTTTGTTAAGCCTGGCGTTTCCTACATGGGTTTTCGAACATGAAACTGACACAAAATGACACGGTGAAAACCAACCATTAGAATTTGATTAATGCCTCTATATAAAAAAAAATGTATTGCCAAATATCATTATTTAGACCCAAAGACAAAATAAAACAAGAAATTTTAACAATATTTATTAAAAAAAATGTTTATTTTTATTTGACCAATTAATCAATTACAGCAAATAAGCTAAACACTCATAATTCGAAATGATGAACTGAGCTCCAAGAAATTATTCCATTAGTCTAAAGTGTTCTAATGATAACAATGCCTACATTAACTCTGACCTACTGCCATAAATGCTCTGAAGAATCTGCAACAAGTAGAACTGTCGGCTAATTGTGCGTATTGCATACCATCCGACCCTAATATATGGAGGTCTATTTGTTGTTGTGTAAACACAAATAAAAAAAAATAATTTGAATAATTACCGCAAATTCATAAACACCGTCATGATAGAGAAGAGGGAATGAAAATTATATATAACGCATAATCATATCGCATGAAAAGTTCTAATACAAAAATTATAATCTATGTATTTATAATAGCACATTATCTATGGGACTGAGGGATAACATAATATGATTTGCCTATACTTTTATAAGAATTTGCAATCCTTTTTCAGACTAAACCGATATCCGTTCAAAATCGTTTCATTTTAAAACTAATCAGAATACCAAAACCGTTATACACACAGTAAAATCATCTTTTGGCATGAGGTTGGAAGAATGAAAAAGTTAGTTGTACTAACTAAATCGAGCCTATACACATGAAATATTAGAGTATACACACTCCTAATGGTTCTAAATCTGTACTAAATTGTTCTAAAACAGTACGAAATTGGTTGCAGTACAAATTACAACTCTTTTTATTTTGACAATAACAACTAACTAAGCGGTTGAGAGAACCGAATATGTTGGTTGTGCCAAGAGTTGGTTGGCGCAACAAATCTGTATTCTGCGTGTACTTTTCGATGTTTAGAATTCATATTTTAAAATAATGGGTTTTTAGTTCCTTTGTGAAAATTGATTAAGGTTAGCCTTAACCCTGATCAGAATATGAATAAGATATCCCTACCAACATGAAATGATGTCGATCAGAGTCGACTAGGGTAATTCTAATTTCAAATCGACGTAATGCAAACTGAACCATACTTTACAAAAAAATCTTTAATGAAAAAAATCTGATTGGAAATCGTACACACAGAAAAATCCTCTTTTGGCATGAGGTTGGAATAATGAAAAAGTAGTTGTATCAACTAACTTCATTCGGTTAAATCGAATGGTTTACAAATTTGCTGGCGGAACTGCCTATACACTTGAAATATTAGTCTATACACACTCCTAATGGTTCTAAATCTGTACTAAATTGATCTAAAACAGTTCGAAATTGATTGCATTACAAACTACAACTATTTTCATTTCGACAATAACAACCGACTTAACAGTAGAGAGAACTGAATAAGTTGGTTGGGCAAAAAGGTGGTTGGCGCAACTAATCTCTATTGATTTTTATTTTAATTTATCACAAAACTATTTTTTTTTTGTTTAAAAGATCTCGAATTTGATAAAATCACTTTCAGAAGATTTTAAATATACATCCAATGTATAAGGTTAGGATAAAGGTCAGGATCAGGTAGATCAGGAAGCTCGATCAGGCAATCTGATCAGGATAACTTCACGTTTGAAATCAGGCACTGATGTGGAAATCCGGTCGGTCATTGCCTTATTTGAAATCATTCAAGCCTTATCGGACAAATGATCCTGACCAAAATTTCCACTCGGTCATTGAGAAATATTCCATTTGTTGTTATTTCATTGGTTGTTATTCAATTTGATATTATTACTTCGAAAAATGTTTCATTGAGAGTTATTTCAAGGGTGCGAGGTATATTTCATTGGCTGTTATTTCATGGTGCAAAATTCAATAGGGTGTTTTTCATTGGGTTTTTGTAATTTAATTGTTGATTATTTCCATCGGGTCTATTTTGTGGTGCCCGCTAATATCATTAGTTCCCATTACAACGTAACCCTTTTAAAATTTTTCATAATTTTCAACAGTATTTCGCTTAATTAACCAACACAACAACCACACAAACTACGACATAATTAAATTTTACTGTGCGTAGCAGAAAAATGAAAAATTCATTCATTTAATTGCAATCCATTCACCCACCGTAATACAACCTATATGCTACATGTAGCATCATAATGGAGGGCCGAGATTCTGGGTCGTTCAAGTGGTCATCATCACAATGTTTCGTCAATCGGTGGGAGTAGCATCTGTTGCTTTAGCGGTTTTTTTGTATTTATTTGAATTTTAAGATTTGTTCTATCTTTCGGTTTATATTTTTTTTTGGTTCTTGTTTCTCAGACCGAACGGTATGTGGTCGGTGCACTTCAAGTTTAAAAACGTATTTCCTTCCTAAAGTGTAATTAATTAATAGTTGAGATTTGTGTTCGTTTCTGTGGTCGATGCATCGTATATGTTCTTGGATCAGTGCTCAATCTGCTGCATTGCGAAAACATAAGAAAATTTCTATTCGAACATAATTTTTCGAATCACGTTTAGTTCGTTGTTGGAATTGGCTTTGGGCGCGCGTTTTCATCGTTCGCAAGGATAACTACAAGTGGTGGCGTTTATTGAAAAAAAAAACAAAATACAATTTTACAAATATAAAAATAATAAAATACATAAATTATAAATAAAATACATAAATTGTAAATAAAATACATAAATTATAATTAAAAAAATAAAAAAAGTCAAAATTAAATTTAAAAAAACTGAATGTTTCCAAACATGTCTCACGGCGAGCGAAAAGGACGTCTTAATGTTGTTAAATTTTTGGAATTGGTAATAAGGATTTTATTTTTCATTGTGAATCATTTTTTACTTTATATTTTAAAAATTCGAAAAAGTAAAAAAAAAATGAACACAAATGGTTGAATAAATTTAATGGGTTAATTGGAATAGTCATGATTTTTTTTTTAATTTATTAAAAAAACCTTAAAAATTTTTCAGTCCCAAAAAAATACCGACCACAAAATACAAAAAATCTGTCACTGGAAGGGGGTGAATTTATTTTTTTTTATCTTTTGAACAGTTCGAACAAAATATATAGGTATTAGTTCATGATTGTTCCGAGCCCTTATACACATTGTTTGAATTTCAATGAAATTTGGGCAACTGATAAAGGGTATCGATATATGCATTGGCCAAGATACAGTGCTTCAAAGTTACAAAAAAATGGGCCAAAAATCACTTTTGCATGGTTGTTTATATTTAAATATCTCTTAAACACCGTTGATGGCTCGTTTTAAAGCTAATAGAACAAGCTTTTAGAACAATTAGGTTGTAACTTTTAATCATGAACACGTGGTCAGTATCCTTCTATTTCAAAATTGATGTCCTTTTATAATTCTTAAAAAAATCACATATTTTGCTTGATTTAATATAAATGTTCATGCCAAAATTTCAAGATGGGATCATATTTTAAAAAATAATTTTTAAAATTTTTATTTTTTTTTGTATTGAAAAAAAAAATATATATAATTTTTTCAACAGAAAAATTTGTAATACGTTTTTAATGTATTTGTAACTCTGATTTCTAAAATGTCGTTATTTTCATCAAATTATTTCTAGTTTTTGAGATATATACCAAATACCCTAAACATATGTGATAATGTGTGCGATGACCACTTAAAGTGGTGGATAGGTCACCAGGGTTTACAAATCCAAAAAAAAACTACAAACTTGAAATCGCTGAAGAATTTCCCTTCATTTGATACCCATATTTACAAATGGGCAGGTATACCAAATTTCGATTTTTTTTTTCGAGAACCACAAGTCGAAAAATTATTTTCATATATATTAGCATAAAGTCATTATATATTGAACCAAAAAGGTTCGCTTAACCTCGTATAAAGTAAAATTCATTTGTAGATGTAAATTTTATAAGGTATTTGAACATAAGTGGTCGGTACCCTGCAATGTAAAGGACTAGTTCAATACTAGTATTGGACTAGTTCTCTGTAGACACTCAACTAGCCCGAATTCTACCGCATTTTCATTCAATGAACTGTAATATTTTCAATGCTCATGTCCTACGATGTGTCAATTGTCCCCTCTTGCATTACATTTAACTAGTTTTTTTAACTAGTTTCTTTTAATCAGTCTATACACTAATTTTTTTATAGTCAGTCCATAAACTAGTTACTTTAATCTTACTTTAAACTGGTAAGTTGGAACAGTAGTGCTGTAAGCTATTCGACGACAATTGACATAGTTAAGCTTATCAAGATCTAACGGTTTCGCTGTCTAGGTCATGTTGCTCCAGTCAAAAACAGTCTTGAAATGAGACTTGATGGTGGACATCATAGGAGAGAGCAGTTTTTATCAGCAGCCAAAGCATGGTTAAGGTCTTTTAAAATAGGTTATTCTTTAAATTGTATAAGTCCGTGGCGGAAAGAAATAAAACAAATCGAACAATGGAACCCACCACAAAATTAACGAGTTGGGAAAGTTAGGTCACATGGGTAAGTTCGGTCACATGGGGCGGATTTTTATAGTCGGTCGGGCCCGACTATGGAATACCCTACACCTTTGGTGGGGATTTTAACCCTCAGAATATTATTCATATATCAGAAATTTACGTCTTATATCCCCATAAATTAAAAAAATTATATAAAGTATAAAAAACTAAAAAAAAAAAATTGAAAAATGTAATTGGGCGGACCACGCCTATATTTAAAATTTTGAAAGGCTAATATTTCATAGATTTGATTTTAATAATTTACGGATCAAATTTCCACTACGAAAACCCGGGAAATAATGAAAAAAAAAGTGGGCGGATTACGCCCATTTTTTGGACCACATATTTTTAGGTGAATTATAACAATACCTTTTAAATTTTATAACTATACCTTGAATACTTTTCGAGTTATTAGTTCCGAAAGAGTTATATAAAAGTGGCTTGTATGGGAGGTGGGCGTGTCCGTTGACTGATTTGGCTCATTTTCAAACTCAGTTCCTACTTTTGGCTAAAATATAGTATTACGAAATTTTATCGCATTCTGATCAGTATTTCTCAAGTTATTCTGTATTCGGACAGCAAGACGGACAGACAGAAAGACGGACATACAGACAGACAGACAGACGGACATGGCTAAACGGACTAGGGTAGTGATGCTGATCAAGAATATATATACTTTTCCATACCGGAAACGCCTCCTAAGGGGCGTTACAATATATGCACAAAGTTAATATACCCTGTACCTCATAGGTGTAGGGTATAAAAAGGAAGATTTTTTCTACAAAATAAATAAATGAAATATAATTTGTATTTCAAAATATATTTTGTTTTTGACACGTTCCACTACGAAACAATTTTTTTAACTGATTTTCGCTGCATCCATTTTATCTAGTTACCGATCTAGAAACATGGTTACTAATTTGAATACTACATATTTATGCTACTAGTTTAGATTTCACTGCAGGGTAGTTTACAATGAACCGATCATGCCAATTTTCTTGTTGAGACAGCGTAGATATATAGTAATCTAAGTTAGAAGATTCATTGATCTAGCTCTTCTTATTTGTCTAAAATCGTGATTTCGACAGACAGACGGACATCGCTAAATTGACTCAGGAGGTCATGCTGATCAAGAAAGAATATATATATATATATGTACTTTTCCATACCGGAGATTTTTTTTTCTGGATATTTCAAACTGTGCGAAACTGAATATACCCTTTCACTCTTAGTATAGGGTAAAAAATATCTATTATTTGTCATCAAAAACAATATGGCAATTTCTATTTTTGCATCAAACCCCTCGTAATATTTGTAAAATTGTAACTCCATCGAAATATTTATAATTTTGTCAAACATTATCATTTGAGTGCTTTTGAATCTATTCATTATACTAATTAAAACACTTAAAATATCGAGTAAGAAAATGCAACAAAAAGTTTACCGAAACGTGACTGTTAATAATTTCAAATTCAAAGTTTTAAAGTTTATTTAATACCTACTTGAGGCTTTTGACATCAATAATTTCGTAGGAAAAATTGAGTTAAAACCAGATACGTTTTTTAAAATTTGTATTTTTAACACATTCCGGACTTACCATTTTCCCAGTAAAGTCATTGGTTAATTAACGTTTTATATAAAAGAAGAATATCGTATCAAAAAGCTCTTAGTCCAATATATTTTTTTTACATAGATTTTAGTTTTTAAAGTTGTATTTTTATTTATCCAATAAATTAATATATCAATAATCATTTTATAATATAAAGCAATATCCCTAGTGGAAATTTCCCTCATAAGGCAGGCATGATCATGGCTAGATCATGTAACTAGTAGGGTTATGATAAGGTAATAATATAATACTCAGAATTTGTGGCCATGGTCTGGAGCCCCTACCACAAATTCTAGAGGGATAAGGCTCGAAACCCCTTTTTTTTTGTTTTGTAAATTTTCGTATTCTTACAGGGTTTTGCTATAGCCTGCCTGGTACTGCATTTCTACAGCTTCAATGATCGCGACATAATGACCTCCTTTCTGGCTACTGGAACTTTTACCGGCTACATCATAGTGGTGATTGGAGTATTTGCAGGTTATACACATTTTCCAACTTCCGATAGAAATCGTATTCAAATTTTAATACACTCGAAATTGTTTAATTGCTGTTGCAGTATCTGAATTTTATAATATAAAATTTATAAGTTAAATCGATTTAAATCGGTATACAACACAATTTTATATTAAACATTTGCTATATTGACAAATAACGAAAATATAGAAGACAATAAGGGTATTCATAATACTTCGTCTCACCTGCGTATTTCATAAAAATTGTGCAGTAGATACGAAGTGAATAGAATACCCTTATTGTTTACGATAATATATTTACGTGATATTCACATAAAAACAGACAAATAAAATTATAAGTTACTCGTAAAATATTCACATACAAATTTTGCATAAATGTCTACTATTTACGAGTTTGTGCGGTTGATCCATGAATCCACTTAATGTATTTCTGTAAAATTCAAAATTCTGTGTAACAAAATCAATTGTCTTATCAAATATTTGAATTTCGATCGTCGGTGAATATTAAAACATATCGGATAAATAATATTAAATTTTTTAAATTAATATTTTCTATAATTTTTTTCAGGTGTACTCATGCGTGCACCCATACACAAGCGCATCGATATTTTCTTCAGTGTACTCGGCTGCGCGCTCTTCGTCGCATCGGGCGTCTTTATAATCGAGGCCTGGGAGTTTTCATTCCGCACACGAACACGCGATCTGGCACTCATCAAGGCCGCCATGTCGATCGTGAATGGTGTGCTCTTCGGTTTTGATGCTGTCTTCACATTTAGAGATAAGTAAAGCATTTAATTTTGCATTAAAAAAATATATAATTTTTTGCGCTGATTATTAAAATATTAAAAAATACCATTTAGTTTTAAGTATTTTTTTTTGTACCAAAGAGTTCGCAAGTTGCAATTTTTATAAATATAAAATTTAATTTTAGTCTAATATTGAAGCATTTTATTAACATTGTGTTACAATGTGTTCTAATTACTCATAAGTAATTCGATTGTTACTGCTTCGCATGCATTAAAGACTCGTAAATCATTTTTACGTCTTCGCATTTTTACATTTTCTCAACCCTCAAGCTGGGTGCAGAGTGATGGCGTCAGTGCTGATGCCATTATTGGCTGCGACAATAAATGACTTCATCATAAATTGCTACGCAATAAAATGTTGCCAAACATGATTTAAAAAAAAAAAAAAAAAAAAAATCGTCACATCTAACAACTCTGCAACAATGTTGCTATGCTCTGGTTAAGGGGTGACAGCTTAAAAATTTTTCAATTTTATTCTACACAATATAGAGATTTGTTGCGCCAACAAACTCTTTGTCCAAACCACTTTATTCGGTTCGCTCAACTGCTTAGTCGGTTCTTATAATAATTTTGTGCTAAAATTTCATCAGTTTGTTTACCGTGGGCGCACTATGGGGCAGAAACCGCATTGACGTCTCATAAATACTTAGGTGAAAGTCATCGGAAATGAATGAAATCAACGGTTTTAGAAAGATAAATTATTGAACATTCATAATCAAAAACATTTTCTGCCGTATTTTAAATATATGAAACACATACTCAAACATGAAAAATATATACATATATTTTTTATTATGTTTTTTTGAGGCATGTTTTGAAGTGCCTATTTTCGAAATGTTTCGAAGCAAAAGTATATGATGTGATACCATTTTGGAAAGGTATGATATTCATCTTTCAAACAGTGTTTTTAAAATTGTTGTCATATGCTTATGTGTACTGTTAAAAATTAAAGAGTAGTTGCATATTTTAAATTCTAAAACTTCTACTTTGGTTAAAGTTTTAACTATCGCGCAGTTCCACGCCAAAAGAAATTTTATTCAATTTTTATATACAATTTAATGGTTATACATAAAAACTGAGGGAGAATATGCACATATTTGCGAAAAATATGTTAGAGCCCAAAATGTAAAACGGGTTCAAAAACAACCATTTAATTTTTGGCAAAAATAAATATTTCAAATTTAAAAGGGTTAATAGATTATAGTTAATGATAATACTTAAGTCTTGACAAAATTTTCTATGCATATTATATAAGTATTGGTCGAGCCATTCAAAAATTAAAAAAAAAAAAAAACTTAACCTCGAAAATACGCGATAATACTCTTCATTCTAATATTTATATTATATAAATTTATGAAATATTACTACTGGAATTAGTACAAATAATTTGATATCAAAATCATCAAAATCGGTTAATCCATTCATGTTTTATTACGTTTTCCCTCAATGGACGTGCATGACGTTTCGTGAATGACGCATGCTATTTCGCCTCATTCGCACTTATGTGTTTTTAATGCGCTGATCTTCTATCTCTTTCTCGCACATTGCCTCAGTGCACTGAATGATCTTCCATCTCTTTCTAACACATTGCTCAGTGCGCTGAATTGTCTTCAGTCTCATTTACACTTGCACAGTGGAGCAAATTACTTCTTTTCGTAACAATATGAATTCCAGTATTATACACTGAACTTTGATATGTGAAAAGTTTCACTTCCCCTTGTCAGAATACGTCCATTTTTGGAACATCGTAAAATGCTATCAATATCTAACTAAAACTAAAAATTAAATAATTTTTCTCATAAAATACAAAAGTTACAGATAAATATGTGGAAAAAATGTACATTTTTTCAATAAATTTGAACTTTAATATATGAAATGCCACTCCCTGAATTCCAATTCCGCCCATTTAGTGTAAGGTACATCCATAAATTAATTTAATCCAAAATTTTTTGAGTTTATATCTTAAAAGAAAAAAGTTACAGATAAGTAAGTTTTAAAAACACCATTTTCAATTTTCATATACAAAAAGTGGTGCCACTCCCTTTTTTTATAAGTTCTCAATTTTTCACAGCAAGATATGTATGTATAACTAATAACGATATGAATCTAAAATTTCATTCATTTACCTTTGTTAACAACGCCAGGATTATACATTAAACTTTTACATATGAAACTGCCACTCCTCTTTTTACAATTCCGCCCATTTTAAAACGTTTTTATTAGAAATATATTTTTTATTTCATATTTTTATAAAGAGCTAAATAAGTTCATAGTTTTGTTTATTTGTCTCTTCACCTACAAAAGTTATAGGCTAATAAGTGCGAATATTATTTGTATAACACACATATATAATAGTGCCACGCCCTTTTCCGATTCCACCTTTTTTTATACTATCGCAAGGTACAAACATAGAGTAAATAAATCCAAAGTCTCATCTATTTATCTTTTACAATACATAAGTTACAGGCATATATATAATATCATTGAATTCATTAGTGAAAAGTGCCACTCCCTTTATTCCAAATCTGCCCATTTTTTTCACAACAGCAAGATACATCGTATCAACTAACTAATACGACAAAAGTTACAGATTTATGAGACGCAAAAGTGCCATCTGACCCACTGTGGAACGGGGCCAAATGGTTTTATTTTACATTATTTTAATAGCAAATATATGAAAAAAAACTTAAAATTTAAATCATATTATATACAAATTCAACAAACGAGAAGACCAAAAATTTATGTTTGTTACATTTTTGAATTTTTCAATTATTGGTTTGTAAAATAGCATATCGGTCCTTCCACATCAAACCGGACACTTTTCGACAAAAAATGACTTTATGAGCTCCGATCTTTTTGAAATTTTACAGACATTTTCGGTGCCAAATAATATTTGCCATGTATTTTTTTTTTATTAAAAAAAATATTTTTCTGGCAGTTTTACCCCTTAAGAAATTGAAAAATTTCGTCGATATTTAACATTTTGCATTTAGTTAATCTACTGTAGCACGTGACTATACTGTAGCATGTGAACTATAAGTTCAATATTTAACAATTTGGTCTCATATGAAAGGTAATGAATTGTTCTTTCTCATAATTTACTATTTTTTGAAACCTCTAATACAAACATAATAAGAAATGATGGTTCGAAAGTTTTGGTGATCAGCAAATAATTTTTTTTATTAGTTTTTTACACCATCACAAAACTGCATCAATAATGCACCAACACTGAAAAATTTGGAATGGGACCTCAACGCTTACTAGTTTAAAACTTTTTTTTCAAATGGTTCACGTGCTACAGTAATTTAACTAAATGCAAAATGTTGAATTTCAACGAAACTTTTTCATTTATTACGGGGTAGAACTACCAATATTTTTTTTAATTTTTATAAAACGTGAAACACATGTAAAATATTTTTCGACATAGAAAATAGAACATAAGTGCAAAGTTTCAACGAAATCAAAAATACTAAATCTCAAAAGTGTCCGGATTGACGTGGAATGGCCGACATATTCGACAATATTCTGATCCATTTGCTAATATTGTTATCAATATGAACATTTACGTTTTTTATTTAATCAAATCGAACTATTAAACCCCCATATTTACGTGCTTCATATTTACGAGTTATACGTTCCTAATTTTGACTTTTGTCTGACTGTTGTCTCTATTCTGAACTTAGCACAACTGTTGGGTTCAAACCTTATAATATTCATAACAATCGAAGCAATATTTTTGAGATATCGTGTAAAGGAACAGGCAGATGAATGGGCGGACATATTAATATAGTTAAATCTTCTCCGAGAAAATAACAATTAATAATTTCAAATATTCCATACCATTCTTCTAAGATGCGTTTCGAAACGCAACATTAAAGAACATGACCTAGTGTGTTCAATATGTTCAATATCCTATGGGTGTAGGAAGGGTATAAGTTAGAGATGGGTGCGTGCGTGTTTTTGATGTCACGGACACGCACGGACACGCCGATAGGTGACTCGCATTAGCACGAGCCCGACGACTAAATTTACAGGCACGCAAGCGAAGCACGATAAAGCACGGGTTTAAAAAGACATGAAAAAAACACGACAAAACACGAAAAAAACACGAAAAAACATGAAAAAGCAGGAGAAAGTTGAGAAAGAAAGATTAAAAATCTTGGAACCCGAACCGGTACAGATATTCCAAAGGGTTTTAGTCCCTGTAATAAATAATTCAAAAATTAAGTTTGATACTGTTTTATTCTCTTAAATCCATAAGAGAATAAAAAAGTAAAACAACAGATTTTTAAAGAAAAAGTTAAAATACCACGAAATTTTTATTTTCTGAAACTGGATGTAAGTGTGTTTTTAAAATTGGTGTAGAAACTATAAAAAAAATATTGAATGGGCGTGTGCCTAATTTTGGAGGCACGGACACACACGGGCACGACAGGAACTAGCACACACGGAGATTTGCACGCACGAACTAAAATTTTCGGGCGTGACACGAAAAAAGCACGGCACGCGCCTATCTCTAGTATAAGTATAAATTGCTCTTTTTTTCCAGAATGTTAACATTTTTGTTACAGAACCTCTGAGAAATATGGATACCGGATTTTCTAAATTAAAAGGTGAAAATATTAATCATTTGAACTACATATTTGACTAAAAGTTTTTTTTGTTACAATGTTTCAGATACAAACTACAAAAGCAGTGGCATAATTAGCTACTTGTTGCTGAAACATAACTACAATTGTTGCTGTCCACCATGTTTACAGACTACGCAGCGCCACATGTTGACAAAGTAAACTAATAAAATACAAAAGATAAAAAAACCAAGTCAACAAAAAAAGCGTTCAACGAATGCCGGTCGGTCGGCCGTGCGGTGAACGGTGAAGCCAAACATTGTTGTGAGTTGGCTGTGAGCATAGCTAATATTTCGCGTATTCCAAAAACCAAAATTCAGTCTCGACGCAACTGTTGCTGGAGTAACAACAAGTAGCAAAGTAAAATACATGTGTGAAAGTGCTGAATATAAAAAATTCAAAAAACATATTTTTTATTGAAAAAAATAAAAATATCTAAACGTCAAGGAACGTGTGAAAGCAAATATCAAAAAAAAAACCAACAAAATGCAGTTCAACAATCGGCTACTTTTGAAAATCATCGAATTGGTAAGTGTTAACATTTTAATGTTATAATGCATTTTTTGTTTTGTTAAATGTTAGTTTTGTCTTTCAAAAATATATTTTTTAATTGATTACATTTATTTAATTATTTATATTCGAATATGTGCCAGTTTTCGATTTTTAATTTGATTTCTCAATACATAAAATTGTTTTGCAAACTAATTCATACCTTTTAACCTTTCTGCACTATTTTTTTTTTTGAAATCACGATTTTAGTTATTTCAAAATTGAATTTCTCTTTTAAATAATTGAAGAAAATTAATTTAAATAAAAACCACTTCGTTTTATATCGAATTTTATATTTATGACAATGAGTGGGTCAATTTGATCCGATTTGAATAGAAGTGGTATGTTTTCAATTTGTGCAGGTGGATTAATTTAAACCCAGGGTTTTGAATATATTTAAAAACTTATTTTTTATTATTAAAAACGAATGCAAAACCGTTGGAATGGAAATGTGTATTCAAATTTTATTCGAAAGTTGTAATATGTTTCATTGTATTTTCGTTTAAGTTGTCATTGTAAAAATTAAAATCTTCGTAAAGCTATTTTTTATGTTTGTTTCTTAAAACTTTTATTTTTGTTTACCCATTTTTATTATTTTTTTTTATATAAATAATTTATATTTCTAACATTTTATTTATTAACTTCTTTTTTTAATAAATATTCCCAAGAAAAATATATTTTGCAGTAAACATAATATGATTGCATTCAATTTTCATGAATTTCCTGAATTTAAATTTATTTTGGTATTCATTATATTGTGACATAAAATACATGATCACAACTATAATATGTTTGCTCCAAATATTTTTTTATTTGTGTACATTTGTGTGAATTTTATTGAAGTAATTTTGAAATATTGTCATTGTCAGCAAATCCACCGACTATATTTGAAAAATTGTTATTATTATGTTCGAAAAAGCTTGTTTTCGCACTGATTGAACTTAGTAGAAGACATGTGTTTGTTGTTGAGTTCGATTTAACGCTACATAAGTGCTACAAAATTCGTAGCAAAGAAACGAGAATTCACAGTGCTGCTAATCTCGAAGTAACATCAAATTAGCAGCACTGTAAACTCTCGTTTCTTTGCTACGAATTTTGCATGTGTAGTTTTTATTGCTTTCTTCGATCACTTATGTAGCGTTAAATCGAACTCAGACTTAAACAGAAAAACAAAATTTTAATCTGAGCTACTTATCCAACGACTCGTAGTCCAACGCACTAATCAACAGAGCCACCAAAGATAAACTATATTTATATTTATTAAATTTAACTAAAATATGCCAGAACATGCACTCAGAAAAACAAATTCCAAAAAATCTCAATAGTATTGGTCAATAGAAAAATTATTTGATTTAATAATATACAAAAAATAAATATTTTCATATAAATTCAATGTAAATTTCATTGTATATTGTAGTATTTAATGCTATTTATCGATTAAAATAATAATGTATACTATTAAATAATTTTAATAGTAATTTTCAATAGAAAATAATTATTTTCAATCGAATTCAAACCGTACAAGTTCTTCGGAACGTATTCAATTCTATTTCATTGTAAAATAATTTAATTTCAAATGGAAGTGAATTTCAGAACATGTCCTTGTATTGGATGAGTGCTATTTTGAAAACTAGTTGAAACTTTGTCGGTTAATGGTAGGAATTTGAAGAGTAGATCCCTATCAAAAGTGTAAAACTACTAAGCGCCCAACCTCTTTGGAGATTGAGAGTAAAAGACGCACTATGAATGACACACTCAATAATGACCTTAAAACAATCTCCGAGTGGGGTCTTGCAAATAGAGGTGATTTTAATGCACGCAAGACCCAATGTTGTCTGTTATCTCACAAAAGAATGGATTCAACCCTACCTCCCCTTAATATAGGTGCTGTGGATATTGCAGAGTCAGCTGCTCTTGACGTTCTGGGCATATCAATTCAATGTGATCTCCGTTGGAATGATCACATATTTGACGTGTCGAAAGAGGCGGCCAAGTGCCTGGGTTATTTAAAACGGTGTAAGACATACTTCACTCCTGCTGACTTGCGCACTGTCTACACCACCTATATTCGGCCTAAGATGGAATACAATTCGCACATATGGGCAGGGGCTTCAAAATCTTCTTTGGAGTTCCTGGATCGAATCCAACAACGTGCAATATATTTAATAGGGGATGAAAATATTTCATCCTCTATTGGTTCTCTTCAGCACCGAAGGACCGTAGGGTGTGTAATCCTGTTCTATAGGTATCACAATGGTAAGTGTTCGAGGGAAATACATGGCCTGATTCCATCAGGTCGTGTGTCCTCTCGTTCTACTCGGGCATCGAACCAAGCCCACCCCTTCGTAGTTCACTCGGCTCTCAATAGAACCACGCATTACCGAGAGAATTCGTTCTTCAGTCGCACGATACGTTTGTGGAACAATCTCCCTGCGTCTGTTTTTCCCGACATTTTTGATATCAGCAAGTTCAAAACAAACATTCACCGACACTACTCCATCTTTCCCCCCTCCATTTAACCTATCATCCCTTCTTACGATCAACACTGTGCATTGCATGAATAGGGGGCATCCCCTGAGCGTTGGTTAATTTGTAAAAAAAAAAATATATATATATTGTAAGAAAAATAATTTTTAGAATAAAAATCGTACTGACAAGTTCTATTCGGAATTTTTTTTGTCCCGTCCGGAATTTTTCTGTGATTTATTATCAAAAAACTATAAATTTTAGGAACAAAGTGTAAATGAACAAAGATAGCACATTGTTTCAGCTATTATTTTAAATAATACAAAAAAATTATTTATTCGCAAAATTTGCTAACCTTTTGCATTTCCATATGAACCTTGTCATGCACTTCCGTTTTTGGTCCGTCACAAAAGATGACTATTTAATTTATATCTTTTGATCTACAGTATAGAATTCACTAATTTTTTGCAATTGTTTAGTCCTATTTAAATACTACTTAAGCAAAAAAAAATCAAGTAATTTCATTAATTTTTCCTTCGAGATATTAAAGTTTTAAGCGTACGAATGTCTCGTTCGGAACCCCAGGAAATGCCCATAAGTTTGCAAATATTTATTCATTTTTCGATATTAATCTTTCAATCACGTTTAATGATTGCTATTTAACACGTAAGTATTATGTTAAAGAGCAACAGAGTGACTTTAGCCCATTCGTTGATGGTGTTTTCTCTGAGTGTATAAGCGAACTTAACATTGTGTCATGAATGTTTATGATATCATTGTTCACATATTCAGAGCTTGCCTTAGAGGGGGACCTTTTCGAAAACTGGTTTCAATGCAAACATGGAACTCCATAAAATGCGTACAGCATTTTGAGCACATTAAAAAAAAAAACCATTCATGGTTGGTAACTATTTCAGAAGGAAGCCACAAAAAGGTAGATGAAAAAGCGAAAATTAAAGAAGTAGTAGAAAATAAAAATAAAGCTGTGGTAGGTAAACAAACATGACCTCGAATTTCAGCTGCTTCATAATATTATAAACTCCATTAGGTTGAGGTTTTTTTTGCCAACAAAAAATTGTATATTTTATTTTTTTATCTTTTTATCTTTACAACACATTTGTGGGATTCTGTATACATTTTTTACTATTTTTAGTATTACGTTGAGTTAGCTCTATCGTTTTTTCACACAGTTTAGATCTATCAAGTTCAAAATCTACTATAGACGATTTTTTTTTTTTTGGCGTGTTTCAATTAATTTCGTTCATTAATATTTGTGTGTTTTTTCCGGTTTAAAAATTAGAATTCGGCATAATGTTTTTGATTTTTTTTATGGTAACTGCTTTTTTTTTAGTTGTGCTTTTATGATGTCATCCAATAATCGCGTTTTAAACATTTTTTTCAGTTTTTGGCTTTGAAAATTTCCGTTGCTTTTGTGCAAAATTAATTTAATTGAATTAAAATTACTTTAAATTTCATTGTTGCTGTGCCCATGCAAAATTGCAACAATTGTAGTAGAGTCACTTCATATGACACTGTAACACTTAATAAAGAGTGTTTTTTTGTGTGTTAAATAAAGGCGTTGACGTTTTTAAAGGGGCTTGTGTCAGGCAATATTGCACATAGATGTAAATTCCAGTGTTGATAATGTTGCCTAATCTTTAGTTTTTTTTTTATATTTATATTTTTTTTTAATTTATATTATTTTTTTTACATATTAAATTATTTAAATTAAATAATCAGTCACAGTCACTACACCCAGAAAAAATACTATATAAATAATAGTTTTTTTACTATTAAAAATAGTCAATAGGATAAATTATTATTTTAATCGGAAAATACCATTAAATACTAGAAAATACCATGACATTTATTTTTTGTATACTATTAAATCAATAATTGTCCTATTGACCAATTTTAATGGGATTTGAGGGAATGTTTTTCTGGGTGTATCGAAAATAAATATTTCCATGAATAGTTTCACGAATGAAATATATTAATTTAAAATATATGTTTACACATTTTATTTTTGATTTTAACTTTCAGTGGAATCAAAATAATCCACATAATTTTGAATATTTAAAAAATTTACCCGTGAGAAAATGTCTGCCAATTTTTGGAAATATTTCGGAGTAATTTTCGGCAAACATACTGATACAAATTGGAAGGCTGTGAGAAACGTATAGCTGGTTATCAAATTTTGTTGAATTTAAAAATGCAGATTCCCGGCATAACATGAGATCGAGCAGAATATAGGCAGCTTTTGTAAAAAATCATCTTTTCATTCTCTTTAGTGCAGAAGTAACGTCGGTTGTGTAAGCCTGTTTTATAGGTATTACAATGGTAATTGTTCGAGCGAAATACATGGCCTGAATCCACCAGGTCGGGTTTTCTCTCGTTCTATTCAGGCATCGAACCTATCCCACCCCTTTGTAGTTCACACGCTCTCGACAGAACCATGCATTATAGAGAAAATTCCTTCTTCAGTCGCATGATACGTTTGTGGAACAATCTCCCTGCCTCGGTTTTTCCCGACATTTTTTGATATTGGCAAATTCAATGCAAACATCCACCGACACTACTCTATTTTTCCTCGATCAACATTGGGCATTGCATGAAAAGGAGCATTGGTTAATTTGTAAAAAAAGGTGTACCCAGAAAAGACCAATTGAAATTCCATTGAAATTCAAAAGACACCAATTGAAATTCAGAAATTCCATTTGAAATTCAAAAGACATCAATTGAAATTCAGAAATTTTCATTTGAAATTCAGAAATTCCATTTGAAATTCAAAAGACATCAATTGAAATTCAGAAATTCCATTTGAAATTCAAAAGACACCAATTGAAATTCAGAAATTCTATTTGAAATTCAAAAGACATCACTTGAAATTCAGAAATTCCATTTGAAATTCAAAAGACATCACTTGAAATTCAGAAATTCCATTTGAAATTCAAAAGACATCACTTGAAATTCAGAAAATTCATTTGAAATTCAAAAGAAACCAATTGAAATTCATTAATTCCATTTGAAATTCAAAAGACATCACCTGAAATTCATAATTTCCATTTGAAATTCAAAAGACACCAATTGAAATTCAGAAATTCCATTTGAAATTCAAAAGACATCACCTGAAATTCAGAAATTCCATTTGAAATTCAAAAGACACCATTTGAAATTCAGAAAATCCATTTGAAATTCAAAAGACACCTATTAAAATTCATAATTTCCATTTGGAATACAAAATACATCAATTGAAATTCATAAATTCCATTTGAAATTCAAAGACACCAATTGAAATTCAGAAATTTTCATTTGAAATTCAGAAATTTTCATTTGAAATTCAGAAATTTTCATTTGAAATTCAGAAATTCTATTTGAAATTCAAAAGACACCAATTGAAATTCAGAAATTCCATTTGAAATTCAAAAGACACCAATTGAAATTCAGAAATTCCATTTGAAATTCAAAAGACATCGATTGAAATTCTGAAATTCCATTTGTAATTCACAAGACATCGATTGAAATTCAGAAATTTCCATTAGAAATTCAGAAGTTTTCATTTGAAATTCAGAAATTTCAATTTGAAATTCAGAAAATTTCATTTGATATTCAGAAATATCTATATGAAATTCAGGTAATTTTCATTTGAAATTCAGAAATTTCCATTTGAAATTCAGAAATTTTCAATTGAAAATTAGAAATTTCCAATTGAAATTCAGACATTTTCATTTGAAATTCATAAATTTTCATTTGATATTTAGAAATTCACATTTGAAATTCAAAATTTCCATTTGCAATTTATAAATTTTCATTTTAAATTCAGAAATTTCCATTTGAAATTCAGACATTTCTATTTAAATTTTAAACGAGATCATTCTCGCATCATTTTAGATTATCGAAATCGATAATTTGGGCCTATAAACGATATCGTTTCGATATCGTAAAAATATCGTTTGGTTTGCTGGGACTATTAAAACAATAACTGCTCCATTTTTGTCCAATTTTAATGGGATTTTATAGAATTTTTATTTCTGAACGTAGTATTTTAAAATAAAAAAACTTAATTTTTAAGCATTTCAAATATTATAACTTACGAAAGAGTAACGGAAAATTATGAAGTTAAACTTTGGTCATTTTTAATAAACATTTTCATTAAACGGTCGTTTAAAAAAATCGATTTTTAAATGTTTTCAAAATATATATTTAAAATCATATATACAAATCAATAGCGCAGTGGTGTCTCAATTAATTCGCATGCTATTTAACTTTCGCAACAAGTATCAATATATATTGAACGATTTGATATGGAACGACACATATATATAACAATTTGTAGTCGATGGAGTGTCAATCAAGGATTGAAACCCAGACGTATAAATGTATCGATTTTTTTAAACGTTTCCGTTTTATCTTATCTTTTCTTTTGTCAAAATCTTAAACAACAATAATAAATAATTTAATAAACAATTTTACTAATCGGTTAAAGTACAATTTGTGTAATAATGGTTTTCGATAAAAATACAAAAATCATATCAAATTGTTGCACTCTAAATTCCCATACACAATTATTAAAAAGTTTGCAACTTTAAATTGTACTGTTTTTTTTACGGTTTATTATGTAAAAATGCGTCATCACTAATTTTCCTCTTTACAAAAATAGATTCCTATACAGGATATAAATATTTTCAACTATATAACAAATAAAACTACGTTGTCAAAACCGTGAAAACAATATTAATATTACAGTCACGCAAAACTTAGCCTAATTTGAACAAACAATAGGTCCTACCAAATAGATACAAAGGCAGATAGGTAGGTCAGTGTTTGTTTTGAACACACCCTTTCTGGACAAACACTTTATCAAAACTTAAGGACAAAAATAATCTGTTAAAAGTGAAACTTATTACTGAATAAATCGACATGTATTCTTTTAATATAAAAACGATTGGGTGTTTTATACGAACAAAAAAAAGTGATAATTACAAATAAAAAAAAATAATATTTTGTACGTTTCAGTAATATTAATCGTTCATCTTTTGCAACCACTGAGTTATATTTTGAATTTTTAATATATTGTTTTGCGTTGATAATTTATAAAATTATTTCACAATTACTCAGTTGCTATATGCGGCTATACACTGAAAAAAAAAACAGTTTAATGCACTGATACGCAATGATTTATAATTTAAAAGTATGGAATGTATATCAAAAGTCAAATGTATTTAAAAACTTCAAGTTTGCTTTTTTTCAAAGATACTTTAAATTTAAAAGTGATAATGGCGCATAATCAAAGATTATTTAAAGACAACTTTATAATTAAAGAGTACATTTATTGACAATTTTACATAAAATAATATGTCAAAAGGCTGACTTTTAATTTTAACCATTTAAATTGAAAGTTAAAAAGACACCTTTAATTTGAAATTTTAAAAAAGTCCATTTAAAAGTGTCACATTAAATTGACATTAAAAAATACGAAAGCTTTAGATTATGTGAAGCATTTTGCTATATTTAATTCTTAACATATTTGAAAATCGCTTATCTGCTTTTAAATAATCAAATTCAACGCTATGAACTATGTGATTGTAGCATGAATTTAAAATACTATTAAATGATGTTTTAAAAGCAATTTATATAAATCACAGTGTTGCACTTTAAATTCCGCCTTAATTGAACTTAATCTTTTAAAGTGCATCATTTTTGAGTTGTGTAGTATTTCCAATTTTTATTTTCTTTACATGTCAGCCATAGAATGCAGATAATAACTGCAGTCAGTCAGTATATTATAAGTAAATATTTTATTCATATATTAAATAAACATCCGTCGATTATTTCATTATAGTTATTGTGACTCATTTGCAGTTGTTTATTTGGTTCATAAGATAAATTTTATATTTTTATATAGTTTATAATTTTTTTTATATGATATGGTTAATAATTTCTTTTATTTTTTATTTTTAATTTTATAATAATTTTTAGTTAAATTTTTTATTATATTCTTTTCTAATCTAAATCTAAATAAAAATAATTCTTAGGAAGTGATTAATAAATGCTTTTGTTTTAATGCGTGATTCATAAAAACTTTCTGTAGAATTTGTAGATTCACAGAAACAGTTTATTATAGCGACATTATTGCGTTGAAATTAGTCAAAAACAAAAAATAATAAAAACAATTTTTGTTTAGACATTCCAAAATATATAAATGGTGTAAACGAAATTATTTTTACAACTTCAAATGTGGATATTGTAGTCAAAGCAAATAATGAAAAAAAAACGAGTTGGGAAAGTTAGGTCACATGGGTAAGTTCGGTCATATGGGACGTACTGTTATAGTCGATCGGGCCCGACCATGGGATACCCTACACCTTAATGTGAGATATTTAATTGTATACCTCATAATATTATTCACATATCAGAAATTTACGTCTCATATAATTTAAAAAATTGATATAAAAGTATAAAATATCTAATAAAAAAATTTTAAAAATAAAAGTGGGCGGACCACGCCTATATTTAATATTTTGTAAGGCAAATATTTCAGAGATTTGATTTTAATAATTTACGGATCAAACTTCCACTATGAAAACCCGGGAAATAATGAAAAAAAAAAAGTGGGCGGATCACGCCCATTTTTGGACCACATATTTTTAGGTGAATTATAACAATATGTTTTAAATTTTATAACTATATTTTGAATACTTTTCGAGTTATTAGTTCCTAAAGAGTTATATAAAAGTGACTTGTATGGGAGGTGGGCGTGTCCGTTGACCGATTTGGCTCATTTTCAAACTTAGTTCCTACTTTTGGCTAAAATATATTGAGACGAAATTTCATCGTATTCTGATCAGTATTTCTCAAGATTTTCTGTATTCGGACAGCAAGACAGCAAGACAGCAAGACAGCAAGACGGACAGACAGACAGACAGACAGACAGACGGACATGGCTAAACGGACTCGGGTAGTGATGCTGATCAAGAATATATATACTTTTCCATACCGGACACGCCTCCTAAGGGGCGTTACAATATATGCACAAAGTTAATATACCCTGTACCTCATAGGTGTAGGGTATAAAAATACAATAAATTCAAAAATACTCGGGTTTATGACAAACAAAAAAATTAACAAATTTTTTAGTTATAAGTGACCTTGAAAAACTCTCGGTTTAGAAGCTACAGAATTTCCAAAGATACAGAAATTTCAGTGAATCGAATGGCATCATTATATTTTCTGTAAAAAATCCCAGTATTTTTTTATATCGAAAAAACCAATCCAAGTGTTGCCCTTTTTTGAAAATTTTGAATTGTGACCTTGAAAAAATACTCAGTTTAGGAACTACAGAATTTTCAAAGATACAGAAATTTCACCTATGAATCCTTGATATTCAGTGAATGGCATCATTATATTTTCTGTAAAAAATCCCAGTATTTTTTTATATCGAAAAATCCAATCCAAGTGTTGCACATTTTTGAAAATTTTGAATTGTGACCTTGAAAAAATACTCGGTTTAGGAACTACAGAATTTCCAAAGATACAGAAATTTCACCTATGAATCCTTGATATTCAGTGAATCGAATGGCATCATTATATTTTCTGTAAAAAATCCCAGTATTTTTTTATATCGAAAAAACCAATCCAAGAGTTGCAAATTTTTGAAAATTTTGAATTGTGACCTTGAAAAAATACTCAGTTTAGGAACTACAGAATTTTCAAAGATACAGAAATTTCACCTATGAATCCATGATATTCAGTGAATAGAATGGCATCATTATATTTTCTGTAAAAAATACCAGTATTTTTTTATATCGAAAAATCCAATCCAAGTGTTGCACATTTTTGAAAATTTTGAATTGTGACCTTGAAAAAATACTCGGTTTAGGAACTACAGAATTTCCAAAGATACAGACATTTTACCTATGTATCCTTGATACAATTGTTCATATATATAATTCTAATTTTCTTCAGAATTCTCCTCCATATATTTTTTTAATTTTGTGCTGAATTCTCCCCCATAACATTTCAACACAAAAAATTCGAAAAAGTCGGAAAACAAATTATGGACATTTGGATAAACTAACCGTACACATTGCATGCAATTAAATTCGGTTTCGAGAGACCATGTTCCTAAATAGTCAACGTCAATCAGTCGAAATTCAGGATATATGAATCACAAATTTTCGGCGAAAGTAAAATGTTAGATCTAAGCCCAACAATCAATAAGAGATGTGGCAAACAAATTTAATATAATTCACATTTTAAAAAAGTAAAGATGAGATTTAAATTGAGATCATTTAAAGTTCCAAATAAAATCAAAGAAATGGATTAAAGATCCAAATAATAATACCGACCGTGGAACTGTTAAAACCCGTATAGAACAATATTATTATATGTATGTTTGATATTTCCGCTATTTAACACACCCAACGTCAAAAAAAAGGTTCTTTGAATTATATGTATTTGGTTATTCCTGATTGTTACTGGGTGACAACGAATTTAAAAATAATAGCATTATTTTGATTATATGTATGTTTGGCATTACGAAATCACAATAAAAATAACAACGCTGCCTACTTTTAGCACTCAGTAACACTCACATTTATACTTTTCATATAGTTCAAATGTTCTTTTTGGTGGATGAATTTGTTTAAGTATCGCCAATTACTGTTAATACCAATTACAGCTTGTGAAATATCCAATTTAGTAATTCACTGAACTCAAAATAGGAACAATAGATGGAAATAAAGTTATTAAGTATAAATAAAATATGTGTAATAAAAAAATAAAATAATAAAATAATAATATAAATAAAAAATAAATGTAATTTAAAAAAAAGTGAAAAACCGAATATTGTGTAAAGAAGATATTAGCACTAAGTTTACTATTTTTACATTAATTAAATGTAAACATAAATATAAATAAAATGTTTTTCACATTCAAACATATATATGTTTGCAAGAACGCAGAAAATTAACCATTCTGAACATACATATGTTTGAACGAAAACAAAAATATGTTTGCTATTATAATAATGTTTGAAAATGAAATAATACTTTTGTTTGCATAAAGCAAGGGTCGTGTTTATTATTAAAATACAAAAAAAAAAAAAATTCAGAAAATTCTAAATCATTCAAAATTATTTTGTTTAAATTCATATATTTCGAAAATAAATTGGAATAAAGGTATTCCTATTTATATTAAAAATTAGCTTGATAATGAAAAGAAAAATTGTGTTCAAATATTTTAGGTAAATCAACTTTTGTTAAGTTCTGTTATTTTTTTAATTCCGAAAAGTATCCTGAAAGGTTCTGAAAATTTATTATTTATTATGTTATTTTGAAACTGTTACGTGGCAGAAATAAACTGAGCATGTAATCAAAAGCATTAGAAATTATATTCGGGATGTCTAAATTTGGAAAAAGAAGGACCCATTTTAATGTTAATAGTGGAAACATCTTTTTTTTTTTCATTAAGATATATTTATAAATATTGGAAGTATTGGTAATCAATGTAGCTTTGATTTAAATGTACTTGCGACGCAACATTTCTCAATATATGATACAAAATTTGATAAAAAATAATGATAAAAAGCGGATACCTTAAATAGAATGTAACGAATAAAGGGTTACGTATGAAATTAAAAATTACCTTCTCACTTTATAGTCAGAAGAACACATTAACAGAACTAGGGTTATTTACGACAAAGTATCAGAGAATATCAGCTAAGTAATTACGAAAAAAATAGATCAAATAGAAGGACAAATTAGATTTTGGAGGACAACCTACACCCAGAAAAAAATACTATATAAGTAATAGTAATAATATTAAAAATAGTCAATAGGATGAATTATTATTTTAATCGGAAAATACCATTGAATACTAAAAAATACCATGGCATTGCCATTGAGTTTATGTGTATATTATTAAATCAATAATTGTCCTATTGACCAATTTTAATGGCATTTGAGGGAAATTTTTTCTGTGTGTATGAAAAAGAAATACTATCCTCCCAAAAGCAGTACGATTGGTAACCTTAGGAATGACAATAGCATTTTTTATATTTTTGTACTAGTTAATTTTATTACTATCGCAAAAATCTCGATCTCAGTGTTAAACTCACATTTTTTTTATGGCGACATAAGAAATTTCAGATGGAGTCATCATCGAGATCGAGTCAACCTTTGTATGAATTATTTTAAATAATATGCAAATATTTAAAATAATTTAATAACTGACCTTTATTGCATTGTTTAAATTTGTATTACACTATTCCAATTAAATAAGTTCACACATTATTTAATTTTATTATTCATTAATTTGATTAAAAACCTAATTTGCGCATTATTTATAACATTTTTCCATGTTGACGCTGACATACGAATAATTCACGCCTCAAGTTGTATTAAAATGAATTCATATAAAGTGATAATTGAGGTCAGTGCACAATTTACTAATTGTATAAATACAATAAGAATACAATAAGTAAATTTTTAAGGCATTCGCACGCACTAAAACTCAGACGTCGTTATTTGTGTTTCTAGATAAACATCTCATCTAATAGTACATTTAGAAAAAATGTTCTATAAATTTAAACCACTTGATTTAATACTTATTGATTTAATAGTATAAACAAATATAAATTTCTATATAAACTCAAAAATAATTTAAAAGTATTCAGTATTTTTTAATGGTATTCTGTAGTATTAAATATGATTTAACGATTAAAATAACAATTTATTATATGTATTAACTAAAAATGTCTAATAGCTGGACAAAATTAATTTAACACTTATTGATATAATAGTATAAAAAAATATATTTTCATATGATATCAACAATAATTTAATAGTATTTCGTTTTTTTTTTTAATAGTATTTTGTGCATAGAAGGGATTTTATCTATTAAAAGAATCAGTTATTCTATCACAAAAACTATTAATTTTACAGTATATTTTTTGTTTTGAGTGTAGAAACATAAAAATAAATGTGTTTCGCCGAATAATTTCCAACATCACACCAACTAACAACCGTCCTGATGACCGCCTTAGAAGCCATAAACAATGCCACTTGTTTAGACTTCATTATTCGATGAGATCATCATTACTACGTGAATATTTACTCGATTTCAGTAATGGGAATGTTGGGGGAACAAAGGCGATACAATTTAATAGGATGTTTTATTATAAACATTTTAACATTGCAAATATTGAGATTTTAAATCATAGACAATGACGGTTTATTTCAAATTTCAAAAATTTATATTTTGAAATTTTTGTGATAAAGAAATTTACATTTTGGATGTATTGTTGATTGAATTTTATTATAAAATTATTTATTTATTATTAAACATTTTATAATTCTGGTAAAAAAGTACAAGAAAATTGTATCGTATTTGATTTGAGTGATCGATAGTATAATTTGACTGAAAAGAAAATAAAAATTATCCACGATCTAAATATGATTTTTCTATGGACGGACGTCAAGATTTTAATCACTACCTCTTACTCAGTTTTTTTTATATTGCCTCAAGTTTTTGAGTTATTACATAAAACTAATATATGGCAATTCTCGTGTTTTCTACATATTGGTCCATAACTTTTACAGAATTGAGTTCTCGATCATACGCTTATATCCCATTGAGAATACTTCAGCTAATATTTTGAAATAAACGAGGTGAAATTCAGGTTTATCTGAAAAAAGTTATGACCAGTCAAACGCATATGAATTTTAAGGTGTACCTATTATTTGTTGCATAACATCTATGATTTTCATAATTAAATGAAAGTACATATCTTATATCCGACTTGATCTATAATTCTATACTTCCTCTTACTTTGTTTTTGCAAATCACTCCTTAAATCCTCAGCTTAAAGTGAAATTCACAAATTCGATTGAAAAATGTACCTTTTAATAAAAAGGTATTTTAAAAGTATGAATATTTAGTAGGTGATCTTCGTTTGACTTTATTGTAGGATACTGAGGCAAACCCAAGGAAATTAATACATTTACGCAAAGCTGAATTCTACTGGTTTAAGGTTTTGTTGAAATTTCTATAAATAATTGATGGACAAAGAAATTAAATTGATTAAAAAGAGCACCACACACGAAAATTTAAATCAAAAATCGTAAGCGTGAATTTGTATTTAATCTGAAGACTTAAAGAGTGATATGCAAAAACAAAGTAAGAGGAATCATAGAATTATGGGTCTAATTTCACATATAATATATAATTTTATTGAATTATGAAAACTTAATATGTTATGCAAAAAATAATAGGTACGCTTAAAAATCAACCCCCTTTTTTGTGTTTGACGGGTCATAACTCTGGTCAGATTAATCCGAATTTCATGAAGTTTATTTATCCAAATATTGGCTGAAGTATTCTCAGAGGAAAATAAAAGAAATTGGATTGATAACTCAAATTTGTAAAATGTTTAAGTCCAAAATATGTAGAAAAACACGAAAATTGCCATATATTTGTTTTACGTAATAACTCAAAAACTTGAGGAAATCTGAAAAAACTGCGTATGAGGTAGTGATTAGAATCTGGAAATCCATCGGAAAATCATACTAAGATCTTGGATAATTAAAAAAGGTCTCCATTTGTTGTTTAGTGTTAGCATTTAATTTTTTGCTTGTCATAATCCGACCAGAGTTATAAGACCAACAATGTAATTATCATGTATACACTATAGGGCTAATTTCTATTAGAAATTGTACATCTAAGTTGCCTTTTAATGGGTAATTTTGACACTTATAAAAAGGTTAAAAACTGCCAAATTCTAGAATTTTCTAATCAAAATTTGGAACGCTATTCGATAGATTTGCATTTTCCTCATTATTTGATTCAAATATTGGTCTTATCGATCATAAATTGTTAGGAAGCTTGTTAAAAATAAAGTAAACATTTTTTTCATTTGTTTTTTTTTCCTAAGAATCATCTCATCAAAGAAAAAACCATAACTAATTTATTTATTTATTCTAAAATTTCTCTTTAATACACAGAAATAATAAAATTAGTAATTAAAAAAACACAAAAAAAAAACACTACGCAAGTAGACAAAAACAATATTGCAAAAAATAGAAATAAACATAGATAAAGATAATAGAAGCAAATCCATAGTAATTCTAAATAAATATTTATATATAACTCGTGGTTGGTAGACGCAATAAAAATCAAAAATTATGAAAATGTATACACTAAAAAAAAAACGTCACAACTAGAAAAAAATACGAAATGTTATCTTTGCGAGTGTCCTTTTGCAGAGAACGCAAAGGTTATTACAAAAGTTATCTATAAGGCATCGTTTGGATATATCAGAAAAGTAACTTTTTAAAGTAAACAAATCGGGATAATACCCTCAAAGTGGTACCTTTGATTTTTATAGTTCAAATTTGGCATTCGGTTTTATGCTGCGTCATATTGTTTGCCGAGACAAGTAAATCGCGTCTATAAATCGCTACAAAATCGCGTTTATGAAATTAATAATCTTTGTGGGCTGGAATACAAGCTACACTATGTCTAATTTTACGAGATGTAGTTCAGAGATTACTGCAGGCGTCATCTACCACCTGAAGAATGTACGTGGTCGAGGTGTCTCCGGACGTGGCAAACAGTGAATCTCAAATAATCTCAATTAAATTAAAAACATAGATTTTATTTTTTCATTGTTGCTGCCTATATTTATTTTTCTTTTTATTTATTTGATATGTATTAGTTTATCATTTCATTAGTTTGACAACTTTTCGATAATGCCTTTTAATAGTTGACTTAAATATAACGTTTAAGTTATCTTTTCGAGAGCTAAAAGTCAACAAAAGCCTTTCAGCCTTTTAGAGACATTTTAGATCACTTTTACGACACCATTCGTATGTCGGCAACTTTTAAAAGTTAGCATAAAGTTAGTTTTTGGACATCGTTTGTTTGGTTGGGGTACTAAGAGTTGGTCAAAATGAAACTTATTGATTAAATAAAACCAAATATTGACTATATTCAAAAATAATTAAATAGTATTATATACTTTTGAATAAGATTTTATAGTATTCGGTAGTTTTTACCTACTAGAAATTTACTCTAGAAATTTACTATATTAGAAAAGACATTATCATGCTTGTTCGGATTATCCCAGTGGAAAATAACATCAATGATTCATCTATGCTTCACCTATGTCACGTCACCATCATCGATGATCGATAGCATTACCTACTAGAAATTTACTCTAGAAATAAAATAATCAGTACCCGCACATGACCCTAGTACAATTTCTTATAGCGTAAAATTATAATATATGTCGTATTGACTAATTTTAATAACAAAACCAATTAAAAACATATAAGAAAAAAAAATATAAATTATATTTTATATTTTTCTTTTCTGCGTGTAAAAACGAAACCAACCACAGTCTAGTCATGGGAATCAGCTCAATTTTATAAAATTACCCATACTAATATTTAGTATACCTGTGCGTCGAATGAACTTTAACGCAAAATTATCAATTAAAATAGTCTGACACTTATAACAATTTTATTATCTGCGCATGCTTTTTATATAAAGATTTTAAACAATAAATTATAATGAAAAAATATTTTAAGTTAAATAAGTGCAAAATTCATTCAAATACAATATTTTGACAGCTATATCAATAGAAAGTGTCAAAATTGGTTATTAATTACTAAACGGAAAAATAATATTAAGGGGTACCTTTTATTTTGTTTAGTTTGTTTGTATGTTTAAGTGACGTTGTTTGTTTGATGCAAAAATTCGATAAAGGCGTGTGAATGAATCAATACACGAGTCTAGTTAACGATAAAAAAAGTACCTGCCTCTACCTAGTCTATTATATTTGTTATCATTTAATAATCGCTGAAAAGCGTGCGTTTCAAAAACTATGTACTCAAAAGTGTGTATGTACTCAACATACCAAATATCTCTAAGTATATTTTATTGATTTACGGATTTTAGCATACGAAATTCATTAAAAATGCTATAGCAAATAGTTATGTCACTGGTTTTCCCAAAAAGTACTTTTATAGAGTTTTATTTTTGAATAACGCAACAAAATTTTAATTCATCAAATACAAATAAATTTTTTATGCAAAGTACTCATAGCCATTTTTATTTAAATTATACAAGTAACAATTTTTTCATTAAAATGTTCATCATATTCAGCTCTTTCGTTAAATGTTCCAGCTAAACAAAGAATTTTAGATTCATCTGAAGAATTAAACTGAAAGCGTCCGGCGGCTCGATTGTTTAGTGCGTTGAACTACGAGCCGAAAGGTCCCGAGTTCGATTCCAGCGACTAATGAAACACGTACAGCTCAAATGGTGAGAGATCTCGGCCTATGTTCTTCAAAGCTTTAGCGCCAAACTAATCATTTTTTATTAGATATATCGCATATCATAATTTTACACTCACTTAAGTACTCATTTCTAATGGTGCCATTGTTTTTTTTTCTCCTAAAGTATGTACTTGATTTAGGAATTTGAGTAGTAACAATTCGTAAAATGCTTTAGCAAATAATTATGTCATTGTTTTTCTCGAAAAGCACTTATTAAGGTTTATTATAAGAAATTCTGAGAAAATTGTATTTAAAGTTTTCTGATATTTCAGTAAAAAACAATATCAAAATATAAAAATGTAAAATACCCTTATTATTTAAAGTACTACTTAAACCTCTTCACCATTAACCATACCATTTTTAATAGAATGACATATTTTTTCATTAAACTATTTATAGTAGAGATGAACACGTGAGTATATCTTAGCGTGATTCACGTCAGTGATGAGTGAGTGTGACTGGAACAAAAAAGCCCGTGAGTGATTAGAAAATCACTTTCGTGAGAATGATTCAAAACTCAATCACATACCCATGTCTAATTCAGAATATTCTTCTCTTTTGTTACGAGTCAAATGAATTCAAATAAAATATAGAATTTTTTTATATCAGATTAGGCCTGTGCTCGCTATGGTAAAGTTATAAATTTTGTAACCTACAAATAAATCTCTCCTAAATAAATGTTCCCAACAACAATTAATCCCCGTACTATTCTTCCGCCGACTATACTATCTGTGCTCGCTATGGTCAAGTTTTAAATTTTGTAAATCTCTCCTAAATCAATGTTCCCAACGACAATTAGTCCCCGAATTCTTCCCCCGACAATACTATCTCGCGAGATTTTTTCCTGGAGATAATTCCTCACGGAAACAATTCATTCTCAGACTAATTTTCCCAGATGTTATATTCCCCCTATAATTTTACCCATAAACCATTCTTTACCGTCACAATTCTTTCCCAGATAATTCTTTTCTGGAGAGTTATTTCTCGAGATAATTTTTACCTTTCCATTTGAACAGCACATCAAAGATGTTTCAAATTTCCATCTCTGTTACAAATAGAGATATATCAAAATCTCATATAAAAATGCCTATGATATTTGTATTTTCAAGATGTACTTTATATGGGAGGCGTCAACATTTTCAACAAATTAAATACTATTGACTATTTTATAAATCAGAAAGGAATTTCTAACAAAATCATTATTGTTATGTGTCACAGAGATTTCCCATAAAGTACTCATACATCAATACAACATGAACTGATACATAAAGTACTCATATATGAGTACTTTATGTACATTTCGTGTAATGTCATTATTTTTAATATAAGTTCTATAGATTACAATGTAACTTAACAAACATGAAATTTTTATGCGTCACAATACTCATAAAGTACTCATACTTCTGCCTATTAATATACATTTCTCTCAATTAAAAACTCAATTCGAAAATAGCAGATTATGTCAGAAATCAACTTTAAAACATTTTAAAGTCAATGCCATGTTTTTTTTTTTTGTTTTAAAAATTAATGTTTAAACACTTCCCTACGTGCTGACTCAATAATCAGTCAGAATTAAGAATTTTTAAACGTTCTGGTCAATTATTAAATTTAATACGTAGTCCCTTGATAAACGTGTGATTCTATAAATATTATCCGAATCACGTTATTATGTTATCTGAACGATTTTAATTAAATTTATTGATACATTAAATTTAAATTAGCGATAATTAATTGAGTATGCCATAAATTACGCACGGCTTTAGACCACAAAGAAAGTCTTATCAGTTGAACATTTTTATAATTTATACATCAGGTACTCATCTTGAATAATCAGAAATTAGCCGTCATAATTTTGTCAAAGTTTTAGAAAAATTAAACAACATTTAAATGAAAACAAAAAAAGAAAATACTTATTAATGGAAAAAATGATTTTGTTTATTTAAATTGGTGAATTTTTATTTTTCAGCTACTGTAGTAAATATTAAAATGATTTCTACTGAAAGAATAACAAACTCATGTTTGTAGCAGACAAATATCACAATGTAAACACAAAATATTTGACTCACCTGTTTAAATTTTATTGTATAATGAGTATTTATTGAATTGTATAATAGATATTTTTGCTGAATAAGTATTTCGCGAATTGTTTAATGAGTATTTTTCGAGTATTTCTCGAAATGTATAATGTGTATATTGCAAATTGTAGAATAGCTATTTCTCGATTTGTATAATGTTTTTTTTTTCTAATAGAAAGTAAGTATATCGTTATTTGCAAAAAAAAAACACTTGTTGTCTTCTATAAAAACATTTGTTATATTTTTTCTATAGAAAATAATCAGCTGAATTACTATTTATTTAAATTAATCCCTTGAACAAATAATTCTAAGTGTTTGTCTTAAAGGTTTTGCAATTTTTTTTTATTTTTTTGCACCATCTAAAGTGTTCACACTTGAAATCATGATATCAGTTTTGTGTCGATATCGTATCGTATCGTGATAAATTTGTACGATCGCATGATTAAAACTCGATGACTTAATAATTGTGGGTAGTTCATAAAAATCAAAATGATAGTTCATAAAAATCACAGTAAGTTGTTTGTTATTAAGTAGTATTTAGCGCATTTTAGTTGATTTAATTTACGATACTTATCAATTGATATTGCAATTTTGCGTTAGATATTGTCGTTTTGGAAGTGAAATACATTTTTTCCGAAAATAATTTTTATTTTTATATTTATTGATTAGTATTATGAACAAAAGTTGATAAAGTTTAAATGCTTTTGACATGTTGTCGTCGCATAAGCAGTAAAATACATTTTTCCAAAAATAGTTATATTTTTTATTTAATAATAATATTAATAGTTTCGCGCTACAGTCATGTATAGAACTTCGAGCTACCTCACCATTTTAAGCTGTGCGCGTTATATTCGTACTCAAATTGGTGAGACCTACAGTTTATAGCCCAATCCGAACGGCGGGGGAGATCTTTTCATAGGCAATGTTTTACACTCGTAAGTTTGCCATTGACTTCCGAGAGGTAGGGTCGCATAGAAAAATGTTTTCTATGAAAAAGATGTTGGCAGTCCGCTGGGGATCGAACCGCGGCCCTTTCGACTCGTAGACGAACGCACTTTTCGCTCGTAATCCAACGCACTAACCAGACGAGCTACACCCAGAAAAAATACTATATAAATAATAGTTTTTTACTATTAAAAATAGTCAATAGGATAAAATATTATTTTAATCGGAAAATACCATTAAATACTAGAAAATACCATGACATTGCCATTGAGTTTATATGAAAAGATTTGCTTTTTGTATACTATTAAATCAATAATTGTCCTATTGACCAATATTAATGGGATTTGAGGGTTTTTTTTTCTGGGTGTACCAGCGCTAAAGTTGATAAACGTTTAAATACTATACGAAAGATTTACATGCTGTGCACGTTTTAAAAAATTGTTTTTCAATGTTTATTGACTAAAATTATAAAAAAAGATGATTAATTTTAAAAGTTAATAGTTGAAATTGAAAATTTTAGTGATAATTTGACACAAATACTCAGTTTTTATTGTCCAAAATACTCGAAAATATTCGCATTTTCCCTTCATTACACGGACACAAAAATCATAGTTTGTATTCTAAAGATCTTTGTACAATATTTTTGCAGCACCGTAAACAGAATTTTTGGTAAGGTGTTTCAGTGACATTTTATTGAAATATCCTTAGATACGTTTTTTTTTCGAAAGATTTTAAGCAGTCAAAGACAAAGTTTATATCATTATTCCCAAAACATTCCGGACAATTTTAATTTTTGGCAGGCTTATGGCAATTTAGAAATATATTACAGAAATATTTCAAGCAGACAAAAATATTTCAAGTGGTGTTTTCATCAAAAACAGCCTATTTTCCTCTAATACCCAAATTATGCCGGTAATCCGACATATTTTGGTGGCCTCATCTAATAATAATAATAATAGTCCTATAAGAACTTCGGCCGAGCTCTCTCACCATTTTGAGCTGTGCGTGTTATATTTGTACTCAAAGTGGTGGGACCTACAGTTTATTGCCGAATCCAAACGGCGGGTGAGAGCTTTTCATAGGCAATGGTTTTACTCTCGTAGGTTTGCCATTTACTGCCGAGAGGTAGCGCGGTATAGAAAAATGTTTCTATTGAAAGATGTTGTTAGCCCCAGTCCAGCCTTGAACCGGGGACCTTTCGACTCGTAGTCCAACGCACTAACCACTGAGCTACCGCGGCATTACAACCTAACATAATTCCTGTGAATGTCAACATCTTTTTCACTGAAAACATTTTTCTATACGGCAGTCAATGGCAAACCTACGAGAGTAACCATTGCCTATTAAAAGTACTCACCTTGTTTAGTACGTAATACTAAGTACGAAATACTTTTTTTTAATACCACATACCATTTTTTGCTAATCTTAACCATTAGTTTATTTTTTAAAACGTATAAACTGATATTTTTGTACTTTTTCGTATTCGATTTTCACGAAGAAATGGAACAATTTAATGCACACAATTTTATAAACGAAATATTTGGTACTTTAGAGTACTGAGTATCTTAGAGTACTGAGTACTTCAAAATACTGATAATACTCTGTATAAAATTAATTCGTGTTCATTTTATGGTGACAACTTTTTTTCGCCATTGAAAGAGTACATTCTTATTTTTATAAATACTTGTTGTAGTAATCAGTTATTATTAAATTTCTTTTTTTGACACAATTATCATGTACTATTCTAATTATAGTATTTAATAATAATATGATTTCAAACATTATTTTAAACGACAATCATTTTTAAATATAGAAAATAATAATGACAATAAATTTTAATCTAACTGCTGCTGTTATAATTATTTTTTTTCGCCATAATCATCTATTCTTATCATATAACTGAATCTTAATATGATTTCAAAAACCATTACACGTGTCACACAATCATTTTGAATATAGAATATTTTAGACAATCTATAAAACTTTAGACTTTTGCAGTTATTTGATATATTTTGAAATCTAAAGTATCATTAGATGGCTTAAGAAATTACCTTTGAACTGACACTAATACACTCAGAAAAAATCATATCTTAAAATTGGTCAATAGGACAGTTATTGAATTAATAGTATTCAAAAAATAAATATTTTCATATAAAAACAAAAACAATTTAATATTATTTAATATTATTTTGTAGTATTTAGTGAGATTTACCTATTAAAATAATGGTTTATCTTATTGACTTATTTTAATAGCAAAAAAAAAAACTATTGATTTTGTAGTATATTTTTCTGAGTGTATTTATACCATCGACACACAGATTTTTTTAATAGTATTTAATAGTATTTTGTAGCTTTTAATGGGTTTTACCTATTCAAATAATAGTTTATCCTATTGACTTATTTTAATAGCAAAAAAACTATTGATTTTATAGTATTTTTTTTCTTAGTGTACTAATACCATTGCCACAAAGATTTTTTAAAAATTTAAATTATTTAGTTTAGTTAGTTTTACTTCTACAATTATTTTATCATAAATATTATTTACTTGTACAAATCATAAATTAATGGATGGACTTTGGTTTGGAACTTACGTTGTCGTAATATATTTGTGTTAAAAATATTCCTTTCGATATTATCTACTGCAAATATTTAATCACGAAACATTAATTGTTTGCCATTTTTTTGGCGTTTCATTGTCGTTTCTTTACTCCGGAAAATATGAATTTTAATCGCTTTAATTGGAAAAAATGCTTCCCCCGAAATTCAAATATTTATCATTTAATGCGTTTCGTCATTTATCATAACCATTTGTAATAATTTATTAAACAAACAATGAATTTATACAATGCGGCAGTAATTGATGAGCTGTTATCATTATCATCATCATCAGCGATATCTACAAACAGACGTGTGTCTGTCCGTCCATTGAACCATATTTACTTGGTCGCTGGTAACGAGAAACGTCGACACTCTGACAGCTATTCTGACATTCATCCATCCATTCGTCCATCCAACAAACCAATCATTGAACGATCCACATTTATAACCGATTGAGAATGTCGTTTTGCTAATACATTTTGACAACGTATTGTCAGAGTGACTTATTTGAATAACAGCAAACCAATAATAATTATAATAATAAAAAAAAAGAAAAAACAAAGTTATAGATAAATGGGAGATAGTCGTGGAATTAATTACCACCAAGCACTTGTTGATTGAGTCAATCGAATTTTCGTACAATATTTGTTTATGATAATTTTTGCATTATTTCTGTAATAAGTTAAATGTATAAAGTTTCGTTTGTTTGTTTAATACCTTTATAGGCCATCACAACAAGCTATATATTAACTTTATGTCTCACCCTAAAATGTATGCCTTGATCGGGTTTTATTTATTGCCACCTAATGGTCATAATTTGTCGTATTCTATATGTTGATGATGATGAAAATATTATTTGTATTTACTTAATTTATGTATTTGGTAATTCGGTAATAAATATGTTTTTTTTTTGCACATTGTTTGCGAAAAAATACGATAGCCATAAAATCCATTAACGCCATTAAATGAGACAGATAGGGGGGGTTCAGTTTATGGCTGGTTATTGATAAACGGTTTGATTGAGTAATACCAGATGGGCGCGCAATCAAAATTTATTGCTGGCCTAAGTTAGTGTTTGACATGTGGCTGTCATTATAATTGTCACGCCGCCTGTCAGTTGTTGCTACTGTACAACAACAACATTATTAACTGTTTTTAGATGACATTTTGAACATTTCAGCAGTTTGAGATGGTGTTTATTTGGAATATGAAGGCGTGTAGTGACAAAAATTGTATTAATTTCGACAAATTGTAGTCAGTGGGAATCAAATTACATAATTGGTGTGTATTTGGGGCTTTTATTTCCATTATTTGTGTTAACATTTCTATGAAATATTTGTCAAAATAAACAGTTTAGTCAAAATAAACAATAAATGTTTTTTTTTTTTGATATTTGAATGATAAACTTTTAAATAATTTTTTTGAAAACAATCTTTTTATAAATTAATAAATATTGCAACTTACCATATACTACAATGGTACACCTTACACGGAGAAGAAACCATAATATTAGACCAATCCGGCTAGACGGAGTCGAAATAAGCCGTAGTGAAGAAGTCAAATATTTAGGAATTACACTAGACAGCAAACTCCTATGGAAGCAACAAGAAAAAGAAGTCATAAAAAAACCCACACGGGCAATTATGATAAGTAGGTCCATTGCAGGCAAAAGCTGGGGATGCACACCCAAAATAATGCGATGGATGTATACAATGATGGTCTGACCTATGTAATAGTGGTATGGGCAAAAATACTAGATCTTCGGACAACACAGAAATCATCAGAGAAAGTTCAACGACTAACCTGTTCTTGTATAACAGGAGCCATGAGAATATGTTCCACGGCGGCAATGGAAGTACTCCTTGAATTTGCACCATTACACCTGTTCCTGAAGGGAGTGGCAAGAGGAGCACTCCACCGCTTAGCAAACGAAGGTATTGGAAATGGACGTATGGAGCTCGGGACCCGGAGCTATGACCCGATTGGTTCCCACGCTACCAACTCGCAATAGACCATAAAACGAAAGAGATTCTACTTCATAAAAAACTTCAAGACAAAACGCAGCATTAAAAAGATATGGAAAAACATATCTGATACATATGATATACACAAGAATATGATCACGTGGTACACGGATGGATCATTAACAAATGAAGGAACCGGGGCAGGAGTATATGGGCCTAGAACCAAATACTTCCAAGCCTTAGGAAAATACACCAGTATCTTTCAAGCGGAAATATACGCTAAAGATAGATGCATCCATTTCAATCTGGACAGGAATTATAGCAATACAAATATTGCAATCCTGTCGTACAGCCAGGCAGCCATAATGGCATTGGAATCTTACGAGATAAACTCAGAACTAGTATGGAAATATCTGGGTAAAATAAATAAACGAGGTATGAATAATAGCGTCACCATACTCTGGGTTCCTGGCCACAGGGGAATAGAAGGCAATGCAGAAGCTGATAGCACGGATAGGAGCCGCCACAAAAACTAATGAGTCCCGAACCTTTTTGTGGAATCGCTGACAGTGTTGTCAAAAATTTATTACGAGAAGAACTATTTAAACCAGTGAAGAACTATGGTTAAAATGCGTCAATCAAAGAAATTGGGTCCTATGACCTGAGAGGATTTAAAGAACCTGAGAATTCTAACAGGACTTCTTATAGGTTATTGTCGACATGCTAAACATCTGACTAGGATGGGTGTACAAACCGACAGTACATGTAGATTCTGTCTAGAAGACGATGAAGATCCAGAACATATTTTAGAAACATGTCCAGCACTAACGCGTACAAGAATGCAAATACTTGGGAATCGACAACCAAGTCCGAGCGATATAAGGAAGATGCTCCCTAATCATATAATCAGGTTCTTAACTGAGATAGGCTTGACGGACATCCTGTAGAACTATTAGAACCAGAACACCCTATAAATAGTATAGGGAGATGCCACAGCTGAGAATGCCTTCAGTTATATGGCATCAAGCGGGGCACAATAGATCTACTCAGGACGCAGTGCATTACCCCGAAGCAATATTAATAATAATAATACCATTTACTACTTTTTATAAGGCGGGCTAAACAAATTTAATTTATATTAAATTTAAAATAAAAATGTGCTTATTGAATTACAACATTTCGATATGATTTGAGTTTTGCTTGTTTTTTTCTAGCACTTCAACTTTTTAAGAAAATTGTAATATAAAATTCAGTTTGTTTTCAACTATTTTCGAGAATAAAAAATTTCAGAACTATACGAAAGCAGTTTATTCAAAAAAATGTAAACGACATTTTTTTCTTTAAATTGACAGAATAAATTTTGGAATAAACAGGAATGCGAATATTTTAAATAGTTTTCGTGCTATATCGATCTAAACCCAACATTTTTTTTTTATTTTGTATTAAGATCTAATAATAAAAATGTAAATTTTTCGTAATTATCCACAACAATGTTCAAACGTGCAATCAAAACTATAAACATTTTGTTATCGATTTTACTTATTGTATTAGACCCCTCGAATTATAGGGGGTGGTCTGCTTTGGGGTGCAAATATTTTAGACACTGATTTCTTGGTTCATACCATGAAAAAAATGTTCAAGATTTAGGGTCTGTTTGGAACACCCAATGATATAGAGGGTGTTTTCAATATTTACTTTACAAAAATTGATACAACCGTATAATTAATTATAATAATAATAATAATAGTTTGGCACTACAGTCCTATAAGAACTTAGGCCGAGCTCTCTAACCATTTTGAGCTGTGCGTGTTATATTTGCACTCAAAGTAGTGGGACCTACAGTTTATTGCCGAATCCGAACGGCGGTTGAGAGCTTTTCATAGGCAATGTTTTACTCTCGTAAGTTTGCCATTTACTGTCGAGAGGTAGCGCGGTATAGAAAAATGTTTCTATTGAAAGATGTTGTTAGCCCCAGTCCAGGCTTGAACCGGGGACCTTTCTGCTCGCAGTCCAACTCACTAACCACTGAGCTACCGCTGCTATAACTTCTACAATTTATAGCCCAGAGCAAAAATATTACATTCATTTTAAAAATAATCGATCATAGTTTCTAGTTAAATTTTAATATTGGCATTTTATGTGGTGCGCTAGAAGATTTTTCGCATCAAATATAAATATAAATATTTTATTTCAATTTTTTTTTTATAAAACTTCGTTTTTCTCGACATTTTTATCTATTATTTTATTTATCTTTTTTATTATTTGAATGTATCATACCAAATAAATGTTAAACCCCAAAGCGGACCACCCCGTATATATATATATATATATATATATATATATATATATATATTTTTTTTTTTTTTTTAATAATTCGCACTAACTAATCGAGCCACCGACGCTACATATATAGCAATTAAAAATAACACAAATTTAACAAATTGAATTTTAACTCTCTTTTATTTTTAACATTTATTTGATAAAATATTTAAAAATGATATCATGCAAAATTACAAAATAATTGTGCTATATTTTATGTGTTTCCTGTCTGCGGTTGTGCGTTGCCATTACTAAACACCAGAATACCACATGTGTAATTATAGCAATTGCCTCCGAAAGAATAATTAGAATTCAAATAACGATACAAATAATAATAGTGCATTGAGTGTTTGAAGCAACCATATTGTAATCGGCTCACGTTCAACTAGTGCATGACATTAAAGTCGAGTTTCTGTTTTTGTTATTGTGTCATGATTACAGTTTTTATATAAACAACTATGAACTAATCGGATATATTAAAAAAACTTTTTTTTTATGTCAATATAACAAAAACATTTGCTTAATAAATAAATTTTCTTTAAGACTTTATGGCGACATGTGAAGCAAAAATTTAAATAAAACTATTAACTAAATGAGTCATTCGATATGAAATCAACCAAACGTTTGTCAAAACTATTTCAGAATTTAAAAATAATGTAGGAAATTATATGTACAGAAGTAACATTATAGGCTCCATCATGTTTTGATGGCAACATTTCATTTGGCATTTCTCTTTAGTGATGAGTAAAAAATGCAAGAACATGATCGAAAAATCCGATGCAAAAACAAGAACGACTCTGGCAAGAACAATAATAAGACTACCATTTGTTGTTCGTGTTCTTGCATTTGCTCATCACTATTTCTCTGTCTCCTACCGTACAGATTTGTAGTGAATTCAAATAAGATTATTTTCAAATAGTTTCAAATCTGAGAATTTATTCGTATTTTGTTTTATTGGTACTACTTATTGACGTATTTGGAATTAGGTGGTTTTACGGGATACTACCAAAACAAATTAGTCGAATTTTTGTTACTGTTTTTAATAAAATTTACTCTATTAGTTTTTTTTTTATTAGTTTGTCTCATTTGCATTGATAGTGTTCTTCATAGTATTTTGTATGCCTTTTTCTACATTCTATTTGAATTTATCACTGCTAAGAACTCTAATTTACAAAATGTCTATAATAAATATTCTTTCTTTCCAACATACGTTATTTCTTTTCATGACTATAATTTTGATCTTTTCGAATTTTGTTTATTCTGAACTTTAAACAGTATCATATTAGTGTACCATCGTCTGATATATTTTGTGTTTGGCACCTGCACAGGAAAAAAATAATCTATGTAAATATAGCAACCGACATTAATTGCATTCATTCACTAATTAAATGTAAACATTTGCTATTCTTTGTTATATAAGCAATTGCGTTCGCTGATATGAATATTTGTACATCAATGCAGCAAATAATTTAGTCGGCGCAGTTTTAGCAAATATAATTGCTGAAACTGCGCCGACTAATTTTCATATTAGCAAACGGAATTGTTGTATTAACAAATAATATCAAATCTTTTCATTAAATTAGTGAATTTCATTGCTGGTTTGTTTAATAAATGCAATTAATGTCGGTTGCTATATTTACATAGATTATTTTTTTCTGTGTGGTCAACTAAAAAAATCCAACTGAAATGGTATAGTAATTGATAACGAATTGATTTCAGGATTACAACGTGAAATGTATAACTCTATAATTTCAAATCAATTTATATTTTAAAAATATTGATTTTATTGTTAATAATCCTTTTTTGTACAAGTTTTCTATAATACTCTATCCTCACTTTACCAACATGTGTCGAATTTTTCCTATTCTAAACATTAGCGTATATAGTTTGTGTACCATGTGTCTGCTCGTATTTCATGTTTGGTACTTTGCTAACCTGCACCTACCGACATTATGCATTGTTTAACTCTTTGACCTAGGTTTTTATCATCACTTGTGTGATAATCATCGAAAGTGTCGGCGATCACAGTTACACCAGTCAGGCAATGTTGGTCTGTGGTACACTTTCTGGATATTTGATTATATGCTGTGCTCTATTGATCGGTAATAAGCTGCTGAAAATCTAAAAACTGAACTCTAATATATAACCATAAAAAACCCTTCATCAGGTCATCTCTTGAACGCACCCATTGACAAACGCATCGATGCTCTCTTCAGCATTGCGGCCAGTATTATGTTTCTATCGGCGGGCGCTGTCATCGTCGATCAGTGGACCAACGCCTATAGGGTCAGGCAGGAGAAAAACGCAATTAAGGCGGCCGGTATTTTGATGATCATAAATGCGGCAATATTTGTGGCAGATACTTTTGTGATCTTTAGAGTTTAACTGAATTTATATTTATAATACTTTAGCATACTTTAAGCATAATTTATGAATAAGTTAAACATTGAATTTATAAATAATATTAATAAAAATATATTTTTTGATTATAATTTGCATAAATTACATAATTTTTTTTAAATATAAGTTATGCTTAAATTTTGAATATTTTAAATTTACAAAAAGTTCAGTTTTACGCACAGTTTTTCAAAATAAACTCAGTTTAAACTAGATGTAATTTTGTCCATATTCATCTTATTACAAATATTTAAAATGTCATATTAACAGATTACTAATTATATTTCTGTTTAAAGACATCGATAAGTTATGCATACATTTTTGAATATTTTTGAATAGTTCTGTTTAACACTAACATTTTCAAATTAAACTTAGTTTAAACTAAATGTAATTTTGTCTATAGTCAACTTATTACAAATATTTAAAATGTCTTATTAACAGATTACTAATTATCTTACTGTTTAGCGACATTTGATCATCGATAAGTTATGCATAAATTTTGAATATTTCAAATTTACAAGAAGTTAAATTTTACACACACTTTTTCAAATTAAACTTAGTTTAAACTAGATGTAAATTTGTCTATATTTATCTTATTACAAATATTAAAAATGTCATATTAACATATTACTAATTATCTTACTGTTTAACGACATTCGATCGTTATAATTACGAATTATAGATTATTTAAAAATGGGAAAATTTTAAACTAAGTTTAAACTTGCACTAAACAATTGGAAGTTTACGCATTAATTATGATTACACGTTTCACATTGATCTGGTAACTGGATACTGTGGACAGTTCTCGATTATGAAACTAGTTCAATTTCCACGAGGGTAATGCTGATTTTTAACTTTTTACTTAAATTATTCTTATCACGTACCATGACGAAAATCCCTATCTCTCTCTAATAAAATCTCTATCGAAATTTTAGCCTGTTTTTATACTAATTAAATTACGGAACTTTACAAAAGTAGTTTTCCCAAAAACTTTGAATGCAAATTCTTTTAAATGTCACAATGCCGTGATATATAAGTCATACATTCTGATAATGGAACATAAATTTAGTTCCAAAGCGGTGGCTAAGAACATGTGTGCGACAATGCAATAATATGTCACAATGCTGCGATATAAATATAAGTCATACATTCCGATAATGGAACATATACGGCGGAGCTAACTTTTTTGTTATGACGTGGCAAAATATTGTCAAATTATAAAATGTATTAAGTTCCTTATATGTTGCATGTATATAATGAAGAACCTAATTGGAAAATGTTTATAAATAATATAACTAATTAACTTTAAAATGGTGTAAATGTATGTTATTTTGACTGGCAATTAGGTGTCAAATAAGTATTTTTCGCATGATATAGCACAAGCACTTTAATAACAATTGTGTGGCTACCACTTAAGTTGCCACAAAGTGGTTACTTGGGTATTTTATAGAGTTGAAATTTTAGTTTTTGCGCATAAAATGAATATTAATATTTTATAACCTAACTTTTAAATAAATTCTAAATCTTTTTCATTTTCATCAGGCCATTGCCATCGTTTGCATTGTGCTTTGGACGACTGTCAGCAATCTCTCGAAGAATCCGTTGATCGTATGCGGCACCATCGGTGGCTATACCATTATATGTGGTGTTTTCTTAATTGGTAAGTTTGAATTTTTTGTTTTTTTTTTTTTGGTATAACTATTTTATTTATAATTTAATCGCACAGGACACATTATGAACTCGATTGTGGAGAAACGTCTCAATGGTCTCATTTCGTTCATTGGTTGCATTCTGTTCGTTACCTCGGGTGCTCTGGTCATCGATGAATGGCATGATACCCCCGACATTTTCAACACAGATTCGAAGCGTAATGCGCTGGCCGCCGGTGCTCTGATGATCATCAATGGTGTCGTCTTCCTGTTGGATACTTTGTCCATCTACAGAACGTAAATTTGCCTTGTTCTTATTTTTCTATTTGCAGTGTATTTAAGGCAACAAGAACATCATAAAGAATTTCATTTACCAAAAGAATTCTCATTTTCAATGTTTATTATAATTAATATCTAACTATATACTATATATATAAATGTTTGTGCGTGTATTTGTGCAACATGCATCCTTAAGATATCTGCACTCGGAATAAAAATCACATACAAATTGGTTAATGGTATAAGTATTGATTTAATAGTAAACATAATATTAATATTTTGGTTTAAAATCAAAAATAATTTGATATTCATTAATGCTAATTATCGATTTAAATAATACTTTATGCTAATGGCTAATTTTAATAGTAAAAAAACTATTAATTTAATGCTATTTTTTTTCTGAGTGTACCGCTTTTATAACTAAAACCATTTATATATATATATATATATATATATATATATATATATATTTATGTATATTGCAAATAAGTTGTATTACAATATATTGTATAAAAAAAAGATTTATTTTGTACATTTTTAAAAAATTTCAGCAGAACAACGAATGGAATTTTTGTTTTTTTTATAGTATTAATAACTGTAAATTGCTTTCAGTGCATTTTTTGCAGGAACCAGCAAAATTTTATTCATATCTTTAGCATGTTTTATAGATTTGTGTATACAGCAAGTAGCGTCAAAAATAAAACTTATTTCAATATATTAAGCAAATGTTTTTCATTGTGGTTTTAAGGTAAACGTCAACCTCACCTCAGCCCTCCCCAACGCAACACAACCCATTCCCAAATGCTTTAAGTGTGCTCATCTGTTGTTAATGCTGTTGCATTTTTTATTGTTTTTGTATTTAGTTTATAACATTTTAATACAATTGTGTTTTTTTTTTAATTTTCCTATATTTATAGCCGCACAGAGGTTCCCGTAATCAGAGAAGTTCCCAAAAATAAGGTGGAAATTGCACGATTTTGAGTAAACGGTAATAGTTGTGGTAAAAATACTTTTTACCCATTGCCAATAACTCAGAAAAAAAAAAACGTTACGGCGTGCACTGTAACACATTGTGATACTCAGCATTAATTTTAGTGATATTTATTAAAATTACATGGCAACTATAATTTTATTATGCAAATATAGAACCATTATTTATTTAAGTTTGTACTTGTTTTACTTGTGATTTTAATAAGTTTATTTTAAGATTATAGAAAAATGTAAAAGTTAATCTTTTTTCTTGTGTAATTTGTCAGAAATTTTTAGTTTTATTATTAGTAATGCTCCAACTTACAATGACTACTTCAAAGCAACTCTAACAAGAATGAAAAATAATAATAAAAAATCTACCCTGCAAGTTCAACTAGTATCAAAAATAGTAGTTTTGAAATTAGTAATCAAGTTTTTAAAATGGCAACATGTTAAAATGGATGTAGAGACATGAATCAAAATTATTTCTGAAGAATATTTTACGTGCGTCGAAACAATTCTCGCAAATTTATAGCATAACATGCTGGATATCTCTGATTTGATACGAGATATATAAAAACATATAACGGAATTAGAAAAAAAGATATATAAATTATCTATGCGCAATGTCTAACACTATTCACCCAAAACTAACGTATGCAGCAAACCAATTCTCAGTCATTTATAAGTTTCTAGTTATTTATAAGAATACAACCCTTCACATTACACGTGAGAACTTATTGATACCGTTATAAATTAAAAATAATAAAGAGCGAAGTTTTTGATCTCTTCAGTATACGTTCAGTCAGAGACTCAGTTGACATTGATGGCTCAATAGGTGGTGTGGTGTGATCGCGAGCACTTTTGTGTAATTGACGCGATTAAATTTAGGGTAATTATCAATTCTTTCGATTTTCATGTCTGTGTACAAACTAAAATATAAAAATCTTCATATACATTGATAGTGGAATCAAGGTAAGTGTTTTAATTTTGAATTTGCTTACTCGCCGATATATATTCAGTAAATTGCATCGTGATATCAAACTGTAATTTGACATTTATCTATAGACTCGAAATTGATTCTGATTAGAGTGATTTAATGTGTTCTTATTCATGTTGCAAAGATAGATTGAATTAGAGTATGTTCAATAAGAAACGAACCGAAATTTATCGAAGAATACAAAATATTTTATGCGTTATTTTTTTATATGTGTGAATGTTCTTGTAATTTGTTACGACGCACATAATAATGTATTCCTGTATTACTTGAATCGAAATAGTGAGAGGATTTTTATCAATACGTCTTATGTAAACGCGAAGAGGTATGAAGCAGGCTTTTTGTGCACACATGAGAGGTCCAGTATTATAATATGATGCCGCTAAAGTTATTAAAAAAAAACTGAAGTGGATTTTGCAATACAGATAATCAAAAAACGTGACCTTCCACGATGTGGGGAAAAAGGAGCACCGCCAACCAAGCAGTACACAATTATCGTGATATATTCCTGGTTTTACGGTTGAGCAAAGGCAGAATAAAACTGACTGAAAAGGTAAATAGCGGTACTATTAATACTAATTGAGTGAGACAAAGGTTCTGAATCCTTTTACGGCATCAAAACCTCCCCAAAACTCTCAAAGATAACGCAATTTTTGTAAAAATTAAAATAACTTTACAACGATCAATCCCATCGAAAATGTGTGGGACAAAAAAATATGGAAACCCCGTCTACAATCTTAAGCAGTTGTTACTGGTTGTTCTCAGTATAGACGAAATTTATCTCAAAAACTAGAGCTAATTTGACAAAATAGTGGTAATTTTCAAAATCAGCGTCACAAATGTAATAAAAAAATGGCGACAACTTTTACGACGTTAATTTATATATTTTTTAAAATATTTAATTTTATTACAATTTGCATATAGTAGTAAAATTGTAATAAATACCCCACTGGTTTCTTCATTCGGAGTAGGTTTGTGTCTCAATTAACCAGCACTTAGCGGATACACCCACAAATACTTGTAGTACGAGATCATCAGTGTTGCCTACAAACATTTTGTGCACATTTTTATTTTGATAGCATTTATATGAAATGCAACACTACATTGTGAATTGTTTATTGTGAACAGATTCGGTGCTGCAGCAAATCGACGTTAACTTCGCTCGTGTTTATCAACTGATTAAAAGTGATGAATTTAATAAAATTTACGCGTTGAAATAACAAAATATAATAAAAAAAACATGTATAATTTACTGCGGAGTGTGTGTTTATCAAAAATATTCAATTTATTCATTTCCTCGGGACTAATTTAGCAATACAGAAATTTCGCTGTTGTTGTTGTTCACAAAAAACAATATTGTTGTTGTGTTTTAAAGTGTTATTGTTGTTGCCGATGCTGTTGCGTTGCCATTCGGAGCCGCAATTAGAAAAAAAGGACGTGATGCATCATGATATTAAGGGTGAGTGGAAATTAATAAACTAAATATTAATTATTAGTAATAAATAGATTATTAGAGTCGCATTTACATCTTTTGGCTAGTTTGGTTAGTTCCAAAAGAAAACGGAATTTCTTAAAACTTTCATATCTTCTAAACGGAGCGGCGTATTGGGTTGAAGTAGGAGCATTTCAAAGTCAAAGGAATCCGGCTTTGAATCAAGATTGTCTTAAAATCCCTATATCTTTCAAACGAAGCGTCCCAGAAGGCTGAAAGTAGTTTGAATCAAGATTTACTTAAATCCTTTACATCTTCTGTAGGAAGCGTCCTAGATGTTGAAAGTAAGTAGATTATTCATTCTAAAATTCATTAAATTCGGTTCAGTGGTCCTTGATAAATCAGCCGACAAATCAAGTTTTTCTTTAAATTGCCATAACTCCTAAACGAAGCGTCCTAGAGGGTCCTAGAGGTTTATAGATATTGAAGGTCCAATATTCACTGCAAATTCGATCGGTCGGTTCAGGTGTAATCACGTTTTGAAAAACATTTTTCTTTAAATGGCCATAACTCCTAAACGAAGCGTCCGAAGTGGGGGCATTTTATAGATATTGAAGATCCAATTATTCACTGCAAATTTCAAATAATTCGATCGGTCGGTTCAGGTGTAAACAGGTTTTGAAAAACCTTTTTCTTTAAATGGCCATAACTCCTAAACGAAGCGTCCTAGAGGGTCCAAAGTGGGTGCATTTTATAGATATTGAAGATCCAATTATTCACTGCAAATTTCAAATAATTCGATCGGTCGGTTCAGGTGTAAACAGGTTTTGAAAAACCTTTTTCTTTAAATGGCCATAACTCCTAAACGAAGCGTCCTAGAGGGTCCAAAGTGGGGGCATTTTATAGATATTGAAGATCCAATTATTCACTGCAAATTTCAAATAATTCGATCGGTCGGTTCAGGTGTAATTAGGTTTTAAAAAACATTTTTCTTTAAATGGCCATAACTCCTAAACGAAGCGTCCTAGAGGGTCCAAAGTGGGGGCATTTTATAGGTATTGAGCAGCAAATTTCACTGCAAATTTCATATAATTCGATCGGTCGGTTCAGGTGTAATCACGCTTTGAAAAACATTTTTCTTTAAATGGCCATAACTCCTAAACGAAGCGTCCTAGAGGGTCCAAAGTGGGGGCATTTTATAGCTATTTATGGCCCAATTATTCACTGCAAATTTCAAATAATTCGAACGGTCGGTTCAGGTGTAATCAGGTTTTGAAAAACATTTTTCTTTAAATGGCCATAACTCCTAAACGAAGCGTCCTAGAGGGTCCAAAGCGTCCTAGAGGGTCCAAAGTGAGGGCATTTTATAGATATTTATGGCCCAATTATTCACTGCAATTTTCATGGCCCAATTATTCACTGCAATTTTCAAATAATTCGAACGGTCGGTTCAGGTGTAATCAGGTTTTGAAAAACATTTTTCGTTAAGTGGCCACAACTCGTAAACGAAGCGTCCTAGAGGGTCCAAAGTGGGGACATTTTATAGATATTTATGGCCCAATTATTCACTGCAATTTTCAAATAATTCGGTCGGTTCAGGTGTAATCAGGTTTTGAAAAACATTTTTCTTTAAATGGCCATAACTCCTAAACGAAGCGTCCTAGAGGGTCCAAAGTGGGGGCATTTTATAGATATTTATGGCCCAATTATTTACTGCAAATTTCAAATAATTCAAACTGCCGGTTCAGGTGTAATCAGGTTTTAAAAAACATTTTTCTTTAAATGGCCATAACTCCTAAACGAAGCGTCCTAGAGGGTCCAAAGTGGGGGCATTTTATAGATATTGAAGATCCAATTATTCACTGCAAATTTCAAATAATTCAAACTGCCGGTTCAGGTGTAATTAGGTTTTAAAAAACATTTTTCTTTAAATGGCCATAACTCCTAAACGAAGCGTCCTAGAGGGTCCAAAGTGGGGGCATTTTATAGATATTTATGGCCCAATTATTTACTGCAAATTTCAAATAATTCAAACTGCCGGTTCAGGTGTAATCAGGTTTTAAAAAACATTTTTCTTTAAATGGCCATAACTCCTAAACGAAGCGTCCTAGAGGGTCCAAAGTGGGGGCATTTTATAGATATTTATGGCCCAATTATTTACTGCAAATTTCAAATAATTCAAACTGCCGGTTCAGGTGTAATTAGGTTTTAAAAAAACATTTTTCTTTAAATGGCCATAACTCCTAAACGAAGCGTCCTAGAGGGTCCAAAGTGGGGGCATTTTATAGATATTTATGGCCCAATTATTTACTGCAAATTTCAAATAATTCAAACTGCCGGTTCAGGTGTAATCAGGTTTTAAAAAACATTTTTCTTTAAATGGCCATAACTCCTAAACGAAGCGTCCTAGAGGGTCCAAAGTGGGGGCATTTTATAGATATTGAAGATCCAATTATTCACTGAAAATTTCAAATAATTCAAACTGCCGGTTCAGGTGTAATTAGGTTTTAAAAAAACATTTTTCTTTAAATGGCCATAACTCCTAAACGAAGCGTCCTAGAGGGTCCAAAGTGGGGGCATTTTATAGATATTGAAGATCCAATTATTCACTGAAAATTTCAAATAATTCAAACTGCCGGTTCAGGTGTAATTAGGTTTTAAAAAAACATTTTTCTTTAAATGGCCATAACTCCTAAACGAAGCGTCCTAGAGGGTCCAAAGTGGGGGCATTTTATAGATATTTATGGCCCAATTATTTACTGCAAATTTCAAATAATTCAAACTGCCGGTTCAGGTGTAATCAGGTTTTGAAAAACATTTTTCTTTAAATGGCCATAACTCCTAAACGAAGCGTCCTAGAGGGTCCAAAGTGGGGGCATTTTATAGATATTGAAGATCCAATTATTCACTGCAAATTTCAAATAATTCGATCGGTCGGTTCAGGTGTAATTAGGTTTTAAAAAACATTTTTCTTTAAATGGCCATAACTCCTAAACGAAGCGTCCTAGAGGGTCCAAAGTGGGGGCATTTTATAGATATTGAAGATCCAATTATTCACTGCAAATTTCAAATAATTCGATCGGTCGGTTCAGGTGTAATTAGGTTTTAAAAAACATTTTTCTTTAAATGGCCATAACTCCTAAACGAAGCGTCCTAGAGGGTCCAAAGTGGGGGCATTTTATAGATATTGAAGATCCAATTATTCACTGCAAATTTCAAATAATTCGATCGGTCGGTTCAGGTGTAATTAGGTTTTAAAAAACATTTTTCTTTAAATGGCCATAACTCCTAAACGAAGCGTCCTAGAGGGTCCAAAGTGGGGGCATTTTAGAGATATTGAAGATCCAATTATTCACTGCAAATTTCAAATAATTCGATCGGTCGGTTCAGGTGTAATCAGGTTTTGAAAAACATTTTTCTTTAAATGGCCATAACTCCTAAACGAAGCGTCCTAGAGGGTCCAAAGTGGGGGCATTTTATAGATATTGAAGATCCAATTATTCACTGCAAATTTCAAATAATTCGATCGGTCGGCAAGTGGGGGCATTTTATAGATATTTATGGCCCAATTATTTACTGCAAATTTCAAATAATTCAAACTGCCGGTTCAGGTGTAATCAGGTTTTAAAAAACATTTTTCTTTAAATGGCCATAACTCCTAAACGAAGCGTCCTAGAGGGTCCAAAGTGGGGGCATTTTATAGATATTTATGGCCCAATTATTTACTGCAAATTTCAAATAATTCAAACTGCCGGTTCAGGTGTAATTAGGTTTTAAAAAAACATTTTTCTTTAAATGGCCATAACTCCTAAACGAAGCGTCCTAGAGGGTCCAAAGTGGGGGCATTTTATAGATATTTATGGCCCAATTATTTACTGCAAATTTCAAATAATTCAAACTGCCGGTTCAGGTGTAATCAGGTTTTAAAAAACATTTTTCTTTAAATGGCCATAACTCCTAAACGAAGCGTCCTAGAGGGTCCAAAGTGGGGGCATTTTATAGATATTTATGGCCCAATTATTTACTGCAAATTTCAAATAATTCAAACTGCCGGTTCAGGTGTAATCAGGTTTTGAAAAACATTTTTCTTTAAATGGCCATAACTCCTAAACGAAGCGTCCTAGAGGGTCCAAAGTGGGGGCATTTTATAGATATTGAAGATCCAATTATTCACTGCAAATTTCAAATAATTCGATCGGTCGGTTCAGGTGTAATTAGGTTTTAAAAAACATTTTTCTTTAAATGGCCATAACTCCTAAACGAAGCGTCCTAGAGGGTCCAAAGTGGGGGCATTTTATAGATATTGAAGATCCAATTATTCACTGCAAATTTCAAATAATTCGATCGGTCGGTTCAGGTGTAATTAGGTTTTAAAAAACATTTTTCTTTAAATGGCCATAACTCCTAAACGAAGCGTCCTAGAGGGTCCAAAGTGGGGGCATTTTATAGATATTGAAGATCCAATTATTCACTGCAAATTTCAAATAATTCGATCGGTCGGCAAGTGGGGGCATTTTATAGATATTTATGGCCCAATTATTTACTGCAAATTTCAAATAATTCAAACTGCCGGTTCAGGTGTAATCAGGTTTTAAAAAACATTTTTCTTTAAATGGCCATAACTCCTAAACGAAGCGTCCTAGAGGGTCCAAAGTGGGGGCATTTTATAGATATTGAAGATCCAATTATTCACTGCAAATTTCAAATAATTCGATCGGTCGGTTCAGGTGTAATTAGGTTTTAAAAAACATTTTTCTTTAAATGGCCATAACTCCTAAACGAAGCGTCCTAGAGGGTCCAAAGTGGGGGCATTTTATAGATATTGAAGATCCAATTATTCACTGCAAATTTCAAATAATTCGATCGGTCGGTTCAGGTGTAATTAGGTTTTAAAAAACATTTTTCTTTAAATGGCCATAACTCCTAAACGAAGCGTCCTAGAGGGTCCAAAGTGGGGGCATTTTATAGATATTGAAGATCCAATTATTCACTGCAAATTTCAAATAATTCGATCGGTCGGTTCAGGTGTAATTAGGTTTTAAAAAACATTTTTCTTTAAATGGCCATAACTCCTAAACGAAGCGTCCTAGAGGGTCCAAAGTGGGGGCATTTTATAGATATTTATGGCCCAATTATTCACTGCAAATTTCAAATAATTCGATCGGTCGGTTCAGGTGTAATTAGGTTTTAAAAAACATTTTTCTTTAAATGGCCATAACTCCTAAACGAAGCGTCCTAGAGGGTCCAAAGTGGGGGCATTTTATAGATATTTATGGCCCAATTATTCACTGCAAATTTCAAATAATTCGATCGGTCGGTTCAGGTGTAATTGGTTTTAAAATACATTTTTCTTTAAATGGCCATAACTCCTAAACGAAGCGTCCTAGAGGGTCCAAAGTGGGGGCATTTTATAGATATTGAAGATCCAATTATTCACTGCAAATTTCAAATAATTCGATCGGTCGGTTCAGGTGTAATTAGGTTTTAAAAAACATTTTTCTTTAAATGGCCATAACTCCTAAACGAAGCGTCCTAGAGGGTCCAAAGTGGGGGCATTTTAGAGATATTGAAGATCCAATTATTCACTGCAAATTTCAAATAATTCGATCGGTCGAATCAGGTGTAATTAGGTTTTAAAAAACATTTTTCTTTAAATGGCCATAACTCCTAAACGAAGCGTCCTAGAGGGTCCAAAGTGGGGGCATTTTATAGATATTTATGGCCCAATTATTTACTGCAAATTTCAAATAATTCAAACTGCCGGTTCAGGTGTAATCAGGTTTTAAAAAACATTTTTCTTTAAATGGCCATAACTCCTAAACGAAGCGTCCTAGAGGGTCCAAAGTGGGGGCATTTTATAGATATTGAAGATCCAATTATTCACTGCAAATTTCAAATAATTCGATCGGTCGGTTCAGGTGTAATTAGGTTTTAAAAAACATTTTTCTTTAAATGGCCATAACTCCTAAACGAAGCGTCCTAGAGGGTCCAAAGTGGGGGCATTTTATAGATATTGAAGATCCAATTATTCACTGCAAATTTCAAATAATTCGATCGGTCGGTTCAGGTGTAATTAGGTTTTAAAAAACATTTTTCTTTAAATGGCCATAACTCCTAAACGAAGCGTCCTAGAGGGTCCAAAGTGGGGGCATTTTATAGATATTGAAGATCCAATTATTCACTGCAAATTTCAAATAATTCGATCGGTCGGTTCAGGTGTAATTGGTTTTAAAAATTTTTTTTTTTTTAAATGGTCATAACTCCTAAACGAAGCGTCCTAGAGGGTCCAAAGTGGGGGCATTTTATAGATATAGATATTTAATTTCAAATAATTCAAACTGCCGGTTCAGGTGTAATCAGGTTTTAAAAAACATGTTTCTTTAAATGGCCATAACTCCTAAACGAAGCGTCCAAAGTGGGGGCATTTTATAGATATTTATGGCCCAATTATTCACTGCAAATTTCAAATAATTCGATCGGTCGGTTCAGGTGTAATTGGTTTTAAAAATTTTTTTTTTTTTAAATGGTCATAACTCCTAAACGAAGCGTCCTAGAGGGTCCAAAGTGGGGGCATTTTATAGATATAGATATTTAATTTCAAATAATTCAAACTGCCGGTTCAGGTGTAATCAGGTTTTAAAAAACATTTTTCTTTAAATGGCCATAACTCCTAAACGAAGCGTCCTAGAGGGTCCAAAGTGGGGGCATTTTATAGATATTGAAGATCCAATTATTCACTGCAAATTTCAAATAATTCGATCGGTCGGTTCAGGTGTAATCAGGTTTTGAAAAACATTTTTCTTTAAATGGCCATAACTCCTAAACGAAGCGTCCTAGAGGGTCCAAAGTGGGGGCATTTTAGAGATATTGAAGATCCAATTATTCACTGCAAATTTCAAATAATTCGATCGGTCGGTTCAGGTGTAATCAGGTTTTGAAAAATATGTTTCTTTAAATGGCCATAACTCCTAAACGAAGCGTCCTAGAGGGTCCAAAGTGGGGGCATTTTAGAGATATTGAAGATCCAATTATTCACTGCAAATTTCAAATAATTCGATCGGTCCAGGTGTAATCAGGTTTTGAAAAACATTTTTCTTTAAATGGCCATAACTCCTAAACGAAGCGTCCAAAGAGGGTCCAAAGTGGGGGCATTTTATAGATATTGAAGATCCAATTATTCACTGCAAATTTCAAATAATTCGATCGGTCGGTTCAGGTGTAATCAGGTTTTGAAAAATATGTTTCTTTAAATGGCCATAACTCCTAAACGAAGCGTCCTAGAGGGTCCAAAGTGGGGGCATTTTATAGATATTGAAGATCCAATTATTTACTGCAAATTTCAAATAATTCGATCGGTCGGTTCAGGTGTAATCAGGTTTTGAAAAATATGTTTCTTTAAATGGCCATAACTCCTAAACGAAGCGTCCTAGAGGGTCCAAAGTGCGGGCATTTTATAGATATTGAAGATCCAATTATTTACTGCAAATTTCAAATAATTCGATCGGTCGGTTCAGGTGTAATCAGGTTTTGAAAAATATGTTTCTTTAAATGGCCATAACTCCTAAACGAAGCGTCCTAGAGGGTCCAAAGTGGGGGCATTTTAGAGATATTGAAGATCCAATTATTCACTGGATCCTGGATTTCAAATAATTCGATCGGTCGGTTCAGGTGTAATCAGGTTTTGAAAAACATTTTTCTTTAAATGGCCATAACTCCTAAACGAAGCGTCCTAGAGGGTCCAAAGTGGGGGCATTTTATAGATATTGAAGATCCAATTATTCACTGCAAATTTCAAATAATTCGATCGGTCGGTTCAGGTGTAATCAGGTTTTGAAAAACATTTTTCTTTAAATGGCCATAACTCCTAAACGAAGCGTCCTAGAGGGTCCAAAGTGGGGGTATTTTATGAAGATCCAATTATTCACTGCAAATTTCAAATAATTCGATCGGTCGGTTCAGGTGTAGTTAGGTTTTAAAAAACATTTTTCTTTAAATGGCCATAACTCCTAAACGAAGCGTCCTAGAGGGTCCAAAGTGGGGGCATTTTATAGATATTGAAGATCCAATTATTCACTTCAAATTTCAAATAATTCGATCGGTCGGTTCAGGTGTAATCAGGTTTTGAAAAATATGTTTCTTTAAATGGCCATAACTCCTAAACGAAGCGTCCTAGAGGGTCCAAAGTGGGGGCATTTTAGAGATATTGAAGATCCAATTATTCACTGCAAATTTCAAATAATTCGATCGGTCGGTTCAGGTGTAATCAGGTTTTGAAAAACATTTTTCTTTAAATGGCCATAACTCCTAAACGAAGCGTCCTAGAGGGTCCAAAGTGGGGGCATTTTATAGATATTGAAGATCCAATTATTCACTGCAAATTTCAAATAATTCGATCGGTCGGTTCAGGTGTAATTAGGTTTTAAAAAACATTTTTCTTTAAATGGCCATAACTCCTAAACGAAGCGTCCTAGAGGGTCCAAAGTGGGGGCATTTTAGAGATATTGAAGATCCAATTATTCACTGCAAATTTCAAATAATTCGATCGGTCGGTTCAGGTGTAATCAGGTTTTGAAAAACATTTTTCTTTAAATGGCCATAACTCCTAAACGAAGCGTCCTAGAGGGTCCAAAGTGGGGGCATTTTATGAAGATCCAATTATTCACTGCAAATTTCAAATAATTCGATCGGTCGGTTCAGGTGTAATTAGGTTTTAAAAAACATTTTTCTTTAAATGGCCATAACTCCTAAACGAAGCGTCCTAGAGGGTCCAAAGTGGGGGCATTTTATAGATATTGAAGATCCAATTATTCACTGCAAATTTCAAATAATTCGATCGGTCGGTTCAGGTGTAATCAGGTTTTGAAAAACATTTTTCTTTAAATGGCCATAACTCCTAAACGAAGCGTCCTAGAGGGTCCAAAGTGGGGGCATTTTATAGATATTGAAGATCCAATTATTCACTGCAAATTTCAAATAATTCGATCGGTCGGTTCAGGTGTAATCAGGTTTTGAAAAACATTTTTCTTTAAATGGCCATAACTCCTAAACGAAGCGTCCTAGAGGGTCCAAAGTGGGGGCATTTTATAGATATTGAAGATCCAATTATTCACTTCAAATTTCAAATAATTCGATCGGTCGGTTCAGGTGTAATCAGGTTTTGAAAAATATGTTTCTTTAAATGGCCATAACTCCTAAACGAAGCGTCCTAGAGGGTCCAAAGTGGGGGCATTTTAGAGATATTGAAGATCCAATTATTCACTGCAAATTTCAAATAATTCGATCGGTCGGTTCAGGTGTAATCAGGTTTTGAAAAACATTTTTCTTTAAATGGCCATAACTCCTAAACGAAGCGTCCTAGAGGGTCCAAAGTGGGGGCATTTTATAGATATTGAAGATCCAATTATTCACTGCAAATTTCAAATAATTCGATCGGTCGGTTCAGGTGTAATTAGGTTTTAAAAAACATTTTTCTTTAAATGGCCATAACTCCTAAACGAAGCGTCCTAGAGGGTCCAAAGTGGGGGCATTTTAGAGATATTGAAGATCCAATTATTCACTGCAAATTTCAAATAATTCGATCGGTCGGTTCAGGTGTAATCAGGTTTTGAAAAACATTTTTCTTTAAATGGCCATAACTCCTAAACGAAGCGTCCTAGAGGGTCCAAAGTGGGGGCATTTTATGAAGATCCAATTATTCACTGCAAATTTCAAATAATTCGATCGGTCGGTTCAGGTGTAATTAGGTTTTAAAAAACATTTTTCTTTAAATGGCCATAACTCCTAAACGAAGCGTCCTAGAGGGTCCAAAGTGGGGGCATTTTATAGATATTGAAGATCCAATTATTCACTGCAAATTTCAAATAATTCGATCGGTCGGTTCAGGTGTAATCAGGTTTTGAAAAACATTTTTCTTTAAATGGCCATAACTCCTAAACGAAGCGTCCTAGAGGGTCCAAAGTGGGGGCATTTTATAGATATTGAAGATCCAATTATTCACTGCAAATTTCAAATAATTCGATCGGTCGGTTCAGGTGTAATCAGATTTTGAAAAACATTTTTCTTTAAATGGCCATAACTCCTAAACGAAGCGTCCTAGAGGGTCCAAAGTGGGGGCATTTTATAGATATTGAAGATCCAATTATTCACTGCAAATTTCAAATAATTCGATCGGTCGGTTCAGGTGTAATCAGGTTTTGAAAAACATTTTTCTTTAAATGGCCATAACTCCCAAACGAAGCGTCCTAGAGGGTCCAAAGTGGGGGCATTTTATAGATATTGAAGATCCAATTATTTACTGCAAATTTCAAATAATTCGATCGGTCGGTTCAGGTGTAATCAGGTTTTGAAAAATATGTTTCTTTAAATGGCCATAACTCCTAAACGAAGCGTCCTAGAGGGTCCAAAGTTGGGGCATTTTAGAGATATTGAAGATCCAATTATTCACTGCAAATTTCAAATAATTCGATCGGTCGGTTCAGGTGTAATCAGGTTTTGAAAAACATTTTTCTTTAAATGGCCATAACTCCTAAACGAAGCGTCCTAGAGGGTCCAAAGTGGGGGCATTTTATAGATATTGAAGATCCAATTATTCACTGCAAATTTCAAATAATTCGATCGGTCGGTTCAGGTGTAATCAGGTTTTGAAAAACATTTTTCTTTAAATGGCCATAACTCCTAAACGAAGCGTCCTAGAGGGTCCAAAGTGGGGGCATTTTATAGATATTGAAGATCCAATTATTCACTGCAAATTTCAAATAATTCGATCGGTCGGTTCAGGTGTAATCAGGTTTTGAAAAACATTTTTCTTTAAATGGCCATAACTCCTAAACGAAGCGTCCTAGAGGGTCCAAAGTGGGGGCATTTTATAGATATTGAAGATCCAATTATTCACTGCAAATTTCAAATAATTCGATCGGTCGGTTCAGGTGTAATCAGGTTTTGAAAAACATTTTTCTTTAAATGGCCATAACTCCTAAACGAAGCGTCCTAGAGGGTCCAAAGTGGGGGCATTTTATAGATATTTATGGCCCAATTATTCACTGCAAATTTCAAATAATTCGATCGGTCGGTTCAGGTGTAATCAGGTTTTGAAAAACATTTTTCTTTAAATGGCCATAACTCCTAAACGCAGCGTCCTAGAGGGTCCAAAGTGGGGGCATTTTATAGATATTGAAGATCCAATTATTCACTGCAAATTTCAAATAATTCGATCGGTCGGTTCAGGTGTAATTAGGTTTTAAAAAACATTTTTCTTTAAATGGCCATAACTCCTAAACGCAGCGTCCTAGAGGGTCCAAAGTGGGGGCATTTTATAGATATTGAAGATCCAATTATTCACTGCAAATTTCAAATAATTCGAACGGTCGGTTCAGGTGTAATCAGGTTTTGAAAAACATTTTTCTTTAAATGGCCATAACTCCTAAACGCAGCGTCCTAGAGGGTCCAAAGTGGGGGCATTTTATAGATATTGAAGATCCAATTATTCACTGCAAATTTCAAATAATTCGATCGGTCGGTTCAGGGGTAATTATGTTTTGAAAAACATTTTTCTTTAAATGGCCATAACTCCTAAACGAAGCGTCCTAGAGGGTCCAAAGTGGGGGCATTTTATAGATATTTATGGCCCAATTATTCACTGCAAATTTCAAATAATTCGATCGGTCGGTTCAGGTGTAATCAGGTTTTGAAAAACATTTTTCTTTAAATGGCCATAACTCCTAAACGCAGCGTCCTAGAGGGTCCAAAGTGGGGGCATTTTATAGATATTGAAGATCCAATTATTCACTGCAAATTTCAAATAATTCGAACGGTCGGTTCAGGTGTAATCAGGTTTTGAAAAACATTTTTCTTTAAACGGCCATAACTCCTAAACGAAGCGTCCTAGAGGGTCCAAAGTGGGGGCATTTTATAGATATTGAAGATCCAATTATTCACTGCAAATTTCAAATAATTCGATCGGTCGGTTCAGGTGTAATTAGGTTTTAAAAAACATTTTTCTTTAAATGGCCATAACTCCTAAACGAAGCGTCCTAGAGGGTCCAAAGTGGGGGCATTTTAGAGATATTGAAGATCCAATTATTCACTGCAAATTTCAAATAATTCGAACGGTCGGTTCAGGTGTAATCAGGTTTTGAAAAACATTTTTCTTTAAATGGCCATAACTCCTAAACGAAGCGTCCTAGAGGGTCCAAAGTGGGGGCATTTTATAGATATTTATGGCCCAATTATTCACTGCAAATTTCAAATAATTCGATCGGTCGGTTCAGGTGTAATCAGGTTTTGAAAAACATTTTTCTTTAAATGGCCATAACTCCTAAACGAAGCGTCCTAGAGGGTCCAAAGTGGGGGCATTTTATAGATATTTATGGCCCAATTATTCACTGCAAATTTCAAATAATTCGATCGGTCGGTTCAGGTGTAATCAGGTTTTGAAAAACATTTTTCTTTAAATGGCCATAACTCCTAAACGCAGCGTCCTAGAGGGTCCAAAGTGGGGGCATTTTATAGATATTGAAGATCCAATTATTCACTGCAAATTTCAAATAATTCGATCGGTCGGTTCAGGGGTAATTATGTTTTGAAAAACATTTTTCTTTAAATGGCCATAACTCCTAAACGAAGCGTCCTAGAGGGTCCAAAGTGGGGGCATTTTATAGATATTTATGGCCCAATTATTCACTGCAAATTTCAAATAATTCGATCGGTCGGTTCAGGTGTAATCAGGTTTTGAAAAACATTTTTCTTTAAATGGCCATAACTCCTAAACGCAGCGTCCTAGAGGGTCCAAAGTGGGGGCATTTTATAGATATTGAAGATCCAATTATTCACTGCAAATTTCAAATAATTCGAACGGTCGGTTCAGGTGTAATCAGGTTTTGAAAAACATTTTTCTTTAAACGGCCATAACTCCTAAACGAAGCGTCCTAGAGGGTCCAAAGTGGGGGCATTTTATAGATATTGAAGATCCAATTATTCACTGCAAATTTCAAATAATTCGATCGGTCGGTTCAGGTGTAATTAGGTTTTAAAAAACATTTTTCTTTAAATGGCCATAACTCCTAAACGAAGCGTCCTAGAGGGTCCAAAGTGGGGGCATTTTAGAGATATTGAAGATCCAATTATTCACTGCAAATTTCAAATAATTCGATCGGTATTTATGGCCCAATTATTCACTGCAAATTTCAAATAATTCGAACGGTCGGTTCAGGTGTAATCAGGTTTTGAAAAACATTTTTCTTTAAATGGCCATAACTCCTAAACGAAGCGTCCTAGAGGGTCCAAAGTGGGGGCATTTTATAGATATTTATGGCCCAATTATTCACTGCAAATTTCAAATAATTCGATCGGTCGGTTCAGGTGTAATCAGGTTTTGAAAAACATTTTTCTTTAAATGGCCATAACTCCTAAACGAAGCGTCCTAGAGGGTCCAAAGTGGGGGCATTTTATAGATATTTATGGCCCAATTATTCACTGCAAATTTCAAATAATTCGAACGGTCGGTTCAGGTGTAATCAGGTTTTGAAAAACCTTTTTCTTTAAACGGCCATAACTCCTAAACGAAGCGTCCTAGAGGGTCCAAAGTGGGGGCATTTTATAGATATTGAAGATCCAATTACTCACTGCAAATTTGAAATAATTCGATCGGTCGGTTCAGGTGTAATCAGGTTTTGAAAAACATTTTTCTTTAAATGGCCATAACTCCTAAACGAAGCGTCCTAGAGGGTCCAAAGTGGGGGCATTTTATAGATATTTATGGCCCAATTATTCACTGCAAATTTCAAATAATTCGATCGGTCGGTTCAGGTGTAATTAGGTTTTGAAAAACATTTTTCTTTAAATGGCCATAACTCCTAAACGAAGCGTTCTAGAGGGTCCAAAGTGGGGGCATTTTATAGATATTTATGGCCCAATTATTCACTGCAAATTTCAAATAATTCGATCGGTCGGTTCAGGTGTAATTAGGTTTTAAAAAACATTTTTCTTTAAATGGCCATAACTCCTAAACGAAGCGTCCTAGAGGGTCCAAAGTGGGGGCATTTTATAGATATTGAAGATCCAATTATTCACTGCAAATTTCAAATAATTCGATCGGTCGGTTCAGGTGTAATTAGGTTTTGAAAAACATTTTTCTTTAAATGGCCATAACTCCTAAACGAAGCGTCCTAGAGGGTCCAAAGTGGGGGCATTTTATAGATATTGAAGATCCAATTATTCACTGCAAATTTGAAATAATTCGATCGGTCGGTTCAGGTGTAATTAGGTTTTGAAAAACATTTTTCTTTAAATGGCCATAACTCCTAAACGAAGCGTCCTAGAGGGTCCAAAGTGGGGGCATTTTATAGATATTGAAGATCCAATTATTCACTGCAAATTTGAAATAATTCGATCGGTCGGTTCAGGTGTAATCAGGTTTTGAAAAACATTTTTCTTTAAATGGCCATAACTCCTAAACGAAGCGTCCTAGAGGGTCCAAAGTGGGGGCATTTTTAGATATTGAAGATCCAATTATTCACTGCAAATTTCAAATAATTCGATCGGTCGGTTCAGGTGTAATCAGGTTTTGAAAAACATTTTTCTTTAAATGGCCATAACTCCTAAACGAAGCGTCCTAGAGGGTCCAAAGTGGGGGCATTTTATAGATATTGAAGATCCAATTATTCACTGCAAATTGAAAAACATTTTTCTTTAAATGGCCATAACTCCTAAACGAAGCGTCCTAGAGGGTCCAAAGTGGGGGCATTTTATAGATATTGAAGATCCAATTATTCACTGCAAATTTCATATAATTCGATTGGTCGGTTCAGATGTAATCAGGTTTTGAAAAACACTTTTCTTTAAATGGCCATAACTCCTAAACGAAGCGTCCTAGAGGGTCCAAAGTGGGGGCATTTTATAGATATTGAAGATCCAATTATTCACTGCAAATTTCAAATAATTCGATCGGTCGGTTCAGGTGTAATCAGGTTTTGAAAAACATTTTTCTTTAAATGGCCATAACTCCTAAACGAAGCGTCCTAGAGGGTCCAAAGTGGGGGCATTTTATAGATATTGAAGATACAATTATTCACTGCAAATTTCAAATAATTCGATCGGTCGGTTCAGGTGTAATTAGGTTTTAAAAAACATTTTTCTTAAAATGGCCATAACTCCTAAACGAAGCGTCCTAGAGGGTCCAAAGTGGGGCATTTTAGAGATATTTATGGCCCAATTATTCACTGCAAATTTCATATAATTCGATCGGTCGGGTAATGCGATCGATCGATTCAGGTGTAATCAGGTTTTGAAAAACATTTTTCTTTAAATGGCCATAACTCCTAAACGAAGCGCCCTAGAGGGTCCAAATTGGGGGCATTTTATAGATATTGAAGATCCAATTATTCACTGCAAATTTCAAATAATTCGATCGGTCGGTTCAGGTGTAATCAGGTTTTGAAAAACATTTTTCTTAAAATGGCCATAACTCCTAAACGAAGCGTCCTAGAGGGTCCAAAGTGGGGCATTTTAGAGATATTTATGGCCCAATTATTCACTGCAAATTTCATATAATTCGATCGGTCGGGTAATGCGATCGATCGGTTCAGGTGTAATCAGGTTTTGAAAAACATTTTTCTTTAAATGGCCATAACTCCTAAACGAAGCGCCCTAGAGGGTCCAAATTGGGGGCATTTTATAGATATTGAAGATCCAATTATTCACTGCAAATTTCAAATAATTCGATCGGTCGGTTCAGGTGTAATCAGGTTTTGAAAAACATTTTTCTTAAAATGGCCATAACTCCTAAACGAAGCGTCCTAGAGGGTCCAAAGTGGGGGCATTTTATAGATATTGAAGATCCAATTATTCACTGCAAATTTCAAATAATTCGATCGGTCGGTTCAGGTGTAATTAGGTTTTAAAAAAAAAATTTCTTTAAATGGCCATAACTCCTAAACGAAGCGTCCTAGAGGGTCCAAAGTGGGGGCATTTTATAGATATTGAAGATCCAATTATTCACTGCAAATTTCAAATAATTCGATCGGTCGGTTCAGGTGTAATCAGGTTTTGAAAAACATTTTTCTTTAAATGGCCATAACTCCTAAACGAAGCGTCCTAGAGGGTCCAAAGTGGGGGCATTTTATAGATATTGAAGATCCAATTATTCACTGCAAATTTCAAATAATTCGATCGGTCGGTTCAGGTGTAATTAGGTTTTGAAAAACATTTTTCTTTAAATGGCCATAACTCCTAAACGAAGCGCCCTAGAGGGTCCAAATTGGGGGCATTTTATAGATATTGAAGATCCAATTATTCACTGCAAATTTCAAATAATTCGATCGGTCGGTTCAGGTGTAATCAGGTTTTGAAAAACATTTTTCTTAAAATGGCCATAACTCCTAAACGAAGCGTCCTAGAGGGTCCAAAGTGGGGGCATTTTATAGATATTGAAGATCCAATTATTCACTGCAAATTTCAAATAATTCGATCGGTCGGTTCAGGTGTAATTAGGTTTTAAAAAAAAAATTTCTTTAAATGGCCATAACTCCTAAACGAAGCGTCCTAGAGGGTCCAAAGTGGGGGCATTTTATAGATATTGAAGATCCAATTATTCACTGCAAATTTCAAATAATTCGATCGGTCGGTTCAGGTGTAATCAGGTTTTGAAAAACATTTTTCTTTAAATGACCATACCTCCTAAACGAAGCGTCCTAGAGGGTCCAAAGTGGGGGCATTTTATAGATATTGAAGATCCAATTATTCACTGCAAATTTCAAATAATTCGATCGGTCGGTTCAGGTGTAATCAGGTTTTGAAAAACATTTTTCTTTAAATGGCCATAACTCCTAAACGAAGCGTCCTAGAGGGTCCAAAGTGGGGGCATTTTATAGATATTGAAGATCCAATTATTCACTGCAAATTTCAAATAATTCGATCGGTCGGTTCAGGTGTAATCAGGTTTTGAAAAACATTTTTCTTTAAATGGCCATAACTCCTAAACGAAGCGTCCTAGAGGGTCCAAAGTGGGGGCATTTTATAGATATTGAAGATCCAATTATTCACTGCAAATTTCAAATAATTCGATCGGTCGGTTCAGGTGTAATCAGGTTTTGGAAAACATTTTTCTTTAAATGGCCATAACTCCTCAACGAAGCGTCCTAGAGGGTCCAAAGTAAGTTCATTTTATAGATATTTATGGCCCAATTATTGCAAATATCACTGCAAATTTCAAATAATTCGATCGGTCGGTTCAGGTGTAATTAGGTTTTAAAAAAAAAATTTCTTTAAATGGCCATAACTCCTAAACGAAGCGTCCTAGAGGGTCCAAAGTGGGGGCATTTTATAGATATTGAAGATCCAATTATTCACTGCAAATTTCAAATAATTCGATCGGTCGGTTCAGGTGTAATCAGGTTTTGAAAAACATTTTTCTTTAAATGACCATACCTCCTAAACGAAGCGTCCTAGAGGGTCCAAAGTGGGGGCATTTTATAGATATTGAAGATCCAATTATTCACTGCAAATTTCAAATAATTCGATCGGTCGGTTCAGGTGTAATCAGGTTTTGAAAAACATTTTTCTTTAAATGGCCATAACTCCTAAACGAAGCGTCCTAGAGGGTCCAAAGTGGGGGCATTTTATAGATATTGAAGATCCAATTATTCACTGCAAATTTCAAATAATTCGATCGGTCGGTTCAGGTGTAATCAGGTTTTGGAAAACATTTTTCTTTAAATGGCCATAACTCCTCAACGAAGCGTCCTAGAGGGTCCAAAGTAAGTTCATTTTATAGATATTTATGGCCCAATTATTGCAAATATCACTGCAAATTTCAAATAATTCGATCGGTCGGTTCAGGTGTAATTAGGTTTTAAAAAAAAAATTTCTTTAAATGGCCATAACTCCTAAACGAAGCGTCCTAGAGGGTCCAAAGTGGGGGCATTTTATAGATATTGAAGATCCAATTATTCACTGCAAATTTCAAATAATTCGATCGGTCGGTTCAGGTGTAATCAGGTTTTGAAAAACATTTTTCTTTAAATGGCCATAACTCCTAAACGAAGCGTCCTAGAGGGTCCAAAGTGGGGGCATTTTATAGATATTGAAGATCCAGTTATTCACTGCAAATTTCAAATAATTCGATCGGTCGGTTCAGGTGTAATCAGGTTTTGAAAAACATTTTTCTTTAAATGGCCATAACTCCTAAACGAAGCGTCCTAGAGGGTCCAAAATGGGGGCATTTTATAGATATTGAAGATCCAATTCACTGCAAATTTCAAATAATTCGATCGGTCGGTTCATTCGGACCATACCTCCTAAACGAAGCGTCCTAGAGTGTCCAAAGTGGGGGCATTTTATAGATATTGAAGATCCAATTATTCACTGCAAATTTCAAATAATTCGATCGGTCGGTTCAGGTGTAATTAGGTTTTAAAAAACATTTTTCTTTAAATGGCCATAACTCCTAAACGAAGCGTCCTAGAGGGTCCAAAGTGGGGGCATTTTATAGATATTGAAGATCCAATTATTCACTGCAAATTTCATATAATTCGATCGGTCGGTTCAGGTGTAATCAGGTTTTGGAAAACATTTTTCTTTAAATGGCCATAACTCCTCAACGAAGCGTCCTAGAGGGTCCAAAGTAAGTTCATTTTATAGATATTTATGGCCCAATTATTGCAAATATCACTGCAAATTTCAAATAATTCGATCGGTCGGTTCAGGTGTAATTAGGTTTTAAAAAAAAAATTTCTTTAAATGGCCATAACTCCTAAACGAAGCGTCCTAGAGGGTCCAAAGTGGGGGCATTTTATAGATATTGAAGATCCAATTATTCACTGCAAATTTCAAATAATTCGATCGGTCGGTTCAGGTGTAATCAGGTTTTGAAAAACATTTTTCTTTAAATGACCATACCTCCTAAACGAAGCGTCCTAGAGGGTCCAAAGTGGGGGCATTTTATAGATATTGAAGATCCAATTATTCACTGCAAATTTCAAATAATTCGATCGGTCGGTTCAGGTGTAATCAGGTTTTGAAAAACATTTTTCTTTAAATGGCCATAACTCCTAAACGAAGCGTCCTAGAGGGTCCAAAGTGGGGGCATTTTATAGATATTGAAGATCCAATTATTCACTGCAAATTTCAAATAATTCGATCGGTCGGTTCAGGTGTAATCAGGTTTTGGAAAACATTTTTCTTTAAATGGCCATAACTCCTCAACGAAGCGTCCTAGAGGGTCCAAAGTAAGTTCATTTTATAGATATTTATGGCCCAATTATTGCAAATATCACTGCAAATTTCAAATAATTCGATCGGTCGGTTCAGGTGTAATTAGGTTTTAAAAAAAAAATTTCTTTAAATGGCCATAACTCCTAAACGAAGCGTCCTAGAGGGTCCAAAGTGGGGGCATTTTATAGATATTGAAGATCCAATTATTCACTGCAAATTTCAAATAATTCGATCGGTCGGTTCAGGTGTAATCAGGTTTTGAAAAACATTTTTCTTTAAATGGCCATAACTCCTAAACGAAGCGTCCTAGAGGGTCCAAGGTGGGGCATTTTATAGATTCATGTGTAATCACGCTTTGAAAAACATTTTTCTTTAAATGGCCATAACTCCTAAACGAAGCTTCCTAGAGGGTCCAAGGTGGGGCATTTTATAGATATTTATGGCCCAATTATTCACTGCAAATTTCATATAATGCGATCGGTCGGTTCAGGTGTAATTAGGTTTTAAAAAACATTTTTCTTTAAATGGCCATAACTCCTAAACGAAGCGTCCTAGAGGGTCCAAGGTGGGGCATTTTATAGATTCATGTGTAATCACGCTTTGAAAAACATTTTTCTTTAAATGGCCATAACTCCTAAACGAAGCTTCCTAGAGGGTCCAAGGTGGGGCATTTTATAGATATTTATGGCCCAATTATTCACTGCAAATTTCATATAATGCGATCGGTCGGTTCAGGTGTAATTAGGTTTTAAAAAACATTTTTCTTTAAATGGCCATAACTCCTAAACGAAGCGTCCTAGAGGGTCCAAAGTGGGGGCATTTTATAGATATTGAAGATCCAATTATTCACTGCAAATTTCATATAATGCGATCGATCGGTTCAGGTGTAATCAGGTTTTGAAAAACATTTTTCTTTAAATGGCCATAACTCCTAAACGAAGCGTCCTAGAGGGTCCAAAGTGGGGGCATTTTATAGATATTGAAGATCCAATTATTCACTGCAAATTTCAAATAATTCGATCGGTCGGTTCAGGTGTAATCAGGTTTTGAAAAACATTTTTCTTTTAATGGCCATAACTCCTAAACGAAGCGTCCTAGAGTGTCCAAAGTGGGGGCATTTTATAGATATTGAAGATCCAATTATTCACTGCAAATTTCAAATAATTCGATCGGTCGGTTCAGGTGTTATTAGGTTTTAAAAAACATTTTTCTTTAAATGGCCATAACTCCTAAACGAAGCGTCCTAGAGGGTCCAAAGTGGGGGCATTTTATAGATATTGAAGATTCAATTATTCACTGCAAATTTCAAATAATTCGATCGGTCGGTTCAGGTGTAATTAGGTTTTAAAAAACATTTTTCTTTAAATGGCCATAACTCCTAAACGAAGCGTCCTAGAGGGTCCAAAGTGGGGGCATTTTATAGATATTGAAGATCCAATTATTCACTGCAAATTTCAAATAATTCGATCGGTCGGTTCAGGTGTAATCAGGTTTTGAAAAACATTTTTCTTTAAATGGCCATAACTCCTAAACGAAGCGTCCTAGAGGGTCCAAAGTGGGGGCATTTTATAGATATTGAAGATCCAGTTATTCACTGCAAATTTCAAATAATTCGATCGGTCGGTTCAGGTGTAATCAGGTTTTGAAAAACATTTTTCTTTAAATGGCCATAACTCCTAAACGAAGCGTCCTAGAGGGTCCAAAATGGGGGCATTTTATAGATATTGAAGATCCAATTCACTGCAAATTTCAAATAATTCGATCGGTCGGTTCATTCGGACCATACCTCCTAAACGAAGCGTCCTAGAGTGTCCAAAGTGGGGGCATTTTATAGATATTGAAGATCCAATTATTCACTGCAAATTTCAAATAATTCGATCGGTCGGTTCAGGTGTAATTAGGTTTTAAAAAACATTTTTCTTTAAATGGCCATAACTCCTAAACGAAGCGTCCTAGAGGGTCCAAAGTGGGGGCATTTTATAGATATTGAAGATCCAATTATTCACTGCAAATTTCATATAATTCGATCGGTCGGTTCAGGTGTAATCAGGTTTTGGAAAACATTTTTCTTTAAATGGCCATAACTCCTCAACGAAGCGTCCTAGAGGGTCCAAAGTAAGTTCATTTTATAGATATTTATGGCCCAATTATTGCAAATATCACTGCAAATTTCAAATAATTCGATCGGTCGGTTCAGGTGTAATTAGGTTTTAAAAAAAAAATTTCTTTAAATGGCCATAACTCCTAAACGAAGCGTCCTAGAGGGTCCAAAGTGGGGGCATTTTATAGATATTGAAGATCCAATTATTCACTGCAAATTTCAAATAATTCGATCGGTCGGTTCAGGTGTAATCAGGTTTTGAAAAACATTTTTCTTTAAATGACCATACCTCCTAAACGAAGCGTCCTAGAGGGTCCAAAGTGGGGGCATTTTATAGATATTGAAGATCCAATTATTCACTGCAAATTTCAAATAATTCGATCGGTCGGTTCAGGTGTAATCAGGTTTTGAAAAACATTTTTCTTTAAATGGCCATAACTCCTAAACGAAGCGTCCTAGAGGGTCCAAAGTGGGGGCATTTTATAGATATTGAAGATCCAATTATTCACTGCAAATTTCAAATAATTCGATCGGTCGGTTCAGGTGTAATCAGGTTTTGGAAAACATTTTTCTTTAAATGGCCATAACTCCTCAACGAAGCGTCCTAGAGGGTCCAAAGTAAGTTCATTTTATAGATATTTATGGCCCAATTATTGCAAATATCACTGCAAATTTCAAATAATTCGATCGGTCGGTTCAGGTGTAATTAGGTTTTAAAAAAAAAATTTCTTTAAATGGCCATAACTCCTAAACGAAGCGTCCTAGAGGGTCCAAAGTGGGGGCATTTTATAGATATTGAAGATCCAATTATTCACTGCAAATTTCAAATAATTCGATCGGTCGGTTCAGGTGTAATCAGGTTTTGAAAAACATTTTTCTTTAAATGGCCATAACTCCTAAACGAAGCGTCCTAGAGGGTCCAAGGTGGGGCATTTTATAGATTCATGTGTAATCACGCTTTGAAAAACATTTTTCTTTAAATGGCCATAACTCCTAAACGAAGCTTCCTAGAGGGTCCAAGGTGGGGCATTTTATAGATATTTATGGCCCAATTATTCACTGCAAATTTCATATAATGCGATCGGTCGGTTCAGGTGTAATTAGGTTTTAAAAAACATTTTTCTTTAAATGGCCATAACTCCTAAACGAAGCGTCCTAGAGGGTCCAAGGTGGGGCATTTTATAGATTCATGTGTAATCACGCTTTGAAAAACATTTTTCTTTAAATGGCCATAACTCCTAAACGAAGCTTCCTAGAGGGTCCAAGGTGGGGCATTTTATAGATATTTATGGCCCAATTATTCACTGCAAATTTCATATAATGCGATCGGTCGGTTCAGGTGTAATTAGGTTTTAAAAAACATTTTTCTTTAAATGGCCATAACTCCTAAACGAAGCGTCCTAGAGGGTCCAAAGTGGGGGCATTTTATAGATATTGAAGATCCAATTATTCACTGCAAATTTCATATAATGCGATCGATCGGTTCAGGTGTAATCAGGTTTTGAAAAACATTTTTCTTTAAATGGCCATAACTCCTAAACGAAGCGTCCTAGAGGGTCCAAAGTGGGGGCATTTTATAGATATTGAAGATCCAATTATTCACTGCAAATTTCAAATAATTCGATCGGTCGGTTCAGGTGTAATCAGGTTTTGAAAAACATTTTTCTTTTAATGGCCATAACTCCTAAACGAAGCGTCCTAGAGTGTCCAAAGTGGGGGCATTTTATAGATATTGAAGATCCAATTATTCACTGCAAATTTCAAATAATTCGATCGGTCGGTTCAGGTGTTATTAGGTTTTAAAAAACATTTTTCTTTAAATGGCCATAACTCCTAAACGAAGCGTCCTAGAGGGTCCAAAGTGGGGGCATTTTATAGATATTGAAGATTCAATTATTCACTGCAAATTTCAAATAATTCGATCGGTCGGTTCAGGTGTAATTAGGTTTTAAAAAACATTTTTCTTTAAATGGCCATAACTCCTAAACGAAGCGTCCTAGAGGGTCCAAAGTGGGGGCATTTTATAGATATTGTAGATCCAATTATTCACTGCAAATTTCAAATAATTCGATCGGTCGGTTCAGGTGTAATTAGGTTTTAAAAATCATTTTTCTTTAAATGGCCATAACTCCTAAACGAAGCGTCCTAGAGGGTCCAAAGTGGGGGCATTTTATAGATATTGAAGATCCAATTATTCACTGCAAATTTCAAATAATTCGATCGGTCGGTTCAGGTGTAATCAGGTTTTGAAAAACATTTTTCTTTAAATGGCCATAACTCCTAAACGAAGCGTCCTAGAGGGTCCAAAGTGGGGGCATTTTATAGATATTGAAGATCCAGTTATTCACTGCAAATTTCAAATAATTCGATCGGTCGGTTCAGGTGTAATCAGGTTTTGAAAAACATTTTTCTTTAAATGGCCATAACTCCTAAACGAAGCGTCCTAGAGGGTCCAAAATGGGGGCATTTTATAGATATTGAAGATCCAATTCACTGCAAATTTCAAATAATTCGATCGGTCGGTTCAGGTGTAATCAGGTTTTGGAAAACATTTTTCTTTAAATGGCCATAACTCCTAAACGAAGCGTCCTAGAGGGTCTAAAGTGGGGGCATTTTATAGATATTTATGGCCCAATTATTCACTGCAAATTTCAAATAATTCGATCGGTCGGTTCAGGTGTAATTAGGTTTTAAAAAACATTTTTCTTTAAATGGCCATAACTCCTAAACGAAGCGTCCTAGAGGGTCCAAAGTGGGGGCATTTTATAGATATTGAAGATCCAATTATTCACTGCAAATTTCAAATAATTCGATCGGTCGGTTCAGGTGTAATTAGGTTTTAAAAAACATTTTTCTTTAAATGGCCATAACTCCTAAACGAAGCGTCCTAGAGGGTCCAAAGTGGGGGCATTTTATAGATATTGTAGATCCAATTATTCACTGCAAATTTCAAATAATTCGATCGGTCGGTTCAGGTGTAATTAGGTTTTAAAAATCATTTTTCTTTAAATGGCCATAACTCCTAAACGAAGCGTCCTAGAGGGTCCAAAGTGGGGGCATTTTATAGATATTGAAGATCCAATTATTCACTGCAAATTTCAAATAATTCGATCGGTCGGTTCAGGTGTAATTAGGTTTTAAAAAACATTTTTCTTTAAATGGCCATAACTCCTAAACGAAGCGTCCTAGAGGGTCCAAAGTGGGGGCATTTTATAGATATTGAAGATCCAGTTATTCACTGCAAATTTCAAATAATTCGATCGGTCGGTTCAGGTGTAATCAGGTTTTGAAAAACATTTTTCTTTAAATGGCCATAACTCCTAAACGAAGCGTCCTAGAGGGTCCAAAATGGGGGCATTTTATAGATATTGAAGATCCAATTCACTGCAAATTTCAAATAATTCGATCGGTCGGTTCAGGTGTAATCAGGTTTTGGAAAACATTTTTCTTTAAATGGCCATAACTCCTAAACGAAGCGTCCTAGAGGGTCTAAAGTGGGGGCATTTTATAGATATTTATGGCCCAATTATTCACTGCAAATTTCAAATAATTCGATCGGTCGGTTCAGGTGTAATTAGGTTTTAAAAAACATTTTTCTTTAAATGGCCATAACTCCTAAACGAAGCGTCCTAGAGGGTCCAAAGTGGGGGCATTTTATAGATATTGAAGATCCAGTTATTCACTGCAAATTTCAAATAATTCGATCGGTCGGTTCAGGTGTAATCAGGTTTTGAAAAACATTTTTCTTTAAATGGCCATAACTCCTAAACGAAGCGTCCTAGAGGGTCCAAAGTGGGGGCATTTTATAGATATTGTAGATCCAATTATTCACTGCAAATTTCAAATAATTCGATCGGTCGGTTCAGGTGTAATTAGGTTTTAAAAAACATTTTTCTTTAAATGGCCATAACTCCTAAACGAAGCGTCCTAGAGGGTCCAAAGAGGGGGCATTTTATAGATATTGAAGATCCAGTTATTCACTGCAAATTTCAAATAATTCGATCGGTCGGTTCAGGTGTAATTAGGTTTTAAAAAACATTTTTCTTTAAATGGCCATAACTCCTAAACGAAGCGTCCTAGAGGGTCCAAAGTGAGGGCATTTTATAGATATTGAAGATCCAATTATTCACTGCAAATTTCAAATAATTCGATCGGTCGGTTCAGGTGTAATCAGGTTTTAAAAAACATTTTTCTTTAAATGGCCATAACACCTAAACGAAGCGTCCTAGAGGGTCGGTTCAGGTGTAATCAGGTTTTGAAAAACATTTTTCTTTAAATGGCCATAACTCCTAAACGAAGCGTCCTAGAGGGTCCAAAGTGGGGGCATTTTATAGATATTTATGGCCCAATTATTCACTGCAAATTTCAAATAATTCGATCGGTCGGTTCAGGTGTAATTAGGTTTTAAAAAACATTTTTCTTTAAATGGCCATAACTCCTAAACGAAGCGTCCTAGAGGGTCCAAAGTGGGGGCATTTTATAGATATTGAAGATCCAATTATTCACTGCAAATTTCAAATAATTCGATCGGTCGGTTCAGGTGTAATCAGGTTTTGAAAAACATTTTTCTTTAAATGGCCATAACTCCTAAACGAAGCGTCCTAGAGGGTCCAAAGTAAGGGCATTTTATAGATATTTATGGCCCAATTATTCACTGCAAATTTCAAATAATTCGATCGGTCGGTTCAGGTGTAATTAGGTTTTAAAAAACATTTTTCTTTAAATGGCCATAACTCCTAAACGAAGCGTCCTAGAGGGTCCAAAGTGAGGGCATTTTATAGATATTGAAGATCCAATTATTCACTGCAAATTTCAAATAATTCGATCGGTCGGTTCAGGTGTAATCAGGTTTTAAAAAACATTTTTCTTTAAAAGGCCATAACACCTAAACGAAGCGTCCTAGAGGGTCCAAAGTGGGGGCATTTTATAGATATTTATGGCCCAATTATTCACTGCAAATTTCAAATAATTCGATCGGTCGGTTCAGGTGTAATCAGGTTTTGAAAAACATTTTTCTTTAAATGGCCATAACTCCTAAACGAAGCGTCCTAGAGGGTCTAAAGTGGGGGCATTTTATAGATATTTATGGCCCAATTATTCACTGCAAATTTCAAATAATTCGATCGGTCGGTTCAGGTGTAATTAGGTTTTAAAAAACATTTTTCTTTAAATGGCCATAACTCCTAAACGAAGCGTCCTAGAGGGTCCAAAGTGGGGGCATTTTATAGATATTGAAGATCCAATTATTCACTGCAAATTTCAAATAATTCGATCGGTCGGTTCAGGTGTAATCAGGTTTTGAAAAACATTTTTCTTGAAATGGCCAAAACTCCTAAACGAAGCGTTCTAGAGGGTCCAAAGTGGGTGCATTTTATAGATATTGAAGATCCAATTATTCACTGCAAATTTCAAATAATTCGATCGGTCGGTTCAGGTGTAATCAGGTTTTGAAAAACATTTTTCTTGAAATGGCCAAAACTCCTAAACGAAGCGTTCTAGAGGGTCCAAAGTGGGTGCATTTTATAGATATTGAAGATCCAATTATTCACTGCAAATTTCAAATAATTCGATCGGTCGGTTCAGGTGTAATTAGGTTTTAAAAAACATTTTTCTTTAAATGGCCATAACTCCTAAACGAAGCGTCCTAGAGGGTCCAAAGTGGGGGCATTTTATAGATATTGAAGATCCAATTATTCACTGCAAATTTCAAATAATTCGATCGGTCGGTTCAGGTGTAATCAGGTTTTGAAAAACATTTTTCTTTAAATGGCCATAACTCCTAAACGAAGCGTCCTAGAGGGTCCAAAGTGGGGGCATTTTATAGATATTGAAGATCCAATTATTTACTGCAAATTTCAAATAATTCGATCGGTCGGTTCAGGTGTAATCAGGTTTTGAAAAACATTTTTCTTTAAATGGCCATAACTCCTAAACGAAGCGTCCTAGAGGGTCTAAAGTGGGGGCATTTTATAGATATTTATAGATAATTCGATCGGTCGGTTCAGGTGTAATTAGGTTTTAAAAAACATTTTTCTTTAAATGGCCATAACTCCTAAACGCAGCGTCCTAGAGGGTCCAAAGTGGGGGCATTTTATAGATATTGAAGATCCAATTATTCACTGCAAATTTCAAATAATTCGATCGGTCGGTTCAGGTGTAATCAGGTTTTGAAAAACATTTTTCTTTAAATGGCCATAACTCCTAAACGAAGCGTCCTAGAGGGTCCAAAGTGGGGGCATTTTATAGATATTGAAGATCCAATTATTCACTGCAAATTTCAAATAATTCGATCGGTCGGTTCAGGTGTAATCAGGTTTTGAAAAACATTTTTCTTTAAATGGCCATAACTCCTAAACGAAGCGTCCTAGAGGGTCCAATGTGGGGGCATTTTATAGATATTGAAGATCCAATTATTCACTGCAAATTTCAAATAATTCGATCGGTCGGTTCAGGTGTAATCAGGTTTTGAAAAACATTTTTCTTTAAATGGCAATAACTCCTAAACGAAGCGTCCTAGAGGGTCCAATGTGGGGGCATTTTATAGATATTGAAGATCCAATTATTCACTGCAAATTTCAAATAATTCGATCGGTCGGTTCAGGTGTAATCAGGTTTTGAAAAACATTTTTCTTTAAATGGCCAAAACTCCTAAACGAAGCGTTCTAGAAGGTCCAAAGTGGGTGCATTTTATAGATATTGAAGATCCAATTATTCACTGCAAATTTCAAATAATTCGATCGGTCGGTTCAGGTGTAATCAGGTTTTGAAAAACATTTTTCTTTAAATGGCCATAACTCCTAAACGAAGCGTCCTAGAGGGTCCAAAGTGGGGGCATTTTATAGATATTGAAGATCCAATTATTCACTGCAAATTTCAAATAATTCGATCGGTCGGTTCAGGTGTAATCAGGTTTTGAAAAACATTTTTCTTTAAATGGCCATAACTCCTAAACGAAGCGTCCTAGAGGGTCCAATGTGGGGGCATTTTATAGATATTGAAGATCCAATTATTCACTGCAAATTTCAAATAATTCGATCGGTCGGTTCAGGTGTAATCAGGTTTTGAAAAACATTTTTCTTTAAATGGCCATAACTCCTAAACGAAGCGTCCTAGAGGGTCTAAAGTGGGGGCATTTTATAGATATTTATGGCCCAATTATTCACTGCAAATTTCAAATAATTCGATCGGTCGGTTCAGGTGTAATTAGGTTTTAAAAAACATTTTTCTTTAAATGGCCATAACTCCTAAACGAAGCGTCCTAGAGGGTCCAAAGTGGGGGCATTTTATAGATATTGAAGAACCAATTATTCACTGCAAATTTCAAATAATTCGATCGGTCGGTTCAGGTGTAATTAGGTTTTAAAAAACATTTTTCTTTAAATGGCCATAACTCCTAAACGAAGCGTCCTAGAGGGTCCAAAGTGGGGGCATTTTATAGATATTGAAGATCCAATTATTCACTGCAAATTTCAAATAATTCGATCGGTCGGTTCAGGTGTAATCAGGTTTTGAAAAACATTTTTCTTTAAATGGCCATAACTCCTAAACGAAGCGTCCTAGAGGGTCCAAAGTGGGGGCATTTTATAGATATTGAAGATCCAATTATTCACTGCAAATTTCAAATAATTCGATCGGTCGGTTCAGGTGTAATCAGGTTTTGAAAAACATTTTTCTTTAAATGGCCATAACTCCTAAACGAAGCGTCCTAGAGGGTCCAAAGTGGGGGCATTTTATAGATATTGAAGATCCAATTATTCACTGCAAATTTCAAATAATTCGATCGGTCGGTTCAGGTGTAATCAGGTTTTGAAAAACAGTTTTCTTTAAATGGCCAAAACTCCTAAACGAAGCGTTCTAGAGGGTCCAAAGTGGGTGCATTTTATAGATATTGAAGATCCAATTATTCACTGCAAATTTCAAATAATTCGATCGGTCGGTTCAGGTGTAATTAGGTTTTAAAAAACATTTTTCTTTAAATGGCCATAACTCCTAAATGAAGCGTCCTAGAGGGTCCAAAGTGGGGGCATTTTATAGATATTGAAGATCCAATTATTCACTGCAAATTTCAAATAATTCGATCGGTCGGTTCAGGTGTAATCAGGTTTTGAAAAACATTTTTCTTTAAATGGCAATAACTCCTAAACGAAGCGTCCTAGAGGGTCCAAAGTGGGGGCATTTTATAGATATTGAAGATCCAATTATTCACTGCAAATTTCAAATAATTCGATCGGTCGGTTCAGGTGTAATTAGGTTTTAAAAAACATTTTTCTTTAAATGGCCATAACTCCTAAACGAAGCGTCCTAGAGGGTCCAAAGTGGGGGCATTTTATAGATATTGAAGATCCAATTATTCACTGCAAATTTCAAATAATTCGATCGGTCGGTTCAGGTGTAATTAGGTTTTAAAAAACATTTTTCTTTAAATGGCCATAACTCCTAAACGAAGCGTCCTAGAGGGTCCAAAGTGGGGGCATTTTATAGATATTTATGGCCCAATTATTCACTGCAAATTTGAAATAATTCGATCGGTCGGTTCAGGTGTAATTAGGTTTTGAAAAACATTTTTCTTTAAATGGCCATAACTCCTAAACGAAGCGTCCTAGAGGGTCCAAAGGGGGGGCATTTTATAGATATTGAAGATCCAATTATTCACTGCAAATTTCAAATAATTCGATCGGTTGGTTCAGGTGTAATTAGGTTTTAAAAAACATTTTTCTTTAAATGGCCATAACTCCTAAACGAAGCGTCCTAGAGGGTCCAAAGTGGGGGCATTTTATAGATATTTATGGCCCAATTATTCACTGCAAATTTGAAATAATTCGATCGGTCGGTTCAGGTGTAATAAGGTTTTGAAAAACATTTTTCTTTAAATGGCCATAACTCCTAAACGACGCGTCCTAGAGGGTGCAAAGTGGGAGCATTTTATGGATATTTATGACCCAATTATTCACTGCAAATTTCAAATAATTCGAACGGTCGGTTCAGGTGTAATTAGGTTTTAAAAAACATTTTTCTTTAAATGGCCATAACTCCTAAACGAAGCGTCCTAGAGGGTCCAAAGTGGGGGCATTTTATAGATATTGAAGATCCAATTATTCACTGCAAATTTCAAATAATTCGATCGGTCGGTTCAGGTGTAATCAGGTTTTAAAAAACATTTTTCTTTAAATGGCCATAACTCCTAAACGAAGCGTCCTAGAGGGTCCAAAGTGGGGGCATTTTATAGATATTGAAGATCCAATTATTCACTGCAAATTTCAAATAATTCGATCGGTTGGTTCAGGTGTAATCAGGTTTTAAAAAACATTTTTCTTTAAATGGCCATAACTCCTAAACGAAGCGTCCTAGAGGGTCCAAAGTGGGGGCATTTTATAGATATTGAAGATCCAATTATTCACTGCAAATTTCAAATAATTCGATTGGCGTCCTAGAGGGTCCAAAGTGGGGGCATTTTATAGATATTGAAGATCCAATTATTCACTGCAAATTTCAAATAATTCGATCGGTTGGTTCAGGTGTAATCAGGTTTTAAAAAACATTTTTCTTTAAATGGCCATAACTCCTAAACGAAGCGTCCTAGAGGGTCCAAAGTGGGGGCATTTTATAGATATTGAAGATCCAATTATTCACTGCAAATTTCAAATAATTCGATTGGTTGGTTCAGGTGTAATTAGGTTTTAAAAAACATTTTTCTTTAAATGGCCATAACTCCTAAACGAAGCGTCCTAGAGGGTCCAAAGTGGGGGCATTTTATAGATATTGAAGATCCAATTATTCACTGCAAATTTCAAATAATTCGATCGGTCGGTTCAGGTGTAATCAGGTTTTAAAAAACATTTTTCTTTAAATGGCCATAACTCCTAAACGAAGCGTCCTAGAGGGTCCAAAGTGGGGGCATTTTATAGATATTGAAGATCCAATTATTCACTGCAAATTTCAAATAATTCGATCGGTCGGTTCAGGTGTAATCAGGTTTTAAAAAACATTTTTCTTTAAATGGCCATAACTCCTAAACGAAGCGTCCTAGAGGGTCCAAAGTGGGGGCATTTTATAGATATTTATGGCCCAATTATTCACTGCAAATTTGAAATAATTCGATCGGTCGGTTCAGGTGTAATAAGGTTTTGAAAAACATTTTTCTTTAAATGGCCATAACTCCTAAACGACGCGTCCTAGAGGGTCCAAAGTGGGGGCATTTTATAGATATTGAAGATCCAATTATTCACTGCAAATTTCAAATAATTCGATCGGTCGGTTCAGGTGTAATTAGGTTTTGAAAAACATTTTTCTTTAAATGGCCATAACTCCTAAACGAAGCGTCCTAGAGGGTCCAAAGTGGGGGCATTTTATAGATATTGAAGATCCAATTATTCACTGCAAATTTCAAATAATTCGATCGGTCGGTTCAGGTGTAATCAGGTTTTGAAAAACATTTTTCTTTAAATGGCCATAACTCCTAAACGAAGCGTCCTAGAGGGTCCAAAGTGGGGGCATTTTATAGATATTGAAGATCCAATTATTCACTGCAAATTTCAAATAATTCGATCGGTCGGTTCAGGTGTAATTAGGTTTTAAAAAACATTTTTCTTTAAATGGCCATAACTCCTAAACGAAGCGTCCTAGAGGGTCCAAAGTGGGGGCATTTTATAGATATTGAAGATCCAATTATTCACTGCAAATTTCAAATAATTCGATCGGTCGGTTCAGGTGTAATTAGGTTTTAAAAAACATTTTTCTTTAAATGGCCATAACTCCTAAACGAAGCGTCCTAGAGGGTCCAAAGTGGGGGCATTTTATAGATATTGAAGATCCAATTATTCACTGCAAATTTCAAATAATTCGATCGGTCGGTTCAGGTGTAATTAGGTTTTGAAAAACATTTTTCTTTAAATGGCCATAACTCCTAAACGAAGCGTCCTAGAGGGTCCAAAGTGGGGGCATTTTATAGATATTGAAGATCCAATTATTCACTGCAAATTTCAAATAATTCGATCGGTCGGTTCAGGTGTAATCAGGTTTTGAAAAACATTTTTCTTTAAATGGCCATAACTCCTAAACGAAGCGTCCTAGAGGGTCCAAAGTGGGGGCATTTTATAGATATTGAAGATCCAATTATTCACTGCAAATTTCAAATAATTCGATCGGTCGGTTCAGGTGTAATTAGGTTTTAAAAAACATTTTTCTTTAAATGGCCATAACTCCTAAACGAAGCGTCCTAGAGGGTCGATCGGTCGGTTCAGGTGTAATTAGGTTTTAAAAAACATTTTTCTTTAAATGGCCATAACTCCTAACCGAAGCGTCCTAGAGGGTCCAAAGTGGGGGCATTTTATAGATATTGAAGATCCAATTATTCACTGCAAATTTCAAATAATTCGATCGGTCGGTTCAGGTGTAATTAGGTTTTAAAAAACATTTTTCTTTAAATGGCCATAACTCCTAAACGAAGCGTCCTAGAGGGTCCAAAGTGGGGGCATTTTATAGATATTGAAGATCCAATTATTCACTGCAAATTTCAAATAATTCGATCGGTCGGTTCAGGTGTAATTAGGTTTTAAAAAACATTTTTCTTTAAATGGCCATAACTCCTAAACGAAGCGTCCTAGAGGGTCCAAAGTGGCGGCATTTTATAGATATTGAAGATCCAATTATTCACTGCAAATTTCTAATAATTCGATCGGTCGGTTCAGGTGTAATTAGGTTTTAAAAAACATTTTTCTTTAAATGGCCATAACTCCTAAACGAAGCGTCCTAGAGGGTCGATCGGTCGGTTCAGGTGTAATTAGGTTTTAAAAAACATTTTTCTTTAAATGGCCATAACTCCTAACCGAAGCGTCCTAGAGGGTCCAAAGTGGGGGCATTTTATAGATATTGAAGATCCAATTATTCACTGCAAATTTCAAATAATTCGATCGGTCGGTTCAGGTGTAATTAGGTTTTAAAAAACATTTTTCTTTAAATGGCCATAACTCCTAAACGAAGCGTCCTAGAGGGTCCAAAGTGGGGGCATTTTATAGATATTGAAGATCCAATTATTCACTGCAAATTTCAAATAATTCGATCGGTCGGTTCAGGTGTAATTAGGTTTTAAAAAACATTTTTCTTTAAATGGCCATAACTCCTAAACGAAGCGTCCTAGAGGGTCCAAAGTGGGGGCATTTTATAGATATTGAAGATCCAATTATTCACTGCAAATTTCAAATAATTCGATCGGTCGGTTCAGGTGTAATTAGGTTTTAAAAAACATTTTTCTTTAAATGGCCATAACTCCTAAACGAAGCGTCCTAGAGGGTCCAAAGTGGGGGCATTTTATAGATGTTGAAGATCCAATTATTCACTGCAAATTTCAAATAATTCGATCGGTCGGTTCAGGTGTAATCAGGTTTTGAAAAACATTTTTCTATAAATGGCCATAACTCCTAAACGAAGCGTCCTAGAGGGTCGATCGGTCGGTTCTGGTGTAATTAGGTTTTAAAAAACATTTTTCTTTAAATGGCCATAACTCCTAACCGAAGCGTCCTAGAGGGTCCAAAGTGGGGGCATTTTATAGATATTGAAGATCCAATTATTCACTGCAAATTTCAAATAATTCGATCGGTCGGTTCAGGTGTAATTAGGTTTTAAAAAACATTTTTCTTTAAATGGCCATAACTCCTAAACGAAGCGTCCTAGAGGGTCCAAAGTGGGGGCATTTTATAGATATTTATGGCCCAATTATTCACTGCAAATTTCAAATAATTCGATCGGTCGGTTCAGGTGTAATCAGGTTTTGAAAAACATTTTTCTTTAAATGGCCATAACTCCTAAACGAAGCGTCCTAGAGGGTCCAAAGTGGGGGCATTTTATAGATATTGAAGATCCAATTATTCACTGCAAATTTCAAATAATTCGATCGGTCGGTTCAGGTGTAATTAGGTTTTAAAAAACATTTTTCTTTAAATGGCCTTAACTCCTAAACGAAGCGTCCTAGAGGGTCCAAAGTGGCGGCATTTTATAGATATTGAAGATCCAATTATTCACTGCAAATTTCAAATAATTCGATCGGTCGGTTCAGGTGTAATTAGGTTTTAAAAAACATTTTTCTTTAAATGGCCATAACTCCTAAACGAAGCGTCCTAGAGGGTCCAAAGTGGGGGCATTTTATAGATATTTATGGCCCAATTATTCACTGCAAATTTCAAATAATTCGATCGGTCGGTTCAGGTGTAATCAGGTTTTGAAAAACATTTTTCTTTAAATGGCCATAACTCCTAAACGAAGCGTCCTAGAGGGTCCAAAGTGGGGGCATTTTATAGATATTTATGGCCCAATTATTCACTGCAAATTTCAAATAATTCGATCGGTCGGTTCAGGTGTAATCAGGTTTTGAAAAACATTTTTCTTTAAATGGCCATAACTCCTAAACGAAGCGTCCTAGAGGGTCCAAAGTGGGGGCATTTTATAGATATTGACGATCCAATTATTCACTGCAAATTTCAAATAATTCGATCGGTCGGTTCAGGTGTAATTAGGTTTTTAAAAAACATTTTTCTTTAAATGGCCATAACTCCTAAACGAAGCGTCCTAGAGGGTCCAAAGTGGGGGCATTTTATAGATATTGAAGATCCAATTATTCACTGCAAATTTCAAATAATTCGATCGGTCGGTTCAGGTGTAATCAGGTTTTGAAAAACATTTTTCTTTAAATGGCCATAACTCCTAAACGAAGCGTCCTAGAGGGTCTAAAGTGGGGGCATTTTATAGATATTTATGGCCCAATTATTCACTGCAAATTTCAAATAATTCGATCGGTCGGTTCAGGTGTAATTAGGTTTTAAAAAACATTTTTCTTTAAATGGCCATAACTCCTAAACGAAGCGTCCTAGAGGGTCCAAAGTGGGGGCATTTTATAGATATTGAAGATCCAGTTATTCACTGCAAATTTCAAATAATTCGATCGGTCGGTTCAGGTGTAATCAGGTTTTGAAAAACATTTTTCTTTAAATGGCCATAACTCCTAAACGAAGCGTCCTAGAGGGTCCAAAGTGGGGGCATTTTATAGATATTGAAGATCCAATTATTCACTGCAAATTTCAAATAATTCGATCGGTCGGTTCAGGTGTAATTAGGTTTTAAAAAACATTTTTCTTTAAATGGCCATAACTCCTAAACGAAGCGTCCTAGAGGGTCCAAAGTGGGGGCATTTTATAGATGTTGAAGATCCAATTATTCACTGCAAATTTCAAATAATTCGATCGGTCGGTTCAGGTGTAATCAGGTTTTGAAAAACATTTTTCTTTAAATGGCCATAACTACTAAACGAAGCGTCCTAGAGGGTCGATCGGTCGGTTCTGGTGTAATTAGGTTTTAAAAAACATTTTTCTTTAAATGGCCATAACTCCTAACCGAAGCGTCCTAGAGGGTCCAAAGTGGGGGCATTTTATAGATATTGAAGATCCAATTATTCACTGCAAATTTCAAATAATTCGATCGGTCGGTTCAGGTGTAATTAGGTTTTAAAAAACATTTTTCTTTAAATGGCCATAACTCCTAAACGAAGCGTCCTAGAGGGTCCAAAGTGGGGGCATTTTATAGATATTTATGGCCCAATTATTCACTGCAAATTTCAAATAATTCGATCGGTCGGTTCAGGTGTAATCAGGTTTTGAAAAACATTTTTCTTTAAATGGCCATAACTCCTAAACGAAGCGTCCTAGAGGGTCCAAAGTGGGGGCATTTTATAGATATTGAAGATCCAATTATTCACTGCAAATTTCAAATAATTCGATCGGTCGGTTCAGGTGTAATTAGGTTTTAAAAAACATTTTTCTTTAAATGGCCATAACTCCTAAACGAAGCGTCCTAGAGGGTCCAAAGTGGGGGCATTTTATAGATATTGAAGATCCAATTATTCACTGCAAATTTCAAATAATTCGATCGGTCGGTTCAGGTGTAATTAGGTTTTAAAAAACATTTTTCTTTAAATGGCCATAACTCCTAAACGAAGCGTCCTAGAGGGTCCAAAGTGGGGGCATTTTATAGATGTTGAAGATCCAATTATTCACTGCAAATTTCAAATAATTCGATCGGTCGGTTCAGGTGTAATCAGGTTTTGAAAAACATTTTTCTTTAAATGGCCATAACTCCTAAACGAAGCGTCCTAGAGGGTCGATCGGTCGGTTCTGGTGTAATTAGGTTTTAAAAAACATTTTTCTTTAAATGGCCATAACTCCTAACCGAAGCGTCCTAGAGGGTCCAAAGTGGGGGCATTTTATAGATATTGAAGATCCAATTATTCACTGCAAATTTCAAATAATTCGATCGGTCGGTTCAGGTGTAATTAGGTTTTAAAAAACATTTTTCTTTAAATGGCCATAACTCCTAAACGAAGCGTCCTAGAGGGTCCAAAGTGGGGGCATTTTATAGATATTTATGGCCCAATTATTCACTGCAAATTTCAAATAATTCGATCGGTCGGTTCAGGTGTAATCAGGTTTTGAAAAACATTTTTCTTTAAATGGCCATAACTCCTAAACGAAGCGTCCTAGAGGGTCCAAAGTGGGGGCATTTTATAGATATTGAAGATCCAATTATTCACTGCAAATTTCAAATAATTCGATCGGTCGGTTCAGGTGTAATTAGGTTTTAAAAAACATTTTTCTTTAAATGGCCTTAACTCCTAAACGAAGCGTCCTAGAGGGTCCAAAGTGGCGGCATTTTATAGATATTGAAGATCCAATTATTCACTGCAAATTTCAAATAATTCGATCGGTCGGTTCAGGTGTAATTAGGTTTTAAAAAACATTTTTCTTTAAATGGCCATAACTCCTAAACGAAGCGTCCTAGAGGGTCCAAAGTGGGGGCATTTTATAGATATTTATGGCCCAATTATTCACTGCAAATTTCAAATAATTCGATCGGTCGGTTCAGGTGTAATCAGGTTTTGAAAAACATTTTTCTTTAAATGGCCATAACTCCTAAACGAAGCGTCCTAGAGGGTCCAAAGTGGGGGCATTTTATAGATATTTATGGCCCAATTATTCACTGCAAATTTCAAATAATTCGATCGGTCGGTTCAGGTGTAATCAGGTTTTGAAAAACATTTTTCTTTAAATGGCCATAACTCCTAAACGAAGCGTCCTAGAGGGTCCAAAGTGGGGGCATTTTATAGATATTGACGATCCAATTATTCACTGCAAATTTCAAATAATTCGATCGGTCGGTTCAGGTGTAATTAGGTTTTTAAAAAACATTTTTCTTTAAATGGCCATAACTCCTAAACGAAGCGTCCTAGAGGGTCCAAAGTGGGGGCATTTTATAGATATTGAAGATCCAATTATTCACTGCAAATTTCAAATAATTCGATCGGTCGGTTCAGGTGTAATCAGGTTTTGAAAAACATTTTTCTTTAAATGGCCATAACTCCTAAACGAAGCGTCCTAGAGGGTCTAAAGTGGGGGCATTTTATAGATATTTATGGCCCAATTATTCACTGCAAATTTCAAATAATTCGATCGGTCGGTTCAGGTGTAATTAGGTTTTAAAAAACATTTTTCTTTAAATGGCCATAACTCCTAAACGAAGCGTCCTAGAGGGTCCAAAGTGGGGGCATTTTATAGATATTGAAGATCCAATTATTCACTGCAAATTTCAAATAATTCGATCGGTCGGTTCAGGTGTAATCAGGTTTTGAAAAACATTTTTCTTTAAATGGCCATAACTCCTAAACGAAGCGTCCTAGAGGGTCTAAAGTGGGGGCATTTTATAGATATTTATGGCCCAATTATTCACTGCAAATTTCAAATAATTCGATCGGTCGGTTCAGGTGTAATTAGGTTTTAAAAAACATTTTTCTTTAAATGGCCATAACTCCTAAACGAAGCGTCCTGGAGGGTCCAAAGTGGGGGCATTTTATAGATATTGAAGATCCAGTTATTCACTGCAAATTTCAAATAATTCGATCGGTCGGTTCAGGTGTAATTAGGTTTTAAAAAACATTTTTCTTTAAATGGCCATAACTCCTAAACGAAGCGTCCTAGAGGGTCCAAAGTGGGGGCATTTTATAGATATTGAAGATCCAGTTATTCACTGCAAATTTCAAATAATTCGATCGGTCGGTTCAGGTGTAATCAGGTTTTGAAAAACATTTTTCTTTAAATGGCCATAACTCCTAAATGAAGCGTCCTAGAGGGTCCAAAGTGGGGGCATTTTATAGATATTTATGGCCCAATTATTCACTGCAAATTTCAAATAATTCGATCGGTCGGTTCAGGTGTAATTAGGTTTTAAAAAACATTTTTCTTTAAATGGCCATAACTCCTAAACGAAGCGTCCTAGAGGGTCCAAAGTGGGGGCATTTTATAGATATTGAAGATCCAATTATTCACTGCAAATTTCAAATAATTCGATCGGTCGGTTCAGGTGTAATCAGGTTTTGAAAAACATTTTTCTTTAAATGGCCATAACTCCTAAACGAAGCGTCCTAGAGGGTCTAAAGTGGGGGCATTTTATAGATATTTATGGCCCAATTATTCACTGCAAATTTCAAATAATTCGATCGGTCGGTTCAGGTGTAATTAGGTTTTAAAAAACATTTTTCTTTAAATGGCCATAACTCCTAAACGAAGCGTCCTGGAGGGTCCAAAGTGGGCATTTTATAGATATTGAAGATCCAGTTATTCACTGCAAATTTCAAATAATTCGATCGGTCGGTTCAGGTGTAATTAGGTTTTAAAAAACATTTTTCTTTAAATGGCCATAACTCCTAAACGAAGCGTCCTAGAGGGTCCAAAGTGGGGGCATTTTATAGATGTTGAAGATCCAATTATTCACTGCAAATTTCAAATAATTCGATCGGTCGGTTCAGGTGTAATCAGGTTTTGAAAAACATTTTTCTTTAAATGGCCCTCTAGGACGAAGCGTCCTAGAGGGTCGATCGGTCGGTTCTGGTGTAATTAGGTTTTAAAAAACATTTTTCTTTAAATGGCCATAACTCCTAACCGAAGCGTCCTAGAGGGTCCAAAGTGGGGGCATTTTATAGATATTGAAGATCCAATTATTCACTGCAAATTTCAAATAATTCGATCGGTCGGTTCAGGTGTAATTAGGTTTTAAAAAACATTTTTCTTTAAATGGCCATAACTCCTAAACGAAGCGTCCTAGAGGGTCCAAAGTGGGGGCATTTTATAGATATTTATGGCCCAATTATTCACTGCAAATTTCAAATAATTCGATCGGTCGGTTCAGGTGTAATCAGGTTTTGAAAAACATTTTTCTTTAAATGGCCATAACTCCTAAACGAAGCGTCCTAGAGGGTCCAAAGTGGGGGCATTTTATAGATATTGAAGATCCAATTATTCACTGCAAATTTCAAATAATTCGATCGGTCGGTTCAGGTGTAATTAGGTTTTAAAAAACATTTTTCTTTAAATGGCCTTAACTGCTAAACGAAGCGTCCTAGAGGGTCCAAAGTGGCGGCATTTTATAGATATTGAAGATCCAATTATTCACTGCAAATTTCAAATAATTCGATCGGTCGGTTCAGGTGTAATTAGGTTTTAAAAAACATTTTTCTTTAAATGGCCATAACTCCTAAACGAAGCGTCCTAGAGGGTCCAAAGTGGGGGCATTTTATAGATATTTATGGCCCAATTATTCACTGCAAATTTCAAATAATTCGATCGGTCGGTTCAGGTGTAATCAGGTTTTGAAAAACATTTTTCTTTAAATGGCCATAACTCCTAAACGAAGCGTCCTAGAGGGTCCAAAGTGGGGGCATTTTATAGATATTTATGGCCCAATTATTCACTGCAAATTTCAAATAATTCGATCGGTCGGTTCAGGTGTAATCAGGTTTTGAAAAACATTTTTCTTTAAATGGCCATAACTCCTAAACGAAGCGTCCTAGAGGGTCCAAAGTGGGGGCATTTTATAGATATTGACGATCCAATTATTCACTGCAAATTTCAAATAATTCGATCGGTCGGTTCAGGTGTAATTAGGTTTTTAAAAAACATTTTTCTTTAAATGGCCATAACTCCTAAACGAAGCGTCCTAGAGGGTCCAAAGTGGGGGCATTTTATAGATATTGAAGATCCAATTATTCACTGCAAATTTCAAATAATTCGATCGGTCGGTTCAGGTGTAATCAGGTTTTGAAAAACATTTTTCTTTAAATGGCCATAACTCCTAAACGAAGCGTCCTAGAGGGTCTAAAGTGGGGGCATTTTATAGATATTTATGGCCCAATTATTCACTGCAAATTTCAAATAATTCGATCGGTCGGTTCAGGTGTAATTAGGTTTTAAAAAACATTTTTCTTTAAATGGCCATAACTCCTAAACGAAGCGTCCTAGAGGGTCCAAAGTGGGGGCATTTTATAGATATTGAAGATCCAATTATTCACTGCAAATTTCAAATAATTCGATCGGTCGGTTCAGGTGTAATCAGGTTTTGAAAAACATTTTTCTTTAAATGGCCATAACTCCTAAACGAAGCGTCCTAGAGGGTCTAAAGTGGGGGCATTTTATAGATATTTATGGCCCAATTATTCACTGCAAATTTCAAATAATTCGATCGGTCGGTTCAGGTGTAATTAGGTTTTAAAAAACATTTTTCTTTAAATGGCCATAACTCCTAAACGAAGCGTCCTGGAGGGTCCAAAGTGGGGGCATTTTATAGATATTGAAGATCCAGTTATTCACTGCAAATTTCAAATAATTCGATCGGTCGGTTCAGGTGTAATTAGGTTTTAAAAAACATTTTTCTTTAAATGGCCATAACTCCTAAACGAAGCGTCCTAGAGGGTCCAAAGTGGGGGCATTTTATAGATATTGAAGATCCAGTTATTCACTGCAAATTTCAAATAATTCGATCGGTCGGTTCAGGTGTAATCAGGTTTTGAAAAACATTTTTCTTTAAATGGCCATAACTCCTAAATGAAGCGTCCTAGAGGGTCCAAAGTGGGGGCATTTTATAGATATTTATGGCCCAATTATTCACTGCAAATTTCAAATAATTCGATCGGTCGGTTCAGGTGTAATTAGGTTTTAAAAAACATTTTTCTTTAAATGGCCATAACTCCTAAACGAAGCGTCCTAGAGGGTCCAAAGTGGGGGCATTTTATAGATATTGAAGATCCAATTATTCACTGCAAATTTCAAATAATTCGATCGGTCGGTTCAGGTGTAATCAGGTTTTGAAAAACATTTTTCTTTAAATGGCCATAACTCCTAAACGAAGCGTCCTAGAGGGTCTAAAGTGGGGGCATTTTATAGATATTTATGGCCCAATTATTCACTGCAAATTTCAAATAATTCGATCGGTCGGTTCAGGTGTAATTAGGTTTTAAAAAACATTTTTCTTTAAATGGCCATAACTCCTAAACGAAGCGTCCTGGAGGGTCCAAAGTGGGCATTTTATAGATATTGAAGATCCAGTTATTCACTGCAAATTTCAAATAATTCGATCGGTCGGTTCAGGTGTAATTAGGTTTTAAAAAACATTTTTCTTTAAATGGCCATAACTCCTAAACGAAGCGTCCTAGAGGGTCCAAAGTGGGGGCATTTTATAGATATTGAAGATCCAGTTATTCACTGCAAATTTCAAATAATTCGATCGGTCGGTTCAGGTGTAATCAGGTTTTGAAAAACATTTTTCTTTAAATGGCCATAACACCTAAACGAAGCGTCCTAGAAGGTCGGTTCAGGTGTAATCAGGTTTTGAAAAACATTTTTCTTTAAATGGCCATAACTCCTAAACGAAGCGTCCTAGAGCGTCCAAAGTAAGGGCATTTTATAGATATTTATGGCCCAATTATTGGATCGGTCGGTTCAGGTGTAATTAGGTTTTAAAAAACATTTTTCTTTAAATGCCCATAACTCCTAAACGAAGCGTCCTAGAGGGTCCAAAGTGGGGGCATTTTATAGATATTGAAGATCCAGTTATTCACTGCAAATTTCAAATAATTCGATCGGTCGGTTCAGGTGTAATCAGGTTTTGAAAAACATTTTTCTTTAAATGGCCATAACACCTAAACGAAGCGTCCTAGAAGGTCGGTTCAGGTGTAATCAGGTTTTGAAAAACATTTTTCTTTAAATGGCCATAACTCCTAAACGAAGCGTCCTAGAGGGTCCAAAGTGGGGGCATTTTATAGATATTTATGGCCCAATTATTCACTACAAATTTCAAATAATTCGATCGGTCGGTTCAGGTGTAATCAGGTTTTGAAAAACATTTTTCTTTAAATGGCCATAACTCCTAAACGAAGCGTCCTAGAGGGTCCAAAGTGGGGGCATTTTATAGATATTGAAGATCCAATTATTCACTGCAAATTTCAAATAATTCGATCGGTCGGTTCAGGTGTAATTAGGTTTTAAAAAACATTTTTCTTTAAATGGCCATAACTCCTAAACGAAGCGTCCTAGAGGGTCCAAAGTGGGGGCATTTTATAGATATTTATGGCCCAATTATTCACTGCAAATTTCAAATAATTCGATCGGTCGGTTCAGGTGTAATCAGGTTTTGAAAAACATTTTTCTTTAAATGGCCATAACTCCTAAACGAAGCGTTCTAGAGGGTCCAAAGTAAGGGCATTTTATAGATATTTATGGCCCAATTATTCACTGCAAATTTCAAATAATTCGATCGGTCGGTTCAGGTGTAATTAGGTTTTAAAAAACATTTTTCTTTAAATGGCCATAACTCCTAAACGAAGCGTCCTAGAGGGTCGGTTCAGGTGTAATCAGGTTTTAAAAAACATTTTTCTTTAAATGGCCATAACTCCTAAACGAAGCGTCCTAGAGGGTCCAAAGTGGGGGCATTTTATAGATATTGAAGATCCAATTATTCACTGCAAATTTCAAATAATTCGATCGGTCGGTTCAGGTGTAATCAGGTTTTGAAAAACATTTTTCTTTAAATGGCCATAACTCCTAAACGAAGCGTCCTAGAGGGTCCAAAGTGGGGGGGGGCATTTTATAGATATTGACGATCCAATTATTCACTGCAAATTTCAAATAATTCGATCGGTCGGTTCAGGTGTAATTAGGTTTTAAAAAACATTTTTCTTTAAATGGCCATAACTCCTAAACGAAGCGTCCTAGAGGGTCCAAAGTGGGGGCATTTTATAGATATTGAAGATCCAATTATTCACTGCAAATTTCAAATAATTCGATCGGTCGGTTCAGGTGTAATCAGGTTTTGAAAAACATTTTTCTTTAAATGGCCATAACTCCTAAACGAAGCGTCCTAGAGGGTCTAAAGTGGGGGCATTTTATAGATATTTATGGCCCAATTATTCACTGCAAATTTCAAATAATTCGATCGGTCGGTTCAGGTGTAATTAGGTTTTAAAAAACATTTTTCTTTAAATGGCCATAACTCCTAAACGAAGCGTCCTAGAGGGTCCAAAGTGGGGGCATTTTATAGATATTGAAGATCCAATTATTCACTGCAAATTTCAAATAATTCGATCGGTCGGTTCAGGTGTAATTAGGTTTTAAAAAACATTTTTCTTTAAATGGCCATAACTCCTAAACGAAGCGTCCTAGAGGGTCCAAAGTGGGGGCATTTTATAGATATTTATGGCCCAATTATTCACTGCAAATTTCAAATAATTCGATCGGTCGGTTCAGGTGTAATCAGGTTTTGAAAAACATTTTTCTTTAAATGGCCATAACTCCTAAACGAAGCGTTCTAGAGGGTCCAAAGTAAGGGCATTTTATAGATATTTATGGCCCAATTATTCACTGCAAATTTCAAATAATTCGATCGGTCGGTTCAGGTGTAATCAGGTTTTGAAAAACATTTTTCTTTAAATGGCCATAACTCCTAAACGAAGCGTCCTAGAGGGTCCAAAGTGGGGGCATTTTATAGATATTGAAGATCCAATTATTCACTGCAAATTTCAAATAATTCGATCGGTCGGTTCAGGTGTAATCAGGTTTTGAAAAACATTTTTCTTTAAATGGCCATAACTCCTAAACGAAGCGTCCTAGAGGGTCTAAAGTGGGGGCATTTTATAGATATTTATGGCCCAATTATTCACTGCAAATTTCAAATAATTCGATCGGTCGGTTCAGGTGTAATTAGGTTTTAAAAAACATTTTTCTTTAAATGGCCATAACTCCTAAACGAAGCGTCCTAGAGGGTCCAAAGTGGGGGCATTTTATAGATATTGAAGATCCAATTATTCACTGCAAATTTCAAATAATTCGATCGGTCGGTTCAGGTGTAATCAGGTTTTGAAAAACATTTTTCTTTAAATGGCCATAACTCCTAAACGAAGCGTCCTAGAGGGTCTAAAGTGGGGGCATTTTATAGATATTTATGGCCCAATTATTCACTGCAAATTTCAAATAATTCGATCGGTCGGTTCAGGTGTAATTAGGTTTTAAAAAACATTTTTCTTTAAATGGCCATAACTCCTAAACGAAGCGTCCTGGAGGGTCCAAAGTGGGGGCATTTTATAGATATTGAAGATCCAGTTATTCACTGCAAATTTCAAATAATTCGATCGGTCGGTTCAGGTGTAATCAGGTTTTGAAAAACATTTTTCTTTAAATGGCCATAACTCCTAAACGAAGCGTCCTGGAGGGTCCAAATTGGGGGCATTTTATAGATATTGAAGATCCAGTTATTCACTGCAAATTTCAAATAATTCGATCGGTCGGTTCAGGTGTAATCAGGTTTTAAAAAACATTTTTCTTTAAATGGCCATAACTCCTAAACGAAGCGTCCTGGAGGGTCCAAAGTGGGGGCATTTTATAGATATTTATGGCCCATATATTCACTGCAAATTTCATATAATTCGATCGGTCGGTTCAGGTGTAATCAGGTTTTGAAAAACATTTTTCTTTAAATGGCCATAACTCCTAACCGAAGCGTCCTAGAGGGTCCAAAGTGGGGGCATTTCATAGATATTGAAGATCCAATTATTCACTGCAAATTTCAAATAATTCGATCGGTTGGTTCAGGTGTAATTAGGTTTTAAAAAACATTTTTCTTTAAATGGCCATAACTCCTAAACGAAGCGTCCTAGAGGGTCCAAAGTGGGGGCATTTCATAGATATTGAAGATCCAATTATTCACTGCAAATTTCAAATAATTCGATCGGTCGGTTCAGGTGTAATCAGGTTTTGAAAAACATTTTTCTTTAAATGGCCATAACTCCTAAACGAAGCGTCCTAGGGCCAGTTTTTCAGTACTAGTTGATCTTTGTTTGTGGTTTATACTTCGTTTAAAATCAAAATCGATTTTTTGAGTGTACTTCAACCATCGTTTAAACTTAGTTTAAACGACCGATGCTGATGGTTTAAACTACGTTTAAACTTTCAAAGTTTTTGACATGTTTTTTTTTTCACAACACTTTTCACTATTTTCTGTTGCTGCGCTGTTTCACAAATTATTATTAATTTTTGTATTTTTGCACACTACGCATTAAAACAAAGTCTCACGTGCACTTTAGTTGCTCGATCTCTTGTTTAAATTTAAAAATACATTAATTTTATTTTTCTGAAACAATTTTTTTATTTATTTAATTTTGAATGACATTTATCAGAAGTCAAAATCGAGAGAATTATTTGTCATTTGCCTGTGTTGCCATATGTAGTGTCTTGGGCTGTGTTCATTTTAAACTATCACTGAAAAACTGCTAACAAAATTAAACGACGTTTAATTTAAAGAGAAGATTAATTAAACGGAGTTTAAACTACGTTTAAACGAGCACTGAAAAACTGGCCCCTAGAGGGTCCAAAGTGGGGGCATTGTATAGATATTGAAGATCCAGTTATTCACTGCAAATTTCAAATAATTCGATCGGTCGGTTCAGGTGTAATCAGGTTTTGAAAAACATTTTTCTTTAAATGGCCATAACTCCTAAACGAAGCGTCCTAGAGGGTCCAAAGTAAGGGCATTTTATAGATATGGCCCAATTATTCACTGCAAATTTCAAATAATTCGATCGGTCGGTTCAGGTGTAATTAGGTTTTAAAAAACATTTTTCTTTAAATGGCCATAACTCCTAAACGAAGCGTCCTAGAGGGTCGGTTCAGGTGTAATCAGGTTTTGAAAAACATTTTTCTTTAAATGGCAATAACTCCTAAACGAAGCGTCCTAGAGGGTCCAAAGTAAGGGCATTTTATAGATATTTATGGCCCAATTATTCACTGCAAATTTCAAATAATTCGATCGGTCGGTTCAGGTGTAATTAGGTTTTAAAAAACATTTTTCTTTAAATGGCCATAACTCCTAAACGAAGCGTCCTAGAGGGTCCAAAGTGGGGGCATTTTATAGATATTTATGGCCCAATTATTCACTGCAAATTTCAAATAATTCGATCGGTCGGTTCAGGTGTAATCAGGTTTTGAAAAACATTTTTCTTTAAATGGCCATAACACCTAAACGAAGCGTCCTAGAGGGTCGGTTCAGGTGTAATCAGGTTTTGAAAAACATTTTTCTTTAAATGGCCATAACTCCTAAACGAAGCGTCCTAGAGGGTCCAAAGTGGGGGCATTTTATAGATATTTATGGCCCAATTATTCACTGCAAATTTCAAATAATTCGATCGGTCGGTTCAGGTGTAATTAGGTTTTAAAAAACATTTTTCTTTAAATGCCCATAACTCCTAAACGAAGCGTCCTAGAGGGTCCAAAGTGGGGGCATTTTATAGATATTGAAGATCCAGTTATTCACTGCAAATTTCAAATAATTCGATCGGTCGGTTCAGGTGTAATCAGGTTTTGAAAAACATTTTTCTTTAAATGGCCATAACTCCTAAACGAAGCGTCCTAGAGGGTCCAAAGTAAGGGCATTTTATAGATATGGCCCAATTATTCACTGCAAATTTCAAATAATTCGATCGGTCGGTTCAGGTGTAATTAGGTTTTAAAAAACATTTTTCTTTAAATGGCCATAACTCCTAAACGAAGCGTCCTAGAGGGTCCAAAGTGGGGGCATTTTATAGATATTTATGGCCCAATTATTCACTGCAAATTTCAAATAATTCGATCGGTCGGTTCAGGTGTAATCAGGTTTTGAAAAACATTTTTCTTTAAATGGCCATAACACCTAAACGAAGCGTCCTAGAGGGTCGGTTCAGGTGTAATCAGGTTTTGAAAAACATTTTTCTTTAAATGGCCATAACTCCTAAACGAAGCGTCCTAGAGGGTCCAAAGTGGGGGCATTTTATAGATATTTATGGCCCAATTATTCACTGCAAATTTCAAATAATTCGATCGGTCGGTTCAGGTGTAATCAGGTTTTGAAAAACATTTTTCTTTAAATGGCCATAACACCTAAACGAAGCGTCCTAGAGGGTCGGTTCAGGTGTAATCAGGTTTTGAAAAACATTTTTCTTTAAATGGCCATAACTCCTAAACGAAGCGTCCTAGAGGGTCCAAAGTGGGGGCATTTTATAGATATTTATGGCCCAATTATTCACTGCAAATTTCAAATAATTCGATCGGTCGGTTCAGGTGTAATTAGGTTTTAAAAAACATTTTTCTTTAAATGCCCATAACTCCTAAACGAAGCGTCCTAGAGGGTCCAAAGTGGGGGCATTTTATAGATATTGAAGATCCAGTTATTCACTGCAAATTTCAAATAATTCGATCGGTCGGTTCAGGTGTAATCAGGTTTTGAAAAACATTTTTCTTTAAATGGCCATAACTCCTAAACGAAGCGTCCTAGAGGGTCCAAAGTAAGGGCATTTTATAGATATGGCCCAATTATTCACTGCAAATTTCAAATAATTCGATCGGTCGGTTCAGGTGTAATCAGGTTTTAAAAAACATTTTTCTTTAAATGGCCATAACTCCTAAACGAAGCGTCCTAGAGGGTCCAAAGTGGGGGCATTTTATAGATATTGAAGATCCAGTTATTCACTGCAAATTTCAAATAATTCGATCGGTCGGTTCAGGTGTAATTAGGTTTTAAAAAACATTTTTCTTTAAATGGCCATAACTCCTAAACGAAGCGTCCTAGAGGGTCCAAAGTGAGGGCATTTTATAGATATTGAAGATCCAATTATTCACTTCAAATTTCAAATAATTCGATCGGTCGGTTCAGGTGTAATCAGGTTTTGAAAAACATTTTTCTTTAAATGGCCATAACACCTAAACGAAGCGTCCTAGAGGGTCGGTTCAGGTGTAATCAGGTTTTGAAAAACATTTTTCTTTAAATGGCCATAACTCCTAAACGAAGCGTCCTAGAGGGTCCAAAGTGGGAACATTTTATAGATATTGAAGATCCAATTATTCACTGCAAATTTCAAATAATTCGATCGGTCGGTTCAGGTGTAATCAGGTTTTGAAAAACATTTTTCTTTAAATGGCCATAACTCCTAAACGAAGCGTCCTAGAGGGTCCAAAGTAAGGGCATTTTATAGATATTTATGGCCCAATTATTCACTGCAAATTTCAAATAATTCGATCGGTCGGTTCAGGTGTAATTAGGTTTTAAAAAACATTTTTCTTTAAATGGCCATAACTCCTAAACGAAGCGTCCTAGAGGGTCCAAAGTGGGGGCATTTTATAGATATTGAAGATCCAGTTATTCACTGCAAATTTCAAATAATTCGATCGGTCGGTTCAGGTGTAATCAGGTTTTGAAAAACATTTTTCTTTAAATGGCCATAACTCCTAAACGAAGCGTCCTAGAGGGTCCAAAGTAAGGGCATTTTATAGATATTTATGGCCCAATTATTCACTGCAAATTTCAAATAATTCGATCGGTCGGTTCAGGTGTAATTAGGTTTTAAAAAACATTTTTCTTTAAATGGCCATAACTCCTAAACGAAGCGTCCTAGAGGGTCCAAAGTGGGGGCATTTTATAGATATTGAAGATCCAGTTATTCACTGCAAATTTCAAATAATTCGATCGGTCGGTTCAGGTGTAATCAGGTTTTGAAAAACATTTTTCTTTAAATGGCCATAACTCCTAAATGAAGCGTCCTAGAGGGTCCAAAGTAAGGGCATTTTATAGATATTTATGGCCCAATTATTCACTGCAAATTTCATATAATTCGATCGGTCGGTTCAGGTGTAATCAGGTTTTGAAAAACATTTTTCTTTAAATGGCCATAACACCTAAACGAAGCGTCCTAGAGGGTCGGTTCAGGTGTAATCAGGTTTTGAAAAACATTTTTCTTTAAATGGCCATAACTCCTAAACGAAGCGTCCTAGAGGGTCCAAAGTGGGGGCATTTTATAGATATTGAAGATCCAATTATTCACTGCAAATTTCAAATAATTCGATCGGTCGGTTCAGGTGTAATTAGGTTTTAAAAAACATTTTTCTTTAAATGGCCATAACTCCTAAACGAAGCGTCCTAGAGGGTCCAAAGTGGGGGCATTTTATAGATATTGAAGATCCAATTATTCACTGCAAATTTCAAATAATTCGATTGGTCGGTTCAGGGGTAATCAGGTTTTGAAAAACATTTTTCTTTAAATGGCCATAACTCCTAAACGAAGCGTCCTAGAGGGTCCAAAGTGGGGGCATTTTATAGATATTGAAGATCCAATTATTCACTGCAAATTTCAAATAATTCGATCGGTCGGTTCAGGTGTAATTAGGTTTTAAAAAACATTTTTCTTTAAATGGCCATAACTCCTAAACGAAGCGTCCTAGAGGGTCCAAAGTGGGGGCATTTTATAGATATTGAAGATCCAGTTATTCACTGCAAATTTCAAATAATTCGATCGGTCGGTTCAGGTGTAATCAGGTTTTGAAAAACATTTTTCTTTAAATGGCCATAACTCCTAAACGAAGCGTCCTAGAGGGTCCAAAGTGAGGGCATTTTATAGATATTGAAGATCCAATTATTCACTTCAAATTTCAAATAATTCGATCGGTCGGTTCAGGTGTAATCAGGTTTTGAAAAACATTTTTCTTTAAATGGCCATAACACCTAAACGAAGCGTCCTAGAGGGTCGGTTCAGGTGTAATCAGGTTTTGAAAAACATTTTTCTTTAAATGGCCATAACTCCTAAACGAAGCGTCCTAGAGGGTCCAAAGTGGGAACATTTTATAGATATTGAAGATCCAATTATTCACTGCAAATTTCAAATAATTCGATCGGTCGGTTCAGGTGTAATCAGGTTTTGAAAAACATTTTTCTTTAAATGGCCATAACTCCTAAACGAAGCGTCCTAGAGGGTCCAAAGTAAGGGCATTTTATAGATATTTATGGCCCAATTATTCACTGCAAATTTCAAATAATTCGATCGGTCGGTTCAGGTGTAATTAGGTTTTGAAAAACATTTTTCTTTAAATGGCCATAACTCCTAAACGAAGCGTCCTAGAGGGTCCAAGGATATTGAAGATCCAATTATTCACTGCAAATTTCAAATAATTCGATCGGTCGGTTCAGGTGTAATTAGGTTTTAAAAAACATTTTTCTATAAATGGCCATAACTCCTAAACGAAGCGTCCTAGAGGGTCCAAAGTGGGGGCATTTTATAGATATTGAAGATCCAATTATTCACTGCAAATTTCAAATAATTCGATCGGTCGGTTCAGGTGTAATTAGGTTTTAAAAAACATTTTTCTTTAAATGGCCTTAACTCCTAAACGAAGCGTCCTAGAGGGTCCAAAGTATTGTATAGATATTATAGATACAAAGTATATTATAGATATTGAAGATCCAATTATTCACTGCAAATTTCAAATAATTCGATCGGTCGGTTCAGGTGTAATCAGGTTTTGAAAAACATTTTTCTTTAAATGGCCATAACTCCTAAACGAAGCGTCCTAGAGGGTCCAAAGTGGGGGCATTTTATAGATATTGAAGATCCAATTATTCACTGCAAATTTCAAATAATTCGATCGGTCGGTTCAGGTGTAATTAGGTTTTAAAAAACATTTTTCTATAAATGGCCATAACTCCTAAACGAAGCGTCCTAGAGGGTCCAAAGTGGGGGCATTTTATAGATATTGAAGATCCAATTATTCACTGCAAATTTCAAATAATTCGATCGGTCGGTTCAGGTGTAATTAGGTTTTAAAAAACATTTTTCTTTAAATGGCCTTAACTCCTAAACGAAGCGTCCTAGAGGGTCCAAAGTGGCGGCATTTTATAGATATTGAAGATCCAATTATTCACTGCAAATTTCAAATAATTCGATCGGTCGGTTCAGGTGTAATTAGGTTTAAATGGCCATAACTCCTAAACGAAGCGTCCTAGAGGGTCCAAAGTGGGGGCATTTTATAGATATTGAAGATCCAATTATTCACTGCAAATTTCAAATAATTCGATCGGTCGGTTCAGGTGTAATTAGGTTTTAAAAAACATTTTTCTTTAAATGGCCATAACTCCTAAACGAAGCGTCCTAGAGGGTCCAAAGTGGGGGCATTTTATAGATATTGAAGATCCAATTATTCACTGCAAATTTCAAATAATTCGATCGGTCGGTTCAGGTGTAATCAGGTTTTGAAAAACATTTTTCTTTAAATGGCCATAACACCTAAACGAAGCGTCCTAGAGGGTCGGTTCAGGTGTAATCAGGTTTTGAAAAACATTTTTCTTTAAATGGCCATAACTCCTAAACGAAGCGTCCTAGAGGGTCCAAAGTGGGGGCATTTTATAGATATTGAAGATCCAATTATTCACTGCAAATTTCAAATAATTCGATCGGTCGGTTCAGGTGTAATTAGGTTTTAAAAAACATTTTTCTTTAAATGGCCTTAACTCCTAAACGAAGCGTCCTAGAGGGTCCAAAGTGGCGGCATTTTATAGATATTGAAGATCCAATTATTCACTGCAAATTTCAAATAATTCGATCGGTCGGTTCAGGTGTAATTAGGTTTAAATGGCCATAACTCCTAAACGAAGCGTCCTAGAGGGTCCAAAGTGGGGGCATTTTATAGATATTGAAGATCCAATTATTCACTGCAAATTTCAAATAATTCGATCGGTCGGTTCAGGTGTAATTAGGTTTTAAAAAACATTTTTCTTTAAATGGCCATAACTCCTAAACGAAGCGTCCTAGAGGGTCCAAAGTGGGGGCATTTTATAGATATTGAAGATCCAATTATTCACTGCAAATTTCAAATAATTCGATCGGTCGGTTCAGGTGTAATCAGGTTTTGAAAAACATTTTTCTTTAAATGGCCATAACACCTAAACGAAGCGTCCTAGAGGGTCGGTTCAGGTGTAATCAGGTTTTGAAAAACATTTTTCTTTAAATGGCCATAACTCCTAAACGAAGCGTCCTAGAGGGTCCAAAGTGGGGGCATTTTATAGATATTTATGGCCCAATTATTCACTGCAAATTTCAAATAATTCGATCGGTCGGTTCAGGTGTAATTAGGTTTTAAAAAACATTTTTCTTTAAATGCCCATAACTCCTAAACGAAGCGTCCTAGAGGGTCCAAAGTGGGGGCATTTTATAGATATTGAAGATCCAGTTATTCACTGCAAATTTCAAATAATTCGATCGGTCGGTTCAGGTGTAATCAGGTTTTGAAAAACATTTTTCTTTAAATGGCCATAACACCTAAACGAAGCGTCCTAGAGGGTCGGTTCAGGTGTAATCAGGTTTTGAAAAACATTTTTCTTTAAATGGCCATAACTCCTAAACGAAGCGTCCTAGAGGGTCCAAAGTGGGGGCATTTTATAGATATTGAAGATCCAATTATTCACTGCAAATTTCAAATAATTCGATCGGTCGGTTCAGGTGTAATTAGGTTTTAAAAAACATTTTTCTTTAAATGGCCTTAACTCCTAAACGAAGCGTCCTAGAGGGTCCAAAGTGGCGGCATTTTATAGATATTGAAGATCCAATTATTCACTGCAAATTTCAAATAATTCGATTGGTCGGTTCAGGGGTAATCAGGTTTTGAAAAACATTTTTCTTTAAATGGCCATAACTCCTAAACGAAGCGTCCTAGAGGGTCCAAAGTATTGTATAGATATTATAGATACAAAGTATATTATAGATATTGAAGATCCAATTATTCACTGCAAATTTCAAATAATTCGATTGGTCGGTTCAGGGGTAATCAGGTTTTGAAAAACATTTTTCTTTAAATGGCCATAACTCCTAAACGAAGCGTCCTAGAGGGTCCAAAGTAAGGGCATTTTATAGATATTTATGGCCCAATTATTCACTGCAAATTTCATATAATTCGATCGGTCGGTTCAGGTGTAATTAGGTTTTAAAAAACATTTTTCTATAAATGGCCATAACTCCTAAACGAAGCGTCCTAGAGGGTCCAAAGTGGGGGCATTTTATAGATATTGAAGATCCAATTATTCACTGCAAATTTCAAATAATTCGATCGGTCGGTTCAGGTGTAATTAGGTTTTAAAAAACATTTTTCTTTAAATGGCCATAACTCCTAGAGGGTCCTAGAGGGTCCAAAGTGGGGGCATTTTATAGATATTTATGGCCCAATTATTCACTGCAAATTTCAAATAATTCGATCGGTCGGTTCAGGTGTAATCAGGTTTTGAAAAACATTTTTCTTTAAATGGCCATAACTCCTAAACGAAGCGTCCTAGAGGGTCCAAAGTGGGGGCATTTTATAGATATTTATGGCCCAATTATTCACTGCAAATTTCAAATAATTCGATCGGTCGGTTCAGGTGTAATCAGGTTTTGAAAAACATTTTTCTTTAAATGGCCATAACTCCTAAACGAAGCGTCCTAGAGGGTCCAAAGTGGGGGCATTTTATAGATATTGACGATCCAATTATTCACTGCAAATTTCAAATAATTCGATCGGTCGGTTCAGGTGTAATTAGGTTTTAAAAAACATTTTTCTTTAAATGGCCATAACTCCTAAACGAAGCGTCCTAGAGGGTCCAAAGTGGGGGCATTTTATAGATATTGAAGATCCAATTATTCACTGCAAATTTCAAATAATTCGATCGGTCGGTTCAGGTGTAATTAGGTTTTAAAAAACATTTTTCTTTAAATGGCCATAACTCCTAAACGAAGCGTCCTAGAGGGTCCAAAGTGGGGGCATTTTATAGATATTGAAGATCCAGTTATTCACTGCAAATTTCAAATAATTCGATCGGTCGGTTCAGGTGTAATCAGGTTTTGAAAAACATTTTTCTTTAAATGGCCATAACTCCTAAACGAAGCGTCCTAGAGGGTCCAAAGTGGGGGCATTTTATAGATATTGAAGATCCAATTATTCACTGCAAATTTCAAATAATTCGATCGGTCGGTTCAGGTGTAATCAGGTTTTGAAAAACATTTTTCTTTAAATGGCCATAACTCCTAAACGAAGCGTCCTAGAGGGTCTAAAGTGGGGGCATTTTATAGATATTTATGGCCCAATTATTCACTGCAAATTTCAAATAATTCGATCGGTCGGTTCAGGTGTAATTAGGTTTTAAAAAACATTTTTCTTTAAATGGCCATAACTCCTAAACGAAGCGTCCTAGAGGGTCCAAAGTGAGGGCATTTTATAGATATTGAAGATCCAATTATTCACTGCAAATTTCAAATAATTCGATCGGTCGGTTCAGGTGTAATCAGGTTTTGAAAAACATTTTTCTTTAAATGGCCATAACTCCTAAACGAAGCGTCCTAGAGGGTCCAAAGTGGGGGCATTTTATAGATATTGAAGATCCAATTATTCACTGCAAATTTCAAATAATTCGATCGGTCGGTTCAGGTGTAATCAGGTTTTGAAAAACATTTTTCTTTAAATGGCCATAACTCCTAAACGAAGCGTCCTAGAGGGTCTAAAGTGGGGGCATTTTATAGATATTTATGGCCCAATTATTCACTGCAAATTTCAAATAATTCGATCGGTCGGTTCAGGTGTAATCAGGTTTTGAAAAACATTTTTCTTTAAATGGCCATAACTCCTAAACGAAGCGTCCTAGAGGGTCCAAAGTGGGGGCATTTTATAGATATTTATGGCCCAATTATTCACTGCAAATTTCAAATAATTCGATCGGTCGGTTCAGGTGTAATCAGGTTTTGAAAAACATTTTTCTTTAAATGGCCATAACTCCTAAACGAAGCGTCCTAGAGGGTCCAAAGTGGGGGCATTTTATAGATATTGAAGATCCAATTATTCACTGCAAATTTCAAATAATTCGATCGGTCGGTTCAGGTGTAATTAGGTTTTAAAAAACATTTTTCTTTAAATGGCCATAACTCCTAAACGAAGCGTCCTAGAGGGTCTAAAGTGGGGGCATTTTATAGATATTGAAGATCCAATTATTCACTGCAAATTTCAAATAATTCGATCGGTCGGTTCAGGTGTAATCAGGTTTTGAAAAACATTTTTCTTTAAATGGCCATAACACCTAAACGAAGCGTCCTAGAGGGTCGGTTCAGGTGTAATCAGGTTTTGAAAAACATTTTTCTTTAAATGGCCATAACTCCTAAACGAAGCGTCCTAGAGGGTCTAAAGTGGGGGCATTTTATAGATATTTATGGCCCAATTATTCACTGCAAATTTCAAATAATTCGATCGGTCGGTTCAGGTGTAATTAGGTTTTAAAAAACATTTTTCTTTAAATGGCCATAACTCCTAAACGAAGCGTCCTAGAGGGTCCAAAGTGGGGGCATTTTATAGATATTGAAGATCCAGTTATTCACTGCAAATTTCAAATAATTCGATCGGTCGGTTCAGGTGTAATCAGGTTTTGAAAAACATTTTTCTTTAAATGGCCATAACTCCTAAACGAAGCGTCCTAGAGGGTCCAAAGTGGGGGCATTTTATAGATATTGAAGATCCAGTTATTCACTGCAAATTTCAAATAATTCGATCGGTCGGTTCAGGTGTAATCAGGTTTTGAAAAACATTTTTCTTTAAATGGCCATAACTCCTAAACGAAGCGTCCTAGAGGGTCCAAAGTGGGGGCATTTTATAGATATTGAAGATCCAATTATTCACTGCAAATTTCAAATAATTCGATCGGTCGGTTCAGGTGTAATTAGGTTTTAAAAAAACACTTTTCTTTAAATGGCCATAACTCCTAAATGAAGCGTCCTAGAGGGTCCAAAGTGGGGGCATTTTATAGATATTGAAGATCCAATTATTCACTGCAAATTTCAAATAATTCGATCGGTCGGTTCAGGTGTAATCAGGTTTTGAAAAACATTTTTCTTTAAATGGCCATAACTCCTAAACGAAGCGTCCTAGAGGGTCTAAAGTGGGGGCATTTTATAGATATTTATGGCCCAATTATTCACTGCAAATTTCAAATAATTCGATCGGTCGGTTCAGGTGTAATTAGGTTTTAAAAAACATTTTTCTTTAAATGGCCATAACTCCTAAACGAAGCGTCCTGGAGGGTCCAAAGTGGGGGCATTTTATAGATATTGAAGATCCAGTTATTCACTGCAAATTTCAAATAATTCGATCGGTCGGTTCAGGTGTAATTAGGTTTTAAAAAACATTTTTCTTTAAATGGCCATAACTCCTAAACGAAGCGTCCTAGAGGGTCCAAAGTGGGGGCATTTTATAGATATTGAAGATCCAATTATTCACTGCAAATTACAAATAATTCGATCGGTCGGTTCAGGTGTAATTAGGTTTTAAAAAACATTTTTCTTTAAATGGCCATAACTCCTAAACGAAGCGTTCTAGAGGGTCCAAAGTGGGGGCATTTTATAGATATTGAAGATCCAGTTATTCACTGCAAATTTCAAATAATTCGATTGGTCGGTTCAGGGGTAATCAGGTTTTGAAAAACATTTTTCTTTAAATGGCCATAACTCCTAAACGAAGCGTCCTAGAGGGTCCAAAGTGGGGGCATTTTATAGATATTTATGGCCCAATTATTCACTGCAAATTTCAAATAATTCGATCGGTCGGTTCAGGTGTAATTAGGTTTTGAAAAACATTTTTCTTTAAATGGCCATAACTCCTAAACGAAGCGTCCTAGAGGGTCTAAAGTGGGGGCATTTTATAGATATTTATGGCCCAATTATTCACTGCAAATTTCAAATAATTCGATCGGTCGGTTCAGGTGTAATTAGGTTTTAAAAAACATTTTTCTTTAAATGGCCATAACTCCTAAACGAAGCGTCCTGGAGGGTCCAAAGTGGGGGCATTTTATAGATATTGAAGATCCAGTTATTCACTGCAAATTTCAAATAATTCGATCGGTCGGTTCAGGTGTAATTAGGTTTTAAAAAACATTTTTCTTTAAATGGCCATAACTCCTAAACGAAGCGTCCTAGAGGGTCCAAAGTGGGGGCATTTTATAGATATTGAAGATCCAATTATTCACTGCAAATTACAAATAATTCGATCGGTCGGTTCAGGTGTAATTAGGTTTTAAAAAACATTTTTCTTTAAATGGCCATAACTCCTAAACGAAGCGTTCTAGAGGGTCCAAAGTGGGGGCATTTTATAGATATTGAAGATCCAGTTATTCACTGCAAATTTCAAATAATTCGATTGGTCGGTTCAGGGGTAATCAGGTTTTGAAAAACATTTTTCTTTAAATGGCCATAACTCCTAAACGAAGCGTCCTAGAGGGTCCAAAGTGGGGGCATTTTATAGATATTTATGGCCCAATTATTCACTGCAAATTTCAAATAATTCGATCGGTCGGTTCAGGTGTAATTAGGTTTTAAAAAACATTTTTCTTTAAATGGCCATAACTCCTAAACGAAGCGTCCTAGAGGGTCCAAAGGGGGGGCATTTTATAGATATTTATGGCCCAATTATTCACTGCAAATTTCAAATAATTCGATCGGTCGGTTCAGGTGTAATCAGGTTTTGAAAAACATTTTTCTTTAAATGGCCATAACTCCTAAACGAAGCGTCCTAGAGGGTCCAAAGTGGGGGCATTGTATAGATATTGAAGATCCAGTTATTCACTGCAAATTTCAAATAATTCGATCGGTCGGTTCAGGTGTAATCAGGTTTTGAAAAACATTTTTCTTTAAATGGCCATAACTCCTAAACGAAGCGTCCTAGAGGGTCCAAAGTGGGGGCATTTTATAGATATTGAAGATCCAATTATTCCCTGCAAATTTCAAATAATTCGATCGGTCGGTTCAGGTGTAATTAGGTTTTAAAAAACATTTTTCTTTAAATGGCCATAACTCCTAAACGAAGCGTCCTAGAGGGTCCAAAGTGGGGGCATTTTATAGATATTGAAGATCCAATTATTCACTGCAAATTTCAAATAATTCGATCGGTCGGTTCAGGTGTAATCAGGTTTTGAAAAACATTTTTCTTTAAATGGCAATAACTCCTAAACGAAGCGTCCTAGAGGGTCCAAAGTGGGGGCATTTTATAGATATTGAAGATCCAGTTATTCACTGCAAATTTCAAATAATTCGATCGGTCGGTTCAGGTGTAATCAGGTTTTGAAAAACATTTTTCTTTAAATGGCCATAACACCTAAACGAAGCGTCCTAGAGGGTCCAAAGTGGGGGCATTTTATAGATATTGAAGATCCAATTATTCCCTGCAAATTTCAAATAATTCGATCGGTCGGTTCAGGTGTAATTAGGTTTTAAAAAACATTTTTCTTTAAATGGCCATAACTCCTAAACGAAGCGTCCTAGAGGGTCCAAAGTGGGGGCATTTTATAGATATTGAAGATCCAATTATTCACTGCAAATTTCAAATAATTCGATCGGTCGGTTCAGGTGTAATCAGGTTTTGAAAAACATTTTTCTTTAAATGGCAATAACTCCTAAACGAAGCGTCCTAGAGGGTCCAAAGTGGGGGCATTTTATAGATATTGAAGATCCAGTTATTCACTGCAAATTTCAAATAATTCGATCGGTCGGTTCAGGTGTAATCAGGTTTTGAAAAACATTTTTCTTTAAATGGCCATAACACCTAAACGAAGCGTCCTAGAGGGTCGGTTCAGGTGTAATCAGGTTTTGAAAAACATTTTTCTTTAAATGGCCATAACTCCTAAACGAAGCGTCCTAGAGGGTCCAAAGTGGGGGCATTTTATAGATATTGAAGATCCAGTTATTCACTGCAAATTTCAAATAATTCGATCGGTCGGTTCAGGTGTAATCAGGTTTTGAAAAACATTTTTCTTTAAATGGCTATAACTCCTAAACGAAGCGTCCTAGAGGGTCCAAAGTGGGGGCATTTTATAGATATTTATGGCCCAATTATTCACTGCAAATTTCAAATAATTCGATCGGTCGGTTCAGGTGTAATTAGGTTTTAAAAAACATTTTTCTTTAAATGCCCATAACTCCTAAACGAAGCGTCCTAGAGGGTCCAAAGTGGGGGCATTTTATAGATATTGAAGATCCAGTTATTCACTGCAAATTTCAAATAATTCGATCGGTCGGTTCAGGTGTAATCAGGTTTTGAAAAACATTTTTCTTTAAATGGCCATAACTCCTAAACGAAGCGTCCTAGAGGGTCCAAGGATATTGAAGATCCAATTATTCACTGCAAATTTCAAATAATTCGATCGGTCGGTTCAGGTGTAATCAGGTTTTGAAAAACATTTTTCTTTAAATGGCCATAACACCTAAACGAAGCGTCCTAGAGGGTCCAAAGTAAGGGCATTTTATAGATATTTATGGCCCAATTATTCACTGCAAATTTCAAATAATTCGATCGGTCGGTTCAGGTGTAATCAGGTTTTAAAAAACATTTTTCTTTAAATGGCCATAACTCCTAAACGAAGCGTCCTAGAGGGTCCAAAGTGGGGGCATTTTATAGATATTGAAGATCCAGTTATTCACTGCAAATTTCAAATAATTCGATCGGTCGGTTCAGGTGTAATCAGGTTTTGAAAAACATTTTTCTTTAAATGGCCATAACACCTAAACGAAGCGTCCTAGAGGGTCCAAAGTAAGGGCATTTTATAGATATTTATGGCCCAATTATTCACTGCAAATTTCAAATAATTCGATCGGTCGGTTCAGGTGTAATTAGGTTTTAAAAAACATTTTTCTTTAAATGGCCATAACTCCTAAACGAAGCGCCCTAGAGGGTCCAAATTGGGGGCATTTTATAGATATTGAAGATCCAATTATTCACTGCAAATTTAAATAATTCGATCGGTCGGTTCAGGTGTAATTAGGTTTTAAAAAACATTTTTCTTTAAATGGCCATAACTCCTAAACGAAGCGTCCTAGAGGGTCCAAAGTGGGGGCATTTTATAGATATTGAAGATCCAATTATTCACTGCAAATTTCAAATAATTCGATCGGTCGGTTCAGGTGTAATCAGGTTTTGAAAAACATTTTTCTTTAAATGGCCATAACTCCTAAACGAAGCGTCCTAGAGGGTCCAAAGTTGGGGCATTTTATAGATATTGAAGATCCAATTATTCACTGCAAATTTCAAATAATTCGATCGGTCGGTTCAGGTGTAATTAGGTTTTGAAAAACATTTTTCTTTAAATGGCCATAACTCCTAAACGAAGCGCCCTAGAGGGTCCAAATTGGGGGCATTTTATAGATATTGAAGATCCAATTATTCACTGCAAATTTCAAATAATTCGATCGGTCGGTTCAGGTGTAATCAGGTTTTGAAAAACATTTTTCTTTAAATGGCCATAACTCCTAAACGAAGCGTCCTAGAGGGTCCAAAGTGGGGGCATTTTTAGATATTGAAGATCCAATTATTCACTGCAAATTTCAAATAATTCGATCGGTCGGTTCAGGTGTAATTAGGTTTTGAAAAACATTTTTCTTTAAATGGCCATAACTCCTAAACGAAGCGTCCTAGAGGGTCCAAATTGGGGGCATTTTATAGATATTGAAGATCCAATTATTCACTGCAAATTTCAAATAATTCGATCGGTCGGTTCAGGTGTAATCAGGTTTTGAAAAACATTTTTCTTTAAATGGCCATAACTCCTAAACGAAGCGTCCTAGAGGGTCCAAAGTGGGGGCATTTTATAGATATTGAAGATCCCATTATTCACTGCAAATTTAAAATAATTCGATTGGTCGGTTCAGGTGTAATCAGGTTTTGAAAAACATTTTTCTTTAAATGGCCATAACGAAGCTTCCTAGAGGGTCCAAAGTGGGGGCATTTTATAGATATTGAAGATCCAATTATTCACAGCAAATTTCATATAATTCGATTGGTCGGTTCAGATGTAATCAGGTTTTGAAAAACACTTTTCTTTAAATGGCCATAACTCCTAAAGGAAGCGTCCTAGAGGGTCCAAAGTGGGGGCATTTTATAGATATTGAAGATCCAATTATTCACTGCAAATTTCATATAATGCGATCGATCGGTTCAGGTGTAATCAGGTTTTGAAAAACATTTTTCTTTAAATGGCCATAACTCCTAAACGAAGCGTCCTAGAGGGTCCAAAGTGGGGGCATTTTATATATATTTATGGCCCAATTATTCACTGCAAATTTCATATAATTCGATCGGTCGGGTAATGCGATCGATCGGTTCAGGTGTAATCAGGTTTTGAAAAACATTTTTCTTTAAATGGCCATAACTCCTAAACGAAGCGTCCTAGAGGGTCCAAAGTGGGGGCATTTTATAGATATTGAAGATCCAATTACTCACTGCAAATTTCATATAATTCGATCGGTCGGTGCAGGTGTAATCAGGTTTTGAAAATCATTTTTCTTTAAATGGCCATAACTCCTAAACGAAGCGTCCTAGAGGGTCCAAAGTGGGGGCATTTTATAGATATTTATGGCCCATATATTCACTGCAAATTTCATATAATTCGATCGGTCGGTTCAGGTGTAATCAGGTTTTGAAAAACATTTTTCTTTAAATGGCCATAACTCCTAAACGAAGCGTCCTAGAGGGTCCAAAGTGGGGGCATTTTATAGATATTGAAGATCCAATTATTCACTGCAAATTTCAAATAATTCGATCGGTCGGTTCAGGTGTAATCAGGTTTTGAAAAACATTTTTCTTTAAATGGCCATAACTCCTAAACGAAGCGTCTTAGAGGGTCCAAAGTGGGGGCATTTTATAGATATTGAAGATCCAATTATTCACTGCAAATTTCAAATAATTCGATCGGTCGGTTCAGGTGTAATTAGGTTTTAAAAAACATTTTTCTTTAAATGGCCATAACTCCTAAACGAAGCGTCCTAGAGGGTCCAAAGTGGGGGCATATTATAGATATTGAAGATCCAATTATTCACTGCAAATTTCAAATAATTCGATCGGTCGGTTCAGGTGTAATTAGGTTTTAAAAAACATTTTTCTTTAAATGGCCATAACTCCTAAACGAAGCGTCCTAGAGGGTCCAAAGTGGGGGCATTTTATAGATATTTATGGCCCAATTATTCACTGCAAATTTCATATAATTCGGTTCAGGTCGGTTCAGGTGTAATCAGGTTTTGAAAATCATTTTTCTTTAAATGGCCATAACTCCTAAACGAAGCGTCCTAGAGGGTCCAAAGTGGGGGCATTTTATAGATATTTATGGCCCAATTATTCACTGCAAATTTCATATAATTCGGTTCAGGTCGGTTCAGGTGTAATCAGGTTTTGAAAAACATTTTTCTTTAAATGGCCATAACTCCTAAACGAAGCGTCCTAGACGGTCCAAAGTGGGGCATTTTATAGATATTGAAGATCCCATTATTCACTGCAAATTTAAAATAATTCGATTGGTCGGTTCAGATGTAATCAGGTTTTGAAACACATTTTTCTTTAAATGGCCATAACTCCTAAACGAAGCGTCCTAGAGGGTCCAAAGTGGGAGCATTTTATAGATATTTATGGCCCAAATTCGATCGGTCGGTTCAGGTGTAATTAGGTTTTGAAAAACATTTTTCTTTAAATGGCCATAACTCCTAAACGAAGCGTCCTAGAGGGTCCAAAGTGGGGGCATTTTATAGATATTTATGGCCCAAATTCGATCGGTCGGTTCAGGTGTAATCACGTTTTCAAAAACATTTTCTTTAAATGGCCATAACTGCTAAACGAATCGTCCTAGAGGGTCCAAAGTGGGGCCATAACTCCTAATAACTCCTAAACGTAGCGTCCTAGAAGGTCCAAAGTGGCCGATATTGATATTGATGGCCCTTTTTCATTTATTCACTTTTATAGTGATTTCAAAGTAGATTATTCATTCTAAAATTCATTAAATTCGGTCCAGTGGTCCTGGAGAAATCAACAAATCAAGTTTTTTTTTTTAAACGTTCATATCTTCAAAACCGAGCGTCGTAGAGTGTCCAAAGTTGGCGCATTTTATAGTGATTCAAAGTCAGTTATGTATGGTAAATTTCTGGATTTGAATCAAGATTTTATAATTTGTAATCGGAAATTTGGGTCATTTTATACATTTTTTTATTGAAACATTCGGTTTTGAATGAACCGCTTCTAAAGAATCGTATTTTTGTTTCATTGTTATTTCTTGGAAGACACTGATATATATTATATATATTACAGAGATCATAGTTATCTCAAATAAAATTAAAAATAAAAGTATAACAAATGAACAGTAAAGCAAATAATCGAATAAATCTTTGGTGCTCTCTCATATTGCGGATACATTCATTGGATACGCGCACCAACCGCACCGACTGTTGTGGTCCCGGACACAAGTTAACCGCAAAGCAAGTTTTTTTTTATACATTTTTTTTTGGTTCTTCGTTCGTTGGCCATTTCAGCTGTTCACTCTGATTTTAAGAGAGTGGCCAACAGCAGCGCCCGAAGGGCAGAGTTACGGGCGCCTAATATGAGAAATTTGGCAAAAATCAGTTAAACTTGGGCAGGGTCGGCGCATAATTTTTAAAATAAATATAGAAAATTTTAAGTAACTAGTTACCGTGCAAGTGTTAAACAACCCTGTGCAGCAGGTAATCGAAAGGCTCTTTGATTGAAAGAGAGACGTAGCGACTACGAAGGTGCAGAATGAAGGTGTAGCACAACAACAATAACGAAAAAAACGAACCTCTCTGCAATAAGTATTGGAATTGAAGCGAACCAGAAACAACAACAACAGTAATCACAACAAAGTACCAGGCATAAAAACAACAACCTGTGCGAGTCTTTCTTGACTTTTGCCTGGCTGCGACTCGTGAGAGTTGCCGCCGCGTCGTCGTCAAGACTTGTTGGTGTTTTTTAGTTCAGTTTTTGTTGTAATTAGTTGTTGTTGTTGTCGTACTATGAGTTCGTGCTACGCGACGGCTGTAGGCAAACATTTTGTGGACCATTCAGTCAATTGTTGGCGGTCGTTGGGAAAAGTCGCATAAGTTTTAAAAGTGCGCAGAAATTAAAATTACAAAAAGACGTTAATTTTGAATTTGAAAAGCAAAAAGTAATAAACTCAAAAAGCATTTATGAAGTGGACTACAAGAAATAATTGTTCTTCAAATGTGTCTACATTAATTAAATAAATTATAATTTTGAATAATTATAACTATAGATAGTGAAGCAGTTCATATAAATAATAAATCTAATATAAAACTGAAAAAAAATCTATAAAAATAAATTTTAAACACTGATATAACAGTTTTTGATAACAAATATGTGGCAAATTAAATTCAAAAAACAATGTGTAGTATAATTTACAGTTAAAAAAAAAATATAATTAAAAATTGAAATATTAAAACAGCTATCTATAAAGTGTATAAACAGATAACTTATCGCAGTTATCCAAAAGTTAACGTTTTAGTTTTCAGTTAAGAGAACAAGAAAATAAAATATTTTGTTAAAGGGATCTAAAAATGTAATTTGGATAGCGTCAAAAATTAAAGTTATCCAAAAGATACATTTGTCAAAGTCTAATCATGAAATAAATGCAGCTTTTTAAGTTGTCCAAAATAATTTATGTGACTACTAAATAACTACAGTGCCGTTTTGAATTAATAAATTTTTATTTATTTTTTAGGAAAACCCTAAAAAGTATGTATTAAATGCATTTCGATTTATAGAGAACATGCTAAAAGTGACACAAAATAAAATATTGGATATAGAAGCAGTTTTCTATTTAGAACATATTAATTTTAAAGCATTAACTATAAATCACTACTTAACGAAACGAGCATAAAATGGAGATCACATATATCGAATCCTTAGAATTCGCTGTTGCTGATTTGGACTACTACTACCTATTACATAACGTTTTTAAGATAAATTCCTATCGAATTTGTAGGCACTTTTCAATCACTTTTTAGAATAAAAAATACAGTCGCTTTCACCATCAGTTTCCAAAAAAACTGTAAACACAATTTTTCTTTTAATTGTCAACATTAATTATAATATACCAAAAAATGCTAATATTCCTCTATGTTTTTAAGATATTTGAATCCGAACTCAAATAATTTTGATTTTTTTAGACTAATTTTGGATGATTTTTTAGCATTTAGGATTTAAAGATAAATGAGAAATTGTTTTATGATTATGCAAAGCATAGTCCAAACTAATGTTCAAATTTACTATTTTTTTTATATTTTTTAAATATTTTTAAAATAGACACTGTTTCAATCAAAATTTATAAATATTTAAAATGCTTGTATACGATAATAAATAAAATGTAATTTTCAAGACTAATTATAATATACAAAAAAATGCTAATATTCCGATATGTTTTATAAGGTATTTGAATTCAAACACAAAAAATGTTGTTTTTTTAGACTAATTTTGGATGATTTTTGAACATTTCGGATCTAAAGATAAATAAGAAAATGTTTTATAGTTATGCAAAGCATATTCCAAACTAATGTTCAAAGTTACTCCATTTTTTCCATCGGTTCTATTTTTTTTTAAATATGACCTATCAACACAGTTTCCGCAAAAAAGAATATTAAAATTTATAAAAGTTTAAATTTTAGTTTTTACCAGAATTTCCCTTAATAAGAATACTTTAAAGTGATGATATTTTAAAATAACATCTTTAAGTATATTTTATTGAAAACTGATTATATAAAAGAGTACGAAATATCAGTTCACACGATGGCATATTTTAAAAAGTAGAGCATATAGGAAAATGATTGGTAATGTTGATGGTTAGTTTGGACAATGTCCTGAATAACCGTAAATCATTTTTTTTGTTTATTATTAGTAGAGTCTAAATAATATAAAAATAATTTGGCGATACAGTCCTATAAGAACTTAGGCCGAGCTCACTCACCATTTTGTGCTTGTAGTCCAAGTGGTGGGACCTACAGTTTAATGGCGAATCCAAACGGCGGGTGAGAGCATTTCATAGGCAATGTTTTACTCTCGTAGGTCTGCCATTTATTGCCAAGAGGTAGCGCGGTATAGAAAAATGTTTCTATGAAAAGATGTTGCCTAGCCCCAGTCCAGACTTCAACCTGGGACCTTTCGCCTAGCAGTCCATCGCACTATCATTGAGCTACCGACGCTACAGAGCCTAAATGCTAAAGAAATAATTACAAAAATTGTCTAAAAATGTTGTTGGAGTATCCCGGGTGGAAATTTAGTTCAGTATGCGATCATTATCTGATTAGACAGCATGATTTCAAATCAGGCAATGATCAGGGGTTTTCATCAGTGCCTGATTCAAAATGTGACGCTATTCGAAGTTTCTATCCTGATCAGGTTGCCTGATCAATCTTCCTGATCTTACCCTTATCCTAACCTTATATAATTCAATGTATATTTAAATTATTCTTAAACTGCTTTTTTCAAATTTGAGAACTTTGAAACAAATAGTCTAAATGAGGTATTTATAATTTTTAAAAAGTTGAGAATTTGTATTTCTTTTATATTTGAGTTTAACATTTATTTATAAAATAAAATGTTCTAATATTTTATTTTATTAGAATAATTTTGCTACCCAATTTTATTATAAAAGGTTTTTAATAACATCTCGATCATAATATATTAATACGATATCTAATCAGGTTCTTTTCATAAGTGTCACATCAGGTTTCTTTAAGTATGCTTCATATCAGTATTTTTTACGAAGGTTGGATCATGTTGCCTTACGTGGATTTGCAATTAGGGTTACGCCAGTCGACCCTGATCATTATCATTCAGGTGGCATTTGGTAGGAATGCCTGATCGTATTCTGATCAGGAACGGATGCGTAATAAGGCTAAGCTGAACCAATTTCCACTCGGAATATATTCAAATATCCTAAAAACTTATTGTGTCATTAGTATATCGTCGGTGATACTGCAAAACCGCCTAACGGTATGTGAAAATTAAGCCTAATTATGTGTTATAATCGGGTTGATCGGATAAATTATATAAATGCCATTATGAGTTATGACATACTTAATTTTGTATGAAGTAAGTGCAGAACTGATACTGAAAATAGTTTTGCTTCTTGTGTAAAATTCATTTTGTAAGAGGTATTCGAAAATGTAGATAGACGGTTTTGCAGTATCACCGACGATATTATAATTAGTTAGGAACAATAAGAAATGGTTTTTGGAAAACAATTTTTTAACAATACTAAATTTTATCATATTCTGAATTAAAAAGACCTTTTCAAAATCAGCACCAGCGAATTATGTAGCGCTAATATAATTAAATGACTATTGTGTTTAAAAATTGCAAAATATATTATACCCTAGTAGAAATAGTACTCATGATCGGGTACTGATCATTGAATATTTTTGTCATAACCCAACAAGTCCTAGAAACAACATTATTTGGCCATGATCATATATACACTAATACCCTAGTAGAAATTTGCCCGATGCGCCATCGAGAAATGGTCGGGTTTTCGTTGGGTAAGTCCTATTAGAGAAAATATGATCATTGCCTTTGCATGCCCTTATCATGCTTACCATAGCAGGATTTACATTATCTAAACAGTCCCGATCATAGCTACATTATTTGTTCCTCATAACGAAATTAGCATCAGTCAATGATAGAGATTAATGAGAGAAACCCTATTATGCTCGGGCTCTGACAAGGCAATTGTCGGGTAAGTAATAAAATGGGGAATTGCCCGATCAGTACATGATCATGGCCTGAGGTCAGTACATGATCAGGACACTGCGTTACAAGGACATTATGGGCCTCGTCATATCCCGATCATCTCAAATAATGACATGATCACTTCATGACCATGGCCCTACCATAATTTCTACTAGGGTAGGGTTAACCCTAGTAGAAATTTACCTTATTTGGGTAGACAAGATCATGTTAGTTTTCTAACTCTTCGGGTTATAGCAAGGAAAATAGTTCAAATATCAGGCACCGATCATGACCCTAGGATAATTTCTACTATGTAATTTTTAGAATCCACTAAATAATTAAATTTATTCATTTATTTATGTATTTATTTACTTTATGATTTGATAGTTTGTAAAGTGTAATAATTAAAACAGTTTCCTGCGCATTATCCGAATACACATTTGTATCTGTTGGATATCTACGTTTTAAAAACTTATTTTTGCGTGCACCTAGTTCACATAATAAGTGAGTGATATTTTGTTAATGATTATTTCTTTTTCATTTTAAACTTTATTTAAAAAAAAGGAACTTTTGTTAATGCTCAAATCAAATGGTGTAAAAAGTATCTAGATACATTTTATTCCCACTTGAAAATCAGAACATAACTAAAGAAAAAATAAAATAAACGAAAAACAAAAAAAACCCAAATCAGCAATATGTTGAAATTAATATAAAAACTCGCTTGTCTTCGACGCTGTGATGCTTGGAAATTTTTGTATCTTTTTCGTGGTTTCTCCGGGTTGTGTGTGGCGTGGCGTGCATGTGTGTCGCGTCGTCGTCGTCGTCGTCGGTGTGGTTGGATTTGTGCCACTTTTTGTTGTTTTTGTTTTAAATTTTTTTATTTTTTTATTTAATTTTTTATGTTTGGTGTTTTTTTTTGGCCAGGAATTGAAAGTTATTGAGCTCATGCCAGTGCTAAACACTTAATCCACAGAGATGTTAGAAAATTTCAACTTGATGGTGATTAAGGTCGAAAAGTTGGCTCATTTGAAAGATGCTACATGCATGATATAGTGCTAAATAAAATAAACAAAAAAATATATATATATCGAAAAACATAAGAATTTGACAAAAAGAAGGAATAAAAAAAAATAAAATATAGTAGCAGCATTAAAGAAAGTTTTATTGATATCTGTGAAGGATATTGCACTTGGCGTTTTGACTGGTAAGTTATGAAATGTTTGTATTTTATTTAATTGTTATTATTATTTATTTTTTATAATATTAGTTTTTTTTTTTTGTAAAATCCAAATCAGTGCAATAAGAAAGTATTCCAATGATTTGGATTTGGTGTGTCTCTTATAATCACTATTACAGGGATACGAAAATAATTTGGTCAATGAAACGCAAAATTACAATTACCCAGTCTGCCATGTCTCAGAGACCTTTGATGTCTCGAAGCTTTCTCAAGAAAGATTAGTTTAAACTAACCTTGATAAAGAAATTTCAAATTTAAGGACAAGACACGATATTTAAACGCTATCGAAAAACAAGAAAAATATGTATTATGTACTAAAAAACATGTACCAAAAAACTTAAAATATGGATCAAAAATTAAAATATGGATATATAATTTGTTTTATTTTAATTATTCAGCCCTCTCAAGAAATATTTCAATTGAAAAATATAAATAGTACTAAAAAAATATTTTTCAATCAAAATTTTTACACAAAATCAAATTTGCTACAAATGAGAATCTATTGTGTCTCCTGTAGTGATATCCAGATATAGTTTCCTGCACACATATTGTTCGATTTGATCGATTGCACTTCAATTATGTTTGAAATGTCAAAATTCAGACATATGAGTCAGTTTTCATCAAAAATATGGATTTATTCAAATGTAAAAATTCTTATAATATGTATTTAGATATTGAATATGAAAATCCTTATAAAAGTAAGCCCTGTTTATTACATAGATATAGAATAGAAACAATTTCAAATTTTTTACTTCGATATCCTTTCGTTTTCGAAAAAACTTCAACAAAAATCATCGATATCTACATACAATGAGGTATAATTTGACGTCCGATATCGTGATTTCTCCATCTACTCGCAATGATCTCATAACGATATCAAAACAAATGACATACTGGTATGATATACGTGATAGGCGAAAAGAAGCTTTGTGATCCGTTCACCTCTTTTATATATACCTCACATAAAACTGACATACTGGTATGATATACGTGATAGGCAAAAAGAAGCTTTGTGATCCGATCACCTCTTTTATATATACCTCACATAAAACTGGAGAGTAGAATTCCAGCCAATGTAGACTTCTTTTCTATTATTTTATGCCAACATTTCACGAACTACCACAATGGGTACTAAAAAATATAAGGACTGCGTCGAATAAAATTGTCCGCTACAAAAATGAAAAAATCTAGAAATCTAGTAATCGAATTTTTATAGAACAAAATATTTTATTTTGTAAATTATTTTTAGATTTACAAAAAAATATAAAAAACCAGAAATTAATATTTTTTAATAAAAAGTTTTAATTTTTCCGGAACCCCTTCCATTAATGTTGTAATGGTAGTGTCCGACACCCTCACAGCTGCTGAAGACCACTTTCTTTTAAAGTCTTGAAGGTCTTTGGCCACTTTTTTTGTTGTCTTCATCTCCGTTTTTACAAAAGCCCAGTATCTCCCAATCCGCCTGAGTTCTGGACAGTTTGGTGGATTGGCTTTTCTAGGCACCAAAATCACTGCATTTTGTTGGATCCACTCTAAGGCCGTTTTGCTGTAGTGACATGAAGCGAGGTCAGGCCAAAAAAATGTGGACACTTCATGTTGGCGTAAAAATGGAAGCAATCTTTTTTGCAAGCATTCCTTCACATATATTTCGCTATTAATTGTACCCGATGTCACGAATGAACTGCTCCTTTTTCCACAACTGCAAATTGCCTGCCAAACAAGGAATTTCTTTGGGAATTTTGTCATTTTTTTTGATTTGAATTTTTCAGTGACATTTCCTCGAGAATCGGTTGTATAAAATTCCTGCCCAGGTAGCTGGGCAGGAATTGAATTTAAAAAAAAAAAATCTTGGTTCAGCTTTTTAGCTCGTTGTTTTGCGGTTTCATTCTTGACGGCATTTCTATCCGGAACTTTTTGGACCTTGTACGTCTTCAGCCCAGCTTCTTTCTTAGTCCTGCGCACGAAAGATTCTGATCAATCCGCCTTTCTCGCCAATTTCTTTCCGGATATGCTTGGATCTTTCTTTAAAATCTTCGACTTTTCACGATCATGTGGGCCTTTTTTTTTACCAGAACCTTTCTTCCGATCAATACTCAGGTCTTCATTAAAGCGGTTGATAATGCGAGAAATGGTGTTAGGGTTTGCCCCTACCTCCTTAGCAATTTTTTTAAAAGACCAACTAGGTTGTTTTTGAAAAATTTTAATTATATTTTCTCGCACTTCCACTTCGTTTGCCATTTTCGCGTTAAATAAATTTTGTATTGACTATGACACAAATTATTTTCTGCCATTTAATTCAGAGCTACTATGGTCAAATTTTTTTAATTTGAATCTTGCAATAGCACATTATGGGAAGATATGTAACGGACAATTTTATTCGACGCAGTCCTTAGATATAATTTACCTCTAATTATAGAAATTCCATAAATCTTGTTTCTCGATTACAAAAAAACAATTTTTAAGATGCGTAAAATCTTGTGATCTCTGATCCAGTTTGAATGGTTTAGACTGACTATAATTTTCATAAAAGATATTGGTTTCATTACAACCACTATCAAAATTTCACTTCTGTAAAAATGTCTCTTCTGACCAAATTTCCCTAGTTACCGTATCCAGTGGGAAAGGTCATCTTTCTTCTTTTCTTTTTTAATAAGGTCAGTCTGTCAGGTCAGGACCATCACTGACCGATAGCATTTTCGCCCTGCAAGTACGGTGACACTTTATGCATGACATACCGTTAACGATGTCCGGTACGTAATTCATAGTCCCCGGATCGATGAATGTCATTGCAAAAGGCATGCATACAAAGATATTTCATAAAATATATCTTAAAAGTATGTCATATATATATATGATTATTTAACATTGATGATTGACCACTTAATATGCAATTTCCCACATTACCCCATGTCTCACTTTATACCAGGTTCCCCTATGACATAATTAATGAAATGTCAGATGAAATCCTAGAATGTCATTTATTCATTTTTAATGACCTTGGCGTAAACGATGGAAAATCCTGGAAGGAATGAACATTACTAGTTTTCTTATGTATTTTCTTCACAGAATTTCTAACCAAAATTTAGGAAACCACATTTAAAAAGAAAAACAGTTTTTATGTGTTGTAGGCCTGAATAATGTCTATCATCACTTCAAGTTTTTAAAGTTTACCATAAGATATCATTGAGTTTTCAACGTTTGTAAAGTATCTTAAAGGTTATCATTTTAGTTTCGACCTATTCAAGATCCATTCAGTACAAATTTGGGGTTTTGAAGTGACAAGTAAAACAAGAAACAACTGATTTAGTTGCATATCGCACTCATCTTTCAGAGGTAGCCTACCAGATCCTACATTTAATTTATCTTTCTTATTTCAAAGCTCTTGAGTTTCTTTTACCTCCTAATAATAATAATTATATAATAATTATATACCTATAAATGATTTTAAATTGAAAATACTTTTTCTGCATTTAGAAATTTGTAATGATGTAGAATATGGTTGTTTCCAAATGGTAGTGATGTTATGAATGTTGATCAGTAATTTTTTTAAACAAAAAATTTCGTTAACAAATGTTTTATTTCGATAAAATTATTCTCAAATTCTTCTACAGCTGACATATTAAAATTTGAACAACCCAGAAAACCAAACGAACGATATCGCTTATAGACTTAAGTTGTCGTTTCCGATAATCTAATCTATAATGATAGGAAAACGAAAGGGTTTTTGATAAAAAAGAATATATAACATTATCTTTATTTTTGTCATTATAGATATTGAGATGATATCGTCACTATCATGCCAAATGGACGAATGTGCAATTTTTGACATTTGCATTTTTAACATTTTTGAATGTAGTTTATCCTCAAGTATGCTGTGCCAAAATCGCATGTCATTTTGTTGGGTATTTCTAGCCACAAAAGACAAAACCAAAAGGGCGAATTTGAAAAATTGAAAATCTGGTCATGCCAAAAGGGCGAATTTTTTCGTTTTTTCGCCATAACTTTTTATTGGTATAAGATAAAATAGCGGTGTTAAGGCATTTATTATTTGTTTTCAAAGCACCTATGGAACTGCATCATTATTTAAAAATATTTTGCCAAACATTTTTTCCTGCAAATAATAAATGGCAAATTAATGTTTGACAAAATATTTTTAATTAATGATGCAGATAGATAGGTGCTTTAAAAACAAACAATAAATGCCTTTACATTACTATTTTATCTTGCACTAATAAAAAGTTATATCATAAAAAACAAAAATATTTGCGTTTTGATCAGGATATAGCCTCACAAAATCCGTATTTATAATTCAGTAGGTTGTCCAAATCTAAAGATATTTTTTATACGTTATATTAATTGATGAATAAACTAAAATAACAGACAAAATTAAAGAAAATATAAAATTTTCTAATTTTTAAAGCACTTCAAACTTTAAAATTTGATTTCCCAACATTTTTAAAAATGCACATTCGCCCCTTTGACATGACAGTGACGATATGTTAAATATTTTTATTTTCGATAAACAAATTATATTTGTTCAGAAAATTTTATTTTTTACAAACATTTTTTTTTTTGACAAAAACCATGAATTAACCATTATGTTTTTCTCTCTTAACATAATTACTGCAATCATTTTAAACGCTTGTCACAACCATACAAACATTATCCTATTTCACAAGACACTGCACTCTATGAAAAATGTACATGCAGGCAAAATATTAATGTTTGCAATCATAAATTATGATAATCATAAATTTTAATTGACTGTATCTTTTAATTCAACATTATTTTGATATTTATTTCTTAGTCTAGAATTTCAAAAAATATTGTTGCAAGCATAATATCTTACCTGCAAAATAGATTTTTACTTGTGAGTAATAATCATGGATTTATCTGTGTTTAGATACCTATTCTACTACAATATTTTAAAACATTCGCCAATTTTGTATAATACCTTTTTAGTATTCAAACATCAAATTGTTTATGTGGTATTTATAATCAAACATCGTAATTTTAGCAATTAAGTTTAAAAATAAAATATATTTTTTAAATTCGACCAAAGGCTTAAATTGCCTTCGAAGATGTTGTTATTGTCTTTGAAAAAAAAATGCTTATAGAATCCAAATAGTTCTATTGCAGTATTTTGCCGAGCTGCTGGTGGCTTCGCTTCTTCTTTTACAAAGCTCTGATCTTTTGCCACTTTGTAGCTAAAACCAGAGCCAAAGACAGAGTCAACGAAGTCGAAACGTTTGATTCGTGTTGCGCCAGCGCATGCGCACGCTTAATCAAACGACCAGCAATGTAATTATTACCATTATTATTATTTTTTCTTATAACTATTATTTCTTTTATGATTTTTCATTTGGATTAGCATTGAATCCTATTCGGTGGCTGGTGCACTCCAAGTGCGGCTTATCAACGGTTCTGTTGTTGTGCTGGTTCTTGTTGTTGTTGAGACACTGAAAAAAAAATGAATTATGAATTTTTACATCAAATTTAGTTAATTTTTACAATAATTTAATGAAGATAAAAAATGTTACTAAATAATAAATATTCATAAAATTAATTTAAATAATATTTATTAAATTACCAAAAACGTATAAACAATTTTTATAATCTTTGCATCAATGTAATGAATTGATGTACAATTGATGTACATACTGAATTTTTTTGTCATTTGATGTAAAATGGATTCAAAATATAAACTGAAAAACAATTTCAATAAAATTTATGTCAAACATTTTATTAAAAATAGTAGACATAAATACTAAGCGACAATTAATTAATTTTATGTACCTAGCCGCTTTCTAAATATATATATTTTTTTCATATTGATGAATTTATTCAATGTATAAAAATACTTTAAAATAAAGTAATATATATTATGTAGAATTTTATTGTTTACAAAACAAATAATACGTATTATTTATTCTATGTATTTGTACATCAATTTAATGAATAGTACATAAATATGATAGACGGTCTCAGCAGTCCAGAGGTAGCGCGCTGGACTTGCATTCGGGAAGTTCTGGGTTCGAATCCCGGCTTGGGCATGTGCGCTCGTGGTGATATTAACCACAAAATCGTAGGGAATAGATTTCACATTACAATGGATATAGTCTGTCTGAGTGCTGTGGATCTTAGTAGATATTCCAAAAACAAAAAACATAAATATGATAAACTTACAAAATATAAATACAATGACGCATAATCATGGAGAATTTAAAGTTAACTTTTAAATTAAAATCAACTTTTTGACATTTTATTCTAAATTGGTGAAAATTTTCGAATTTAATTTTAAAGTTGACTTTAAACTGTCTATGATTGTCCATAAATAACTTTAAATATAAATACAAATTATAGAGTTATGCGTCATTTTTGTTTGTATTTTATTGTACATCAATTTAATGAATTTAATGCATATACATCACTGTAGTAAATTGAATTCAAGGAAATGTAATATGTAGCAATTTATTATACACAATTTATAAACACGTAATTCTAATTTTATGAATTTGTACATCATTTCAATGAATAAATTTCAATTTCAATGAATAGTAAGTTACATCAATATGAATATATTAAACGAAAATAAAAAAAAATATGAATTTGTTGAATTTTATTGCACACAGTACATAAAAGCGAATTTGTACATCATTTCAATGAATTTTTAATGAATTGTTGATTACATCAAAGCATTTAAAATTATATTTATTATTTACATCAAAAAATTACATCAATTTTATGAATTAATACATCAGAGGGATGATTTCATCATTTGAAAAACATGCAGTAATACAATTTTTTATTTATTTTTTTTTGGAATATCTACTAAGATCCACAGCACTCAGACAGACTATATCCATTGTACTGTGAAATCTATTCCCTACAATTTTCAGTGTTGTTTTCGTTGTTATTGTTGTTTATATGTTGATGGTACTTATAGTTATTTGTATGTGGCGCAGCAGTTCCAGCGAAAATGCTTTCGAGGCATTTTTATGGCGCATCCGTTTACATCGGGCAGGAAGATCAGCAAATGGGCTGCTGCGCATCACTCGATGGCCTTTGGAATTTGGAACCAGCTACGGCTTCTAACTACAGATTCCATGTTTGCTCCAGAGTAAAAATGGTTTTGCCTGCATGAAATATAATTTTCATTTTTTTTTTTTTTTTTTTTTTTTGCACCAAAGTATTATTAAAGTTGCGCACGAATTGGAATCGAGCACAATAGATACTTTAAAATGAAAATAAACTTTCATAACAACAACAGCAATACTACCAGCAATAACAACAACTTACAGCACTAAATACCATGATCATTGATGCCTGTAGAGTTTTTGCGCTGTTTTTGTTTCTTCAAACGTATCTTCCAACATATATCAATAAAGTTCTACACTCTGAAAAATACTACTATTGATTTTATAATAATAACTGCCGAAAGGTAGCGTAGAGGTAGATGTTGACAGTCGCTGGGGATCGAACCGGGGACCTTTCGTAGTCGATCACATCAGCGAATTTTCGCTCGTAGTACAACGCACTAACTAGACGAGCTACCGACGCTACTTAATTTTATAATGTGTAAAAAACTAGTAAGAAAGTTTATAGTTTACGAGTTATGGGTTCTTATAGTGTTATATATAAGTGATTGGTAAAAGAGGGGTGTGTCCGTTGACCGATTACGCTTATTTCTGAACTTAGAATTACTACCTGGGTTAGAACATACTGAAATCTAATTTCATCGTATTTCATCAAGTATTTTTCGAGTTATCGTGTATACAAGCAGACAGACAGATGATCAGGCAAACGGAGATTACTAATTGACTTGGTATTGATCAGGGATTATTTTCTATACTGACTACGGCTACTAGGGTTTTAATAAAAAGTCCTAAAACTAGAAGGCGTGAGTGTATTCCTGTCTGCCATGTCTCGGAGCTTTTTGATGATCGAAGTTATATCGAATTAACTACGATAAGAAAGTTCGATCTCATTGCTTAATCACTACTAATTTTTTAAATTTTTCGTACAATAAAATTTAAGAAGAATATATAATAATAATAGTTTTGCGCTACAGTCCTGTATAGAAGTTCGGCGGAGCTCTCTCACCATTTTGAGCTGTGCGTGTTATATTTGTACTCAAAGTGGTGGGACCTACAGTTTATTGCCGAATCCGAACGGCGGGTGAGAGCTTTTCATAGGCAATGGTTTTACTCTCGTAGGTTTGCTATTTACTGCCGAGAGGTAGCGCGGTATAGAAAAATGTTTCTATGAAAAGATGTTGTTAGCCCCAGTCCAGCCTTGAACCGGGGACCTTTCGACTCGCATTAACCACTGAGCTACCGCGGCTACGATATTCAAATAGTTATCACATCGATATTGTAATGTTTTTGATTTAATCTTGATATTCGATTCGATATCGATCCAGTATCGGTTTTTTCTCATTTGAAATAAACTTCATTATGTCATTACGATATCTGCGTACATCTTAGAACGAATTGTAGTATAATATAGATATGTAATCGTAATCGAAATCGAATGACATTCGAAACAGTCTCGAAACGATATCGAATCGAATGGCACACTGGGTATGGTATATAAATATTTTCATATACACTAAGAGCCAGTTTTTCAGTGGTAGTTAGTTTAAACATAGAATCGTGTTTTTCAGTGAACTTTAAACGTAGTTTAAACTTAGTTCAACCCACCGATCTCGATATCAGCTGTTCCAAATGGAAAAATATTCTTCTTCTTCTTAAATGCTATTCACAATCGATAATTCGTTGTCATTATCCTGTGCTGCCATATTTTAAGCACTGCTCTGAATGAAACTTAAACTGCCACTGAAAAACTATTCGAATAGTTAAACTACGTGAGAAGTTTAAGTAAACGTAGTTTAAACTAACACTGAAAAACTGGCCCTAAGGATGGTGCTGTCATATTTTAAGCATTGCTCTGAATGAAACTTAAACTGCCACTGAAAAACTACTCGAATAGTTAAACTACGTGAGACGTTTTAGTAAACTTAGTTTAAACTAACACTGAAAAACTGGCGCTAAGGATGATTAAACTATTTTGTTGGTTTTCAGTCGATTGCAATTCCGATATCGGTAATCGTCAAAGTCGGTAATCAATAGAATAATCATCAGTTTGTTTGCTGTCATTCAATTTAGATTCCTTGTGAAATTTGCATTTCCGACAAATTTAGACAAACCTAAAAAAATAATGTAGTTCTATTCTGATTTTTAATGATATTTAGTAGTATTCAATTTACTCATTAAAAAAATAATTTATAGTATTGGAATAAAATATTTTTTTTAGGAAAAAACTATTTTTTTAAGTGAACTAAAATTTACTAATTTTGTTTATTTTCTCAGTTTATATTTTACTGCCATTTATTTGTTTTTGTTGTCCATATATTTCGTTGCTCTTTTAGTTTATTTTCTTGTTATTGTTTATAAGTTAAGTCGAAAATTCCTGCAATAGCATTTTTTTTTTGTTTGTGTTTACATCTGGCAACACCATTTTGTTGTGCCGCCGTTGCCAATGTTATTCGAGATGCTGATAAATATTTAATCGCATGCTCATTCAATATTTTTCAAGTGCAACTGCGTCGCAAAATGTGCTATGGTTGATTCGGGGCAGTTATTATTAAAATTTTTCTTTAGAAAGTATTCAAATTTTTTTGTAATTTTTGAAGTAGCAATGGTTTAAATTTAAGTTTTTAAATTTTTAAATAAAATTAAAATTATTTTTAAAATTAAATCATTTAAAACACTAACCCAGTTGGAAAGGTGTGATCACATGGGAAATTTTAAAGTAGGGACATTTTATAGTAGGTGTTATTATGATAGTTAGGATTATCAAAATTATAGTCAGTCTAAGCCGACTATAAATACCCTACACTTATGCGTGATTACCATTCAAATTGGTATATAGGTCACCGGGGTATACAAATTCGGAAAATAACTACAAACTTTCAATCGCTGAAGAATTAGCATTCATTTGATACCCATATTTACAAATGGGTAGGTGTACCGAATTTGGATTTTTTTTTTGGGAACCCAAGTCATTTTGCGGGAAAACATTGTTTCCATGTATTTGAACATGAAGTCAAATATATTTGACCAAAAAAGTTTACCTAAGCACGTATACAGTAAAATTTATCTGTAGATGTAAATTTTATAGAAGTTATTTGAATATAAATGGTAAAAAAAATCATATTGAAATTGGTGAATAGGACAATTATTGATTCAATAGTATACAAAAAAATAAATATTTTTCATATAAAAACAAAAACAATCTAATAATATTAAAAAGTATTTTGTAGTATTATATGGTATTTGCCTATTAAAATAATGATTTATCCTATTGACTAATTTTAATAGCAAAAAACTATTGATTTTATAGTATTTTTTCTGAGTACGATAACTTTAACATGGCGTTGTCATAGGAAATCGTGAACTAACACCACATGCAGAGCTTTAGACCTATCACTGATTTGGTTTTCAATTGGAGAATTTGATACACTTTAAAATTCTCCAATTGAAGATATGTCTCCAGTTCAATGATATGTCTAAAGGTCTGTATGAGGAGTTAATTTACCCCTTCCTATGACAACGCCATGTAAAAGTTATCGGTTCGGTTCATATAAAAAGAGACAGAACTAGGACCGATTCATAATATTTTCCCGTAAGCGAAATGAATGCACCCAGAAAAAATACTATATAAATAATAGTTTTTTTTACTATTAAAAATATTCAATAGGATAAACTATTATTTTTATCGGAAAATACCATTAAATACTAGAAAATACCATGACATTGCCATTGAGTTTATATGAAAAGATTTATTTTTTGTATACTATTAAATAAAAAATTGTCCTATTGACCAATTTTAATGGGATTTGAGGGAATTTTTTTCTGGGTGTGTGAAGGAAAAAAATATAGTGAATATTCATAAACATCTATCATAAATAATTTATTAAAATTTAAAAATTGTGCAATTATTCGTCCTCTGTTATAATTGTTTAAATAAAATTTAGCATTTTCCCAAAAAAAAAAAGAAGTCCTACATTAAACCAACCAATATCGCAATTTCTATTTGGTTGTTAACAATTTATTCTACGTTAAATTATTTGCAAACCCCATACGTATTTTTAAAGAGAATTTAAATAACGTTAATTTAAAAAATACTTATTTAATTAAAAGCGTTCAAATTCAAGAAAACTTTTTCAAAATATTTTTCCCCTTGTTCTCGAAAAGCACTAAGAAGGTACAAATTTCTTTAAAATCGTGGATGAAAAAGTGGAGGCCATATTAAGTGACACATGAAAGTGGTTTTTTGTTGTCTAAAAATGCAATATAATTTCAAAAAATTACAACCCCAGGTAACCCCAGGTGCCCCTGCCAATTTTTAACATTTTGAAATATCTTTGACTGTAACTCTCACTGCCTTCATTTATTCTGATCAGGGACGGTTGTTAAAAAAAGTCTAACCTTAACAAATTTTCACGATCACAAATTAGTCTAAAACTGAAAATCACCTAAAGTACCATTCCAAAGGAACAAAATATATGTTATCGACACACAACTCGTTTTGCTACATTTTCTCTAAAAATCTTTTAGTGTTTTTTTCTTTTTTTTGATATTTAAATACTTCAGTATACCAACAACTCTTTAATTATACAAATATTATTGTTGTAATAAAGAAAATCTCGACATGCTACATTCATAGAAATTGCCTGCTAATCATGGAATTCCCCGCAAACTGGCAGCACTGCTAAGGACCAAAACAACTTCATACAAATCAACGAGGTTGCTGCGCTTTTTTTGGTTGGTTATTTCCAGCCACGTGGCCGCTATTGGAAAATATTTCTGTAACGATTAAACGATAATAGGCGTTAAAAAAGTATGAATTGTATATAAAGGGTTTTTCAATGAGAGCGCTACAAAAGTTTTTTCAAGGGTTTTTCAACAGGGACGCTACAAAAGTAGAGCGACAGGGACAACAAACGATGCCATATTTCTTGCCGCTCTTTTAACATTTCTCTTCAGTAAGGTTTGCCATTTTATGATCGAAAGATATATGAGCCAACAACGAGTCGAAATTATTAATATTTACTACCGAAATTCGAATTCGTATATCTTTCCATCATGAAATGGCAAACCTTACTGAAGAGAAATGTCAAAAAAGCGGCAAGAAATATGGCGTCGTTTGCTGTCCCTGTCGCTCTACTTTTGTAGCGTCCCTGTTAAAAAACCCTTTACTAAATGTGACTTCTAAACATTGAAACATATACTTCAAAAATACAAATTAAGTTACAATTGAACACACACACCGTCGTCCATCTGTCGCACATCTGTGCAACTGGGTTTTGGTGGGGTTTGCCGAATTTCAATAAAATTGAAGGACATATTTAGTTCAAGTTCAGTGATCGTCAAAAAATATTTAGGTATAAATATTATGTATAGAATTAGTTAAATAATATGGACATTTTCTTTAGTTCCGGGCGGGATATTTGTACGTTAATAACATTAATATATTAAAGGAAAATTTATTAGTTTAATTCTTGAACTACAATTTAAATTGAAAATCTTTACAAAAATAGATACATTGTATAGATCTAATGATATGGATTAAATAGTGCTCGATTCAGGCGAGATAGAAAACGGAATGTTCAAATGGAAATTTCAAAAAGTTAGCTAATTTTTCGTATACATTATTTTATATACTACACCTATAATGTACAGGGTATATAAGGTTTGTGCATATATTGTAACGTTTTTTAGGAGGGGTTCCTGGTATGGAAAAGTATATATCGTCACTGTCATGCCAATGTGCATTTTTAAAAATGTTGGGAAATCAAATTTTAAAGTTTGAAGTGCTTTAGAAATTTGCAAAATGTATGTTTTTTTCAATTTTTTCTATTATTTTGGTTTATTCATCAATATTTATAACGTATATAAAATATCTTTGGATTTGGACAACTTACTGAATTATAAATACGGATTTTGTGAGGCTATATCCTGACCAAAACACAAATATTTTTGGTTTTTATGCTATAACTCTTTATTGGTGCAAGTTTTCCAAATTTGTTGGTGCAAAATAAAATAGTGGTGTAAAGGTATTTATATTTTGTTTTAAAAGTACCTATCGATTGGCATCATTATTTAAAAATTTTTGTCATACATTAATTTGCCATTTGTAATTTGCAGGAAAAAATGTTTGGACAAATATTTTTAAATAATAATGCCAATCGATAGGTGCTTTAAAAACAAACAATAAATACCTTTATACCACTATTTTATATTGCACCAATAAATTTGGAAAAATTGAAAATCTTGTCATGCCAAAAAGGCGAATCTTTTCGTGTTTTTGCTATAACTCGTTAATAGTACAAGATAAAATAGTGATGTAAAGATATTAATTGTTTGTTTTTAAAGCAACTATCGATTGGCATCATTATTTAAAAATATTTTGCTGTACATTAATTTGCCATTTGTTATTTGCAGGAAAAATGTTTGGCAAAATATGTTTAAATAAAGATGCCAATCGACAGGTGCTTTAAAATCAAACAATTAATACCACAACACCACTATTTATCTTGCACCAATAAAAAGTTATAGCAAAAAAAACGAAGAAATTGGAAAAATTTTAAATTTTGTCAATGCCAAAAGGGCGAATTGTTTCGTTTTTTGCTATGACTCTTTATTGGTGCAAGAAATAATAGTGATGTAAAGGCATTTATTGTTTGTTTTCAAAGTACCTATAGATTGGCATCATTATTTAAAAAAAAATTCCAAATATTAATTTGCCATTTGTTATACATTTTCCAGAAAAATGTTTGGCAAATTTTAAATAATGATGCCAAACGATAGGTGCTTTAAAAATAAAGAATTAATGCCTTTACACCACTATTTTATCTTATACCAATAAAAAGTTATGGCAAAAAAAACGAAAAGATTCGCCCTTTTGGCATGACAACATTTTCAATTTTTCGAATTCGCCCTTTTGGTTTGGTTTTTAATGGCTAGAAATATCCAACAAAACCACACACGATTTTGGCACAGTATACTTGTGGAAAAACTACATTAAAAAACGTGTAAAAAACGCAAATGTCAAAAATTACACATTCGCCCCTTTGGCATGATAGTGACGATAAGTTCTTGATCAGCATCACTACCCGAGTCCGTTTAGCCATGCCCGTCCGTCTTGATGTACATGTTTTACACAAAAACTTGAGAAATACTGATCAGAATTTTTGTTATACTTTTATATCAAGTTTTGGGATTATGGGAATATAACACGTAAATATTTGATATGTGAATAATATTCCGAGGGTGAGGGTTTTCAGAATAATTAACAACTTTAAAATTTAGGTATTCAATTAAATATCCCACCTTACCAACGTTGCCAACTTTGCGAGATAAATCTCAAATACACCCAGAAAAAAAATTCCCTTAAATCCCATTAAAATTGGTCAATAGGACATTTATTGATTTAATAGTATACAAAATATCAATCTTTTCATATAAACTCAATGGCAATCTAGTATTTAATGGTGTTTTCCGATTAAAATAATAAAATATCCTATTGACTATTTTTAATAGTACAGAACTATTATTTATATAGTATTTTTTCTGGGTGTAGGAATTTTCTTCGCGCAGTGGCATATGTGAGTCTCGCGTGATGTTGAGATTCTCCTGAGATATATGCGTGAATCCGTGAATTTTTTGATTTTTGTGAGATTTTAAACCGTGTTATGTGTGATTTTTGCGAGATTTTTCACATCGTTTGATATTGTGTGATTTTTTGCTCCATACGGCATTTTTGGGTGAATGGAATTGGTAATCGAATTTATATGATTTTAATATAGATTTATGGAATTATTGTAAACCGAGTCAATAATATATGAAGCAAACCTATTCTCAGGAAGTAAATTTATTAACAAGTTAGAAAAATAGAAGAAAACTGTTTGTAAATAATAAAATTGCTACGTTTTCTGAATATTGTTATGATTTTTGTATGCATGCAACTTTGCAATTTTCACTACGATTTTTTTTCTGAAGTTCAATTATTTGTTTATTTTTAACGGTTGTAAGCGGATATCGGTTACCGTTTCACTCCCTGCAAAAAAACAAATACAACTTGTTTTTGTTTAATCGACTTAAATACCATTGTGTGAATTCATAATCGATATCTTTTTATTTATGATTGATCGTTGAAAATCATAAAAAATACATTTGTCACATGAAATTGAGTAAAAGTGTCCAATTCAAATTTTTGCAATAATTAATTGCTGAATTATTAAATTAATAAAATTTATGACTGAATAATAAAAATTTCAAATTCAATAATTGCTTGCAAACTACGAAATAGGCCAATTTAAAACAGTAACGTTTTTTAATGTTCAAACTTTTACACATTTTTAAATATATTTATGGATTCTGTAGCTATTTTTAAATAACAACAGAAAAACATTTAACCGAATGACCTTGTTTATTAAATCGCGCGCATTTGTAAAATGTATTTCGCTTAATTCAATAATAATTACAAAACGCATGCTGCGAAGTAACTGTTAAAAAAAAATGTTCAGTTAATTTTATGCGATTTTTTATTTATGAAAAATCCCATAAAAGCAGAGCAAAAACATATATAAAATCAACTATAAGCGCTCATAAATGTATTAATTAGCATTGATTTTGTTCAGACTAAGACTAAATAAATTAAAAAAATAAAAACAAAAACCATTTATAATATAAATGATTCTAATGTTATAGCGACACACATAAAATCAAACATTTTATAGTCATTAATAAAAGTTTAGCAATTTGAGTAGTATGAATAGAACGTTTGTATGAAAATTTGCATTTATCGGATTAAAAAAAGACGCAAAAAACAAAGAACTTAAATACTTTATTCATAAAATATGATGTTGGTCTACGCCCTGTTTAAAGCATATAATTATAAATGGCTTCTTATTGAAAAAAAATAAACACTTTTTGATCCGTCTTATTTCAAAGTCAGATCAAATATCAAACTAGTTCGTATGTGGTCTCCTCATTTGACACCATTCTTAGCACACTTTAAATTATTCAAAAACGTATAACATATTTCAGTATTTTCAGTAATTTTTTTGAATACAAAGATATAGAACTTGACAAATCGTCGCTGTAGAACGAAAAGTCACTAAATACATTTTTATGAAAAACATACATTTTGAGTTTGTTGATAAATATTATAAAAAGTAATTGACGCATTTTTATAGTTGAAATACCAATAGATAGATTTACATTTTCTTATCATGTGGTAAAAAAATTGAGATCACCGATTAAAAATTGTCAGATATATAAAGATTTTTGTAAATGAATATTTGGCATTTTGGAAATTTATTTGGTGACTTTTCGTTCTACAACGATGAAATATAGTTTTACATAAAACCAAAACTAAAATATATAATTTTCTTGAATATGTTTTATATAAAAATCTTTCTTTAATAGATTCATAATACATTCAGATTAAAATATGCATAAACTACGCCAAAAATTAGTGTATTTGAGAAAAATATTCGTGAAAATGATACACGAAAACGTTCACTCACGAACTTTCGTAAATTTACGAAATATAACAATATTTTTAAATAATTTAACACACTTTTATCATACACGCGATTGGTTGTAAATGAATTTCAAGCATTTAAACGGATGTCTCCTACTTGTTTTCTTATTTTTATTCTTTTTGCTTTACGAATATCTTATTGTAAAATATAAGAATGTATCGTAAAATGTATTTTACGAAATTTAAATTTACGAAAAAGTATTTCGTTATTTGCCGCTTGGATTATTTTGAGTGTATATTTCCTACATAGTACGTTTAAACATTCGTTAACTAATACGTTTGTGTTATGAACAAATATGAATAAATGACATCGAACCATTTGTTATACTTGTAAAGTTTATATAAAATCCAAATACGTATATTTTGTAATATAATCGAAAGAATCTACTAATCGTAAAATGAATAGTTTTACGAAAATAATTTGTGTATAATACAAAAATCATTGAAGAACATGATATATAATTCGTACATAGTAGAATCAAACTTGTGTTAAATTACGAGCAAATACAAATAACTGACTTCGCTTTACGTACATTTAATTTTTATTTATAATCATTATTTAAAGTATTGTGTGTTATAATCGTAATATGCGTAATTATAGATCGTTTTCATTTTACGCATATCATTTAGTAGAATAAATGTATTGTAAAAACACAATAGTAGAAAATAATAAATTTGGTATATTTGTTAAATACAAATATATCTAATCTACAAAAAAGCATTTCATAAATGGAATAGCTTTCATTTTACAAAAAAAAAACATTTAGTAAAAATAAAATCGAACGTAATTTAAAAATATTACGAATGTATTGTAGAATACATAAATGCGAAATCATTTGCAAAAGTGAACCGCGCAATGTAATTCCTAGATATACTGAAAAAGTTCGTAAACTTACGAAATTTTCTATTGTGCGATTTTGTGAGCAAAGACAAATAAAAGCAATTAATATAGGTATAGATTATTTAATTTTTGAATACGAATTGAAATATAATTGAAAGACTTGTATTTTAATGAATTTCCTCTTACGAATTTTATTTTAAACAATATACGAGTATAAATAAAAACAAATATTACAAATTACAAAAAAATGAACTATAGAATAACAGAAAATACAAAACTAAAATGGTAGAGTAAAATACCCAAAATATTCGTATTTTTTTACAATAATTTAAAAGGGCAAAAATTCAATTCGTAAATTGAATAGTTTTAATTTAACATTCGTGATATAATTTCGTAAACTTACGAAATTTACTATTGTGTGAAATTTTGTGCAAATACAAATAAAATTCATCTAATATAAGTATAAATTATTTAATTATTAAATGGTAGAGTAAAATACACAAAATATTCGTATTTTTTTACAATAATTTAAAAGGGCAAAAATTCAATTCGTAAATTTAATAGTTTTTATTTAACATTCTTGATATAATTTCGTAAACTTACGAAATTTTCTATTGTGTGAAATTTTGAGCAAATACAAATAAAATTCATCTAATATAAGTATAAATTATTTAATTATTAAATACGAATTGATATATAATAGAAAGACTCTTAATTTTTAACGAAATACAAGATTGAAATGGTAGAGTAAAATACCAAAAATGTTTGTATTTTTTTTACAATAATCAAAAAGGACAATTAGTAAATTGAATTAGTTTTATTTAACATACACAAATTTAGTAAAAAAACATTTCGATCGAACCAAGAAATATATCATTTATAATACAAATAAACTTTCGTAAACTTACGAAATCATATAAGCTGTGAGCATAATCAAATAAGAGCTATGGTCGCATTTAATATAGGTCTAGTGTATTATAATTCTAAATACGACTTGAAATATAGTCGACAGAATCGTAATTTTTTATAATGAATTTTATTTAAAACAATTTACGAATTTACGTAATAAAAAATACAATTATTATTCAAAAATCCAAAAAAAAAAACACCGTAAGAAGAAAATACAAAACAAAAAGAGACTAAAATACAAAAAATATTCGTATTTTTTACAATGATAAAATTGAAAAATTGAATAATTTCGACACATAAAATTACGATTATTTAATAATAAACATTTATAATACAAATAAACTTTTGTAAACTTATGATATCATATATTCTCTGAGCATATTCAAATAAAAGCAATTTGATCGCATTTAATACAGGTCTAGTTTATTTTAATTCAAAATACGAGTTGAAATATAGTCGAAAGAGTCGTAATTTTTTATAATGAATTTTATTTAAAACAATTTACGAATTTTCGTAATAAAAAAATACAAATAAAATTCACGAAATCCAAAAAAAAGAAATACACAGTAAGAATAAAATACAAAATTAAACAGAGTAAAATACAAAAAATATTCGTATTTTTTACAATGATAAAATTACAAAATTGAATAATTTCGACACATAAAATTACGATTATTTAATAATAAACATTTATCATACAAATAAACTTTTGTAAACTTACGAAATCATATAAGCTGTGAGCATATTCAAATAAAAGCTATTTGATCGCATTTAATTTAGGTCTAGTTTATTTTAATTCTAAATACGACTTGAAATATAGTTGAAAGAGTCGTAATTTTTTATAATGAATTTTATATTAAACAATTTACGAATTTACGTAATAAAAAAATACAAATAAAATTCACGAAATCCAAAAAAAAAAAATATACACGGTAAGAATAAAATACAAAATTAAAGAGAGTAAAATACAAAAAATATTCGTATTTTTTACAATGATCAAATTGCAAAATTGAATAATTTCGACGCATAAAATTACGATTATTTAATAATAAACATTTATAATACAAATAAACTTTCGTAAACTTACGAAATCATATATGCTGTGAGCATATTCAAAAAAGAGCTATTTGATCGCATTTAATATAGGTCTAGTTTATTTTAATTTTAAATACGACTTGAAATATAGTTGAAAAAGTCGTAATTTTTTATAATGAATTTTATTTAAAACAATTTACGAATTTATGTAATAAAAAAATACAAATAAAATTCACGAAATCAATTACACAGTAAGAATAAAATACAAAATTAAAGAGAGTAAAATACAAAAAAATATTCGTATTTTTACAATGATCAAATGGCAAAATTGAATAATTTCGACACATAAAATTACGATTATTTAATAATAAACATTTATAATACAAATAAACTTTCGTAAACTTACGAAATCATATATGCTGTGAGCATATTCAAAAAGGAGCTATTTGATCGCATTTAATATAGGTCTAGTTTATTTTAATTTTGAATACGTATTGAAATATAGTCGAAAGACTCCTAAGTTTTTATTACGAATTTTATTTAAAACAATGTACGAATTTATGTGCAAAAAATTCAAATGAAATTTACGAATTCTAAAAAAAACAGTAAGCATAAAATAGAAAATGGAAGAGATGTAGTAAAATACAAAAAATATTCGTACAATAATCAAATCTGCAAAAATTGAATAATTTCGAAATATAAAATTACGATTATTTTGTATAATACAGAAATACGAATTCATTTGTTAAAGTGAATAGAAAATATTTGTATTTAAAAAATGGTATTTGCAAAACTTCAATTCGTACACATTGATTATGTTAAGTATAATTTGTCAAAAATATAAAATAGCATCCATTTTTAATATATCTTTATTACTTCATGACAGAAATATCGATTACTCGATTTATCGTCACTGCGATTTATTATATTATCGACTTCTTTGACGATAGTTGCCGTTGACAAGCACTTGAAACACTCAACGGCAAATACAAAAATTCCAAAGATTATCAAAATTTTGACATTTCAACAGAAAACTATTGACAATCGCATCACGGAGGCCATGATGTCGTGTTTTACTCGAAGCTCGTTTTCTGCTGATTTTGATCATTCGATCATGGCTCTGCTCTGCTCTAATCTAGATTATTTTTCAAGATAATAATTTTGTTTATTGCCAGCATAGAACACCCACATCTATGTTTTTATTGTTGGCTATAATTTAAATTGCTTTTTTTTTTGGCGTAGACCTAATTTGGTAGCAATTTACTTGATGTTGGCTGTAACATTTACATTTATGCTGATTGAGAGCGAGGTAAGATTTAATGGAATGTTTTGGAAATTTTTTCTATAATTTACCATTTTTTGCTTCTACTTTGTTTTCTGGCAAATGACATCATTCTGCCTACAATCAAATTATTGAATTTAATTTAGTTCTTAGCATTATTCAAAAATTTCTAATGTTTTAATATTTAATATCGCTAAAATACGTTACAATATTTAAAAAAATACATAAAATATATAAACATCACATCAGCTTTGTTTTTTCGATCAATAAAAATGCCAATAAATACTTAAGACCATTTTATTGTGACAGCCGTTCGAACTACTTGAGAAACATTCGAGTTATTTATGTTAATTTTATTTAATTTATTCACTACTTTTTTATTTGGAAGTTTTGCACTTAAATTTGCATATAATAAATGAACATTTAGCTTGGTTAAATAAAATACAAATTAAAGAAGTACCAAACCTGTGGCACTTTAAAGTTTGGCGGCTTATAGCATTTAACTATTAAACCTGTTTTCAGATCAAATAGTAGGTGCTGATTAAAGGTAGCTGTATTTTTTGTGACATATTTTTTTTTTTAGTTTTTAATGTTTCCTTGATTTTTTACTTGCTTACTTACAATCATTGTTTTGGTTACACGCTAAGAAAAATCAGCTTGCAGGCAACATATTGATGTTTGTAGCCATAAATTTTCCGACTTTAATTGGCTTTTACTTCTACATAAAAATTTTTAAAATTTTTTTGGTATATATTGCAATGTATTATTATAAATAGATTTATTTCAAAAGTCCAGAAATTCAAAAAATATTGTAGCAATCATAATATGTTGCCTGCAAAATCGATTTTTCCCTGTGTGTAACCATATGGTTTTGTGTATATGGTATATTTTGATTATAATTTTAATATTTTTAAAAATTTCTAATTTACACCATTTTATCTAAAGTCTTTATTTAAAAATGTGATTTTTATTAATTTAATTATTTTATTATTTTAAAATGGACATAAAATAAAAATAAAATTTATTAAGTAATGGAAATGTTATGTTCGATTATATATTTGTAAAATATTCGGATTTGTTCTAGGTTTCGATTGCAATTTCATCGTTTTTTAAGTAATTAAATGAATTTGAAATTTATTCCTAGATTAAAATTTTTATGTAAGGACATTTTGATAGTAGGAGTAATAAAAACTCGGTAATAGTGATTTCAAAAGACAGTTTTCCCATGTAGGAAATGCCAGGCCTGACGACGGGCTGAAGACTCAACCAGTACTGGCAGGCCAATACTTGGATAATAAACCTTCGTCCAATACTCAGCCAGAACTGGGATACCGTGGATGCCGTGGTAAGGTAGTTCTTGCTCAAGACTCAGCCAGAACTGAGAAATGAAGGCTTGGTAAAGTAGTTCTCGACCAAGACTCAACCATAACTAACAGACATATGGTTGGGGGACGCATTTAGGAAACGCCAGGCTTAACAACGGGTGTAAGGCATAGGCAACCTTGGCCGCCCAAGGCATGGCGGATTAGACTTTAATAGTCTTAGCCATGTTTGGATTACCAAGTCTTCGATATTTTTCCTTTGATATTTTTCCAAAAGTCACCCAAAACTCATTGAATATGTCTTCGTGAATGGAGGTTTAGCCAAGACCAGCGGCCAAATCATACTTCAATTAAAAAAAAAAATAATAAAATGAAAAAAATCTGGTTGGGACTCAAACCTGAATTTCCTGCGTACATGTTCGGAGCTCTACACGCTGCAACAAAAGGGCTCTCCCAAACATAATTTTGCAGGCATTAACATGTATGTTTGGAATTTTATGCAAACATAATATATAATTTACTGATAAATCATTTGTAAACAGGGATGTATTGAGACTTGAACAGTGTTGTAATGAGCTCTGACTTAAATTATAATATCCCGGAAACATTTTAATGTTGCCCCTCAAAATGCAGTATGTTCTAATGGAAACATAATAATTACTACATCCAAACAAAATAAATATTTGTTTTCAAACATCAGTATGTTTAAAATGACCCTATACATACTTCTGCTCAACGAGTGCCAACTTCGATACAAGAAGAATGTTGCAAGAATACATTTATTTAAATCCTATTTCTTTTTTGGTTGTTTCTAAACATCAATATGTTCAAACGATGGTAAAAAATGCTGAACAACGTTGCCAACTTCGTCAGTCGATAAATTATCGAATTAACGAGCGTTGCGAAACATAGTTTCGAAACATAGTTTTAACCAAGTAAATTGCTAAGAAATATTTTATTGAAATGCAATTAAAATTTTATGTTGGTATTGTAACATATTTATGGTAAATTTGACAGATTCTGCTGGACAATATAATAATGTTTACACGTGAACGAAAATAAATTCAATTTCGATTATAACTTAATTACACTTCATTCGTATTACTTTTTAATTACATTCAAAGATATTCAAACAAATCTTTTCTATCCGTGTATCCGTTACGCTATCAAGCTCACTTGTTTCAGAGCATTTTTTCAAAATCTTGAACTTTATAATTTCAAAATTTCTGTCACATCAGAAAAAAATTGTCAAATTAGAAGAAAAACATTCATTTTGTTTTTGAAGCAAAAATCTTATACAATTTAAATATATCAATATATTAAGTTAGATGCGTAGCCTAACGGGGAGACGACCAGTGGACGTTAACTTCCGAGTGAAGAGTTCGATTTCAGTTTGTCAAAACTGAAATTTTTCTACAATTGTTAAATTACTTTAAATATGAAAAATTGGAAATTGTATAAAATAAATGAGAAATAAAATAAATAAGAAAAAGAAAAATAAAAGAAAGTAAAGTAAAAATATATATTTATTTTTTTTGCATTTTTAAAATGGTCCAGTCCTGCCACATTATTGTTATATTATATTGGCCAAGTATTTTTTGGCAGTCTTGGCCGAATACTTAGAGCCAGTCTTGCGCCCTTCTTATCATTCCAAGGCTTAACCAGTATTCAGCCAGTTTTGGGTACCAGACCTGGCCCAGAGCAATGCATTCTTGGCGCAAGACTGGGCGAACCTTGGGCCCATCGTTTTTTCCTACATGGGTTTATGTTATTCAAACCATATTTATTTAAATATCATAAATCTATCATAAATTAGAATTATAAATACATAAATCTGTAAATGGAGACAAATTTGATGTTATAAAAAATAATGAAAATGAAAAACATTTGAAAAATACGATTTTAGTTCAATGAATGAAATCATCAATATGATGAATACTGGTTGATGGTAGAATTTTTTTGTGTGTGTATTATTTCAAAATTGTACAAGTCCCAACCACTTCTCATCAAGCTGCATTGTTTATTATCCTAAGCATTTAAAGTTCTTTTGGAGGATTTGTGTTATTATGTGTTACTTAACGGACCAATTTAATTAATATTCAATATAATTAATAATAAAAATAAAAAAACAAAGTTTAGTTTTTGTACATTGTTATCTGCTACATTGAGCATCACAGATTTCCTAATTCTTGGGACCCTATCAGAGTCTCAATTTTTTGGCAGAATACAAAAACATCTCAAATTGAGATTTACCCCAATTTTTGGGAGTTTTTTACCCAGAATTCTGTTGTGAAAATTTGTGATGCTCGTCATAATAGGGCTATTAGATGTTATTTTATTTACATTTTATATATGGGAGATTCCACGTCAGATCAAGCAGAGGTTTGGCAGCACCATCTCAGAAATTAATGAAGATTTGTAGGACGATTTTATGACTTAAACTTAAGAAAAATGCAAAATTTCCTTTTCTTAACTGCAGTGGTTTAAGAGATATGAGTCCCTGAAATATGAAAAATCACAAAAAATGCACAAAGTGGCGCTAGCTTAACTTATTGTTACTTTTGAAATAGTTAACTTACCGTAACCATTTAAACGGCCATGTAAAGGTTATAAAAATGAGAAAAAGCGGAAATATTAAAATTTTGTAATATTAAGGTGTCACTTAGGGTCACTTATTTTTTTAACCCCTGTCTCACCGCCTAGGATTGTTTATTAGTTTATTAGTACTTTGAAAATTGTACTAGGAGTACAAATTTAGAATATTTTAAAACAATATTACGAGTATGCAATCATGTAGAAGTGTTTGCGAAAATAAATTATATGGAATCGGATTTTCGATATTTCGATCATTTTCCGTGTTATGTTATAAAGGATATTTTTTTAAAATATAAAAACAAAATATTGGCACAAAATTTGTATACCAATTAAATAAAGAAACTAATTAAGCTTTTTAAAGGATGGCATACTAAAAATATTTTTTTTGGTTTATATGTGTTTATTGTTGTATAAAACAATCGATAACTTAGAAAATTATCGAAAATCCGATTACACATTATTTTTTTTTCGCAAACGGTTCCACATGATTGCATACTCGAAATCTTTCCCAAGTTATTAATAAAAATGTTTTATAAAGTAAATATTTTCATATGAAATTTTTATTATAAAATTTTGTAATTATTTTCTTTGTAATGTTATTAAACCATAAATACCATTAATATTTATTTTATAGCTTTTAAAAAGAATAATTAATTTGAGGTACCCATATTTCTTAGATGACCAACCGTAAATATCGATCTTTTGGCTGAACTTTACTTTACCGCCCGAACATTATGTGTTATTTCATTCAAGGGAAATTCTTTAATTATCCCTCTATTTATTCGGTGCTATTTCAATTTATTTAAGGGTTTGTGAATTATTTAATTTTTGTTTTGGATGTAATTTCTTTGTGGGTTCATTTCATTTATTGGGGAATAATATATTTTCTTAATTTATTTTATTCTTTGTTTTTTTAAATGGTCTCTATTTCTCTTGCTACTATAAAACCACATAGTTTGTTAAAATTACCAAATCAATTTGCAAAAACAATGTGTCAAAAATGTTTGGAAAAAAAAAATAATTCCCGAAAATTTAGACATTATTGCCGAAATAAAAGCATGTCAAACAAATTGCATTGTCTTTTCAACAGTTTGTTTTTTGTTATTTCCTAAAGCAATTTCCTCACATATAATTTGTAAATGTGCCTTAAACAAACTACTAATTTTGTTAGTTTTATTTTATTTTAGTCTGTGTTTTAGTTTGGTAAATGTTTTGCTGTCCATTTTGTGTCACTTAATTGACATTTTGGCGCTTAAGTTAATGATGCGTGCTGTTGCTGTTGCTTTCTCGCTTCATTGCCACATGTCGGTCTCTTTCTTTTCATGATTTCAGTGAAAATTTGTAGCAATTCATGGTGTTTTTTTTTGTTATTGCGTTGTGACCATAATTAAGCCCAACAGCAGAAAGATTAAGTATTTCAACAGCATTTTTTTTTCGTTGAAACTGTCTGTTGTTTTGTCTGCAAAATGTTGCTGCTGTTGTTGCAATTTGTGTTGTTGCTCTGACATAATATATATTTAATGATTTTAATTATTCTATTAGTTTTGCTCTAATTGATGTTACGTCGTTTGTTTGTCTGTTCAAAAGATTTTTTTTTCAAAACATTTAATATGTTGAAATTATGGTGTCCAGGAAGATATTTTATATTCCGCTAATTTGATTGATTATAATAACAATAAATGTAAGAAATTTATGCTACTTTATATTATTATTATTGATATTTAGAACTATTTATAATCAAGCATTATAAAGAGTTTTTCAACAGGGACGCTACAAAAGTAGAGCGACCGGGACAGCAAACGACGCCATATTTCTTGCCGCTCTTTAAACATTTCTCTTCAGTAAGGTTTGCCATTTCATGATTCGAATTTCGGTAGTAAATTTTAATAATTTAGACTCGTTCTTGGCTCGTATATATATCCATCATGAAATGGCAAACCTTACTGAAGAGAAATGTCAAAAGAACGGCAAGAATTATGACGTCGTTTGCTGTCCCTGTCGCTCTACTTTTGTAGCGTCCCTGTTGAAAAACCCTTGAAAAAAAACTTTTGTAGCGCTCTTATTGAAAACCCCTTTAGTTCATTTAATTATTATGCTTTTATTTATTCATGTTCATGATTTTCCCCTGAATATTTTGTATTAATAAAGAATTAATTTACTACCAATTTTCTAGTTAATTTATGAATAATAATTTATATTATTTGTAAATTTAAAATACGAGATTTTTGAATATAAATGGTCGGTCACAATCGACCTACTTTAACCATTTTTCAGGGTGTTTGGTTTTTCGATATCAATAATTCATGGGGTCATTCTATGACTCAAAAAAATAAGAATATGTAATATAAAAACATTTCTTATTTTGCACCCATTTTAAAATACATGTTTAAAAGATGCATATTACTAACCTAGTCAAGAAAATTTGTTCTAAAGTATAATCTGTTGATAAATGAATATTAATTTTTAACACATGTTTTAGAAAATTAAATTACCTTTCCAATGATATATCACATCTTTGAACCACATGAATTCTTTCTTTTTTAAAAGGTACGTAAAGTTGAAATTTACAAAAATAATTATACAAATTTTGACTTTGTCATTGATTTTCTCAATATTTCGTTACCGATCACCTCATTGTGTTACAAACGGCTTACCCAACTGAATATACCCTTTCACTTTTTTTTTAATAAAGTAATCTACATATCGAGGGCTTATATTCAATACTGCCTATCTACAATTTTGACGAAAATGAGTTTTTGATGCAGAAATCTTCACTGAACACCACTGCATCTATGACATTAATTTAAAACCAAAAAAATATTTCTATTACTATTATATTTTCATTTTAATAATTTGTCTGTCTACATGAATGATTTTTTATGAATGCAATAGTATCTATCTTTTGCTTAAAAGTTTATAATGACTATAAATAAGCGATGCAGGTATGGAGAAGTATATATTCCTCATGAGCGTAATTTATAACTCAATTTCCTCATGTCCATCCGTCGTCTGATCCATCCTAACTCACAAAGAAACGACGCAATTTGAATGAAAAAGGATATGAAATCTATGTGAACACTCAGAAAAAATACTAAATAAATAATAGTTTTTTTACTATTAAAAATATTCAATAGAATAAATTATTATTATAATCGGAAAATACCATTAAATACTACAAAATATCATGACATTTCCATTGAGTTTATATGGAAATATTTATTTTTTGTATACTATTAAATCAATAATTGTCCCATTGACCAATTTTAATAGGTTTTGTGGGAATTTTTGTCTGGGTGAAAGTAATGAAAACGGTTAACGAGGGATAACGTCACATTTTCTCAATGGATATAAAATATCATATAAGCCATAGGAACTACTAAAAAGAATTTTTCGTACACGAAAAACTAACTTTTTAAAGAATTTTTCCTATCCTTATATGAAGCCTTAAAGGACGAAATTTGAATTTAGTCTGTACTGAGAAAATATTGCTTGTACCATTTCCAGACAAGATATTTAGTGCAATTTTTAAAGATATGTTTCAGATATGTTAAGAATTCGTAAGATATTTATGGGGTCAATACATCCCTATAAAGGGTTTTTTAATAAGAGCGCTACAAAAGTTTTTTCAAGGGTTTTTCAACAGGGACGCTACAAAAGTAGAGCGACAGGGACAGCAAACGACGCCATATTTCTTGCCTTTAACCTTTCTCTTCAGTAAGGTTTGCCATTTCGAAGATAAAGATACGAGCCAACAACGAGTCGAAATTATTAAAATTTACTACCGAAATTCGAATTCGTATATCTTTCCATTATGAAATGGCAAACCTTACTGAAAAGAAGTGTCAAAAGAGCGGCAAGAAATATGGCGTCGTTTGCTGTCCCTGTCGCTCTACTTTTGTAGCGTCCATGTTGAAAAACCCTTTATTTGTTGAAATATTAGTTGAAATATTTAGGATAGCATTAATGATTTTAAAATATCGGTAAAAGAGTTAACTGTTTTTTTTTTAATTTAATCTTTAAAAAACGTCGGGTTAGATTACGGAATGTTAGGACCTTTAACCATCATATACCTCGTGAATCGAAAATGGTAGGACACAAATTAGTCGGTAAATTTTGTTTAGGTTAGACCAGAACATAAAAAAATTAACAAATTGCTGATTCCAAGAATATTTTCTGATCTATTTCCACTACAATATTGTGCAATATGCTCTATCTGCTCGTTTTTTCATAGACTTTGATCACATTTGAATAGCAATAATATCTATCTACCATAGCACGACGAATATCTCGAAATTGCTGATTTTTTAATTGTATCATTTAAAGACCATTTTTATTTAATATTGTAGAAGAAATATTGATAGCCACTTTTATGGTTTGCTATTTAATCAGTTTTTTCGCTCTCCTGAAAATCTGTATTTTTGTAGATAGACTGTATTGAATATAAGCCCTCGATATATAAAACTCTTGGTCCGTCTGTCTGTCAGTCTGACAGTCTGTGTGTCTGTCAGTCTGTTTGTTTCAGTATCACGTCTAAACCGCTGAACAGATTTGACTGAAATTTTGTACCAGGATACTATGGAGTCCGGAGGGTGACTAGGCTATATATGGGCGGAAATGGACTACGAGGCGTGGCACCTCATATACAACCTAAACTTTCAATACGTTATAATTTGGGACTTACACCAGCTAAGAAGATAAAACAAAAAACTCAAATACAAAAAAAAAAATTAAAAAAGCAAAAACACAAAAGCAAAAATCAAATACAAAAACAAAAGCAAGAACTAAAGCAATCACACAAAAACAAAAGCAAAATAAAAACAAAACAAAAGATGGTAATACAAAAACAAAAGCAGAACCACAAAAAGAAAAGCAGAATCACAAAAACAAAGATATAAAATCAAAATCATTAAAGCAAAAACAAAACAAAAACACAAAATCAAAAGCAAAAACATAAAAGCAAAACACAAAATATAAAACACAAAAACATAGCAAAGACACAAAAGCAAAATACAAAAACAAACAAACCAAAAACACAAAAACAAAAGCAAAACTCAAATACAAAATCAAGAACTAAAGCAATCACACAAAAACAAAAGCAAAATAAAAACAAAAGATGGTAATACAAAAACAAAAGCAAATACAAATAAGAAAAACAGAACCACAAAAACAAAAGCAGAACCACAAAAACAAAAGCAAAAATTCAAAATCCAAAATATTAAAGCAAAAACATAAAAGCAAAACACTAAAGATAAGACACAAAAACATAGCAAAGACGCAAAAGCAAAAGACAAAAACAAAAACACAAAAGCAAAAATCAAATACAAAAACAAAAGCAAAATCAAGTACTAAAGCAGAACTGCAAAAACAAAAGCAAAAATACAAAATCCAAAATATTAAAGCAAAAACAAAACTAAAACACAACATCAAAAGCAAAAACATAAAAGCAAAACACAAAAGAGAAGACACAAATACATAGCAAAGACGCAAAAGCAACAGACAAACACAAAAACAAAAGCAAAAACACAAAAAGAAAATAAAACCAATATAAAAATAAAAACAAAAACAGAAAAACAAAAGCAAAGATAGAAAAACACAAAAGCAAAAACCAAAAACAAAAATAAAAGCAAAAACACAACCACAAAAGCAAAACACAGAAGCAAAAACATAAAAGTAAAACACATCAAAAGTCAAAACACAAAAACAATGAACCTCTTCACGAAATTTACTTAAAATTTGGAATATATAGTAGAACCTACCAAATCAATTAGACTATCGAAATTAAATAATAAAAATGTTATTTTTTAATAAAATCAGTCCATACTCTTGAATTCACAAAATCTTTGCACGACTCGCGCATGGGTCCAGCTAGTCGTGAATATTCTTCTTGATTCAAAGAAGATCGTACGTGTCTTAGAAATCCCGAAGAATACACACGATATATTATTTTGTACGCTTTCTTATGAATTCTTCTTTAATACAGTACCTAATAATAGCTTCACAAATATTTCTTTAAAATTATTCATGATAAAGAAATATGCTTTTTTTTAATATTAAAAAGGATATTCTCGAAAATTTGTTGGTATTAGTGAAGTTTTAATATATATTGCATTCGATACGAATTCTTTATCAGTTTTAAATTATATTTTCCACTGTTTAGTATAACATATAATAATATACAATCCAAATTAAAAACAAAAACAATAATCTTTTTCTCTTTTCAGTTACAACGTACTTCTTCAAGACAATTACTAGGTAAGTTTTAAATAAACATAATTCAAATAAACCAAAAATCTATAGATAAACTTTATTTAATTTAGCTATAATTTGAAACATTTAAATACTATTTTAAAAAGTTTAATATTTTTAATATTTCACTGATGACTAACATTAATATTCAAAGCTTGATTCTATGCGTGACACTCTCAAACATCATAAATCTTCTTTATCCTCTTAAGCGCGCAAAGTTTCCATTAAAATTAAAGCTTATTATAGCAGACATTCTTCAGACGACACACGCTTTTGTATTTATAATTGCAGATACATTTATACACATTATATAGATACGCAGATACGCTATACAAATGTGAAGATACTTTGTACAGAGGCGCAGATACTTTTCAAAAAAAAAAAAATAGCAGAAAAAAATCAAAAAAATTCTGCGAACGTGTACAAAATATATTGATTAATGAAAAATGGCTCAACTTTTGCAAAATTTATGCATGGCATTTATTGAGTAAAATAAAAAAAAAATATAAAAAATAAAAAAATTATAAAAAATAAAATCATTAAAAAAACCGCAAAATAAATTACAAAAAAAAACTCCAATAAATTCTACCAGTTTTTCTGCGCCTGTTCCAACCCGCCAAATACACTTTACCACTTTATGCCGCAGAGCTTTTGCAAGCTTTGTGCGCATTCAAGTGGAATTTTGCACTGCTAACAATAATGCATAAATAAATAAATAATAAAAGCAAAATAATAATCAAGTCAAGTAAAAGTGAAATTCATTTAACATGACTTGTACGATTTTTTTACAATAAATATTAATAGATTTTTTTCTTTTTTTTGTTCAAAGTATTATCTAAGAAATAATTAAAACTTAATGCGCAACATTAGTTGTCAATAGTTTTCAATTGCATTTAATTGTAATGGTTTTTTTTTTTGTTCCTACTTCTAAGAAAAAACTATTTGAAGCTACACTTTTAAAAGGTGAAATCAAATTTGTTGAATCTTTTAAATACCAAGCATATCAACGACAACAATTTTAAAGTACCCTTCACAATATCATCGATGACTTGTACATATATTTATCGTCGCTCGTTGCGATTGTACGATTGCCATTTTAATTGCAATAATTAGCGGCAATAAAAACCATTGCAATTGTCTGTCATTTTTTTGTATGCGCTGTCACACGTGCGTCTTGTCATTTTAAGAACCTCTATAAAAAAAAAATTAAATACCATTAACATTATCTACAATAACAAAATAGTTAGTTTTTATAAATAAAAAATGACAACAATGTCTTGTGTGTGTCACCAACAACTGTCTATTGTGACAATTCATCAGCGCGCCGCCGCCGCCGAACAATGCGAAACGTGCGTCAAGCAATGCTCGTTATTCGCACATCGTCGGCCGCACATGATCGTCTTCGTCTGTAGACTCTGTGGTAGACGACAACGTTGAAGACACGACAACATTGAAGACACGACGACAAAGAAGACAACGGCGAGAGAGACATCCACGTTTTTAGACGCCACACACGAAGCGGCGTCTGCTGACAGTGGGGTGTCTGATATAACCCAGCAGACAAGAAAATATTTAGAATTTAATTTAGTTCTAACTAGTTTTACAAATCTCAGCGGGTACTAAAAAAGTTATCAAACTTAAAAATATGAATCCTTGAAACAATTCTTCTACCAAAACAGTTTTAATATTTCTTTTATTATGGAACCTTCCTTGGGTGCCTAGTAAAGGGGACGCTACAAAAGTAGAGCAACAGGGACAGCAAACGACGCCATATTTCTTGCCGCTCTTTTGACATTTCTCTTCAGTAACGTTTGCCATTTCATGATGGAAAGATATACGAGCCAACAACGAGTCGAAATTATTAAAATTTACTACCGAAATTCGGTTGTAAAAATTCGAAAAATTATCTTCAGCGATGAGGCTCATTACTGGCTGAATGGCTTCGTCAATAAACAAAATATGCGTTATTGGTCAGACAGCAATCCACACGTACTCCATGAGTCATCATTGCATCCCGAAAAAATTACGGTTTGGTGCGGTTAATGGGCCGGCGGCGTCATTGGGCCGTACGTCTTCTGTGATGATCAAGACCGGCACGTTACTGTGAATGGGAATCGCTACCGATCAATGATAACCGAATATTTTTGGCCCCAATTGGATGATATGGACTTGGAGTACATGTGGTTCCAACAAGACGGCGCCACAAGCCACACAGCGAATGCCACAATCAATTTATTGGAAACCAAGTTTGGGGAATGTCTCGGTCGTGCGATTTGACGCCGTTAGACTGTTTCCTGTGGGGCTACGTCAAGTCTATGGTCTATGCCAACAAGCCAGCGACGATTGATGAACTTCGTATATCGTAATATCGAACGTGAAATTGCAGCAGTATCGGCCGTTTTATGCTTGAAAACCGTCGAAAATTGGGTTCAGCGTCTGGACTTCTGCAAGCGTGCCCGTGGTGGCCATGCATAATAAATCGAGTGCCATACATAATGGCATCGAACGTACTTTTATAGGAATGAAGAATTTCATTGATATCCAAAGCGGCTTTTGTAGCTGCTCTTATTGAAAAACCCTACGGGCATAACCTGACGTCCTTATCATGACCAACATGATCAGGTGGTGATCATATCTACCCGATTAGGGCAAATCTCTTAAAGGGTATTTAAAAACATGATAACTATGTATGCATATATTTTTCTTTCTTTTTAAATTTTATTTTTAGTATAAACCAAGGATTGAAACCGAAACCGATATCCATTTAAAACCGTTTCATTTTTAAAACCGAAACCGTAACCGAAACCGTTATACGAAAATAAAAATATACCCATATCCAAAACCAATATAAACGGTTTAGGTTTTATACCGGTTTTAAAACAGTTTTTAAAAAATTAGGAGAAACGACTAAAAATATTTTATTTCAAATACAAAGATCATTTAAATCGGGGTCCCGAAATAATTTCTTTGTACATAAAAACATGTTGAGAACACATGTTGATTTTTTGAAAACATAATATTTCCCACAACGACGAACTTTGGTCTGAACTTTGTTTTGCTATTGTTTTCTTCGATCACTTGTGATCACGGTACATCGACAAAAGCAACTGCAAGAACAAAATAGACAAAGCTATTTGTTTCTTCTTTCTTCGATACGCTAGTGTCGTTCGTAGTGCGACTATGCATGTGTTTTATTAGTTTTTTTCGATCAAAACTACAAAAAACATGCTACGCGTGTCGTTCGTTGTTTGTGAAGCACGCACTTGCACTAAAATTAAACAATATTATATTTTTATGCTTTCTTTTGTAATTTTTTTTGTGTTAATTGCAAAGTGAAGTTTTCTTAAGTTGAGTTCGATGTTTTAATTTATAGAAGAAAACAATTTTTTATGATATCATTTATGATATTTTTAATCTATAAAAATTTTAACAGTGTACCTACATATGAGTGCTATTGCTTTTTGAGTGTTTACGCTTTTTTAATTTCTTTCGAAATCTCAACAACAATAATATACGAATCAAAACAAGTCATCGATTTTTCGCGGGAAATTGTTTTATACAACAAACAGAACTCGTGGGTGTTGTTGTACAAGAAGTTTTTCTTGCCAACTGGGTTGGTTGCACTCAAATACACACAAATTGTGTGACAGGCCGTATGTCTGTTATGCGATTTGTACAGGGCAGCAAAGAAAACTAAAATATTCATATAAAAAATATGCATTTATTTATGTAATATATGTACATTTTATAAGAACAATTTACAATAGTTTTTGTGAGTTTCAGAACTAAAATTAATTAATTCAATAACGTTGTCAGAATTTCGTCTTAACTATCAGAGGTTATTTCTTTTTCGATTTTAAAGATGATGTCGACCGAGATTTTGAATTTTCTGGTCCAAATAGCTACATTTATGCTTTTTATACCCTACACTAAGAGTGAAAGGGTATATTCAGTTTGGTACGCCGTTTGTAACACCCATAAGGAAGCATCTCCGGTAAGGAAAAGTATATATATTCTTGATCAGCATGACCTCCTGAGTCGATTTAGCGATGTCCGTCTGTCCGTCTGTCTGTCTGTCTGTCTGTCTGTCTGTCTGTTGAAATCCCTACTACTTTTAAAATTGAAGAGCTAGATAAATGAAACTTATAACTTAGATTACTAATATATCTACGCAGTATGTGCGAAAAAATTGGCGAGATCGGTCCATTGTGACCTATGATCCGACCACTTATGTTCAAATACCTCATATAAAATGTACATATAAAGATCAATTTTTATGTATACGTGCTTAGATAAACTTTTTTGGTCAAATATATATTGATATCATGCTCAAATACATTATAATAATGTTTTCCGGCAAAAAGACTTGTGGTTCACAAAAAAAAAAAAATCGAAATTCGGTACACCTACCCATTTGTAAATATGGGTATCAAATGAATGGAAATTCTTCAGCGATTGAATGTTTGTAGTTATTTTCAGGATTCATATACCCTGGTGACCTATATATCACTTTGAATGGTAACCACACATATGTGTAGGGTATTTATAGTCGGCTTAGACCGACTATAATTTTGATAATCCTAACTATCATAATTACACCTACTTTAAAATTTCCCATGTGATCTAACCTTCCCAACTGGTTTTGTTATAATATAATTCAAATATAATTTAACTATGGTAATAGTTGTAATTCTTCTGTTAGTAAAATATTTACATTTTATGTTGAATAGATTAAAATATATGGAAAAAATAACAATAACAAAAAAACCGAAATCGAAACCGTATCTTGTAACCAAAACGAGAATGAAAACCGAAAACGAAACCGTTATTCGTTTAGGTTTCAATCCTTGGTATCAACCTAGTCTGCCATGTCTCGGAGTCCTCCGATGCCACGAAGCATTCCCAAATAACTTCGATAAAAAAGTTCGATCGCGTTGCTTTACCGATTCTAATATTTTAAATTTTACGTCTATTCAAATTCTTTGGGAAGATGCAATGCTTGGAATTGAAATTTAATATAAATAATTAGAATTTTTATAAATTCGCTACGCATTTACAAGTTCCAGACTGAAACAAGATTTCCGACATCATATTTAATCATTTATCGCATCGATTACGCAATCATAGCCGCGGTAGCTCAGTGGTTAGTGCGTTGGACTGCGAGCCGAAAGGTCCCCGGTTGAAGTCTGGACTGGGGCTAACAACATCTTTTCATAGAAATATTTTTCTATACCGCGTTACCTCTCGGCAGTAAATGGCAAACCTCCGAGAGTAAAAACATTGCCTATAAAAAGCTCTCACCCGCCGTTCGGATTCGGCAATAAACTGTAGGTCCCACCACTTTGAGTACAAATATAACACGCACAGCTCAAAATGGTGAGAGAGCTCGGCCGAAGTTCTATACAGGACTGTAGCGCCAAACTATTATTATTATTATTATTACGCAATACCATAATAGTCCGACTTAACGCATCGATATCTATCTATCATGTAATGTTCAATTTGACGCTCGATATCGCTACGAGAAAGTGTCCGATATCCTTCATCTTGTATTGATTTCCTATTCATACACACACATAAATAATTGCTTCATTTGCTTTTACCAAATGTAGTTTGCCTTCATTGAAAATCCTTTGTGGCACACAATAATATGAAGCGTAACCAACTACTAGTTGAAACAACTGCAACATTGATTGGTGAACAAACTTTCAATCCATTTTCAATTTTTTTTTATTATCATTGCTACGACAACTGAATTTAAAATAAGACAACAAATATTTAGTTGGCTCAACAGATAGTTGGTTATATTGACTAAATCACACAACATTAGGTTGTGGCAACCAATATTTATTTAATTCAACTATGCCTTAACAACACCAGTAGCACAAGCATCAGATTTTTTAATCGTTTTTTGTGCTGCCAAGTGCCACGTGTAAAACAACCTTGAAATTGTTTAAATGGCCTGTTAGTTCTTACCGTTCGGTCTTTTTATGCCCAAATATATTTTCTTCAACAGGAGACATACTATTATGCATAGTTCTTGTTAATGGGTTTCCATCTGTTGTATTTATTTATGCAGCCCTAGCTCCAACCAATTTAAGTACACGAAATCAGAATAATTATCCGAGAAAATAATTGTCTCGGAATAGTTTGTCGGTGGTATAATTGTCTGAGGAAGACATTTTTCGTTACCAGGAAATACCACCTTTTTATTACACCCAGAAAAAAATACTATATAAATTATAGTTTTTTACTATTAAAAATAGTCAATAGGATAAATTATTATTTTAATCGGAAAATACCATTAAATACTAGAAAATACCATGACATTGCCATTGAGTGTATATGAAAGATTTATTTTTTGTATACTATTAAATCAATAATTATCCTATTGACTAATTTTAATGGGATTTGAGGGTATTTTTTTCTGGGTGTATTATTGGAAAAATTTCCCGTAATCCAGGTATATCAAATTTCTGTCTGTAAACTTTTAACATTCAAAGTTTATGTAATAAACATAAATGTATTAACATTTGAATTTTTTCTACAAGGTACACAACTAGAATTTTAGTTGCAGCAAATATGTCATAGTAGTAGAAGTGCGTTACGATCTGAAAGGTCGCTGGTTCGAACCACCGCGAAAAATATGTTTTTCTATACGGCTTTCTTTAGTTTGGTGCCATATCGTCTGTTTTCACAATTACCAATTAATCTTTATAATACATAAGATATAATACATCGTGATTTAAAGTAAACCTAGTGAATTTTTACTAATTTGTGCCTGTATTAAATTCGTAACTACACCCAAAAAAAAAAACTATATAAATTATAGTTTTTTACTATTAAAAATAGTCAAAAGGATAAATTATTATTTTAATCGGAAAATACCATTAAAAACTAGAAAATACCATGACATTGCCATTGAGTTTATATGAAAAGATTTATTTTTTGTATACTATTAAATCAATAATTGTCCTATTGACCAATTTTAATGGGATTTGAGGGAATTTTTTTCTGGGTGTAGAGATGTCCAAAACATTTCCAAAAACTTCGATAAGTATAATACAAACTTAAAAAATAATGAATTAATAGAATATTGTCATTTAAAAAGGTTTTGTACTATTTTTAATTTGTTCCTAAACATTTTTAAATACAAATTCTCTGACAACCCTGCAAACCATTTGACGATAATTTTTAAATTTGATATAATAATGATAAATTTTATATATTAAACTCAAAGTATTTGAAAATTTAATTGTGTGTTCTTTATAATTTTTGTCAAAAATAAAATTTTCTGAACAAATAAAATTTCTTTATCGAAAATAAATCCATTTATGATATCATCTCGTTATCTGTAACGACCAAAAAAAACGATATCGTTTTAGACAAGTTCGTTTTTATCGAAAACCCCATCTTTTTCGTATCATTAAAGATTATCGAAAACGATAATTTAAGCCTATAAATGATATCGTTTCGATATCGTAAAATTATCGTTTGGTTTGCTTGGAAGTAGCAAAATAGAAAAACAAATTTGACTTCGATACTCATAAGAATCCACTGCGCATACAAGTTTCTTAAAAGGACAATACATAAGTCTATTTTTAGTGTCAAACCGTTTTTGGCTTTCAATATAAAAAAAGAATAAAAGAAAGAATAAAAGAAATGCATTTTTTGGGCCACTGACCTTGGTGACGACATTTAAGGTAACAACCTTAGTTGATGTAGCACAATTTTATTGCTAAAAAAAAAAACTACGAATGTACATAAATAACTGGGATGTAATGTAGGCAATACTGCTACTGCTGTCAGATGTACTTTTAGGGCAACTTATCGCAATGATCATCATTATCATTATTATCATTGTCGTCGTCGTCATGATCATCTGTATCCGTGAGCATAGTCATCATTATCAACAACATGTACACCAATGTCAGTCGGCGACTTAAAGGTGTCAAGTGTTATTTTTTATCTTTTACTTCTTTTTTGTGATTTTTTATTTTTTTTTTATCATTTAAAAATATTTCTTCTTAAACTTGTTATCTTTATTTAATTGCTTTTGTGTATTAATGTATATTTTTGTATCTTTTTCAAAACTTTTAATATTTTATTCCTGAATCACACAGAAAAATCTCTTTTTGCATGAGGTTACTCGAACCAACGTTTGTTGCAACCGAAATACATGTGTTGTAACCTCTTGACATCAAAATGAACGTATCTTATTTTACTATAACTGAAATGTTAACCTGCACATTCGGTTGCCGAAACCGCTTCATTGCATTTTTCATTCTGCCCAAAATTTAACTTTGTGTACTTGTTACGAAAACAGAGTACGTTGTTGTTTCAACAAAATATGGCAACCTCATGTCTTTCAACAGTTCGGTTGCCAGAATCTTGGTAACTATTATGAATAAAGAAACGTCTTAAATGTTTACAAATCGAAAATAATAAGAAATTCGTTAATTAGGTAATTATGCGAAATAAATATTAATACAATATTAAATTAATTCATTACAAATCGCTCAACACACAGAAAAATCCTCTCTTGGCATGAGTTGAAAGAACAAAATAGTTAGTTGTACCAAATAACTTCATTCGGTTAAATCGAATTGTCAACGAAGTTGTTAGCAGAACTGCCATATTAGCCTATACACTTGAACTGTTAGTCTATACACACTTCCAATGGTTCTAATGCTTTACTAAATTGTTCTTAAGCAGTTCGAAATTGGTTGCAGTATAAACTACAACTCGTTTAGTTTTGACAATAATAACCGACTAAGCTAAACCGAAAATATGGTTGGCAAAGAGTTGGTTGGCGCAACAAATCTTTATGCTGTGTGTAATACATGTGGAAAACATAAAATATACAAATAAGTTTAATGCAAAAACTAATTTGTCGGGTTCTAGGTCTACCAAATGCAATATGTATTTTCAAAAAAACAACAGCAGTAATTGACAAAAAACCAAAAACTTGTTGGCCCGACCGTACAGCTGCTTCGGAGGCAGCCAAACTTCCTCATCAGCGGTCTTGTATGCAGTTTGTGCTTAGCGAAACCTATAACATCACTTTGTATAATGAACGAAATGCGAATTCTGTTCTGCAAAAAGTCCAGAATTTCTTTTATTATTTTCTATCTATTTATATTTTTTATAATTCTTAATCAATAATTTAAAAATAAAAAATTTAAAAAAGGGAAATGAAAAAAGTGAAAAAAAATTATCACCCTGGTTAAATAAAAATATTAACCAATATGTTTAAAAATTTAAAGTTTCCAACTTTTCAACCATAATTTAAATCAAAAGGTTGATTATTTAAAATTAATAAATTTTTCAACCATTCAGGTAAATAAAAATCAACCAATATGGTTAAAAATTAAAAGTTTTCAACTTGGAAAGTACATAATTTAAACCAAAAGGTTGAATATTTAAATGTAAATAGATTTTCAACTTGAAAGTTTAAATTTATGGACTAGTAAAGTATAGAAAATATGTATTAAAGTTAAGAAATTAAATTTTAAAGTTGAAATACATTAATTTTTCAACTATACAAGGTAAATAAAAATCAACCTAAATGTTTAAAAATCGTTTTTAAACCAAAAAAAAAAATTGATATAGGTTGAAAAATAAACCTGAATTTTTGAACATGTAGAAAAATCTTTCTTAATAAAAAAAAAATCAATTGGAGGTTGCGACACTCTCATGCTCACCAATTTGGAAGCTGTACCAACCTCATGCTTACTGAATTAGAGGTTACAACAACCTCATGCTCGCGGATCATACAATCATAATCGAATTAGTCGGTTATTGCTAATACTTTATCAGTTGTTACTGTAACCGAATAATTCGGTAGAGCAATTTAGTTGGTTGCCGCAACAAATCAGTTCTCTGCAACTATTCTGTGTATCTCTTCTTTGTATTTATTATTTGTGTCTTTTATAATTATCATAATGTATCTTTTATATTTATCTAATATGTATATTTTGTATTGAAAACATTTATGTGGCTGTTCTTTTATTTTTACTTGTTATTTGTATCTGTCACTGGTAACCGCATGTGTATCTGCAATCTGAATTTACTATTTATATTTATTATAAGTACCCTGCAGTGAAATCTATACTAGTAGCATAAATATGTAGTATTCATATTAGTAACCTTGTTTCTAGTTCGGTAGCTAGTTAAAATGGATGCTGAGAAAAACAGTTCAAAAATTTGTTCGTAGAGGAACGTGTCAAAATTCTCAAAAACAAAATAAATTATGAAATACAAATTATATTTCATTTATCTATTTTGCAGGAAACATCTTTCTTTTTAACATTATTGTGGGTTCCATCGTGCGATTTGTTTTATTCCTTTCCGCCATGGACTTATACAATTTAACAAATAACCTATTTGAAAAACCCTTCATCAAGTCTCATTTTACAAGATTTCTTGACTGGAGCAATTTCATCCATTCGGTCCACATGACCGGCATAGATTTTGAAGCGCTTGACTATGTCAATTGTCGTCGAATAGCTTACAGCTCTAGTGTTTGAACTGGTAAATAGTAACCAGTATATAGAGGGATAAAAGAAACTAGTTTATAGACTGACTGCAAAAAATTAGTCTATAGACTGGTTACAAGAAGCTAGTTTAAAAACTACTTAAATGTAATGCAAGAGGGGACAATTGACACATCGTAGAACATGAGAAAATTACAGTTCATTGTATGAAAATGGGGTCGAATTAGGGCTAGTTGAGTGTCTACGGAGAACTAGACCAATACTAGTATTAAACTAGTCTGTTACACTGCAGGGTAACTTTTGTTTTATGTTTTATCTGTTATTTGAATTCTTTGTATTTGTCGATATTATTTGTATGTATAATTTATTTGTGTCAATTATATCGATGTTTTGTTTCATTAGTATCATTTAGTTTTATCATTTATTTGTATCTTTTATAAGTATCTATCGTTTACTTACATCGTCGTTGTAGAACGAAAAGGTACCAAATACATTTTTATGAAAAATTTAAATTTTGAGTTTGTTGATTAATATTATAAAAAGTATTTGATGCATTTTTAAAGTTGAAATATCAATTGATAGATTTACATTTTCTTATCATGTGGTAAAAAAATGAGATCATCGATTAAACATTGACAGATATATAAAGATTTTTGTAAATGAATATTTGGCATTTTGAAAATGTATTTGGTGACTTTTCGTTCTACAACGATGATTTGTATTATTTTGTTTATATCTAGTATTTGTAACATTTGTCCGTTTTATAAATTCTACTTTTTATTTATTTCTTTTATTTAAATCTGTTACTTGTGTTTATTTTTATCTTTTATTCGCATCTGTTATTGTATCTTTAAAAAGGATACTTTTTTTTTGTCTTTTGCTTGTATCTTTTATATGTATCTTTTATTTAATTTTGTATTCGTATCTTTTATTTGTGTTTTGAATTAGTATTTTTTATTTGTATGTTATAATTTGCATCTTTTATTTATATCTTTTATTTGTAACTCTTAATTTTATCTTTTGTTTATATATTAAATTTATATATTTTATTTGTTTCTTTTTAATATATTTTATTTATATCTATTGTTTGTATCTTTCATTTGTATCTTTTAAATGTGTTTTTAATATGTATCTGTTATTTGTAATATTTATTTGTTTCTTGTATTTGTAACTTTTATGCAAATGTATTTTTTGTTTATTTCTTTTATAAACACAAAAAAAAAATTCAACAGCAAACAGTATTCATCATATTGATGATTTCATTCATTGAGTTCAATCGTATTTTTCCAGTATTTTTCATTTTTAATATCATCAAATTTCAAACAAAAATTGGTCTCCATTTACGTATTTATCATTCTTATAAGATTTATGATATTTAAATTAATATGGTTTGATGAACGAAATTCATCAATATGATGTTCACTTTTTCATTAATATTATGAAATTAGCAATAAAATATTATAAAACCTTTAAGAATCATAAATACATAAATGTGTAAATGAAGACAAATTTGATGTTAAAAAAAAATAGTGAAAATGAAAAACATTTAAAAATTACGATTTTAATTTAATGAATGAATTCATCATAATGATGAATCCAGGTAGTTGGTGAAATTGTTTGTGTGATACAAGTTTATCAGCCTAACCAATAAACGAAATAATGTCGACTTTAAAGAAAGTATCAGCTTTTTGACAAATAAATATTAGAGAAAATTGTCGGAAAAGCTGATACTATCATTAGAGTCGACTTTATTTCGTTTATTGGTTAGGCTGTATGTATTTTTAATCTATATTTTTTTTATTATTAGGCTTAGGTCTTTTGTTCTTATGCAGTATTTAAAGATCTTTCTGTATTTCACATATTTTTGAAATCCTTTTTTATTTCTATATTTTTTCTCTTTCCCTTTTTCTATCTTTTTTGCAACTTTGCAACTAGCCGAACTTTGCAACTCTTCATGAACATATTCATGGAAAGCATAAATAACAGCGATTTTCTGAAGATGTTTGTTTTATTTTTTGTATATTTTTGCAATTTTAGTGCCATTTTCTATCGCCGTCTGCGCCAAGTTATCGGCAAAAAGTATCTGAAAGATGCTGCTGCCCCTGTGCGCGCTGTAGTTGGTGACTTTGGTTGGACTCTACCTTTTTGATAGTTTTTTTTTTATTTTACAGATATTTATGTCATCGTTGCATTTGTAGGTTTGTTGCACACGGTGGCTACTTGTTTATTTGCAATTGACCAAAATTTTATGTAAATTGGCGGCAGAGGTTCTTTGCCATCTTTTTCATCTTGTTGCTGTTGTTGTTGCAAAACATGTTGCAGTTGTAGTTGAAGATTTTTATTCTTGTTGTTGTTCTTGTCTTGCATAGAGTGGTTTAACGATTTTCTACGCATGCAGGTTAGTAGAGTAGGTTTTTGGTGAATGCAATGAGGACGCGAGTGAGGAAGTGATTTTCGTTTAAAAACTATTAAAAGAAAAAATAATAATTTCCGAATATTTCCAATAAGATTTAATTTATTTTCCATAATCAAATTATTTATTATTTCCTTTGTAATAATCGTATGAAATTGATTGCATATTTTTTTATTATTCACCAGTTGTTCGTTGGTTGTGCGAATTAATAGTGCATAAAAACAATACTCGTTATACACCATACTCGTTACTCGTTGCTTTGTGCAACGACTGTTTCGCTCGTTATATACGTTGCACCTTCAATTGTGTTGCTGCGCCTCAGCGCCTCGCAAATGAATTACTTGCTATTTAAAAAAAAATAAAAATTGCTTTAGTTGCCTGCCAGGCATAAATTGCTGTTTCCCCTGGTAAGCGTCTGCGTAATGTGTTGCTTCAATTAACGTGTTTACTCAGCATTGAAGTCGTTCGAGCCGACCTAACTTCAGACCTGCCAAAGATTATCAGCGGAAATTGTTTGGCGGAAAAGTATGATAAAAACTAAAAAAAATTAAATTTAAATAAGTTTGAAATTTTAGAAATCATTTTATTATATTTTTTTTGCATTACTTTTTAATTAAAGTGGTGCCTGTGAATAGGCGTACAGTTTTTTGTTTATAACTCAGGAACCAATATAACCAATTTAACCGATGCAATTTAACATAAAACATTATTTTTTTTTTAAATTTTAAAAATATGGGTTTTTGAGAAATAACTTCCCAAAATCTCGGAAAGTCAAATAAAGAAAGAAAAATTTAATCATATGTCAAATTTAAGGGTATCTTAATACCCTTCAAATGATATCTCAATTGTATGTAAACTACTTTTAAAGATAAACGTAATTAAGTTGACATACCTTTGTGATTTTTTAAACTATTTTTTCATATCGTCGTTGTAGAATGAAAAGCAAAATTCCAAATATTCATTTACAAAAATCTTTATATATCCGTCAATTTTTAATCGATGATCTCAATTTTTTTTTACCACATGATAAGAAAATGTTAATCTATCAATTGATATTTCAACTTTAAAAATGCATCAATTACTTTTTACAATAATAATAATAATAGTTTGGCGCTACAGTCCTGTGTAGAACTTCGGCCGAGCTCTCTCACCATTTTGAGCTGTGCGTGTTATATTTGTACTCAAAGTGGTAGGACCTACAGTTTATTGCCGAATCCGAACGGCGTGTGAGAGCTTTTCATAGGCAATAGTTTTACTCTCGTAGGTTTGCCATTTACTGACGAGAGGTAGCGCGGTATAGAAAAATGTTTCTATGAAAAGATGTTGTTAGCCCCCGTCCAAACTTTTTACAATATTAATCAACAAACTCAAAATTTAAGTTTTTCATAAAAATCTATTTGGTGACTTTTCGTTCTACAATGACGATATTTTAAGCCGCCATATTTCGGGAATCATATAAGCTAGAGATCCGGAATTTTTAATTTAGTATAAAATAACATTTATGCAAAATTTTGTCAATTTCAAAGAGGATGACTTCCTAAATAAAGGGTTTTTCAATAAGACAAATTTTTTGTTTTGAATAAAACAAAAACGGTTTTGGATATCAATGAAATTCTTTATTCCTGTAAAAGTACGTTCGATGCCATTATGTATGGAACTCGATTTCTTTTGCATGGCCACCACGGGCACGCTTGCAGAAGTCCAGACGCTGAACCCAATTTTCGACGGTTTTCAAGCATAAATCGGCCAATTTCACGTTCGATATTCGTACGAAGTTCATCAATCGTCGCTGGCTTGTTGGCATAGACCATAGACTTGACGTAGCCCCACAGGAAATAGTCTAACGGCGACAAATCGCACGACCGAGGCGGCCAATCGACTGGACCATTTCGTTCTCCAAACTTGGTTTCCAATAAATTGATTGTGGCATTCGCTGTGTGGCTTGTGACGCCGTCCTGTTGGAACCACATGTCCTCCAAGTCCATATCATCCAATTTGGGCCAAACATATTCGATTATCATTGAATGGTAGCGATTCCCATTCACAGTAACGTGCCGGTCTTGATCATCACGGAAGAAGTACGGCCCAATGACGCCGCCGGCCCATAAACCGCACCAAACCGTAATTTTATCGGGATGCAATGATGACTCATGGATTACGTGTGGATTGCTGTCTGACCAATAACGCCTATTTTGTTTATTGACGAAGCCATTCAGCCATGTTCTTGAATTGGGCTCAGCAACAACATGAAAATGATTCGGATTTTCAAGTTGTTGCTCAGCCCAATTTACGAACATACGACGCTTCTGGTGGTCAAGCGGCTTCAGTCAATTTGATTTTGTTAGGATGTAGGCCAAGATCTTTTCGCAAAATTCGCCACAAGGACGACACAGAGATGCCCAACGCTTGAGAACGACGTGTGAGAGACACATTTGGGTTTTCTTCAACTGAAGCCTCAGCGGCAGCAAAATTCTCGACACTACGGGCACTTCTTTGTCTCACTGGCACAAGAACATTTGACTCCGAATTTCGGTAGTAAATTTTAATAATTTCGACTCGTTGTATCTTTCCATCATGAAATGGCAAACCTTACTGAAGAGAAATGTCAAAAGAGCGGCAGAAAATATGGTGTCGTTTGTTGTCCTTGTCGCTCTACTTTTGTACTGTTGAAAAACCCTTTACTTATATTTTTCGTTGATTTAAAATGAAAAATTGGGTAAAGTGGGACACGTCGGTCTAAGCCGACTATAAATACCCTACACATATGTGTGGTTACCATTCAAAGTGATATATAGGTCACCAGGGTATACGAATCCTGAAAATAACTACAAACATTCAATCGCTGAAGAATTTCCATTCATTTGATACCCATATTTACAAATGGGTAGGTGTACCGAATTTCGATTTTTTTTTTTGTGAACCACAAGTCTTTTCGCCGGAAAACATTATTATCATGTATTTGAGCATGATGTCAATATATATTTGACCAACAAAGTTTACCTAAGCACGTATACATAAAAATTGATCTTTATATGTACATTTTATATGTGGTATTTGAACATAAGTGGTCGGATCATAGGTCACCATGGACCGATCTCGCCAATTTTTTCGCACATACAGCGTAGGTATATTAGTAATCTAAGTTATAAGTTTCATTTATCTAGCTCTTCAATTTTAAAAGTCTTAGGGATTTCAACAGACAGACGGACAGACAGACAGACGGACATCGCTAAATCGACTCAGGAGGTCATGCTGATCAAGAATATATATACTTTTCCATACCGGAGATGCTTCCTTCTGGGTGTTACAAACGGCGTACCAAACTGAATATACCCGTTCACTCTTAGTGTATGGTATAAAAAGTATAAATTCATAAACATAAACCAAAGTAGTTACTCAGTCTGCTATGTCTCGCAACTCTTCGATGATCGAAGTGTAACTAACTGCGAAAAGCACGTCTACTTTTAGGCCCATTTTTGGTGTATATTTCACATTCATGGAAAAACCGCTGAACGTATTTTTCTCAAAATTTGCATTACTCAACATTAATATGTTTGAACGAAAACAAAAATATGTTTGGCTGCTATTATAATAATGTTTGGCAATGAAATAATACTTTGATATATGTAATGCCTGCAAAATTATGTTTGGGAGAGGCCTTTTTTTTTGCAGAGTGTATGTTATGGAGTATGGAGTATCCTAAGCCATAAATAAACCAGATTAGACAAAGAGGAGTGACACCTCCAATAGAACCCAAAAATTCTCAATCCTAAGGCTATCGATTTTAACATAACTTTAAATTTCGATGTTACTCATCTTACTAAATCTCACCACACCAAAACTCACCAAATAAAAATTCTCACTTTATGAGAACAAACACTAGTACACTAAAAATCTTTCAAAAACTTTTTTTTCACTTATTCTCGAAATGCAATGGTAAAACCTTGGAGGTTTTATTCGCTTTCTGTGTGTCAAACGATTGGTTTACGGTGAAGAAAGAATTTAGATTATCGAATCTGTTATTTGTAATACAATTCAATTTATTTCCAAGTGTAGGTTATAAAATCTAATTTGGATTCGAAAACGGGTGTGTTTAATTTACACAAACGAACATTAGCAAAAGAGATAACTACACTCAAAATAAAAAAATATGTAACAGTAGCAAAAAAGGCTGCCAATATAGCAAACATGTTTGCTGAAAAGAGGAAAGCTCCGGATTTTGCTGAAACAACAAGTGACAGTTTGCTGTTTCAGTAAACTTTTTTTATACTATTAAAGCCGACAATTTTAGCTGTTTTAACAATTTTTTTTTTGCTGTTAACTCCAATTCATAAAAAAGAAAATAAAAATATATATTTTTTATATTAATTTTTTTTCTGTTATAGTTTTTACTTTTTTTATTTTTGTATTATTATTTTTTTTATTATATTTATCTATTTTTTTTTACCTTTATTTCACTATTTCACTCTTGCATGCGTGCATTATTATTACGAATATGAGTCTACGAATTATAGACGCATTTAGCTGCAGCGTCTCGTGACTATGGCGCCATCTAGTGCAGGTTAGCTACTCTAACGATATGCACACCAGTGACACTAGCACGATCTTGATCACTAGCAGAACTAAGATTCCCAGCAAACAGTTCGCTATTACAAATAAAAGTATGCTGTAAATGCAATTTAAAGATGGATAAAAATGTTGCTGCCATATTGGAAATTGTGTTTTTTTTATTTAAGTGCAAAAATAAGTCGAAAATGCCAATTTCCCACATTACCCTATGTCCCACTTTACCCTAGATTAACCTACCTAAAGCCGGTCTCAGCAGTCCAGAGGTAGCGCGCTGGACTTGCATTCTGAAGGTCTCGGGTTCGAATCCCGGCTTGGGCATGGGCGCTCGTGGTGATATTAACCACAAAATTGTAGGGAATAGATTTCACAGTACAATGGATATAGTCTGTCTGAGTGCTGTGGATCTTAGTAGATATTCCAAAAAAAAAAAACCTACCTAAATATTTTAAAACAATTATTTTGCATATATTTTATATGTTATTCGACGTTCGATGCCTCAAAGGATTCTTGCAGTAATTTCCTTAAAAATCAATTCGATCTCGTAGATTTATCGCTTTTAATTTTTGAAAAATTTAACGTTTTATTAATATCGCAATATTATTTATCGATATAACAATATTTTTCGATGTAATAACGAAATTTGATTATTTTTATTCTCAACGAGCTGGACCCGTGCACGACTCGTGCCAAGATTTTGTGAATTAAAAGATATGGAGCGATTTTATTAATATAAAAAACATTTTTATTATTTATATCAGGGGCCCGTGCTTGGCTGTGAATGTTTTTTTTATTGGTTTTATAAATGTAGTAGCCAAATAAGAATTCTCCGCCAAAACAACTTTTCTCAAAGACAATTTTTTCTCAGACTGCCCTGTAAAATTCTTCCTCATAGAACGCTTTCCCGTACAATTCTTCCCGGTAGAAATCTTCCCGTAGAACTCATTCCGGTAGAATTCTTCCCGGAAGAAATCTTCCCGTATAACTCCCGGTAGATTGCTTTCCCGTAGAATTGTGAATTTTGGTGTGGTGAGTTTTAGTGTGATGAGTTTTTGTGTGATGAGTTTTAGTGTGGTGAATTTTATTGTGGTGAGTTTCAATGTGGTGAATTTTATTGTGGTGAGTTTTAGTGTGATAAGTTTTAGTGTGGTGAGTTTTAGTGTGGTGAGTTTTAGTGTGGTGAATTTTAGTGTGGTGAATTTTAGTGTGGTGAGTTTCATTGTGGTGAGTTTTAATGTGCTTTTGTATTTATTTTTTGTATTTGTGTTTTTTGTTTCATCTTCTTAGCTTGTGTATGTGCCGAGTTATGTCGTTTTGAAAGTTTAGGTTGTATGGGAGGTGCCACGCCCCTTTGTCCAATCCCGCCCACCCTCCGGACTCCATAGTATCCTTGTGCAAAATTTCAGTTAAATCGGTTCAGCGGTTTAGACGTGATGCTGGAACAAACAGACAGACAGACCGACAGACTGACAGACGGACCAAGAGTTTTATATATATAGATATTGATTCGGTTTCGTACAATATTTTGACCAGAAAAAACACCGACAGTACGCATCGATATCTATCTGCCATGTAGGTGTCATTTGACGCTCGATATCGCTACTAGCATTTCGTATTGGTCTCGTAACGATGCTATAACGAATGCATTATATTGTATATAATGTTTGAATAAAACCGCATACCAAAAACTAATATTTATTTTATTTTTAAAACGATATCAAAATTAGATATAAATCGATATCTACACCTGAAAAACTAATGGAAATAACTTAAACGACAATTTTCTGTAAATAATTCAGATCAACTTTAGAATATCATAAAACTGTCATATTTTCGCAGGAGGTATTTGTTTTATTATATTTTAAATAAAAGATTTTTTTGGAATTTGAAAAGTTTAAAGACCCGAATATTTTTAAAAATACACATTTTTGAAAATATAAAAACCCTATTTAACTATTTAACTGTAGCCGCGGTAGCTCAGTGGTTAGTGCGTTGGACTGCGAGCCGAAAGGTCCCCGGTTCAAGCCTGGACTGGGGCTAACAACATCTTTTCATAGAAACATTTTTCTATACCGCGCTACCTCTCGTCAGTAAATGGCAAACCTACGAGAGTAAAACCATTGCCACTTTGAGTACAAATATAACACGCACAACTCAAATTGGTGAGAGAGCTCGGCCGAAGTTCTATACAGGACTGTAGCGCCAAACTATTATTATTATTATTATTTAACTCAGACAAACCTTAATTATTAAGCAACTATTAAAAGCTGTTCTTACAAAGTTAACTGTTCTTCGAGAATCATTTTGATTGCCTGTGTGACTATGCAAAATATTATAAGCTACATATATAATTTTTGTGATTTTATTAAATCATATAATAATTTAGAGCCTTAGGTAGACAGCCATCAGAAAATTGCTAGAGCCGTACTTGACTACGCATCAATGCGATTGCTATCTGGAAAAAGCAAAATAACGGTTTTTGCAATTATTATTAAAAATAATTTTCGCAAATCATCAGCTTCCATCTGTATATCGTATTAAAGCGTAACCAGATTATACATTTTAATTTTGTTTTTGCATATATCTTTAGACAATAAAAATTATAAACCGTGTTATGGTGGTTATGCAGCAAAGCATAAAATGTATGATTTTTTTATGTTTTTATTATAGAAAAGTAAAATGAAAAGAAATTTCGTACTGATTATTAGAATTTTACGCAATTATTATTATTTTTATTATTATTTAATATTTTTTAATGCAATTATTCAACGTTCGTTTTAATGCTGTGGTGTGTGTGGTAGCGATAAAAATCTTTTAATAAATTAAAATTTTTTAATTCTTTTAAAGTTTTCTTGTTGCGTTTGGTATAATCTTTAAATATATAGACAGCTGTTGTTTGCTGTGGTTAATAGTTTGGTAGGCATACGTAACAATTTTGTGTAAATTTCCTAATCGAATGAAAGAGTCTTAATATGTAAAAATTCAACTTTAAAAAAAAAATTGTTGCTGCAACTGCATTATTAGTTAAGCATCTTAAGGTGATTTTTCTTATTTATTTTTTTTTGTTTATCTTGTTTTTTTTCTTTTATTTGTTGTTCAAAAGTTGATTTTTATTTTTAAAATTTTTTTGTGTAGTTTTTTCTGCTTAACACTTAAACATTTGTTATGCTTGTGCAAGCAGCATCACTCAACAAATTGTGCGTGAAAAATGCAAAATAATGCGCAGCCAAAACAAAAGACTGCAGCAACGAACGCGTTACGGTTGCTTCGACAAACGCGTTCGTTGCTGCAGTCTTTCGTTTGGGCTGCGCAATTGAGTTGCACAATTTAACGAAAACTCACTAATTTTATTTGGCTGCAAATTAAAAATGCACAATGTTTAAACAAAACAACAGCAAAAAATAAAAATTATTATTTTATTAATATTTAAAATATTTTTTAAATATTTAAAATATTTTTTTAAATATTTAAAATATTTTTTCAATATTTAAAATTTTATATTTAGATTTTTAAAATTATTTCTTTATATCGTCGTTCTAGAACGAAAAGTTACCAAATACATTTTTATGAACAACTTAAATTTCGAGTTTGTTGATTAAAATTATAAAAAGTAATTGATGCATTTTTAAAGTTGAAATATCAATTGATAGATTTACATTTTCTTATCGTGTGGTCAAAAAAAATTGAGATCATCGATTAAACATTGACAGATATATAAAGATTTTTGTAAATGAATATTTAGCATTTTAAAAATGTATTTGGTGACTTTTCGTTATAAAGGGTTTTTCAACAGGGACGCTACAAAAGTAGAGCGACAGGGACAGCATACGACGCCATATTTCTTGCAGCACTTTTGACATTTCTCTTCAATAAGGTTTGCCATTTCATGATGGAAAGATATACGAATTCGAATTTCGGTAGTAAATTTTAATAATATCGCCTCGTTGTTGGCTCGTATATCTATCCATCATGAAATGGCAAACCTTACTGAAGAGAAATGCCAAAAGAGCGGCAAGAAATATGGCGTCGTTTGCTGTCCCTGTCGCTCTACTTTTGTAGCGTCCCTGTTGAAAAAAACCCTTGAAAAAAACTTTTGTAGCGCTCTTATTGAAAAACCCTTTACAACGACGATATTTTATATACAAAAATAACACCTGCTGTTAATAAAAACAACAGCAACAAAATTTATATTATTTATTTTATATTTTTAGTAATTTTGAAATTTTTAAAATTTTATTTTTAGTTTTTTTTAAATAAGTTTAAAAAAATTTAAATACCTGCTGCAATTTTTAGGCAGCTCCTGCATTAAATTCAATTTTTGTTGCTGTATAAAATGTTGCTTCTGGTGTTATTTTTGCTGTTATGGCTGCTGCTATTAGTGGTGTGGCTGCTGTTGCGGTTTTTGCGGCAGCTGCTCTTCCTCTTACCATATCACATACGGCAGCAGCAGGCAGCATCATTTTTCATCTTACATGCGCGCGTAACCCGTAACCCACAAAAACAAAACCCAACAGCCGCAGTTTTGCGCACGCGATGTGGGTCAGAAGCGGCTGCTGGTTGCATTAATCACAAATTTCTTGTTGTTGTTGTTTGCTGAATTTTTCCAGCACACATATTTTAGTGTCTTGATAAATTAAAAAAAAAATACAAAAAAAAATGAGAAATACATTTTTTTGTTTAATTTTTAGTGAATTTTTATTTTTTATGCCGATCTTTTGCTGATCTTGATGCGGGCGCGCGCACTCATTAATCGTGTCGTATAATGTGTCCGCATTGCGCATCATGTGTTGTGTGTTATGTTGTGCTGTCCTGTGCCGCTTCAATGTGGCGGCGCGAAAGTGAAAGCCAGCTTTCAATTTTTGCATATCAACTGTTACAATTTCAAGTATTTTTCTTTTATTTTTAAAATTTTCATTTTTTTTCTTGTAATTTAATTGATTTCATTTTGCGTTCAATTCATGTTTTTATTGCTTACAAGTATAAACTGTAGTTGGTGACTGTGGCGGCACTGATTTGCTGATAGCTTTTAATTGCTAAAATTGGCGGCTACAATCGAGGTGGCATCGTAATTGACGGACATTCAAACGACTGGTTAAACGGCCAACTGGACGAACACAAAGACAGACAAAGCTTTCGGTGGACAATGGACACATAAAATAACCAAAGATTGTTTTGGCAGACCGTAGTAGCAGGTTTTTCATTTTAAAGGTAGACAAAACTTTTAAATTGTTTCAGAATCTTTGTATTTTAGAGAGAGTGAGAATTAAGCCGTAATAAAATAGCTGCTGTTAGCAAATTTTTTAAGATACACTTATAAAGTATATTTGTTTATTATACCCATTTCAGTAATATACAAGTGCAATTTCATCAAATATATATCTCAATCTCGAAAGTTTTCCAAGCAAATCAGATCTCGATTTCTTTTTCTAATACAGAATTCAATCTCGTTAACAGCATTGCCTTGAACTATGAGACGAAATCGAGCGAGTTCTTGAAATTTCTCGTCTCATTCGCAACACTAACAGCCAACGCTATATACACACTGCAAAAAAGGGCTCTCCCAAACATAATTTTGCAGGCATTACAAATATCTTTGGAGCTTTATGCAAATAAAAGTATTATTGCATTGCCAAAACCTTATTATAATAATAGCTAAACATATTTTTGTTTTCGTTCAAACATATTCATGTTCAGAATGAATAATTTTCGGCATTCTTGCAAAGTTTGAATGGGAAAAACATTTTATTTACATGTAAACATATTGATGTTCACATTTCACATTAATGTAAAAACAGTAAATTTAGTGCTAATAATTTTAAAATTTTAAAATTTTTAGCCGCGATAGCTCAGTGGTTAGTGCGTTGGACTGCGAGCCGAAAGGTTCCCGGTTCAAGCCTGGACTGGGGCTAACAACATCTTTTCATAGAAAACATTTTTCTATACCGCGCTATCTTTCGGCTGTAAATGGCAAACCTACGAGAGTAAAACATTGCCTATGAAAAGCTCTCACCCGCCCCGCCGTTCAGATTCGGCAATAAACTGGAGGTCCCACCACTTTGAGTACAAATATAACACGCACAGCTCAAAATGGTGAGAGAGCTCGGCCTAAGTTCTATACAGGACTGTAGCGCCAAACTATTATTATTATTAATTTTTTAAACAATATTTTAATTTTTTCCCGTTTTAATTATAAACTTATACTATTTTTTTTTGTTACACATCTTTTATTTATACTTTAATAATTTTATTTCCATCTATTGTTCCTATTTTGAGTTCAGTGAATTACTGATTAATTGGATATTTCACAAACTTTGGTTATTGAACAAAATAATTATATAATTCAATTATAATGTAATTAGATTTTACTCCTAATATTTATATCGTGATTTCGAATTACGTTATAATTACATTCAAACATATTCAAACAAATCTTTTCTATCCGAGTAGTACTCATTTTCACTATAACACTACCCAACACGATTTTTCCATCGACATCCATCAATTAAATACTTAGTTTTTTTTTATTACGTAATATTTTTGAGAAAACTGCAAAAGTATTTTTAAGCCGTTCTCACCAACTGCTTGGAATAAAAAAATACAGTTCTGTAGAAAAATAGTTTAACAAAAAAAACTTAAACGCAATTTTTCTTTAAATTGTCTAGACTAATTTTAATATACTAATAAATGAATATACTAATGAATTCCAATACGCTTTTTAGATAATTGGAACTAAACTTGGAATATTTCGATTACTTAAGATTTATTGATAAACATAAAAATTATGTATGGTTATCTAGAGCATAGCACAAGCTAATTATTAAAATTACTAACATTTTTCTAATTGATCCACATTTTAAAATATTCCTAGAGAACTTAATTTTGATACTCTTTTATATAATCAATTTTCAATAAAATAAACTAATGCCTCTAATCTTAAAATATTATTACTTCATTTTTAATGTATATAATAATAATAGTTTGGCACTACAGTCCTATAAGAACTTAGGCCGAGCTCTCTCACCATTTTGAGCTGTGTTACATTTGTAACACAGCTCACCGGGACCGAATCCGAACGGCGGGTGAGAGCTTTTCATAGGCTATGTTTTACTCTCGTAGGTTTGCCATTTACTGCCAAGAGGTAGCGCGGTATAGAAAAATGATTCTATGAAAAGATGTTGTTGGCCTCAGTCCAGGCTTGAACCGGGGACCTTTCGGGTCGCAGTCCAACGCACTAACCACTGAGCTACCGCGGCTAAAGTATGCTAATTTTACTCTGCTTTAAAATATCGTCCAAAAATAGCCTAAAAAAATGTCTGAAAATGGCGTGAAAATTCGTGATCAATTTTATTAAAAACGTTACGTAATAGAAAAAGACTGGGTATGTAGTCAAAATCAGTAACCACGAATTATGTATAATTGGATTTCCATTGGATGTCATTTCTGTCTTCCAACATTATTCTAATATATTATTTTTCTTAGTGGGATCGAATAGGATTCGAGATATCTTATCTTTAAATTCAAATGGCTATAGAATCTAAACGGAGTGTCGTAGAGGGGTCACACTTTGCACTATTTATCGCATATTAAATCTGGTTACTCGGTATAAAAATCATAGGGATCGACTTAGTAGGATTCATCAAATATGTGATCATTCCAACGGAGGTCACATTGAATTGATATACCCAGAACGTCAAGAGCAGCTGACTGCGCAATATCCACAGAGTCCATATTGAGGGGAGGGAGGGGTGAATCCATTCTTTTATGAGATAACAGACAACATTGGGTCTTGCTAGCATTAAAGTAAACTCTATTTGCAAGACCCCACTCGGAGATTGTTTTAAGGTAATTGTTGAGTGTATCATTCATTGTGCGCCTTTTACTCTCAATCTCCAAAGAGTTTGGGCGCTTGTTGAACGAATGTGAGTGACAAATATTACTGTCATCTGCAAAGGAATGGATTGGGTTCTGGGTCGATGACAGAAGGTCATTGATAAAAACCAGAAATAGGGACGGGGATAGGACGAACCCTGCGGGACTCCAGAATTGATGGAATGTTGTTCTGAGAAAACACCATCCATCGCAACTCGTATTGAACGACCCTGGAGAAAACTCGATATCCATCGAGTAAAAGAATTACCGACACCATATGCAATAAGTTTTGATACCAGGGCTTCATGCCACACTCGATCAAAAGCCTTGGAAATATCAAGAGCAACAACCTTACTCTCCCCGAAAGGATGAATACAATTATTTCACTTTTCGGAGAGGACCGCCATCAAGTCACCGGTGGATCTGGTTCTACGGAAACCATATTGCCGGTCACTAAGTAATTCGTTTCGCTCCAGATAGTTCACAAGGTGGAAGTTTATTACGCTTTCCATTACCTTGGATTGCGCAGAACATATTGCAATGGGTCGGTAATTAGCAGGGTTCGTAGCCTCACCCTTTTTCGGAACTGGCTGGAACTGGCAGTCTTCCAACAAGATGGAAAAAACTCCTGTCGTGTAGGAGATGTTGAAAAGGTTACGCAAATGAGCCAGCGTTGACGCACACTTCTTCAACACATGGGCAGATATGCCATCTGGCCCGGAGGCTTTGTTAATATTGAGATTTGCTAAAATATTCATAATAGCAAACGAAATAGCTGATTTAACGACAAATAGAAAATGTTTTAATTAAACTACTAACATGGACTTATTAATGCATGCAATTAATATCGGTTGCTATATTTACGTAGATTATTTTTTCTGTGCATATAAATCAAACTTCTTCCTGGCTACGAATCTTATAACTATTTCATTTTATAGACAGTTTAATATAATATTAAACAGATGATTTTAAAGACATTCGTACAGATGCACTTAGAAAAATATGTCATGAAATTCTCTTAAAATTTGTCATTAGTTATTGATTTAATAGTATAAAAAAAAAATATATATATATTTTCTATGAAGTATTTTGTGGTATTTATAGTTTATACTATTGCCTAATTTAAATAGTAAAATACTATTAATTTTATGGTATTTTTCTGAGTGTGCAAAAAGACAGTTGGAAAAACTTGTCTTCAATTGACCGAAAATTTGATGAGACTTTATGAAGAACGGTTAAGAACGAACTATGTTAGTTTTGACAGATATTGTGGCATAATGTAAAAAAACTTGAATGATGGCATAATGAGCGATTGCATAAACTGACGACTGACTCCAGTGCTGGACAAGCGAAAAAAATATGCATAACGCTTCATGCATCGATATCTTTTCATTTGAATTAATTGTATTGTTATGGCTACGTTTTATTGATGCGGATGCATTAAGTGTTTGAGTTTTTATCCGTAACTGTGCCGCATTGTGGCAGTATCTGGTTGCAGGATGTGACAGCGGAAGTTTTTCACTTTTACTCGTTCGCGTTGTTGCGGCGATATCGCCGACATAATTGATGGCAAACAATATAGCATGCGTGATTATTTCAATAATTGATCGACTTGATTTGCATGCAGTTGGAGTGGTTTTATTTAATAAAGAAATTCAAAAAAATAAAAATTAATAAAAATCATAAAAGTAAAATTGAAATTAAAATTTTAAAAAAATTAACAAAAATATATAACATTAAGTTGAGCAGACAGACATATATAATATCATTTTGAAAAGCAATTAAAGCTCATTAGAAAAGCACTAACGCCAGCATAATATTGCAAAATAAATAGTTGACTATTAAAAAATAAAACAACTGAATATAAAATTTGAAAAATGTTGCAGCTGAGTGTTGCCGCAATAAGATGCAACTATCAGCAACATAAACAGCAGCAGCTGCTATTGCAATTTTTATAAATTAGCTACATAAATTTTGCGCCAAATAATTTAAATGCTGCAATAAACACAACTTTGTCATTAACAATAACAGCAGCAACAATTGCTAACTACTAGTTAGAGCAGCAACAATGACCCACTAGTTTCCTATGAGCAGCAGCAACTAAAAGCATCAGCTGCTGCATCTGCATCTACCATTTCATTTAACTCAATTCAATTTAATTTCAATAAAATTCATTTTTATTTCAATTTAAATTTAGCCACAAATGCGCTAGCGCTAGCCCCCAACCGTCTGTCCATCTTTTGTTATGAGTATCTGCTGGATACAAGGCATACAACATACATAGTTGTATCTGTTGAATACAATATTGCTGGTTTTGTTTACCATATGGACTGGCCCATAAAATACAAAACACACACAAAAAAAAAACCAACATTGGCTGTTCGCAATCGCCGCTGTTACGGTGGGAACTCAAAAGTCAATGTGCAGTCGAGATACATTTGTATCTGCAGCCGCATATATAACGATTTGTATCTGTTTTTGGTTAGCGACTGCGACAGCGACGTCCATGACTAGTTTACAATGTGAACGCATGACAAATACAACGCCAGAGGTCGCTGCGTTGTTCAATCATGCAATCAGGCAGTCGATGCGAGTCCAGTCAGTATCTTGTAAGCTGAGTATCTGGCAGCCGGGCTGACTGTGAGTGTCTTATAGGTTGAGTATAGGCAGAATTTTTGTTATTGTTGCTTTTCATGTATGATGATGATGACGCAGCGCTGCGCTGCGCTCAATGACCAACCAACAAAATCCGCTTTTCGCACACTTTGTCTAATGGTATCTGGCAAATATTGTATCTGTAAGATACTTAGGACAATTAGTTGCCGTCGCCTGTTATTTTTGTTGTTTCTGTTGTTGTTGTTGCTATTGTTATTATGGTTATTGTTCAGTTTATTGTTATTGTTTTGTTGTAGTTTGTTTATACACTCAAGATTTGACGTTTTAGGTTGTTTATATGTCTGTCTGTTCGTATATTTGTTTGCCTGTTTGTCTAATTTTACGCTTTGAGTTTCAGGAAATAATTTAATTGTCTGTAATATAAATTGTTTATTTAATATGTATAGAATACCGATTAATTAATGAATTTCAAATTAAGTATAATTGGCACTGCTGAGAGCTCGTCAATTATGTTTATGGATTTGTTTAAGTAGGTGACTTTATTATTTCATATGTAATTGAGCTATAAATGATGCTTAAGTTTAAATAAAGATGATGTATCCATTCAATTAGAAATAGAAGAATTTTTATAATAGAATTTGAAACAAAATTTACATTCATTTATCGAATGTTTCACTCATCGAACTCTTCACATGAAAAATACCACAACAACAAAAAAATATTATAAAAAATCATAAAAATCAAACAAAAATATTTTGTTAATGTTTTAACTTTGAACCAGACAGTTCTACCCGAACAATTTTTCCCTGGACAACATTTCTGTGGACAATTTTTTTCATGGTCAATTCTTCTTCTATACACACAGAATACAGATTTGTTGCGCCAACCAACTCTTTGTCCAACCAACTTATTCGGTTCCCTCAACCACTAAGTCGGTTTTTATTGTCAAAATAAAGAGAATTGTAGTTTATTCTGGAACCAATTTCGAACTGTTTTAGAACAATTTAGTACAATGAGGAGTGTTATAGACTAATATTTCATGTGTATAGGCTAAAATGGCAGTACATTTTTTAAACCATTCGATTTAACCGAATGAAGTTAGTTGGTACAACTAACTTTTTCATTCTTCCAACGTCATGACAAAAGATTTTTCTGTGTGTACTTTTTATTCTCGAGACAATTCTACTCCATGACAATTCATACCTTGTAAATTCTACCCAGAGAATTCTCTTCGAAATAATTTTTTCCCGGTACAATTGTTACACAAAAATATAGAGGAAAATATAATTTTATATTAATTTCTAATTTTTTTTGCTCTGTAAAGAATTTGATTAAAATTCGCGGTAATTATTATTTTGTAAAAAAGATTTAATCCAATGGATTGCCTGCCGGTCTGTTACAAAACAGGTTGCGAATACACCTATGAAATTTAACACAAATTTTAAGAAGAAAATCAGCATTAACATACATTTTTTTGAAAATTTTAAAAATATGGGTTTTTGAGAAAAATCATTCCAATATGTAAATCATGTGATAATGTCCTTTAACCTTTGGATACAAAACTAAAATTATATGCCATATTAAAGATTATTTTTATACCTTTTAAATGATCAATTGACTTTGTACGTAAACCAGTTTTTCAGATAAATGCAATTAAGTTAGCCCTTTGTGAGTTTTTACACATTTTTTACTTTTTAAGCCGCCATATTTCAGGAACCATAGAAGGTAGAGTTTTAAAATTTTGCATATTTTTTAGTTTAATATGAGAGAACACGCATACAAAATTTTATCAATTTCAAAGAGGATGATGCTTAAAATTATTATTATTTCGTTGATTTAAAATGGAATATCCCTACTGTTTCTTTTTTCAAACAGATTGAACATGTTAAATGATTTTTGTGATACTAAATTTAAAAGTTGAAAATGTAAAGTCAACATAAATATCTGTTTAATTTATAGAATTGTTGTGGTTTTCCATAGTTAAAAGTGTCATGTATAATTAACATGAATCTGTTTAACATCTGTCAAAATTCTCTGAGTGTACATTTGGCAATATCTAAAAAATGTATGAGGTATTAAAAAGAATCTTGAATATGATTCTTCACAGAAATGTTAATAGTTATAGCAACTGAGATTAATTGATACAAAACAAATAATTATATAATATTATTTATTGGATATCCGAATTATTTAATAGTATAACTGAAATCCGGGGTTGGTGGTTGTATATGCTAATATATAGCATACACACCAACCAACAGTCACGACAGTTTTACATTCACTATACTGTGTTACAGGTACTGTTGGACCGATCTTATTTGACATTTCGGTTCGTCTGCTCGTTTTTACGTACATCGTTAATATCCTTTAATTTATTAATTAATACAATTAAATATTTAATCAATACAATTAAATGTCGTATCGGCGAACGTAAATTTAGCAACTGAGATTAATTAATACAAAATAAATAATTCTACTAATATAATTAATGGCATATTGGCACACATTGCCCTCTACTTTACTTAATAAACATTGTAAAGTTATAAAGAATGTCCAACCGAAGCTTCAATCTCACGAAAGGAGATTACCTGACACTTTTTGCGAGAGATGACTAAATTGAAATATGAGAGACATTCCTTATAACTAAACCATTTAAATGTAGTAGTGTATTATTTTACTTAATATATGTTATGTTTTTTGTTTAAGCATAATTTTAAGTTTGGAAGCTAAAATAAAATCAGTGTTTGAAGAACTCTCAACTTGAATATATACGAATTATTTAGTAGTATAAATCAAATCCTTTCTGGGTTGGTGTATATGATAATATATAGCATACACACCAACCGATAGTTTTAGAGGCACTACACAGATTTATAGCAACTGTTATACCGCTCTTATTTTACATAAGTTCATCACAACCGATAGATTATTCGGTTCGTCGGGTCGTTTTTCCGTACATCGTAATTTCATTTAATTTTTGTTCAGTTAATAAATATAATTAAATATTTAATCAATACAATAAAATGTCGTATCGGTGATAAAAACAATAAAAAATAAAAAAATGAATATACATATTTGTGGTTACAGGTAGATAAAAATAGTCTAATGACTGAATTCTTTGTTGAAAAATATAATAAAATATATAAATAAAAATCAAGATACCGTTTATAGATGCTACACAACACCAAAACCCTTCCATTTTTATGTCTTTATCTGTTGTAGCGCGACAACAACCAGTTTTTTTTCTTCTAGTTCTTCTACACACACTTCTAGTTTATTAGGCTTGTAAAATCAATTAGATTTTTCTTCATGAATGAATGACTTTTGATAAACTCAGCAAATGAATAAAACCACAAAAACGAGGCATACAAACTTGAAACCAAAAACCCCAAATACGACAAAAGCGAGAAAGATATGTAATAAAAAATATATAAAAAAATCACCATAAAGCGTGATTCATTTCAGTAAATATAGAAAGAATTTCATAGTCTACCAGAAACACTTTTTGCAACATTTCACGCGCTGTATCTTGTAGATAGACAGAACGCATTGGCGTATCTTTCGGATAATTGCGTTTGATCAGTGCCACTGGCCACGTTCCGGCCGGCAACGCACTCAATATAACAACGATCACTAAACCACCAAACCACCAAGCAGCAGCGGCAGCGTCAGCAACATTCTGTGTGTTGCTGTCGGCTCTTGTTAGATGTACTCAATCACAGCAACGCTTGTGCGCTTTTGTATCTCGCAGATAATTTTCCCACGCTTTTGCATTCGATGACGCCGGCGATTGGAGACGGCGACGTGGGTCAGCGCGATCAAACCGGAATGCGTTATATTCGCAAATGCCGCTGAAGATTTACGGCAAAATTTTGCAAATAAATAAATTTAGTTAAAAAAATAATAACCAAAAAAAAAACATTAATTAAAACAAATGTATCTTGCAAATTTAAAACTTGTAGCTACATTATCTATGCGCTGCCACGCTTTTTAAAATTGTTTTAAATTATTTTTTTTTCCTTAATTCTAAACAAGTTGTTTTGTTGATTGTTATTGTTGTGTTTGTTCTTATTGGTTTATTGACCTTGCATCGCATTAAATTGCTTTTGTCTCTCTGTCTGCATGGCTTGCATGTTCAGATACATTTAACGCAGTATCTGCTGGAACGTTTCTTGTTGAAAACAACAAAAAAACAAAAAAACTGCAATCATTATGCTGTGCGGAAGTTTTTCAGCACTCATTACATAATTTTGTTTTATATTTATAAACAGCTGACATTTTAATTAAGTCAATTAATGCTTAATTATGAAATTTAAGTAGTTTTTGTTGTTGTTGTGTATCTTTTGCAGTGCAATTTGTGTCTGTGGGATTTCTTGCAGTATTTTTTGCATCTTAAGTAGTCATTGTTTTATGTGTTGAAGTTCAAGTTGAACTGTTTGCTGTATTGTTTTGCATAATATTTTGCTTAGTATTTAAGTCAGGTTGCTCATGAAGTACCGTTTTTTTTATGCAACTTACTTGGGCAGTTAGGAGTTTTTTAATATATTTTTTTTCATTTGCATCTATAAGATACTTTATTTTAATATTTATATTTTACAATACGGTTTTTTATGATTTCTAAAGTTGAGCATCTGCAAGATACTTCTTTTTAATATACACAGATACACGATATGCAGTTTTTTTTATAATTGGACATCTGCAAGATTTAATATTTTTATAGTTATTATCATCGTATATCTGAAAGATACATTATTCTTTAATATGTGCACATTGTGTATCTGAAAGATACTATTTTTTGCTTAGATAAATGCAATTGTGTTAATTGCGCACTTGCGCACTTTGACACCAATATTTATAGAGATTATTGCCAAAGTTTATATCCACCGTTTTTGCTAAAATTTATATATGGCTGATTCCATGTCAGATCAAACAGACATTTGGCAGCAACGTCACAGAAAGTAATGAAATTAAGTAGGATAGATTTACGATTTCAAATTAAGAAATACACTTAATTTCAGTTTTTTTTAAGGTTCCTGAAATATGAAAAACGCACACAAAGACACAAAATTTTGTATTCGGTCTTGGAACTGCAAGGATTCATTTGTAACCCTTCTCAAATGTACGAATTGTATTTTGTCTTAGGCCAAATATAGGTGATGTAGACTAGGGATGTTAATGCCGGGATTTCGGGATTCCGAGATTTGAGTCAAATCAGTTCCGAAAAACTTATCCGAAATCATTGTTAAATCCCGGGGTTTTCGGGATTACCAAAAATGTTAGTTGATCAATTCTTAATAGTTTATTCAAAAGTCTTTCAATATTTTTATAAACATTTCGTCAAAAAGTAAATATAACATATAATTGACTGTAATATTGATATACTAAACGCTAATTTCTGTATTGCGTACGAACGAATAACGCAAAAGTGACGTCAATGGTAATGAATTGCGTCACTTTCGACAATAGTCGATATAATAGTCATCAACTTTGTTGCCGAATTAAATCCGGGTTACGGTTAGCGATATAACTGGAACCGTTATCTATGAACGTAACCTTTATTAAATTGGTTTGATGATACACTGGGGTTTATATAACACGGATTTTATATTTTGAATACCATACCCAACCTCAAAACAGATTCATTTGAATATATGAGTTTTGTTCAAACAGATTCAAACAGAAATATGGTTATTTTATGCCTTTGTTATTATTTTTTAAATCCCGGAATTAAAATTTTGTAGTTCCGAAATTTCGGGATTGAAAAATAGTCCGGGATTTACATCCCCAGTGTGAAGTAAGTCTTACTTATACCTTTTTTGGAAAACCGAGGTACTTGGTCGCTTCTTTTGGCATATCAAATATGTGAACGTTCCAAAGGAGGTCACATTGAATCAACAATACCCCGAACGTCAAGAACAGCTGACTCCGCCATATCCACAGCATCCATATTGAGTGTAGGGATAGGTAAATCTATTCGTTTGTGACATATTGAGTCTTGCTTGCATTAAAATCAATTCAAAGAACCCAATTGCAAAGAACCCAATTGGAAATTGTTTTAAGGTGATTATTGAGTGTGTCATACTCCAAAGAGTTTGAGCGCTTCTTAAACAACTATGAATGAGAAATGTTACTGTCATCTGCACAGAAATGGTTTGGTTTCTGGGGCAATGACAGAAGGTCATTGATAAATACCAGGAATAGGGACGGGCTATTAAGGAACCCTGAGGGACTGCAGAATTGATGGAATATTGTTATAAGAGAACAGCATCCATCGCGAGGATTTCATGTCACACTCGATCAAAATTCTTGGAAATATCTGGAACAACTATATTCCTCTCCCCGAAAAGGTTAATACAATTATTCCAGCTTTCGGAGAAGACTGCCATCCAGTTACTTACGGAAACCATATAGTCGGTCACAAAGTAATTCTAGATATTTCCGCAGATCGCAGACAATAGCTGCGTTCCAGTGGTTTTTGATCCTGATCCGTAGATCATTTTCATATACAAAACAAAAACAAACAATTAGAACCAGGTTCGTTTTTGGATCAATTACTGATCTGGTACTGTACGTATCAAAAGTAAATTTGTTTGTGTGAATAGCACTTAATAAGATGAAGAATTTGTGTTGACAAAGAAAGGGCAGAAGAAAACAGTTCAGGTTCAAGTACCACGGGAACGCAGTTATTATTTCATTCGATCGGTAGGTGGCAGGATTCGTAGCTTTGTCCATTTCCGTACGTGCTGGTCATAGGCAAAAGGTATTACAGCGGTTAATGTTCGACGGAAATACATGGCCTGAAGATCCACCAGGTTGTGTGTTCTCTCATTCTACTCGGGCATCGAACCAAGCTCACCCCTTCATAGTTCACTCGGCCTCTCAACATAACCACACATTACAGACAGAAGTCGTTCGTCAGTCGCACGATACGTTTGTGGAACAATCTCTGCGTCTGCTTTTGTCAACATTTTAGATATTGGCAAATTCAAAACATCGACACTACTTCATCTATCCTCCATGCCTATCATTTTCAAAGCAGTTTAGCAACAGTTTTTCGCATTATATATCAAACATTCAAGGGCGGAGTTTATTACGCAAACTGTCTGTTTTCTTTCCATTCCCAAAATATGTCCTTAAATTCCACAAAATTTTACAACCTAGGTTGTAGCTGCTATACTTCCGAAATATTCCATTTAACTGTGTATTTGTCGAACATTTGACGGATTATTCTTGAAAAATACTCAATACTCCATTTTTCGATAAGTGCATTCGTAAGATACACAAATTTCGCAAATTTCTATGTATTTAATTGCAATTTTTTGTAAACCCTGTTGCTAATTTGAGAAAAAATGTTTAATAGATGAATTTATAGATACTGCGCAACTGTAGATAATTTTTATTTCAATATTAAGTTTTTGTGTGGATACCAATCTTCAAGATCATAATTATATTTAATAGTATTTTTGCAATATACACAAATGAAGTTGTATTGCTGAAGATTTGATGGATCCTTAATAACGTCATAAACGCGAGCCATCAAATGCAAAATTAATTTGCAATATACCAACTGATGGTTTCAATGACATGAATTTGCAATTGAAATGGTTATTAATTAAAAATTATAAGAAACAAAAAACAAAGCAACTAAAACAATTAAAATGGTTGCCTCGTTGACGACTAAGTCTTCGACGACGACGACGACTCCACCTTGAAAATGCAATAAAACATCATATTAACTTGGCTCGGGGAAAAACGCATAAAAAACTTGAAAAAATATTGGAAAAAAATCATAAAATATAAAAAGTTGTTAAATGCAGTTCTCTCTAGAGGGTGCGGCAGCTTGACAAGATTTTCACCCTGACTGACTATTCAATTATTGCATTTCACAAATATAATGATGCCGGTTGATATTGATTATGATGCCGGTTGATGTTGATTATGAGACTTCTTAAACGATCAATCAGTTGACATCGATGTCTGTTCAATTTTGTTGACATGTGACTCGATCGATGATGGTTAAAGTTTGCTTCTTCGGATTGATGTATCATATAATTGTGTAGGTGGTTGGAAAATCGACTAGACAGATTGATTGAGTTACTGACAGACAGACAAACAAACTGAAAGGAAGCAATCAAGTCTTCTTTAGTGGGCTGCACGACACTCCTACAATTACTTAATTCAGTTGGATGGAAATTCAATGAGTCTGACTGTAATTATGACAAGAAGTAAGTTGAGAAAATTATAAATTTATTAAAATGTTGTCAAGTTAATGTAAAAACAAAAAGAAAAAAAACAAAAACCACATGACTGCCTTCAAGTCAGTGCAAATTTGTTTCAAAAATCCACTTTGCGGTCGTGCGCCAAAGTCATGTTCACAACATGTCACCTTAATTAGCAATTTGTTGTAAGCACGCCTTAATGGCGCCTGTACCACATAATTATTGTCAATATCTACAATATGAAACTTAGGTATAAAATTTCAAAAATTTGTTGCACTACCCTGCAAAATGAGATATGTTTGCCCTATTAAATAGTTGTATGCCCTATTAGGGTCTTTATCGGAAACTGATCTTTATTGTATTTTTACTATATCTTGCGAGTAAAAGACACACTATGAATGACACACTCAATGTTAGCCTTAAAACAATATCCGAGTAGAAGGGGGTCTTGCACTTGATTTCTTGACTTTTACTTGATTTCGAAAAAACATGCAAGACCTAATGTTGTCGGCTATCTTATAAACGAATGGATTTACACCTATCTCCCCTCGATATGGGTGCGGTGGAAATTCCGGCATCAGTTGCTCTTGACGATCTGAACATTTCTATTCAATATGACCTCCGTTGGAAAGATCATATATTTTATGTGCCGAAAGAAGCGGTCAAGTGCCTAAAACGGTGTAAGACATACTTTAATCCTGCTCGCTTACGCACTGTCTACACCACCTATATTCGGCATAAGTTGAAATAGAATTCGTACATTTGGATAGGGGGTCTGAAATCCTTTTTGGAATACCTGTAGTACGTTGACCGAAGACAACAGCGTGCGATATAAAGGGTTTTTCAAATGGGACGCTACAAAAGTAGAGCGACAGAGACAGCAAACGACGCCATATTTCTTGCCACTATTTTGACATTTCTCTTCAGTAAGGTTTGCCATTTCATGATGGAAAGATATACGAATTCGAATTTCGGTAGTAAATTTTAATAATTTTGACTCGTTGTTGGCTCGTTTATCTTTCCATAATGAAATGGCAAACCTTACTGAAGAGAAATGTCCAAAGAGCAACAAGAAATATGACGTCGTTTGCTGTCCCTGTCGCTCTACTTTTATAGCGTCCCTGTTGAAAAACCCTTAAAAATACTTTTGTAGCGCTCTTATTGAAAAAACCTATATTTAATGGGGGATGCAAATATTTCATCGTCTATTGAATTCGCACATTTGGACAGAGGCTCTGAAATCCTCTTTGGAATACCTTTGTAGTTCGTTGACCGAAGACAACATGGAATGCAAATATTTCATCGTCTATTGGTTTTCTAGAGCACCGAAGAACCGTGGTGAGTAAGTTTGTTTTATAGGTATTACAACGATAATTGTTCGAAGGAAATACATGACCTGATTCCACCAGATCGTGTGTGCTCTCCTTTTACTCGCGCATCGAAACAAGTCCACCCCTACATTAATCACTCGGCTCTCAACAGAACTACGCATTACCGATAGAAGTCGTTCTTCAGTTGCACTATTCGTTTGTTGAACAATATTTCGTTTGTTGAACAATATTTCTGCTTTTTCCCGCCAAGTTTCATATTGGGCAATTCTAGACAAACATCTAGACAAACATCCACCGAAAGCTGGAGTAGTAGCTTTCTTTTCTCCTTTTAACCTATAATCCTTTGCAACGATCTCAGCACAGTGCATTACGTTTTTGATGTCAAGATATAAAGTTTAAATTTTTATTGTCTGTCGATATTATATTTTGAAATCTTTTCGAGATTTTATTTGATATAGTTAATTTTGAAGACCTATTCTATATTTTAGTAATTTTGAAGATATTGAATCAATTAAAGAATTGTAAAATTTGACTTGACCAAAAGAGCATCATACTACACAGAAACAAATATTGAACATAAACATAGCAACTGAGATTAATAGATACAAAATAATGAATTCCATTAATATTATTAATTGGATAAACGAATTATTTAATAGCATAAATCAAATCCTTTCTGGGTTGGTGTATATGCTTATATGTAGCATACACACCAACCGACAGTTTTACAATCCATACACAGTTTTACAGCCACTACACAATTTTACAATCACTACACAGTTTGACAGCCACTACACAATTTTACAATCACTACACAGTTTTACAGCCACTACACCATTTTACATTTACTACACAATATTACAGGTACTGTTGTACCGATCATATTTTACTTTGCTCCATCGCAACGCGTGCTTGCTTATTTGGTTGGAACGGTCGTTTTTCCGTACATCGTGCGTATATTATGACTTTCTCTCTTATTTCTGTTTAACATTTCCCTTTCATTATATATAGCTCTACTGGTGACTTGAACGTGGTTCAAACAAATATAAAAATAATAATAAAATAAATTAAAAAACATTTCGTTTTCATTGAGTGTGTTAATTGCCTTTAATTTTTGTGCAATTACTTTATTAATTAATTTTATTAAATATTTAATCAATACAATTAAACGTCGAATCCGCGATGAAGCAATTAAAAATTAATTGTACACACAGAAAAATCCTGTCTTGGCATGAGGTTGGGAGAATGAAAATGTTAGTTGTACCAACTAACTTCATTCGGCTCATGGTTTACAAATTTGCTGATGGAATTGCTATTTTAGCCTATACACTTGAAATATTAGTCTATATACACTCCTAATGGTTCTAAATGTGCACTAAATTGTTCTAAAACAATTCGAAATTGGTTGCAGTACAAACTACATCTCTTTTGACAATAACATTTGACTAAGCAGTTGAGAGAAGCGGATATGTTGGTTGGGCAAAAAGTTGGTTGGCGCAACAAATCTCTGTTATGTGTGTATTGATCATTTTTATGGATTTCTAGAGTTCGAAAAGATCTTAAAATATTGTCGAGTTCTGATTCTAAAATTGGTAGAGGTCTGGCGAAATGATTTCATATCAAAAAGGAATTTTAGACGTATACCAATTTTTTTTTTGTCATGTATATTTTGTAGGTACTTTAATAACAATAAACCACTTAAGTCAATGAAACCATTTATATAATTTTCTCAAACTAACAAAATAATTTACAATATTTTTTTTACATTTTGAACAAGTAGGTATTACCATTTCTATTATATACGAAATTATATCACAAAAGTAGCTAACAACCTACGCGCATTTTGAAGATAAAGTGTTTTGTTTACGATATCGTATGGCTACGAATCGAGTAACTATAGTGGTTCGTGTTTGTGTACTTGAATTTGTACATGAGGTGTAACTCTTCTGCGTGCAAACCATAAATCACCGGATATACATATGTATATCTATATATTTTAAGACTGTATCTCGACACTTTACATTTAAAATATATAAATATTTTTGCACTTTTAACACAATTTGCAATTAAAAGTTTAACTTGAAGGTTCACTTAACCTTAGGTTTTTTTTTGGTTTTGTTGTTTTGTACCTTGCTTTGTGCAACGGACTACTAAATCACTGAAAATGCGCTTTTAACATTATTATAATACGTAAATATTATTTATTTAATATGTATAATTTATACATGTACTGAGTATATTTATATCTAATTTTTAACTTCTTGATTAATGTTGGTCATGGTCAATTAAAATAAACCGCTGTAATTAACAGCAAAAAATTTTATATTTTCACCTATATTGTATACAGCAAAAAGGGATCAGAGTTTAAAAGATCTCGAGTTCATTCAAGAAATACCCTTTTTTAATTTAAGTAAAATAAAATCTATTTGTTGTGAGTGTGATCAGCGCTAGCACGAACAATTTCTCACTGAGTCTCTAAGAAATATTCGAGATGTCGAGGAATTCATTCGATCTCGATTACGATTTCGTATGTACATTATACTACAATTCGTTCTAAGATATACGCAAATATCATAATGAGATAATGAAGTTTATTCGAAACGAGAAAAAAACGATTTGGATCGATATCGCATCGAATATCGAGATTGATCCGAAAAACATTGCGATATCGATGTGATAAATATTTACACACAGAAAAATCCTCTTTTGGCATGATGTTGGAAGAATAAAAAAAGTTAGTTGTATCAACTACTTCATTCGGTTAAATCGAATTGTTGGCGGAATTGCCACATTAGTCTATACACACTCCTAATGGTTCTAAATCTGTACTAAATTGTTCTAAAACAGTTCGACATTGGTTGCAGAACAAACTAAAACTCTTTTTATTTTGACAATAAGAACCGACTAAGAGGTTGAGAGAACCGAATAAGTTGGTTGGACAAAGAATTTGGTTGGCGCTTTTGGTTGACAAAAACACACGTCTTTCGCTGAGTTCAATTAATATATTTTGCAAGTGCAACAACAAACATATGCTAATCCATCTACACAGTATCGAAGCTCGCGATCGAGTTTCCGCGTAAATACAACAAACTAATATCGTGAATGTTGTTTGTTTTACAACAAGATGCTTTGTTGAGGTCGGGCGGTTTGGTTGGGTATCCCTGTTAAAACATATGAAAACGCATTAAAATGTTAAAAGATTCGTAAAAGAGATGGTGTTGTGTCGGTGAATGTTTGCTTTCAACTTACTCATATCTAAAATGTCGAGAAAAACAGACGCGGCAGATTATCAAACAAACGTACACAGAAGTAAAAAAATTGTGTACATATAACAAAAATATTAACCAATGCAATTAATATTTAATTGAACCTCAGCCGATGTAACTTTTAATTGTATTGAATTCTATAATCGTAATAATGAGAAATCGTTAATTGAAAAAAATTTAACAAATTTTATTTGTTATATTAAAATTAAAGTTTATATATTGATACGAAAATTCAGTCTACAGAAAACTGTTCTACAAGTTCGTATCTCTGGATTGTGTACAAAATAAAAACACTCTTATGTTTGGTTTAAATTGTAACAATTAACTTTATTAATTCAATTTAATAAACAATTTTACTAATAACAAATTCTAACAACTGCTGCATGTCCACTATTTAACTAGACATTGTTCTCACACGAGATGCACTCAACCACTTTCCAATCACTACTGAAGTGCTGTGCCTCAGATGCGTCGGCCTTATATACTGCATGCATCAGTTCGACAAGTTTTGACTAGCTTCGACTTGTTTCGAGAACCTTCTACTCGTATCGTGAATGACGCATGTCATTGGCATCTCACTCGCACTCATGTGTTTTAATGTGCTGATCTTCCATCTCTTTCTCGCACATTGCTCGGTACGCTGAATGATCTTCCGTCTCTTTCTAACACATTGCTTAGTGCGCTGAATTGTCTTACGTCTCATTTATTATTGTTGAATGAATCTAATTTATTAGCACACACAAATCTTTAGAGTACTAAGAAGTCTTACTCAATCGACTGCTATTAAGAAGGGTTTTAGGAACCTATTGTTTAAATAAAATTGAAATACTTTATTCGTCTTGAATTCAAAATCACATAACAAAGATAAAATTTTGTATTTTCTTAAGATTTTTTTATAGTTTCAGTAGAAAATGTTGATAAGAACTGATCATTTTTTTATGTTTAACTTTTCATCATAACCTGACCACTTATATGACACATATGATGTGGTCGTGATCATGTCTTCCCTACTAGGGTAAATATCTACTAAAGTATGGCCAATTCAAAAAGTGCATTGAAAAGATGTTGTCAATGTATTCTCTATTCTATTTTTATAACAATAAATTTACATTTTTATGAACCAATTACGGTTTTTGTATATTTCATATATTCGTGACATGACAGTGATTTGAAAGTCGATTTTTCTTTTCCATGTTTTTTTTTTTTTTTCATTATGACACACAATAGCGCAGTTTCCAAAACTATTAGGCTATTTTAATATTATCTTTTTTTTTCATATTTATTAACTATAAAAAAACCAAATTCAATTTCGATCTCTAAACGGAAACACGATACTCTTAAATATCAAAATCATTTGACATGGAAAGTTTTCTATGCATAGAGCTATTTATGAAAAATAAATTATAGCAGATTTTAGTACAACTTATAATTGAACCATATAATGTATACATTTTAAACAGAAACAGATAATTTGTTGCTCTACGACCACCACAGCAGACGGTGGCAACACCAATTGATATCAATCTACTATATTGATAAACCGCTAAACTGAAAATCTCCACTTCTTTGTCCATTAACGAGTACATATTTCTGCCACCTCATCTAGCTGTTTGTCGCATTTTATCGCCTCATAAACACAAGACTCAGCTGCGAATCCTATGGTGGTGGTTAACACGGGCACTGATCTTGTCGTAGGTAACACGCAGCAACAGCAGCACGAATCGGTGCCAGCAATAGCAACAGCACTAGCAACTGGACCTGGAACACAAGTGCGACCACATTTTCCAATCAGGTTTTTTGTTCGATTTTATTTTTTTTTTTGTAAAATGTACAAAGTGACACAATCCATCCATAGCAATAGTGCGACAACAACAAGGTCGCCTGATCGTCGTCCGTCCATCTATCGATCGAACGCAACGACGTTACGGCCATTGCCAGCAACACGAAGCGGCGGTACCGTTTTCCGCATGTTACAGCAACATACAACAAAAAAAAAAAGTGGAGATGGGGGTAATTTCGAACGCAAAGGTATAGCTAAAGTCCCAGAACGATCGGCAGAGTGGGGGGAGTACGATGCGTATCAAACCTATATCAGCGCCGTACAAAATCGACTATAAAATCTAATAAAGCAACGCGTGTTAATTTATGCAACTACTGGGCGGTCGTACCGTTCAGGTGTATAAATCACGCAGCGGCGACAAGTGGTTCCACAAACGTCTCAGTGTTCGAACGAACCGAACGAACGAATGAACGAACGAACGCATCCTAACGGAACGTGCGTAAAGTGTGCCACCAGGATGGCTGGCATGTGTGTGCTAAAGAGAGAAGAAGTGTGTATGAATCGGAGCAGTTAGGGTATGAAACGGGACGCTTGGTTGGTTGGTTGTATGCTGTATGTTTGTGCGTCGTCGAAGTGTCTCCAAGTTGGATCAAAGCACCAGTTATAAGATCACATCGTAGATCATTGAGAGGAAAAACTGGAAAATGCGTTGTCGTCGTCGTCGTGTCGTTGCGTGCCTGGGAAATTCTTGCCGAACAGGCTAATCTGTATAAGAAAAACAAACGTACCGGGACCGACTGACGGGGAAGGTTAACGTTTAGAAAATGATAAACGGCGCACAAATGTTTGTGGACAACATAAAATAGGAATGTCTGGCAAAAGAATCAACGTAGTAAGAAGTTTGCCTAGTGCGGAGTAGTGCTGCGGTAGGTGCTAAAAACACGTTTTTCAAAGGTATTTTATGCATTTTTAATGGGCCGCATATTTTTTCTACTTCTGCTGTTATTTCTAGCTTGTTTTTCTTATATATATTTTTTTTATTTATTTTTATTATATTGTTTTTGCTATTATATTGAAGTAGAAACAAAAAAAAAAGAAGCAGCTGAAGATCATCGTCCGCCACATAACAAAGTGGTACCGACTTCGTATAGTGTCATTGTGAAATTTTGTTGACCGAGTGCGTTTTTGATGGCGCACATGGGTACCACCTTGTCGTGTACAGGCCGCAGGCACATTAACCTAGTTTTAAGACAAACCTATTTTCATGTTGTTTGTGTGCCTTTTGTTTAGGTTTTGCTGTTCTTCAGTTTTTTTTATGTTATTTTTTTATTTTTTTTGCAATAAATTATTCTTTTGCTTTCATCACAATTGTTCTTCGTTTGTTTTTTTTTGTCAGACAAATGCGATTCTAATCTGCGGCTCATAAACTTGGTTTATATCAATTTGTAATTATTTTTAACAGCAGTTTAAGTAACTAAAAATGTAAAAAATATTACCTATGTTAAGTTTGTTAAATTTTATGGCACAAGAATTTCATTAAAAATATATTTATTTGATATATATAGTGCTTGTGATGAAAGGTCTTTGAAGAGCCGCGCTTTCTTTAGCAGTTCGTAAATTGTGCATTTCTACTAGGGTATGGTACCGCGAACTAAGCATGGAAATTTACCTTATCATAACCCAAACGTAACATGATTATCTTTTCCATACTAGGATAAATTGATAAATTGATGAACTCAGAAAATTCTATATCAGGCTTCGGAATTGGATGGAATTGGGCGCAAACAGAACGCGCTCGTATGTATTTGTCAAATATACAATGTTTCAGTGTCCATGTGCCGCACAAAAGTTGTTAACTCGCTGTGAAACACGAAGTAGCAGAACTTTAATTGTCCAACCAAGCTGAGAATGTAGCATTGTACTCGTTGTTCGAGCTTCTGTTAAATGGAGCGCTCGAAATGTACAGCACTCGTACATTCCGATCTGCTCGCAGTTGCTCTTTCTTTAAATTATTTCGTTTGCAAAAGTGTTTTTGTTGTTTTTGCGCTTATTTCTATTTATTATTCAATTTTACGTATGTATTACTAAATATAGAACATTAGGTATGCATTTAAACCAAATTTACAACAAGAGCGAGCCCTCGAAATGTTGTGGTGCTCGGAGTAGCGCGCTACCGTTGTGTTTGATTGCGGCTCAACAGAAATTGAGTTCGACAAAAGACAACAGCGCTCGAAGGTCAAAGCGGGTGCGCAGATGTCTGCGATGCGAGAACTAGTTTTGAGCTTTTTTGAGTGATCTTTAGCGAGCTTTTCGAAGCCTGATATATTCTAAATAATTCCAATATTATGAATCAAATGTATGACGATTTTCGTTAAAACATATGATTTTTATTTGTGAAAATTGAAACTACGGCACTTATGTACCCAATTATCGAGTTAGAGCAAGATATTTTTATCTGACCACTTCATGTGACAACTTATCCTACTATAAAATAGAAATTATACATTCTCGAGAGCTATGTGAATTTTGAAAATCAATTATTGTCGCACCTAAGTATCAACCGACACGAGAAATGGATCCCAGTACTCACGAAGCATATCCTGCTGATTATATCATTAATTTTTCACCAAGTATTAAAGTTTTAATATTAAAAAATTTGTGATATTTGTAATGTTTTAAATTTTATATCTTTTAAGCGAAATTTTGAACGCATGTAAAACATTTTACGTGGAAAGTGCATGATTTTCTGTATCTTACATCGAAAAGAAAATAACATTCTTTTTATTTGTTGGAAAAATAAAAAAAATGTAAAACTATAATGGGTAATAGAAAAATGAGCTACCGTAGTACAAATTGTTTTGCGGTCCTAAACGGTTATTTATCATTGAATGTTTTACTTGTCGTAACCAGACCAGTGATATGAACAACTTGATCTCGTCATGATCATTCCAACCCTAATAGGGTAAATTTCTACCATGTTATATCTCAAAATCAAGAGTTAATTTGACAAAACTGCGAAATCACAACCACAAATGTACTAAAAAAATTGGTACATCTTTTGCTGCACCAAATCATAGTTGTAGAAACCACGACTTTAAGTTTTAGTAAATAAAGACTTTTTAATTTATACACCATATTAGTACAGCTATGGACTTATACTTAGTATTTTTACATTTTCTAAAGATTTTGGTTCATACGCAAAACTATAAAATGTAAATTACTGTATTTTTTCTATATACAGGGTTTTTCAATAAGAGCGCTACAAAAGTTTTTTTAAGGGTTTTTTCAACAGGGACGCTACAAAAGTAGAGCGACAGGGACAGCAAACGACGCCATATTTCTTGCCGCTCTATTGACATTTCTCTTCAGTAAGGTTTGCCATTTCATGATGGAAAGATATACGAGCCAACAACGAGTCGAAATTATTAAAATTTACTACCGAAATTCGAATTCGTATATCTTTCCATCATTAATTGGCAAACCTTACTGAAGAGAAATGTCAAAAAAGCGGTAGCATCCCATTTGAAAAACCCTTTATCTTGGACAGCAATGAATTTTAATATGACTTCTTTTGTATTTTATGTGTTTCTTTGATTCACAATGTTTGTCAGATGAACCCGAATTTTATTTGGTTTATTTTAAGATGTTATCTGAAGTATTGGATAAATGGAATACAAAAGACAGAAAATACAAATTACTAAAGCCTGAATCGCACAATTAAATAAACGCCCAACTTTTGAATTATTTTACAAATAATTTTAATATCAATCGTGTGATTGCCCAATTTTTGTATTGAAAATTGAACAATCACACGACTTATATTAAAATTGTTTTGAAAATTGATTCAAAAGTTGAGCGTTTATTCAATCGTGTGATTCAGGCTTAACAAACCAAATTCTAAAATGTATAGAAAAATACGAGAATTTCCATTTTTTTTTTATTTTACGTAAAAAGTTTAGGCAATATTCAAAAACTGAGAATGATTTCTTGATTAGAATTCTCAGGTCCATCGGATTAACAGACTAAGGAGTTTGTGGATGTGGAGTCCCGTAATATCCGTAGTAAATACTAAATAATATGGATTTTATCGTATTTGGAAAAATTTTAGTTATTATATAATTTGAAAATAAACAAAAAAAAAAATAAAACATTTTGAAATTCCGTTTTCATGGATTTATATTTAACAAATTACTTAAGGATTGCTCTTGTACATATACTATAAAATATAAGGTAAGCAGACTATGTTGAAAATAGTGATGTAAAATATATTGTTTACTCCACTGTGCAAGAGTAAATGAGACGCAAGACAATTCAGCGCACTAAGCAAAGTGTTAGAAAGAGACGGAAGATCATTCAGCGCAATGAGGCAATGTGTTAGAGAGAGATGCCAATAGCATGCGTCATTCACGAAACGAGTAGAAAGTTCTCGAAACATGTCGAAGCTGTGCCGTATCTGAGGCACAGAACTTCAGTATTAATGGGAAAGTGGCCATGTACGTCTCGTGTAAGAACAATGTCAAGTTAAATATTGGACATTAGGAATGTCAATCCCGGACTATTTTTTAATTCCGAAATATCGGAACTAAAAAATTTGAATCCCCGGATTAGTTCCGAGATTTAAAAAATAATAAGAAACGCATAAAATAGCCACATTTCTGTTTGAATAATAAACAAATATAATGCTTAAGGCAAAAAACAAAACTCATATATTCAAATACATCTTTTTGAGGTTGGGTATGGTATCCAAAATACAAAATCCGCGGTATATAAACCCCGGTGTATCATCAAAGCATTTTTAAAATACTTTATTAATAAAGGTTACATTCAAAGATAACGGTTCCAGTTTTATTGCTATCCGAAACCCGGATTAATTTCGGCAAACAAAGTTGATAGTAAATCTTTTGACTGTCTTCAAAATAAAAAATACTTGAATATGAGACGAAAGAGACGTAATTCATTACTATTGACGTCATTTTTGCGTCATTCGTTCGTACCCAATACAGAAAGAGGCCTATAGTGTTTTAAGATTATAGTCCATTAAATGTTAGACTTACTTTTTCGCGAAATGTGTATAAAAACCTTGAAAGACTTTTGAATAAACTATTAAAAATTGATCATCTAGCATTTTTTGTAATCCTGAAAATCCCGGGATTTATCAATGATCAGTTTTTCGGGACTGATTTCACTCAAATCCCGGGATCCCGAAATCCTGGATATGGATAGTGCATCATTTCAGTCATACCATGTATCTCCAGAATACATTTTGATCGTACAACATAAACATTTCCATAAATTATGACTATTGGAGACACCATGTAAGTGACACCCTAATCTGCAGTAATTCGATAAATAGAAACATAGCTATCTACTTATAAAAATGTCATGTTGTATTATTAAGTCATTAGTTTACGATAATAAGCGAAAAAGATAAAATATTAAAACAAACACTAAATAATATATGTATCTCTGGCATTCAAGATACCACAAATTGACTTCCAACAATCAAATCAATCCAAGTACATGGCAACGCTCGCATTTACTCCCGCACACAGAGGAAACCTTTTCTTTTTCACCATAACCTTGTGTCTGATTTATTTATATAACCGTAACATAATTGCAAAATAAAAATAAAACCCGTTCATTTGCAAAATTTATTAGTCATTAGTCAGAGAGTTGCATGCAAATAATAGGTGCTTCAAGAAACAAATGTATATCTGAAAAAAAAAATAAATATATAAAACTATAATCCATAAAAATAATATATAATATTTTTACACTATTGTTGCGAACAATCAACAATTACCACATACAAAAAAAAAATAACGAACAATATAGAAAAATACTAAAAAAATACAAAAATGAATTGAGCAAATCGGTTAAAATACTTGACTTTTATTTTAACATTTATAGTTTTTATTATTTTTTATTATTGTTTCAAGTTGCTCAACAATAAAACAACAATACACCGAAAAAACAGTGTTATTTAAAACAGTTATCTGGAAACCGTAACAGAAATAGAAACTGATATTTGTTTAAAATCAAAAGAGTTATATATATAAAACAGAAATCTACCGAAGCTGATGTTGCTGATGCCCAAAACTGATAACCAAACTGTTTCGATTTTACATATATCAATTATAAAACTGTGTTTAAAATAATATATAAAAAATAGAAAACCGTATTTTCTCAGTGTAATAATAAAAAAAAAATCCCCACACTAACGCCGGTATTTGCTGGCATTCGTTGAACGTTGATTTGTTGACCTACCTATGCAAAATCAGCAATAAAGACAAAACATCTGGGGGAGAAAAATAACAAAAAAAAAAAAAACATGTTGCGGCTTATATCATCGCAGATAAAGACACGTTTTTGTGAGTACGAGTATCTATTATTTATATTGGTAACTTGCTGGAAACTGTAAAGTTTTATTTTTAAATAAAACATTTTTTTTAAATGAAATCACACACTAATTACACTAATCAATTGCAAGGCATTGAATTAGTTTCCTTAGATTTTGGTTTCTATTTCCTAAAAGATCAAAAAGTCTACTAACCTTAAAAATTAATATTTACCATAATGTGCGCACCTATTTTACTACCAGAAATGAAATCTATTTCGAAACTCGAAGATCAATGGTGTTTTTAGTTCTTTCGTACATGTACTGTTTCAATAATATTCGAAAATGACCAAAAACCGCGTTTTTATGCGTTTATTTTCTTAGTAGGCGTTAGATATGATCACTAGGGAGCGGATTTATATGCAAATGCATATTTTAACGAAGCCTCAAATTTAGGTCGGACAAAAACAGAATTAGTTATCGTTAAAAACTAATTCGAATTATGGTCAATTTTTGAATATTTTGAATATTTTTCATATTGCATATTTTGCATATATTTTGCATATTTTAATTATTTTCTAAAAAAAATGTTTTTTTTTGAAAAATTTGTATTCATAAATATTATGAACAAATTCATCAATATGACGGTCGTTCTTCACTATGATGTTTGATAGTACGAATAATTTGATATATATGATTGTATTCACCAATATGCCATTTAATGAACGGTTGTATCAATATAAGGAATCTAGTAGTTGGTGAAAAAATTCATCATATTGATGTTTTTTTTTTTGTTTACTTGTTCATGTTTTTAGTAGTCCACATATCAGAGAGAAAATGGATCATTTCAAGTAAATTAATTTCATCATTGAACTTAAATTGAACTAAATTGAACTAGATATGATCACTAGGGAGCAGATTTATATGCAAATGCATATTTGAACGAAGCCTCAAATTTAGGTCGGACAAAAACAGAATCAGTTATCGTTAAAAACTAATTCGAATTATGATCAATCTGTTTTACATATTTTGAATATTTTGAATATTTTGCATATTTTGCATATATTTGCATATATTTTTCATATATTTTGCATATTTATTGCATATTTGTTGCATAATTTTTGCATAAATCATCCAAATGTCTCGTATATATGCGCGTTTAATGAATTTATGTAGATTACTAGAGTAATTTAAGTAAAACAAACAATATTCGGACATTTCTTGACTATTTTTTTTTCTTGTTGTTCTGATGTGTTTTGTCGCATCTTTAAAATAGTATAGACTTCGATAAATTTTAGTTGGAGTTACTAATTTTTATATTGATATGATTTCATTGATAAAAACATTATATCAGACTATTTTCTGCTGCTATATACATTTTTATAGACAAAATTAATAATGTTTAAGCGACTCGAAGCCTCCATATATTCTCAAAGTGGCTTCGATCCTCATAACTCGGATTTCACTGCAAATTCTTCATATTGATTTTCTTATCCAATAATACATTTTAAGTAGTTGTCATTTGCAATCAAATTCTATGAAAATTATTTGATACAAAGCCATTGTCAGTCTAATATAATTGTATTAATTATAAATTTTAAATAATTTCGATATGGAACTTATACACATTTAAAACTGGCAATATCGGAGTGAGCACTGCCAATATCAGTGTAAGAACTGGCATAAATATATATCGAATAAATGTTCGACCTCTCGTAATATTTTAAATCCGATATCAAAACAAATGTCATAATTGCTTCCTTGAATCCATCATTTCGTGCATATAATGTCTTGTGATGTTGACCGATCGTTTTTTGCACATATATTCATATGAACCCAATGGTTTACAGTCGAAAATTTAGATTATGACTGCAAAAATTAAAAATTTTTATTTTATTAAGATAATGTTCTTTTTCATTCATAATATGTGTTGAAGAAAAACATGCTTTAATTTTAAATTGTGAGGAACAAATCTATTTTTTCATATTTTTATTCCTATTTTTATATAAAACCAGTTGGGAAATTTTTAAGTAGGTGTTATTATGATAGTTAGAATTATCAAAATTATAGTCGGTCTAAGCCGACTATAAATCAAAGTGGTATTTAGGTCACCAGGGTATACGAATTCTGAAAATAACTACAAACTTTCCATCGCTGAAGAATTACCATTCATTTGATACCCATATTTACAAATGGGTAAGAGTACCGAAATTAGATTTTTTTTGGGAACCACAAGCGTTTCGCCGGAAAACGTTATTTTCATGTATTTGAGCACGATGTCAATATATATTTGACCAAAAAAGTTTACCTAAGCACGAGTACAGTAAAATTGATATGTAGATGTGAATTTTATATGAGGTATTTGAACATAAGTGGTCGGTTCTCAGGACTCAATAGACCGATAATGCCAATTTTCTTGCTCTTCTACTTTTTCTGTAATCGTGATTTCAATAGACAGACAGACAGACAGACGGACAGTCGGACAGACAGACGGACAAATCGACTCAGGAGGTCATGCTGATCAAGAATATATATACTTTTCCATACCGGATATGCTTTCTCAAGGGGGTTACAAACGGCGTACCACACTGAATATACCCTTTTACTCTTAGAGTAGGGTATAAAAACCTGCATATTTTGCATACATTTTGCATATTTTCGGAATTTCATTTTGCATATAAATCCGTTCTTCAAACCAAGATTCATTGTATTGAAGAACCATTCATAATATTAATGACAAACGACATTAATGTTATGCATGCGATCATAAATATGATGAACGCTTGGTAACTGTCGAAAAAGTGTGATGAACCTGTATGTGAACCTGTATGATGAACCTGTATGTGAAGAATACGTTTCATCATATTAATGAACAAATACATAAAATACAACATATTTTACTACATATTGAAGAATGCTGTTCATCAAACCGAATTCCAATCAAAATATTTATTATACCCTACACTAAGAGTGAAAGGGTATATTCAGTTTGGTACGCCGTTTGTAACACCCAGAAGAAAGCATCTCCGGTATGGAAAAGTATATATATTCTTGATCAGCATGACCTCCTGAGTCGATTTAGCGATGTCCGTCTGTCTGTCCGTCTGTCTGTCTGTCTGTCTGTCTGTCTGTCTGTCTGTTGAAATCCCTAAGACTTTTAAAATTGAAGAGCTAGATAAATGAAACTTATAACTTAGATTACTAATATACCTACCCTGTATGTGCGAAAAAATTGGCGAGATCGGTCCATGGTGACCTATGATCCGACCACTTATGTTCAAATACCACATATAAAATGTACATATAAAGATCAATTTTTATGTATACGTGCTTAGGTAAACTTTGTTGGTCAAATATATATTGACATCATGCTCAAATACATGATAATAATGTTTTCCGGCGAAAAGACTTGTGGTTCACAAAAAAAAAAATCGAAATTCGGTACACCTACCCATTTGTAAATATGGGTATCAAATGAATGGAAATTCTTCAGCGATTGAATGTTTGTAGTTATTTTCAGGATTCGTATACCCTGGTGACCTATATATCACTTTGAATGGTAACCACACATATGTGTAGGGTATTTATAGTCGGCTTAGACCGACTATAATTTTGATAATCCTAACTATCATAATTACACCTACTTTAAAATTTCCCATGTGATCTAACCTTCCCAACTGGTTTTTCGTTTATTTTTTGCCGTACTTCTCAGTTCTCAAGTAGTTCTTGTATGTTATTTTTTATATAATACTTGCTCGACATGCATAAATTAGCAAAATGCTTTATAATATCGTCGTTGTAGAACGAAATGTTACCAAATACATTTTCAAAATGCCAAATATTCATTTACAAAAATCTTTATATATCTTCCAATTTTTAATCTATGATCTCAATTTTGTTACCACATGATAAGAAAATGTAAATCTTTCAATTGATATTTCAACTTTAAAAATACATCAATTACTTTTTATAATATTAATCAACAAACTCGAAATTCGAAATTCGTTCTACAACGACGATATATTTACTTATTTACAACTTTTCGTTAATAAAATATCAGTTCTCAAGTTTAAATGTCAGCTCTTTAGTAAAAAAAAAAATATTTAAAAATAAAATTTGTTTGAAAAAAATTTTTTTCGAACATTTTATTTTTTTGAAAAATTTGTTTTTTTGAAATAATTTTTTTTTTGAAAAATGTTTGTTTTCAAAAAAAAAAATTTTTTCGAGAATAATTTTTTTTTCGAAAATATTTTTTTTCGAAAATTTATTTTTCGGATAATTTTTTTTAGTAAAAATGTTTTTTGTTATTTTTTAAATACAATTTTTACAACAACGCTTTTTTTCGAATTATTTTCTAAAAAAAAATTCAAATTCATCAATATGACGATTCATATTCATTGTATTGAATATTTCGTTCTTCACTATGATGCACGATAGTACAAATAATTTCATATATACAATTTAATGAACGGTGGTATAAATATGATGAGTCTGGTAGTATGTGAAAAAATGTATAATATTTATGAATAAATTCATTATATTGATGAATTTTCATGTTTTGGAATGGATTAATTTCAAGTAAATGAATTTCATCATTGAACTTAATTTTTATTTGATTTCAAACTCAAAACGAATATAGACATCAAATTTAATTTAAAATAATACAAAAGACATCAATTGAAAATCAGAAATTCCAAAGACATTGCAACGCAAAGACATCAATTGATATTCAAAAAACATCAATTGAAATTCCATTTGAAATTCAAAAAACATCAATTGAAACTCAAAACTTTCCGTTTTCAATTTAGAAAATTCCATTTGAAATTCAACAGATATCAATTGATATTCAAAAGACATCAATTAAAAATTCAAAAGACAATTAAAATTCAAAAGACATCATTGAAATACAGAACTTTCCGTTTGAAATTCAGAAAATTTCATTTGATATTCAGATTTTTCCATATGGAATTCGGAAAATGTCATTTGATATTCAGAAATAATAAACCTTAAAACCTAAATTGTCAATTGTATATTTCAATTGTGCAATTAAAATATTCCCTAAAAATAATAATGTTTCCAAGAATTTTTAAAATTAAAATTTTCTTTATATTAAAAATTTCTTAAAAATTCAATTTGTTTGAAATATTCAAATTTAACTTGAATCTTAAAGTTTTAACAAACAAAAATTGTCCAAAAAATGTTTATTAACAAAACATTTTTTATTTTATTTCCAGCTCCTGCCTCATAATGAATGTCACCGCCAGCAACAACATCACCTCCATTACGTCCATCTCGTCCACCCCTACTACAGCATCCACCAAAGCTACACCTCCTGCCGTTGCACCCAAACCGTCAAATGTTGCCCATCATGCGTTGCCCGCGCATGTGACGCCATCGCCGACATTCGCAAAACGCGGTCACACGCGCTCCGCATCGCTGGAAAACGCCAACTCGTTCATCTCAAAGAATACTCTGGGGTTGCCGTTGATGCCGCCCGGCCATGCGGGTACACTGAAGTCACGCAACGAGCAGAAGCGGCTGCGCAACAAATATGGCAGCCACAGCAATCTGGAGGATTATGTGCAGCAGGGACGCAGCAAATTTCAGAATATACGACAGATGTTTGAGATTAGCAGGAGTCAACAGCAGCAGCAACAGCAGGAGCTGCAGTCGCTGCCAACAACAGCAACATATCAGCCACAGCAGCAACTGCAACAACAGACACACATGTTGCCGCCACAACGCCCACAATCATATCCGCACGCGCAGCAACAGCAGCAGCAACATTCGCCACAACAGCAGCAACAACAACAACAAGTATCGCTACAATGTCACGCCGTTTATCAGCAGCAGTATGCCGCGCAGCAGCAACAGCTGCAACAACAATTTCAACAGCAGCAGCAACGCAAACCCACGCCTACAACAATATTAAATGCAGCGCCTACAACCGGATGCGGAAATCGCCACAGCGTCGCCGATCCAATCGAGCGCCTGAGCATTGTTGAATGCGCCGACGGCAACAGTAACAACAGCGGCAACAACAACAGCAGCAGCAACAATCAGCAAAATCATCAGCAACAGGCGCAGCCACAACAGCAACAGCGCAGCGCCAGCGGCCTCGAGCAAATGCATTGCACGGAAAATCTTGATCAGGTGCTGCTCGTTTTCATATTTTAGTTTTTCTCTATTTCAATTTTCAATTCAATATTCATAAATTATCTATAATTATTTTTTTGTTTCTAAATTATTTTGTAGGCCACCAATCTGCTGCGTCCGATCGCCTTCAAGCCCATACCATTTGAGCCGGACTACAGTATTCCGACGCGCTATTGCGAGGTGATGGGCGATCGTTATGGTTCGACGCCATCTTTGGCACCAGTGCAAGGCTCCAATTTGAGATTCGGCAGTGAGTATTAATTCAAATGTTATATTTGTGTTATTTGCTATTAATCGATGCAGACAAATTCCCTGCCCAATCAACATATTCGGTTCTCTTAACTGTTAAGTCGGTTATTTTAAAAGAAAGAGTTGTAGCTTGGATTACATATAATTTCCAAAACAGTTTAAGCACTTTTTGGTGTGTGTGTATATACTATGAAATCAAAACAAATATGGCAGTCCCCTCAACCACTTTGTATTATTTTAGTTTTAACCGAATGAAGTTTGTTGTTACAACTAACTTTTTCCTTGTTTGTAGTTTATGACAAATGAGAACTTTTCTGTTTGTATAACTTCTTAATATTGAGAAATCGATTCAAATTAGATTTAACTATTTTTTTTTGAAAATTATAAATTAATTTTATTCACATTTAGTACCTAAAGTATTTCAATACAAATATTGATCTCATCGATAGAACACTTGCCGATAAAACTTATTTAATGCAGTTCAAATTGTAACAATTCTTGGATACATATGTATCGCTGATTATGAAAATCGCATCAGTTTTACATCCCATTTTTTAATTTTACATAATTTGATATATAGTTATTTTTAATAGTCCAACAAAAGATATCAATTAATTTATTTTTTTGATATTACCTTGTAGGAAAATCGAATTGTTCTGAACTATTATTATACTATATTCAAAAAATCGAGATTCCCTCTATTCTATGCCAGGAACTGATTAGGTACTTTAAAATTCTATGGAGTCAAATGAGTGTCTTCCGCATTATTTTACTCTTGTTCTGAATAAGTCACTAGTCAATTTGTTCTGCTAATTTTCTTTTTGAACTAGGTCTTCTTTCCTGATTTAGTAGATAGAGAAAAACATTTCCTACAAAACAAACATTTTATTATTGCCGCATAAACTTTCGTTTTCGAAATATAGACACAAAATTTTAATATATAAAATTTTGTGAATATTTTTTTAAATGCACGCTGCAAAATATGGGCTCTCCCAAACATAATTTTGCAGGCATTAACATGTATGTTTGGAATTTTATGTAAACATAATATATAATTGACTGATAAATCATTTGTAAACAGGGTTGTATTGAGACTTGAACAGTGTTGTAATGAGCTCTGACTTACATTATAATATCACGGAAACATTTTAATATTGCCCCTTAAAATGGTGTATGTTCTAATGGAAACATAATAATTACTACATCCAAATAAAATAAATATTTGAACCGAAACATAAATATGTTCAAAATAAAACATGATTTTGAACGACCTGAATATAAATATGTTTCCAGTGAAACATATCAGTTGTTTCAGTTCAAAAAGCAGTATGTTTGCATAGAAACATATTTAAATATTTTTGGAAAGAAATCCTGAAAATAAAATAAAAATAAAATGTTGTTTTTTTATTAATTTTTATTAAAAATCTTTAAACATGCACAGTAGGAATTTATAATAATTGAATTCATATAAAAAATTTTAAATGCATAAATAAATATTTCGTTTAAAACTGAAAGTACAAGTGACAGCATCAATGACTGCACAATTGCACCAGCAGACGTTAAACCAGACTATCTAGGCTCACTATATATTTGGTACAGTTGATCTCAGCACAGCACATAGCGTAGGCAAGGAATTCACGGAGGCTTTTGTAAAAAAACATGCCAAATTATGTTGAAAATCGAAACACTGATTTTTATTTGTGGTTTTTTCACATTAGTTTCAGAAATTATATACTGCACTATATTATTCTCTGTTACTATTAGTACTTTTTATAACATAATTTATATATTTATTTAATTTACAAATAACAAAATTATTACTGACGCGAACACGTTTTCTCAACGAACAACAAAAGACACGTACGCACAAAATGCCGATCACCGAGTGTCAACTTTGTATACAAGAAGAGAGCTGCAAGAATACCTTTATTTACATTTGAATTCATTTTTTTGTTTGTTTTCAAACATCAGTATGTATAAAATTACCCTATACATACTTCAAACGACGACAAAAGAGACGTATGTAGACAATTCTGCTCAACGAGTGCCAACTTCGTATACAAGATCCAATTTCTTTTTTGTTTGTTTTAAAACATCAATATGTTCAAACGATGGCAAAAGATGGCGTAGGTAGAAAATTCTGCTCAACGAGTGCCAACTTCGTCAGTCGATAAATTATCGAATTAAGACGAGCGTTGCGAACATACGTTTTATTTAGATTTGATTAGCATTTTCTGTGTTTCGAAACATAGTTTTAACCAAGTAAATTGCCAAGAAATAGTTTATTCAAATGCAACTAAAATGTTATGTTGGTATTGTAACATATTTATGGTAAATTTCTGCTGAACAATATAATAATGTTTACACGTGAACGAAAATAAATTCAATTTTGATTATAATTTAATTACACTTCATTCCTAATACATATATGGTAATTTCGAATTACTTTTTAGTTACATTCAAACATATTCAAACAAATCTTTTCTATCCGTGTACATATAGCTCTTTTCCGCCATCTATTACCCGTAATGTAGTCCTTGGCCATAAGTATAGCATAGACTTCGATCATTCAGTTGCACTTGGTAATATTTCTGTCGTTAGTGCAATGTCAAAAATATCCCAAAGAACATTAAACCAGAATCCACCTCGTTTTATCTTCAGCAGACATTCATGGATTCGCCTCTAATGAGGATGTCAAACGGTGGTAGGGTTTTTTTATTTTTTTTATTTTTGTTTGTTTCGTGTTTTGCTTTTGTTTTTATTGACGTTTTACGTCGTTTGTCTTTTTCCGTTCTTGTTTTGCATTTGTTTTTGCTTTCCTTTTGGTTTTAATTGTTTCTTTTAAAATTTATTTTATTTGTCTGTTGCTTTTTTTTGGCTTTTGATTTTATTTTTCAGATTGACTTCTTGTTTTTGCTTTAAATTTTTGTCGTTTTGTGTTTTAAATTTTATTTTTGAGTTTTTGGTATTTGTATTTTTGTTTTGTTGTTGCAGTTTTGGATTTTGTTTTTACTTTCGTGCGTTTGCTTTTGTGTTTTTGATTTTGTTTTTTATTTTGTGTTTTTGGTTTTGTATTTGTGCTTTTATTTCTCAGTTTTTGTTTTTCTGTTTTGCGTCTTTGCTTTTATTTTTGTATTTTTGTTTTTAATTTTTTTGATTTGTTTCTGCGTTTTTGGAATTTGATTTTGTTTTTGCGTTCAGCGTTTTGTATTTTGTGCTTTTGTGTTTATGCTTTTTTTTGTATTTTTGATTTTGTGTTTTTGCATTTGCTTTAGTTTTTATGTTTGTGTTTTTGATTTTGCTTTTTTTTGTGTTTTTGCTTTTAGTTTTGTGTTTAGCGATTGTTTTTGTGATTTTACTTTTTTGTTTTACTTTTTTTTTGTATTTGCTTTGTTAGTATTGTCTTTTTTTTTTTTGGTATTGCTTTTGTTTTTGATTTTGCATTATTTTTTTTGTATTTGAGTTTTCTGTTTCATTTTCTTAGCTCGTTTAAGTCTCAAGTTCTAGTACGTTGAATGTTTAGGTTGTATTGGAGGAGCCACGCTCGTTGTCCAATCCCGCCCATATATAGCCTATGTCACCCTCCGGACTCCATAATATCCTGGTGCAAAATTGTAGTTAAATCGGTTGAGCGGTTAGGACGGACAGACAAACTGACTGACAGACTGACCAATAGTTTTATATATATAGGTTGTGCAGGTTGTGAATTTCTGTGGAATTTTTATGGCATAACCACGCCATATTTGGGGAACGGGCAGAAAGTAGACAACTTTTGATACAAACTCCGCACTTGCCTGTTTGAAATATGTCGAGAAAATGTTTCTGAAGGTATTCTGAGAAGTGGTTTAGTCTAAAATTACATTTGTATTTTTTTGCATTATAGAAAAAACCATATTATGCACTCAAAATCAGCACCCGTGAATTTTACAGAATAGGTGTACGGGATGTCCATAGGAAAAATAGCGATGTGTAACTAATTTAATGTTTTAATAGGTAATAATGAAATAAATGTTTGAAAAATTAAAGCGATTAGTGCAGAATAAGTCCATAACAATTATTAAATAATAATTACAATTTGCAAGTTTTGTAATTCGTTGAAAATGGCGGAAATGAAGAAACAAGACTTAAGTAACTCTCACACACACATAAAATTAGCAAATGTTTCAGTTTTCGTCTATTGCAATGTAACATGTTTAATTTGTTCAACAAATTTCGTAAATAAAAATTACAAATATTTATTTATTTTTTATTTGTTTTTATTTTCATCAGGCACAACCGATCTACGGCATGGCGGTGGCGTTGGTAGTTATTCAAGCAGTAGTTATTGCAACAGCCTCATGGCACGTCGACGCGGTTCCAGATCGTTGAAAATCAACGATAGCATGGAATCAATTCGACACACACCAGACTCGGACGCAACCAGCCAAAGCAGCACAATGTGAGGCGACACTGTTAATGAAAACACAATTGCAAACGATCAATATAATCGTTTCTATTTTTTATATTTTAGAAAATCCAATTGCAGCAACACAGTGAACCATAATTCAAGCGGCAGCAGCAGCAACAGTAATAAGTACATGTTGAGCGAGCAATGCGACATGACGCCATCACCATCTGACTCCGGCATCTCAGATCTAGAGGCGGCGCTCAAGGATCGCGACTCGGAGCTTTCGTATTTGCGTCAAACGATGGAACACAATGAGAAAGTAATTTTCAAAGTACAAAAGGTTTATATTAAAACAAAATTTAAAACAATAACAAAAATATATACTAGAAAAAAGCTCTGCACAAAAGCTAAAAGCACAAAAAAAAACCAAAACATTTAAAAACTATAAAATGTTTAAAATCGCTGCAAAAGTTGTACAAAGCTTTTAAAAAGCTTTAAAAGCTCGCAAATGCTTTGAAGCTCAAAAAGCTTAAAAGCTCAAAAAGCTTAAAAGCTCGAAAAAAGCTCTAAAAGTTGCTTTGCAATAGCTTATATAAAATTAACTCACATAAAATATATACTTTATTGCATTTTATCCATCTCTTGCTCACTCGTTTCATTTTAGGACAAAGAAGCTTTTTGGGAGAATGAAACAAAGCGCCTGAAAACCTTCTACGAAGGACAGCAGCGCGAATACCTGCTGAAGCTCAAGAAAATGGAGCAAATGCTGGCCATGCAGCAGTTTCAGTTCAAACAGCACAAATTGCGTCACACAGAAAGCTCTTGCAAAATCAAGGAGCAACTGGCGGATCTAAAGAACGAAAACGAAATGTTGCGGTAAGTGCTGGTGCAAAAAAAAGCTTTAAGCTTATTTAATAAAGATCATTAATTTTTATTTGTACAGTAACAGCAACAATTGCCTGAAGCACTCGGAACGCAATCTCAAGGATAGCGCCGCCTTTCTTGAGGCACAATTCAATGAGGCGCAACAGACGATTGGCAATTTGAGGGCGCAACTGGAGGAGAGTGAATGGAAGGTGTGCGAACGCAATGGAGAATTAGCTTTACTAAAGACACAACTCAAAGATGCAAATGTAAGTCGAAATTTTTGAATATCAACATTAAGAGTTGAATAATAAAAGGTCTCAGATTAGAATTTTGTGTTGAAAAATTACATTTTTCAGTGACTATTTTAATTATCTAATTAATATTATAGCAAACATTTTAATTATCTACTGAAAAGTTTCCATTTTCTACCGAAAATAGTTAAATTTTTTAATTTGATAGTCAAAAAGTTATTTTTTCTTGTGAATATTTTAAGTTTTTGTTGGTGAAAATTTGAATTTTCTTATGAAAAATGATTACTTTCTTCTGAAATTAGAACAAATTTGAATTTTATAATGAAAGAGTTGAATTTTCTGGCGGAAATTTTGAATTTTCTGTTCAATATTTCAATTTTCAATCGGGGTTTATAGTTTTTAAAGTTATTAGAATATTCTGATAAAAAAAATATAATTTTTCAGTGAACATTTAAATTATCTATTGAAGAATTAAATATTATATAAAATTTAATTTCTATTTTAAATAGCAAAAACTCAATTTGCTTTTTGAATTTTATTAATTTCAAATTGTAAATTCTCAAATTCATTTGGAAGTTTATCAATTTCAATTGGAATGCTGGCGTTTCTTAAAAATCAAAAATTCAAAAAGCCAAAAACCAAAGCAAAAGCATAAAACAAAGGCAAAAACACTAAAATAACAGCAAAATAAAAAAATACAAAAACAAAAGTAAAAGTTAAAAAACACAAAAGCAAAAACAAATACACAGAAACAAAAGCAAAAACAAAAAATCAACAACAAAATCAAAAACACATAAATCAAAACACAAAAACAAAAGCACAAAACAAAGGCAAAAACACTAAAATAACAGCAAAATAAAAAAAATCAAATTCAAATACACAGAAACAAAAGAAAAAACATAAGAAAAAACAAAAAAATAAACACACAAATCAAAACAAAAACCCAAAAATAAAAATACAAAATAAAAAGCAAATACACAGAAACAAAAGGAAAAACAAAAAACCAACAACAAAATAAAAAACACAAATGGAAATAAATACCATAAATCAAAACTCAAAACAAAAAGCCAAAAATAAAAGCACAAAACTAAGGAAAAAACACTATAATAACAGCAAAATCAAAAACACAAAAACAAAAGTAAAAAATTAAAAACATAAACACAAAAGCAAATACACAGAAACAAAAGAAAAAAGAAAAAACCAACAACAAAATACACAGAAACAAAAGAAAAATCCAACAGCAAAAAAAAACAAAAGTAAAAAGAAACACACAAATCAAAACAGCAAAATAAAACCTCAAAAACAAAATCAAAATGAAAAACACAAAAACCAAAGCAAAACCAGAAACAAAAGCTAAACACAAAACAAAATCTTAAACTCAAAACAAAAGCAAAAACACAAATACCGGAGCAAAATCACAACAACGAAAACACAAAATCTATGCTACACAAACAACAATAAAATCAAACGAAAGAAGCAAAAATACAAATACAATAACAAAATTAGAAACAAAATAAAAATTTTAAAAAACAACAAAACTAGAAACCAAAATCAAAAACACAAAATCAAAGTCAGAAAACAAATTCAAAAACCACAGTTAAAACAAACGAAAAAAAAATCAAAAACACAAAAACAGCAAAATAAAAACTAGAAAACAAAAACAGCAAAATAAAAACTCAAAAACAAAATGAAAAAAAAAAACCAAAGCAAAAACAGAAACAAAAGCTAAACACAAAAACAAAATCTTAAACTCAAAACAAAAGGAAAAAACAAATACAAGAGCAAAATCACAACAACAAAAACACAAAATCAAGCTACAAAAACAACAATAAAATCAAATGAAAAAATCAAAAATACAAAAACAAAATCAGAATCAAAAACACAAAAAAAAATTTAAAAAAACACCAAAACTACAAACCCAAAGCAAAAACAAAAAATCAAAGTCACAAAACAAATTCAAAAACCACAGTTAAAACAAATGTACAGTTAAAATTAAGAAAAACACAAAAATAAAAACAAAAGCTTATAATTCACATAATAATTACACTATTCTTTTGTACAGTATATAATTAAAATATATGATTTAAGAAAAATAACACAGAAAACACCCGATGCGCAGCCCGGTTACAAAATACTAGTTGAAAATAAATTTTGAATAAATTGAGAAAATTTCAAATTAAATAGAGTTTGTGCATTTGAAATTGAGACTGAATCAAATTAGAATTTTCCATTGTAAATTCGAATATTTCAAATGATTTATACATCAAATTTGGATAAGTTGAAAAAAATTGGAATAATTTGAAATACAATTGAGATAATTTGAGAATTCATATAAAAAAAATACAAATTCATTTGAAAAATCACAATTTCAAATAAAAATCTTAATTTCATTTGTATTTGTCCTATTTTAAAATGAATAATCACAATTTCTTTAGGAATTTCACTATTTTTATTTAAAATATCACAATTTCATTTTGTATTTTCAAAATTTCATTTGGAAATTGTTTACAAGCGGAAAAGGTGTAGTTTAATGTTGTTGGTAAAATTTTAATATTTGATATCGAAATAGATGAGAGTTTTAAAATTCTATTTTTATTTTATATAAATTCTGCTTTTTTTTGCACAAGATGTTTATTGGTTTTGATTTTTGTTCCGCCTTCTCCATAGGTCGAAATCACCATGAAGGAACACGCCATTGTGCACCTCAAGCACGAGCACACAAATGCCGAAACGCAAATCTACCAAAGCCTACAGGAGAACAACAAAATCGCGCAGCAGCAACGTCACGATGAGGCGCGAAACCAGCGCGAAACCGAAACGGAGCTGCAGCAGCTGAACAAAATCATCATACTCAAGGATCAAGTGATACTGGCGCTGACCAATGAGCTGGCCAAACTGCGCAAGGAACTCTCCGATCTGGCGATTTATCACGAGTACGGCGAAGAGCCATCCGGCAAATATACGCGGCTCAAGCAGCAGCTTGATAATCTGACGGACATTTGCAATCGCACGCGACGCCATGTGCTAAAGAGTGGTGGTGGCGGCGATTCGCAGGAGCCCAAACAAAAAGTCATCGATGACACCAATCTGGAGGTGATAATGAATTGTCTGAAAATTGCGCAGCCGCTGAAAGATTGTGATGCACGTGATGGTGGCGCTGGTGACGGCAAACTGCAGTCAACCGAAGAGCGACTGGCCAAAATGACTGCCGACATACAGCACTTTGTGTATGGCGCACAAAATCTGCCCGATATCGCGGTCAATACGAAGCAGCCCGTGAAATCAAACGCATCCGCTGTCTTGCAGAGTCATCTGGAGGAGTCGACGCTGAACACACTCATCGAGGAGTCGTCCAACTATGCGGAACAAATCGCCAAGTTGCGTCAGCAGTTGGACGATGTGCGCGACAACTTTGAAATGGAGAAGTTGCAGTGGTGCGAGGAGCGGGAAAAGGTGCTGTGTTACCAGAAGCAGCTGCAGACGCACTACATCAACATGTACCAGAAGCTACGCAGCCTGCAGAAGGCAGAAAGCATTGAGGTTTAAGTGGCCGATCTGATTTAAATTGCGTTTTAATTACCATAGTATGTTTTGTTATATTTTATTATATTATTATTATTTATTTCATGCAATTACAATTTATTGTATTTGTTTAAGGTTTTAAGTATTCAATTGTAGTAAAAAATATATGTATTACAATATATGAAATAATCGAAAAATTACTGGAATTGCACTCAATTTAATTTGTGTAAATTGTGGGGATTTTGTAACACCCTGTGGTGCTGCACATCCGCTCCGCAAGGTCTGCAACGAATTTATTTTAAGAGAACTGAATATTCGAATTTCGAACTATGTCTTCGACCATTTTTAGTTTTTTTTTTGTGCTAACAGGGTTCTTAATTGAAAATAATTCAGAACTTTTCTATTACTTTTTATAAAAATTATAGATTTTCAAAAATAAAAAATATTTTTATTAAAAAATATTTATTAAAAAATAACAACTAATTTGTGTAAAACTACTGCTTTTAGCAAAAATACTACTTTTTGTAAAAAATACTACTCTTTGTAAAAAAGTACTTTTCGCAATTTCAAAAATATATGAAATTAAATAAATTAAAAATAATTTTTACAAAAACTATATTTTTTACAAAATACCACTATTTTTGCTAACAATAATTTATTGCAAAAAAAGTAAATAATGATTTTTTTCTACTTTCTGCATAAATTTGTGTGAAAACCATATGTGATAGAGCAAAAAGGTTTTCAGATTTGAGCTCAGCGAATAAAAATTATTTAAAAATCATTAAAAATTAGAAAATCAAAATTTTTACAAAAATTAATAAAACATGGGCTATACACTTGATTTTTTGCTTACGGTGAAAAGCACAAAACTGTAAAAATGGCCCGATTTTTAAATATTATATATCATTTTAAAGATAATTTAAAAAATAATAAAATTTTACAAAAAAATTCCAAAATTTTGTTTTTGTTGTAGCATAAAATTTAAATTTAAACTTTTGATGCCCCATACATCGAAAACAGTTGATCGTACATGAAAAATGTATTTAACATTTATTGTAGATAATTATATACGCTTTAATTTTGTAGTACATTATTTTGCTCTAAAATTAAAAACAACGGAAATAATTGCAAAAAACTGCATGTTGACCTTTTGACCCCAACGAAAAGGATCAAAATTGCATTTTTTGGAGGCGGTAAAATACAATTCTTAGTTTTGACGTCTCAATAAACAAATCCTCATACACAAAATTTAGATCTGCGTGATTTTATTTTTCCTTCATTTTTTAAATAAAACATGGGCTATACACTTGATTTTTTGCTTACGGTGAAAAGCACAAAACTGTAAAAATGGCCCGATTTTTAAATATTATATATCATTTTAAAGATAATTTAAAAAATAATAAAAATTTACAAAAAAATTCCAAAATTTTGTTTTTGTTGTAGCATAAAATTTAAATTTAAACTTTTGATGCCCCATACATCGAAAACAGTTGATCGTACATGAAAAATCTCTTTAACATTTATTGTAGAGAATTATATACGCTTTAATTTTGTAGTACATTATTTTGCTCTAAAATTAAAAACAACGGAGATAATTGCAAAAAACTGCATGTTGACCTTTTGACCCCAACGAAAAGGATCAAAATTGCATTTTTTGGAGGCGGTAAAATACAATTCTTAGTTTTGACGTCTCAATAAACAAATCCTCATACACAAAATTTAGATCTGCGCGATTTTATTTTTCCTTCATTTTTTAAATAAAACATGGGCTATACACTTGATTTTTTGCTTACGGTGAATAGCACAAAACTGTAAAAATGGCCCGATTTTTAAATATTATATATCATTTTAAAGATAATTTAAAAAATAATAAAAATTTACAAAAAAATTCCAAAATTTTGTTTTTGTTGTAGCATAAAATTTTAATTTAAACTTTTGATGCCACATACATCGAGAACAGTTGATCGTACATGAAAAATTTATTTAACATTTATTGTAGATAATTATATACGCTTTAGTTTCGTAGTACATTATTTTGCTCTAAAATTAAAAACAACGGAGATAATTGCAAAAAACTGCATGTTGACCTTTTGACCCCAACGAAAAGAATCAAAATTGCATTTTTTGGAGGCGGTAAAATACAATTCTTAGTTTTGACGTCTCAATAAACAAATCCTCATACACAAAATTTAGATCTGCGCGATTTTATTTTTCCTTCATTTTTTAAATAAAACATGGGCTATACACTTGATTTTTTGCTTACGGTGAAAAGCACAAAACTGTAAAAAAGGCCCGATTTTTAAATATTATATATCATTTTAAAGATAATTTAAAAAATAATAAAAATTTACAAAAAAAATCCAAAAATTTGTTTTTGTTGTAGCATAAAATTTAAATTTAAACTTTTGATGCCCCATACATCGAAAACAGTTGATCGTACATGAAAAATGTATTTAACATTTATTGTAGATAATTATATACGCTTTAATTCTGTAGTACATTATTTTGCTCTAAAATTAAAAACAACGGAGATAATTTCAAAAAACTGCATGTTGACCTTTTGACCCCAACGAAAAGGATCAAAATTGCATTTTTTGGAGGCGGTAAAATACAATTCTTAGTTTTGACGTCTCAATAAACAAATCCTCATACACAAAATTTAGATCTGCGCGATTTTATTTTTCCTTCATTTTTTAAATAAAACATGGGCTATACACTTGATTTTTTGCTTACGGTGAAAAGCACAAAACTGTAAAAAAGGCCCGATTTTTAAATATTATATATCATTTTAAAGATAATTTAAAAAATAATAAAAATTTACAAAAAAAATCCAAAAATTTGTTTTTGTTGTAGCATAAAATTTAAATTTAAACTTTTGATGCCCCATACATCGAAAACAGTTGATCGTACATGAAAAATGTATTTAACATTTATTGTAGATAATTATATACGCTTTAATTTTGTAGTACATTATTTTGCTCTAAAATTAAAAACAACGGAGATAATTGCAAAAAACTGCATGTTGACCTTTTGACCCCAACGAAACGGATCAAAATTGCATATTTTGGAGGCGGTAAAATACAATTCTTAGTTTTGACGTCTCAATAAACAAATCCTCATACACAAAATTTAGATCTGCGCGATTTTATTTTTCCTTCATTTTTTAAATAAAACATGGGCTATACACTTGATTTTTTGCTTACGGTGAATAGCACAAAACTGTAAAAATGGCCCGATTTTTAAATATTATATATCATTTTAAAGATAATTTAAAAAATAATAAAAATTTACAAAAAAATTCCAAAATTTTGTTTTTGTTGTAGCATAAAATTTTAATTTAAACTTTTGATGCCACATACATCGAGAACAGTTGAACGTACATGAAAAATCTCTTTAACATTTATTGTAGAGAATTATATACGCTTTAGTTTCGTAGTACATTATTTTGCTCTAAAATTAAAAACAACGGAGATAATTGCAAAAAACTGCATGTTGACCTTTTGACCCCAACGAAACGGATCAAAATTGCATATTTTGGAGGCGGTAAAATACAATTCTTAGTTTTGACGTCTCAATAAACAAATCCTCATACACAAAATTTAGATCTGCGCGATTTTATTTTTCCTTCATTTTTTAAATAAAACATGGGCTTACGCTTGGGCTTGATTTTTTGCTTACGGTGAAAAGCACAAAACTGTAAAAATGGCCCGATTTTTAAATATTATATATCATTTTAAAGATAATTTAAAAAATAATAAAAATTTACAAAAAAATTCCAAAAATTTGTTTTTGTTGTAGCATAAAATTTAAATTTAAACTTTTGATGCCCCATACATCGAAAACAGTTGATCGTACATGAAAAATCTCTTTAACATTTATTGTAGAGAATTATATACGCTTTAATTTTGTAGTACATTATTTTGCTCTAAAATTAAAAACAACGGAGATAATTGCAAAAAACTGCATGTTGACCTTTTGACCCCAACGAAAAGAATCAAAATTGCATTTTTTGGAGGCGGTAAAATACAATTTTTAGTTTTGACGTCTCAATAAACAAATCCTCATACACAAAATTTAGATCTGCGCGATTTTATTTTTCCTTCATTTTTTAAATAAAACATGGGCTATACACTTGATTTTTTGCTTACGGTGAAAAGCACAAAACTGTAAAAATGGCCCGATTTTTAAATATTATATATCATTTTAAAGATAATTTAAAAAATAATAAAATTTTACAAAAAAATTCCAAAATTTTGTTTTTGTTGTAGCATAAAATTTAAATTTAAACTTTTGATGCCCCATACATCGAAAACAGTTGATCGTACATGAAAAATGTATTTGACATTTATTGTAGATAATTATATACGCTTTAATTTTGTAGTACATTATTTTGCTCTAAAATTAAAAACAACGGAGATAATTGCAAAAAACTGCATGTTGACCTTTTGACCCCAACGAAACGGATCAAAATTGCATATTTTGGAGGCGGTAAAATACAATTCTTAGTTTTGACGTCTCAATAAACAAATCCTCATACACAAAATTTAGATCTGCGTGATTTTATTTTTCCTTCATTTTTTAAATAAAACATGGGCTATACACTTGATTTTTTGCTTACGGTGAAAAGCACAAAACTGTAAAAATGGCCCGATTTTTAAATATTATATATCATTTTAAAGATAATTTAAAAAATAATAAAAATTTACAAAAAAATTCCAAAATTTTGTTTTTGTTGTAGCATAAAATTTAAATTTAAACTTTTGATGCCCCATACATCGAAAACAGTTGATCGTACATGAAAAATCTCTTTAACATTTATTGTAGAGAATTATATACGCTTTAATTTTGTAGTACATTATTTTGCTCTAAAATTAAAAACAACGGAGATAATTGCAAAAAACTGCATGTTGACCTTTTGACCCCAACGAAAAGGATCAAAATTGCATTTTTTGGAGGCGGTAAAATACAATTCTTAGTTTTGACGTCTCAATAAACAAATCCTCATACACAAAATTTAGATCTGCGCGATTTTATTTTTCCTTCATTTTTTAAATAAAACATGGGCTATACACTTGATTTTTTGCTTACGGTGAATAGCACAAAACTGTAAAAATGGCCCGATTTTTAAATATTATATATCATTTTAAAGATAATTTAAAAAATAATAAAAATTTACAAAAAAATTCCAAAATTTTGTTTTTGTTGTAGCATAAAATTTTAATTTAAACTTTTGATGCCACATACATCGAGAACAGTCGATCGTACATGAAAAATTTATTTAACATTTATTGTAGATAATTATATACGCTTTAGTTTCGTAGTACATTATTTTGCTCTAAAATTAAAAACAACGGAGATAATTGCAAAAAACTGCATGTTGACCTTTTGACCCCAACGAAAAGAATCAAAATTGCATTTTTTGGAGGCGGTAAAATACAATTCTTAGTTTTGACGTCTCAATAAACAAATCCTCATACACAAAATTTAGATCTGCGCGATTTTATTTTTCCTTCATTTTTTAAATAAAACATGGGCTATACACTTGATTTTTTGCTTACGGTGAAAAGCACAAAACTGTAAAAATGGCCCGATTTTTAAATATTATATATCATTTTAAAGATAATTTAAAAAATAATAAAAATTTACAAAAAAATTCCAAAATTTTGTTTTTGTTGTAGCATAAAATTTAAATTTAAACTTTTGATGCCCCATACATCGAAAACAGTTGATCGTACATGAAAAATGTATTTGACATTTATTGTAGATAATTATATACGCTTTAATTTTGTAGTACATTATTTTGCTCTAAAATTAAAAACAACGGAGATAATTGCAAAAAACTGCATGTTGACCTTTTGACCCCAACGAAACGGATCAAAATTGCATATTTTGGAGGCGGTAAAATACAATTCTTAGTTTTGACGTCTCAATAAACAAATCCTCATACACAAAATTTAGATCTGCGTGATTTTATTTTTCCTTCATTTTTTAAATAAAACATGGGCTATACACTTGATTTTTTGCTTACGGTGAAAAGCACAAAACTGTAAAAATGGCCCGATTTTTAAATATTATATATCATTTTAAAGATAATTTAAAAAATAATAAAAATTTACAAAAAAATTCCAAAAATTTGTTTTTGTTGTAGCATAAAATTTAAATTTAAACTTTTGATGCCACATACATCGAGAACAGTTGACAGTACATGAAAAATGTATTTAACATTTATTGTAGATAATTATATATGCTTTAATTTTGTTGTACATTATTTTGCTCTGAAATTAAAAACAACGGAGATAATTGCAAAAAACTGCATGTTGACCTTTTGACCCCAACGAAAAGGATCAAAATTGCATTTTTTGGAGGCGGTAAAATACAATTCTTAGTTTTGACGTCTCAATAAACAAATCCTCATACACAAAATTTAGATCTGCGCGATTTTATTTTTCCTTCATTTTTTAAATAAAACATGGGCTATACACTTGATTTTTTGCTTACGGTGAAAAGCACAAAACTGTAAAAATGGCCCGATTTTTAAATATTATATATCATTTTAAAGATAATTTAAAAAATAATAAAAATTTACAAAAAAATTCCAAAATTTTGTTTTTGTTGTAGCATAAAATTTAAATTTAAACTTTTGATGCCCCATACATCGAAAACAGTTGATCGTACATGAAAAACGCTTTACGCTTTAATTTTGTAGTACATTATTTTGCTCTAAAATTAAAAACAACGGAGATAATTGAAAAAGACTGCATGTTGACCTTTTGACCCAATCGTACCAAGCATGGTTTATTTCTTTTTATAAGTTTTATATTTTAAAATGAAACGTTAAATATTTCTCAATAAGATATCAATCATTATCTATGAAATACTGACCGAGTTAAAAATAATAACGTCTAAAACAAACGTAATTTCGACTGAATATACTGAGCAGACCAGTCGCGATAGATCCAAATGATTTTCAGTTTCGAACTCGAGAAAGAATAAAACACAAAACATTAAATTTACTTATTTGAGATAGATATTTTTTATTATTTTACAGTGCTTGATTAGTGATAAATTAAATATTATAAACATTGGTAGGTAATTTATTGCGATTGAATTTAAAAACGAAATTCCGTACACGCGCATTTTTTTTTCATTGGATTCATATGCATAATAAGTATAGCTAATAGAACATTACAAGTACACTAAAAACTAGAATATAGTATATATCATATCAAATGAATGCAAGCATTAAACAATATTTGCAAATTGCAGCTTAAATTATGCCATTAACTTAAAACAAAACAAGTTTTAAAAATAATAATAACAACAGAAAAATTAATAATTAATAATAATTTCGAATTAGATTCGTAGATTGTTCAAACAGCAGTTTTTTGATTTTCATTTTTTTCTTCATACAAATTTTATTATTTGGCAGTCAGAGGGAAGGACGACAACTCGCACACAATTGGATGAGTAAATGAGTCACATAGATGTGCAGCTAAAGTGCAACTTTTCACAAAACCTTTTTGTTTTTGTTTTTCTTATAAAAGTTCAACTGGATTTTATTGAATCTCCCCAATCGTTCAGGCAAACTCCTCCACATATGTGGCCGGAAAGATGCCAACCTGATTGCGTAGCGCACCCAACCACCAGCCGTCCTCCTGCTTTGCATGAACCTCAATGATATCGCCAGGATTCAGTTCCAGTTCGTCATATAATTTTGGTGTATAGCTGTATAGTGCCTTACAACGGCTGAGCACAATGTGCGTCGCCGTCACTTGGCTCTCATTATGCGCGTCCGTCTCGTGAATTTCGCTGGTGTTTTGATAGAGATTAACGACGCCGATGCCGCCATTTTGTTTGGGATTCGTTGCGAGTTCGTTAATAACGATACTACTGTTGTTGTTGTTGTTGCTTTTCTCGATGATTGTCTTGCGTGCTTGCGTTGATTGCTGCTCATCGTCGTCGTCCTGCGAACTAAACTCATCAAAGTCCGAGTCATGTTGATTGGAACCACCATCAGCCTGACCACGATCCGTAAATGGATCGTTACCCGCCGGTATGGTTTTATTTTTATTCGTATTGCTCACGCAGATCTGTGTATTGCTATTTCTGAAGGTTTCGATGTTGCTCTTGCTGCGATTGAACGATTTGTGTAGGCCGGCATCTTTGTTGAGTTCATCGCAACTTGCATTGTTAGAGGTGTTCGCTTGCGAGATGCAATCGTAGTCGTTGTCGGCGCGCAATGAGGTGTCGTCCTCGTTTTGGCTCGTATTGATTTTGTCGTTGTTCTTTAGCCAGAGTGGTACCTTAAGTATGCTCTGCTGGAGACCGGTACGATCGCGAGTGATCTATAAGAGAGAGTGGAAATTTAGATACTCGAGAAGTATAAATAGTAAGTTTAAGAAATTTTAAGACGTCATTTATAGCCCTATTCTGGCAAGAGTCACAAATTCAAATCGGTCACAATAGTGCGTTTTGTCACAATTGTCACAATTTCGTATTCTGTCAATTTTATTTTGTATCAATTGTTATTGAAAACAATTGTCATTGCTTGCTAGAATAGGGCTGTTAGTTTCAGTAGTGGGAAAAATAAATAAAATGGTTGGAAGTTTAAATTATTTCATTCGGGAGAGAAAAATTTGGAAACTGAGTAGTTTTAATTCTTCGGAAATTTAAAAAGTCAGAACACATGTTAAAGCTATTGGGAATTTTAAAAAATTGTATCGTTCCGACAGTCAGGACATAATATTCGGAGAATTAAGGTGGTCTAGTAGTGGAACTTATTGGGATGCTTATTTTGTCCGATCGTTTAGACAGCCAGAACTTTTAGGATAATAAACATTAAAAAAATAGAACGAAAGTTGTCGGAATATTGAGGTAGTCATCGTTTAGGTAACTGGGACTTATAAGATGGGACATTTATATAGTCGGGAAATTTGAGCTATTGGAAAGCTTAAATCGTCCGGTTGCTTAGAAGATGTCGGAAAGTTTAAATACTCCAAATGATTAAGTAGTCAAAATGTTTAAGCTATTAGGAATTTTAAATTGTCAGATCGTTTACATCAAGAACACTTTTAAGACTTTAGATCAAGAGGACTTGTAAGATGTAGGACTTTTAAAATATTCTGAGAGTTAAGGTACACTGCATGTTCAAACAAATCGAAAGCTATTATTTTGGATTTTTAGGAGTTGTCGGGAAGTTTAAATTATCGGAAGGATGAAGGTAGTCAGAAAGTTTAATAATAGTTTGCTGCTACAGTCTTGAAGAACCTCCATTATTTGAGCTGTACTTGTAATATTTGTATTCAAAGTATTGAGGCCTACAGATTAATGCATTTTCATGGGCAGTATTTTTTTTTGGAAGTTTCTCATTGTCTGCCGAGAGGTAGCGCGATACAGAAATATGTTTTCAATGAAAATATGTTCTTAGACCCAGTCCAGATTTGAACATGGAATCTTTCGACTCGCAGTCCAACGCATTGACCTCTGAGCTACCGGCGCTAAAGTCAGAATGTTTGGGAAGTTTAAATTGTTAAATTGTTGGTATAGTGCGAATGTTTAGGTATTATGGAAGTTTAAACAATTTTTTATTACATATTAAAGAGGAAGGGAGGAAAAATGGATTAGTGTCGGTGGATGTTTGTTTTGAATTTGCCAATAACAAAAATGTCGAGAAAAACGAACGCGGGTATATTGTTCCACAAACGTCTCGTGCGACTGAAAAACGAATTTTCTCTGTAATGTGTGGTTTTGTTGAGAGCCGAGTGGATTTCAAAGGGGTGGGCTTTGTTCGATGCCCGAGTAGAACGAGAGAATACCCGACCTAATCAGAACGTTTGTCGAGATATAAAATAATCGTAAAGTTTCCCTTCCCAGTCTTCTCTAGTGGATATAGTTTAGGTATTCAATAAGTTTAAGCTTTGTTACGCTATAATATAAAGCATTTAAAAATTGTTGAGATGTTTAAATTGTCGAAAAGATAAGCTAGTGAGAAGTTGAAGCTATTTGGACGTTTAAATTGTGGGGTCACTTAGATAACCACGGTAGTACGACTCATACTCTTGTATGGAGTTCTAATATGGTGGACAGCAATGGAGAAGACATCGTTTCTCATCAATCACAGCAGAGAACAAAGAAATGCATCGTTATGCATCAGTGGTGCGCTATGAACAACAGCCTCTGATGCACTAAACATGTTTTACATCTCATTCCATTAGACATTATAGGAAAACAACAGCACGAATAGGGGACACACCACAATTACAAATATGCTATCAAGTATACCTAAAAATACGGACCCTCGCCTTCGACAGAGGATTTAACTTAACCCTCTAGAGAAAACTGGGAAGGATACACACTAATACCGGGAAACTCTCTTGAATTCTATACTGACGGCTCTAAGCTGGATGGCAAGGTACGATGTAGGATTTTCTGCCTTCCGTCTGCCAGATTACTGCAGTGTATTTCAAGCAGAAGTCATGGCTATCAAAGAGGTTATTACCTGGATAAGATGAAATATAGTAGCCGCGGTGGCTCAGTGGTTGTGGTTGCAGTAAATGGCAAACCTACGAGAGTAAAACAAGGCCTATGAAAAGCTCTCACCCGCCGTTCGGATTCGGCAATAAACTGCAGGTCCCACCACTTTGAGTAAAAATATAACACGCACAGCTCAAAATGGTGAGAGAACTCGGCCTAAGTTCTTATAGGACTGTAGTGCCAAATGATATTAGTATTTTCAACGACAGTCAAGCCGCTATCAAATCCGTTATACCCGAGTCCCGCACGTCAAAAGTTGCCTACAACCGCCGATCAACTCTGATGGAGATGGCAAACCAGCTCAATATACAACTGTACTGGGTAGCAGGGCACAGGGATATCGAAGGAAATAAGAAGGCCGACCAACTAGCTAGGAAGGGAACCACACTTAGCATTCAGCCAGAGATCTGGAGGAATACCCAACTTATAAAATCATACTGGAGCAAGATACGTTAACGAAAACAAATAACAGATGGACGGGTAGTACAACCTGTTGCACCACCAGACAAGTATGGCCAAAATTAGACTTGAAGAGATCTAAACAACTCCTTATGATAAATAGGAAAGATATTAGCACAATGGTTGGAGTAATAACTGGCCACTGTATAATAGTTAGACACGCAAATAGATTAGATGTACAAGATTCTGACTTTTGCAGGAGCTGTATGGACGAGGAAGAAGAGGAAAACACTTTGCATCTCTTCTGGACATGCCTAGCCCTCTCGCACAAAAGGAACAAATGTTTCGCCCATCACTTCTTAGGAAACCTGAACGATATTGCCGTCATGGACATAAATCAACTAAACATAGGTGTAGCCATCCGTCTGCCGGATTAGCTTTGTCAAAAGCTCAAATTGGTTCAACGAGTAGTAGTAGGATTTGATCCTTGGTATCACAATGGACCTCTTCTGGACTAAGTGTGCATGTAGCAGCCATTTCAACCTAACCAGATAATAAGGCCGTTAAAGTTATAGATACATTTAAAAGATCGAATTTTTATGTTGAAGAATGTTTTCATAGTAAAAATGTTTAGGTAGTCCGGAAGTTTAAGTAGTCAAAACATATATGTTAGTTGGTTAATGAATTTATTTGGTTACCTGTATATGTTGCGCCAACGGATGTGATGTTCTAGGCTTGTGGTCCAGTTCTAGTAACGCTGAGTGCAGTTTAAAGCGAGCGCCTTCCAAGTACGTCAGCATAGAGCGGATCTGTAAAGGTTTAAAAAAGTTATGGAAATGGCAAGAAATAATTTAAAATAACTAAAAATATATATGTTGAAGTGATAATAATAGTAGTTTTGTGCAAGAGTTCTGGAGAGCATAGGCCGAGCTTTCTATCGTGGCAGGTTTTTTAAAGGCAAACACGAGATGTATTTTCAAAGTTGAGAATCACTTTAGGAATAAAAAAAAACTACTCACATGGTACAACTTGTCTGTGATATTCTGATGCTCCTGATTGTTAAGCGACTGTGAGAGTCCCTTAAGACCATTGCGGGAACGTCGCTCTCGTTCCAGATCGGTCTTCACCAATTGCAGCAGCTTAACCAACGCATGCTTGCGACGCTCTCGATTCATGGCCAACGTTGTGTGCTCACAATAGAAATCGGGCAGCAATTGTTCGCTGGGACCCTCCGAGATGCGACGTATATTCTTTACCACCTGCATATCTTTCGGTACGTTACATGCCTCAATCTGTGGCTGTAATCGTTGCACCAACCCGTCAAGTATTGGATTCATATTAGACGTCAGACGCACATAGTTTGTAACAAAGTTCTTCATGTTGCCCAGACGTTGACTCTCGACACTCTGCAACAGCGAAGAACCGCGTAGTACGGCCATTTCCCAGTCGACACGTGCACGCTCGGCACGCACGCACAGCGTATAGTACTCGACATCGGCGCGTTTCACAGCCTCTTCGGCTTTTTTGCGTTTATTGTCCAATTTGGCGCAATCCTTTTCCGCCGATTTCATTTCCTTCTCGGCAGCTACTTTGTTCGGTCCCTGATGGAGCAGCGCAATCGAGGGTGATTTCTGTATTCGCACATCCAACATGGCGTCTTGTAGTTTTTCGTTTTCGCGCGCTGCTGTATGTGATGCCTTCTTGGCTTTGGCCTCGCTAACTCGCCATTCAGAGAGTACACGAGAGGCTTTGTCAACGTTGCTTTCCACCTATTGTTGAGACGAATAGATTTACTACATGTTACTCTTGCTTATTGGTATAACTTACGGATTTTCTGGATTTATGATGTGTTTCCACAATGACTTTGAGTGGCTTGACAATTTCATCTGTTAGCGATGCAGACAGCTGACGATGTATGTCGCTGCGACTTTCCATCTCGGTGGCAACACCACGCCATGCCTCTGCAATGCTGCCGGGCAACTCGCGACAGGCTTTGTTCAATTTGTTGGCCATTTTCGAAAGCGATTTGGAGTACAAGAGCTCAGATTCGACTCTACAAGAGATAAACTCGAATTATAGAAGGTGTTTGGAGAAAGAGATTTGTTCGTGTTATAGTTTTTCATACGGAACACTTACCTTTCTTGCAGTATGAGTATAAGTTCCTTGCCAAAATCACCACCTTGTTTGATGTATCGTCGCAGTTCCTCGAAACCATTTTGACCCTAAAAACAAAGAAATATCTTATTAGTTCATTACTATAATGTAAATTATTGTTGAGTAAAACAGTGATGAATATGTCTATAAAGCAATGACCACTACAAAATAATCTTAGCAATACCACTACCGATCGCTCACCTCCCGTCTTAAACGTCGCTGTGTCGGCGACGTCGTATCATCACCGTTAACTTCTTGAGTTTGTGTAAATGAGGATTCTAGGTCTACTGTTTCGTCGGCATCCCCGGCAATATTGGTACAACTAACACCAATACCATGCCCAGAAGTATCTGCAACCGGCTTGTCTACTTGATCTGTGTCATCCAAGACTTTCTCTTGCGAAACGGAGCGACTTCCGAGCACAGAGAGCGAAGCACGTGTCTCCGCATTGCTAAGATTTAGACGCGACGTTGCATTGCTGCCTCCGACACGTTGCATGGCCGCCTGTTTCTGAACAACTTCCTTGATGCGCGTACGTTCCTCACCAATCCAATGCTTAACATCACTCCAGCTCTTTTTGATTTTCTCCTTGTTCTGATTGAAGTTTATCAGCCGCGCGTTTTTATTTTTTAAAAGTGTTATGCGTCTCTCGTTCGGTCGCAACTGATCACGATGCGTGCAATACTCAAGATCAATCTCACGACTAAAATCTTCAGACTCATTGATCTGACGTGTTATTTCGTTCAACTCGTCGATCGATAGAAACAGATTTTGTGCATTGAGACTCTGACAACTAACTGATTTCAGATCGAAATCCTCTGCGGAACTTTGATCTGTTTGCATGATGCTCTGTTTGGAGCCACACTTTTGATGATTAATCGAATTAGTACTCGAGAAGACGACACTTTTGCGGCGTCTTCCCTGCGATTGCGTATTAAGCGAGTCGACGCTCTTAAAGTGCAACTGTTGCGTTAGATAACCGGATACTTTTTGATCCGGACACATAGGCGTATTGGGTGCACTTTTGCTCAGGCAGGGCACAATGCGTATAACCGATGGTGAAGAGTTATCTTTGTCCGCATCATCCGCCTCATCCTGATCCTCATCCGCGGTATGCGTGTCTGTTGCGGCCAGACTACATTTGCTGGCACCATAGAGTTCGGGTAATCGTGGCAAATCTTCACAATGCTCTAGATCTGCTGCATTCAAACTCATATTTAGAGCCATTGAAGGAGCCTTTTGCAAAAAGACTTTCAAGTCAGAACTATGTAGGTTTTGTGCCGATTGTGAGTGTTGCTTGAGACGCATTTTTTGCTTTGTGCGCTGTGTGGCCTTTGGTGTTTCATAGTAATTGGACATTTGCAGGGTATTGACAGGTGTCTGTTCATTGTCTTCGCTAGTGGTAACCGGAGTTTTCATGGTCAATGCTTCTGGTGATTGTTCGCGTTCCGTGCATTCTGTTTGCTCATCGACGTTGTGTTTTGGCGTCTGCAAAGCCAATTGGAATTCTGGTTCCTCATCTTCTTCCTCCTCTTCCTCGGCGCGCGGTGTATTACAAAGTGCATCGACAAACATTTCGTTTTCACTACCCGAGGATGCTATTTGTGGCGAGGATTGTGCGGTTGGCATTGGCATAGTATCCACAGTTCTGGCCAGTGTATTGGTACCGGCAATACCACCACCGATTTGTTTTAATCTTGCTGCCGAGACATCAAAACGATCTGTATCCAGTGTTGTGGTTGAAATCAACACAGGTGCGCCGATTTCCAAACGATGATCTTCCGAGTTGGCACCGGTCATGTCATAACTGGCCGAGAGCACTTTTTGTGGTGAGCTTGTTGTCTTACGTCCGGTTTGATGACGTCGCGTTATTTTATTGCTGAATGTTGAATAACGTTTTGTGATTTTGTCAAATAATCCATTTGGGGTGCTGGTATTATTATTGTTAATGTTGTTGTTATTATTTGGGTTTGTGTTGGCATTGTTGATGGCATCTCCGTTGGGTTTGAACTTGTGCGTTCGTAAACGATTCATCTTCGCGAATTATAATGTAGTTTTCACTTTGCAATGAGTTCAACTGCAGGGAAATTGGGTATGTGTAAATGTTTTGATGTTTTAATATTACAAAATGACATTTAAAAAATTCTCAAAAACATTTTAGTAACAATCTTGAGACATTTGGCAGCTGATTGATTACGAAATCGATGCGTATGAATTAATGCAGTACTTAAAATACTTTGTTACATTTAAGGCGACCGGGTTTGTTTTTCATTACACAGCACAACAAAAAAAAAATATCCGTGATCTAAGTATGATTTTCCGATGGACTTCAAGATTCTAATCACGACCTCATACTCAGTTTTTTCAGATTGCCTCAAGTTTTTGAGTTATTACGTAATACAAATATAGGGGTCAATTTTTGTGTTTTTCTACATATTTTGAACTTTAACTTTTTACAAATTTGAGTTATCGATCCAATTTCTTCAGCTAATATTTGAAAATAAACTACATGAAATTTGGATTATTCTAACTGAAGTTATGATCAGTCAAACATAAAAAATAATGATTTTAAGGTATACCTATTATTTATTAAGTTTTTATAATTCAATAAAATTGTATATTATATGTGAAACTAGATCAATCATTTAGTAATTCCCATTACTTTGTTTTTGAAAATCACTCTTTAAATCTTTAGATTAAATACAAATGCACTTTTACAATTCTTTTTTTTTTTATTTTTAATCCAGAACCTGGGATCTTTCAGCTCGCAGTCTAACGCACTAACCTTGAGCTACCGATGCTATACGAATATTTATATTACTTAATTACAAAAAATATAAAGCGATATAGAGAACGATTACCTTTATGGACCTATATCTCGAATTCGTTCGCGAAATCTCAATTATTTTCGACTTTCTATGACAAACTTTGTTAAATATATATTTTCTTGCGACAATTGTCTATTTTTGAAATTGTCACAGAACTTGTAAAAGTCAAATTCATGGAAGTATTCGAAATTTGAGTTTCTAGTAATCGAGTTTCAAGAACGAGATATTTTTTGTTTTCATTGTTGAGTGCGAGATTTTAGAATTATTTTTAATTAATAAGACCGACGCGATGTCGGTCGATCTAGTGAGATCGAGATTGTTATCGGTAGTCGAGATTCAAAATATTTGAGAGTGAAAGATTTTAAATATCTCTTAAAATGTCTACTACCCTCATTATTTTCTACTTATATTTATAGATTCAAAGCGGTATATCAAAGTTAGTTTGACAAAATTTTGAGGCATTGAAGTTTTCCGAGACTGACAGAAAGTTTGAGTTCCCAGTAGCCTAGATTCAAAAAACGAAAAGTTTTATTTTTCATTGTTGAGTAGGAGATTTCAGAATTCTTTTTATTTAATAAGACCAAGGCGATGTCGCTCGATCTAGTCCTGTAATATAGTGCAAGATCGAGATTGTTATCGGTAGTCGAGATTCAAAAGTGAAATAGTTTCTTTTTCGGAATATTTGAGAGTGAAAGATTTTAAATATGTTGTAAAATCTCCCATCTTCTCATTATTTTCTACATATATTTATAAATTCGAAGCAATATATCGAAGTTAGTTTGAAAAAGCTTTGAGGCATCGAAGTTTTCCAAGACTGGTAGAAATTTTGAGTGGTCGAGATCAAGAACGAGATGGTTTTTGTTTTCATTGTTGAGTACGAGATTTCAGATATCTTTTTAATTAAAAAGACCGAGGCGATATCTCTCGATCTAGTCCAGTAATATGGTTCAAGATCGAGATTATTATCGATATTCACAAGTGAAATAGTTGCTTTTTCCGAAATATTTGAGAGTTAAAGATATTAAATATCTTGTAAAATCACCCCTGTCGTCATTATTTTCTACATATATTTATAAATTCAAAGCGATATAACGAAGTTAGTTCGAGAAAGCTTTGAGGCATCGAATGTTTCCGAGACTGGCAGAAATTTTGAGTTCCCAGTGGTCGAGATTCAAGAACGAGATGGTTTTATTTTTTCATTGTTGAGTACGAGATTTCATATTTCTTTTTAATTAATAAGACCGGGACGATGTAGTCTTGTAATATAGTGCGAGATCGAGATTGTTATCGGTTGTCGAGATTCAAAAGTGAAATAGTTTCTTTTTCGAAATATTTAATAGTTAAAGATATTAAATATCTTGTAAAACTTCTCCCGTCCTCATTATTTTCTATTTATATTTATAAATTCAAAGCGATATAACGAAGTTCGTTCGAGAAGGTTATCGAGATATAGCAGACATAGCATAGCGAAGGTTTTCGAGACATAGCTGAATGGACATACCGTCAAATATAGGGATATGGTAATAGATAGGTTGGAATTTATTGATAACCCTATAATTTTCATTTAGTTGAACGAAAACGTCATACATTTTTTTTCTTTGTTAGTACTTCATACTATTCTATCAAGCACTAAAGATCGATATAAAATCGAAACGGTTTATTCTCAAATACACCTGAAATAACACTTTCAGAATTGACAACACCATCTGATCTGATTGATAAACTTTCAAACAATAACACTTAAAGCCTTAATGAATTGAAATATGGCCTAAAATCGCCTGTTAAGGCCAAAACATAATTTTGCTTGGTAATTAAACAAAATGTTACTAAAAGACTTGAATGAGTGAATTGGCGTTGCATGCGATGTAGTCTCGAGTAGATATGGCATGTGCGATGAAATCATGGGCAACCACCAAAATCAGTTAACAAGCATTTAAGCCAAAAACAAAACAAACTAACAATGCATGCAAACTGTATTAAGAAAAACCAACAAAAAAAAAATTAAAGAAAAAAAGAAAGAAAACAAATTCCAGTGCAAAAATTGTGAACGTACCTCACGGAAATAGTTCGGTAGAGCAGGACGACAATAAATAGGATGCCGCAGAAAAGAGAGAAGAAAACAGAAGTAACTGGTAGCAAAAAAACTGAATGAATTCAGCTACTGAACTGGAAATGCGCTCGACGCTGACAAACGGCAGCTAATAAGATTTGTTTTTGTACACAGTTTTTATTTTGTTGCCTTAATTTATTTGGTTTTTTCTAGCCGTCAAAAGAGGGCGCCGTTGCTTGTTTTTTTTTTTAATTTTGCCAGAAGGCTCACAACTCGGTACGTAGTTTCTTCAGATGATTGAAGAATAGCAGACAGCAGGTGAAGATTTCGATGGCCAGGCAATAGATGATGGTGAGCGCATAAAATTTCGGATTATTATTGTCGTCTTTCTGTGCTGCATTTGCGGTCGCAGACGCGGACAGACATTTTAGTTTTTTCTGCCGTGTATGGTGATGCATTGAACTGTTCGATCGATGTTCACCGGGTGTCTTTTATATATACTTTTTTTTATTTATAAAGTCTTCAAAAGATTGACGTTTATTTATTTATTTGTCTATTTTTTTAGTTCCTTAATTATTTTATGTGGTCATTGAATGGGTGCACAGCAGAAAGAAGAAGCCTACGGTTAGGTTAAAACCTAGTTTTTAACTTTGTAGGTTTTCTGCGTTGCAGGCATTTGTGCGCTCTATTTGCGTTGGGAAATGTTGCAAATTAGCAGTATTAAATTATTTATTATTTTTAAAATTCCCCAAATGGTTTTGTTTTTAATACTTTGCATTTATTCAATTTTAAATAAATACGTACGAACTAACTATTTTTGAAAAAAAAAGAATGATTTGAAGAAAAAATTAATTTTAATTTTTTTTTTTTGAATTTGCTGATTATTTTCATTATCTTTTTTTTTTTTTATTTTTTTTTTTTAATTTTTTTTTAATTTTTTTTTTTTTTTTTTACATATTTTTATTTTTAGATCTATTTACACCATTTATCTACATAGTTTTATTTATATAATATTTAAATAATTTTACTTGGGTCCTATTTATTCCATTTTGAATACCCAGTTAGTCGATCTAAACCTTTCTGAGGTATTCGCACTTGACTTGCTACTTGTTCTAGGGTTCGAAATTTAAATAATTTACCTAATAATTTTTCATTCGATGCATTGAAATCATTGATGTTTTTCTTTGATACATCGTAAAACATCAATGTATCGAGTCGATGTATAATATCGAAATGTTGCAAATTAGCAGTATTATTTATTATTTTTTAGTACCTATTTTATTTTTAAAATTCCCCAAATGGTTTTGTTTTTAATATTTTGTATTTATTCAATTTTAAATAAATACGTACGAACTAACTTTTTGAAAAAAAATTTAATTTAATTTTTTTTTTTTTTTGAATTTTGCTGATTATTTTCATTATCTTTTTTTTTTTTTTTTTATTTTTTTCATTATTTTTTTAAATTTTTTTTTTTAATTTTTTTATTTTTTTTTTTTTTTTTTTAATTTTTTTATTTATTTATTTTTTTTTATAAATATTTTTATATCTATTTACACCATTTATCTACATAGTTTTATTTATATAATATTTAAATAATTTTACTTGGGTACTACTTATTCCATTTTGAATACCCAGTTAGTCGATCTAAACCTTTATGAGGTATTCGCATTTGACTTGCATTTTAATGTTCTAGGGTTCGAAATTTAAATAATTTACCTAATAGTTTTTCATTCGATGCACCGAAATCATTGATGTTTTTCTTTGATACATCGGAAAACATCGATGTATCGAGTCGATGTATTATATAGACCAAAGCGTCAATGTTTTTTTTTTTTAAATGGACATCCCTAATATGTACCAAAATTCGACGGATTATAACTTTGACAAAAAAGGGCAAAAGTTCCCATGTAACATAATATTTTTTGTAATAATTTTTTGATTAGATTTTTATTTTGTAATCACTTTATGTTTTTAATTTTAAAATTTCAATTATTTTTTTTACTTTTAATTTTTTTCTGCTTATCTAAAAACGTCCCTTTAACTAACACTTAATACCCTTTCATAGTATAAATACGTTTGTTTTGCAAAAAAAAAACAATTTAATTAATCCAATGGATTACAATACGAAATACCCTGAAACCTTTAAAGTATCTACAAGAAATTTTTATTTATAAAAAAACCTTGATTAAAAAAAAATCAATGACATTTATGCGTTTATTGCATGATAAGTAATTTAAACAAAAAATTCCTTTTAATCTATTGACATATCATATGTACAGCAGTATACATGGTACATGTTATAGAATGTTTTACCTGTTTGATAAAACAGTTTTATCCAAACAATTAGATTAAAGTGCTCTTTCGTTGGAAACATTCGGAAATGACACAACAGAAAATCAATTTCAGATGCATTTTCTTAATGCATGATATTCAGAAATAAAAGAAAACCCTTAGTCACTGTCAAATGTGAGACGAGACGGGTTTTTATCATCAGACTTTTAATTGTATAAAAAACGTACCTATTTCGTTTCTATTATGATATTCAAAAGGAGATTTAAATTCAATAGTAATTGGATTTATGATTTAAATGATATTTTTACATTCGGAGATTTCAACTGATTATACAGAAAAATAACAATTTTAAGTACTGTTAAATTTTTAAGAAATTGTGATAAAAATTAAGTTTATAAAATTTAAAAACTTACTTTAAAAACATCGAGTTTATACAAATTTTTGTACATCTCACAATTTGGGTTCGATGAGAACAATATTTGCAGCATTTCAATTTTAAAGTTTTGAAATATACAAAATGGTTTTTCTAATATTACTCATTCAAAATAACAGATAAGTTTCTGAAAAAAGTGTTCTTAAATAAAATTCAGTCTAAAATCGTAATTTATTCTCGTTCTACAGAAGTGGTTACTACACACAGAAAACTGATTTGTTGCATCAACCAACTAAATTGCCCTACCGAATTATTCGATTGCGGCAACAACTGATAAAGTAGTTGCAACAATCTCTTAACTCTGAATCGGTGACCATAAAGTAGTCGCTACCTTATAAAACAACGTTTTAGTTGCCGTAACAAATGCACGAAGATCAATTATGGTAGAATGAAAAATGCAATCATGAGTTTACCGCAACAGAATGTGCAGTTCCGCGGACTATAATATCGTTTATAGTAAAATAAGATACGCTCATTTTGATGACATGAGGTTACAACAAATGTATTTCGGTTGCAGCAACGAAAAGTTGATTCGATTAATCTCATGCCAAAAGGGGATTTTTCTGTGAGTATATATAAATAACAGTATCCTACACGATTTTCGCCATGAACTTCCCATAATCCAATTCTATTTGACCGCATACTCAGTTTTTTCCTATTACATAGCGTTTTTTGAAAATTGCAATAGCTTTTTAAGCCTTTCTCACCGACTATTTAGAATAAAAAAAAATATAGTTCAGTGGAAAAAATAGTTTAACAAAAAAACTTAAACGCAATTTTTCATTAAATTGTCTAAACTAATTTTAGTATACTAATAAATACTAATATTTCAATAGGTTTTTAATATAATTGGATATACACTCGTAACATTTTTGATTTTTTTTTAGAGATTTTTTTTTAGCATTTAGGTTTTAATGATAAACAAAGAAATTATGTATGCTTATCTAGAGCATAGTCCAAAATAACTATCAAAATCACTAACTTTATTATAATTGATCCACTTTTTAAAATATTCCCTGAGAACTTAATTTTTGTACTATTTTATATAATCAATTTTTAATAAAAAAATTATAATGCCCCTAATCTGAAAATATCATTACTTTATATTTAAAGTATGTTTAATCTTATTATACCATACACCTATGAGGGTATATTAAGTTTGTGCAGATATTATAACGCCCCTTAGTATGGAAAAGTATATATATTCTTGATCAGCATCACTCAATACTCAGTTTTTTCCTATTACGTTTTTGAGATAAATTTAGACAAAAACATCAAATTTGTATGTAAAATATACAATCATTTCAAATTTTAACAGTTTTTGAAGGAAACTCAGTTGATAGAGCATTTTTAAAAATGAGAATCGACACTCAGAAGAAAATGTCCCATTAAGTACTTAATGGTACGACCATCATGGTTCATGAATTAATAGTTTTTCTTTTTCAATAAAATGTATTCTAATTAATTTGATAGTATTCGAAAAATTCAGTACCATAAATCTAAATATTTCAATATTATTATTTTTAATAGAATAAATACTATTGTTTTAATGGTTTCCTGCTATAATAATAAACGTGGCATAAAAAACATAAATATAAACTTGTTCGTTGTGTACGTCATTCTACGTGTTTGTGTTTGCTCAAAATGGTTGCATGCATTTTATGTACACCCAGAAAAAAATTCACTCAAATCCCATTAAAATTGGTCAATAGGACAATTATTGATTTAATAGTATGCAAAAAATAAATCTTTTCATATAAACTCAATGGCAATGTCATGGTATTTTCTAGTATTTAATGGTATTTTCCGATTAAAATAATATTATATCCTATTGACTATTTTTAATAGTAAAAAACTATTATTTATATAGTATTTTTTTCTGGGTGTAATAATCCGCATTATTAATAGCGACATTGGTAAGGAATTAATGTATTTAATGTAAATTCATTATATTTAACCGTTTTCTATTTATTACAGATAATAAATAATAAATCGAACTTCTGTTATGGCGACGGACTCTAAATGCAGATTCGACTATACTATAAAATTAATAAAACGTATCACAAAATATTTATAGGTTTTGGTTATTGTGTTTAAAGGAGCACTTTATAAAATTTATGGTACAACAAAATATTGTATTAACAGTTCCAATATTACTGAATTAATGGGACGCATCCTATTGACCAATTTTAATAGTATAAATTATTGTTTTTCTATTGAAATACTATTAATTTTCCATGTTTTTTTTCTGGGTGGATAGTAATTTTTATCGTTAGTTTAAACTATGTACTACATAAACAAAAATCATTTTCTTATTTGTCATTAGATTCACATTACTAAAAAAATCGTCCAAAAGTAGTCTAAACAAATCAATATTTTTTGAGTTTAGATTCAAATATCTTAAAAACCTATTGGAATAATAGTATTTATCGGTATATTGTAATTAGTCTTGACAAATGCAAGAAAAATTGCGTTTACAGTTTTTTTGAATACTGGTTGTGTAAAGGTCTGTATTTTTTTTAATTCTAAAAAGGGTCCTGAAAATTCGAGATCAATTTTCTTAAAAACTTTACTTGTTAGAAAAAATCACAGTATGCAGTCAAAATCAGCAACCGCGAATTGTATAGAATTGATGTATTGTATATGGAAAAACATTTTTCTCTTTTTGTCGAGTAGTGTTATATACACCTGAGGTCCCGTGGCACCCCTATTTATAAATCGTAAATACGACACTGCCTCACACAAATTTGGATGTTTTTGGTTTAGCTATGAAAAGATAATGTTTTTGTTGTATTTCAATTTATTAAATAATAATAACGAAATAGTACCGGGATTTGAAAATATTTTAGAATTTTTTATTTTATTTTACAAGACAGAAATTCACCACTTTAGCGATTATTTTTGTGATATTTAAAAGTTTACGAAAATGAAAACAAAGTTAACGCCAACAAAAATGTTGGTAAAAGATTTTTTTTTAATTCATCATGATAAATGAAAACTAAAATGTTTTAATTTTACTAATATATCGTCGTTGTAGAACGAAAAGTCACCAAATAAATTTTTATGAAAAACTTAATTTTCGAGTTTGTTGATTAATATTATAAAAAGTATAAAAATGATGCATTATTAAACATCGATTAAAAATTGACAGATTTATAAAGATTTTTTTAAATGAACATGTTTGAAAATGTATTTGGTGACTTTACGTTCTACAACGACGATATATTCTTTTTTGTAGTAATATTTTTGTTATGAATTAGGAAACTTTACAAAATGATTTGCAATTATATTTATATAAAAGTACAATATAAACAAGAATCGTATTTCGACCTGAGTGAAGTGACAAACAAATGGAAGTGTTCAGTGAAATGGTAAATGACTTCACGATAACGCAGATCCTTAATCTGCTCTCAGAAATAAAAGAATATAAAAGAACAACTTTGTATTTAGTTTAAAATTAAACAGAATTTTCAAATTACCATAAAAATATATATAGGTTCGTAATTATACGATGTTGCACTTAAAGACATATTAAACATAGAGAGTGGCACTACGAAGCGACCAACGACCAATGTTACTGGAAAACGAATCTATAGAACCAATAACTAATAAGCTACTCCTTGCCAGGTAACTACTTCGCCTAGTCAAACACTAAATTATATATGTTGGTACCTGTTGCACGGTGCCCTACTCCATCTATTAATAGTTGCAATAGGTGAGCTGCATCCATGATAGTCATAATAATAATAATAATGATTGTTTTCGTAGGCTGCGTAAATTGCGTAGGCCCGACAAAAACGTCTGGCTGTGGCATTCCAGAAACACGCTAACACAATAATTTCGATTTCAATCGAAGAGCCAAATTGCAGGTTCAATCTTTGCAACATACAAAACAAGAAAATTCCCACTGCCATCAGTGAACATGAGACCCAAATTGAAGACATCCTTTGGAGGTTGACTTGCAATAAACTATAAGAAGAAAAAAAACACAATAAAATTGCTCATCTCTAGTTACAAAAATTATTAAACTGCATCTTGCAGATACAACATTGTTGAGGTTATTTTTGTTGGTCAAAAGACAGCGTCAATGTTGGTTGTTATTGGCATCTTTTGAATCGCGGCGGTAAACGCTGAAACGCCCAGGTATGTCGCGGCGGTGTTTGGCTTATTTAGCGCTAGTTCAAGGTAAGACATTATTTGCAAAATAATAAAAATTGTATCTGCTAGATAAATACAAATGCAATACAACGTATAAAACTACATCAAACTGCAATCAGCGCAGCGCGGAAAATTGAAATTTTTTGCGCATTTTCTATGCAGCCAACAGATGCAAATCGGACATTTTTTAAGGGCTATGCATTTATATTCCAACAGAAAATTGGTTGAAATTGTTATGAAGTTTGGTATTGAAATATACCAAATTTTATAAATATATGACATCTTCAAGCAATGATTATTTGGAAACCAGTAAGTAAGTTTGGGTATTTTGAAGCAGCAAAATTTTGATAGTGGGTACACGCTGCAAAAAAAGGGCTCTTCCAAACATAATTTTGCAGGCATTACATATATCTTTGGAGCTTTATGGAAACATAAGTATTATTGCATAATAATAATAGTTTGGCACTACAGTTCTATAAGAACTTAGGCCGAGCTCTCTCACCATTTGAGCTGTGCGTGTTATATTTGTACTCAAAGTGGTGGGACCTACAGTTTATTGCCGAATCCGAACGGCGGGTGAGAGCTTTTCATAGGCAATGTTTTTACTCTCGGAGGTTTGCCATTTACTGCCGAGAGGTAGCGCGGTATAGAAAAATGTTTGAAAAGATGTAGTTAGCCCCAGTCCAGGCTTGAACCGGGGACCTTTCGGCTCGTAGTCCAACGCACTAACCACTGAGCTACCGCGGCTATTGCATTGCCAAACATTATTATAATAACAGCCAAACATATATATGTTCAGAACGAATAATTTTTGGCGTTCTTGAAAACATATATATGTTTGAATGTGAAAAACATATTATTTACATGTAAACATATTTATGTTTATATTACATATTAATGTAAAAAAATTCAATTTAATGCTAATATTTTTTGTACACATCTTTTATTTATACTTAATTATTTTATTTTCCATCTATTGTTCCTATTTTGAGCTCATTAAATTACGGATTAGTTTGATATTTCACAAACAGCCACTATCTGGTATTAACAGTGGTTGGCGGTACTTAAACATTCTTATGAAAACTTATAATTTGTAATCCCTAAAGAATTTTCTTTCATTTGAGTACCAATATAGACATGGGTAGGTGTATCGAATTTAGAGTTTTTAGAATTCTATATATAATTGATCATAAAGTAAAGGGGTTTTACAAAAAATGTAAGTTCGGTCTGTACAAAGTAAAATTAACCATTACATTTTAGTGTTATATGAGGTATTTGAACATAAGTCATCGGGTCACAGCTTACAATCGACCGATCATGCGCATTTTCTATACAAGGCATTTTCTATTCGAGACGAAGTTAAGTAAATTACTTAACTTCGAAGTTTCATTGATCTAACCAAGGTTTGGAAGCACAAACTCTCCCTTGTATTACTTTGCTGTCGAACGAAAGCAAGAGTTTGTATTTACTTCGGAGGTATGCTCTGAAAGAAAGCAAAATTATATATATTTTTTGGAGCAGTGCTTTACGATTTTAAATACGTTTAAAATAAACACTTTGCATTCTTGCTAATGAAATGATTCACAATATTTCTATTATTTGCTCTTTGCGCCTTCTATGCTCTTTCGGAGTCACTCATACAAGTAGCTTGTATACTAGACAACATTAATTTATAGAAAATAGAATAAAGCCACAAGACACATGAAAGCTTGCCTAATGCTTTCTGAGTTATTTCGAATTATAAATATTTTGAGGAGTGAAAGCAAGAGCGAAAGCATTTGTATCGAGGCAGCATTAAACACGCAAAGAGCAAGAGTTTTTAAATTGAAGCAGCATTTAAAAAGCAAACAATGAGAGTTTTGGAATTGCTCGAGCAATTTAAACCTACAATCTAACTCTTATCGTTTTCCTTCATATAGCGAAAGTTTTGCAATCGAAGCATCATTTAAAAAGCAAAGAATGAGAGTTTTAGAATCGAATCTTCTTTTAAGAAACAAGAGTGAGAGTTTTGGAATCGAAGCAGCATTTAAAAAGCAACGAGCGAGAGTTTTGGAATTGCTCGAGCAATTTAAATGCTCGATCTAACTCTTCTGGTTTTTCTCCATAGAGCGAGAGTTTTGGTATCGAAGTATTATTTAAAAAAGCAAAGAGCTAAAGTTTTGGAATCTAATCAGCATTTAAGAAGCAAAGTGTGAGTGTTTTGGAATCGAAGCAGCATTTAAAAAGCAAAGAGTGAAAGTTTTGGAATTGCTCGAGCAATTTAAACTCACAATCTAACTCTTATCGTTTTCCTTCGTAGAACGAAAGTTTTGCAATCGAAGCATCATTTAAGAAGCAAAAAATTAAAGTTTTAGAATCGAATCTTCTTTTAAGAAACAAGAGTGAGAGTTTTGGAATCGAAGCAGCATTTAAAAAGCAACGAGCGAGAGTTTTGGAATTGCTCGAGCAATGTAAACGCTTGATCTAACTCTTCTCGTTTTCCTTCACAGAGCGAAAGTTTTGCATACGAAGCATTATTTAAAAAGCAAAGAGTGAGAGTTTTGGAATCGAATCATATTTTAAGAAACAAGAATGAGAGTTTTTTAATCCAAGCAGCATTTAAAAAGCAAAGAGCGAGAGTTTTGAAATTGCTCGAGAAATTTAAACCTTCGAACTAACTCTTCTCGTTTTCCTCCTTAGAACAAGAGTTTCGGTATCAAAGTATTATTTAAAAAATCAAAGAGCAAAAGTTTTCTAATCAGCATTTAAGAAGAAAAGTGTGAGAGTTTTGGAATCAAATCATCTTTTAAAAAGCAAAGAGCAAGAATTTTGGAATTGCTCCTGTAATCGTAATTTCAACAGACAGACAGAGATGCAGACGGACGAACCGAAATCGTTAAATCGTGGTCACGCTATATAAATACTTTCCATACTGGGCACGGTGCAAAGTTCACTTGTAGTGTATTGCATAGCAATTATTGACAAACATTGGGATTTCTTAAAACTACATTCACGTTTTGTTTCATTTCCCAAATCTATATTTCGAAACAATGTTGATTTTATTAAAATTTAACAAAATTCTATTTTTCTATCCAATTATACTTATTATAAGGAGACATTTTCATTGAAATATGTAAAAATTCTTTTTTATTTTTGGAAAAAAATATTATTAAAAATAAGGAAAAACTTCATATTAAAAAGAAACTTGTTGCTTAATATTTTAAGTTTAATTTTCCATATTATTAGAAAAAGGTTTTTGTTTTTTACCTGGTTTGGAAACTAAGTACTTCAGGAAAAATTTTGTTGTATCCTAGTGTAAAGTATTCTCTATCACCTCTGTCTGGGAGGCAGTTTGGCGACTGCCAGAATTCGTTACGCCGCCAGTGAAATTAGACTATGAGGTGATTGCCGTTCGTTCTTGCACAATGATTTCATGTTGACTGGCTTTGGGTAGGTTGCAGAAAAATGCACTGAAACAATATTCAGAAAATGCAGCCACTCTGAAGCTAAATACACCGAAGAAAACTTTGCGAAAGCGGCTATGAAGTTGAAAAAAAGTAGATAAAATTGGGAGAAGGTGCTTGCATTGGCGAGAAGCTAAAAAAAAGTTTCGTTGGGGTAAATGCTATAAAGAAGTTATGGAAGAAATTGAGAGGAGGTACAAAATCTAGTTATATATATTTTATGGGAGGACAGAAGAAGTTGACACACAGTTAATGGGAAGAGTTAGATGACTTTAGGAGAAGCTGTATATTAAAGTTGAGAGAAGGTGGATACAAAATGATGATGCACTTGCATACGCAACTTTTTGTCAACAACATTTCCACTTAGACGGTCAGGAGGCAGACTTAAAGCTTGAGGGCGCTACTAAAGCAGTCAAGGAACTGCATGCATAAGAGTGGTAAGAAGGAGGGTAGAAAGGCATGAATGAAGGAATAAAGAAAGGCATAAATGAAGTGCATTCTGTGCAATGTGCAGTCAGTAGTGCTGTCAGCACGAAACATATTATGACATGTTAAGAATTTGCGACAATTGCACATACTATATGAATCCAATTATTTTAAGAGGCGCTCGTAGAGTTTCTCGGCAAACGAAGGAGCCTCTTATGCATGAAGGAGAAGCCTATTTGCAAAGGCATCGGGAGGCACGTCTGAAATATTGTTGATTGCAGTGAGAAATGCAGTTATGTGATATTTAATTAATGTTTTTATGACTATTAAATATTAAAATGCAGAGAAGAAAATTTTCTTTAGATTATTTGTTTAATTGTATTGAAAAAACAATCATAATATTAACTACAAAATATTAATGTTATGAATTCATTCTCAATTTAACAAATTACTGAAAAGTCTTCTTCAATTATATATATATATATATATATATATATATATATATATATATATATATATATATATATATATATAAGTATATGCGAAGACTACGATTCATCATATTTATGAACAAATACACAAAACACATTAAAAATATATGCATCATATTGCATCATAAATAATTTATATCAAATCAGCGCATGAATTTCGGTGGAAATTAAATTCTCTATGAAATTTTATTTTTCTACGAAATCAAATTTCCGATCATCAATTTTTTTTGAAATAAATATGGTGAGATAAATATAGGAGTCACCAGATTACGATTGTTTGGATGTGGCTACCAAAAGAGAGTTGGAAAAGACCACGATTTAGATTTATCTTAATCAACATTCTCAAAGTGCTGGAGGTTTTTGAGTAACACATTTACACCGAATGGATTGTAATGAATATGGCGGATATAGAGAGGCGGAAAAGGGACGACCAATTCTGTTTTTTTTTTAAACAAAACTTCTCACAAAAGCTAATTCTTATTATTCAAATATTTCCAGTGAATTATTTTCATATTTCTAAACGTCAAATATCCTATTAGTGAATATTAGACATCCGCACATATGTATCTTCAAAATATGCACTACTGCATTCTACATTGAGTGCATTTTACAAATAGCAGTCACAGTATTATAGTGAATGCTCTCCAGTGACTTCACTGCAGTATTTGTTTCATTGGTGTCAAGTAGTGTCAACACATTTCAAAGCATTCAATGTTTTAAAAAAACAGAGCCAAATGACACTATCGTCGCTGAAAATTTAACAAGTACAGTGAGTGCAGAGAGTGCAGAGAGTGAGCGCTACGAGTAACAAGGCAAACATTGAAAACAACAAACAAATCTGTCGCTCGGCGTTCGACGGTAGTAATGTTGTTGTCGGTATTTATGTGTTTATAAAAATAACAACAAACATTACTTAAAAAAAAATGTTAAAAAAATGTTTTGTACGACGATATATTGGATCGAAAAGCAATATATCCAACAAAAAAAAAATGTAAAAAAAAATTAAATAAGGAAAAAATATGGTTCATGAATAAAAAAAAACTTAATATAAAATATTATGATTTTCTATACCTTTTGATTTTTTTTATATTTCAATATTAATGAAAATTCCTTAGAGTCAAAAGGATAAAAAATATAAAAAGCACTGAGTACTCAGTGTCATAAGTAATTCATTTCAGTATTCACTACAACTAGGTCTTGTTTGTGTTTTATTTTGACACTACTTGTGCTTTGTTGTTGTAAGTAACAAAACACAAGTAGAGTTGGCGACATTACATGTCTTGAAATAAAATGAATGTCTTGAAGTGGGTGTCAAATGCATTTGTGCAGATATCTAAAAAGCACTGAGTACTCAGTGTCATAAATAATTCATTTCAGTATTCACTACAACTACACCCTGAAAAAATTTCCTTAAATCCCATTAAAATTGGTCAATGGGACAATTATTGATTTAATAGTATATAAAAAAATAAATATTTTCATATAAACTTAATGGAAATGTCAGGGTATTTTGTAGTATTTAATAGTATTTTCCGATTAATATAATAATTTATACTATTGACTATTTTTAATAGTGAAAAACTATTATTTATATGGTATTTTTTTCTGAGTGTAGGTCTTGTTTGTGTTTTGTTTTGACACTACTTGTGCTTGTTGTGAGTAACAAAGCACAAGTAGAGTTGGCGACAATACATGTCTTGAAATGAAATGAATGTCTTGAAGTGGGTTTCAAATTCATTTGTGCATATATCTAAAAAGCACTGAGTACTCAGCGTCATGAGTAATTCATTTCAATATTCACTACAACTAAGTCTTGTTTATGTTTTGTTTTGACACTACTTGAATGAATGTCTTGAAATAAATTGAATGTCTTGAAGTGGGTTTCAAATGCATTTGTGCAGATATCTAGTGAACATATGTATGTCGGCGGAATACATATTTGTTTATGATTGAATATTAAAAATATTTAGATATGTTTTTATCGTTTATTTTTTGCTATATATTATTTAGAGTTCTCACTTGGTTTTTGTGCTAGTATAAATTTCAGTTCAGTTTAAATGTATGCCTGTCTTGTAGCAAAAAATCAAACATCCTATAAGTAAAAATCAACTTGCAACAAATCTTGGTATTTTTTAAGTTTGACATAGTACATATCTGCAAATAGGTATATTTGCATCAAAATTATTATTTTGATATTTAGTTAGTATACTCTATAAAAATCCTTACATCACCACAAATATTACAGTTCAATGATAATGAAAAAAAAACTACAATTAAAAATTGTGCCGCGAATTCGAATAAGTTCCTTTTCAAAGCATTTCTCATCTTTAATATTTGTTAGATATTTATGAGTAATTTTAGTTTGTTTTAAAATCTTTGTTTTCTAAATCAATGAGGAATATAGTCTCTGCATATCAAGAATAATTGCTCTTAGTTACTTTCAATACATCAACCAACAAATGGCGATGACACGTACACAAAAAAAATTTCATCAACTACCTGGATTCATCATATTGATGAATTCATTCATTGAATTAAAATCGTATTTTTTTAAATGTTTTTCATTTTCAATATTTTTTAACATCAAATTTCAAACACAAATTTGTCTCTATTTATACATTTATGTAATTATAAATCTTGAGGGATTTATAATATTTAATTGCTAATTATTCGAAGCCTTCATTGCATTATATTAATGAAAAAGTGAACATCATATTGAAGAATTTTGTTCATCAAACTATATTAATTTAAATATCATAAATCTTATTAGAATAATAAATACGTAAAGGGAGACCTATTTTTGTTTGAAATCAAATGATATAAAAAATATTAAAAATGAAAAACACTGAAAAAATACGTTTTTAGTTCAATGAATGAATTCATCAATATGATGAATACTGGTTGTTGGTGATTTTTTTTTGTGTGGGCGGATACCGCAATATAAAGCACAATATAGAATATTGCAGACAGAGCTAGATCGAAAAAAACACATGAGTTAAACATGTTCCTAAAATTTTGGGAAAAAACAGAAACAATATTTTTGATACCTAAGACATAAACATCTGCTTATCAAGAACAATTGCTCTTAGTTATTTTTTTTACTATTAAGAGGATCTGTTTCATAAAATACAGAATGTTTCCGTTTACGGAGTGGCTAGTGGACATTTTGAAAATTTATATTCACCTCAATAGTATCAGAAGTTTATATCAGTATTTAAAAATTCCATTACAAAGTGCAGGTGAAAATGCATTATGTTATAAGAAATATAATATTTCTTATGATGCAGAAAATACCTTTAAATATTTTTTTATTATCAACATAATAAAACATATGGCAACAGCGGTAAAAATAAAATTAAAATATTTTAAAAATTTTGCGCACTTTTGCGCCACACGTCATGCAATTAAAAATAAACGCAATGCTCTTTAATCTAAGCTTATCTTATCTTTGTTCAAATAGACAAGTGTAAACATCATTCAGATGAAGTTAAACAGCAGCGTATCTGCAGTAAATACCTCTGCCTGCCATGAGGAGCGATGTCGCCAAAAAGTATCTCACAGATAAACGCCACGCTAAATTAGCAAGTAATGCGAAAACACAGAATTAACAAAGTGACATTTTAAATGTTGCCATCATAAAATACACGTCAAACGCATAAACAGCTCACATGCAGAGCTGTAAAAATAAAAGCAGTAGTGCAGCTCATAAATGTATCGCACAGATACAAGTAGTAGTAGTTGTATCTAATACTAAAAATAGTCGCAAACAAAAACGACAAGAAAAAAGGGCCAACTCACACAGAGCGCTAAAACTTTTTTTTCCCCATTTGAGTACGTTTATCTTGCAGTTGCATCGTGTTTGTAGATTTTTTTTCTTTTGATATTTATGCGATACATTGTGTATTTATGCGCTACATTTGTGTTGTTTATTTATGTTGAGTGTGATTTGTTTTTGCGGCAGAGTGTTTTGTTTGATTTTATTTACTATGCGCTCTACATTTATTTATATTGTCAACGATATGGTGTAGCCTAGCGCATCGCAGGTGAATCATGAGATACGCGCACGCGTATCTGTGAGATACATTTGTATCTATAGCGTTACTATGACCTCTATGTGTGATTATGATGGATGTAGATGATTTAAAAGTTATTTTTCATTACGATTACAAATGTATACAAATTTGCAAATATGTTCCAAAATTTATTTAAAAAAAAACAAAAAACACATGCGGCACACATGTTGCCGCATGTGTTTTTTGTTTTTTTTTAATATCATCTCAAAATCTTACACAAAATGTTCTTGATTTGTTGCCAAATTTTTTTGAGTTGTCATAATTTAAAAGGCTTTGACTTTGGCCTTAATACGTTCTGTGAGCCGTGAAAAACATATTGGTGACCCACGAACGTTATTTAAGCGAAATTTATTTTGCAGCTGCATTTTTTTATTTTTTTTTTTTATGTATTAAAAATATCGATAAAAAAGTGCGTTCAAAATTGTATTGTATATCTTTCAGATACCGGAAAAACTTTGCGCTGCGACAATCAACGCAAATCTGTGCGATAAAATTTGCGTTTTATCACGTTTCGGAAATACGAAAAATAAGAACACATGCTAATAGTGTAAAAATGCTTAATAAAATATTTGCAGATGTGCTAACCAAAAGATATAATTGTATCTCAATGACGCACGTTGAGCAGAAATAAAATTTTGCGATAAAAAAAAATACAAATACAATATGATTACTTAATATGTTGTATTCAAATATAATTAAAACATGTGCTCTACAAAATACTACGTAGTTTAACAGATCGCGTACTGTATCTAGATACAAAATATACGCAACAGTATCTATATAAAAAAAATATTTAAACTGCATAACGACACGTTTGTCAGCTGTTTGCAGCTAAACAAAAAATGTTATTAAAATGTTTAGAAAAAAACAGCAATATTTGAATACACTATGTATATAAAAAAAATATAAAATTCATCTATGAGATACATTTAAAAAAAAGTCACATGCAAATGTGTTTTTAATACTATTTATCTTATCATTTACGCAGCTATAATGTATATGCTTAGCAAATAGTTAAATCGTGTATTGTAAAGTGTGCAAAATACACGAAATATTTATGAGCACCCTAACCTAAGTATCTAGATATCTGCAATGGTGAAAATATTTGAGTAATTTGTATCTACAGCTATATTATTATATAAATTCAATTAGAGTTTTACTGCATGCGGAAATTGCAGACTTCCAGTATAGAAAAAAAAATCAACTAATTTTCCACTTCTTACATTTCAATTGATTTTCTTTGTCAATTTCTTTGTCAGCATTTTCCTTGCAGACACTTCTAAAGATTTGTTGTGGCCATTAACCGCATCTTTGAAGAATATTTTCTAAACATTTTATTGTGCTGACTATGTAAGAGACCTCTTTTGAAATAGCGCCCCCCTAGCGTGGCTTTCACGTACATTTTTTTTTTCTATAATGTTACCTGTCTGATATATTATAATATTTTCATGTTACCAGTCTATAAACAATATATACGCTTTCTTTTATTCTCTACATGCTATTAATATTAACTAACTACTATTTTTAATGTAGTCCCCAAGAATTTACGACTCTTATTGAAAAACTATAGCAATTTGAAATGGTGAATCTTTTGTTGTATTTTAATTTATTGTCAATTCTTTAGATTTTATTGACGTATAGGGTCTATAATTATACGAAGTTTACTTTTTAACGCTGCGTGATCTAAAGGGCAACTGGTTGTGAAATAGGTTCTAAAATTTATACTCAAAGTAATTTTGAGTTTATAAAGTCTATGGTGCTGAAGAATAAAGTGTTATAGATAAAAATATAATTTTATATAATTATATAATCGGTTAAACTGTTATCAGCCAAATTAACTGTATATTGTTTATATTTAAATTAAGATGTAAATATTTTAAATTTCGAAGCCTATTTTTTTTATTTAGAATTGGCGTAAGTCAAAGAATAACAGCTTCTATTTTTATCAATTTTAAAATTTATACTATTAGCTATAGAAAGGTTAAAATGCCATCAACCAAGTTAACAGTTTTTTTTTAATACTTTAGCTGTCATTTGTATTAAGACAAAAGCCTTTAACGACCAACAGCTATGAGTTAAACACCTCATAAAAATTAGCATATCAAGGTTTTATTATCCGAATTTTATATTGTATTGACAGCAAAGTGTAATAAAGTGCTATTAAAACTATGCCAAAATTAATTTCAATTATTTACATAAATTAAAATATTCCAAAAAGTTAATTTTAAATTGAAAATGTAAATAACAACAATTTCACATTTAAAAAAAAATATAGATTTTCCCATTGAAATAACACTATTTAAAAATCGTATATAATACAATTTTTATACGTTAATGCTTAGCACGTCTGCTTTGTTTTTGGCAGAAATTCAAAAATTAAATTTAAAAATAAACCAAACTTGCTGAAAATCTAATAGAAATAATGAAAACAAGACAAAATTAAAACAATTTTTGGGAAAAATCAACATTTTCATTGCGACAAAAGTCAACTCACACAACTCAGTTGGTTTAGCGCACGATTGTGTAATGGCTGTATTTAGAATTAAATGAAATTTCCCTTTGAAATGTTCAATACTATAATTAAATAAATATATATTATAATTTAAAACTTCTATAAGCCTTTTCTTTGGTCTGTAAAAAAAAAACTTCTAAATGATTGATGCTTTTCTAAATTAGCTACCAAATCTTATCATACTATTTTGTGGCTTATACCATAAACGTATTTAAAAGGCGTCTAAAGCCGCCTACAAAATAAAAATATTTGAGTATGCGCATTTTGATAGGGTTTTCGAATAATATGTTAATTAGGTTATAATTTAATTATGGTTCTTTTTAATAAAAAAAAGGGTGTGCAGACAAATACCTTTAATGTATTAATTACTACATGAATTTAAAAGTTTATATCACGATCATAATTTGATATAGAATTTTAGTGTAAAGGCGTAACATTATAAATTTTTGAAGCATTTTTAACAGAGGTTTTAAATCTGAAGAATATAAAATTTTTCTATAATAAAAAAATGTTCTATAATAAAAGATAAAATATGATAATTTATTTGAAAGTGTAAATTAAAAAATTGTCTAATTTGTTTACAGCAACTATATTACGATTGCAATCATAAGACGTATGAACCGAAGTTGTGTTGACACAATAATTCAATAATTTATTGAATGAGTTTCAAAAAAATTATATGATTTGAAGGTATTGAATTATTTTAATAATAAGAAAATTAATGAAAGTTGATTGCAATCATATCGTCATATCATGGCAAAATGTGTAATTTTTGACATTTGCGTTTTTTACATTCTTGTGTGGTTTTGTTGGATATTTATAGCCACACCACCAAAAGGGCGAATTTGAAATATTGAAAATCTTGTCATGCCAAAAGGGCGAATCTTTTTGTTTTTTTGACATAACTTTTTAGTGGTACACGATAAAATAGTGTTGTAAAGTCATTAATTGTTTGTTTTTAAAACACCTATCGATTGGCATCTTTATTAAAAAATATTTTGCCAACAATTTTTCTTGCAAATAATAAAAATTCGAAAACTTATTTTTAAATAATGATGGCAATCGATAGGTGCTTTAAAAATAAAAAATTAATGCCTTCACATCATTATTTTATCTTGCACCCATGAAAAGTTTTGTGAAAAAGCAAAAATATTTGCGATTTGCTCAGGATATAGCAAAACGGATATTTATAACTCAGTATGTTGTCCAAATCAAAATATATTTTATATAAGTTATAGTAATGAATAAACCAAAATAACAAAAAAATTGTAAAAAAAAAAAAATATTTTTATAATTTTTAAATCAATTCAAACTTTAAAATTTGATTTCCCAAAATTTTTGATAATTTGTAATCATTTCCGAATACTATATAATAAACTAGGCAAATGTTCGAGCTTAAAAAGCCATTAAAAATCTGTTCGGTCATTTTAGGTATTATTAAGACACTTAATCTTGTTTTTTTTAGACAATTCCGAATATGTACACCGATAGAAAAGATTTGTTTGAATATGCTTGAATGTAATTAAAAAGTAATTCGAAATCACCATATACATATTGGGAGTAGTATCTAATTACATTATAATTGAATTGTATTATTATTTTGTTCAGATTGAAATATTATTATACGATATTTAAACATGAATTGCTTTAATCGCGGATTTACATTAATTTACTATATTAATGTTTCTGAAGAAATATACATTTTTTATCAGATATTAATATATGAATGTTTGATATTTCCGCTATTTAACACACCCAACTTCAATAAAAGATTCTTTGAATTATATGTATTTGGTTATTCGTGATTGTTACTGGATGACAACGAATTTAAAAATAATAGCATTATTTTGATTATATGTATGTTTGTCATGACGATATCACAATTAAATAACAGCGCTGCCTACTTTTAGCACTCAGTAGCACTCACAGTAATACTTTTCAAATAGTTCAAAAGTTCCTTTTGGTGGAAGAATTTGTTTAAATACCGCCAATTACTGTTAATACCAGATAGTGGCTGTTTGTGAAATTTCCAATTCATCCGTAAAGTACTGAACTCAAAATAGGAACAATGGATTGAAATAAAATTATTAGGTATAAATAAAATATGTGTAATATAAGAAAAGATTAAGTTTATAATTATATAATATAAATAAAAAAAAATGTAATTTAAAAAAAAAAACGAATATTGTGTAAAGAAGATATTAGCACTAAATTTACTATTTTTACATTCAAATTAAATGCATAAATATGTTTACATGTAAATAAAATGTTTTTCACATTCAAACTTATATATGTTTGCAATAACGCCGAAAATTATTCATTCTGAACATAAATATGTTTGAACGAAAACAAAAATATGTTTGGCTGTTATTATAATAATGTTTGGCAATGAAATAATACTTTTCTTTGCATGAAGCTCCAAAGATATATGTAATGTCTGCAAAATTGTGTTTGGGAGAGCCCTTTTTTTGCAGCGTGTATTAAAAACCTTTTAAATCTTGAGATTTTTTAAATCAGTGAAATTTTTTAGAGTTTAAGCCATTTTACAGATTTTTTTTTATTTTAGATCTTTAAGTCATTTCAGACTTATGCCCGTAATTTTAACGAGTAGATATCTTTTGGTGTAGATATCTATTGGTGTTAGATATCTTTACCTACTAGGTATATTTCGTTCAGTAATTTTAACAGTTTTTTTACCTACGTGTTTCTATCCAAGTGTTTCTTCCGAAAATATGGCATCATTGGTTTTTGACTTTTTATAATTTTACATATTTGTTTTAAAATTAACTTTAAAAACATAAAAAATTAATAAATTCAGCAATAACTTTGAAGCAGATTAAAAAAATTGCCGTTTTCAGCAAGAATGTGAACTTTAGAGCAAGAAAACGAACTGCGTTAATTCAAAAATGGATGGGAACATACAAATTTGGCGCAGCAACCGAATTATCGCCTCATTGGAGCACCAGCAATTGATTTAGAAATACCGAAGCAAAAATACCTTGAAATCTTCGCAGTCATTCGTTTCAAATATGAATATCCCATCAATTTTTTGTGTTAAAATATCTTTTTGCAAAGAAACGCTAAATTTGTACTTGAAATTGTTCAATTTTTTTTGACATATAAAAATCTAAATTAAATTATTTGACATTTTGTTTGAATTTTATTTACCTAATAGAGAACTAATGGAAATCGATCGTGTAAGATACGCGGTAGGTATGGTGTATAAAGTGTTGGAATTGCAAAATTTGGTTTACACGGTAGATATCTATGCACAGGTAGTTATCTAGTTGTTGAAATTATGGGCATTAATGCCCGTAACTTCAACGAGTAGATATCTATTGGTGTTCGTACCGAACAGATATCTCTTACCTATCCGGTGTTTTTACTCCTTAACTATGCGTTGAAGTTACGAAATTTTGCTTACACGATAGATAACTAAGCACCAGTAGATATCTATTCGTTGAAGTTACGGGCATAAGGTCTAAAATATGTTAAGACATTTTGAACAATACCGAATATTCAAAAATTGATCAAACTATTCAATTCACATTTTTTGATAAATTGATAATAAATTTTGTGATGCAGTCATTTTCGAGTACTATTTCTTTAGCTAGATAACTATATATATATCTAAAAAATCTTTAGAGCTTAAAGTCTTTGCAGTAATTTATGGCGGTTGGAACTCACCCTCATCGATTCAAATGAAATTTTGGAAACTGATTAAAGCTATCGAGATAATATTTTTTTTCCGACCACTACTTCCAGAGATACAGTTATTAAAAATTAAAAAAAATAAGCCAAAAATCACATTGGTATAGTGGTTCATATTTAAATATCTCCTGAACGAGAAATGGTAGACAGCTATTTGAGAATTTAAGTTAAACTGAAACATGTGGCCAATGTTCATTATTCTTGCACTTCAAAAGACCCTTTTTAAAATCTGAAATACATTTTTGTTGATATAATATAAATGTTCATACCTAATTATAAGATGGTATTTTGATGGCATTATATTTTCAAAAATGCATATCTCGATATTCTTTATCAGTTGTCCAAAATTTCATTGAAATCAAAAAGATATTTGTCTTTGATTTGTATTTGAAACATTTCTCTATACCGCGCTACCTCTCGGCAGTAAATGGCAAACCTCCGAGAGTAAAAACATTGCCTATGAAAAGCTCTCACCCGCCGTTCGGATTCGGCAATAAACTGTAGGTCCCACCACTTTAAGTACAAATATAACACGCACAGCTCAAAAATGGTGAGAGAGCTCGGCCTAAGACCTTATAGAACTGTAGTGCCAAACTATTATTATTATAAACCCAGAAGACTTATATGAAGCTATAGAGCTGTCACTCTAATCTATATCATATTCAAATGATAAATTTTTAAAAGTCTAAAATATTTCGAACATATTTTTAAAGATCTTTCTATTTATGAAGTCTAAGTTTTCATATCCAAATTTTTAAAACATCTAAACAGACACAAAGCAAGCATTTTTATGATTTTAAAACTGTTCACCAGTTTTATTTTTAGTTCGGACTTTGAAGAATTTTTATTAGAAAATTTTTAACAGAAAACACCAATTTAATAATAAAAAAAGTGTTTAAAAATGTTTAATATTTTTTTATAAAACTGTATTTTGAAGTTGTATTATGATGCAGAAGTTAAATTTTCTTCTTCACATTTGATAGACCTGCCGAAAATTCAATCAATGTTTACCAAACAAATATCACACGCGATATTTTTTTTATTTTGCTTTTTAACTATTTTTAGGTTACGCTAATTTTTGCCAAAAATTGTTTGTTTTTTTTTTTTTCAATAATATTGTGAGCACATCCTCATTGCATAATCAAAGAGAACGCGAAAAAAATTATGTTTTATTTTTTTCATAATTTTTTATAATAAATTAATAACAATAAAAACGCGGTGTACTAGCAAAGTTGCAACTCCGAAGAGTATTTAGTTGGTTCAACCTTTTCGTTCAATTTTGTTTTCAACTTTAGTTCAATCAGTTCCAGTTTTTTTCGTTGTGCACTTATCTAATATCTCTCATTAATTGTTGTTAATTCCGGGCAATAATAGAATTTATTTTAATTGCCAACTTTTAAGTATTTTTACTATAGAAACGTGTTATATTTTGCGCCCGACTAACTGACAAAAATACGAACTGACTTACTGCATGTTAATTAAAACAACAACTTTTGTAAATATAACAAATTGTTATTACAAGTCAGGTTGTCTGTGTGTGTGTTTCGATACAAGTGTTGGTTAACTAATTACACAGTACAACACAAAAGAGCTAGTCTTACAAAAACTGGTAGAAAAAAAAACTTTTATCGACGTTTTTAAACTTGAGGGCCGCGTATTACAAAAACTAATTTCAATTGAAATTTTGACATAAAACATATAAAGAGAGCTATTATTTAGATCCTAGATAGTTTTTCTATTCAGAGACTAATAGTGCAACATTTAAAACCTGCAGAACCCATAATATCCCGAGTGGATATTTAGTTCAGGATGCGACAATTATCAGGTTGATTTCAAATAAGGTAATGATCTGGAGTTTACATCCGTGCCCGATTCAAAGCGTGAATCGGACTATCCTGATATTATTGCCTGATCAGACTTCCTGATCTTATCCGTAACATAACCTTATATAATTCGATGTAAATTTAAATTCATCTGAAACGGCTTTTACCAAATTCGAATCCTTCCAAATAAAGTTGTGAACAAAGTTGTCTCAATAACTTTTGCAATGACATAAAGTCAACGTTTTCAGTCTAAATGAGATATTTCAAATTAAAAATGTTGAGAATTTGATTTTTTTTGCATTTTAGTTTAATATTTTTTTATTAGACTATTTTATTTTAATAGAATAATTTGTTTTACCCAATTTTGTTATAAAAAGTTTTTAATAATATCTCAATCATATCAGGTTCTTTCATAAGTGTCAGATCAGATTCCAATAAGTAGGCTCTAGATCAGGATTTGTTAATCATTTGTGAATCAAGATGCCTTACGTGGATTTGTCGATCCTGATCAGGATCATTTCAGGCCTTTCGGAGGGATGCCTTATCGTGTTCTGATCAGGGACGGACGCGAAATAAGACTAACCTTAAATAATTTCCATTCGGGTAGCTTTACTTCAAAAACGATGCGCAGCCACAACTTTTAAGCCCATCAAAAACTTAAAACAATCAAAAAAAACATAAAACAATATGATGTAACCAGTAAACAATTTTATAATTGGCAAAGCACCAGGCTTTAAGATTTTTTTTTTCTAAAACTATAGTGACAGATATTTACCATTAACAGATTTGGATTCAGAACACCTAAGAATATATAAATAATTTATTATATTTACAAAATAACCACGCACCCTAGTAGAAATTTGCCCGATGCGCCATCGGGAAATGATCGGGTTTTCGTTGGGTAAGCCCTATTAGAGAAAACATGATCATTGCCTTTGCATGCCCTTATCATGCTTACCATACGAGGGTTTACATTATCTAAATAGTCAATGGTCCCGATCATAGCTACATTATTTGTTCCTCATAACGAAATTAGCATCAGACAATGATCGAGATTTAATGAGAGAAACCCTATTATGCTCGGGCTCTGACAAGGTAATTGTCGGGTAAATAATAAAATGGGGAATTGCCCGATCAGTACATGATCATGGCCTGAGTTTAGTACATGATCTGGACCCTGCGTTACAAGGACATTATGGGCCTCGTCATATCCCGATCATCTCAAATAATGACATGATCACTTCATGACCATGGCCCTACCTAAATTTCTACTAGGGCATGCCGTTTTGAGACGGGTTTAACTAGAGTAAATGTAGTACTTTTTAAATTTCAAGAATGATGCGCGAGCAGAAGATCTGTTTCAAAATTGATGAAATATAGATTCAATCACTAATTTTTTGAGGTCATATTCTCGTTTGATGAGAAATATAAAATGAGATAGCAACTTTTTTTTATATTAAGTATTAACAGAATATGAAAGTAGTTTTTATCTCATTTTATATTTTTCATCAAACGAGAATAGGGCATCTGTAATACAAATTTCAATAATTCGGGACTAATCGGGACTAATGACTGTCAATAGCTTTGGGATTGAAACGTCTAGTGCATACCCCATAAAGAGTCATATTATTTGTATAGAACACAGCACAATTTAAAGAAATTGGTGGATTTTTTTGGAGCCATTTTTGACATACCTTTTTTTGGAAAATATGGTTTTATATAAAATAAGTTTATTTTTTTTTTATTTCTAGGAGAATGCGGAGTGGTTTTTGGTGAAATATGAAGCTCCCAATGCCTTTTTTATTTATTTTTGATCTTTGAAATACACTGGATAAACCAGTTTTAAACTTTTTTCTTAATTTTGGGGTTTTTATTATTTTTTCTAGTAAGAGTGACATGGCATTTTCCTTTTTTCGATTTAGTGAGTTTTCGGGCAAACTGAAGTTCAGCCAAATTTAGGAAAAAGGTAAAAAATGCCCAGTTTTGTACGTTCTACAAATAGATTTCACATAATATTTAACGTTATGACACTGAACATAACTCAAGAAATAATTGTAATAGGGTAACTGGGAACTGATCATTGAATTTTTTGACATGTCATACCGCTATCAGTTACATGATCTAGAAATGATCATGTCAACCCTAATAAAGAAAATTTCTACCAGAAAAGAATAACTTCCTTATTTAGTAAAACGAAACGAAATTCGTTAAAAAAAATTTCAAATTGTTTTGTATTAAATGGACTGAAAACTACGACGAAATGAATAGTTAAAAAAAAAACGGTCACGGGAATTTTTGTCGAAATTAGTTTTGTTTTACGAAATAAGGGGGATTGGATATGCAGCTGTAAAAAATGCTTTTCTTGTTTTAAGTCAGTGTAACATGGAAAAACATAACACGCACAGCTCAAAAATGGTGAGAGAGCTTGGCCTAAGTTCTTATAGGACTGTAGTACCATACTACTATTATTAACATGGCAAATTTTTACTAGAATAAAAACTTTTTTTTAATTCTAAGTTTACCCTTAAAAATTTTGAAACTTTAGTTAATTTGGTTCAAAATTTGGATTCAATGTTCTATTCAATGAACTATTAGTCTTTAAAGTTTAAACACAAAAATTATGTTTGCATTAAAAATGTTTTTAATATGTTTTATGATAAAATATATAGAAAAATTGAGTTATCTGTTTCTTAATAACTTAAAACAATTTTTTTTTTCTTTTCCAAAATACGTAGACTTTTGTTCCGAGTTTTATTTCTTTTTTTGCTCGTTATGTGTTGGACTGTGTAATTATTTTGCGCTGCTGCACGAACTGTGTTTTTTTTTTCATAATAATTATTACAACTAATGCAAAATCACTGAAACTAGGTGAAATTAAAAAACAACAGAGATATAAATTTTCACTTTTTCATGTTTTGTAAAACACAAAGCTATTTTTAAAACTTGTTAGATTTTTTTTTGTATTTTTCTTATTTTTCGTTACACAAATATTTTTGAGAATTTTTCTGTATTATAAAAATTTCATTAATATTTAGAAATAGTTTTACACTTTATTCTTTTGTCTTATTTTGTTAACAAATCGTTTTAAATTTATTTTATTTATTTTTTTTTTTATTATATCTAAATTTTTTTATTATTTTTGTATTTTGTTCATTATTTTTTTTTTTTTAATTACCCATAAAATTGTATTTTTAATTAAACGTAATTATTTTTGTTTCTTAATTTTTAAAAATATTTTTGTATTATTTAAATTTTTGATTTTTCATAGTATTATTTCACACATATTCTTGTTTCAACTGATCGTCGTTGCGACCGTCGCGTTCAACTGAATCTTAAACATTGCAAACACCGGCACTGAGGCCAATTCTGAATTCTGGGCTCTCTTTGGCCAACGCAGCGTCGCGTCCGTCGTTGCCGGGGGGAAAAACATCGCATTGCGTAAAATGTAAACATCGCAACACAGAAGAGACAAAAACACGACCAACAGAAAATAAAAATCATTGGGAGATTGCGAGCGAGCGAGCGTCAAACTGTTATCGTGCACTGCGCCACTCTCTCCATTGCACCTTGCGCTCTAAGATTTTTCTCACACTCTTTTTTTCTTTTTCTATTTTCTGATGCTTCTAAACATCGAAATGAAAACAAAACCGGTGTAGTCTAAAATGTGCATTTAGAGAACACTAACATAAAATAAACATAAAAATGCTAAATATTGGAATTCTGATAAAAATATAAAAACCGTTCGAAAATACCCAAAATTTGGACAATCTAGAAAATGTAAAATTAAAATCATTAAATTCCATAAACATATACAAAATTTTATTCAAATTACCTAAGTTCGAATCAGTTGACTGGCTTAATTATTTCCAAAAATTTATTTTTATGATTTATAAACCAAAGTCATAACTTAAATCTACAATAAATTCAGGTCAAGCCAACTATAACTTTAGATTTTATTTATTTTATCAAATATAATTGATACAAACAATAGGAAAAACATGATTTTTAATGATTTTAATTATGATAATCATGTTTTGTGATGTGTCCTACTGAGTTCTTTAATCATTTATATAATTGATACAAGTATATAACATCATATATATAAAGGGTATTCATTTCAATTCGTATTAACTGCGTATATGCGTATGTCGTAAAAATTATAAGCTTTATAGTGTACAATTTTAACGAAATACGCATATACGCAGGCGATACGAAGTGAAATGAATACCCTTATAGTAAATGCATGATTATTACTCTGTTTATTCATAATTGAAATTTCTAATATTTTTTTGTGTTCTCATTGAATTACTATTCAAAACTCTTTAGAATTTTAATATGTATCGAATGTTTATGAAAATCAACTATAAATTTAACTTCTGCAGTTATAATTTTATTGTCACAAACATGTGATAATTATTGTTATTGCCTGTATAAAAAACGTGCAATTCTTTACTTTTACCACAAATTAAAAAATATTATTTTTTTTTGATTAGTGCATACTATCTGCAAAATATTTATTTTAATATTTATTTTGTTGGATATTTATTTTGTTGGATTTATTGAATAATGTATATTAAATTACTCGAAAAATTAAACATGTTTTTTTTATTTATGATTTTGTAAAAAATAATTCAAATCAATTAACTTGATTTAAAAAAATCAAATCGTCAAAAACAAAGTTGTATCTCTTTTTTATTATTGCTTCGACGTTATAATGTCGTTTTTTTATTAAAAAATAACATTAATAATTCCGGGGAAAATAATACAACTTATGATCGTTTTCACAATATCAAGTGAAGTGTTTAAATTCCCTGTATTTTATAGATAACTGTCAGTTAAAGTCACAGTTAGTGCTTAACCTGAGTTTGTCATTTAGTCGAACAAAATTTTCGATTAGTATTAGCGTCGGTAGCTCGTCTGGTTAGTGCGTTGGACTACGAGCGAATAGTCGCTGGTGCGCTCGATACGAGCCGAAAGGTCCACGGTTCGATCCCCAGCGACTGCCAACTTCTTTTTCATAGAAAACAATTTTCTATGCGACGCTACCTCTCGGCAGTAAATGGCAAACCTACGAGAGTAAAACATTGCCTATGAAAAGCTCTCACCCGCCGTTCGGATTCGACAATAATCTGTAGGTCCAACCAATTTGAGTACAAATATAACACGCACAGCTCAAATGGTGAGAGAGCTCGGCCGAAGTTCTATACAGGACTGTAGGGCCAAACTATTATTATTATTATAATTATTATTATTACTATTATTATTATTATTACTATTATTATTAGTCACCTCTATCTTAAATTAAGCTTTGATATTAGATAAAATAAAATAGAATTATTAAATATTTAAGGGAACCTGGGGTAAAGTGGGACCCTTTTTATTTTCCTCCAAAAAAATGTACATTTGAATATTTTTTAAATTTCTTTGGAAGAGTCTATTTCATAGAATGATTCATGATCTAACATTTTAAATCAACAGCATACCATTTAAGTGTCTTTTAATTGATTTTAGAGCTATTTTTCCAAAACAGCTCAATTTCAGACCTCTTGAAAACTCCTTGGGTTAAAGTGGGAAACTTCAAAATTTTGACCAAAATGCTATTTTAGTCTTTCTTTTTCATATTTGTTTAAAGTATACAGGCCTTTTGCAAATATTGTAGTTCTCTGAATGGATTTCTTCGGCATTTTCTTCATGTAAATTGTACGAAACTCTTCTTCTTCTTCTTCTTCTTCTGATGAAGTTGAAGAATATTTACCGATGCATTCTTTTCGCTTCTGTTAAAGCTTCGTTTCTCGGCTTTCTTCTGCAATTTAGATCTTATCTCAGGTGAGGTAAAAATTTGGTTTTCATTGATTTGTGGCCTCGATTGAAGTTTTTCTAAACCAATTAAATAATTCATATAACACAATAGATTTACTAAAATTACAAGAAACATTGCTTAAATTACGTTTCCCACTTTACCACAGAACATGTTTCCCACTTTACCCCAATGGGTCATATTAATAAAAATCGACTTTGCTCAAAAATTGAAGCAAATGCTTTGAATTGTCTAAATATTTCGCATTTTCTTCAATTTCTAAGCTGAAAAAGATTTGTTTATGTTCGAAAATATAAAATTTGAAGTTGATACACTCAGAAATTAAACAGATTTCATGTTATTTTTTTCAAACAGATTGATCATGTTAAGTGATTTTTGTAATACTGAATTTTAATAGTTGAAAATGTAAATTTAACATGAATATATGTTTAATTTATAGAACTGTTGTTGTTTTCCATAGTTAAAAGTATCATGCAAAATTAACATGAGTCTGTTCAACAAATTATCTGTCAAAATTCTCTGAGTGTAGGTATTAATAAAAACGTTGAGCTAACCAATTACTATGAAAATTTTGAAATAAAATAACAGATTTGCTCAGAAAATGAAGGCTTGCTCGAAAGTAAATACTTTTTAGAAGATTTTTCGATGTACTTTTTTTGGAAGAGAGCCGACATCTAATTTACTGAAGCCCAGGTCATGGCTAAGTTCTATTAAAAGTTTTTGAAGAAACAACAACAAATTGAAAACCCAACACACGCAATGATCATAGGGACCGTTTCGGATACAGGCAAGTATACTCATCAGTGATCTTTGTGTGATGACGTATTGATAACAACAAATAATTCGTTTATGCGAATTCGTGTGGTTGGGGCTCGAACTCATGCCGTCATAAACGTCGGGAGTTAGTAGTCAAGCAAGCTATGTGCTCGGCTACTGAACCACACAACCATTATTTTTTTTTAATATATGCCGGCCTCAGCAGTCAAGAGGTAGCGCGCTGGACTTGCATTCTGAAGGTCTCGGGTTCGAATCCCGGCTTGGGCATGGGCGCTCGTGGTGATATTAACCACAAAATTGTAGGGAATAGATTTCACAGTACAATGGATATAGTCTGTCTGCATGCTGTGGATCTTAGTAGATATTCCCATTATCGTAATTTGAACATAACATAGTGCCATTTAAGCAATGTAAAAATATTTGAGAAACCCGTTTGTACTTCAAAATTATACAATATGCGATAATTTTCAATATACCGTCTCAATTAAAAACGACAAAATTCTCACTTTTTACTATCAAACAACTGCACTCCGAAAAACTTTCAAAACCATTTTTTTAGACTTGTTCTCGAAAATATATTAATTTGATTATAACCATTGATAAAAAAAAAGTGAATGCCATATTAAGAAACACTGGACAATTGTTATTTTTCTGAGTACATAAACATGTCCAAAAATTGCAATTTCCCACATTACACCATGTCCTACTTTACCCTAGGTTCGCCTATATTTAAAAATTTCTTTAGTACCCTGAAGTCAAAAAATTGTAATATAAACTAACATTTACGAATTGACTGTAAGGCTTATTTTGTTGAGTGACCCTCCTTCCCCATTCATAGATAAAGGCGTGACGTGCCACTTTTTAATTATTATGACATATTTTTTTTTGGAAAATAAAGTTTTTCCTATTTTCTGCTAGATGTGGCAATTTTATTTTAATATTTTTAAACCTTTGTTTTATAGAAAAAAAGAATTATACCCAGGTAGGAATTTTCAGGCTGCAACAAAAGTGCCAGGCTTGTTACAGGCTTGACTACCAATGCTTGGTATATCGGGCCAGACACAAGCCTGATACAATTGTCACTCACAAGCTTTACACAGGCCTTTTAAGTTTAGGTTAGACTCAAGTCTGGCACAATCGTCACTCACAGACTCCACACAGGCCTTGATATACCAAGCTAGGCACAGGACTGGCACATTTGTCATTTACAGATTTCAAACATGGCTTGTTAGTTTATGTTGGACACAAGCCTGGCACAATGGTCATTCTCGGACTCCACACAGGCCTCGGTAAACCAATATTGACACAAGGCTGACACAATATAGAGCCCCATATAAAAATTGTCAAATTATCAAAATTCCGTCTCGACAACTTTTCGTCCCATGCCTAGTTATGCGAGTGTACCGACTTTGACTTGAGTAAATTAAAGTTTACTATGGTGACATTATTGTGTTGTTTCCATGTTAAAGATCACTTATCTGATGAAAAAACAATGTTTGTTGACGATTTTTTAAACGTCAAACATATATTGGAGAAACTCAACTCTTTGGAGTTGTCTGAACAATAAGTCTGCAAATTAACGTAAGTATTACTGTTAAATTGGTTGTTAACCTCTTACATATTTATTTATCTACAGATACAACTCTCAAGTGTAATGACATGAATAATGAATGCAATGCCCATGACAAATTATGCCCAATAGCCTGAATCTTCAAGGCGTATTACAAGGATTGTCGCAAGCATAGGTCTCGTTTCAAGACTGAGGCACAAGCCTTGGTACAATCCTAAATTACAGGCTTGTAACATAGTTATCATTCCAGCCTTGACACAGTCTTGGCACAGGCCTAAAACACAGTGTTGGCACTAGACTGAGAATTAAGTCTGGCACAACATTTGTCAACGAGCCTGGGTACAAGCCTAGGATACAGGCTTGTAACATAGTTATCATTCCAGTCTTGACACAGTCTTGACACAGTCTTGACACAGTCTTGGAACGAGCTTGGATAACAGCGTTGGCACAGGCCTGAGCATTGGCACAAGCCTGTGTCAGGCTTGTGCCGGTCGTTAATTCCTACTTGGGTAATAGAAAAAAAATTGATAAAATAAAAAAAAAAATCCAAATTTTATGAGAAAAAATATTAAATATTCTTTTATGTCATAGTGTAATTAAAGTTGCAGTGAATATTAGATATATTTATGGCGCTGATTCCGAAAATGGTCAAATTGGTTCTAGTTTTGGAGATATAGCACATTTTTCAATTTCCCACTATTTTGGTATACTTTTATTTTTAAAATTCCAACAAAATAAAATAATGACATTAAATTTCGATATTAGATGCAGAAATCATCGTGCTACAATACAAAAATTTGCTTTTATGCGAGATACAAGCAAAAAAAATTCAAAATTCAAAAAATAATAAAAATAATTGCCTCATAAAAATTGACAAATAAGGGCAATTTAAACAAAAGAAGAACGGAATTTCGAAAAAAAAATAAGTCGAAGAACAAGGTATGAAAAATGAGAATTTGTCCTTCCAAAAAGACTAATTTTTTTCAGTGTAAAAAAGCGCGTGCACATAATTAAATGAAAGAAAATATAGAGCTATGAAAAACTTATTAATATAAATACACAAAAGGCAGGAACAACTATTGTTTTGGTTGCTCGTTGAGAACGGGCGCTGCAAATGTTGCTGCCTTTAAATGGGAACAACAACTGAAGTTTTGTGCAATTTTGTATCGCATTGTTCTGTAATTTGAACGACAAAATTGTGCAGTAGCAACAGCAATAAATGCAGTCTCGTGTGGCAACCACAGGCAGCAGCAACAGCAACGGGATATGGCGGCTGGCGAACAACATGCGTGCGAAGTGAAGCATTTAAGCCCAGTTAGTGACTTGTTCAATGTATGTTTGGGAATTCATTTTAAAAGAAACCAAACTAGATTATGTGAGCAAACAAAATGTTTTATTTTTCATTGTTTTTCTTTGTTTTTTTATCTCTTATTTTATTTTTTAATTTTATATTTTTTCTTTTTTATTTTTTTTCATTTTATATTTTTTTATAATTTATATATATTTTTTTTTCTTTAACTTTTTCACATTGCTAAGTCTGCCTACTACCAACACAAAAGTCGCGCATAGTTGCTGAATGCGCCTAAATGGCCACCCGACCCAAAATCCAACCCACTGTATGCTGCATTTGTAATGAGTGGCAGCAGCTTCATTGCAGATGTGGATTTTTACGCAGTTTTAGAGCGTTGCCTTTCGGTAACACAAACCGTTAGTGGGAATGTTAGCAATTTTATGTTTATTCCATGTTGTACAAAAATTAATTTCGAAAGAAAAAAACAGAGTAGAATGGGGTAGATTCGACAGGTTAATAACTCAAACTATACACTAAAAATAAAATATACAAAAATTACTGTAAAAAATACACACAAAATATAAATATAAAATTTAATGAAATGAAATGAATAGACGCTTATAAAAACAAAAAACTCTATAAACAGTAAACGTCGACAAATTGAAATTCTCGCTAAAATAAATAGCATGAAATAATTGCCGGCATATTTAATATACGTGAAATTGATTGCAATGCCCGCGCGCCATTGCCAGTGGTTGCCACCTGTTACAACGTCAAGTGCACCGACACCGACCGAGCAACACAGTTGGAGTTTGGAGTCTTTGTTGTTGTTGTTGTTTTCTGTTAACCATTTGAATGGCGTTGCCAAACATATCCAGCAGATGCGCCTGTCATGGATTTTCATTAATGTGCAGTTATTCGTGAAACTTTTTTTTTTTTTCATTTTATTTTATTTAGTTTTATTTATTTGTATTGAATGCATGTGTCACATGTGCAACTGTGTACAAATTCTAATAGAGACAAATTTTTCGATTTATGTCGATGATGATGAAGATGATGATTATAGCGTTTTCTTCTAATGCCGTTGCACTTTTAGAGTGGATTCGCGATGCGCAGTTATGTTTAGATGGCAAAATCCAATCATAAAATGCAACGAAATCAACGCGCAGCTAATGAACAGCATTTAGCAGCAACAGGGTTAACAAGTTGACTTGAATAAAATGCAAATAATTCGCGAATAAAATAAGTAGTAAAAAACGTAGTAGCTTGGTTGATAAAAATATATATGGTAGAAAATAAGGAGACGCTTTGACTAGTGATAACACTACACAGAAAAAAATATTGTACGTATATATAACAATTGATATTAATAGCAAACAAAATCGTATTCCAATTAAAAATATGAATGTATTTACTAATTAATTAATTGTATTTACACATATTTTTAATTAAAATATTAATAGGAATTAATTTAATATAATTTCAATACAACTAAATCTTTAATAGTATTAACTACTTTTATTTGTTACTTTTGATTTATTCATTTTCTTAAATTGCAACACTGTTTTTTTCTTCTGGCTTTCATTTTGTTTTTTGTTTGTGCGTCTCGTGCGTCGGCGGCGTCGTTCAGTTTCTTCTAACATTATTTTCTTCTACGTTGCGGTTTTAAAACAGAATATTACATTATTTAGTGTATGTTATGTTATTAAAGCATTAAAGGGCTCAATTTATTTTTGAGGTCAAGAATTTGACCAACAGCTTATGATGCTCATTTTGTTGCATATTGAATAATTAAAAAGCGAATATTAAATTTTATGTTTGACTCAATTAATTGGCCCACCTGCAGAAGTTGTGAAAACTTACTTCGGTAAAACATTTACAAAGCATATCAAACAGTATAAATACTTATTTAATATTTATTTTATGTTATATATTCGACAAATATTTTATTTAATTTAACAAAATATTTAAATGATCCAATTTCTATCGAATGAAATTTTTAATTGATGTTACTAATTAATTAATTAATGATTTAAAAATACCCAATAAAAAATATAATCAATATGACAAAAAAATTAATTAATGTTTCTCCAATTAACATATTCTCATTATTACGAATATGGGATTCAATGCTACTAAAAGTTACATCGGCTGAGTTTCAATTAAAAATTAATTGGATTGATTAACATTTTAGTTATATTTACACACTTTTTTTTCTGTGTGTACTCAACACGATTTTTGACCATACATCAATTTTATATAATTCGCTGGTGCTGAGTTTTACTACATACACAGTTTTTTTTTTATACGTAACGTTTTTGAAGTAATTTTTGAGTAAATTTTGAGAAAATTGCAAAAGTATTTTTAAGCCGTTCTCACCAACTGCTAGGAATAAAAAAATACAGTTCTGTGGAAAAATAGTTTAACAAAAAAACTTAAACGGACCTTTTCTTTAAATTGTTCAGACTAATTTTAATATATTAATGAATATGAATATTGCAATACGTTTATAAGATAATTAGATCTAAACTCCAAAAATTTAAATTTTTTTTGACAATTTTTACCATTTAGGATTTAATGATAAACATATCTGGAGCATAGTCCAAACTAACTATCAAAATTACTAACTTTTTTTTAATTGATCTACTTTTTAAAATATTCCCTGAGTATTAGCGTCGGTAGCTCGACTACGAGCGAAAAATTGCTGACGCGTTCGACTACGAATCGAAAGGTCCGCGGTTCGATCTCCAGCGACTGCCAACATCTTTTTCATAGAAAACATTTTTCTTTGCGACGCTATCTCTCGGCAGTAAATGGCAGAGTGAAACATTGCCTATGAAAAGCTCTCACCCGCCGTTCGGATTCGGAAATAAACTGTACACTCAGAAGAAAATGTACCATTAAGTACTTTATGGTACGAGCATTGATCTTATGGTTCATGTATTAATAGTTTTTTCTTCTTAAATCAAAATTTTTCTAATTAATTCAATAGTATTTGAAAAATTCAGTACCATAAATTTAAATATTTCAATATTATTATTTTAAATAGAATAAATACTGTTGTTTTAATGGTTTCCTCCTATTATAATAAACGTGGTGTAAAAACATTAAAACGAATACAAACATGTTCGTTTTGTACGTCATTCTGCGTGTTTAACTCAAAATGGTTACATGTATTTTTTGTAATAATCCACATTATTAAACGCGACGTTGGTAAGGACTCAATGTATTTAATGTAAATAAATTATATTTATATATTTATTTATATTTATATTTTTATTTATTACAGAAAATAAATAATACATCGAACTTCTATTATGGAAACGAACTCAAAAACAACTCAAGTTGGTTGTAGACTCAAGTACTACAATCAATTATTGGAAACGAAAGCAAACATTAAATGTTTTATAATCTTTTGCAGCAAGAAGTGTCTTTTTATGTGTGTGTTGTAAATAAAATAAATTATACAATAAATTTACTAAAATACAGTTTTGTTTTAATAAATTATTAGGAAAATGTAATTCGACTTTACCATAAAATTAATAATACGTATTATTAATTTTGTATAGGTCTTTCTTATTGTAATTAAAATATCACATTATAAAATTTATGGTACAACCACACATTGTATTAACAGTTTCAATATTACTAATTAATGGGACGCATCCTATTGACCAATTTTAATGGTATAATTTATTATTTTTCTATTGAAATACTATCAAGTTACCATGATTTTTTTCTGGGTGTAGGTCCCACCAATTTGAGTACAAATATAACACGCACAGCTCAAATGGTGAGAGAGCTCGGCCGAAGTTCTATACAGGACTGTAGCGCCAAACTATTATTATTATTTATACAATCAATTTTAAAATTTTAACAGTTTTTGACGGGAACTGTGTTAATAGAGCATATTTAAAAATGAGAACTGATATAAAAAAAACTAGTAATTTATCGGTATATTGTAATTAGTCTTGGCAATTGAAAGAAAAATTGCTTTTACAGTTTTTTGGAAAACTGGTTTTGCAAGGGTCTGTATTTTTTTAATTCTAAAAAGTGGCTGAAAAGGGCAATGTTCTTAAAAATGTTACGTAATAGAAAAAACTGAGTGTGCAGTCAAAATCAGCAGCCGTAAATTGTATAAAATAGATGTATGGCATGTCCATGCCAAATTTTTGTCTCGTTTTGTTGAGTAGTGCAATCATTTGCAAGAGCAAGGATGAAATGGGTGCACAGCTAGAGGCTTTTTTCGGCCCTTGTACTCGTAACAAAAACTTCATGTTGTACAAAAACAATATTTCGCAGAACGACAGAACTGGTTCGAACTTTGTAATTACATTTTTATTGCTATTTTTATTACTTGCGTAGCGGCAAAACGAACACAACTACGAACATCTACTGAGTTCAATTCAACACTTCTGCAAGTGCTGCGAACACAACAAAACATCGAAATTGCCGATCAAGTTTTTGGCGGAACTATTTTCTGTACAACAAGCATAATTAGGGAATGTTCTTTTATATGAAGAGGTTTTGTCATAGTTTTCTGTGATAGTTTTCACTAGATTTTAGTGCTACATGAGGTATATGTACTAGAATGTTTTCAATAGTTTTTGCTGTTTGAAAATGATATCGGTCATCGAAAGTCCTGACCTGACATAGGTGAAGCATAGAGACTTAATTGATGATATTTCCAACTAGGAAGCGGAATATAGGTCAAGGGTGGATCCATTTCCCATATCACATAACGTAGCTATACAAGTAAACTGTCCAACTTAAGTAATGTACCCATCGGCCATCGTTTTCAGATAACGCAAAGACTATTTGAAATGTTATCTATTTGAGATCCTTTAGATTCACAGGAGATATAATAAACAGATCAACATAATTGCCTCATAGTGGTAAACTTCATACTTCAGCGTTTGCATACGCTTTTTTACTGCTTACTGTATTCTTTTTGCGTGTTTTGTGCCCCCCCTCCCCTGTTTTTCGTTCATTTGAGGATCTCGTGGATTGGTTAAGACCACAGATGAACTGAGACAGAAGCAATCATTTTTGGAATAACAAAATATTAACTGAAGTATCTTAATGGAATACAAAAGAAATCATATCGAAAACTCAAATCTGTAAAAATTTTAAATCCAAAATATGTAGAAAAACACAAGAATTGCCATTTGTATTACGTAACAAATCTAGGCATTCTAAAAAAACTGAGTACGAGGCCGTGATTAGAATCTTGAAGTCCATCGGAAAATCAAACTAAGATCGTAGATAAATAAAAAAAGGACTCCATTTGTTTTTAGTGTAATGGTTTGTCATTTACATAAATATGGGTAATCCGTAAGCCTTTAGATACCTTTTGAGTCACTATTCGGTCGATATTCGGATATCGTTAACTTTTAAAAGTTAGCAGAAAGTAAGATTTCGGATATCGTTTGTCTGATTGGGATAAGTTCTGAGTTTTGTGGATCTAGCTAATCTTTTGTTTTTATTTTACGTGATTTTAACAGACAGTATAAACTCCTATTATTAATTATACTGTATAATACTATTAATCGACTGCAAATGAAGCAACATGGCAACCCTAATTCGAGACACGCGATTTTATAGCAACCACTAAGCAACGTTCGCTCCAAAGTGTACAACTCAAGAACGTGCATAGTTTCTGCACAGAATACAAAACATACCTACTCATTGCCATGTGTGGCGAGTGGCCACACCACATGGAGACTGGAGATTGGAGACGATGTCAATGATGACGAAGAGTCCAACAACAATAACAACCACAACAAGTACAGCAGCAGTACAAGTGCAGCAGCATCTTGGAGTCGCGCATGCGTCGCTGTCTGTTGTTGACTTGGCTGTGATGCAATCGTAAATGTTGCACGCAATAGAGGTGTTTTTGCTGTTGCTGCTATCGTTGTTCTTTGCGTTTGTTTGTTTATTGCAGCAACTGTTGCCGCTGCTTGTAATTGACAACGACGAATTGGTTAAATCCAAACGTTAAGACGAATATACCGAGTATGTTGTTGGTTTATTAAAAACAAATATTGCTTATGTTGTTGCTAATAATAATATGTTGTAGTTGCACTTATAATGACAATAATACTACCAACAAAAACAGCAACAACATAGACAAATTGCTGCTTTGTTGCATGAACTCATTGAGAATTCTATGCGAATCGTTAGAAAGTCATTTGCGCACGCGATAAATGTGCAATGATTGGCGTGGAGTTGCTGGAAAATATGCTTAAAATCTATATTTAAATATAACAACAACACTAGAGTAATACCATACCAACAAAAATATCATGAATGCAATAATGATATCGAATAAAAATTGTAACAACAGCATAAACATTTTCAACACATTGTCAACCACAACTGTCAATAACATGTTGTCACTACAATTTTTATTTTGTGTTGATCGTAAATCAGAAAAATTATGATGCACGGAATTTTAATAGCATGTTAGCGACAGTGCGAATACATTTGATATTTTACAAATATTATTTATATTCTGCAGATACTTACGAAATCTTGCAAATATTTATTATTGCAGATACTTTTATATCTTGTGGATATTTTTAATAATAGGCTGATACTTTTTATATTTATCAGACTCGTTTTTGTATCTTGCAGATACTTCGGATATCCTGTAAATACTTATTGTATTTTGTAGATACTTTTAATATCTTGTAGATACTTTTAATATTTTGTATATGTTCTAGATATTTTACATATCTTGCAGATACTTTTGATATATTCCAGATAATTTTTATATCTTCTAGATACTTTTAATGTTTTTCAGATACTTTTGATATCTTGCAAGTACTTTTTATAACTTGCAGATATTTTTAATATATCGTATCTTTCAGATTATTTTTATATCGGACATATACTTTAATATCTTACAAATATTAATTATATCCAGGAGATACATATTTTTTATAACTATTTTTAAAATATTGTAGACTTTTGATCAATTTCAAATAAGTTGAAAATATTTTTTAAATATTTATTATATTTTGTAGATACTTTTTGTATTTTTTAGATATTTTTGATTTTTTATCTTTCAGATATGTACAACATATATTAGATATTTTTAATATTTTCCAGGCACTTGTGATATTTTGAAGATATTTGGGATATCTTGAAAAGATGTTTAATATATTGCAGATATTTATGATATCATGTAGATACTTTTTGTATTTTGCAGATATTTTTAATGTGTATAATTTTTATGACTTGCAGATATTTTTGATATATTGTAGATATTTTTAGTATCTTGTAGATATTTTTGGTATGTTGTATATATTTTTTATATTTTGCTGATATTTATGATATCTTTTAAATATTTTGATATATCTCAGATATTTTTAAAGTGTTCAAATATTGATGATATTTTGGAGATACTTGTTATATCTTCGAGATATTTTTGATGTATACTTTTTATATACTTTTTATATCATGCAGATATTTGGGATATCTTGTAAAAAGTTTTCATATCTTGCAGATATATATGATATCTTGTAGATACTTTTAGATACTGTAGATACTTTTATTTCTAAAGTGTTCAAATATTGATTATTTTGTGGAGATACTTGTTATATCTTCGAGATATTTTTGATATATTGCATATACTTTTTATATCTTGCAGATATTTGGGATATCTTTTAAATAGTTTTCATACCTTGCAGATATTTATGATATCTTTTAGATACTTTTTCGGATATTATTTTATCTCTTAGATACTTTTAATTTTTTACAGATACTTGTTATATCTTGCAGATACTTTATTATCTTCCAAATACTTGAAAATATTTATGATATTTTTATTATCTTCCAGATATTTTTGATATATAGTAGATATTTAAATATCATGTGGATATTTTTATTATCTTGCAGATACTTTTAATATCTTGCACATACTATTTATATATTGCAGATTTTTTTGTTATCTTGTAAATATTTTAATATCTTGTAGATATTTTTGATATTTTGAATATATTTTTTAGATCTTGCAGATACTTTTTATATCTTGCAAATCCTTTAAAAATCTTGTAAATATTTTGTATATCTTGTTGATATTTTTGATATTGTGTAGATACTTTTCATATTTTCTTCATACTTTTGACCTTGCATAAATCTTATGATTTTTAGAAAATGCTTTGGATTTCTTATAGACACATTCTAGATATTTCAGATACATTATCTGATATTTTTCGAAAAAAAAAAATATTTGTAGATATTTTTATAATCTTTGAGATTGTTTTCATATCTTCTGGATACTTTTGATGTCTTGCAAATACTTTTGTTATCACAAAGATATTTTCGATATTTAACAAAACAAAAAATAGACATGCAGATACTTTTGCCACCTATTCTGTGCTGCATTTTATGAGTTGTATTGCGTTGCAGCAGAAAAATTATTTATAAATATTTTAAGGTGGGAAATGTTCTGTTCGAATGGCAAACAGATGAGTTTAAAACTGGGTCAACGTTATACAATAAATATCGACAACAAACTAAATTGGAATTTTTATGCTCTACGATAAAAGTGGGCGAAGAATATGAGTTGTTTAAAAGAATGAATGTTGTTACTTGTAGCAATCATTAAACCAATAAAATGTATAGATAATAATGTTAGTATTTCCCATTCATTAAACAAATTGATTATATTTTTCATTATCATTAAATACTACAAGCAGAAACATGTATTCGTTTAACTAAAATGATATAGATAATGCTAATCGTTTGTGACGATGCTATCGTAATCATTATAATGATTAGAAGAATTATGATAATATTTATACTTAACGTAGTTCAGAGTGATTTGGGAAATCTGCAGTAGGAAAGAATTGTAAAGTTAAATAAAACTTCGAATTTCAAAAACTACAACAATATAGTGTAATGAAGAATTGTTGCAGGTTGTAAACATTTTTAAATGAAATTCCTAGTGAAGAGAATTATTCATGATATATTTTGATTCAAATTTTCATAAAACCATTCTTAAATTGTGACTTTTTAAGAAACATGTTAATCTTTAAATATGTTGTCTTTAAATAAGTGGTCTATGAAATTATAAAACTCACAAATGCAGTGATTCTGTGTACTTAATAGTGGCACACGTTCATGCTGATAACAGATATCTTACACAGAACATTAATCATAAAGCAAAATACTGTCTGCTTGCTTAGCGTTTAAACTTTTAACCCGATTACAGCATATATGTGTCTGTCGCTTAAATAGTTCGTATTTCCAATAACGACTCTTGACACTAATTTAACCCAACAACGGACCCGACTGTCTGAAAGACCCATTCTTCGTTATTGGCTCGTTAGAACGACGACACACGTCACAAGCAGTTACAAAATTACATAGTATGTGTATCGTCACAAAGTATGTAGTAGATGCAGCAGAATAAATCTAATTAAAGTTGTGTCAACCAGCAGTAACCCCAAACACTTTGTTATTGTAGCAAATGAAAAAAATAATTATAACAAAAAGAAGTAAAATGTAGTAAATGAAGCAACTCATGTGAACTGGGTTCATTCTCGTTTCTAGAGTAACTAACTAGTATTGTATTACGAAAAAGTATACCTATTACTTTTTCACATACACACCATACGTATTTTGTAATATTGATGTTATCTGTATTTTTTTTAGCACAATATTCTTTAAATTTTTCGTAGATATTTTATAAAAGATAAGATTTTTATAATCATTTGTAAATAAATAATTAATACATAATTAATTCAAGTCAAGTGACATATTTTCGTCTAGAAGTAAAAATAACTTATAGGGTAGATGAAGGCATATGATTTTTAGTTTATATATCGAAGGTGTAGAGATAAAACTAACCAAATACATTTTTATACAAACGGGTTTTTATGATTAGGTACAGTTCTTTAAACAATGAAATATCCGATAACGAGGAAATATCCGAAAACGACAAAATATCCGATAATGAGAAATTATCCGATAACGATAAAATATATACGGAATATATACAGCTTACACAAAAATTCTAGGATGTCGATTTTGACTGCATACTGCATAGTTTTTACCTATCACGTGTAGTCTAACCAAAAAACGAAATAAAATCGATATAGTATCGGCGTATATGAGACAAAAAAATTTCAAAAAAGCTGCTACTATTTTTAAAGTCGACTTTAATTTGTTTATTGCACAGAAAAAAATTCAACACAATCAAATTTTTTGCTAAAACTGCGCCGACTAAATTATTAATTGTATTAGCGTACACATTCTTCATATTAGCAATCGCATTTGCTGGCAACAGCTATGTGTATTCGCTAACCGCGTTGATGTTATAGCAGTGCGTAATCGCTATAGCAGTTCTTGGTTGCTATTGCAGTGCGTGGTGTGTGTACTCGCTTACAGCGCTGGTGTATTAAGTGGAATTCGTGAAATTGGTTGGAATTCGCTTAGAATTAGAATTTTTAGTTGGCACACATATCAGTTCACATTTGGTTCATGTCAAAAGAAATGCTTTTAGAGTTTAAGCATACTTAATTGGTGTCGTTGAAAATTATGATAATGGCAATAGTTGCATATTTAATTATGCTTCATCATCAGAAAAATATATTTCTTATATACTTTCACAAGAATTTATAATATTCTTTTTTAATAAACTAAAAAAGAATTATAAGTATACTGTGAAAATACAAAAATACTTTTAAAACGTCGACCATACCAATTAAATAATTTGCTACTTAAGCAAAATCATTTATTGGCATATTTTTGGACGCAAATAACATTTTTAACGAATGTGTTTGCTCAATACATAAAAATGGCAAAAATGTCATTGCTGAATGGTGTATAATTAATTTTGATTGCTGTATTTACGTCGATTATTGTTTTCTGTGTGGTTAGGCTGGAAATGTTTTAAAGAAAATTGCTATCTAATTGTTCGACCTTTTTCAGTGAATTTTTATCATAAAAAATTTTCAAAACTAAATTTTCAAAAAGCTTTTAAGGTAGTTTTTTATTTAAATTAATCAAAAACATTTTAATATAAAAAATAATGCCAATATTCCAATAGGTTTCCAGATATTTGGATCTAAACTTTTAAAATTATGTTTTGTAATATATTTTTTTAAGTTTTTAACTATTTAGCCTGTGTGCGAGTTTTCTAAATATGAAGACTAAGGGCATTAAGGGCGAATAAAGACTAACATTTATTCAATTTGCTAGTATCGATAGAACAGAGCGCTTCAAGCATACAAAAATCACACTGTTTTATATCGATTTACTAAATTGTGGCTAATATCGATTAGCCACAATTTATTAAATTAGACTTTATTCGCACAGACCCTAAACTAAACTTTCGGGTTTTAATTGATCGCTAATCCGTAAAGCCGATATTCAGTAGAATATGATCAGTTTGTTTGCAGTTCAATTTAGATTGCTCGGAAATTTGCATTACCGACAAATTATGTTGAGTCTTAAAATATATACAAACTCGCATACACCATTAAAATGTTATGATAAATAAAAAAGAAAATGTTTCATGGTATACAATTAACGAAACAAAAGCTACTATTTTTATACTTGTTCTACTTTTTTAAAATATGACGGTTAAAAAACAGTCAAAATGAACATTCTCGAACCATGTAGAAAAGATGTCTGGGCGGTCCTTTGAAAAAATCATATTGAGTCTTATTGATTATGAAAAATAAATTTATAAAATTATATTCTAAAGATCAACATATTAATTGATTGCAATATTAGTCTCACCATAGTAAAATGTACTATATTATGGTAGATATTACCATGGCCATATAAAAAATGTTCATACTAGTTCATACACAGATAAAAAAGAAGTTCGTACTATTTATGAATTTGTTTGAATCTTTTATTACGACTCAATCAATCACCTAACTCATCCCACTAACAATCGTTCATTAAACCATAATGAAAAAGTTCATAATATTGATGAACGCATTCATAATATTTATGTTAATGAAAAATTTCAATAATCAGTTTTTTATCCTGATCATATGACAATTTCTAATTGGGCTTCGACTAATAACTGTCAGTTACTCTAGTAGAATTTATTCTTGGGTCATGATTGATAAATGATCATTGAATATTTGCATTCTCAAAACCCGGTCAGTTTCATAAACCGATTGATCTAGTAATGAACATGTGCCCTAATAGGGAAATTTTCTAATAGGGTATATAGATATCGATTTTGGCAACCAATAATTAAAAATTTGAATATGTGGTTGCTTAGTTTTTCTACTACAACGACGATATTGTTTTTTTAATACAATTACTAATAAAATATAGTAATTGTTATTATTATATATACTATGTATAAAAAAAACTTACTATTGTTTGCACAGCGTGGTCATTGCTGATTCTAATAAAATGCATCTTAGTGCCAACACTCACCTGTAAATATAAATAGAATAAATTAATAAATATTTAATTAATTTTTTTTTTTTTAATTATATAACATATACAACAATAACAATGTTAGTAACAATATAGCGGACATATAATATTGCTAATGGGAATTACAGAATAAATAGCAATTGAAACTTATAATAAATGTTTATATGTGATACATATAATGGTTACTATTTGAAAAACCAATTACCATAGTGATATTAGTTATTCTATATTATATATTTTTGAATATAAATTTAATTAGAGTGTAATATAATATAAATAAAAACCAATATTTATGGGAACGGAACAATTCATCGTATAGAAATTATCGTAGCACAATTTATCGTAAGCACAATTCATCGGAAGCGCTATTCAGGGCTCTAATCACGTATGACGATAATCGTCTAACGATATCGTTTAGACGATGGTCTTAATGAGGCAAAAACGATAGAATTTAATGACTATCGTTTCGACGACGATCGTTTTTAAGTTACGTGATTAGAGCCCAGGGTAAACGTAAATCACAACAATTCACCGTAGCTCAATTTAGAGTACAAATAATCATCGTACAAACCATATACTATACTAAAGGTTTTGATTAGTTTTCTGCTTTTTGTGATACTAAATTTTAATAGTTGAAAATGTAAAGTTAACATGAATATCTTTTTAATTTATATAATGGTTCTGTTTTCCATCGTTAAAAGTATCATGTAAAATTAACATGAGTCTGTTTAACAAATTATCTGTCAAAATTCTCTGTGTGGGTCATATTAAAAAAATCGACTTGGATAAAAAATTTAAGCAAATACTTTGAAAAGTCAAAATGTTCCGCATTTGCTTCAATTTCTGTGCTGAAAATCATTTGCTAATGTTCGAAAATATAAAATTTAGGATTTGTGCGAGTCGACACTGCATTACCGACTAAATTTAGTTTAGTCAGCAAAACTAAATTTGGTCGTTAATGCAGTGTCGACTTTTCAATTTAGCAAATTTTCGAGCAGACTAAATTTAACTAAATTGGATGACAGCAAACAGACATATGATAACCAATTGATTATGGACTTTAACAATTACCGATTACCGAATGGCGATCGAATGAAAAGCCGTTTAATTTTGTTTAGTTAGCAATTTAGTCGAATTCGCACACAGCCTTACTATGAAAATTTAGAAATAAAGTAAAAGATTTGCAAAAAAAATTCTTGCTTAAAACAAAATACGTTTTTTTTTATTAATATGACCCATTGTCATTATTATTTTTTTGAATGGAAATTGTGTTGCTTCATAAATAAATTACGGTGAATTGTTGTGCGATAAATTGTTTTACGGCAAATTTTCCATGGATACTCGTTGTACAGTGATTGCTTGTAGAAATTGGCTGCAAACCGTAAGCTAAATATATCATGATAAAACGAGAAAACAACATAATTTTGTAACATCACCAGAAAAATGTTAAACCGATTGCAGCATAGCTTATTTTAAAAATTTCCGTATGGCAACGCTATACACTTTAACATTGTCGATTGCCGACGCGATCACTTTTAGCAAAGACAAGTTTTAGCGCGTACACATTTTAAGCAAATTCAGCAACCATGTCGATAAAATGAACACAGCGGACTAAACTAATTAAACACACCTCTTATTTCATGCTGCTATAAAGTTGATGTTGGTGTCTTAATTTATAATTTGCAATAAGCAGTTTTAACGCTATGAGTAAAAATAAAAATCAAAATACCGACAACCATGGAATTATAAATTATGATATAAAATTAAATTAAAAAATTATTTAATTAAATTTCAATAAATTTTATATATTATAAAATATGTTTAAATATCGTTATTGTTTAAATGTAAATGTGTCGACGAATACGTTTTACATATAAGTATTACACGTGTTTTTTGAAATTTAAAATAAAGTAGAAGACAATTCTTTCAGACAAATACAATAAACAATTAATTGTTTTTGTAATGAGAAAAAATGTTAAATATCTTAATAATTTTAGTGAATAACTAGAATTACTGAGAAACGAGCGTAATTTCTAAATAAAATGATGAGTCAAAGTGCGACGAGCTGATTGATATTTTTTCGTAAGTCATAATTTATCTAAGAGCTTTGAAATGCTTAGACAACAAATAGATATGATTAACAATTTAAGATTGCTAAAAAATACTATATAATACAACAATTTAATTAAATGTTTTATTTTATGTATTAATTTCAGTTGCAACAAATTGATAAAAAATAAATTTACTCCTACAAATGTTAAAAAACGATAAAGTTAAGTTGTAAATCGATAAACTGATCTCATAATCGAACATTAAATCGAGTTTAAAATTTGTTGAGTGTAAAAATTTGAAGTAATGAATTAATATAAAACATTCTGTAGAAAATTATACTATAGGTCGTTAAACACAAACAATTATTTTAATTTAACAAATTCTATACACAGAAAATTCCTTTTTGGGCATGAGGTTGGAATAATAAAAAAGTTAGTTGTACAAACAAACTTCATTCGGTTAAATCGAATGGTTTACAAATTTGCTGGCGGAACTGTCATATTAGCCTATACACTTGAAATATTAGTATATACACACTCCTAAATGTTCTAAATCTGTACTAAATTGTTCTAAAACAGTTTGAAATTGGTTGCAGTACAAACTACAACTCTTTTAGTTTTGACAATAACAACCGACCAAGCGGTTGAGAGAACCGAATAAGTTGATTGGGCAAAGAGTTGGCTGGCGCAACAAATCTCTACTCTGTGTGTACATTTCGTATTAATATTACACACAATTAAAGAGTTTTGAAATTTGCGTGTAAAATCGATCCAAACTCAAGTTATTTCTTAACCACCGAAAATATGTTCGTATGTTTGTCATTGAAGAAAAACTACAAAATACTGATATTTAAAAAATGTTCTACATTAAATGGTATAAATGGACCAATTTCCAAATATAAAACTGCATATATAAAATTAAATGCAGTTGAAATATTTATTTTTTGATTGTATATTGGGATCATTGGTCCCTTACAATTTATGGGAAAATTTATCAAAAACAAAATCTGTATTTTTCTAATGTTCGATGTAATAATGGTTTCTAAACTTCAATTCTTTCAAATATCATTAACAATCTGATAATGTAAAATAAACAAACAGGAATTCGTCGAAATACGTCGAGAGATAAAATAATTTTAATTAAATAAAACGAAAACTTCGATGGTAATTTTCTAAGAAAGCGAATTATTGAAAAATCCACTTTTGGCAAGAGGTTGGAAGAACGAAAAGTTAGTTGTTACAACCAACTTCGGTTAATACGAATTTCCTAAACATTTGTTGTTCTAAAACTGTTAGAAATTTACCGTAGTTCACTCTAGAACTCTTTTAAGTTTGAATATAACAACCGACTAAGCGGTTGAGAGAACCGAATAAATTGGTTGTGTATGAGACGTAAAATCAAATATGTCTTTCGAAAACAAAACATATACCAAGTTTACGGTGAAGTGACTCCAAATGAACTGTCGGTCAGTCATTCGATTAATTTTAATTAATATCCTACACACAGACAAATTCTCTTTTGGCATGAGGTTGGAACTTCATTCGGTTAAATCAAATTGACTACAAATTTGATGGTGGAACTGCCATATTTGCCTATAAACTTGAAATATTAGTCTATACACACTTCTAATGGTTCTAAATCTATACTAAAATGTTCTAAAACAGTTTGAAATTGATTACTGTACAAACTACAAATCTTTTAGTAATAACCGACTAAGCGGTTGAAAGAACCAAATAAGTTGGTTGGCTAAAGAGTTGGTTGCCACAACAAATCGATTATCTGTGTGTAGTCTTATAAGGGAAGGCATAATCATCACCAGATCATGTTGAACTGGTATTGGTCGGGTACGACAAGATGAAAGTACAACGGTCAGTTCCTTTTCAAGACCGTAGTACATCTTCTACTTGGTAAAGTACAAAAATCTGTAAAGAAACCAATACTGTATTTCGTCATGAAACCCCCAAGGTAATATTAATAAATCTATTTATCTATCTATTACCAGTCAGAGTAGATATTACGTCTTCTTCGAAATGAATCTGTCAGTTACATTATGTGCATCAGATGAACATATAATGCAAGTAGTGATACTAATGATCTTTCCATATGACCAACAAACCAAAAAAAAAAATATGATAGTGACATGTAGGCTTTTATCATTTCACGTGGTATTAAGCCATTAATGTGTGGATGTTTTTAATGGGAAAAACATTTATTATTTCAAATATATAATGTGAAACATTGTGTTAAATAAAATAAAAAAAACATTTTGTTAACAACACATTTAGGTGATTTTATTTTGGTGAAAAGGGTTTTGATTAGAATACAAAACCGTCTGCTAAGTGATCCATGGATGGTGGGTCTGATGTGGGTATATTATGAAACACACAACAGAAATAATAAAAACAACAACAACTAAACGTCGCTTACCTTATCGGCCAGTGTGATGGAGGAAGACGTCGAACCTGTGGCAACACTATTAAGATCAATGGTAGATTTCGACTTGGACTTGGAACGTCCAGAGGCGCGACAACGTAAACTCTTCAGAACGGATTTCGAACGTGAACTAGTCACCTTTTATGTTGAAAATATTGAGTATATAATATAGCAATGAAATTTAGAGAAATGAAAAAATAAATAAAATTTTACAAAACTATAGCAAAATATTTTGGAGAGATTATTTTAGGGTGTCAATGTGTTAGATATTTTCCACTGCAAGAACAAAAGTGCAGAGCTAAGAAAATTTATAAAAAATATATAAAATAAATTATTAAGACATCTATTAATAGTAATCACTACTGAAAAACATTTAGGGATATTTATACGATTAACTAAACACATTTAGTACGTGATTAAATTTCTCAAGAAAACGAAGAAGATACAAAAAATCATTAGCTTATTTAATAGTATTAACTACTGTTAGTTGACAACTGTTTTTTTCTTTCTTTCCAGTCTTTATCTGCAATTTTGCAAAATCTCTGTACTTTTTTTATTCAATTATTCGCCACATAGTTAGTGTTTCCTTTTGCCGTCACATATGCGGTATTCGCGCATTTCCGGCCAACGCCGATGACGTGCCCGTTTGACGACCGTGTTGGCCAGTTACCATAAGAGTCTCTTCGAGAGTGACTATTTTTTTTGCACGCAATTAACCACGCACTTGGCCGTCACTGCAACCATAGTCACTTGGCCATATTGGCTGTCTTTAAGCCATGTTTTATTGCGTTAGTCTAAGGTTGGTCGGGCTTTAATTGTGGTGTTGGTGAGGTTTTTGGTGCAACTCAACTTTCATTTCAAGTTGTGGTTAAATGGTGGGGAAAAAGTGTTAAATTATAAATTAAATTAAAGAAAATCCTTTAATGTACACAGAAAAAATAACATTTGAATATATTATGAATTTCAACATTAGGTCGATTGGAAATTTAGTGCAGGATAAAACCATTGTCGGAACAGGTTTGTCTGCTTTTAAATAAGGTAATTAAAAGTGTTCCACATCAATGTCTGATTTAAAACGTGACTCTATTTGATGTTGCTATCCAGAGCAGATTGCATAATTCTTCTTCCAGACTTTACTCTCGTCCTAATCATATTTTAGTCGAGGTACACTAAAAAAAAATCTCATAAAATCCCATTAAAATTTGTCATAATTTAATAGTGTAAAAAAAAAAAATATTTTCATACAAATTCAAAAATAATTTTAAAGTATTTTGTAGTATTTAATGGGATTTGTCGATTGAATTAATAGTTTATCCCATTCTTTTCTGAGTGTATATTTAAATTCTTACTCACAGAAAAATTCTCTTTTTGCATGAGGTTGAAAGAATCAAAAAGTTAGTTGTACCAATTACCTTCATTCAGTTAAATCGAATTGTCTACAAATTTGTTGGCGGAACTGCCATGTTAGTACTCCATATATTAGTATATATACACACCCAATGGTTCGAAATCTGTACTAAATTGTTCTAAGACAGTTCGAAATTGGTTGGTTGCAGTACAAAAAATAAATATTTTAGTTTAACAACCTACTAAGAGGTTGAGAGAAACGAATAAGTTGGTTTGGCAAAGAGTTGGTTGGCGCAACAAATCCCTATTATGTGTGTACCTTATGTATGTGTATTTCAAAGTAGACTTTCACTAGTCGACCATGATCTCGAATATTTCGCGTGGCCTTTAATAGGGATGCCTTATTGAAATCTGCTCTGGGACGTATGAGAAATAACGCTAACCTTACCAAATCCATTCGGGATTATTATGGATTTTTTATTATACAATGCATTTATTTTTAAATAATAATCGTACGTATTTTATTTTTAATATCTAGAATATAAAAATTAACAAACACAATTTACCCAATCTCCTTGAAAACTCGAAATGTTTTGCAGAAATGGAGCGAAAAAAAATATTATACATACTTTCAATTCAAATATTTAACAATAAAAATCGATTAGAATTCGTTTGACAGAACTTGAATGAATTGAATTTTGTATTGGAAAATTTAATTCTAGAATAGCAAAAATAACATTGAATTGTTTTACACTTTTAATAGAATTTTGATTAGAGAATTACATTCTTCAATAGAGTGTACATTTTTTCTATGTATGATTGAGAAAATTTTGAATGAATACACATGAATTATTTATAAAAAATGTCAATGTTACGTAAACGCCATGAGTTTTATAATTTATTTAAAAATACTTTGAAAACTACCCCAAGCCAAAATTTTTGACAGCCTCGAAGCAGTTTAGAAACATTCATAGAAATACGAAGTTTGTCTCAAAAATTGTCTGTTTTCTGTCAGTTCTCAAAATATGTCGGGAATCTGCCTTTAAAATTGCTTAAAACTTGATAATCTGACATAAGCTTCTCATAAACATTACCGAAAAAAACAGAAAGTATTCCAGAAAAATGCCAGAAATTTTTTCTCGGATAATTAAAAAATAATAAATTTGTTTGTGTATTTTCTAACATAGAATATGTCACCAATGTCATCAATTAATAACAGTTTAGTAGAGTTTCATAAATGTCTGTTAACATGTTATTCTACTCCACGCATCGTTTTTCGTTCTGCTCTGTTAAATACTGCATAGTATTTTTTTGTTACAACATCCTAACATTTATTTTTGTTAACTTGCCAAACCTACTATGCTAGTTACATGTAATACAACCCAGTATGCCAGTCGTTTCGATATCGTTAAGAGATCAATGCGGGTAGATGGAGAATTCACACGATATGGGACATATTTTCGTAGCGATATCGAGCGTTAAATTGGACATATATGGTAGGTAGATATAGATGCGTTCTGTCGGTATTTTCCCGGTACGAGAAATTTTATGAAATTGGAACGATATCGAAGAAAAAATGATCAAAGTTCAAAATTGCTGCGAAAAATATTGCGATATCGATGTGATAAATGTTTATATATCGTAACTTGTCAAATGATTTGAATGTAGGAGAAATTTTAAAAATTAAAATCGAGAATGCAACGAGATCGTACTTTTTTTATCGAAGTTATTCGAGAAAACTTCGAGGCATCGGAGGTCTCCGAGGCATACAAGACTGGAAAATAACACTATTCAACGGATTTTTTTAAATACTTAAAGCAATAATTAAACAACAATCGAAATAATGTGGGTCTGGTACGATAAGTCGAATATCGAAACTAAAAATACTGAAAACAAAAATGTAGAAAATAAAAATGACGAAACCTAAAAATGTTTAAATATATCGCTCATTTACTACAAGAGTGGCATAACTCAAAAATGTGATTTTTGAAGTAATGATACAGAATTATTCGTTAAATCATGTTTTAACTTGTGTAAAAAATTCGTATTCGTATTTTTAATACTCACTGCTTGATATGGGAATATGCCGGTACCTCATTTCATATGTCTCATGCATTTCATATGCAAGGTGAGAATCAATTGAAAACTGTTTTTTAGTTATGGCACTCTTATAGTAAATGACTGATTAAGAAAATCAGAACCACACTCAAAATAAAATCTGCTTAAAATCGTTCGTGTATTTTACGAAAAAAATTGTGAAATTTATTCATGAAATATTTCGTAAAATACACGAAAGAAATTTCGTAATTATGAAAAAATTACGAATATTAATTGTTTATTTTACGAAACTATTCGTAGATTTTATCTATGAGAGTCATTCGTACATAATACGAAAGATTCGTATTGTATTGAATATTTGTGTACCTTTTACTAATATATTCGTACATTTAACAAAAGTATTCGTACTTTTGACGATAGCATTCGTACATTTATGAAACATATGAAACAATTTACGAATCTTTCGTAAATCACAAGAGTACTTTGTTGAAAAAAAAACCGAAGATGAAAATGACGATACATAAAAATATAAAAAATATGAGATATGATACTTTTGAACTTTTGACACAAATATGTAGAACTTACAAAGAACACATTTTAAACGTTTTTGTATTTATAACTATCTATTTGCGTCCGCGATATCAATTAAATAAAATATTATATTTTAAAAAAACTCTCGATGAAAATGACGATTCATTCATAAAAATATGAAACATTATGCACTGATTTGATACTTTTGCACTTTTAGCACAAACAGATCTCACACATAACACATTTTCAAACGGTTTGTATTTTATAATTATCTGCTTGCGATAAAATGCAACTCCAAAACTGATTTTTGTTTTTACTAATGATTCGTAAAAAACACGAATGTTTCGTAAAATTTTACATATAGCCTCACAATTTACGAAAGTTTAGTAATTTATTCGTTAAATGTAAAGCCCATTCGTAAAAGATGTTATTATTTCGTAAAAAAAATTGTAATAGAAAATATAACGAAACTTTCGTAATTTAAACGAAACATTCGTAATTTTGTTGTTGTTTTAATTTTACGAATATTGATTCGTAATATATGCGAATCGTTCGTAAAAAAATAATTTTGTAAAAAATATAAATTACATATGTTTTGTATATTCTACGAATTATCCGTGTATTTTAAGAAATTACGAAAAAATAATACGTAAAATGTCCTAGAAATTATTTTGAGTGGCAAAAACGTAACGAAGAACTGGTATAATCCTCTATAACGAAGAAATTAGTCGTCCATATAAACTGTTAGGGAAGACTGATTATATTGGTTATATATTGATCATTTCCCGATCATTACTCAATTACTACTAGAGATTCAATGGAAAAAAACGTCATATTATTCAAAATTATATTGGCCTTTAGACCAATCATTAACAGACAAAAAGTCGCCTCAAATAGTCTCCTCAAAGAGATTTTCGACAATTTGTATACGCAAATATTTAAAACGGAGTTATAGAATACTTGAAAAATTATTAAACAATTAATAAACTATTAGTAGCACGGAAGCTTTTTGTAAACCTCTTCAATTGAAAAACATCGCAAATACTTCTACAATTTTTGATTTCCTACACTTGATATTTTTGCTCTAACTTTAATTTAGTTGAAATACTTTGCAAATGAAGATGCTGTGTAAGATGCTTTTATTGCCAAACAAAACCACTTCAATTGCTTAATAGCTAATGATAACAATAACATATATGTAATGCATGGCTAAGTCTGTGATAGTTGACTGTATGCGCCATGTTTTGAGCCATGTAAATAGTGGCTGGCTAACAATTTAAAACGGAGAAAGTTATCTGTCTGCGATTGCAACTGCTTTAAGAGCATTTTTTTTTTTAGTTTTTCATAAACACTTTTTTCATGTTCACGCTGATGTTTTCAAAAGGCCCCCAAGTGGCCCCCAACATACGGCAACCAGCAACCATTAAATATTTGCGCAAGTGCAGCATTAAATGTGAGTTTTAATTAGTCTTGTATTTTTGAATATGTGTTTTTTATAATGTCTTGTTAACATAACAAACATATTGGCTACTAAATGGCTTAAATTGTTTTTTAAGTTGTTTTTAGTAGTTGTAAGAAACTCATTTTAAACCTAATGACCCAATATGTATACGGTTAGTTTAGACGGATGACTCGAAGGTTTAAAAAAGTTCGATCTCATAGCTTTGTCATTTCTAATTTTTAACATTCATCGTACAATCAAATTTAATGATAAGATACAATATTAAAACATTTATCACTTCGATATAGCAATATTTTTCGAAATGTATACCCAATGTGACACTCGATATCGTTACGAGAATGGGTCCGAAAACGTGAGATTTCTCCATCTACTCGTACTGATCTCGTAGCGATATCGAAAGAAATTGCATACTGGGTATGATAGATTTTTAAATTCAACTTCGTTTGGTATCAAAATTCATATCCGAAGTATACACTCAAAATAATTTCTAGAACATTTTACGAAATATTTTTTTTGTAATTTTTTATTTCGCAAAATACTCGAATAATTCGTAAAATACTCGACTAATTTGTAATTTCTATTTTTTTCCAAAATATTTTTACGAACAATTAATATATATTTAAAATCAATTTTCGTAATATTAAAATGACAAAAAATTACAAATGTATCATTTAAATTACGAAACTTTAGTTATATTATTTTTCACTCAAAAGTTTTTACGACAGAATAACATATTTACGAATGACATTTACATTAAAACTTTTGTGTTTTTTACGAATAATTAATAAAAACATGAATACGTTTGCGTCAACTAGGAAAATGCATTTGCGTCAAAATTGGAGCTGCATTTTATTATAATTGGTATCGCGGTTTAAGCATATAGTTATAAAATACAGTTTTAAAATATGTTCAGTATAAGTTCTGTTTGTGTCAAAGGTGCAAAAGTATCAAATCAGAGGATAATATTTGATATTTTATGAATGAATCGTCATTTTCATCGTCAGTTTTTTTTTAGACACAGCATTCGTGTATTTTACAAAAGATTCGTAAAATTCCTACGAAACGCACAAACATATCAAATAAATTACGGAGAAAATTAAAAATCTTTCGTATTATGTACGAATGACTTTCGTAAATAAAATCTAAGAATAGTTTCGTAAAATACATAAATAATATCGTAATTTTATCATAAATTTACGAAAGTCTTTCGTGTATTTTACGAAGTATTTCGTAGATAAATTTCACGAGTTTTTTTCGTAAAAAAAACGAACGATTTCGTCTATTTTAAGCCGTTTTTATTTTGAGTGTATGCACTGGAAGACACCAATTTAAAAGCAAAATACGTAATAAATATCAAAATATACTTATTAAAAAATATTTACCAAATGTTGCATTTTATAAAATTTAAATTACTAATTAAGAAAAATGAAGTGGAGAATGTGTTACCGTTGAAAAATAAATATGTTGTAAATGAGTACACACAGAGAACTGATTTGTTGCGGCAACCAACAAAATTGCCCTACCGAATCATTCGGTTGCGGAAACAACTGATAAAGTAGTTGCAACAACGCCTTAATTCGGTCGTGCCAACCTCCTAGCCGGTGAGAATTAGGTTGTGGCAACCTCCGAATCGGTGATCATGACCTTCAAACTGGTGACCTCCAAACCTCCAAATTGGTGGGCATGAGGTTGTCGCAACCTCTTAGTCGGTGAGTATGAGGTTTTCTAAGCCTCTAAAGGAAATTTTATTATAACAAAGTTATTTATGTATGTGTGGCGCACACAATTTAGAAGTATATCTACTAATTCCTGCTCCCAGAAAATAAACACTATGAAAAGACACATGTATCTGCATGCATTTTTTTTATTTCCTCATAATCAATAAATAAAAAAAAACTATTTCCATTGGTTACATATTTTTTATTTATATTATATTTCACTAGCTAATGAGCAATTTGTATTGAATAAATATATTATTTTATTAATATTTGTATATTTATTTCGCAATGTAACTTAATTAATGAATTTCCTATTTTTTTCGACATGTGAAAATTTTTGACGTTTATTTATTTTTGCATGTATCCATAATTGTTGGCAAGAAACTGGCAACCGAACTGCTGATAGACATGAGGTTGCCGTTTGTCATTTATTTTGTTGATACAACAACTTATTCAATCGCCGTCAATTGTACGAATGTCAATTTTGGCAGAATGAAAAATGCAATCATGATGTTACGGCAACCGAACGTGCAGTTGCGCAGACTAGCATTTCGGTTGTAGAAAAATAAGGTACGTTCATTTTAATGACATGAGGTTACAACAAATGTATTTCGGTTGCAACACTGAAACGTTGGTTCAATTAACCTCATGCCAAAAAAGGTATCATTGATACCGGTCACAGAACATGATTTTGGAGACCAGTTCTGTGATAGGTCTAAAGGTCTGCAGGAGGTGTTAATTGACCCCTCCCTAGGACAACGCCATGTTAAAGTTGCCGGTTTGTTTCAAATAAAAGAGCCAGAACTAGGACCGGTCAACTACCTCCGACGAACTAGTCACGTGCCTAGTCTAGGACCAGTACATTTCCCCGAGGGGTACACTCAAAATAAAAACTCTGAATGCTAAATTTTAGCAATCTTTTAATTGCATTTACAGCATACTTTTATCTGCAATAGCGAATTGTTTGCTGGAAATCTTAGTTCTGCTAGTGATCATCGTGCTAGTGTCACTGGTGTGCATATCGCTAGTGTAGCTAACCTACACTAGATGGCGCCATAGTGACGAGACGCTGCAGCTAAATGTCTCTATGATTCGTAGACTCTTATTCGACAAAATGTTTATTTAAAAGAGATATTTTTCTACGTAATAATAATGTATATAGTGAAATAAAGGTAAAATAAACAAATAAGATGAATAAATATAAATATAATAAAAAATAATAATATAAAAATAAAAAAAAGTAAAAAAGTTTAACAGAAATAAAAAAAAAATATGAAAATACCAAAAAAAATTATATTTTTATTTTCTTTTTTATGAATTGGAGTTAACAGCAAATAAATTAGTTAAAACAGCAAAAATTGTCTGCTCTAATAGCATAAAGAAAATTTACTGAAACAGCAAACTGTCTTGTTTCAGTAAAATCCGGCGCTTTCCTCTTTTCAGCAAACATTTTTGCTATATTGGCAACCTTTTTTGAAACTGTGACAGACTTTTTATTTTGAGTGTAGTTATTATTGTTTTAATACTGTTATTTTATTATTTTGTACTGTTATTTTTCATACATTTTGTTTTTTTTCTTTATTTCTTTATTTCACGAAGAACTAGTCACTTGCCTAGGCCAGGACCACTTCGTTTCCCCGTTTGGTAGTTATTTTTTTTAATCCTTTTTCTATTTTACACTCTTATTTTTTATAAATTTTTTATACATTTTGTTTTTTTTCTGTATTTTATGTTTAAAATAATTTTGTATGTAATTTTTCAAATATTTTTTTTAAATAATGTTTTATTTTATTTATATCTTTTCAAATATATTATAAGTCCCTTTCATCTAATTTCTGCGTGAAAAAGTTTTTAAAATTTTTAAAATAATATTTTTCTTTCAGCCATGTTCATTAGCGTCAACTTCAAAGCTTTTACTACTTGATTGTAATGCGTTTGCTTTTGTTGGTTTTTCAATTGATTTCAATGTAATTCGAATCAATTGAGCTACTCATTTTCAATGACTTCTTTTCAAAGCTGTTTTCAAGTTGCACGGCTACTGTTTTCTTTTGTTGTTTGCAGACCAACTTTATGTTTGCAAACATATTTTTTTTTTTATTATAATTTTTATTTTTTGTATCATTTTAATATATTTTTCTTAACATTATTATTTATTCTCGTTTTTTTTTTTATTATTTCAAATTTAGTTTTTTTGATTCGAGCTATTTTTATGGTGAAATCTACTTGCTTTCTACAGTTTTTTGAGTGCAAATTAGCTCTTGAAATGTCATTGCGACGGTTTTGAAGTGGTCTTCATTTTTTTCGTTATACAAGGTTGTATTTATTTTTTAAAAAATTGAAACAACAAAATTTGGTTTCTTTGTTTTTGAACTTGTAAAAACCTTTTTTTTCGAAATTTCGAAATATTACACATCTGAAAAAGGTTTCGATAATTTTGAGCACAGACATTGCACATAAATGCGACTCTATTAAGTCAGTCATTTATTTTTGTTTTTCGTAAAGTATTATTGCAAAAATAACCAAAACAAAAAACGCATAAAATATGGATACTTAATCTGGTCGTACCATTCATTTAAAGGCTAATTAATAGATTTTTTTTTTAATTGTATGGAAAATGTTGCAGCAACAATTGCCACCACCAATAGATGTTGCCAAGCATCGTTGATCACCGAAACGCTTCACTTAAGTCCAGCGTACCCGCCCCAACGTACCGTAAACCGGGGAACGGGATGCAGACACATGCAACCTCTGCAATTTTCGAGATATAAACAACGCAATATTGGTCTCTTGTTACGCGGCGGTCTTTACAGCAGAATTCGCAGCATTCAACCAACAACTAGATCCAATCTTTACGAAACCTTAATGTATTTCTCAGACTCATTATTAATTTTTTAATTCTTTAAAGCAAAATACCTATTTTTTACTTCTTCTGTGCCACATTAATCTGCAATAATTGCATTTGTAATTGTTTTTTAGCCCGCGGCGCTGTTGATCGAGCATAAATCACACCCAATGATGGGATTTTCTGTTTCTGTGTTTTTTCCCCACACAAAATTGCGTAAATTTATCCACAAATTTGTAATTTTTCATAGACGTTTTTATTTTTTTTTTTTTGTTAGCGGTGAGTTCGATGCTGAAGCCGTAGAGCTGATCGTAAAGCCGATCGCGCTACTTTATTTTAAGTGGTTTACGTTTTAGTTTGAATGATGTTTTGATATCTTTGATCGTTGCTGATCGGTCGGTTTATCTTTTGGAGTTTGTACCAATGATCGCAATATGGCGATGGTGTTGCACCGATTCGAATACATTTGGGCGCCTACGGTACAACAAGACAGCAGATTTTTCTTATGTTAGCTCTGTAGATTTAATCGCAGATTTATGTGTGAACATGGCATTTGAAATGGTTTTCTTATTAAATTGTTAAATAACTTAATTTGAGGATTAATCAAAAATGCATATAATCAGTTGAAACTTTAAGACAAATGTGATATTTATTTTTTTTTAGTTCTCATTTTTTTTTCTATTTATACACAGTGGAAAAATCTTCTTTAGCGTAAGGTTGGAAAATTTAGTTGTATCAACGAAATTCAATCGGTTAAAACGAAATTTTTATAAATTGGTTAATGGAACTGCTATACTCGGTTGGCACTTGAAATTATATCTTATACACACACCGAATTGTTCTAAAACTATTCTAGTCGACACTACAAACCCATTAAGTCATAAGAATTAAGTTATAGAAATCGTAAGTAAAGAATCGATTCATCAATTGAGATAAACGAATAAGTTGAGTGGACAATGAATTGGTTGGAGTAGCAAATTTGTATTTTATTTTTAGGTCAAAACCGTTCAATTTCTCCAATTTTCATTCCATCCCATAAATATGCCGGTAATCTGCATTTAAAAGTCTACAAAATTTACTACCTTACAAATCTCTGTCATTTTTTTCAATATTTGAGTTATATTTCCCGACAAACACACACACAGACTAGAGATTGGTTGGTTGGCGCAACAACCCACTTATTCGGTTCTCTCAACCGCTTAGTCGGTTGTTATTGCCAAAATAAAGAGTTGTAATTTGTACTGCAATCAATTTCGAACTGTTTTAAAACAATTTAGTACAGATTTATAACCATTAGGAGTGTGTATAGACTGATATTTCATGTGTATAGGTTAATATGGCAGTTTCGCCAGCAAATTTATAAACCATTCGATTTAATAGAATAAAGTTAGTTGTTACAACTAACTTTTTCATTCTTCCAACTTCAGCCAAAAGTTCTGTGTGCACGAATAAATGCAACTTTATAGATAACGTATAATGAATTTTCAAATTGTGTGCTATGTTAAAATCAGATTCCCCGAATATTTTGTAAACATGCTCACAAAATAGAGATTTGTTGCGCCAACCCCACCCTCTTTGCTTAACCAACATTTTCGGTTCTCTCAATCGCTTATTCGGTTCTAATAGTTCAAAATAAAAGAGTAGTTGTTTGGGCTGCAGTTAATTTTAAAGAGTTTCAGAACAATTTCCAATTATTTTTAAAATAATTTAGAGTGAGTATAGGCTAATATTTAAAGCGTCAATCGAATATTGTAATTCCGCCAACAAATTTGTATAAAATTCGATTTAACCGAATGAAATTGGTTATAACAACTAACTTTGCTTTTGTTTTGATACAAACTCTGCGTTTGATTAAAACTTCCTGTCCGCTAAGAACTTGTCTAGGTCTGCTACGAGAATTTTCCATAATATTTCCGGCAAACACACAGAAAATGGTAGATTTTGGGAAGTATATAGCATGTTGTCTAAAGCTGTAAAATTTTAAGAGCAAAATCTTGAACACAGAATAGATATTTGTTGCACCAACCAACTTATACGATTCTCCCAACCGCTAATCGGTGCTTATAGTCCAAACTTAAAGAGTTGTAGATTAGGCTAAAACGAATTTCTAACTGTTTAGAACAATTTAGAGTGTGTATGGAGTGGAGTGTATATTTCAAGCGCCAACTGAATATGGCAGTTCTGCCAACCAATTTTTGATAATTCGTTTAAATCGAATAAAGTTTGTTGTTACAACTTACTTTTTTGTTCTATCAAATATACCAAAAATATTTCTAACTAAATTGCACACGTTTTCTGTACACACAGAATAAAGATTTGTTGCTCAAACCAACTTATTACTCAACCGCTAAGTCGGTTGTTATTGTCAATATGAAAAGAGTTGTAGTTTGTACTGCAACCAATTTCGAACTGTTGTAGAACAATTTAGTACAGAATTAGAACCATTTCGAGTGTGTCTAGACTAATATTTCAAGTGAATAGGCTAATATGGCAGTTCCGCCAGCAAATTTGTAAACCATTCGATTTATCCGAATGAAGTTAGTTGGTACAACTAACTTTATCATTATTCCAACCTCATGCCAAAAGAGGATTTTTCTGTGTCTATTGTTGTGCCAATTCGATTCTCTCAACCCCTTAGTCGAAACGAATTTCTAACAGTTTTAGAACAATTTGGAGTGTGTATAGGCTAATATTTCAAGCGCCAACTTAATATGGCCGTTCCACCAACCAATATTTTGATAATTCGTTTAAATCGAATAAAGTTTGTTGTTACAACTTACTTTTTTGTTCTATCAAATATATCCAAAATATTTCTAAAACATTACAGACATTTTGTGTAGTGTTTTTATGGCCTTTGTCTGTTTGAAATCTTTTGAAAAATCTTTTAAAATTGTCTTGAATTTGACAAAAATTTAGATTTTATATTAGATACATTTTAAGCAAAAAAAAAAAAAATTAAATATGAAAATATTTTGTAATATGAAAATTTCATAATCGCAATAAAACAATGTCATAAAAATCATAAATTTATTCAGAATATAACCTGTAATGAATCGGGCACAAATGTGGCAATATTACAAAACGAAATACTTGCTATACCTCGACTTACAATTCTACAATGTGTTGCAATTATACAACAAAAACGAGAACAACCAGAACTCTCCATTTGACACTCTCCACACTTGCGTGTGCTACTTGTACACTTAAAAGTTTAATATTTATAAAAAAAAGTGAAAAAAGTGTAAAATGGTAACATATTGAGTTGCCGCACGTAAAACTGGCACAAAAAAACCAACAACAATTACAGCAACACGTTCTGACCTCGTTTCCGGCGTGTCTGCCAAGTGTCTCTTTGGCCACTGCCACTTTATGAGCCACATATTGTTAACAAGTATCTCTTAACAACAGTAACAACAACAAAAAGAATATTAGCCATGTGTATAATAACAATAAGCATAACATAAAAAGGCATACAAAGTATATCTACAAGAAAAGCAAAATCTACAAACGACCATCAAGTGTAAGGCTTTTTGTATGAATTTCTTATGTTAAAAAAAAAACACAGTAAAGACTATAGTCGGCAGAACTTGGCTAAGACAAAACTTGTGAGTTTCCCAAAAAATGAAAAACTTACTCTGGATCAAGATTTGTTGCGCCAACCAACTTATTCGGTTTTCTCAACCGCTTAGTCAATTGTTATTCTCAAAATGAAAAGAGTTGTAGTTTGTACTGCAACCAATTTCGAACTGTTTTAGAAAAATTTAGTACAGATTTAGAACAATTAGGAGTGTGTATAGAATAATAGTTCATGTGTATATGCTAATATTGCAGTTCCGCCAGCAAATTAGTAAATTTAATCGAATAAAGTTAGTTGGTACAATTAACTTTTTCATTCTTTTAACCTCATGCCAAAAGAGGATTTTTCTGTGTATGAGAAATGAATACTGGGAATGAATTGGGAAAAAATGGGGTGACCTGTAACGAAATTTAGAGAAAATCAATGACAATGTCAAAATTTGTATTTGTGTAAATTTCAACATTACGCACATTTTTAGAAAATGAAGAAATCATGGGGTTCGAAGAAGTGATATATGTACCATTGGAAAGATAATTTCATTGTCTAACACAAGTTAAAAATTGATATTCATTTAGAAACAGATTACACTTTGTAACTCATTTTCTTGACTAGATTATGTCAGTAACTTGCATTTCCTAAACACCCTGTATCTTAAACTAGGTGCAATGTTAGACATTTTTTATTTTACAATAAAAATATAAAAAGAACAACCTTCTACTTTATATACATAACACAATAGTGTTAAAAATAATATCTCGCATCCCTGTAGCTATAAAGCATAAAAAGAACATAATAAAAACATTTCTTAAATTACCGCTATTGTCTGAACGAACACTCGCTCCAAAAAAGGCTTTCATTGCCTTTCATGTACATTCTATATGTTGCAACAATATGTATTATGTAGTAACTTCCTTCATGTCTAAAAAGCCCCACTGCTGTGCTCCAATTACATGGCTCTTAAAGTTTCTTAAAATCTATATGCCTTTTAATTTTTCACATGTGTGTTAACTACATTGAAAACACCATTACAAGTGCTAAAAATAAGCACGCTCTTAAAATTTAGGTAAAGGTTAAACCAAAGACGTCTTTCTCACTGCACACATTAACTCTTGTCGGGTGTTACTAAGTGTTTCCCAGGTCTTGCAGAGAGAGGGCGTCACAAATCGATTACAGTGCATGACGTTGAATTATGGGGAATAAGTCGTTAATAGTGATAAATGATTGTTAACATAAAGTAGGTGCTATGGATTTAGGTTTTAAATTTTAGTCACGAGTATATTAGGCAATCTTAATTCAATGAATTAAATAAAAGAAAAAAAGCTGAATATTATATAAATTAATATGATTTGTATACACACAGAAAAATCATATTTAGACATGCGGTTGGAAGAACGAAATAGTTAGTTATACTAACTAACTTTATTCAGTTAAATCGAATTGTCTACAAATTTGAACGCGGAACTGCCATATTTGGTTGGCGTTTGAAATATTAGCCTATACACTCTCCCAAAGGTTTTAAATCTGTACTAAATTGTACTAAAACAGTTTGAAATTGTTTGTAGTCCAAACTACACCTTTTTTAGTTTTGACAATAACAACCGACGAAGCGGTTGAGAAAACCGGGTTAGTTGGTTGCAGCAACAAATCTCTATTCTGTGCGTATTAATTGTTACCAAAGTTGATCCAATCAATTGGTAATTCGCAGATATATCGGAAACTGATTTTGTATTTTTACTTCGTCGTAACCTAACATGCTTTGCCTAATAGGTTATATTTCTGCCGCCCTAGTTACCAACACAGAAAATTCCTCTTTTGACATGAGGTTGGAAGAACGAAAGAGTTACTTGTGCCAACTAGCTTCATTCGGTTAAATCAAATTTTCTACAAATTTGTGCACACTCCCAGTGGTTCTAAACCTGTACTAAATTGTTCTAAAACAATTTGAAATTGGTTGTAGTCCACAATACAACTCTTTAAGTTTTGACAATAACAACCGACTAAGCTGTTTAGAAAATCGAGTTAGTAGGTTGGGCAAAGAGTTAGTTGGCGCAACAAATTTCTATTATGTGTGTATCAATTGTTACCAAAGTTGATCCAATCGATCGGTAATTCGCAGATATATCAGAAACAGAGTTTGGCTTTTCCTAATAGGTTAAATTTCTACTAGGCAACGCACACACACAGAAAAATTCTCTTTTGACATGAGGTTGGTAGAACGAAAAAGTTAGGTGTAACAACTAAATTCGTTCGGTTAAATCGATTTGTCTACAAATTTATCTACGGAACTCTCATATTCTGTTGTTGCTTGAAATATTAGCCTATACACAATTCAAATTGTTTTAAACTGTACTAAGTTGTTCTAAAATTGTTCGAAATTGGTTTTAGTCCAAACTACAACACTTTTATTTTTGACACTAACAAGCGACTAAGAGGTTGAGAGAACTGAAAAAGTTGGTTGGGCAAAGAGTTGATGGGCGCAACACCTGAGTTGACTTTAAAAACTATTAATTGACATACTTTTTTTTTATTAATTATTTGACCTCAAATAATAAATTATAGTTCACCAAGGCCTAACCTATAAAGCGGGTTTGGTGAACTTAGAACCACAATTAAACCAAATATATAGTTGAACCATAATGTGCCGCATCCATAACAAACATAATAAAATATCTGTATATTGTGTGTACTTTATGTAAATGTATCCAATATTCCCACTTATGTATATACAAATATGCTTCAGTGCCTACAATAGTAACATAAATTCAAACTCTATAATAAAAATGCGGTATCAATTCAACCGTGAGTTTTCCGCGTTTGCATGATTTTTTTCTATATCGAAAGGTGATGGGTGATGATACCCGTTTAAATAGCTCAACCGTGCATGGAATCATTATTGAAATAAAAATTTAATGCATAACCTAAAAAAATGTTACAATGTTGAATGGAAATGTTACGCATAATCGCATGACTGGTATATAAAGAAATGGAATTCCATTTAAAACCCATAATAATTCACGTACTCATGAAAACAACATGATTTTTGAAAAAATAATAAATTTTATATTATTTTTACATTACAGAATCACAACATGGCATTATGTAATGAAGACATGCATTCAAAAACCAGTTACCCACCATGCAGTTTCTGAAGGTCGTTGGTAATGCCTCCAGGAAAATAAAAACGATATCAATCAATACGTTTTATACATATTTGTTAAGCGGTTTGTGAAACCAGATTCAAAAAGCTATAAAAAAAATACTAAGTCTTATTTAAATTTGATATAATTAAATGATAATTAAGTCAGAAGAGAAAAATGAAGTAGAAATTAAAATAAATTTAAACCAATGCTAATCTCTGATTAATTATTTTTATATATGCTCAAGTTGCAGTCGGCAATAATATGGTAGACATGTAGAAGAACTAGTTTTTTGAAGTTAATTATTGTTACCATTTTGCCATTGAAAGCCACTAACATTAATTGATTAGTTTGAATTATAGAAAATCTTATTTATTATATATTGTTGTAATTTGAATTTAAACTTATTTATCATGCTATATATATGGAGTACGTAAACGTTAGGGAAATAGACTTCATATGCAATATATAAAATATAGTTGTAGCAAACATCTTTAAAGAGTTTTTTTGCTGCAAATTCTTTTAAACATTTACTGAACAGTGGTGACAAATATGCAGCAAACATATTATGTTTAATGCAAGAATTGAATTTTGATTGTTTAATTTCAATGCGTCCTTCTCAAACAACGAACGACACTAACTTAGCATGGTTTTTTTGTAGTTGTGATCGAAAAAACTAACAAAACACATGCATAGTCGCACTCCGAACGACACTAGCGTATCGAAGAAAGAAGAAACAAATAGCTTTGTCTATTTTGTTCTTGGAATTGCTTGTGTTTTTTTTGTCGATTTACCGTAATCACAAGTGATCGAAGAAAACAATAGCAAAACAAAGTTCAGACGAAAGTCTGGGAAATATTGTTTTTCAAAAAATCAACATGTGTTCCCAGCATGTTTTTATACACAAAGTACAAAGTTATATCGGGAGTCCCGACAGAAATATAAAGATTTTTGTAAATGAATATTTGGCATTTTGAGAATGTTTTTGGTGACTTTTCGTTCTACAACGACGATCTCATGACGTTTGAATAATAAATACAATAAATTTGAATAATTTTTAAATAAATCTAATACCCAATCGGGTCAATCAATTTATGATTGTAAATATATTTGTTGGCGGCAAACGTATTTTTTTTTGTGTGTAACATGATGAATGTTTGTGGTAAAATTTGTGTAAGCAATTGAAGTGTTTTTAATATCGTATACTCTCTAAATACGAGTTATACTTGTGACTAAAATTGTTTTCAAATAATTCAGACACACACAGAAAAATCCTCTTTTGGCATGTTGTTGGAAGAATAAAAATGTTAGTTGTACCAACTACTTCATTCGGTTAAATCGATTGGTTTACAAATTTGCTGACGGAACTGCCATATTAGTCAATACACAAGAAATATTAGTCTATACACACCCCTAATGGTTCTAAATCTGTACTACATGGTTCTGAAACAGTTAGAAATTGGTTGCAGTACAAACTACAACTATTTTTATTTTGACAATAAATAACAACCGACTAAGCGGTTGAGAGAATCGAATAAGTTGGTTGGCGCAACAAATCTCTATTCTGTGTATATTGTATAGTCTCTAAAAATTAAATATACTTGTGGTAAATAATATTAAATATTTTCAGATATTTCCGTAACATTTTCCAAATACGATAAATACTTGTGATGACAGTTCAGTACAGTTCACCAAATATATTATATATACTTGTCGAAAACATTTTTTAAATATTTGCGCAAGAATATAATATATTTATTTATACTTGTGAGAGATATTCCGTTATTAATTTTATATATTTCATAGATTATCAGTATCGAAATATAGTTGCAGTAGTGTTATCATAAAAATATACTGTAATTCATAATTTATAAACAAATATATGCTACAAATATTTTTACAAATCGAATGTTTTGCATTGTTGTTAAAAAGCAAACCGTTTTGAAATATAATTGCAGTAAATGTAATATTTAAACCTATAATAATAATAATAGTTTGGCACTACAGTCCTATAAGAACTTATGCCGAGCTCTCTCACCATTTTGAGCTGTGCGTGTTATATTTGTACTCAAAGTGGTGGGACCTACAGTTTATAGCCGAATCCGAACGGCGGGTGAGAGCTTTTCATAGGCAATGTTTTACTCTCGTAGGTTTGCCATTTACTGCCGAGAGGTAGCGCGGTATAGAAAAATGTTTTCTATGAAAAGATGTTGTTAGCCCCAGTCCAGGCTTGAACCGGGGACCTTTCGGCTCGCAGTCCAACGCACTAAACACTGAGCTACCGCGGCTACCTTATTTACTGTTAAATCAATTTTAAAATTTCTTATCTTTCAATTACTAAAGAATTCCATTACTAGGAGACAAAATCTAAACATAATCCTATTTAACAAAAGAATTGTATTATTTCTAATTCTTTATTAATGAGTTCGTCTGGCATTATAAGAATAATATTTATATAATTTAGTTTGGTCAAACAAAAGTCAAATTTGCGCTAAATTTGTTTACCAAAGACCTAATGATATCTAATTACATGTCAAACACGTTTTTTAGATTATAGTATTATATTTATGCTTAATTTATGGAAATTGCTGCCGTTTACGATCTTTGATTACCCAATAACAATACCAAACAAAAAAATATGAATAATGAATAGTTGATTAAGAAACAGATGTGTTTCGGGCATTGGACCATTTTATTGTGTGAACTAAAATATTGTGTTGTATATAGTGAAACTAGTAAATAATTCGTAGTAAAAGAGTTGGGTCATAAGTATTAGAAAAAAAAAACAATATAGGTGAAAATTGCAGGTAAAATTCGCGATGGTAGACTGGATGAATTTAGAATAATTTATTAAGTATAAAACAATAATGAAGACAATTAACGTATTCACAGTTCATCGTATTTTAGTTGTATATACGAAACAATAACACAGAATCGTCAATTTGTTGTTGCATCGCTTATAAAAGTGAAATACCACAAGTGTTGTATTTGAGAGTAGCCCTGAGGAATGTTTCTTGGTGTCGTATTTGGTGAAATGAAGGAAAATTGTGAAATTGAAGATAAATCGTGCACATAAAAAGTTAATTTATTTGTTTTTCTTTTCAAATCGAGGAATATTTATGATAAATTCAAAATATTTTAACAAGCACAAAAGTGGTGCTCACAGTTCAATTGCCGCACTGTGGTATTCGTACAATGTCGTACCAATACCATACGCTGCAAAAAAAGGGCTCTCCCAAACATAATTTTGCAGGCGTTACATATATCTTTGGAGCTTCATGCAAACGAAAGTGTTATTTCATTGCCAAACATTATTATAATAACATCCAAACATATTTTTGTTTTCGTTCAAACATATTTATGTTCAGAATGAATAATTTTCGGCGTTCTTGCAAACATATATATGTTTGAATGTGAAAAACATTTTATTTACATGTAAACATATTTATGTTTACATTTAATTTTAATGTTAAAATAGTAAATTTAGTGCTAATAGCTTCTTTACACAATATTCGTTTTTTTCCTATTTTTAAATTACACTTTTTTTTATTTATATTATATAATTATAAACTTAAACTTTTATTTTATTTTTATTACACATATTTTATTTATACTTAATAATTTGATTTCCATCTATTGTTCCTATTTTGAGTTCAGTACTCTACGGATGAATTGGAAATTTCACAAACAGCCACTATCTGCTATTAACAGTAATTGGCGGTACTTAAACAAATTCTTCCACCAAAAATAACTTTTGAACTATATGAAATGTATTAATGTGAGTGCTACTGAGTGCTAAAAGTAGGCAGCGCTGTTATTTAATTGTGATATCGTAATGCCAAACATACATATAATCAAAATAATGCTATTATTTTTAAATTCGTTGTCACCCAGTAACAATCACGAATAATCAAATACATATAATTCAAAGAATCTTTTAGCGGAAATATCAAACATACATTCAAGCATACATATTAATATCTGATGAAAAATGTATATTTCTACAGAAACATTAATATATTAAATTCATGTAAATCCGCGATTAAAGAAATTTTTGTTTAAATATCGTATAATAATATTTCAATCTGAACCAAATAATTATACAATTCAATTATAATGTAATTAGATATTACTCCCAATATGTATATGGTGATTTCGAATTACTTTTTAATTACATTCAAGCATATTCAAACAAATCTTTTCTATCCGTGCATGAAATTGTGAATACGCTAAATGTTTCCTATTTCTACCATAATTTCTAATTTCTGTGTATTCAATCAAGGGTGCTGATTGGAAATAGATACTAACATTATTCTCTAACTGGGGCTTTTGAGTCAGTTTTTTGAATCTGTAATCGAAAATAAAGATTGTTTATCAATTTTTAGGAAATCTAAGTGTTCAATACGGTAAGTATTCCATAGTTGTCAAACAAACATTTAAAAATCATAACTTTTTGATATCTTTTGATTCTCATTGAGATTTGAACCACTCTAGTGTAAATATTTACACTATTAGGATAGGCATGATAATGGCCAGATCATGTTTGTCATGTAACTGGTCGGGTTTTGAAATGGTTAAATTACAATGATTAGTTACCGATCATGACCCTAGTTCTACCTAAGTTTATTTTCATCCTTTTATTATAATCAATAACATAAAATACTAATATTTTGTACTTAAACACTACTCAAGACAACATTTTTCCCTAGTAGAAATTGTAATAGGGTGATTAAATGGAACTGATCATTGCATTTGTTCCTTGTCATAGCCCGATCAGTTACATGATGATCATGATATGGACATTATCATGTATACTCTAATAGGGTAAATTTCTACTAGGGTTGGCAGGGTCAGAGCATTTTAGGCACATTTTATCTAAAGTTTTCAAGCAGTTAAAGACGGAGTTAAAGACGTAGCCGCGGTAGCTCAGTGGTTAGTGCGTTGGACTGCGAGCCGAAAGGTCCCTGGTTCAAGCCTGGACTGGGGCTAACAACATCTTTTCATAGAAACATTTTTCTATACCGCGCTACCTCTCGTCAGTAAATGGCAAACCTACGAGAGTAAAACCATTGCTTATGAAAAAGCTCTCACCCGCCGTTCGGATTCGGCAATAAACTGTAGGTCCCACCACTTTGAGTACAAATATAACACGCACAGCTCAAAATGGTGAGAGAGCTCGGCTGAAGTTCTATACAGGACCGTAGCGCCAAACTATTATTATTATTATAAAGACGGAGTTAGTATAGAAAGCTGCCTATTCTCTCTCCATATCCAAAATATGTCAGGAATATGTCTTGAATATACCACAGATTTTGATATGCTTCCGAAAATCTTCCAATTACCTGTTTGTTTGACAATAATATGCCCCAAATATTCCAGATAATTATAAAAAAAAAAAACTCGAGTACTAACTAATTAAAAATTAAAGTAAAATATAAATAATGAAACGTTTTTATTTAAAATTTAATAAAAACGTGCTGGAATTTAACCATTTAGAAATTTGAAATTAAAACATTATTCGCACATCGATCCCAACATAATGGGTTTATTGTTTCTTATACTTCATCAGATCTAAAATTTCACAAAAAATTATATTTTTTCATTTAACATTAAAAACAATTTAAATTATTATTAAAAAAAAACTGTTACAAAAAATTAATGTCTTTTATACTACTCATAATGTGCAACATAAAATGTCAAAAAACCTCTTAAAACCTTAATAATTATATGCTTTACCATTTTAATTAGTATATGGTGAAAGTGTTGCCGTTGACAATGTCGATTGTCAAAGAGTTTAAACGTTTCAGAGAAATATTATCAACAATTTAAGCATTCATTTTTCGATGTTTAAAAATGTCTTTATTTCTATAATTCACACAGCAGCGATACTAAAACGTGCAATTTTAGTAAAAAATTGCAGAAGACGTTGCTATATTTACAAGAAAAACAAAAAACTTGAAGCTATTAAAAAGTTGTTGCCAAGCATTGATGTTTATGGTTGGCGCAATCAAAAAAAAAATGTTTTAAAGTTTTTATATTTTTAAACAAAACTATGTTGTAATTGTTAATCACTTTATTTTTAATTTGAGGTGCATTAAATGATGAGATTTAATGTTTTTTCTTTTGCATTATTAGCGAACATTTTAATTAACATTTGAACGCCAGCTAAAAGATAACTTTTTATGGTTGATTATGTCTTTTTTGTACATATGATTGAATTATGTAAGGTTTGAGAAAAGATAAATTCCAAAAGAAAAAACGAAGAAAATATGAAATTTCGTTGTATATTTTTTATGCATTTTTATTAAAATTTGATCAAGTCTTTTTAATTTTTCGAAAAAATAAATTATTCTAAAGAAACCTGTTTAAAATTTACTATAAAATGTTGAACATTTAATGCTCATTTCTGAATTCATCTTTTTCAAAGCCAAAAACAAAATGTAGTACAAATAATTGTATTTTGTAGTTATTTTTATTATGTACTTAATTTTATGATGTAATATTTTTATATATAGAACATTTTAATTCAAATTTCAATGTCATATTTTTCGTAGACAAACCAACATGTAGTACAAAAAATGCATTATGTAGTTTATATTTTATTTGATGTAGTTTTAATTAAAAGTACTACAATTGAAGTGATTTTAAAGTCATTTCTATACGGTTTTAATACATATTTTTTTTTGGCTGTACGATAAAAGAAGTTTGAGCATTCAAGGAAGTATTTATTTCCAGAGTAAACGAGAACGAATTGCAGAATAATAGCTATATAATATGTATTAAAGATTTTTTACTATTAATCTGACATAAAGTATTCTGTAATTACTAAAACCTCTCTAGAATTAAAAAAAGCCACATTTCCACGACTCATAATAATAAGGTAAAACCCACACTAAATACTAAATGACTACAAACATTCTATACAAACAAATTAAAACAATTAACAATTATACTTGAGATCAACTCATTCATAGATCAATCATGTGAAACCACTCTAACCCGAGCGCACTTGTGAAAAAAGTTCGAATTTCAACAAACTCAGCAATTATTACATTCTCATCACACAGTAGAAGCCCATAATATGTATTAGCCAAGTAAACAGGCAGCTGATCATGCGCAAAAAAAAAACAAACCACACATCGAACGGATACATCATCCGTAACAATAGGTGGGTGGGTTAGTTGGTTAATAGCGCTGAGCTACAAAGCACTTGTTAGTAGTTTTTTTTTTTGTTGTTAAAAACTCGATTGTGAATTAAGAACAAATACTATAAAGTGGGTCTGTAAAACATGTTTAGATGACAGGTTGATGAGATGTTGCGGTAATAACAGATATAATTACTACACTCAGAAAATATTAGACATCACTTCCCTGATGTCCCTGTCTGTCTGTTCGTATACACAATAGTTCGAAAAATATTACTGCAAATGGAATGAAATTTGGGTTCAATATATTTTAGGCAATAACACAGTGTTACAAAAGAGCACTTTTTTATATACTTGAAAAACGACTTAGTGTTGGTTGTAGGTCTTGTGGAGGAGATCAGAAATCAGAAATAACATTTTCAGAAACACCCTCAAAATTCGGAGTTATTCGGAAAAAACCGTTTTAAGGTTAGTTCGAGTACTTAAGAACGTGTAACTTACAAATTTTTTATTCGATTTTAAAATTTTAAACAGTTTTAGAAAGAAGAATAATATAGCTTTCAGAAAATATTCAAGTGACAAGTGCGTATAAAAATAGTGGTAATTTTCGTAAGAATGTCTGATCCGTTTCTTATTTAAAAAAAAAACTTTTGTCAATCGATTTTCTATATATTTTACGTTTTGCACTGCAAGAGCTGTCAGATAGTCTGGCACTTGGTTGCTTTACCGGAGATTCGGATTATTCTTTTAAATCATATGTATATGATCATGACTTTATCAGGTTGAACTAGGAAAAAATTAAGAGATCAGTTCTCTGGAATACTTTATACTAGGCTAGGATACAGGTATTTTAATAGTAAACTTGTCAATTTTACGGGAATAATATTGTGTGGATATTCAGCATAATGAATAATTTTAAATGTTAGCAGTACAACTAATAAACCTACACTCAAAATAAAAAGTCTGTAACAGTGGCAAAAAAGGTTGCTAAAATAGCAAAAATGTTTGCTGAAAAGAGGAAAGCGCCGGATTTCGCTGAAACAGACAATTTTAGCTGTTTTAACAAATTGTTTTGCTGCACTCAGAAGAAAATGTACCATTAAGTACTTTATGGTGCGACCATTAACCTTATGGTTCATGTATTAATAGTTTTTTCTTTTTAAATTAAAAGTTTTCTAATTATTTCAATAGTATTTAAAAAATTCACTACCATAAATTTAAATATTTCAATATTATTATTTTAAATAGAATAAATACTGTTGTTTTAATAGTTTCCTCCTATAATAATAAACGTGGTCTAAAAAACGTAAAACGAATACAAACATGTTCGTTTTGTACGTCATTCTGCGTGTTTACTCAAAATGGTCGCATGTATTTTTTGTAATAATCCACATTATTAAACGCGACATTGGTAAGGACTCAATGTATTTAATGTAAATAAATTATATTTATATATTTATTTATATTTTTATTTAGTACAGAAAATAAATAATACATCGAACTTCTATTATGGCAACGGACTTAAAAATAACTGCAGATTCAAGTACTACAATCAATTATTGGAAACCAAAGCAAACATTAAATGTTTTATAATCTTTTGCAGCAAGAAGTGTCTTTTTATGAGTGTGTGTTGTAAAATTGAATATCAATTTCGACATTTAAATAAAATAGATTATACAATAAGTTAACTAAAATACATTTTTGTTTTAATAAATTATTAGGAAAATGTAATTCTACTTTACCATAAAATTAATAATACGTATCATTAAATTTGAATAGATCTTTCTTATTGTAATTAAAATATCACATTATACAATTTATGTTACAACCACACATTGTATTAACAGTTTCAATATTACTGAACTAATGGGACGCATCCTATTGACCAATTTTAATGGTATAAATTATTGTTTTTCTATTGAAATACTATCAATTTACCATGATTTTTTTCTGGGTGTGTTAACTCCAACTCATAAAAAGGAAAACAAAAAATATTTTATCTGTATTTTAATATTTTTTTATTTCTTATATACTCTTACTTTTTCATATATTATTATTTTTCTTTATCTTATACAATAAATGTGTTTTTCAAACAATTTCGAATCGTTGAAGTCAAAGCAAACGGATTGAAAAACAAATTTTTGTACAGAGACATCGAATTCAAAGCCGTTTTTTTACATTTTTAATATGAAATTTGATTAAAATCGGACGAAAGTTGGAACATGACCGATAGTGATATATTTTTTTTTCGTGTATATAGGTTGAACAGATGTTGGCGTGTTGCCGCTTTGAACAACATCAGCGGTAGCATCAACATATTGTCAGCATTTGGCGCATCATCGTTTTCGTCCAGTTGACGCAAACGTATGTCATCGTCTGTCAAATGAGGTGTTAATTTTTAAAATTAGTTTTTAACGTTTTTTTATTTAGTCAATAAATTAGTCTCAAAATACGCCGCAAAATATCTATTTGTTTGCAATAATAAAAAGAAATACTAATAATTAAAACATGCTGCAAAAAATTGTCGATGAATGTAGCTAATTGTCAGGTTTCTATAAATGTTCAAATATGTATGTCATAAAAATAAATAAACATTTATTTTTGCCAATTACTAACATAATTATGAAGCACACATAATTGTTTTTTTTTTTTTTTTTTTGCTAAAGATTAATTAATGTAGATTGTTCGCGTATTTATTTGATTTAAAATTATTACATTTTTATCACTGATCATTTGCGAATCATGTTTTCAATTATTTTATGTTTTTTTTTTTAATACAAAAGACTTTATTGTTATGTATGAGGCGTAGTTACCTTGAAGATCGGAAATCTCGAAAAATATGTAACACATATTTGAACAATTTAGATAGAATTATATTGAAAATTAAATAAAAATCGTATGTCGCATGATTGATTTTTATGAAAAGCTATGCAGTATCTTGACTAGACTATGTAAGTAACATGCATTTACTAAACACCCTGTATTTTTAACTGGATGCAAAGTAGGACATATTTTTATTTTACATTTTCTTATTTTTTTGAATCATAGAATCACATACCGAGTTATTGACATCGATGAACCAAACACCCTGTATAAGAATTGTACAAGCCTTACACAAGTATTTTACAATACGTATACAATATTAATTACAGAATCAGCTGGTGATCGATAACGATATTTTGAGAAAATCAATGACAAAGTAAAAATTTGTATTTTTATTTTTTTGTAAATTTCAACTTTACGTACATTTTAAAAAAGGAAAAAATCATGGGATTCGAGGATGTGATATACCATTGGAAATGTAATTTAAATGTCTAAAATATGAGTGAAAAATTGTTATTCATTTATCAACAGATTAAATTTTATAACCAATTTTCTTGACTAGACTATGTAAGTAACATGCATTTACTAAACGCCCTGTATCTTAAACTGGATGCAAAGTAGGACATATTTTTATTTTACATTTTCTTATTTTTTTGAATCATAGAATCACCTCCCGAGTTATTGACATCGATGAACCAAACACCCTGTATAATGCCTGTATAATGCTTTGTTTAAACATGCCTGTATGCCTGATTCTCATATACGATATATATCGTATCTAATCATGCCGAATTGTAAAATGCTTGTATAATCCCTGTATAATGCTTATACAGTTTGCTAACCTGCATTATCAATGTAATTACACAGCGTAAACAAAAATTAATAAACCAAAAAATATATATTATATAAATAGTATATGCAAATCGTTAAAAGTTACTCGCGTACAATGCGGTTACCATTGGCCTCAAGTAGCAAATAATTTGCATAACTGACTGATATAATTGAAAATGCAAATGCAGCAAAAATTTCACTAAAGATTGCAGTATTTTTAGTATGTATTTTTTTTTGTTCAAACTACAGTTTTCATGTGATCATCGTCATCATCATCACATGTTGTAGTTAGTGCGATAGAGAGTACAATGGCATCGGAAACTCGGAAACTGCGCATGTGCAGCTGGTGGTAATAGTCACAGCAAGCACAACTATGATTATGATGCCATAAATTGTTAACTTGTCTTTGCATTTTTTTGTTTTTTCGACAAATCAATGATGCCAACAACAAAGTTATTATTTACAAATTTTTATATATTATTTTTCTTTTATTTTTTAATAAGATGCATACGATAGTAAAACACGATTTGCAACAGAGAAAATTCGGCAGCCCGCAGTGCAACGAAACAGCAGGCAGTCTGTCTTCCGTCTGGCAAATTGACAGCAAATAAAAATTTAAAAACTAAAAACAAAAAAATATTGTGGCCAAACATGACAGTGATTGGTAAATTAAAAAAAATATGATTACAATCAATTTTACGGCAGCACTCAAGGTTAGCGAAAATTTTCACAAAGTTCAGTAAATGGCGGAAGTTATTTTGTTTACAAAAATTAAAAAAAAAACTGCTGCGAACTATGTGGTCAACTTTCTACGTACGCATAGTGCTTGTAATGTAAAGTAATGCCCACTGTCTGTAAAATGCGTATCCGATAAATGCCGCCGACAGTTATTGCCGTCTTGCGCAACATAAAAATAACAAAAAAAAAAACTTTTTTTTTATAATTTTTATCGTTTTTCAATTATCTGCACATATTTCAACTGATTTTCGCAATATTTTAAAGAAAAAATAAAAAATTCATGTAATTTTCACCAGGAAACAATTTTTTTATAATACTTTTTTTTTATGTTTTTCTTGTGAAAAATCTGAAATTTTGAACGCTCTTTTGTTTTTGTTTTTTTTTTTGCTGTTGTTAAATAAAACATGTTTTAATTTTGCGTTTTTCGCGCGCGTCGTGTTGCAAAATGAACTTGTATCCTATACTTCAGTCACATCTCTCTCACATCGACGGCATGAAAAGACGCCAATGACCTCTTAATTACCGGTTAAGGAATAGCTAGTTGTTGGTATCACTGCAACAAACAAAAAATAAAAAAATTTAAACTGAGTAACCACAATCACAACCACTACCATGTGTCGTAATTGCAAAATCAAGTGCAAAGACCGTGTAGTTGAAAAAAGGGCACCGGTGATTTTAGGCGGTAAAGGTCTTTTCTAAATATGACCTTTAACTGTTTCGTTATTTTGTACTTGATGTAATATATATAAATAACCTAATTTAAATTAAATAACTCAAGCCGAGAGTCAAACTTAATGTGAGATAATTAAAAAATTTATAGAACTATTAAAATTTTAAAAGAAAAAAATATACCAAAGGAAACTTAAGAATTAACAACAAACGAGTACCAAAAACGAGTATAGGAAATGGCTACAGTATGCCATTCGAGATCAACACGAAAAAACAGAAGAAATTCACTCGATATCGACACTTTCTCATACAGATATCAAACGTCAAATTGGACTACATACCTAGTAGAAATTGTTTTCGCATCATGATCGGGTACTGCTCATTAAACATTTTACTTGTCCCTACCACATAAATAAGTAAATATACTGGTCAGTATCATTTATAATAGGGTGTCACTTAAAGAGTTTTCAACAGGGACACTACAAAAGTAGAGCGACAGGGACAGCAAACGACGCCATATTTCTTGCCGCTCTTTTGACATTTCTCTTCAGTAAGGTTTGCCATTTCATGCTGAAAAGATATACGAATTCGAATTTCGGTAATATATTTTAATAATTTCGACTCGTTGTTGGCTCGTATATCTTTCCATCAAGAAATGGCAAACCTTTCTGAAGAGAAATGTCCTAAGAGCGGCAAGAAATAAGGCGTCGATTGCTGTCCCTGTCGCTCAACTTTTGTAGCGTCCCTGTTGAAAAACCTTGAAAAAAACTTTTGTAGCGTTCTTATTGAAAAACCCTTTATTTAACAGGTTCGATTATTAGTTTTCTCACACCCTAGGTTTGTTTATTAGGGACAAAAAAATAAGATATGGAAAATATTTTTAAATTTTAACAACGGGAACACGTACCGCAATGACATTGAAAATTATCGAAATCTGCTTACATATATTTTTTTCGAAAACAATTCCACAAGATTGCTTACTCGAAATATTGTTTTGGAATATTCTAAATTTTGACTTCTTGTACAAATGAACCTAGTACGATTTTTAATATCCTTGCTGTACGTTTTCCCGTTGTTCAAATTAAAAAAAAAAATTGCACACCTTATTTTTTAGTTCTAATAAACAATTCTAGGGGGTGAGACACGAGTGTTAAAAATTAGTGACACCCTAATGTATATCCTTATGTATATCCTAATAATAATAATAGTTTATCACTACAGTCCTATTAGAACTTACGCCGAGCTCTTTCACCATTTTGAGCTGTGCGTGTTATATACAAAGTGGTGGGACCTACAGTTTATTGCCGAATCCGAACGGCGGGTGAGAGCTTTTCATAGGCAATGTTTTACTCTAGTAGGTTTGCCATTTACTGCCGAGAGGTAGCGCGGTATAGAAAAATGTTTCTATGAAAAGATGTCGTAAGCCCCAGTCCAGGCTTGAACCGGGGACCTTTCGGTTCGCAGTCCAACACACTAACCTTATATACCCTACATGTATAATATAACACACTAACCTGTATACCTAATAGGAAATATTTTCGATATCACAGAATCGAAATAAAAAATTAAACGAGCCGGGAAAGTTAGGTCACATGGGCGGGACTTAAAGTTGGTCTGGCCCGACTATGAAATACCCTTGGTGGGGTAATGAAATGTATATCTAAATTAATTTTTTTTTTAATTTGTTAAACACCCTCATAACATTATGCCCACATATGAAGTTTTGTCTTCACTGGTGAAAATCATTGGACTATTCGCTGGAACTCAATACGTAGTCCAGTGTATAAACAGTCCAAATGTAAAAATGTAAGTGATCACGCCTATTTTTTCAAATATATGTGGAGTTCTGTAAGGTTAATATTTCATTGATTTTTTTTCCTTAATTTACAAATATAATGAAAAAAAAAAATAATTTGAAAAAAAAGTGAGCGGATTACGCCTATTTTTGGAACATTTTTCTAACAATTCGTTTTATATTTTATAACTATATCTTAAAAACTTTTCAAGTTATTGGTTCCAAAGTTGTTATATATAAGTGACTTGTATGAGAGGTGGGCGTGTCCGTTGACCGATTTGGCTCATACACAGAACTATTTTTTGAGCAAAATGTATTGGAACAAAATTTCATCGCATTCTGACTAGTAATTCTCAAGTTATTGTGAAATCGGACAGACGACGGACAGAAGGACATGGCTACACGAACTCGGGTCGTGATGCTCATCAAGAATATATATAATCTTCCATACCGGTCATGCCTTCTTACAATATATGCACACACTTAATATACCCTGTACTTCATAGGTTTAGGTTATAAATATTCAAATTTCGATGGGAAAATATTGTGATATCGATATATCGAAGTTAGTGTGAGAAAATACCAAACTGGATTAATACATACATTGTTTCAAAAACGGATTTTAAAAATATAAATTACAATAAAATTAAATATATTGTTACGACAAAAAGGAAATTTGATCCACTGTGCAAGAGTAAATGAGATGCAAGACAATTCAGCGCACTATGCAGACGGAAGATCATTTAGCGCACTGAGGTAATGTGCGAGAAAGAGATAGAAGATCAACAAAGATTAGAAACACATAAGTGCGAATGAGATGCCAATAGCATGCGTCATTCACGAAACGAGTAGAAGGTTCTCGAAACAAGTCGAAGCTTGTTGAAACGTGTCGAACTAATGCATGCAGTATATAAAGGCGCCGAATCTGAGGCACAGCACTTCAGTAGTAATTGGAAAGTGATCGAGTGCATCTCGTTTGAGAACAATGTCAAGTTAAACAAGCAGCAGCAAGTTAGACAAGCAGCAGTTGTTAGAATTTGTTATTAGTAAAGTGAATTAATAAAGTTAATTGGGGAGTAGAAATGAGTAAAAAGGAGTAGAATTGAAATTTTAAAATGGAGTAAATTTGATCTAAAAGAGTAGAAACTAAAAAAATAGGAGTAAATTTAACGAAAAGAGAGTATAAAATGCATTATATCAAATATATTAATAGATATGTTAATATTTAACTTTTTTTTTATTCATTTATGATTTTATGGATTTTATATAATGCTGATGTATACAGGGTGATATGTTCTAAAGTTGGGGATTATCTGGAACACCAAGCGAAATTCATGGTGTTTTCTAAATTAACTTTAAAAATTTTGATATTTAATTATAACTTCTACAATCTAAAGCCCAGAACAAAAATATTCCATTTATTTTACAGATAATCGATCAAATTTATTATAAAAATACTAATATTGATATTTTATTTGCGGTGCTAAGAAATTTGTCACATCAAATAAAAAAAATTAGCAATTTTTGCGAAGGGAGTAGATTTTAGTAAATATATTTAACTTTTAAAACCCTGGTTACACTTCTCAAACCCTTTATTTCTCTTACCAGTTTTCGGCGCAGCCAGTACCGTAACTCTATTCTGATAGGTTTACGTAAGGTTCCGGTGGCCTAGAAAAGTATTACAATTGTTTATAAATTGCATTATGTTCTTTAAGATAAAAGGTACGGCACAACTTAATAAATAGGTAACTAGTTACAAAAAAAGCGCAAAGGGTATTCAAAATTATAGTAACCACACCAAAAATTTAACAAATATAATTAAAAATGAATTATAATTTAATTTCAAATGAAATTGTGAAATCTATACAACGATAATGATCATGATGACCAGTTAAACAATTCGATGCAAGTTGAATTATTTGACTTTGAACGTTTAATGGTCTAAAAACAAGGGGCATGGTTAATTCAGTTGAAAAAGTGTACTGAAAAAAGAAATATTCTCAGTAACCGATAACTACGCATAACATTTGTGAGTACTATGTGTAGATATCTAAAAATAAAATCAACTCATTTGCTAAAGTACCGACGACGTAGTTTGGTATTGTATACATAAAATGCATTTCAGCAGAAAATATTCTTATCATAAGTTATCAGTAAAGTATGAGTGGATTTGTTTATTTTTTAAAAACCTCCAAGCCCCCCTCTCATGATATCTCTTAAAATCATGACTAAATTTGTATTTTAAATAAATAAATAAAAAAAATTGCAAATTTTGCTATTTTTATCAGCTGTTGACTGTTAAATATAATCTTAGAGCATTAAACCTATTAATTTGTTTAAAAAAAAAAACTGACTCGAAAGACATTGAGACTTAGTTGACACTTGGCCGGTAGCCATTTTTAACATTTTATATCATTTTTTTAGTACTTTTGTACTTGTAAAAAATACAAAACAAAAGCGTGAAAATAGCTCAAAAAGAAAGCCTCTGAAAAATCTAGGTTAAATTATTCTAGAAATGCATTTGTGTTAAATTAAAAATGCAAATCATGTTACGTTTATGTTTTCAATTGAGATTTTACAATTTTATTTTCTATTTATCGTGACAATTATTTTTTAAAACAAAACCAAAATAAACTCGAAAGGTCTTAAGAACGTCTGCTGAATTTTCGAAGGCGTCTGTGAGCTCTTCAAAGCCTCTGTAGAGCTCTTAAATGCTTTCCAAAGCTTCTTTAGCGCTCATATGAGCTTCTATAGAGCTCTTAGTGATTCGTGACAAAACGATCACGCATGTAAAATGGCACAACTAAGTGCAACGTCACGTTAGACAAGTAAAACAACATTCAAAATAAACATGGCCCTCTCGTACACGTTTTTTTATATATTTCTTTCTTTCTCGAAACTACTACTGAAAAATTCTCTAAACACAAAAATAGTTAAAAAAAAAATTACATTAAACAACCACCACCACAACAACATTAACAACATCAACGACAATTGAACGTGACTTTCGTTAATGTGACTTTCTTTTGATTTCATTCATATAGACGGATGGACAGTCATAGACAACGCCGCGACGGTTTTCCATGCATTGCGCCCGCAATCACGTTCGGTTGCTGCCACCACATGTGGTGGTGCTGTCGGTTGGGCTGATCATGTTGTTATTGCTGCTGCTGTTGATAATAATGATATTGTTGTTATGTTGGTGTTGCCTCTAAACATGTTGGCATGTAGCCATCGATCGCCCAGTTTATAGAATTCAATTTATTGCAATTGTTGGTTTTATTTGTTGGTGGTTTTATAAAAAAAATAACAAAATATTGCAATAGGTTCATGACGTACTTTCTATTTGTAAATATTTTTTCGTACCAGCAACAGGTACTTGTGCGGCAACAATTGGTGGGAATTTGGCGCAATCATATGCGAAATTTGTGCGATGTTAATAATGATCACACAAAATATGAATCAATTGATGTGAAAAAAAAATCAATTTTTAAGCTTTGAATAGATTGGATTATAAAGATTTCTATTGCCTACAAAATTTCAGAGTTCATATCAATTTTTATTATTTACACTAGTCAACAAAACGAGAAAAAATTTCATATGTACATTCCACACATAAATTCTAAATAATTCGAGGTTGATGATTTGGACTGGATACTCTTTTTTTGATATTACCCTGCGGGAAAAAAGGCTTAATTGATCCAACATTAACTATCACGTGACTGGTGTAAAGCGGACTTATCACTGTTCTAGTCCAAAGGTATGGAGGCAGGAGGCAATTTGTAAGGTCTAAAGGTCTCCAGGAGGTGTTAATTGACCCCTGTTAAAGTAGCCGGTTAGGTTCATATAAAAGAGTCAAAACTAGGACCGGTGAAGAACTATCTCCTAGGAATCGGTCAGTTGAGACTTTAAAATGCAAATAAACATCGCACAGTGGGGCAGGGAGTACCAAAAGTTGGCAAAAACTTCAAATTATGTTATTTTTAGGAAAATAAGTATGAGGATTGACTATTATTGTATACAAATTTAATAATCTACATTTAGATGTTGAATTTTAAGAGTGGGCGTGGTACCTCCCATACAACTGAAATGATTAAATTAATATATGTTGAGAATTACGGAAGCTACAGTGATGCAACTTTATAGTAGAAAGTTTTTCGTTAATATAATGCAGTTCTCAAAATTTCATCTTGATTGGACAATAATGTTAAAAATGTCATATATTAGAAACAAAAATGTTAAAAATGTCATATATTGGAAATTGATAGAACTATAGTGATGGAACTTTATAATATATAGTTTATCGTTGATATAATTCACTTGTCAAAATTTCATCTTGATTGGACAAATGGTCGTGGTATCTCCCATACAACAAAAAACTGTTAATGTTAATATTTGTTTTTGTTTTCATCTTTGTAAATGGAAAATAATTTAATATAAACAAAGGTGAATTTACTCCAGCATTTTTTCTTTCTAAAGTATGAAAATTTGCTAAAACAATTACATTGCAAAAACATGTCAAAAACCAGATGTATATGGCACCATTATAAAAAATATATATTTTTTATGGTTTTTAAAATAAACGGTTCCAAAAAAATATTTTTTTTTAAATTGTTGCGTAAATTTGTCTGTGTTTGAGAGAGTGTGGAGAAAATTCGATATATATATGATAAAAATTAAGTGATGGAACATTGTAGGCAATTTAATTTACTATAAAAAAAATAGTGTCTGAGGTCAATTTGACTTTTCGCCAACTTTAGGTGCTCGCTGCCCCACTGTGCGTCGTCGCAGCAATGAAGTATATCCAACTTGTATATAAAAATGTATGTAATATAAAAATATGATATCTAATTAAAATATTTAGTGAATTGATCCAGAAAAACTGGAAAAGTTGTAATATACCAATTAATGCAATATTCCTATATGTTTTTAAATTATTTAAATCTAAACTAGAAAAATATAGATTTTTATGAACTATTTCTGGATGATATTTTTAACATTTCAGATCTAATACTAAATAAAAAAAAATATTATGATTATGAGGAGCAAAACAACCAACTTTTTCCAATTGGTTGTAATTTTTAAAATATGCCTTATTCGCCACAGAACGAAGTATTGTTCCACCAAAGGATAAATAAAGCAATTTTACAATAATAATAATAATAGTTTGGAACAACAGGACTGAAGAACTTAGGTTCTCGCACCATTCAGCTGTGCCGGTTATATGTGTACTCAAAGTGGTGGGACCTACCGAACCCGAACGGCTGGGTAAGAGCTTTTCATAGGTAATGTTTACTCTCGTAGATTTGCCATTGAAAAATATGCAATTTGCATAGACAAATATTTTCTATGAATAGATGTTCTTAGTCCCGGCCCAGATTTGAACTAGTGCTACGAGACCTTTCGGCTCGCAGTCCAACGCACTAACCACTGAGATAGCGTTGCTACCAATTTTACAATAGATCACTAAAGAAAAAAAAAAGTTATTAATACTTGTCCGTATCAAGTTAGAGATCAAAAACACGAATAAGTGTATTAAGCAAACGGTTATTTAAAATGTTAAATGTCAAGAAGGATTCCGTAAATAAGCAAATTTAATATTTTTACAAGATATTCGCCAAATTAGGGTGCTATAACCTCGAAGGTTTAAAGGTTTTAAATATGGACCAATTTTGTTGTACACCTTTTTTTGTTTTTAATGTATATCAATATGAAAAATTGTATCAATCAACAAATGAATATTTATACATTGGTTAAAAAGAAAATTCACGCTGCGACATAGATAAAAATGCAGTAAGGAAAAGTGCATTAAAAACCAAATATTATGTAAAAAAATTAAATAAGAACATTTTAAGATTCTGCACTCAGAAAAAAAATACTATAAAATCAATAGTTTTTTGATATTAAAATTAGTCAATATGATAAACTATTGTTTTAATAGGTAAATACCATTAAAAACTATAAAATACTATTAAACATTATTATATTATTTTAGTTTTTATATGATAATATTTAATTTTTGTATACTATTGAATCAATAAATGTCCTATTGACCAATTTTAATAGTATTTTTTTCTGAGTGTGGACTTTGCGTATTTTGACATGCTTTGATTTGATGTATTTATTTTGTTTTGCGATGTAACTTTTACATGTAATGTTTTGGTTAAAAATTTAAAATTCTAAAATTAACTGAATTTTGTAAAAAAAAATACCTTTTATGATTCCCAATGCCTCAAATGTTTAAAATTAACGCTTGGTATTATAATTAGTAGCCGCGGTAGCTCAGCGGTTAGTGCGTTGGACTGCGAGCCTAAAGGTCCCCGGTTCAAGCATGGACTGGGGCTAACAACATCTCTTCATAGAAACATTTTTCTATACCGCGCTACCTCTCAGCAGTAAATGGCAAACCTCCGAGAGTAAAAACATTGCCTATGAAAAGCTCTCACACGCCGTTCGGATTCGGCAATAAACTGTAGGTCCCACCACTTTGAGTACAAATATAACACGCACAGCTCAAAATGGCGACAGGGCTCGGCCGAAGTTCTATACAGGACTGTAGCGCCAAACTATTATTATTATATTATTATAATTATCATATTTTGAAATGTGTAGAGGTCCATACAAATTATCTAATTGTCATGACATACATTTCTGAGTCTATTCAGTTTAGTGACTGTCTTATGTTAAAGAATTTAGCTCTCTAATGGCATCTTAATTCATCAGTACCACAAAGTCAATTAACCTCCGAACTAAACTCATTACTAAATTCAATTAACTTTGTAATTTACTGTATAAAAAAAATAACCCATCGTAAAAATACACATAACTACACTTAGAAAAAAATCCTATTAAAATTGGTCAAAAGGACAGTTAATGATTGAAAAGTATACAAAAAAAAAATCATATAAATACATACACAATTTAATAGTATTTTGTAGTATTTAATGGTATTTAGGCTATTAAAATAATAATTTATCCTAATTGACTAATTTTAATAGCAAAATACTATTGATTTTTTAGTATTTTTTCTGAGTGTAACAGCTACATTTTAGAATGTTCAAATATTGACGTGCAAAATCTTGATATATTTAATAATCGATGAACAATGATCTTTTTTCATATTAATTTCAGCGACTACGTTAATTTTTCGAAGGGAATTTTTTAAGTTCCACAAATAAATTATACAATATTTCGTATATTAAACTTCTACAAATTTTGTTTGTCCGATGTAAAAAAAAAAATACTTCACAAGTAAATTATTCAATTTGCTTTCCAAAAAAAAAAAACATGGCCTAAATATTTATGTTAAAAATGGTGCAAAAGAAAAAACAGAACAACAAAATATTACTTTCGCCATTCATTGAGATTTTGGCTTTGATAGTAAAAGCAGGAAATTCAATTAAAGAAATAAATCTTCTAAAAAAAGGGGGGAAATTAGCGATACCATTAAAATATTCAATCTAATGAGAACTCAAGTGTTTCAGAGAGTTAATCAAAAAATATAACTATGGCACCGTGCTGTAAAATCAATAGTTTTAATGGGAAATATTTTAAACTAAGCAGAAAAACTTTAAAAACTAAATAAAATTAAAACTTTTTTAATTAAAATCAAAAACTTTGCTAATTCAAAACAAAAACTTTGTTAAATAGAAAAAAAAATACATTGAACAATAAATCATTCATGAAAATCCCAACATTTGTTTAGAAACGTACGATAACAAACAATGCGATAAAGCGATTTTCTACTGACGGTATTTGGCAAAAAAAATATCTAAAAAAAAATGTCTAAACTGAAGAAACAGAACGCCAATGAAGCGGAACAATGTACATAAAGAAGTTTATAGAAAAAAAAAAACAAAATAAAAAATTACAAATAGATAAAAAAAAACAAGTAAATATGAAAACTAGGTAAGAAAAGAAGAAATTTTGCATTGTCTGTGAGAATGAAAAAAGACAAGCAAAGGCTTTTATGATTGTTGAAAAAATATATACAAAAAAACTTGAGTTGAAAGAAGGTCTTTGTAATATATAGAAAGTAATAGAGTAGCAGAAAATTGGCACATATGAAAAATATTTTTTTAAAAATCTAAAAAGTCTCAGAATTAAAAATATTTTTCGAGTTTATATACACACAGATTAGAGATTTGTTGAGCCAACCAACTCTTTGTCCAACCAACTTATTCGGTTCTCTCAACCGCTTAGTCGGTTGTTATTGTCAAAATGAAAAGTGTTATAGTTTGTACTGCAACCAATTTCGAACTGTTTTAGAACAATTTAGTACAGATTTAGAACCATTAGGAGTGCGTATAGACTAAAATTTCAAGTGTATAGGTTAATATGGCAGTTCCGCCAGCAAATTCGTAAACCATTCGACTTTTTCTTTCTTCTAGCCTCATGCCAAAAGAGGATTTTTCTGTGTGTAGGAATATTGGCATTTCTTATTATAAATTTGATACTTAAATTAATATTTTAGTTTTTATATTTTCGTGTACTCAGAAAAAAATACTATAAAATCAATAGTTTGTTGCTATTAAAATAAGTCAATAGGATAAATTATTATTTTAATGGGTAAATACCATAAAATACTACAAAAAACTTTTAAATACTATTAAATTGTTAAATAACACGCACAATGGTGAGAGAGCTGGGCCGAAGTTATATACAGGACTGTAGTGCCAAACTATTATATTAAATCAATAACTGTCCTATTGACCAATTTTAATAGGATTTTTTTTAGTGTAAAATGAGAAAGAATTGATTTGATAGCTACCACTGAGTATACTGTGAAAATCGGATGTATTAATACTTCGTAAAATATTGTATTTGACGATATTTTCTTAATTAGATAAAATATTGATTCATTTTTCGACATCAACTTGATTTCATAACGACAAATATAGCAATATCATTCTAGATATTATCGTATTATCAAAACCTAGTCATTTTCGTATTAATATCGTTTCAATATCTTTTGGTTTAAAAAAATCATAAATGAACACAGAAAAATTAATCGACGTAAATATTAATGCATTCATTAATCAATCCAGCAATGAAAATCACAAATTTAATGAAAACATATTTGCTATTCTTCGTTAACTTAGCAATTCCGTTGGCTAACATCAATGCAGCAATTTGGTGAAGTTTCGAAATTTCAGCAATTATATTTGCTAAAACTGCGCCGACTAAATTATTTGCTGCATTGAGGTATTCATATTAGCAAACGGAATTGCTGAATTAACGAAGAATAGAAAATGTTTTCATTAAATTAGTGAATTTCATTGATGGATTGATTAATGAATGCAATTAATGTCGGTTGCTATATTAACGTTGATTATTTTTTTTCTGTGTAGACAATTTTAAACTGATGTTTATTTTAATCTAAAGCTTTTTGTAGTAAAATCTATCAGAAATATCGTAATTAAATTTAAGTTCCAGGTTAATTTAAACTATAGTTACGGCCAATAACTTGTATTATAGAAAATGTCTTCATTTTGAGAAAATCTTGAATATTTTCAAAAAGAAAAAAATAGTATTTTTTTATTTATTTAATCTACGAACAAATGTTTAAAGCAGTATTATATAAGTCAAATTTGTGCTAAAATGTGCGCTTCGAGTTACAAAATGGTTGCGGTTAATTAGAAGGTTAATGCATTAGGCCGAGGTTAAAAAGTTCAACATAGTCGGTAATGGATTTGATTTCATTAGTGTCGGCTATGTCTACAATGTTTTTGTAGTCGGTACATTTGATGTAGTATGGGATTTAAGGAACTGAAGAAGCAGATGCTACATTTATATATTATTCAAATATATTTTGAAATAAAGCACCAAATAATGGTCCGTATGATCATTTGCCTGTGTTCTGTGCTCAATGTGTTGTTGTTCTTTCAAATAAATCAAAAATTTATTTCGTTTATTGTTTAGGCTGAATGAAATATAAAGAATACTTAAACTTGATAAAATTCAAGAATGAAGAAAAACAAAACTTTGAGATGGGATTAAGAACTATATACAATTTAAGAACAAAATTTAATGTATACATTTTTAGCTTCGGTTCCTTATAATTAAACAATTCTATAAAAAATAAAGAATTATTTTATTGACCTCGAAAATATTTCTCCGATAGCGTCTCTTAAAATATAAATGTTTGAGTTTAAAATTTAATTACGCAATAAATGTTATAAATAACTTAAAAACAATTAAATAATTCTTAACTGAACTTTGGAATTATTACTCTGATAATATATTTTAAAGTTTTTGTTTTTTTTTTTGGTGAAAGCTTTAAATGTTAAACAAATTTATTTATGGTCGTTTTTGGAAATTTAAGATTTTCAAATAAATATATACACGCTCCAAAAAAAAAAGCTCTCCCAAACATAATTTTGCAGGCATTAAATATATCTTTGGAGCTTTATGCAAACAAAAGTATTATTTCATTTTTAAACATTACTATAATAACAGCCAAACATATTTTTGTTTTCGTTCAAACATATTTATGTTCAGAATAAATAATTTTCGGCGTTCTTGCAAACATATATATGTTTTAATGTGAAAAACATGTTATTTACATGTAAACATATTTATGTTTACATTTCATTTTAATGTTAATTTGCTGCTAATATCATCATTACACAATATTCGTTTATTCCCTTTTTTTAAATTACATTTTTTAGTTATATTATATAATTATAAACTAAAACTTTTATTTTTTTTTTTATTACACATATTTTATTTATACTTAATAATTTGATTTCCATCTATTGTTCCTATTTTGAGTTCAGTGAATTACGGATAAATTGGATATTACACAAGCAGCCACTATCTGGTATTAACAGTAATTGGCGGTATTTAAACAAATTCTTCCACCAAAAAGAACTTTTGAACTATATGAAAAGTATTAATGTGAGTGCTACTGAGGGCTAAAAGTAGGCAGCGTTGTTATTTAATTGTGACTTCGTAATGCCAAACAGACATATAATCAAAATAATGCTTTTATTTTAAAATTCATTGTCACCCAGTAACAATCACGAATAACCAAATACATATAATTCAAAGAACCTTTTATTGACGTTGGGTGTGTTAAATAGCGGAAATATCAAAAATACATATATTAATATCTGATGAAAAATGTGTATTTCTACAGAAATATTAATATAGTAAATTCATGGAAATCCGCAATTAAAGCAATTTATGTTTAAATATCGTATAATAATATTTCAATCTGAACAAAATAATAATACAATTCAATAATAATGTAATTAGATATTGCTCCCAATATTTATATGCTTATTTCGAATTATGTTATAATTACATTCGAACATATTCAAATAAATCTTTTCTATCCGTGTAAGTAAGACCAGTCATATGGAGACAGCCCTTAATATTGGTCGGGTCCAACTTTGGAAAAAATGAGCATAAAACTAGAAAAAAGATATGTTGGGTGAATTTTTATTTTACGTATCAAATTGAATAACATCCGTCATTTTCCAGTTTTCTATCGAATTTGCTTTTTATTGTTGACGAATCTAATTTTTAATACAAAGCAAAAAACGAATATAACTCGTTCAAGTTCTGTAAAAGAAATTCGATTTTTATTCTGAATATACGAATTTCGAGCGAAATTGAATTTCAGAACATATCTTAAATACGTTCTAGATTCCTAAGAATTATACTGTATACAATTAAAATTGTATGGTAGGTGGACGAACTGACAACGCATTTGGATCAGTATTTTTCAAGTTATCTGGTTTATGGATCGAAATAAATGGAATAATTGAAATGGAATAAACAGAAAATACATAATCTGGGGGTATATTAAAATATAATAATAAAGTAGCGTCAAGACGCGTCGATGGCTTGATTTGTTAACACATTGGACGACGAGCCAAAAGGTTGCGGGTTCGATCCCAACGACTGTCAACGTCAAAAATAGAAATGACTTTTCTATACGACGCTTTCTTTCTGCAGTTTTCAGACCTGTAGTGCCAAACTATTATTTGTCATGAACAGGACTCGGATTTTGATCACCTAAAAATACGGTAAAAAATACCATTAAAATTACCCTAAAAACGACAAAAAATGACTTTAAAAACTTTTACGATTGTGATTAAAAGTAATATAATTTATTAAGAAGCTCTGGTGAATCTATTTTACCCGTTATTAATTGATGTATGTAAGTTATATCGATAATCTGTCTACGTTCCCCAATAGATTTTAAATTTAGTAGTTTCAGACGTTCTTCGTATTGTTGTAAGAATTTTTCTACATTCAATGAGTCAACATGCACATTGTAGAAAGGAGACTTCAAGTATTTTCATATCTCAATTAGCCAATGTTTAAATAATTTACTTTATTCAATTGAATTGGTATAGGTAACGAAGAACATTCTCAAGTTTTACTTTGAATTTAATATAATACTGTATTTATATAATAAAAATTGCATAATTGTATATTTTAATATTTAGCTAGAGACACTTGTATTTTCGAATTTTAAATAAATGCAGAATGTAGTAAAATTAAATGATTATGCAGTTTTATTTTAACTTTAGCTTGATGTAAAATAAATACAGTATGTAGTAAAACTTAAAACAGATGTAGTCATTTATCTACATATTTGAGGACGTATAAATGAAGACAAAATGTAATTCTGTTAATACAAATGTACTCAAATTTTGCAGTAATGCAGTACAATTATATAGTTCCATACAAAAATGTTTTTCAAAGCCATATATGCTGTAAAAACAAATAGATATACTTTGAGCATAAATTAAATACACGTGTATTTATTTTAAAGACATTTTTATTTATTTTTAATACAGTATTTATTTGGTTCCAGTCATATCTTTTATGGGCAATTTTCTTTGTAATTAGAAATTAATTAGATTAAGAGAATATATTAAAAAAAAGAGCTATTCATAAATTTATTAACTTGCGATTACATATTTATACCCTACACTAAGAGTGAAAGGATATATTCAATTTGGTACGACGTTTATAACACCCAGAAGGAAGCATTTTCGGTATGGAAAAGTATATATATTCTTGATCAGCATGACCTCCTGCGCCCGTCTGTCTGTCCGTCCGTTGTCTGTTGAAATCACTACTACTTAAACAATTGAAGAGTTAGATAAAAGAAACTCATTATTTAGATTACTTATATACCTACGCAGTTTGTGCGAAAAAATTAGGCATATCGGTCAATTGTGACCTGTGATCTGACCATTTATATTCAAATAACTCATATAAAATTTACATCTACAGTTCAGTTTTACTGTATACGTGCTTAGGTAAATATATATTGACTTCATGCTCAAAAACATGGAAATAATGTTTTCCCGCGAAACGACTTGTGGTTCCCAAAAAAAAATCGAAATTCGGTACACCTACCCATTTGTAAATATGGGTATCAAATGAAAGGAAATTCTTCAGCGATTGAAAGTTTATAGTTATTTTCAGGATTTGTATACCCTGGTGACCTATATACCACTTTGAATGGTAAGCACACATATGTATAGGATATTTATAGTCGGCTAAGACCGAATATAATTTTGATAATCCTAACTATCATAATAACACCAAATTTAAAATTTCCCATGTGATCTAACCTTCCCAACTGGTTTTGATTTCAACTCCACTGCAAGGGTTGAAAATAATAAAGACAGAAATAGTAGTAAAAATTAAGACCAAAGATTTCTCATTTTCGTTTCAAATCCACTTAAGGATTGATTAATCTACAAAAAGAAAAATCTACAAAATTCTACAATGAATGACCTAAAATTTAAAATATTTGAAAAAAATTGCCTAACGACTAAAAAAATGCGGAAAAATTACAAATGCATTAAAAAAATGAAATGTCTTCAAAATCCGAGCCCTGGTCATGAAAATACATAATTTTGTTTACACGTCACTCCACTGCGTGTTACAAATATCACACAAACTTATTATACCCTGTATCATATGGGCGTAGGGAATAAAAAAAGCAGACACTCGATAAATTATATTCATGAATTCAGCAGTAGGTTCTGCTGGCTTATCGAAGCTTTATTTCATTGACAGTACCCCCAACAAATCCAGATTACATATTTGTAATTACTCCATAAAATTTATATTATAATTTTTACACAATACTTAGTGAAGTTTTGTAATATATACGTTTTTATTATATTTCTTACACAAATTTGTTATCAGCATTTTTATGAAATATTTTGTTTTATTTTCACAAAATAGTAACGAGTCGAATATTTTAGACATTTTTATAACAATGACTGAGCAAACAAAATAACGATAAACTGCATGGCGTATACGTAATTATTATAATTATGCAAAAAAAGTAAAATAATATTAAACAAATTCTTGTAGATAAACACAAATTAATACAAAACAGTACACTCAGAAAATAACCTATACAATTAATAGTGGTTTTACTATTAAAATTAGTCAATAACATAAATTATTTTAATCGGTAAATAAAAATAAATACAACAAAATATAGTTAAATTACATTTTATATTAAAATAATTTCATAGTATTTTGTAGTATTTATTGGTATTTGCATATTAACATAATAATTTATCCTATTGACTATTAACCTATTTAATATTAAAAAAAAACTATTAATGGTATGTGATATTTTCTGACTATTAATGGTTTGATTTTTTTTGTTGTTCTTAGTGTAGATAATAAAAAGTGTTACTATCTAAAAATAGCTACAGAAATTAGGCGCTTTGGTTTATTTGCATAAAACAAGTGCAGAACGAACTAAATAAATCAACTTAATATAATTGAATAAATTAATTTGTAGATAAGCGTAAAGATAAGCTACAGGTTGCTAACTAAATCTATGAATATTATTATTAATAAATTAAGGCACAAGGAGACAAAAACATTAAAGCAGACTACAAAAAAATGAAACAAAAAATTAAAAATAAAAATCCAAAACAAGACAAACAATAATTCACAAAATGCTCACCCATGAATTATCTCTAAACTGCGACATTTTGCACTGAATCCAGCGCAGTCAGTTAAAGCGCGCGCAGTAATTAATCCAAAAAGACACGGCAGCGAATGTCACGCCTGGTCTGTCTGCTATGCTGCTGTTAAACAGCGGTGCTGCCTGTATTTAGCAGGTTATGTTAATTGATTTGCACATATATAAAAAAAACTGCTGCATTAATTTTTTTTTATATATTTTTCTTATAATTTTTTGTATTTTTTTATGTTATATATATATTTTTTAATTTTATACAAAAAAAAAATCAAATGCAACGCACACAAACACCAGCACAATCGATTTCACGTTGGAAAATCATAGCATTTTCCCGACTCAGCTACAATTTAATCAGCGCAGATACACATTTCACCACTTGTAGATACTTGTGGCAGATACTTTTTCAAGCTCAGAGCTCAGCTGCAAATTTGTCGCCGTGCGCAGCACAGCGTAACGTCACTGCTGTGTTTGTAGTAATAACATAAAAATCTATAGTTGAATTTTTTTGAAAAAAACCGCGCGCGCAATTTGTATCTACAGCTGTATATTGAACTATCTATGAGATGCTTTTGAATGCTAAAAGCAACCAAGTGTAGCCAAAAAGTAAAACAAAAATAGCTGCCCTGCGTTAGTTAGTTGTTGTTTGTATTTTCAAACAATTAACTTCAATTACAACCAATTCGTATTGTATCGAACAAAATTTAACAGCAAAAAATAAACTTTTCACAATTTCACATTTATTATATATCTATTTTTTCGTAATTTTTTTTTGTTATTATTTGCTGCTTTTTATGTTTTTTCTTTTTGTTAGTCTTCTTTTTTTGTAATATAAACAGACACTCCTCGTAGTTTATCTTTGCGATACTTTTGTTTTCCTTATTAAAACGCGTGAGTTTTTAATTAATAAGTTTTTGTTTATATTTTCGCACTTATTACGTAGTTTTAAAACAATTCTACGTTATTTTGTTATTATTTGAATTTCGTTTGGAAATTTGTATCTTTTATCAGTTAACGTATATCTTTTATTAAATGCGCGCGCACACAACCGAACTCCACGAAACCCCAACTCGAACTGTTTGACATGGCGCGCGATCGCACTGCATTTGGTGCCACTTTCATAGCCACCTGTTAAACAACAAACATGTTTGAACAACATAAGTGTGGCGGGGGGGGGGCTGGGGAAGTGTGCTGTGCTGGTTTGAAGTCGATAATCGACAATGCGTGAAATAATATGGTGCCACTGTATCGAACCCAATGATCCAACTACAACTGATTTTAAAAAATGTAAACATACTATTGAGGTGAATTGAGGTAAATATAAAATAAACAAATTCAATTAAAAACCCAGTAGAGAGGTTAGGTAAGGTCACATAGGAAATTTTAAAGTGGGGACATTTTGTATAATGAAGTTAGTAAGAATTTTAATCGTTCTATTCATATGTGTGAAATTAAATTTGGGTAGATCGTCGATTAAATATTTACCGATCACGCCTATTTTCAATATCAGACAGCATAGGCATACAAGTAATCTTAGTTCTGAATTTCATTGATCTACATGTTTTTGTTTTCCTGTTATCGTGATTTCAATAGACAATCCTACAAATAGACAGACGATCATCGCTAAATCGACAATCTATATATATAAAACTCTTGGTCCGTCTGTCAGTCTGTCTGTTTGTTCCAGCATCACGTCTAAACCGCTGAACCGATTTAACTGAAATTTTGCACCAGGATACTATGGAGTCCGGAGGGTGTCATAGGCTATATATGGGCGGGATTAGACAAAGGGGCGTGGCACCTCCCATACAACCTAAACTTGCTAAGAAGATGAAACAAAAAAACTCAAATACAAAAAAAAACACAAAAGCAAAAACACAAAAACAAAATCAAAAATCAAATACAAAAACAAAAGTAAAAGCACAAAACTTAAGCTATAACTAAAAAACAACAGAAAAATAAAAAAGAATATAAAACAAAATCAACCAGGATCGTAAAATTCACCACACTAAAATTCACCACACTAAAACTTCTACTGGGAATAACTCTACGGGGAAGAATTCTACTGGGAAAGAATTCTACTGGGAAGAATTTTACGGGGAAGCACAGTCTGAGAAAGAATTGTCTATGAGAAAAGTTGTTTTATCGGATAATTAGTATGGTTTTGGTTACTACATTTATAAAACCAATAAAAAAACGTCCACAGCGAAGCACGGGTCCCTGATATAAATAATAAAAATGTTTTTTATATTAATAATAACCTTGCATTCACATAATATTTGCAAGAGTCGTGTACGGGTCCAGCTATGATAAATAAAATACATACTTTCTCAGTATGCCATTCGTATCGACATCGTTACGAGATCAATGCGAGTAGATGGAGAAATCACACGATATCGGACCCGTTCTCGTAACGATATCGAGCGCCAAATTGGACCTAGATAGTAGGTAGATATCGAAGCGTTATGGCGCAGTTTTCTCTATACGAGACATTTTTCGAAATCGGAATGAAATCGAAGAAAAAAATGATCAAAGTTCAAAATTGTTGCGAAAAATATTACACATTGATTTGATATATGTTTAAATATCGTATCTTGTCTAAAAATTTGAATGTACGAGCATTTTTAAAAATTATAATCGTGAATACAACGATATCGAACTTATTTTATCGAAGTTATTCGAGAAAGCTTCGAGTCATCGAAGATCTCCGAGACATGGCAGACTGGGTTGCTATACATACACGCTACCCTCTGGTTTTAAAATAATAAATAATACAAATTGCTAAATATGGTAAAAATTAAACTGTAAGGCAGTTTAGGACACATGGGATATTTTGGAAAGATATATTTTGGAAAGACATTCAGCTCAGAAAAAATCCCTTAAAAATAACATAAATATTTCCAAGCAACAATATACTAGGCAGCACAAATACTAAGTTTCTCGTAAAAAATTGAAGATTACAGTGAAAACTAATCGAAACCTTGTCGGTTATTGGTAGGGATTTGAAGTGTATATACCGCCAGTAAAACTAGTCAAAAAGTCGTAGATTATAGATAGTAGCAATTTGAAGAGTAGTTCCCTGTCTGAAAAACTAATCAAACACTGGTCTGTCCCCAATACTGGTAGAGATTTGAATATTAGATCCCTGACAGTAAAACTAATCAAGAACATGTAGGTTATTCGTATACTGAGAAAAAAATACTATATAAATGATACTTTTTTACTATTAAAAATAGTCAATAGGATAAATTTTTATTTTAATCGGAAAACACCATTAGACACTACAAAATTCCATTGAGTTTATATGAACATATTTTTTTTTATACTATTAAATCAATAATTGTCCCATTGACCAATCTTAAGGGGATTTGAGGGAATTTTTTCTGTGTGTAGGTAAAAATGGTTGGATACCGTTTGTTTCTTGGGTTGATAAATTATTTCTTGGGTTAATAAATACAAACAAGTAGTTTTGTATAAACTTAAAAAAAAGTAATTTTTAACCGTTTTAAAAAAATATCTATCCTAGTGACTAATTTTAATAGTAAAAAACTATTCATTGTATGTTATTTTTTTAGTTTTGTTAGAATTGTGAATGTTATAGTCGGTCTAAGCCGAAATTCAAATCGCGATTAGCGTTTAGCTTACAAATGATTACAAATTAATAAAATTGTATATTCGAAGCGTTGAGAATCAAAACTGGCTAAGCATTTTGAGAAAAACGCGAAAGTGTATTAAACAAAGGCTAAAGAAAAAAAAAATTAAATGACAAATAGGATTCCGTAAACAATAAAATTTGATAATATAGAGGATATAAAGGTTTTAAATATGGACTATGGCTAGTTTTGATCCGCAAATATGAACTTTTTGGCCAATTTTGATGAAAACTTTAATGTTTTTAATTATATCAATATGAAAAATATTATTAAAAACCATATGAATATTTTTTTGCGACGTAGAAAAATACACACTGAAGAAATGTTAGTAAAGTGCATTATAAATCAAATATTATGTAAGAGAATATTGAAATTAGAGTTTTTTGATACAAGATTCTGGACTTTGCGCATTTTGACATTCAATCCGGATGAAACTATTTTTTTTTTCTAAAAATGGACTTAGCCGTTTTTGATTTGCAACGTCCCATTTATAAACATGTTCAAATTTCCTTTCAATTGTGTATCCAAATGTAAGAATTGTACGGTTTACGAAATTTCGAATATTTGTAGCGGTTGGCAGACGGAGTGGAGAGACTGACAACAATAATTAGTTAAACACGTTTTTCATCACAAGTTATTTTTGCACTATAAAAGCATCAGTCAAATAAATAAAAAAAAAAATATTACTCACCATGATTTTAAGACGAAAGTAGTAAAATTTTGAGTTTGAGTTGCATTGGAAGCCACCTGTTCTTTTGATGAATGTAAACAGTTGATGCATCTCGATGGTTGAACGCCTTAAAAATGAGATGAGGTTTTTATTAAATACGATATATTAATATAACTAATAAATAAAGATAAAAAAATAATGTTTTTCCAATAAAATAGTAATTAAACACATAAAAACAGCTCTAAAGTACGAATCCTAGTATTACTAAATTTTTTTAAAAAATTGACAGCCATTTTTTATAAACGGAGCCTCAAATATTCGCACAATTTTATTATCTAACAAAAATATTCTATGCAAATTTCTTCGGAGAAAACAATTCTTCAGAATATTTTTATGTAAAAGGGGTCCATAAAATTTGTTTAAATTTATTAATTTTTATAACAAAAATTGCTATTCTAGCGAGCAATGACAATTGTTACAAAAATCAATTTTTTCACTAAATTCAATTTTTTCACAAAAATTTCAATGTTTAACCAAAAATTCAATTTTTCATTAAAAAATCAATTTTTTCACTAAATTCAATTTTTTCACAAAAATTTCAATGTTTAACCAAAAATTCAATTTTTCATTAAAAAATCAATTTTTCACTAAACATTCAAATTTTCACTAAAAATTCAATTTTTCACTAAAAATTCAAATTTTCACTAAAAATTCAAATTTTCACTAAAAATTCCAATTTTCACTAAAAATTCAAATTTTCACTAAAAATTAAAATTTTCACTAAAAATTAAAATTTTCACTAAAAATTCAAATTTTCACTAAAAATTCCAATTTTCTTTACAAATTCAAATTTTCACTAAAAATTCAAATTTTCACTAAAAATTCAAATAAATTTTTCACTTTAAATTCAAATTTTACCAAAAAAAAAAGACATTTTTTCAATAAAAATTTAATTTTTCACTATAAATTAAATTTTTCACAAAAAAAAAATAATGTTCTCAATAAAAATTCAATTTTTCAATAAAAAATCAAAATTTCACATTCTATATTCAATTTTTCACTATAGATTAAAAATTTTACAAAAAAATTATTTTGACAGAAAATGTCTTTTTATAAAAAGTTCAATTTGTCACTTAAAATTAATATTTCACAAAATGTTAATATATAATTGCAACGAATGAATAAAAAAATACAATTTTTGTGTTGTTAATTTGTATATTTTTTGACGCATTTTAATTCTTAAACATTATTACACAATAACATGTACATAATATGCATTATAATTGGCTTAACTTAATTTTTAAATAGTTACTATATTATAGTATATATATATCGCTTAATGCAGCACACAATTGCAATAAAAAAAAACTTAATACATATTGTTTATTTCAAAATTAAAACTAAACAATATTAATGTTGCTATTTATTAATAATAAAAATATACATTAGGAAGTAGTTTCTTTGTAGAGAGCAGTTGAAAATAGCAGAAATAGAAAAAGATAAAATAAACTTGAAAAATTGTACAATTTTTAATATGTAACCAGCTTTATTTAGATTTGCCGCGCATTTCGACGTGAACTTGTGCATTTTAAACGTTTGAAGAACCCTTTGTTTTATCAGTAAAGTGTGCGTTTAATTTGAATTTAAAAAGTTGGGTTTTTTTTTTATTATTTTGCACAATTTTATCAGCGCTCTTTTTTTGTTTTTTTATAATTTTTTTTACGGAATGTTAATCAAGCATAGAATGAGCAAAGAGTGGGTTTTTTTTGTATTTTGTTGTAGATAACGACTTAAGAATTAGTAAAGTAAATATAAAAATAAATGGAAGCCTATTTGCAGAAAATTCTACTATACTTTTTTTTATTTTTGGTATTTTATCAATTAGACTAAAATAAAAATAAAAACTGCATTTTAATTTAAATTGTATTTTCAAAGGAATACAAATGACAGACCAGACGGATAATAATTTCTGTTATTCGTTGCCACAAATTTCAGCTGAATTTTGTAAATAATTTAATTGTTTTTTATGCTATTTCTAAATGTCGTTGAATAACTTTTCAATATACTTTGTTCGTTTATATCTTTTTAATATTTTATAAATTTTTATTTATTTAGTTTTTTTTTTTGTATAATATTCATACTATATAAATATAGTAATATGTTTACTGCTTAATACATTAATAGTTATTTTATTGAAATACATTTTTTTGTTCAGATTTTTGCTTTTTTCTTTTTGTAAATATTATAATAATAATATAACCTCTTGTATATAGTTTATACTTTCATTTAAAGCTTAAAACGTTCATAGGTTTTTGGAGTTACATTTACAAATGACCACACTTTATTTACTGTACCTTAGTTTTCTAATTAAATAGTTAGAATTATATAATTTTTATATATAGTTTTTTTAGTTTTAAAGTAAACATGCATTTTCTTCACAGTTATAATTTTGTAAACGTCTAAAGTAATTAATTAATTAATTTTCCACGTGGTTATATCTACGACTATGTTTTTGTGAAACTTTTGTTTTCATTCAATTTGTTTTATTTTAGCTACTACTTGGCACATTGAAATTTTATATTTATTTATTTGTAGTACTTAAGTTTCTGGTTTTAGTACTGACCACCACCGCCAGCGGCATCGATGAAAAAGGTTTTTTCCGGTGCCACTGGAAATATAACACGTTCGTGTGCGGGCTTCAAGTTGACCGCACAGTAATTGTAATATCAAAGCTCATCGGTGGTCGGCGGATGCTCCTGCACGTACTCCTTGGGAAAGTAGCCAACCTACAAAAAAAAATTGAATATAAAATAAATTTGTTTACATTTTATGATTTATTGATCATTATTTGATTTTTTAACATTTGATTATTTCAATATTTGATGATTTGATTATTTGAGTATTTGCTTATTTGAATATTTGATTATTTGATTATTTGATTATTTGATTATGGATTATTGATTATTTGATTATTTGAATATTTGAATATTTGAATATTTGATTATTTGATTATTTGATTATTTGATTATTTAATTATTTGATTATTTGATTATTTGATTATTTGAATATTTTAATATTTGAATATTTGAATATTTGAATATTTGAATATTTGAATATTTGAATATTTGAATATTTGAATATTTGAATATTTGATTATTTGATTATTTGATTATTTGATTATTTGATTAATTGATTATTTGATTATTCGATTTATTGATTATTTGACTATTTGATTATTTGAGTATTTGATTATTTGATTATTTGATTATTTGATTATTTGATTATTTGATTATTTGATTATTTGATCATTTGATTATTTGATTATTTGATTATTTGATTATTTGATTATTTGATTATTTGATTATTTGATTATTTGATTATTTGATTATTTGATTATTTGATTATTTGATTATTTGATTAATTGATTATTTGATTATTTGATTATTTGATTATTTGATTATTTGATTATTTTATTATATGATTATTTGATTATTTGATTATTTGATTATTTGATTATTTGATTATTTGATTATTTGATTATTTGATTATTTTATTATTTTATTATTTGATTATTTGATTATTTGATTATTTGATTATTTGATTATTTGATTATTTGATTATTTGATTATTTGATTATTTAATTATTTGATTATTTGATTATTTGATTATTTGATTATTTGATTATTTGATTATTTGAATATTTGAATATTTGATTATTTGATCATTTGATTATTTGATTATTTGATTATTTGATTATTTGATTACTTGATTAATTGATTATTTGATTATTTGATTATTCGATTTATTGATTATTTGACTATTTGATTATTTGAGTATTTGAGTATTTGATTATTTGATCATTTGATTATTTGATTATTTGATTATTTGATTATTTGATTATTTGATTATTTGATTATTTGATTATTTGATTATTTGATTATTTGATTATTTGATTATTTGATTATTTGATTATTTGATTATTTGATTATTTGATTATTTGATTATTTGATTATTTGATTATTTGATTATTTGATTATTTGATTATTTGATTATTTGATTATTTGATTATTTGATTATTTGATTATTTGATTATTTGATTATTTGATCATTTGATTATTTGATTATTTGATTATTTGAATATTTGATTATTTGATTATTTGATTATTTGATTATTTGATTATTTGATTATGGATTATTGATTATTTGATTATTTGAATATTTGAATATTTGAATATTTGATTATTTGATTATTTGATTATTTGATTATTTGATTATTTGATTATTTAATTATTTGATTATTTGATTATTTGATTATTTGAATATTTTAATATTTGAATATTTGAATATTTGAATATTTGAATATTTGAATATTGAATATTTGAATATTTGAATATTTGAATATTTGAATATTTGAATATTTGATCATTTGATTATTTGATTATTTGATTATTTGATTATTTGATTATTTGATTAATTGATTATTTGATTATTCGATTTATTGATTATTTGACTATTTGATTATTTGAGTATTTGATTATTTGATTATTTGATTATTTGATTATTTGATTATTTGATTATTTGATTATTTGATCATTTGATTATTTGATTATTTGATTATTTGATTATTTGATTATTTGATTATTTGATTATTTGATTATTTGATTATTTGATTATTTGATTATTTGATTATTTGATTATTTGATTATTTGATTATTTGATTATTTGATTATTTGATTATTTGATTATTTGATTATTTGATTATTTGATTATTTGATTATTTGATTATTTGATTATTTGATTATTTGATTATTTTATTATATGATTATTTGATTATTTGATTATTTGATTATTTGATTATTTGATTATTTTATTATTTTATTATTTGATTATTTGATTATTTGATTATTTGATTATTTGATTATTTGATTATTTGATTATTTGATTATTTAATTATTTGATTATTTGATTATTTGAATATTTGAATATTTGAATATTTGAATATTTGATTATTTGATTATTTGATCATTTGATTATTTGATTATTTGATTATTTGATTATTTGATTATTTGATTACTTGATTAATTGATTATTTGATTATTCGATTTATTGATTATTTGACTATTTGATTATTTGATTATTTGAGTATTTGAGTATTTGATTATTTGATCATTTGATTATTTGATTATTTGATTATTTGATTATTTGATTATTTGATTATTTGATTATTTGATTATTTGATTATTTGATTATTTGATTATTTGATTATTTGATTATTTGATTATTTGATTATTTGATTATTTGATTATTTGATTATTTGATTATTTGATTATTTGATTACTTGATTATTTGATTATTTGATTATTTGATTATTTGATTATTTGATTATTTGATTATTTGATTATTTGATTATTTGATTATTTGATTATTTGATTATTTGATTATTTGATTATTTGATTATTTGATTATGAGATTATTTGATTATGAGATTATTTGATTATATGATTATTTGATTATTTGATTATTTGATTATTTGATTATTTGATTATTTGATTATTTGATTATTTGATTATTTGATTATTTGATTATTTGATTATTTGATTATTTGATTATTTGATTATTTGATTATTTGATTATTTGATTATTTGATTATTTGATTATTTGATTATTTGATTATTTGATTATTTGATTATTTGATTATTTGATTATTTGATTATTTGATTATTTGATTATTTGATTATTTGATTATTTGATTATTTGATTATTTGAATATTTGATTATTTGATTATTTGATTATTTGATTATTTGATTATTTTATTATTTGATTATTTGATTATTTGATTATTTGATTATTTGATTATTTGATTATTTGATTATTTGATTATTTGATTATTTGATTATTTGATTATTTGATTATTTGATTATTTGATTATTTGATTATTTGATTATTTGATTATTTGATTATTTGATTATTTGATTATTTGATTATTTGATTATTTGATTATTTGATTATTTGAATATTTGATTATTTGATTATTTGATTTTTTTTATTTGATTATATAATGATTCCAATATTTGATTGTTTGATTAATCGATTATTTGATTAATTGATTAATCATTTAATCGATTATTTGAATATTTGATTATTCAATTAATCGATTATTTGATTATTTTTTTATTTGATGAATGTATTATTTGATTATTTGTTGATTTAATTATTTGATTATTCAATTAATAAATTATTTATTTGTTTTTTTTATTACTTGATAAATTGATATTTGATTAATCTATTATTTAATCGATTATTTTTATAAACTCACCGTATCGCCGATTTTGCCGCGCCACCAGCCTTTGCTGTCGCCATCCTTGCCAATGACCAACACTTGGCAGCCCGTTTTCAACAGCAACTGATTGTTGCCTTTAGGCTCAAAGTCATAAATTGCAGTGGCGATGACTTCGCGGAAGGGCCACTGCAGCGATTGAGTCAGACTAATTTTTATTTTCAAATAAAATATGAAAATTAATATAAAAATCAATTTGGAAATTTTGAATTTCTTTTACTTACCCCGCAAAATTTTCGCCCAAATCATTGCGCTCATAGTAGGAGACCAGCTCGACGATGGTCTTAAAGTGACGACGCGGTGACAAACAATATTTCACTGAGTCGACATCGCTGTCCTGATTAATCTTCATGTGTTTGATGACGTGATCATCGGTTCTGTGCATGCAATAAAAATGCATTTATTCAATGTTGATTCACACCACACAATATGTAATCATTATTTTTATAAAACATAAAAAAAACCAAACTTACTTGAGACTCAGCGCATACATGGTCTCGTGCGGATTAGAGGCGCCTTGTGGACGCACGCGCAACAAATAGGTGCCGATTTTGCGATTTTCCAGGCGCATGGCAGCTGCCTCACGATCCATGTTGCCAACAAACCTGCAAGTTAATCATGTTAATAAATAGGAAACATTTGGAGAGTAAAGTTGTGAAAATATTTTAAATAAAAATTCATTTTAAATTCAAAAAATTGTATTTTAAACTACTTAATTTAGCAAAAAAAAAAAAAAACAATTTTAATGTTTTTTTTAATAGCACTTACCAATTAAATTCCACCAGTTGACGATCACAAACAGGCGGCGGCAGGCTGACCGGATTCTGTTTGCAGCGTCCTGTCGACGAGATGCAGCCCTTGTGCACCGTGATTTCGCACACTTTGCAGCGATAACCCTAAATTTAACACAAAAATTCATTAATTTGAATACTTAAAATGGGATAAAAAAGCAAATAAAACTACTCACTTGATGTATGCGTCCTTTTAGAAACTTGGAACAATGCCTGCATATAACCGCCGCATCAAATGTTGTTATTTCCATTTTGTGATCGGTGCTGCGACAACCAGGTGGATCCAAATTCTCCCTAAACAAAAAAATTATATTATAAATGTATAAAATTTGTTTAAATGTCTCTGTGTCGACACGACGCGTTCAACGACTAAACTCAATCTAACTTAAAACTCACATGGCTTCAGTCAGTGCTTTACGCCACTTATCGCGCTCTGGTTCAGATTTCAGATACAGGGTGAATGCGGTCTTTTGTGATTTGCGCGCCAACAACAATTGACACTTGAAGCGTGTGTCACGACCGAGCGTACGCCGTGAATGACTCATTTCGACACGATATTCAGCCAAATAATGTGAATCGCGGAAGGTGTACTGAGTATCGCCGGTTTTAGAATTTAACGTCTTAACGAGTATCAGTATTTTGTCGAAAACAAAAGCGTAGCGTAATTTTATTTTCTGATCATCGTGTCCTTTGATGTGCAGCTCACCGTCTAGCAGAAGGCGACCGTATTCTGTGAGATCGTTACAGCTGTGAAGCGTCTGCAAATCAATGATGCTGTCCTGTGAATTTCAAAATTCATAAATAGGAGATGATTTATTTAATATAAATTTTTAATAAAAAAAAAAAAAATTTTAATTAAATATTTCAAATTTTACTAAAAACTTGGATTTTTTTTTTATAAAAATTTACATTTTTTTTTTTATATAGAAAATTTTATTATAAATTCATTTTTTACTGCTTTAATAAAAAAAACGAAAAAAAAATTAAATAAATAAAAAAAAAAAAAAAATAAAAAAAAAATAAAATAAAAAAATTATAAATAAAAAAAAATTGATAAAAAAAAATACTTTTCTATAAAAAAAAGACATAATAATATTAAAAATGTAAAATTTAAAAATATAAATTTAAATATTTTAATTTTTATCACTAGGTAAACCTGGGATAAAATGGGACATGGGGTAATGTGAGAAATTGCAATTTCTGAACATGTTTTTGCACTTAGAAAGTTAAAAACAATTGCCAAGTGCTTCTTAATATGTCATCAACTTTTTCATCTATAGCTGTAATTAAATGTATACCTTTTATTGCATTTCGAGAACAAGTGGAAAGCTTTTCTTTTAGATTGCTGATGTTTTGTGAATTTTTGTCGTTTTTAATTAGTAAGGTATGTTTAAAATGATCGGATGTTGTATATATTCTGAAATACATACGAATTTGACTTTGCTTAAATGATGCTAAGTTATGTTCCAATTGCGACATTGGGGAAAAGTGAGAAACATGTTCTGGGCTAAAGTGGGAAACGTAATTTAAGCAATGTTTGTTGTAATTTTAGGAAAAATATTGTGCTATATAAATTATTTAATTGGTTTAGCCAAGAAAATACTTCAGTATTGACTACAAACCAATGAAAAGCAAAATTTTCACTTCACCTTAGATAAAAACTGAATTGCAGAATAAAGCCGAGGATAGAACCTTTAACAGGAGTTAAAAGAATACATTGACTTCACTTTAGATATGAACTGAATAAAGCCGAGAATAGAACATTTAACAGGAATAAAAAGAATACATTTGTAAATATTTTTTTGGCACACATTTTGAAGTTTCCCACTTTACCCTAACATTTTTCAACAAGTCCGAAATTGAGCTGTTTTGAAAAATCGCTCAAAAATCAATTAAAAAGCAAATAAATTGTATTCTGTTAATGCAAAAAGTTAAACCATGAACCAGTCTATGGAATAGACCCTTCAAAAGAATTTAAAAAATTATTTAAAAATCAATACATGTCTCACTTTATCCCAGACTCCCCTACATACTTAAATGTTGACTAAAACATAAATTTTTCTGTAAAATTTCAAATTTAAACATAAAATTTGACCAAAATTAAAAATGTCCATAAAAAAATTCAAATTAACTAAAAAAAAATCCCATTTTTAATTAAGATTCAAATTTTCATTTGAAAAAATTAAGATTAAAATTTTTATTTAAAGAAATTAGGATTCAAATTTTCATTTCACTCAAAATATCAATTTTCACAAAAAATTCAATTTTTTTTTGAAATTTAATAAATAAATTTATCGCTTACCTTAACTTTCTGTATAATCACCAAATGATCGGAGTCTCGCTTCACCTCGTTTATGTACTGCGCCACATCGACCATGGCCTCCTTGGCGCGCTCCAAACCGCGATAGTCCTCATGAGCCTACACATCAAAAAATTGAACAAAATATAAAAATTTTAAATAAATATTTTAAATTAAAAACTAGTTACCGGTGATGTTTCCTTGACTAGTTTGTCCAGCAGCAAATGATATTTGAGAATACGTTGCATTGGAACGGACAGAATATCGCGTAGCTGCAGTTTGCCTACATTATACTCTTTTTCGCATTGCTAAAAAATGAAAAAATATTTTTTATACAAATTTTATTAAAAGTAGTTGTTAAAAAAAACCCAGCACACAGACCTGCACATGTTGCTCAATTAAACTATCGCGCTTGCAAATATCACCCAAAGCATCGATGGCATTAATTAGATTGGAACAGTATTCGCCATAGATGAGAAATGGCTCCCGAAAGTCCAGGAAAACCTGACTCAGTCGCAGTTTTGTATTGGGCAGCACAGCTTCACGCAGTTTATCCAGGAATTTTGTATGTATATCAGAAAGTTCCTGCAAAATTTGTTAAATTTGAACAAATAAAAAACATTTAAATATCACAAAAATCATAATACTTACGCGTATTCGCGGAAAAACATTTTTAATATCATCTGCGGATAAATATTTCTCTAGGGGTTGCATAAATTTGCATTTTAAAGCATTGAGTACATCCAGATAGTTGGACTCGGTGTCGATCAGTTCACGTATAACATAGTCACGTTGCTCAAAACTTGTGGCGGATGTAATCTTGTTGTACAACGATTTGCAAATTATTAGAATTTATTAAATATTACAAAAACGATTTGCAATTTTCATTTACGTTTAAACAAAACAGAAAGCATTTTATTAGCCATGCTTTTACAGTTATTTAAAATCAAATTAAGCCAAATTAACAAAAAAAAAAAAAGGAAAAGAATCAGAAAAAAATAATAATACCTGACTTCTACTGGATCTTTGCAATGCACACAGATCCTGATAGACCTCCTCTTCTTTTGCATTGATATGATCATCAACATTGCCATTACATGCAGCATTATCGTTCGTACTATATATTTGTGCATCATCCAATTCCAAAAAAAAATATATATATTATAAAATATAAAGAATGAAAAAAAAACCCAAATATAAATTATATATTTTCTTAAACTAATATAAAAAAAATATGTTTTAAAATCATTTTTTGAAAATTTGTTAGAATATAGTCAGAATTACGTCAGAGAAATCACAGAGAAGTTGATATGAGCATAGTTTAGAGTTATTGGCAGTTGTTATGTGCAAGGAAGAGTTACTGGGGTAATAGAACTATTTCTTAGTTTTATAAACTACTTAAAGAAATTGCTTTAATAAAGAATAAATAATTTAAATTATTTAATTAAATAAAAAAGTCATGCCAAAACCGCAGAACTTAAATTTTTGATTTTATGCAAATAAAGATGAATTGCAGATATTAGTTATTAGTCTGAGACTAGAAGAGTGATACTTATTAACAACAGATGCATGACATATACTCAAAAAAAAAATTGTAATTTAAATATTAAAAAAATAATAATAAAAAACAAGCAATCAAATCAATTGTTGTGATCATTGTATAAAACATTAAATATATTAGCTTGTTTTAATATAGACCAGTTATACTTATGAATAAAACAATTTGTTGGTAAATTTTATAAACAATTCGTATATTCTATATTCTATGGTTGCATCAATATTAATCATGCTGAAAAATAAGCTCGTAAAAAATATAATAAATAAATTAACAATTATGATACATTCTTTAATATTCTGCGGTTAGTGCACTGGGCTGTGAGTCAAAAGGTTTCGGGATCGAATTCCTCGACTGCCCACATCATAAAAAGTAAATGTACTATAACTACACACAGAAAAATCCTCTTTTGGCATGAGGTTGGAACTGACGGAACTGTCATTTTAGCCTATACACTTGAAATATTAGTCTATACACACTCCTAATGGTTCTAATCTGTACTAAATTGTTCTAAAACAGTTCGAAATTGGTTGCAGTACAAACTGCAACTCTTATCATTTTGATAATAAGAACCGACCAAGCGTTTAGAGAACTGAATAAGTTAGGTGGGCAAAGAGTTGGTTGGCGCAACAAATCTCTATTCTGTGTGTAGATAAATTATCGAAAATTATCGAAATACCGTTAAATTATTGTTATTCTTTAAGTTCTAAATTAAATTCAAAATTCATAAGAATATTTTAGAATGGTTATAATCGAGGAATAAATCCATTAAGATGGATTTTTTATTTGCTGAAATTGAATTTTATCACATTTAACACAATTTGTGTTCAAGTCTACAAAGCATAGTCCAAAGCCACGATTTGATGAAACGAATATAAGGGATATCGGAATTGTTAAAATTACAAAAATAATCAATAATGAGAGGCAACGAGACGCAACGCAGGCAATTACCATATGATCTGATGCTCATTGAGAATTGTGATTTTAATAAAAACAATTCAGATTAATCAAAATTACTATTAATCAATTATTTGATTAATCAGTTAATGAGATTAATGATTAATCAAAATCACGATTAATCTTATATTCGCCAATAAACATTTGTTTAATTATTTATGCAAATTCGTATTTCTATGAGATTTTATTGTTGAAATATTTGGGTGAAGATAGAGTTAAGTTTCACGGAAATATTTGTACATTTTGAATTTATGAAATAAACATTATGAGTGGTTCTTCTCAGACTACTTTTTATATAAAAATGTTATGTAGATATTCTGTATTATTAGTCCCGAATTTCGCAGTTATTTGAAAGGTTTGTAAAAGTTCTGTGTTTTAGAATTAAATTCAAGAATATGTTATTCTCTTGTTTCAAATATATATTTTTTTTATTTATTTATTTATTTATTTATTTATTTATTTATTTATTTATTTATTTATTTATTCTTTTATTTATTTATTTATTTACTTATTTAAATAATTTTTTTTTTTTTGATTTACTTATTTTTTTTTATTTACTTATATTCTTTTTATTTACTTATTTTTTTTTATTTACTTATTTTTTTTTATTTACTTATTTTTTTTTTATTTACTTATTTTTTTTTAATTCATTTCAACTATAAATAAAATCTCGTTTAAGGTTATCATTTTAGTGGACAGTACCAATCGAAAATTTATTTGGACTTTTCCCAGAACCCAACTACGGCATAATACTTGTTTGTAGTTGGATATTTGAAAGATTCCAAAATCACAATTTGATAAAAAAAAAATCCAGTAATACAGATCCTGGTCAAATTCTTAAGGAATCCATTTTTCCACAGAAACCTTATTTGTGTTTCTCATAATGATCAATGATTTAATTTTCAACATATAAAAAGTATATATAAAAAGAATAAATATGAATATTTTCTAAATTTTAAATGCAAGGGCAATACACCATTCTTATATTTGAAGGGTAAAAATCTTGAATGAAATTTTTTCTCGGCTGGGAATAACGCCAAAATGAACTTATGATTTAAAATTTTAATGAATGAAAATAAAAAAAATTATGTTTTATTCGAATTTCTTTGGTTTTTATTTTTTATTAATTTTTTATGGAAATTAATTCTAAAGCAAACCCAAAATCAAAATATTTTGATGAGGTAGTTAAAATTTAACCAGATATAAAAAAATTATAATAAAAATATGCTAAATTTTAGTACTGTGTAAGTTCGACTATCAAGTGTTAAGGTCGATAACAAAGACAGCCGATAGCAACGATAACAAGAACACGACCCATTCACAATAACGTATCGCAGCAAAAAGGTAAACAAAAACAAGAAATCACTACAGCAAAAGTTAACCTCAAAATGTAATGTCAAAAAACATGGATTTTTGAGAACCAGCCCGTAAAACGTCAGTGGAAAAGAACTGCAGTTTTTTCGTCTGCTGCTGCTGCTTTTAATTTAAAAATAAAAATTTAATTTGATTTGATTAAAATTAATAAATTTTAGACAAATTTATACAATTTAAAAACTGCCTATCATGTGTAATATGTAAAGTAAACGCAAAGCAATGGAATTACATTCGTATGCAAAACGTAGAGCCAAGAAATGTGAGTTTATTTGTGGAGCACTCGGGGCCATCCCAGTGGTGGTAAAATGCAGTAAATTGTTTTTGCTGTGCAAATTCAATGAATATAGAAACAAGTGTATTTTATTCATCTCAATACAACTTACTATTCTAGGGACCATTGAGCAGAAACGCAAGTTGGTGGATGCGCGCATTAGCTATGATGGTATCTTTTCCAAGAAGCCCGCAAACTGCCTGACGACATGGAAGTAAGTTGCCCGCCAAACTCAGGAATAAACACCGTAACTAGGTGTGGAGTAATTGTAGATGTTTTTATAACATTCTTCTGAAAAATGTGCACTTTTGTTACGCTCTATTTTCATTCATATCATTTCTATATAATTTTTAAGCTGCTGTTTCAAATTACGTATTTCGGTTTTATGTCTATACTAAACGTTTTTTTGATGTACACCTGTTACAGAACTTTAAATGTGTGGTTAAAGGGAATCTATAGGTTTTGATGTAGCAAATTATAGACTGGAACATAGTATTTTTGATATAATCATAATTTTCTGCATACCAATGAATTTGTATAAAAACGATTTTGTAGAAAAAAAACGTTTTAGAATATATATAAAAAAAGGATTCTAATTCGTCACACACACAATGTTGTTAATGTTGTTCTTTGGTATATACTACGTTCTGAATAAACAAACATTTTTTTATTAGAACTTAAATACTAAAAAAAATAATTTAAAAATACACATCAAAACTTTTGAATCCGAAAATCAATAAAAATTATTAGAAATTTTACATTATTTTTCTTATCAATAAAAATAAAAAGGTTTAAAATGTTTGGGGTTTGCAAAACTAATGTACAGTTCTGTAAATTTTGTAAATAAAAAATTTCTGAATTTCGATTCTAATATTCTATTAAGACACTAAATCAACATCTTCGAATTATATAGAAATGGTGAATGGGATGTTTATAGTATAAATCATATTTTGTAGTGGTGTGGAACAATGTTATTCATTTTCCATTTGCTGAGTTTTACTGCTACAAAAAATTAACAAAATCAACAACAAAATTTACTTCTACTGCGTTATAATTTCATCCATCATCTTTTCATTTTAAGTTTCTTGCCATTATGCGCCACCTGTTTGAGACAGTCAACAGTTTTTCTTATTTTATATTTTTCTGCTTTTAGAAAAATTGTAACACTAGCCAAGCTGGACGACTTCAATGTGTCTTTCGTGCGCAAACAATGGTCCAACATGGTAGCCAAATACAAACAATATAAGGTACGATGATTTTTATAATAAACAAAAGAAAATGAATTAAAACACTTTTTTCAACATAAAAACACAACAGCAAAATCGCCTCGGCAACATGCCCGTCAATGCCATCGACGATGCGATGTTGCGCAAAGTCAGCCAAGAGTGGGAGTTTTTCTATCCCATACATTGTTTAATGTCGCGTCGCGTCACCAATATGCACTCATACGCATTGACACAGGGTCAGAAACAGCGTCCGGTGCCGCTGACACAACAGCAGCAACAGGAGCAGGAAGAAGACAATGCATCGCTGGCAACACAGCTGCAAAGCATGTTGGCGAGTGACGCAAATGCAAATGCCGTCGCTGCCATTGATGTCGCATCGCCGGAAATAATAACAGCACAAAATCTGGTCGTCTTCAGCAGTGACACGAACGATGATTTTGCAGCGGCGGAAACAATTGCCGCCAGCGCCGTTGATGATTTAACTATGCATCCGAATACAGATCATGATTTCTACTCAAAGAAGTCACCAGTGCAAGGAAATTGCTTTGACGAAGATAATGAAGTTATTGCTAATGTTGCGATGACAATAGAGGCAACGGCAACGGATGACATCAACATTGAACCCAGTGCTGCCAACAGTATACATGAGACTGTGGTGCCAGTGGTCAGCATTAAAAATAAAAGCAGTTTTAATGTTGCTAATAAACCGAAAATCAATGGTGAGCAGCCCGCGCCCAGCGGTACATTTAAAAATGCTTCAAAAGCACAATCGTCGTCGTCGCAACAGCAGCAGCAAAATAACAACAGCAGCAACAGCAAAAAACCAAAATTAAGCGAACGTGACAAATACTATCGCCATAAGCGTCGCTATAATCGTCGCCTAGAGCGTCGTTTTGATTCGTTGCTCAATGTTTTTGGACAAATTGTGCGCGCTGAATATCCCAGCATTGATGTGCGCCCTTTGTTAGGTGGTGCGTCCTTTGCTGGTGCGGCTAATTTAAATGGCAGCGGCGGCGGTGGCGGTGATGATGGCGCTCGTTTTAGTAGTGACGAGGATTCGAGTGAGGCAGAGCCACGCACCAGCAACGAGGATTGTCGCGGATCTCAGGCAGAGTCAACCTTAGACGATGACGAGCTGCTTGATGCTTGGTGAGATTGGAGTTGTGTAAATAATTAAATGCCGCTCTGCATTTTAATTTACACTATTTATTGCCGCATGAATATTTATATTATTAAAAAACAACAAAAAAAAACGAAAATAAAATTACAAAAACATATATATTTTTATGTCTGCTCTATGTGAAGACTATCAAAGACTATATGCTGTGCTCATTAAGCAAATGTTATTAAATAAATAATTGTTGCTTGAATTCTAATTTATTATTTTTCTATACTGCTTAATGTGCTTTAAGGTCGAGGTCCGGTCTATCGTCATTAAGAAGAACAAAAAATTGATTTTTTGTATAAAAGAGAGTTGAAACTTAAATTGTCCAAAACTGAATCACACAATTGATGCAAAGCATCAGCAATCAACACAATTTTGGCGAATATCAATAAATGAGGGGACATTTCGTATTGACGCAAATTGGAATAGACAGGAAATTTGAAGTCAGTTTCAGTACATATAACCCAAAAATTCACCACACCTAAACTCACCACACTAAAAATCACAACACTAAAATTCACCACACTAAAACTCACCACACTAAAACTCACCACACCTAAACTCATACTAAAATTCATCACACTAAAACTTTGACTGGGAAAAACTTTACGGGGAAGAATTCTACTGGAAAGCGTTCTACGGGGAAGATTTCTACTGGAAAGAATTCTACAGCGAAATGTTCTACGGTGAATAATTCTAGGGGAAGCACAGTCTGAGGAAGAATTACCATTGAGAAAAATTGTTTTGGCGGATTTTTTTTTCTTTTGTTACTACATTTATAACACCAATAAAAACGAGTTGTGAAAGTTAGGTCACATGGGTAAGTTCGGTCACATGGGGCGGATTTTTATAGTCGGTCGGGCCCGACTATGGAATACCCTACACCTTTGGTGGGGATATTAATGTGGGATATTTAATTGCATAACTTTTAATTATGCTGAACCTCCCCACCCTCAGAATATTATTCATATATCAGAAATTAACGTCTTATATCCCCATAAATTAAAAAATTTATATAAAAGTATAAACAACTAAAAAAAAATTGAAAAATATAATTGGGCGGACCACGCCTATATTTAAAATTTTGAAAGGCTAATATTTGGTAGCCGCGGTAGCTCAGTGGTTAGTGCGTTGGACTGCGAGTCGAAAGGTCCCCGGTTCAAGCCTGGACTGGGGCTAACAACATCTTTTCATAGAAACATTTTTCTATTCCGCGCTACCTCTCGTCAGTAAATGGCAAACCTACGAGAGTAAAACCATTGCCTATGAAAAGCTCTCACCCGCCGTTCGGATTCGGCAATAAACTGTAGGTCCCACCACTTTGAGTACAAATATAACACGCACAGCTCAAAATGGTGAGAGAGCTCGGCCGAAGTTCTGTACAGGACTGTAGCGCCAAACTATTATTATTAATATTTCATAGATTTGATTTTAATAATTTACGGATCAAATTTCCACTATGAAAACCCGGGAAATAATGAAAAAAAAAGTGGGCGGATCACGCCCATTTTTGGACCACATATTTATAGGTGAATTTTAACAATACCTTTTAAATTTTATAACTATACATTGAATACTTTTCGAGTTATTAGTTCCGAAAGAGTTATAAAAAAGTGACTTGTATGGGAGGTGGGCGTGTCCGTTGACCGATTTGGCTCATTTTCAAACTCAGTTCCTACTTTTGGCTAAAATATATTGAGACGAAATTTCATCGCATTCTGATCAGTATTTCTCAAGTTATTCTGTATTCGGACAGCAAGACGGACAGACAGACAGGCAGACGGACATGGCTAAACGGACTCGGGTAGTGATGCTGATCAAGAATATATATACTTTTCCATACCGGACACGCCTCCTAAGGGGCGTTACAATATATGCACAAAGTTAATATACCCTGTACCTCATAGGTGTAGGGTATAAAAACGTCCACAGCGAAGCACGGGTGCCTGATATAAATAATAAAAATGTTCTTTATAATAATAAAATCACTCCATATCCTTTCATTCACAAAATCTTTGCACGAGTCGTGCACGGGTCCAACTAGTAACACATAAATGTAAACGCACTTTTCCGAGAGCACTATCTCTGTGACTGTCCATCCTACTCTAGAATTAGGGCGCAGATCTATAGCACGAACGTGATCTTTATCACTCAATAGCTTTTTTAGATTTACTAACAAACGAATGGAATTGTATAACTGGACCACAGTACAATGAATATCTATAATCCTACTGAGTGCTGTGGCTCTATTTGTATTCCACAAAATATGTTTGCAATATTTAACTATAATTCTCCAAATAAGAGAGAATTGTATAGAAACGACCTCTTAAAAAATGCAGTAGCTTTCAGATAGAGAAAACACTGTGCCTCCTTCAAAATATAATTTCTTATAATCCTATTACTCAACAAAACGGGAAAAAAAGTATGCCATGGACTAGGGATGTCCAAAATACATCGATGTTTTATAAACACTCGATATATTGCTTCGATACATCGATATTTTACGATGCAATATAAGCCTCAGAATCTATTCGATACATCGATGTACTTTTTATATATGTTGAATCATTGTTAAATTTATATTTGCTAATCGAAACTAGCTAAATTTAATTAAATTTGATTATTTGATGCATACATGGTTTTCGTGTTCTTCTCAAAATGGCATAACATGGACTTAGACAATTTTGATTCCCAACAACTTAATTATTTTGTATAAAAGGAAAATGTTTCAAGTCCAACACTTATTTATTTTAAATTTTTTATTTTGGTTATTTGACATATAAAATCTTCATTAAAATTTAAATTATTTACCTAATAATTTTTCATTCGATGCATCGAAAACATCGATGTAAAGAGTCGATATTGACCAACACATCGATATTCGGATCGATTTTTTTTTTAAGTCCGTCCCGTGAAAGCTTAACTTTTTTATGGGTGGTTTTTGGAGGGTTCCATTTTTTTTTTGTTTCTGAGACGTTTACGAGATAATCTTTCATTTTATGGGCGGACTTTCAAAAAAAATGTTTTTTTTTGTATGGAGACCGACCCGGACTCTATCCCATACATCAATTCTATATAATTCGCGGTTGCTGATTTTTTTTTATACCCTACACTAAGAGTGAAAGGGTATATTCAGTTTGGTACGCCGTTTGTAACACCCAGAAGAAAGCATCTCCGGTATGGAAAAGTATATATATTCTTGATCAGCATGACCTCCTGAGTCGATTTAGCGATGTCCGTCTGTCCGTCTGTCTGTCCGTCTGTCTGTCTGTCCGTCTGTCTGTTGAAATCCCTAAGACTTTTAAAATTGAAGAGCTAGATAAATGAAACTTATAACTTAGATTACTAATATACCTACGCTGTATGTGCGAAAAAATTGGTGAGATCGGTCCATTGTGACCTATGATCCGACCACTTATGTTCAAATACCTCATATAAAATGGACATATAAAGATCAATTTTTAAGTATACGTGCTTAGGTAAACTTTTTTGGTCAAATATATATTGATATCATGCTCAAATACATGATAATAATGTTTTCCGGCGAAAAGACTTGTGGTTCACAAAAAAAAAAAATCGAAATTCGGTACACCTACCCATTTGTAAATATGGGTATCAAATGAATGGAAATTCTTCAGCGATTGAATGTTTGTAGTTATTTTCAGGATTCGTATACCCTGGTGACCTATATATCACTTTGAATGGTAACCACACATATGTGTAGGGTATTTATAGTCGGCTTAGACAGACTATAATTTTGATAATCTTAACTATCATAATTACACCTACTTTAAAATTTCCCATGTGATCTAACCTTCCCAACTGGTTTCTATTTCGTTACGTTTTTAACAAAATTGCAATCGAAATATTATTCCTTTTTCAGCCACTTTTTATTCCCTACACTAAGAGTGAAAGGGTATATTCAGTTTGGTACGCCGTTTGTAACCCCCAGAATGAAGCATCTCCGGTATGGAAATGTATATATATTGTTGATCAGCATGATCTCCTGAGTCGATTTAGCGTCTGTCCGTCTGTCTGTCTGTTGAAATCCCTACAACTTAAAAAATTTAAGAGTTAGATGAATGAAACTCATAATTTAGATTTCCTACGCTGTACGTTCGAAAAAATTGGCGAGATCGGTCCATTGTGACCTGTGATTTATATTCAAATACCTCATATAAAATTTACATCTACAAATCGATTTTACTGTATACGTGCTTAGGTAAACTTTTTTGGTCAAATATATATTAAATTCATGCTCAAATACATTAAAATAATGTTTTCCCACGAAACGACTTGTGGCTCCCAAAAAAAAATCGAAATTCGGTACACCTACTCATTTGTAAATATGGGTATCAAATGAATGGACATTCTTCAGAGATTGAAAGTTTGTAGTTATTTTCAGGACTCATATACCCTGGTGACCTATATACGACTTTGAATGGTAACCACATATATGTGTAGGGTATTTATAGTCGGCTTAGACCGACTATAATTTTGATTTTTCGACACTATTTTTGAACGATTATTTTAGCATTTTGGATCTAATGATGAATAAGAAAATGATTTAGAGTTATGTAGTACATAGTTCAAGTTAACGATGAAAATTACTAACTTTTTTTTATCGATACTTATTTTTAAAATATGCCCTATCAACACAGTTTAAGTATATATATATTATATATTTTACATACAAATTACTCAAAAATTGTCGTTTTTAACTGAATTCAAAATCAAAAACGCTACGTAATAGGAAAAAACTGAGTTTGCAATAAGAATAGCATACTTTTAATATGAAGTAATGATATTTTCAGTTTAGGGGCATTAGTATTTTATTGCAAAATTGATTATATAAAAAAGAGTACTAAAATTAAGTTCTCAGAGAATATTTTAAAATGTGGATAAATTAGAAACAAAAATTATTAATTTTGGTAGTTAGTTTGGACTATGCTCTTGATAACCAAAAAACATATTTTTGTTAATCATTAAATCCTAAATGTCAAAAAAAATCTCTAAAACAAAATGAAAATTTTCCGAGTTTAGATCGAATTATTTTTAAAACGTAGTGGAATATAAGCATTCATTTGTATATCAAAATTAGTCTAGACAATTAAAAGAAAAAGTTTTTTTTTAACTATTTTTCCACAGAACTATATTTATTTATTCTAAATAGTGCGTGAGAATGGCTTAAAAATAGTATTGTAATTTTGTCAAAAACAGTACGTAATAGAAAAAAAACTGAGTAAACAGTCAAACTCAGCACCAGCGAATTATATAAACATGATGTATGGGCTGTCCATGGCAAAAATCGTGTTGGGTAATATAATTGATAGATATTACTAAATAGAAACTGTTTGTACTGCCAAAATATGAACACTTTATAGAAATGTATGTAATTCATTTCAGTGCAGTCCGAGAAAAGTACCTCTTATAACTTCTTAACATGTAGAAGAAATGTTGCTATTTTCAATATTTTCTATTCAAAAAGAAATGTTCGTTCTTTCAAAAGAGGAACATACCTACTAAGGAGTGCGCACGAAAAATTGTAACATAGTGTTTTACTTCCGACTTGTGTTAGAAGGGTCCGATAAAAAAATTAGCATATCATCGTCTTTATTTTTAATGACAGATAAACCCAAAATAAATTATTTTTATTTCCACGGACGTGTTTACTGTAAATGGGTACTTAAGCTGAAATTCGAAAAATCATTGTGAACTTTTTTCAAAAAAATCCGAAATGGAGTCACTTAAATATTGGCTAGAAGTGTTCCGTCAAAATGTTAGCCGGGTTTTGAAAAACGCCACTGACAATCTAAACATTGATCGAAAAGTGGTATCAGGTGGAATTGTGGATCGGGAGACCTACACAAAGATAAACGTGTCAAGGACATTTTTCATACAAAAACCAAATGCTTCGGGCAGAAAAGTAGCTGAAAAATGCAGTTGCTTCAAATTTTTTGTCTGCAAAGTGAGAAAAAAAATTGGCCTTAAATCGTACAAAGTTCAGAAAGTCCCAAATCCGAATGCCACGAAAATCATTGACGAAAGAAATAGAAGAAGAAAATTGCAAGAAATGTACAGTACACCAAAAATATCCTAAGAAATTTCTCGCGTGGCTGGTAATATGCAGCTGTAGTAAAAGAAGCCAGCCGTATTTAATTTCTGGGTCAATCAACACGTATAGTTATATTGCTGAATGCTTTCAAAAGATGTTAACACTACTTATAATCCAGAATTAGGTATCCAAATTCTTTTGGTCTCATCTGGAATTATACCACTATGGAAAAAAGCGAAGAAGTGGTACACCAGCAATAATATGAATATTGTACCTAGAGAAGGTAATCCGCCAAACCTCCCAGAACTAAGGCCAGTGGAACGTTATTGGTTTCTAATTAAGTGGAAACTGAAGGAGATGAAAGGTGTATCAAAGGACATAAATGAATAATAAATTCATGAGGACTGAAGCTTGCAAACAAATAATTAGAATTATTTTTGTTGGTAAAGAATTTACATAGAGTGAGGTATAACACAAACAAAATGTCGCATAGTTTGGATTCACGGCTTACGTGATTTTTTGATTTTTTTATGTTACAATTTTCCATATTTTCTTATTATTTTAAAACATATGAATAATTCGTAGAAACAATGGTAAATGATGTAGACATTTTAATTGTCTTCCTTAAAATAGAGTTTCGGCAACTGAGCATCTTAATGATAAAAATTTCTGTCCTTCTAAAAGAAGAACTGAATCGACCACGGAAAGCAAATTGACATAAAAAAAAGTGTCATAAAAAATGGCGTCTTTTCAAAAAAAAAAACTGTTCATAATTATAAATAATCATGCAACAAAATAAAAATAGCTCTAACGAAAGAATGATGTTGTCCTTCTAAGGGTTTTTCAATAAGAGCGCTACAAAAGTAGATCGACAGGGACAGCAAACGACGCCATATTTCTTGCCGTTCTTTTAACATTTCTCTTCAGTAAGGTTTGCCATTTCATGATGGAAAGATATACGAGCCAACAACGAGTCGAAATTATTAAAATTTACTACCGAAATTTGAATTCGTATATCTTTCCATCATGAAATGGCAAACCTTACTGAAGAGAAATGTCAAAAGAGCGGCAAGAAATATGGCGTCATTTGCTGTCCCTGTCGCTCTACTTTTGTAGCGTCCCATTTGAAAAACCCTTTAAAAAAGAATAAAGCAATACAAGAAAGTAATTTCTTCAAAATAACTGGAAAAATAGAGTTTTAAATAGTAAAACAAATAAATGTACTTTGAAAAGATGTACAAAGTGCATTCATTTCAATCAATTCAACAGTTAAAAAAAATCATGCAGTTTAGATATATTTAAAATGAATTAATTCCTTTTAAAATGTGTCACACAATAGGGTAGAGTAGATCATTAGAGCAGCAAGTTTTAGACTTTAATAAATAGAACCAATTTGTACCTTAAATTTGCATAAACAGCAACAGATTTCTTATTTTTTTTTTTGTAATTTTCAAATAGCTTGCTGTACTCGAGATCACTGTCAATAACAGCAGAGCAGCACCAACATCATCATCAACATGACATAAATGCAACATTAAATAATATGCAGCCAACAACAAGACAAAGTACAACAAAAAAACTAACAGCAAAACAAATATTTCATATATAAATAATGTGTAAAGCCCGCTTTTGCGTTTTGACGTTTGCCTTTTGTGCAGCACGTAGTTACTAAATACAACATGATTCTAATTTTTGTTCTTATTATGCACACCTCGGCTATAATCGAGGAGAACGTGACGTAGCATAAATCCTCATAGACTTTCTCTTCTTCCTCATGGTAAATATCATTTAGATATTCGTTGCCCACCTCCTTGGCGGTCGTGTGATAATTCCACGCTGCTGCGGCAACCTTTTGCAAACTCTGATTCTCATTGGCCGTCTGCGTGGCAGCCAAGGCAGTGGGCGTGGCCGCTGAGGTGGACGAGGCACGTGCAATGCCTGCATTGCCCGATGCAGAGGTATAACGTGGCGCAAGTGGTGGCGCCACAGTACTTGTGATCGTTGCATCAATAGCATTGGAACCAATACTCTGGACGGATTGTTTGTCCTCATCGATTTGTTCGCATGAGGCGGCTGAGCCAATGTCATCATCATAATCTTCGATATCTTCGGTGCCATTCTCGAAAGTGATGTCGCTATTCTCATCGTCGACCGACAGCGAGCCACACTGCGAGCTGCCATCGAGTAGATTTTCGTAGTTCTGTTGCTCGAGGCTGCCGTTTTTCTTGCACTCACTTTGGCGCACACATAAGTGCGGTTGTGACACGTTTGGTTGTTGTTTTAAGAATTTATTTATACAAAGTTTTTAGAGTAGTTGGAGGTTTAGGAAGAAAACGAGTTGGTTTTTTTGTATTGTTTTAGAGCGACAGAGAGTAATAGAAAGTGAAAAGAGATACAACTTGGACTTGTTAGTTATTAATAGTGTGTAAAAAATATAAATACTATTATGTGGCTAATGAGAAAGTAGTGTCTAAAATACGGATTCTTGGAGTAGACCATAAAAGCATATAAAACAAAGAGCACTTACGTGGAATGCAAATCCTTGTAGATGGCCTCATCCGAGTGACTACGTTCGCTGGGCGAGAGTTGTATATTGAAACCACTGTAAAAATTGCATATTGGAATTAGTCTCAAGTTTAACTAGTCATCTCTCATATAAACTTACATTAATTTCGGATGTAGCTGCTGCACTTTGAGACACTGTGACAATTTCGAGAGTGTGATCAGCACACGATGGAAGTTTGTCAAGTCATAGAGCATCGTTGGCTCGAAAAGATCTGATTCGCGTATTCCGAAATGGTTTCGGCAAACGTCCAAAAAGAGTTTGATGTTTTTGCAGCATAAGAACTGAAACGGAAAAAATAGATAAATGTAATATAAGTATGTTTAAAAATTAAAGCAGTAAAACAGAGCTCTCTATAGTACATGAGGATAATACAGATATAGAGAATTTTATAATTTTATAAAAAGATGTACTAACAAGTATTTATTTTCGTGGTGTAAAATCATGGATATTCGAACTTTATTACACCCGAGACAAAAAAAATATTCGGTACGTTCCTTGCAGAATATCGACATATTTCTGGTAAAAGCGCAGTTTTCTGGCAGATTTTACCCAGGTAGTTTTTATTTCATCAAAAATGCCAGTCCATGCCATGGAAGATTTATGTTTTTGAATTTCTATTACATCGGAAGCCACCCGAGTGGAAATTGGTTATTTCGCATCTTATTTCGCATCCGTCCCTGACCAAAAACCTCCTCAAATGCCTCTCATCTAGATCGACTGGGGTAATCCTAATTTCAGATCCACTTAAGGAATCCTAAACCATTCTTTAAAAAGAATACTGATCTAAATCTTACTTAATGGAATCTGATCTGGATAACAATAGAGTCGCGTTTTGAATCAGGCACTGAGGTGAACCCCTCATTATTACCTTATTTGAAATCAAGCAACCTGATTAAAGAATGATTGAATCCTGTCTGAACTAAATTTTCACTCGGGTAGTTGTTGGCAGACATTGTTTTTTATTTATTTTCAGAATTCCTGTCTCAAGGTAGATTTTAAGAATAGCAAGACAGCCTGTCACATACGGACTTGTTCACTATTTTTGTAAAATACAAATAAACGACATATATTGATACAAACTCCGCCGTTTTCTGCCGAAAATTTGCTTCTAAAAAGCTGCTGTGTTTCTCGCCTATACCGCGTTTCCACTAGCCATAGATCATGGTTTTGCTTATGACATGGTGTTTCCTTTATCCATAATTTATGAAAATGTTTATGTTGTACGATCAAAATGTATTCTGGAGACATAACATGTCTTGCCATAAATGTCAAACAATATGGTATGGCTTAAATTCCCCTTAAAGTCTGCAATGACTTTGACGTTTCGAAATAAATTAAAATCAAAATAATTACATACAAATTTATATTTCATCAATTTTTAATTTCGAATAGCGTTGAACTAATTTATTTAATAAATTCGGAGTGCAAACATTTGTGATACACTGTGGCGCGAGTGTAAAATATAAGTTTTTCAATAAAATGTTGTGATATAATTGGACCGTATCGTTTTTGGAGACGCCTTTTTTTGTTGCACTCGTGCCACGCTGAATCACTGATATTTGCAATGCGAATTTGTTAAATAAATTACTTCATCGCTGTTCGAAACTAAAAATTGATGAAATGATAATTTTTAAGTAGTTATTTTCATTTTAAATTATTCCGAAACGTCAAAGCCATGGCAGACTTTATGCCGATATTTGAGGCATCGCATAATGTTCGACATTTCTGGCAAGACATGTTACGTCTCCACAATACATTTTGATGGTATAACATAAACATTTCCATAAATTATGGCTGGTGGAGACAATATGTTATATTTTGTGGGGCGATGTGTTTATTTTTTTTTTTTTTAATTTACATTTTAGAAGTTTTTCCTTTTAAATTATATTTTGTCAATTTCAACGGTGCTTAAAATATATCGATATATCGGTCATTCTTACCTAAATCGGCCCTTACAGCGATATTTTTTTATTAGATTACGTAGCAGATCTACAAAATGAAACTGGTATATCGTCCTCTTATCAGTCATAACAAGGCTACTGTAAATGAATAGTCCTTCTGTATGTATAGACTGGAGCGTTTCCATAGGAAGGGGTTGACACTTCATACCATGGTAGAACTTGGAAAATTGATATAATTTACACTTATACGTGAAAATTTATCAACTTTTCAATAGAATTATTTGTATGAACTATTGGGATATTTGTATGAACTGACTGACCATAGCAATTTTAAAAAAAAATTTATTTGGTTAATGCAGCTTAATCGAAGCTAACATTTTTTCGGATATTTATAACAAAACATAATAACAACGTTTGTATGTTTTCAGGAAAGGGTCATGGAAATGCTCGCTATAAAAAAACACAATTTTTTGTCTGTCTGCAACACTATTTCGTTTGTATGTTGCACATATACTGCATAAATTTCACAAAAACCCTGACCTCTGTCTACTATAGCATGTTGGGTTTTGTTCAAATTTCTATTCCATTCAGCTTTTTTGTGTGACATTGACCCGAATTTATTGTAGTTATTTTGTACATAGAAAATATTTTCCGCGTTAATAAAAAGCTGTTCTATGAGTAGAACATTAAATAAAAAATTAAAATAAATAGTTTTTATTGTATACATTTGAATTCCACCTTATGCAGCTAGTAAAATGTTTTAAATTGATTTTGAAAAATGTTACATTGTAAATAGTTTTCATTATCTACTAATTCATTAATCTATTAAAAGCTTGATTTTAAAAGTTATAATAACAATAAAAATTTAGCGCTACCGTCCTGAAAAACTCAAAATGATGATTCTCAATAAATTTCAGATGACTACTGTTTTTTGTACTGTACAATAATAGTAATTTTCTCTTTAATAGTTTACGTTACAACGCTCTTAAAATACTTTTTTTTACAAACACAAAAAGCATTATGTGTGGAGAAGAAAAATTTAAGAAAATGTTTAAACTCAGATGTTCGCCATTTATTGCTGTAAATAACAACAAATACGTTTGTTAACAATTTGTCTTGGTTAAACTGGTTGTTTTAATAGTCAGTTACTGCTTTTAAATGTTTTTACTATTTTTTCGTGATTATAATTATGTAATAATTGTAATTATAAAATTTTGCAAATCGTTATACAGAAATGAACTTCAAAATTATTCTCGGTTTATTCAACCGAACGCAAAAGTTAACTTTAATGTGCTGAACAGCAAAATATGTTGGTAGGTTTAGCAATGAAAATTGTACGTGTGTAAATTCAATTCATTACTACACGCTGCAAAAAAAAAGGGCTCTCCCAAACATAATTTTGCAGGCATTAACATGTATGTTTGGAATTTTATGTAAACATAATATATAATTGACTGATAAATCATTTGTAAACAGGGTTGTATTGAGACTTGAACAGTGTTGTAATGAGCTCTGACTTACATTATAATATCTCGGAAACATTTTAATGTTGCCCCTTAAAATGGAGTATGTTCTAATGGAAACATAATAATTACTAAATCCAAATAAAATACATATTTGAACCGAAAAATAAATATCTTTAAATTAAAACATGATTTTGAACGACCTGAATATAAATATGTTTCCAGTGAAACATATCAGTTGTTTCAGTTCAAAAAGTAGTATGTTTGCACAGAAACATAATTAAATATTTTTGGAAGAAATCCTGAAAATAAAATAAAAATAAAATGTTGTTTTTTTTATTAATTTTTATTAAAAATCTATAACATGCACAGTGGGAATTTATAATAATTGAATTCATATACAAATTTTGAAATGCGTAAATAAATAATTCGTTTAAAACTGCAAGTACAAGTGACAGCATCAATGAATGCACAATTGCACCAGCAGACGCTAATCCAGACGATCCAGGCTCGCTTTATATTTGGTACAGTTACAGTTGGTCTCAGTACAGCACATAGCGTAGGCAAGGAATCCACGGAGGCTTTTGTAAAAAAAACATGCCAAATTCTGTTTGAAAATCGAAACACAGATTTTTATTTGTGGTTTTTTCACATTAGTTTCAGAAATTATATACTGCACTATATTATACTCTGTTACTTTTAGTACTTTTTAAAACACAATTTATATATTTATTTAATTTACAAATAACCAAATTATTACCGACGCGAACACGTTTTCTCAACGATCAACAAAAGCCACTTACGCAGAAAATGCCGATCACCGAGTGCCAACTTCGTATACAAGGAGAATATTGGAAGAATTTCTTGTTTGTTTGTTTTAAAACATCTAAATGTTCAAACGATGGCAAAAGATGGCGTAGGTGGAAAATGCTGCACAACGTTGCCAACTTCGTCAGTCGATAAATTATCGAATTAAGACGAGCGTTGCGAACATACGTTGTATTTAGATTTGATTAGCATTTTCTGTGTTTCGAAACATAGTTTTAACCAAGTAAATTGCCAAGAAATAGTTTATTTAAATGCAATTAAAATTTTATGTTGGTATTGTAACATATTTATGGTAAATTTGACAGATTCTGCTGGACAATATAATAATGTTTGCACGTGAACAAAAATAAATTCAATTTCGTTTATAATTTAATTACACTTCATTCCTAATACATGTATGGTAATTTCGTATTACTTTTTAATTATATTCAAACATATTCAAACAAATCTTTTCTATCCGTGTATCTATTTAATTTTTTTATTCTATCCAATTTATTGGAAAAATTATGTTTTAAACTAGTGTCACTGATATTTGTTAAATGAATAACTTCAACGCTATTTGAAACTAATAATTGATGAAATAACAATGTTGAAGTAATTATTTTGATTTCCGAAACGTCAAAGTCATGGCATTCTTTATGCAGACATTTCGGACATAACATAATGTTCCACGTTTCTGACAAGACATGTGGTATCTTCATAATACATTTAGATGGTACAACATAAACACTTTCATAAATTACGGCTACACTCAGAAGAAAATGACAATAGACAATATATTCGGCAGGTTACTGGCAGAATATCGACATATTTCCGGCAAAAGCGCAGTTTACTGTCAGATTTTACGCAGGGTATAGCATGTAGTTTGTATTTTATCAAAAATGCCAGCCTTCCTACAGCAGGTTTCACGCAGAGAATCGGCATGTTCAAAAATGTGTACATGCACCGGCAGATTTATGAAATGTTTTTAGAATTCAAATTTCAAATAGGCTGCCTTGTAGCAGGTTTCGATAGAATATGGGCGGGTAGTTGTCGCCAGACAAATATATTTTTTTTTCTAATTTTCAAAACAGCTGCCACACGGCAACCATTAGGAATAGCACGGCAGCCTGCTTCACACAAGCGACGGCAGACACAAATTTTATATGAAAAATATTTGAATTGCCTGCCTCACGGCAGCTTTTAAGAATACCAAGGCAGCCTGTTTCACACAGGCGACGGCAGGCACAAATTTTATATGAAAAATATTTGAATTTCCTGCCATAAGGCAACTTTTAGCAAGGCAGCCTGCTTCACACAGGCGACGGCAGGCACAAATTTTATATGAACCAGTTGGAAAGGTTAGAGCACATGGTAAATTTTAAAGTAGGGACATTATATAGTAGATTTTATTATGATAGTTAGGATTATCAAAATTATAGTCGGTCTAAGCCGACTATAAATACCCTACACATATATGTGGTTACCATTCAAAGTGGTGTATAGGTCACCAGGGTATACGAGTCCTGAAAATATCTACAAACTTTCAATTGCTGAAGAATTTCCATTCATTTGATACCCATATTTACAAATTGGTAGGTGTACCGAATTTCGATTTTTTTTTTTTTTGGGAAACACAATAGGGAAAACATTATTTTAATGTATTTGAGCATGAAGTCAATATATATTTGACCAAAAAAGTTTACCTAAGCACGTATACAGTAAAATTGATCTGTAGATGTAAATTTGTTATGAGGTATTTGAATATAAATGGTCAGATCACAGATTACAATAAGACGTATCATTTTATATATATATAGATCTTTCTTATTGTAATTAAAAGAGTACATTAAAAACTTTATGGTACAACAACATATTGTATTAACAGTTTCAATATTACTGAACTAATGGGACGCATACTATTGACCAATTTCAAAAGTATAAATTATTGTTTTTCTTTTGAAATACTATTTATTTACCATGTTTTTTTGTCTGGGTGTAGTGGAGACACCATGTTAGTGTGATGGAATTCGGTTCAATTACGTTATGCGGAATCTATTTAATTCTATCATAATTCTACAATGCCTGTTTGTTATAATTAATATGCTCGTGGTTTCTATACCATGCCATTGGCAAACATTAGTAACCTAATTAAAAATTCTACTAGTTAATTCCGCACACGTTTCTCTCCACCTCACTCTCTCTCTCTCACTCTCTGAGTCTTTCTCATTCACCTAATTATATATCCATGGTAATATGAGACCAGTTATGCCATGTCCTTATATGCATTGAAGCTACTGCGGCTTAATGCGTGTGTGAATCGTGAATCGCGAATCGCGAACGCAAAGTGATGTTCTATACAAAATTTGTCATGTGTAAAATTAGCTAAATCTACATATGTTGCATACATTAGGGCGCAAAACGTCGCGGTATACAGTTCAGATAGAATAGCGGATTGTGTTCCATCATGGCTGGTGTTTATTTTAATATTTTTTTATTGTATACTTTTTGCTAATTTGAAAAATCGCGCACATTAGCACATTTTTGTTGTTTTATTTTAATGCCGGCATGGTTGGTAAATCCAGCTACAACAACAGCAACAGCAGTTTCCCATATTAACGCGCATTGTCCGTCCCTATTATAACAGTGTGTGTATCGCGTACCATGTACAAACACAGAATTATTTTTTTTTTATTATAATTTATTTTTTATATCGAATATTTTGCATTTTTGGCATAAATATTTTCGACCGGTATTCGTTCGTTCTACGGCCCCCCCATATAATTTGAAGCCATTTGATATGTTGGTATTTCCGCAGGTGTTATTTCAGTATTTCTGCCTAATGGATATTCAGAATACAGAATTATGTTAGCATGTATATCATTCTATTCATTGCAATGTTTATGCCACATCTGTTCCACATTTATGTCTACTTTCTGCTATCTGCACAACAGACCCTTGTGGTGCTGTAATGGTTTGTGTTATCACAATGTCGACCTTGATAAATGTGTGGGCCCCGTTTGTGGTTTAATGGCCCGAGTAATGGCGAACTGGAATTTATATTATGGAGTTATTTATATTTGTTAGTTCTGTCCTTTAGTTGGATGCCTTTATGACTGCCTCTTAAAGGACAAACATTGAATAATTGCAAATGACCAACGAATTTACTATCTGAAGCAAGTGATTCCAGTAGTTAGTGGTTAAATGAAGGTTGTGTAACTAATGTTGTTCGGTAATTTAATTAGGAAAACATAAACATTAGTTTAACTACTATATTTATTAACTTTCTTTCTTTTCTTTCTTTATTTTCTTTGTTTATTATTATATTGTTCCTTGAAATATATTTCAATTTTTTTTATGAATTTCATTTAATGTATACTCAGAAACAACACCCTATAAGTTGGACAATAGGCCACTTTGATGTGTACCATATATGCTACACTATGCATTCTGTACATATGTATTTGGAATAACATACTAATTTGAGGGAATTATTCTTTTGTTTATTTAAAATATTGAATAAATATACGAATATGAATGAAAAATGAATGGAGAGTTTAGGAAAATAACATAAATTATAGTTTTTAATATAAATCTGAGTATGTAAATCGACAAAACAATTGCGTTTTCGTTCAATCAATGGTACACTACAGTGTTCTCATTCTACTCCAATCGGAGTAGATCTACTCCATTTCATTTGTATTTTAAAAATCTACTCCTCTACTCCGGTGTTAGCATTTTCTATTCCTTTCTCATAATTTTCTACTCCCTTTTACTGAAATCTACTCCCTTTGCAAAAATTGCTTACATTTTTAATTTGATGAGAACAATTTCTTGCGCCCCAAATAAATTGTCAATGTTAAAATTTCCTAATAACTATGATCAATTATCTGTAAAATAAAGGGTTTTTCAATAAGAGCGCTACAATTTTTTAAATAAAACAAAAACTGTTTTGGATATCAATGAAATTCTTTATTCCTGTAAAAGTACGTTCGACGCCATTATGTATGGAACTCGATTTCTTTTGCATGGCCACCACGGGCACGCTTGCAGAAGTCAAGACGCTGATCCCAATTTTCGACGGTTTTCAAGCATAAATCGGCCAATACTGCTGCAATTTCACGTTCGATATTCGTACGAAGTTCATCAATCGTCGCTGGCTTGTTGGCGTAGGCCATAGACTTGACGTAGCCCCACACCACAGGAAATAGTCTAACGGCGTCAAATCGCACGACCAATCGACTGGACCATTTCGTGAGATAACACGTTCTCCAAACTTGGTTTCCAATAAATTGATTGTGGCATTCGCTGTGTGGCTTGTGGCGCCGTCCTGTTGGAACCACATATCCTCCAAGTCCATATCATCCAATTGGGGGCCAAAAGTATTCGGTTATCATTGAACGGTATCGATTCCCATTCACAGTAACGTGCCGGTCTTGATCATCACAGAAGAAGTACGGCCCAATGACGCCGCCAGCCCATAAACCGAACCAAGCCGTAATTTTTTCGGGATGCAATGTTGACTCATGGAGTACGTGTGGATTGCTGTCTGACCAATAACGCATATTTTGTTTATTGACGAAGCCATTCAGCCAGAAATGAGCCTCATCGCTGAAGATGATTTTTCGATGAAAATCCGAATCATTTTCAAGTTGTTGCTCAGCCCAATGCACGAACATACGACGCTTCTGGTGGTCAAGCGGCATCAGTTATTGCGTCAATTTGATTTTGTAAGGATGTAGGCCAAGATCTTTTCGAAAAATTCGCCACAAGGACGTCACAGAGATGTCCAACGCTTGAGAACGACGTGTGAGAGACACATTCGGGCTTTCTTCAACTGAAGCCTCAGCGGCAGCAAATATTCTTGACACTACGGGCACTTCTTTGTCTCACTGGGACGGGAACATTTTGTACTGTGCCTGTGGATTCAAATTTGTCTACTAGACGCTCAATTGTTGATCTGCTAGGACGATTATGACGACCATAAATTGGACGTAGCGCTCTTAACGTTGAGGCCACTGACTCCGAATTTCGGTAGTAAATTTTAATAATTTCGACTCGTTGTTGGCTCGTATAGCTTTCCATTATGAAATGGCAAACCTTACTGAAGAGAAATGTCAAAAGAGCGTCAAGAAATATGGCGTCGTTTGCTGTCCCTGTCGCTCTACTTTTGTAGCGTCCCATTTAAAACCCTGTACGTAATATTTCTTCCATGGCTTTTAAATTGTAGAAGTTGTAACTAAATATACGTTCGTATCAACTTTTATACATTCAATTTTGAAAACACCATGTATTTAATTGGGTGTTTCAGAAACACGCCAACTCTAGAATAGACCACCCTATACACATCAGCATTATAGAAAATCCAGAAAATCAGGAATGCATAAAAATATTAAAAATAAACATATCTATGAATTTATTTGAATTCGAATGCACTAATGCATATTTCAACGCCATATTTACTCCTAAATTTAATTGTCAACTCCTTTTACATCAAATCTACTATATTTTGCAATATATTCAATTCTACTCCATTTTACTCTTTCTACTCCCCAAAATTTTCAAATCTACACCTTTTGCATTGGCGAAAAGTGTGAACACTGGTACACAATGTTCCGAAAGAAATAGTTTCATGCCATCGAAAGTGGACACAAGGTTATTGATCTTGTTATCTTTCCAGGATATTGATGTCAATTTTACAGCTTGGATCTTAGCAGTGAACTCTGGCGAAACGCCTCTATTTGTTATTAGCATATCCTTTGATTCAGGTTTCCAATGCTGTGATTGCCTTGGGTCTGCAGATAAATCAGTATTGGTATAGACATATAATAATTGTCTATATAGACGATGTAATTTTCAAAACGTGGACCTTCACGGGTCATACAGACTACAATGTTCGCATATAATAAATAATGCCAATGTATTTACCGAGGTCGAGGGTATCGAAACAGAAATACTGATTGTTCTTTTCAACTTTTGCGTAATCAAAGGTTTCGTGTACTATTTTCGCCATTAGTTTCGTTGGTGAAAAAACATTGGAAACAATAGTAAGTAGTTGAGAAATCTGCTGACTCTAGGTCCAAATTAGAGCTTCCGAGAAAAGGGATTTTCTCTACGTACCGCTCTAGGATTCTTTTTTTTCCAACAAGCTCTTTGAAAATCACTGAAAGTTATGTCATTCTGATCGATGAGAGCATTTTTGGTGGTTCAGTTCAGATGACGTCGCAGATGCATTGTGTACTATATATGGTACATTGAAAAATGGTCAAAATAACTATTCCAAAATATTAAATTTGATCAATATTCACTATATTTAGGTAAAACAAAGCCCAATTTACTCACCAATACTTATTTCCACACGTATAATAATTATTATTCCTGATAATTATACTAATTAGTATCTTGTTTTGTTTCGCTATTGAAACTTACTTTTGAAAAACTATGTCCAAAAAGTGCATACAAAAACTTTGGCAGCATACTGACAATTTAAAAAAATAATTAGAGACCTGAAACGGTTTATGTATGAACGAAAATATTGTTTACTTCCATTTCAAGCGTACGATGTCTCGATTATGATTGATTGGCTGGATTATTGTAAGAATAAAGTCATGTACCATATATGGTACGGTATGCATTAAAGGGTTAAACTGTTTTTTGGTCTGTTAAAAAATGACTGCTCTGATTTTATGAACTGAACGTTAAATGTTCATTTAGAGTTTAAGAACAATGTTAAAGGCTTGAGTTCCTTTTATTAAATTCCTAGCAAATATCTAGTGTCGTGAGTAAGTTGTTTCTACATTTTAATATATTTTACAATTATATAACCTGAAATAGTTGAAATAAATCATATGTCAGAATAGAATATATGTGATGTCGGTATTATTTTCAAAGCACTTAGGTCCAGTTTGTCAGTGCAAGTTTAAACTTAGTTTAAGCTATTCCACATTTTCGAACGTCTAACTCAGAAATAATACCATAGAATCAATAGTTTTTTTGCTATTAAAATTAGTCAATGGGATAAACTAATATTTTGTTAGTTAAGTACCATTAAATATTAGAAAATACTATTAAATTATTTTTGAGTTTATATGAAAATATTTATTTTTCGTATACTACTGAATCAATAACTTTCCTATTGAATAATTTTAATAGGATTATTTCTCAGTGTATGGTTCCTAATCAAAACGACTTAAAGTAGTCAAATTTTACAGACAGAAAGGCAATTACTAATTCATTAATATGAAATTTGAAATATTTTTGATATGTTGACTTTAAAAAAATAGCATCTACTTTAAACGAAATTTAATTTGAAAATGTTTGCAGTCACAATTGTACCTTTATGTATTAGATAGATGAAATTATAGATTCGAGCAAAAGAAAAATAATCTTAAATTACGATAAAAATACATTAAATTAATTAAATACAAGTACATATTAGAATATTATAGATTTTTTAATATTTTGTAAACTTTTCTTCGAAGTTTGGTTTATTAAAAAAAAAACAATCATAACTATTACCAATGACCCAAAGGAAATATACATAATGAAATGCTCATAAAATGACTCCTAAACTTTGCAAAAACCTCTTGCTTCAATGGCTTTGGTATCATAATCAAACTTTATGATGAACTAGCCACACAGCAAAACTATATGAGAACCACTTCAAATTTTCACATTCTAATCAAAAGTTTCACAACGACGACGACGACACAATATTTCCATATACTGTTGGCCTGTCCAATGGCCAAAGGCGTCTAAAGTTTTACTTTCAATACGACGCCCACCCAGACACGTAAATTTAATGTGGCGTAGCATATTCAATACACTAAGAAAACAGAATGTTTATAATGATAGTGTTGTTGCAACTACTTTGCAAAATAAAATTATTTGCTACAACAATTTTTATATGCAGTAAATACAAATAACTTCTTTAAGTCATTTCTAAATATCACACATTTCGTAGTACTTAAGAGATGTATCCCAGAAACACTACGAAAAATTTCATATTTGTGGTAAAAAAAAAACTGCTCATGAAATAGCTAGTCGTCCTGCAAATATTCAGATATTTATTTTCAAAACCAAAAGGATTCAGCGGGAAACTCAATTAGTTGGCATCACTATGTAGTCTTCTCTCATTAACTCGTTTACTTCGAAGTCATCCGTCGGAAAGGAAAGTTACGTCACATGTGAAATTTTGAATTAGGGAAATTGTGATGAGGTATTTGAACATAAGTGGTCGGTTCACAGGTCACAATGGACCGATCATGCCATTTCGGTCATTCGATCATTTTTCGCATTATAACTTAGGAAATATATTTATGTTTTCAGAGTACTATTTAATTTTTGAAAATTTAAGAATTGAATATAAACTAACAAATCGAAAACAATTGCTTGGACAACATTTGGATGAAATCTCTGAAGAAGTTGATAATGAAATGAATCTTATGTTATATTAGACAACATAGCCAACATAAACCTTATGTAGATCCAAATAATTTAATGATATAAATAGCTGGATGTAGTCTCCGAAACCATGGATTTCATTCCAGCTAATTCTAAGCGGTAGACAATGATTGAATCTATCAGGTGCTGAAGAGTTGTCCTGTTATAATGAAGACATTCAAAAAAGATTTGATCAGGCACTTACGCTGTTTAATTTTCTCGCCCATAGGACTTATTCAGTATATAGAAGAAAACGACTTCCAGATCCAACACGGTGAATTTTTTCCACAAAGTATGTTTACACCTTGGTTTCGACATGTTTCGAGAATCTTCTACTCGTTTCGTGAATGACGCATGCTATTGGCATCTCATTCGCACTCATGTGTTTAATGTGCTGATCTTCCATCTCTTTGCTTAGTGCGCTGAATGATCTTCATTCACTTTCAAACACTTTCAAACACATTGCGCTGAATTGTCTTGCGTCTCATTTATTATTGTTGATTGCTTACACTATGGGGCAAATTACATCTGTTCGTAACAATATATTCAATTGTATCTCATTGTAGATGAGTGAGAAAGAGTTTAAAATTCACACGCACACAAAAGTTTCGGTCATTTATGTCGCGACGCTCTTAAAAACGGTATAGAAATATTTACTCAAACTTTCAGTTTTGCTACTAGTAATATTACTGTTCACATGACCGGTAGTGTTCTTAATGTAATACAATTTACTACAGTAATTTTTTCGGTATAAATATCACAACTAATATTTAATTTGAGTAATTTTCAATGGTGTTTAAGGCTCTAATTCCTATCAAACATCATTTGTTTTCTTAGTGTACAAAAGCTAAATAATAAAAATATCTATATATATATAAAACACCCTGTGCTTTTGTCCCTGCCACCCTCTTCTGTAGCAGAAAGCAGTCAGTCAGCCTGCGGATATAGTTTATGCTTAGTTCCGCTCTGGCACTCATTGAAATGTGCAAGCAAAAAAATAATATAAATGAAAAAATGTTTGCACATCTTGTGGCATTTCAAGTTTATCAACATGTTTTGGTATTTCGCACAAAACAGCGCGTGCCAAGCGTTTTAGTTGAATGAAAGGCAGCAGACGGCGCTTAGTTGCCTGGAGGTTGCAAACATTTTTTTTTTTATAACTTTTGTTTTAATTCACTGTCATATCAGAATTTGTTAAAACTTAATAACTAAACTAAATACTACTTATATAGCGTTATAGTGAATACGTTAAATATAAACTCTAAAATAGATATAGGAATTTTGATTTCAATTTTTTCGAACATGAACATTTTTCCTATTTAATTGACAAATATAGAACTATCCCGAGACAAAATTTTTGGCATTTTTCTGGAATATTTCGGACATATTTCCGGCTAACGCACAGATATATAGAATATTTTGGGAAGTGTATAGCAGGTTGTAAATTTGTGTGGAATTTTTATGGTAGATTCACGCCATACTTGGAGAACGGGCAGTAAACAGGCAGCTTTTGATACAAACTCCGCCTTTGTCTGTTTGAAATATGTCGAAAAAATGTTTCTAAACTAACTCGACCTTGCCAAAAATTTTGTCTGGTGATGTTCTTTTTTAAATTATTAATTATTCATTTTTAAAAATGTTAGTGTCTGAATTGGATGCAATGAAGGAACTATGACGGGAAAAGGTTCAGCATCGTTCAGTTACCCTCATAAGTATTATTTGAATGGAGATATAACATTCAAAAATTTATAGCAAAATAACCATGATAGTAAAATTGTTGCATATGTCGGAATTAAATAAAGGGTTTTTCAACAGGGACGCTACAAAATTGGAGCGACAGGGACAGCAAACGACGCCATATTTCTTGCCGCTCTTTTCACATTTCTCTTCAGTAAGGTTTGCCATTTCATGATGGAAAGATATACGAATTCGAATTTCGGTAGTAATAATAATTTCGACTCGTTGTTGGCTCGTATATATTTCCATCATGAAATGGCAAACCTTACTGAAGAGAAATGTCAAAAGAGCGGCAAGAAAAATGGCGTCGTTTGCTGTCCCTGTCACTCTCTCTTTTGTAGCGTCCCTGTTGAAAAACCCTTGAAAAAACCTTTTGTAGCGCTCTTATTGAAAAACCCTTTACATGAGAAATTACACCAAGCCTAAGTTAGTTTCTACACTCCAAAAAATCCGGTTGGATTTTAGCCATTTAAAACAATCCATGATTTTTGTATTTCATTTTTTGAAAATTTTAGAATTGGATATAAACGACCAAATCAAAAACACTTATTTGGATGAAATCTCTAAAGAAGTTGATAATGAAATGATTCTTATTAGACAACATAGGCCTTTTATCTATATCCAAATAATTTAATGATATAAAAAGCTGGATGTTGTCTCCGAAACTACGGATTCAATTCAATCCAATTCTAAGCCAATTTTGAACGCGGTAGTCAATGATTGAATCTATTAGGTTCTGAAGAGTTATCCTGTCATATTCAAAATAGATTTGATCAGGCACATAGGCTGCTTCATTTTCCAGATCCAAGACGGTGAATGTTTCCACAAAGTATGTTTTAACATAAGATTATACAGCAGTTCTCGGTAGCGAAAGAGTGGAAAGGAATAACTTTAAAAACCGATAAATCCTATTGAAATTATAGGTGCGTTCCCGTGGTTTTTGATCCTGATCCGTAATCACTTTCATATACAAAACAAAAACAAACAATTAGAAACAGGTTCGTTTTTGGATCAATTACTGATCTGGTATTGAACGTATCAAGAGTAAATTTGTTTCTGGCGACTTTATGCTATTGTGAATAGCACTTAATAAGAAGACGAATTTGTGTTGAAAAAGTAAGGGCAGAAGAAAACAGTGCTGCTTAATTTATTAAAATAGAACCGATAGCGTTCCTGTGAAACAGATCTGGTTCAAGTTCCACGGGAACGCAGTTTATATTATTTATAAAAAATCCAAAAAAAAAAAAATCCAATAAAAACCAAAAAAATCTGTTGGAATGGATTTTTTCTAGCCCTGGTTTATATGGTAAGTATGTGTGGATGTGGTCCAATAACGGTCAATTTTTTGTCCATGTGTTACTTTTGTCAATATAAATGACTGTACAAAATTTTAGACTTTTGTTCACCTAGCACTGTATTTCGTCCAACAATATAATTAAAAAATTTAACGTTCAAACCTCGATATAAAATTCCAATATTTAAATAAACCAACGAACTAAAAATTGTTACTGACATCTTCATACCAAATGATAGCCAATTCATCTCTTTTAACTAATACTTTTAGCTTTTTAACCTTTGCACAACCTGCTAATTTATTGCAATCACTGAAGACAACAAACCAATTTGTCGGATTTAAATGCTGGACACCATGCAATAACGCTCACTCTGTCTTCCTTGCACTTTCAAAGTGGACAAAGGACAACTAAACTAATTAGTGACAAATAACCAACCAACCAGCTAACTAAAGCAACTAATAAAAGCATCACATGGCCATGACGACAGACAACGGACAGTAACAAACAAACTATTAACTTTTTAATGCGCTCTGTTTATGAGATACAGCAGCAGCTGCGCATCCTTTTCCGAGAACTAATTACTTGAATATCAAACATGCAGTTAGTAATCTGGAAACTAAAATTGTTACTATTCTAAACAAGTAGCATTGAACTGTTCATTTTTATTTATGCCATATTTATAGGATATTTAATATGTCGTTAAAGTTATTGTGTTTGCTGCGTTATTACTACAACTAAGTTATGTTTTGTTATCGCAATTATTTATCAGCACTTTCATTGCAATTAACTAAGCATCATCACTATGGCAAAAAAAAAAAGCATGCTTAGATAAGCAGCTGACTCTAGGACAGACAGGCGGACAAAACAAGATAGATAGGAACACTGTTGTCTGCATTGTTTTTCTACACGGATAGAAAAGATTTGTTTGAATATGTTTGAATGTAATTAAAAAGTAATACGAAATTACCATACATGTATTAGGAATGAAGTGTAATTTAATTATAAACGAAATTGAATTTATTTTTGTTCACGTGTAAACAATTTTATATTGTCCAGCAGAATCTGTCAAATTTACCATAAATATGTTACAATACATACCAATTTTAATTGCATTTGAATAAACTGTTTCTTGGCAATTTACTTGGTTAGAACTATGTTTCGAAACACAGAAAATGCTAATCAAATCTAAATACAACGTATGTTCGCAACGCTCGTCTTAATTCGATAATTTATCGACTGACGAAGTTGGCAACGTTGTGCAGCATTTTTTACCTACGCCATCTTTTGCAATCGTTTGAACATATTGATGTTTAAAAACAAACAACAAAAAAAAGGAATTGGATTTAAATAAGTGTATTCTTGCAACATTCTTCTTGTATACGAAGTATGCACTCATTGAGCAGAATTTTCTATTTACATCTCTTTTGTCGTCGTTTGAAGTATGTATAGGGTCATTTTAAATATACTGATGTTTGAAAACAAACAAAAAAAATGAATTGAAATGTAAATAAAAGTATTTTTGTAGCTCTCATCTTGTATACAAAGTTGACACTCAGTGATCGGCATTTTCTGCGTTCGTGTCTTTTGTTGGTTGTTGAGAAAACGTGTTCGCGTCGGTAATAATTTTGTTATTTTAATTTTGTAAATTAAATAAATATATAAATTGTGTTACAAAAAGTACAAATAGTAACAGAGTATTATATAGTGCAGTATATAATTTCTGAACCTAATGTGAAAAAACCACAAATAAAAATCTGTGTTTCGATTTTCAAACAGAATTTGGCATGTTTTTTACAAAAGCCTCCGTGATTTCCTTGCCTACGCTATGTGCTGTACTGAGATTAATTGTAACTGTATCAAATATAAAGCGAGCCTGGATCGTCTGGTTTAGCATCTGCTTGTGCAATTGTGCATTCATTGATGCTGTCACTTCTACTTGCAGTTTTAAACCAATTTTTATTTATGCATTTAAAAATGTGTATATGAATTCAATTATTATAAATTCCCACTGTGCATGTTTAAAGATTTTTTAATAAAAATTAATAAAAAAAAACAACTTTTTATTTTTATTTTATTTTCAGGATTTTTTTCCAAAAATATTTAAATATGTTTCTATGCAAACATACTACTTTTTGAACTGAAACAACTGATATGTTTCACTGGAAACATATTTATATTCAGGTCGTTCAAAATAATGTTTTATTTTGAACATATTTATGTTTCGGTTCAAATATTTATTTTATTTGGATGTACTAATTATTATGTTTCCATTAGAACATACTCCATTTTAAGGGGCAACATTAAAATGTTTCCGGGATATTATAATGTAAGTCAGAGCTCAATACAACCCTGTTCACAAATGATTTATCAGTCAATTATATGTTATATTTACATAAAATTCCAAACATACATGTTAATGCCTGCAAAATTATGTTTGGGAGAGCCCTTTTTTTGCAGCATGTAACAGATGGAGAAACCTAAATCAAAAACGTTATTCTTTCGAGTTACGTTATTCTTTCGAGTAACAGAGTATAATATAGTGCAGTATATAATTTCTGAATATAATAATAATAGTTTGGCGCTACAGTCCTGTATAGAACTTCGGTCGAGCTCTCTCACCATTTTGAGCTGTGCGTGTTATATTTGTACTCAAAGTGATGGGACCTACAGTTTATTGCCGAATCCGAACGGCGGGTGAGAGCTTTTCATAGGCAATGGTTTTACTCTCGTAGGTTTGCCATTTACTGAAGAGAGGTAGCAAGGTATAGAACAATTTTTCTATGAAAAGATGTTGTTAGCCCCAGTCCAGGCTTGAACCGGGGACCTTTCGGCTCGCAGTCCAACGCACTTACCACTGAGCTACCGCGGCTACTTATATATAATTTCTGAAACTAATGTGAAAAAACCACAAATAAAAATCTGTGTTTTGATTTTCAAACAGAATTTGGCAGAAACAGAATCCTTGCCTACGCTATGTGCTTTACTGAGATCAATTGTAACTGAACCAAATATAAAGCGATCCTGGATCGTCTGGTTTAGCGTCTGCTGGTACAATTGTGCAATCATTGATGCACAATTGTACGTGCAGTTTTAAACGAATTATTTATTTATGCATTTAAAAATTTGTATATGAATTCAATTATTTTAAATTCCCACTGTGCATGTTAAAGATTTTTAATAAAAATTAATAAAAAAAACAACATTTTATTTTTATTTTATTTTCAGGATTTCTTTCCAAAAATATTTAGATATGTTTCTATGCAAACATACTACTTTTTGAACTGAAACAACTGATATGTTTCACTGGAAACATATTTATATTCAGGTCGTTCAAAATCATGTTTTATTTTGAACATATTTATGTTTCGGTTCAAATATTTATTTTATTTGGATGTACTAATTATTATGTTTCCGTGATATTATAATGTAAGTCAGAGCTCATTACAACACTGTTCAAGTCTCAATACAACCCTGTTTACAAAAGATGTATCAGTCAATTATATATTATGTTTACATAAAATTCCAAACATACATGTTAATGCCTGCAAACTTATGTTTGGAAGAGCCCTTTTTTTTGCAGCGTGTATTTCTACACTGAAATAAAAAGAAAAATATTATATAAAAAGGCAATAATTAGGTACTAAGGGTGTGTGCGAATTCGACTAAACTAATGATGACTAAACTAAATTGAATGGCTTTTCATTCGATCTTGATTCGGTAACCAGAAATTGTCAATGTTGTAATCAATTGATTATCATATGTCTGTTATCATCGAATTTAGTTCAATTTAGTCCGCTCGAAAGTTTGAAAATTCAACACTGCATTACCGAAAAAATTTAGTTTAGTCAGCAATTTAGTCTAATTTGCACACACCCTTAGTACCTAATTATTTTTCTTGTTCTTTTATCGGCAGTACTGACTCAATAGTAGGATTTCGATATTGACAAAGAAAGAAGACTTAGGTTTATCATACTATTCTTTAAGTTTTGCAATCTGTTTCGATTTATGATTTCTTTGATTACGTTATACACAGAAAAAAATATTGTACGTATATAAAACAATTGATATTAATAGCAAACAAAATCGTATTCCAATTAAAAATATGAATGTATTAACTAATTAATTAATTGTATTTACACATTTTTTAATTAAAATATTAATAGGAATAAATTTAATATAATTTCAATACAACTAAATTTTTAATAGTATTAACTACTTTTTTTTTGATACTTTTGATTTATTCCTTTTCTTAAATTGCAACACTGTTTTTTTCTTCTGGATTTCATTTTGTTTTTTGTTTGTGCGTCTCGTGCGTCGGCGGCGTCGTTCAGTTTCTTCTAACATTATTTTCTTCTACGTTGCTATTTTTTAACAGGATATTGCATTACTTAGTGTATGTTATGTTATTAAAGCATTAAATGGCTCAATTTATTTTTGCTGTCAAAAATTTGAACAAACAGCCTATGATGCTCATTTTGTTGCATATTAAATCATTAAAAAGCGAATATTAAATTTTATGTTTGACTCAATTAATTGGCCCACCTGTAGAAGTTGTGAAAACTGACTTCGGTAAAACATTGGTTAGTTTAAAAGAATTTTACAAAGCATATCAAAAAGTATAAAAACTTATTTAATATTTATTTTATGTTATATATTGAATTAAATTATTTTTATTTTCATATGTTTCTATTCGACAAATATTTTATTTTATTTAATTTAACAAAATATTTAATTGATCCAATTTCTACCGAATGAAATTTTTAATTGATGTTACTAATTAATTAATGATTTAAAAATTTCCAATAAAAAATATAATATATATAACAACTTTAATGTCAATATCCAATTAACATATTCTCATTATTACGAATATGGAATTCAATGTTACTAAAAGTTACATCGGCTGAGTTTCTATTAAAAATTAATTGGATTGATTAACATTTTAGTTATATTTACACTCTTTTTTTCTATTGTCATTCCGATCATATTGTCGACTACACTGATTTATCAGACGAAACTAGTGTGAATTTATTCTTTTATACAAACTTTAAGTATAATTTCAGTTAGTTTTATATAAATTATTACACGTTAAATCAAAATTATTAAATATTTTTAAGTTTTTCATTCTGTTTAGATTATTATTGTGAAAATATTCGAGTTCATTTGTATATTATCACTGCTCCATTGTATCAGAGACAGCAGCAGCAAGGCATCCATCCAACCAACCAATCAGCAGCAATTGCCATCATTCACACGCTTTGTAATACGATGTGGCTGCGACTGATGGTTTTCCAAAAACACTGTAGAATTTTAGACAAACACAATGACAGACGGATACATGATATGACAACGAGCACAACGCCGAGGGGCAGACTTTACGACAAAGATGTCGACACAGAGTCGGTTGTGTGTTGATAAAACAAGGAACTGTTTTTGGGGCTTGAATTGATAATCTATAAATAACTAACTAACTAAACAAGTGGAAACTGAGCCCAAAATTTTGACAACGACATAAAACAGGATTGATTAAGTGTGAACAATTATGTGAAAAGTGATTATGACACAAATGAAATGGCATCATTGAAGCTGTGATATAAGATAATTATAAAATAAATAGTATAGAAAAGAAAAATTTAATAAAGAAAGATAAATTCATTTAAAACTATTATTTAAATTGTTTATTTGCATTAAAAAAAATAAACAATTGATATAATTCTAAAGTCTGATAGAATAACATATATTTTTTCTTTTGATACAAATATAAGTCTCATGGAGCAATAATTGTGAGATATATACAATTTTGTGTAAACCAATTATTGCAATTTTAGCATGAATGAATTACGGTTAATTTATTGCCGAGAATAATTAATTCCGAAAGAATTTTTTTTCTCGATATTTTTTGCAGTGCTTAATTTTACTAAAACAATACCCAATAGGAAATAACATCATTACGTAGTCCATTACTGCCTAATTATTATCGAATCGTAATGCGTCGGAATCTCAATACTGATTTCTGTTTACTTTTACACATCATTACATCATATACATCATTTCTTCGTAACCAAACAGTCTCAAGGGGTACTTCCATTTCAGCATTACTTTTCACGCAATCGTAATGAAGATTGGTCGCTTTACACATTACTTTGTAGGTAGTAGTAATGAGGGGTGGTCCATTTGTGCATTACTTTGTACGCAATAGTAATGAGGGGTGGTTCCATTTGTACAACTCTTTGTACGCAGTGGTAATGAGGAGTGGTTTCATATGTGCATTACTTTGCAAGCAGAAGTAATGAGAGGTGGTTCCATTTGAACATTACTTTGTACGCAATGGTAATGAGGGGTACTTCTTTTTGTACATTACTTTGTGCGCAGTAGAAATGAGGAGGTGGTTCCATTTGTACCATACTATGTACGCAGTGGTAATGAGGGGTGGTTCCATTTGTGCATTATTTTGTGCGCAGTAGTAATGGGGGGTGGCTCTATTCGTACATTACTTTGTGCGCAGTAGTAATGAGGGGTGGTCCATTTGTGCATTACTTTGTACGCATAGTAATGAGGGGTGGTCCATTTGTGCATTACTTTGTACGCATAGTAATGAGGGGTGGTTCCATTTGTACAACTCTTTGTACGCAGTGGTAATGAGGAGTGGTTTCATATGTGCATTACTTTGTAAGCAGAAGTAATGAAGGGTGGTTCCATTTGAACATTACTTTGTACGCAGTGGTAATGAGGGGTAGTTCTATTTGTACATTACTTTGTGCGCAGTAGAAATGAGGAGGTGGTTCCATTTGTACCATACTATGTACGCAGTGGTAATGAGAGATGGTTCCATTTGTACCTTACTATGTACGCAGTGGTAATGAGGGGTGGTTCCATTTGTGCATTATTTTGTGCGCAGTAGTAATGGGGGGTGGCTCTATTCGTACATTACTTTGTGCGCAGTAGTAATGGGGGGTGGTTTCATTTATATATTACTTCGTGCGCAATAGTTATGGGTGTTCTGAAACTTATGTCCTTCATTTAATAAAAAATCTGTATATTTTTTATCCGCAAATAATGCATTAATCCTTAATTTCCACAGCACCTAAATGGAAAACACGATCAATACGAAATGTTAATTATAATCAACATGTTACCCAGCAACAATTATAATTAAATGCGACTGGAAATCGATAAATTTTGAATTTCTCTCATTTTCTTAAAGGCATATATATTAATAATTTAAAAATTAATACACATTAGATAAAAATAAATAATCAACAAGTACCTGTTCCATTTCCACATGACTTAGTAATCTGAGGGTAAAAGATGATAGTTCTATTTCAGCATTACTACGTAAGTGAAAACTGGCATTAGTCATTTATATACATTACTGCTACTTTACAAATGAACTAATTCGAATTTTGTATGATATGTATTGAAGAAAACATTGGTTACCGTTCAAAATAGGTCGGAATATTTCCCACTGGGACTGTCTTGAAACAATTCTCTGTCGAAACAATTTTTTCCCCAAAGAAATTCGTACTCAAGGCTATTTTTCCTGCACAATTCATCCTTATCAAATTCTCTCATATGAAATTCTTCCACGACCCAATTCATTCACGAGGTAATTCATTCACGAGTCAATTCATTCCGTAGTCAATTTTTTCTGTAATTCATTTCTCATGGACAGTTCTTTCCTGTTGCAATTCTTTCCTGTTGCAATTCTTCCCAGAATCAATTCTTTTCGAAACATTTTTTTCCGCAGACACGCAGTACTATTCTGCCTTAAAACAATTAGATATGGAATCAATTCTTTGCCGAAACAATTCTTTCTGACGGCCATTTCTCGCTAATAATTCTTTTATATGAAATTCTTCAACGAATCAATTAAGGACTGCGTCGAATAAAATTGTCCGCTACAAATATGAAAAAATCTAGAAATCTAGTAATTGAATTTTTATAGAATAAAATATTTTATTTTGCAAATTATTTTTAGATTTAAAAAAATATATAAAAAACCAGAAATTAATATGTTTTAATAAAAAGTTTTAATTTTTCCGGAACCCCTTCCATTAATGTTGTAATGGTAGTGTCCGACACCCTCACAGCTGCTGAAGACCACTTTCTTTTAAAGTTTTGAAGGTCTTTGGCCACTCTTTTTGTTGTCTTCATCTCTCTTTTTACTAAATCCCAGTATCTCTCAATCGGCCTGAGTTCTAGACAGTTTGGCGTAAAAATGGAAGCAATCTCTTTTGCAAGCATTCACATATATTTCGCTATTAATTGTACCCGATGTCACGAATTAGCTGCTCCTTTTTCCACAACTGCAAATTGCATGCCAAACAAGGAATTTCTTTGGGAATTTTGTCATTTTTTTTGATTTGAATTTTTCTGCGACATTTCCTCGAGAATCGGCTGTATAAAATTCCTGCCCAGGTAGCTGAGAAAAGTCGTCCATTATGCAGCAATAGAATTTAAAAAAAAAATCTTGGTTCAGCTTTTTAGCTCGTTGTTTTGCGGTTTCATTCTTGACGGCATTTCTATCCGGAACTTTTTGGACCTTGTACGTCTTCAGCCCAGCTTCTATCTTAGTCCGCGCACGTAAGATTCTGAGCAATCCGCCTTTCTCGCCAATTTCCTTCCGGATATGCTTGGATCTTTCTTCGACTTTTCACGATCATGTGGGCCTTTTTTTACCATAACCTTTCTTCCGATCAATACTCAGGTCTTCCTTAAAGCGGTTGATAACGCGAGAAATGGTCTTAGGGAGGTAGCCCCTACCTCCTTGGCAATTTTTTTAAAAGACCAACTAGGTTGTTTTAGAAAAATTTTAATTATATTTTCTCGCACTTCCACTTCGTTTGCCATTTTCACGTTAAATAAATTTTGTATTGACTATAACTGACACAAATTATTTTTTGCCATTTAATTCAGAGCTACTATGATCAAATTTTTTTAATTTTAATCTTGCAATAGCACATTATGGGAAGATATGTAACGGACAATTTTATTCGACGCAGTCCTTATAACATATTTAATTTATTCCATATCAATACGCAATTTCTTCCTGACAATTCTTCCCCGAATCATTTCTTTCCGAACATTTCCGAAAATTTCACTAGACATTTCTTCAGCGGGCAATTTTTTTGGTGACAATTTTGCATGGTAACATTTCGTTCCCGAGGTAATTCTTTCTCAAGGCAATTTTTCCTGGACAACTCTTGTTTATGTAATTCTTCCCAGAGTCAATTCAATCCTAGTCAATTCTTCCCCCAATGCATTACTTCCACCAAACCATTCTTTCCAGAAACAATTCTACACTCAAATATATTTCTTATTAATAGAAATGTTTAACAGAATTTATGAAAATAAAAAAAAAAAATCTATATAAAGAAAACATTCTCAATTAATATGAGATAAAACTGATTTCATGAATGGTTACATAGAACTGCCGAAAAAAATTTGTTTTTGTTGGTAACTAAGCAAAAAATACGATCCCTTATCACGTAGCATACGATAAGAAATGCGCCACAGACTTATTGGCGAATACGACGACAACTTCCTACACTTGTGTGCAGCCACTTTATGAATGAATTCGAAATCAGTATTGTTTGGGAAAAACGAACAAAAGTAACGAACATTTTGGTAACTTATCTATGACTTGTTTATAAAAGTTGCCAACTTTTTTAAGTGTTTAGGCAACAATCAAATTTTTATCATTGACAAAAATTATCAAAATGAAAATATTAAATGTTGCATGTTGTGTAAAATTAAACATTGGCGCATAATCATAGACAATTTAAAGTTGACTTTAAATTTAAAATAAACTTTTTGAAATTTTATACTATACAAAATTTGTCCAAAATGTCGATTTTAATTTTAAAATTGATTTAGTCTATGATTATGCGCCATTTTATCGACCTTATTAAGAATATGAATTCTATATATGAATTAGAGACATTTCAATTTTAACTATTTAACGAGTAAAATATAAAATTTGTATTCTAGAGTTATAGCAGAATATTTCAGGCGATGTATTTAATAGGAAAATGTTTTATTTACTGATAAATCAAAAAAAAAATACAATAAAAACCAAAAAAAGTCCGGTGGAGTTGATTTTTTTTTAATCCGGATTTATTCCAGCCCTGTATAGCGGCCGTAATATTATTTCAGGGGAGCACAAATATTATACCCTTTTAATAGTTAGAACATTCAATTTTTATTTAAGACTTCAATTAGATATATCGAAAATTAAGAACAGATATTAAAGTTATTTTACTCTTAGAAATTGAAACATTTTCCAAATTAATTTTCAAACATTGGATCATATTAATAAAAAAAAAAAAACTATTTGCCTACATTTTCTGATAAAATCTTATAACTGATTGCAGAATTTTCAAAGTAAAATTTTGTATTTTCGAACTTTGCATACAAATTTTAGAAAAGTATGTAAATTTTCAAAGTAAATGGGTAGTTCAATCTTTTTTTTAATATATTTTTCGAACTTTCATACAAATTTTAGAAAATGAGTTTAAATTGACAAATCATAAAATTAGCTTTCAAGTCGATTTATATTAATATGACGCATTGTATTATAAAAATCGATCTTATTTACAATCAAATAAAATAATGTCACAATATATATAGAATTTAATTGAAAAAATGAGTAATTGTTAAAAAAAAAGAAAACAAACAAAATTTTCGTCATTATTTGCGTTTATTACAGATTATTTGCAAATTAAATGGAAAAATGTCTGAATGTGTAATTTCAATACAAATATATTTTTGCATTCTACAAATAAATTAGAGTTTATAATCATAAATTCAATATTAAAAATATATTTTTATAATACTCTTCAATAAATAAATTGCGCAATGAAACACTCAATGAAAATCAAAGAAATTGGTGATATTACGTGCGTTATTCTTTTTATAAATCATTGATAAAATAAAAATTATTACCAAAGTAGAAAAAAGTCACCATTAAACATTTCAGACCATATTTCAGACAAAACATTGATCAACATTTTTTTGAACTGAAATAAGTTTATATCAAAAAAAGATGAAGATCTACCAGAATATAGTAATTTTAATTATTCTGGATAAAATGAAACATTTTTTTTATTCATAAAATACGAATGATATAAAAATAGTCTAAAACAAAACCAGCATCTGAGGATTCATTCTGTGAATCAGTGATGCATTTTGAGAAAATAAAAATGTATCATCAAAAAATAAAATTGTACGATTTAAAATAAAAACGTACTTTTGTAAAAAAAAAATTGTTTTGAATCGTACTAAAATTTTCGAAACGTCTCCAAAACAAATTTTTGAAAAGGTACAAAATGTGATCCCATTGAATCACAACTGACGACCAAAAAAAAAAAAAAGGACATGCGGAAAATTTTCCAAAGGTACAAAATTTTTGAGTCAGATCCAAAAGATACAAATTTTCCCATCGGATCCCAACTGGCGATAAAAAATAAAATAATAAAGGACATACGAAAAATTTTCCAAAGGTACAAAATTTTTGACGACCAAAAAAAAAAAAAGGGCATTAAAAAAATGTTCGTACTTCTAAACAAAAACGTACTACAAAATTAAAAAAAAAGTACTTAGTACGAACTGCTAAGTATTTCGTACTTTCAAAATAAAAACGTACTCTAAATAGTACGAAAGTACGCACTTATAATTTTTTAAATACAAACTGATTGAAAACTCCCATCCTACCAGTTTAAAATAAAACAACAGTATTGCCTTAAAGTATTTTCCACCCTATTACTGGATAACTTATTCAATAAAAAAATTGTTTAACATTAGAGTAGTCCAGAGCTGTAAAGGTTAGATTACGATTACTTTTGATTACGATTACTAAAGAATCGTAATCAATAATTTTGATTACGATTCTTAGTAGTCGTAATCAAAAATTTTGATTACGATTAGAAATAATCAAAAAGTAATTTGATTCTTAGTACATTTTTTGATTATTTTCACGACTACTTTAAAATAATCAAAAACTAATAATCCGACTACTTTTTTTTTGATTATTTGAAAATAATCAAAAAATGTAATCCGACTACTTTTTTGTTTGATTATCTGAAAATAATCAAAAAAAATTAATCCGACTACTTTTTTTTGATTACTTCTATTTTTTGATTATTTGATAATTTGATATTTGATTATTTGATAATCAAAAAATAATCAAGAAAAATAGAATCAAAAGTAGTCGGATTACTTTATTTTGATTATTTTCAAATAATCAAAAAAAAATAGTCGGATTACTAGTTTTTGATTATTTTAGAGTAGTCGTAAAAATAATCAAAAAATGTACTAAGAATCAAATTACTTTTTGATTATTCCTAATCGTAATCTAAATTTTTGGAAACGACTACTACGTATCGTAATCAAAAATTTTGATTACGACTACTAAGAATCGTAATAAAAAGTAATCCAACCATTACAGCTCTGGAGTAGTCACAACCTTAACAGCCTCCTAACAATTAACAACCGCCCACAAGCAACAACTGTCAGCAACAGCCGCAGGAAGAGCATCCACTCGAACAGACAACCTTTAATGTGCTTTGATGATGTTGTTTTTAATTCCCTCATCGTCTCGTCACTACACCATTGAACAACTGCGCGCACACACACACATCACACATGGAAGACACAACACAATATGTTGCTGTTATCCGCAAATAAGTCAGTCATATAAACAAATCAAACAACAGCAAATAACATAAAATACTTTAGTGTCTATCTGTCTGTCTGTCTGTCGGTGGGTCGCAGCAGAATCGGCCCTGTCAGCAACTTGTGCCTTGGCAGTGTCAAAGAACCACTCACCTGCGCCATTTGTGGCTTCCGGTTGAAGTCACGCGAATCCATACTGTTCGAATCCAGGAACAGTATTAAATTGCAGAGTAGGACGCCGTCGCGTAGTGTGAGCGCCAGCACGCGTATTTCGGAATCGGCCCAAGTGGCCTTGTGATCTTGCGGAATGATTTTGCAGCGCGTCAGCCAGGCGACGCATTCGCGCCACAGATCATTGTTTCCGCTTGATGCCATGGCCATTATTTACTATTTATGTTATTGTTTTTTTTGGTGCAAAATATAGGTGGCGAAGATGTAATTTACAAATTTATGGTATTTTATATATGATATTTCCAGAGGTCAATAAGATTCAATCACTAGGTTCAGTAGGAGGGATGATTTCTATGTGGGGAAAATGAGGCCACTTTTTTTCACGTAGGTTACGCCTTTTGCACTGGCAGCAGCAGTTGCTTTTTGTTAATTTTGCACTTTAGTATTAAAAATATATACATATATTTTGCACACAATTTTATTTTATTTATTATTGTTTTACTTTTTAACAATTCACTTTTTTTATTTATTTTAGCTGATTTAACTTTTTTACTTTATCACGCAGTCAGCACAGCGCATTGCTTAATCCATAATCACGTAGTATATTTTATTAACTATAAAAAAAATATATTAAATTTTCTTTTTTTTCAACGTTTTGTTTCAATTTTTCGTCTGCAAAAAACTTTTCACTTATCGCAGTTGTTGGTGCTGATGCGCATCATTGTTCTATGCGGCAAAGCATTTATGTCTCGAATGCGCGTATGATGAAAAATAATTTTCTAATTTTCCAAAAAAGATACTGATGGAATTTTTTGATACACCTCCATTCTGCCGAGGGTGCTAGCGACGAATGCTGCCGCACAACGCAGTCAAATGTTGTATACGATTTGTTGTTGCAAACTAGTATGACTTGTAAAAATCGCTACGCTGTATATAATTACATTGTTTTTTCGCTTTTATTATTTTAATTTTAGTGTTTGAATTAAAAACTTAAAATTGTTTTTAATTGCTATTTATTGCACTATATCTTCTGAAATTTTAATTTAACTTTGACAGCTTATTTCGGTGTTGAAGACCCGAGTACATAAGATTCGAGCTGTCAGTTGCCGCAAATATCGAAAGCACCGCAATTGACGCCGATGATTCGATTTTTTTTAGAGTTGCGTTGACTGTTTTAGGGTTCGCGGACTATTCACCGTAAACAATTCATCGAACACAATTCAACGTATGCCTAATTCATCACTACCATCGTATGCACAAAAAATCTCGCAATTTTTTGGGAAAATGTTCATTTGTATCTAATTGGCACAACAGTTAATATATTGCATTTATTGAGGAAGTGATAGCAAGAGAAAGCCACAGAATATTTGCAAAAAATCGGGAAAAAAATCTTTTTTTTTAAACAAATCGAAAGTGTATAGGGCATGGTTTCCATACTATCGGTATGGACACACACTCGGTGTCACAACGAAATAGTGATGACAAGTGATAGCAAAAGATAACATGGAAACCATACATAACTCTCCTAAATACATTTTCTTTTCGTAAGATGAATTGTGTGTACGATGAATTGTTATACGATAAACACATAAATTCATCGTTAGATGAATTGTGTGTACGATGAATTGTGCAATCGGTGAATTATATATACGATGAATTGTGCATACGATAAATTGTGCATACGATAATATGTGCATACGATGAAATGAGCATTTTATTAATATTTTAGATCGTTCGTTAATTTGTTATATTCAGAAATGCGCGGCGGACAAGGAACAATGTCCAATTGGCAGAATCAACGGTCAAAGTAAATGACATGTGGCATAAAACTGCATAAACGTTGTGTAGCTACTGTAATAGTAGGTTTTTATATGTCATGTTTAATTCACTGTCTTAAGGTTTATTCAAATAATCAAGCAACTCGTACATTGTAACGTTAGTTAGTTCTGAGGTTTTGCTAATTGGTTTCTAATTTACATGGGATTTTTATTGATAATTTTAAATTTATTTTAGAGTTTTTGTGGTATTTTTATTTTTATATGAGATATTTTGTGTTAATGTTACTTGCTGTGAAAATTTGAAATGACTGTGAATTTTTTAGTTAATTTTTAATTGCTGTGGGAATTAAATCAGTTCAGCGAAAATCTGAATCTACGCTTTCTAACTGTTTATATATAACTGTTTATATATCGGCTAAATTAAGCCGTTTTTTCAACATACGACTAGATATTATTTCAATTTTAAATAAAAAGTTTTTAGGCTTTTAGAAAAAATTGAATTTTCAATTTTGTGCTCCATATCCAGTTTAGCCTTAAAATGTTGTGTTGAAAAAAGTAAAACTATGGAAATCATTTGGAAGTAATATGGTAAAATTTTAGCAGTGTGGGATAACCATTTATTAAAAATATGACATAAAATGTGTGGCAGCTCTGTTTTCTGGAATCGCCATATTTGTGATTTAATTACAAAGTTTTAATAAGTTTATAAATTTTTAAACATCAAACAAAAATGTGAGTAATATTTTTCTACAATTAATATTATTTATTACGAAACTGTCATATTCGACTGTTCGTAATTAAGTGTAATCCAAACCACAAATCTTTTAGTTTGTTGGACAAAGAGTTGATTAACGCAACAAATCTATTCTATGCATTTAACGAAAATGAGAATTTCTGTTTTGCTCCATATCCAACAATAACGTTTGATAACGATGGAGCTGGTGATGTGGAATCCATTTTTTTAGGACTTGCACACCACAATGTCCTCTTACTGCAATCGATTAGGACGGTATTTAAATATCTATAGTTATATTCAACTACATCTTTATATATTTGTAATGCATTATTTTTTGTTAGTGTATGTGCGATGCAATGATGCTAGTACTATTCACAATATACATTATCTGTCACACGCATGATTGCAAATATTTAAATTCTTTAGAAGATTAAAGTTCGATATATAATCAAATAATTTAAACGTACAATAGCTGACAATTTTTAAAGGTATTTTTGAAAGTATTTGTATTATAGGGCGGTGAATTAAAGACGATGATAATCATAAATATCCGTTTTTTGGTTGAGTAATGTCCATTTCTTCAGCTACAATTAAAACAATAAATTGTATAAAAGAAACCAAAATGAAACATCCTTAACTCTAGCTGATGTCTTAAAGTCGATGGTGAGTACTTTGTAATACTATCATTAATATTCATTGCAATAAAAACATTAAAATGCAAAGTTGGAACGAAGTATAAATAATACATTTACAAAAAAGAATATTTGGATTTTTAGGGGGCACCACATGACCTTGAGGTTATTTTTTTTTTTTTATAATTTTTAGGACTATTTTCCGCATCACGTGGCAATTCTTTATTTTATTTGTTTCTAAATTTTCTAAAAATCTGTTGTGACTTTGGCTGGTTTTCGATTTTTGGTTGGTTCGAGAGGGCCGAGCGGACAAAAATGTTTGGATTTTCCCGCTCATTCCCTTGAAACCGCATCCGTAGATATTACTATTATATGAGATATGTGTATAAAAGTCGTCGGATCACAGGTCCAGATCTGATTAATTAACTGACGAAGAATTCTCCGAAAAGGAACTATCCCGGGAAAGAATTAACTAAGGGTTAGAATTAACAGAGAAGGAATTTTCGGTTTCCGATATAATGCCTCAAATTTTAACAAATGATGCAGAATTAAGTGCTCTTCCACCGATTTAACGAAAAATTTCCTTACACTTTTTGTAACTATTTTTCATATTTTAAGACATCGTTATTAAAAGCCTAATTTTTCCAATACATTTAAAATACAGTAATACGAAGTTAATTAGTTTGTTATAGTTAATAAAACTTTATTTATACATTTATTGATGAGTATCTTTGCACGCAAATTTATTGCTTATATTTTTAACATTGAAAGTGTTATTCTCAAAAAGTTTACAGGGTAGTGTAATAAAGATTATATATAGCGGTATATATTTTTATTAAATTGATTGAATTGTATTGAATTGTTCTTAATATATTCTTCTTAAGGCACTCTCAATGAAGTACTGTAACTAACATGCATGCCATATATAAATATTATTGTCGTTTAAACTAAAGAGAAAGGGCTGTATTTTATATATTTTAAACGTTTGAGCAAATATTTTTAAAATACCTTGGTTGTAGAAATAAAACTAAACAAATAATATTTTATTAAAAACTTTAATTTTGGGTTAATTTATGAATATTATAAAAATAGATGTAGTTGTTTTCATCATTTGATACAAATATTGACATCATCGATTAAAAATTGTCTGATATAGAAATAAATTTTAATTAAACGATAATAATAATTACATTTTCTGATAATAGTTAGTGTCAAATAAAATATAATTTTATAATCTTTCGAATGGTAGTTTAGATTTTAAAATTAGTAACTAATTTTTACAATATTGATTCATAAACTTGGTTAAAATCTTTTGAATACAAAGTTATTTTTTCCACTACAAGAACGATGTTTATATATTTTACAAAATACATACATACGTATATTAAACAAATACATATACTTTAGTGCTTTAATCAAATTAAATCTTAAAGATATGCAATATAATATATTTTAATGTGTTGGAATTTAATTATAATTATTTGAAATATTTTTTTTTGTAATATGCAGCTATGTTTTACAATTTTTAAATACTTTGACACAATTGCTTATATTAAATTTAAATGCTTTTTAATATATTTGAAATTTTTTTTTTTTTTTTTTTGCAAAATAATGCATGTAAAATGGAATTATATACATTAGAAAAAAAATTTGGCCACAATGTAGATACAAATTATAAAAATAAAGTATTTGTTTAATTGACAATGCAAATACATTTTACAAATGCATAGCATACTTAATTTATATACAGACTACAGACTAATTTCACTCTCCACACCAAGTAACAATTACAATCTTGGGAAATTCCGTTTATAATTCTTCTGATTGCTAAGCAATTTCATCATCAAATTCCGACCACTGATAGTTGCTTGAAGTTGCTGAATTATTATTGCGGCGCGCTCCTGTTACTGCTGCTACTGATGCTGCTCGCGATAAGCGTCAGTCGTTGTACATGCCGTCGACCAAAAAATCCATGCGGCGATAATGACGTGTCGACCAAAAATCTCGGAAACGTCTGTATGCGGTTATAACAACACCCATGCATAGGGGCACCGCAAACATTATAGCCACAATTGGTACCACATAGTCGCGATTGTGCTGATAGGGCAGCTCGCGCGAGTCGTGTTCCTGCGAGAGCTCAACATGAGGTACCTCAGGGATGGGTAACTTTGATGCTTGCTGTGTTGCATTTAAAGAATTGTCATCCAATGGAAAATCTATAGTGTTGATGGTAATTTTAGGTTTCATGGGTTTGGGTGTGGTGGTAGTGGTTGTAGTCGTTGTCGTAGTAGTTGTGGTAGTAGTTGTTGTTGTAGTGGTGGAGGTGGAAGTAGAAGTGCTGCTGCTAGTTGATGTTGTTGAGCTGCTGTTATTAGTTATTGTTTGATTTTTGTTAGCAATATTTGTAGTGCTTGGAATTGAAGTGCTATTGGCTTTTACTGATTCGACAATTGTTTGGTTGTTTGCAGCAGAATTAATTATAGGCTCGACCGAGGTGCTGTTGTCAGTTTTTATTGTTGCTGCCGTAGCTGGTGCTGTGTTGTTTGCCATTTGCTGATTTGTGTTTGTAGCTGTTGGTAAAGGATTCAATTTTGTTTTATCAATAGTCACACCTTCGGCTACAAGTATTTGTTCCACGTTAGATGTAGTATTTGTTGAACTGTTATTGGCTTTCATTGCGATTTGATTCAGCTCTCCTTCATGCACCGGCTGCGCAGTTTTAGTCACTTCAGTCGCATTTGTTTGTGGCAATTCGAGAGGAGGCAAATGTTTTCGTCTAGATTTTGCGGTGCTGTTTGTGCCAGACACATCGCCCACAGCAGGCGCATCCAACTTCAACTGCTCCAGAAGAGTCGTAGCCACTGGGACCACCTTTCCATCATTTAAATCCGTTACATTTACTACAGTGTTATTGTGGACGTCTAAAACTTGAGAGGTACCATTGATTGCGTTCTCCGCATGTACCGAATATAGTTGTAGCAAACACAATGTCAAGCACAAAATACTGTTTGGAAATAGAAATCTTTTCACTGTTGCCATTATGACTAATTTTTGTTACAATAAATTTTCAATTGAATAAACAACTAATTTTTGTGCATTATTAAATACCACCGTTTAGTAAATGTATTGCGTTTGTTATTTTACCCGAGTGATAAATTAATAATGATGTTTGACTACGTTGCACCAAATGTTTTTTTGCACCAGCTGTTTTGCTGTCAACTGTCAGTTTGTTGCACACTGCAGCGCGGAGGTGTTCAGAATTTTTATTAAAAAAATGTTCAGTTTTTTTTTGATTTTATCGGTGTTGCAAAACATTCGAAATCCAAATTAATAGAAATAGAAATGACAAAATCCAGTTGACATTCTATGAAATGCTTTGCACTCAATTTTTTTTTTAAATTGGAAGAAATTAATTAAACCTTGATATTTAAAAAAAATCTGCCAACGATTTTTTGTTTATTTTCATTTTTAAAAAATCGAGAGGTATGTCTAAAACATTTTCTTAAATAAGTTGGGGTGGGCATCGACTTTTGGATTTAGAGTGTTTTAGGTTAGGAGTGCATTATTTTGCTATCTACTAATAAAACAATATCTAAATTAATAAGTGGTACATATAATTTTAAAGATAATTGTATGTGAAGTAATACAAAATAGTTATTCGAATTTCGAAACTCTTTACACAGAAAAAAATATTGTACGTATATATAACAATTGATATTAATAGCAAACAAAATCGTATTCCAATTAAAAATATGAATGTATTTACTAATTAATTAATTGTATTTCCACATTTTTAAATTAATATATAAAATTTAATATAATTTCAATACAACTAAATCTTTAATAGTATTAACTTCTTTTATTTGTTACTTTTGATTTATTCCTTTTCTTAAATTGCAACACTGTTTTTTTCTTCTGGATTTCTTTTTGTTTTTTTGTTTGTGCGTCTCGTGCGTCGGCGGCGTCGTTCAGTTTCTTCTAACATTATTTTCTTCTACGTTGCTATTTTTTAACAGGATATTGCATTATTTAGTGTAAGTTATGTTATTAAAGCATTAAATGGCTCAATTTATTTTTGCTGTCAAGAATTTGATGCTCATTTTGTTGCATATTGAATCATTAAAAAGCGAATATCAAATTTTATGTTTGACTCAATTAATTGGCCCACCTGTATAAGTTTTGAAAACTGACTTCGGTAAAACATTCGTTAGGTTGAAAGAATTTTACAAAGCATATCAAAAAGTATAAATACTTATTTAATATTTATTTTATGTTATATATTGAACTAAATTATTTTTATTTTCATATGTTTCTATACGACAAATATTTTATTTAATTTAACAAAATATTTAATTGATCCAATTTCCATCGAATGAAATTTTTAATTGATTTTACTAATAAATTAATTAATAATTTAAAAATTCCTAATAAAAAATTTAATATATATAACAACTTTAATATCAATATGACAAAAAAATGAATTAATGTTTCTCTAATTAATATATTCTCATTATTACGAATATGGAATTCAATGCTACTAAAAGTTACATCGGCTGAGTTTCAATTAAAAATTAATTGGATTGATTAACATTTTAGTTATATTTACACACTTTTTTTCTGTGTGTAGAGTACAATTTCGACAGTTAAATTTGCTATAGTAAGAAAAAAATCAACATTTTATGTGTTTGGCAAGTCATGAAACTGTAACGGTTAACTAAAAATTAATGGCGCATATATATAGAAAAATTTTGATAGTTGCTGTTAGTAAGAAATATGTAATTTATAGTCGGATTAATAAATATATTCTCATTATATATTAATAGTTTGGCACTACAGTCCTGAAGAACCAAAGTATAAAACATTATCAAAAACTATATGATTGCAAAGAGGGCTGCATTACAAAAAGTGTTTTAATGTTTATGGTTTTTAAAAGAAACGTTTCAAAAAATTTATCAGAAATTTGTCAATATTATTTCTTGCAATTGTTTTGAAAAATGTGTTGTGTTTGAGAGAGTGTGAACAAAAATTGGATACATGTGACATAAATTGAGTGATGTTACATTGCTGCACCCAGAAAAAAATTCGCTCAAATCCCATTAAAATTGGTCAATAGGACAATTATTGATTTAATAGTATACAAACATTAAATCTTTTCATATAAACTCAATGGCAATGTCATGGTATTTTCTAGTATTTAATGGTATTTTCCGATTAAAATAATAATTTATCCTATTGACTATTTTTAATAGTAAAAAACCATTATTTATATAGTATTTTTTTATATAGTATTTTATTTTTCACTACTTTATACTGAAAGTAGTGGGACCGAATCCGAACGGCGGGAAGAGCTTGTAATAGGCAATGTTTACTCTAGTAGGTTTGCCATTGACTGCCGAAAGGTAGCGTCGTATAGAAAAATGTGTTCAATGAAAAATATGTTGACAGTCAGAGAGATTGAGAACCCGGGACCTTTCGACTCGTAGTTCAATGCACCATCGACTTTTTGTCTCGTAGTCCAACGCACTAACCAAACGAGCCACCTACGCCACAAATTAAAATTGATGAAGATTTAAATAAATAAACATACGATTTTTCATTCGTATTACTCACTTTTCGCGATGATAGATTCTTTCCTTACACACTTACACGTTAAATTGCAAAATAACCGTGTATAAAAATATAAAATGCATGACAATATGGTTGTTCAGTTGCTATTGAAGAACAATAAGGAGATAATAAATACTTTATTATTTTATAAACTATATTTACAATAACGTTATAAATGCGCGATTTATTCTGTAATCAGTTGCAAGTTTTATGATCAGGCTTATCACATAACAAATTTTATTTCAATACCCACAAATGGTTTTCCGATGGGAAAAATTATTCTTGACCAGGCTCAAATATTGTATCTTCAAGATGTTAGAAAATGTTTAAAATAAGATTGAACTTAAACAATTTTATTATCATTTTTATAACATGAATATTGTATAGGATTGATCTCTTGGGATTGATCGAAAACACCGTAAAATAGTTTTGAAATATTTTTTTGCCATGTACATTTAATGCCATCGTTATAAGAAAAATAAGTTTATACGAAAGACCAAAGCATACATACATTTTTTTAATGCGATTTCCACATATTTATCATATAAGACATATTAAAACTAAAAAACCCACGCAAATTTCATACTTTTGTCTCTATAAAGAAGTTTGATTTCCAAACCAGACGTGTTAATGACTGATCATGACCTATTTCGGAAAGGCTTCACGCGGTGGTACAAAAGTAAACATAAATTTATGACGCGCATGGGATTTGGTTGCTCGGAACAGAGTATCGGTACCATGCAGACGATCCAAAATGCCCAAATTACTAAAGCAATTGTTGAATCTATTGGGAAGAATATATACAATTTTTTTTTAAATATTCTGATGCATTATACAACTCACTTTAAATGATGAAAATCATGCGCTTCCGGGCTGAAAAAGAACGGCATATGATATCCTGAGTGCAAATTCAGTGCCGTTATATTGACCACTGCCAACCACAACCACGCCGTTATCACATGACTGCCCATTAGGAATGTGCCAAGAAAGGGCGGCATCAAGTTGCATAAGACATGTTCCAAGGGATGACAATAGATGGTGCTCACCGCAATCGGTGCCGTCCATTCATGGTGTTGTTTGTGTATATACTTGTAGATGTGTTTGTTGTGCAATAGACGATGCGAATAATAGAAACTTATCTCTTGCAAGAGTATGCCGACTCCGATTTCTACGCATACCGAGTAAAAAGTGGGTAGCTCGCGTATGGATCTTAAACCGCGTAGCACCATCAACTTGTAGCTGAAGAACGTAAACGGTATAGCAATGAATAATTGATTGAAGATCACACGAGTGAGGACCTTTAAAAAATTAGATAATAATAGTAATAGTTTAGCGAGTTCTCACACCATTTGAGCTGAAACTGTTATATTTGTACTCAAAGTAGTGGGACCATAGTTGCCAATTTTGCCAATTTTGTTCTGAACATTCAACAGTACCAATCTGAATATAGTTCTATTTGTATAGTCGCTTTTTTAGATTTGGATGAATTCGGTTCAACGCGAACTCAATTTTTGGCTTAATTTTAACATTCAAAATACTAACCTTATTTAAGCGAATTGTTTCGACTGGCTCATTTGTGCCAGGCTGTATTTTATATTTGCGCATAAATGCTGGCTTATTAGTTATATCCATAAATAGGAATAATCCACCAACGAACCAATAGACAAACACGGTAAGAAGCGTTGAACCGTAAACCCAATGAATGAAAGGATCCTCACCTAAAATTGTAAACAAGATAGAATTTTTAATAGTTTGTATTCATTTAAATACATTTAATTTTTAAAGCCCATAATCTTCATTGTTATATAGAAATTAACACCGATACAAACGAGTTAGGTTCTTGTATTGGTATTAAAAATGTTTTTAAAACATTTGATTATTTATTTATTTTACAATTTTTATTTTTTATATACTACGTAATGTATCTAATTCCATTACCTTAAAAAAAGTTCAACTTTGAACCCAAAAAATAAAAAAATTCAAATAATATAATATATACCTAATTATTTTTGTCAAATGAAACGAATTATAAAAAAAATAATAGTTTTAAGCAGAACTCTCTTTATATTTATCAAAACAAAAATTAAATAATGAAAACTTCCAAAATCCTTTCTCGGCTATAAATACACCATAAGACAAAATTATTTTTTTGACAGCATAGACTTAAGCGACATAGATAAATAAAAATTCGGACATGTACAAACTTCAAAACAAGCGTACAAAATAAACTAAATATTATTTTTAAAAAATATAAATTTATTTATTAATTATCATTTTCATCTAAAATTAAATTAATGAATTATATGGAATATAGGTCGTATGAGTGATATTAATTAAATATTAAAAATGCAACGAATTGATATATAAAACAAAATAATAGCATTGATTAAATATTTAATTGTATTGATTAATAAATTTATTGAACAACAATTAAAGGAGATTAACACACCCGGTTTACATTTATTTAACGAATTGCATTTGTTTTATAATATTTTGATTATATATATTTATATTTATATAATCAAAACTCGATAAGAAATCATGAAAATCTAGAAGGTATTTGATATATACTATTAAATATACTATTTATTTAAAAGTATATCAAATACCTTCTAGATTGTTGTACATATACTTCTATTAATACTTCTATTAATAAAATTAATTATTGTTTTCAATTAATCTCAGTTGCTTATTTACGTTCAATATTTTTATTTTGTGAAGAGAAAAAGTGTTAGTTTTTTTTTTAAAACATGAATAAAGTTCAACTGCAATTTAAAGAATGCCCAGTTTTTGTTGATTATAGAATCAACACCGAGATAAAAGTATGCTTTAAATTTAAAATTTCGCGCCATTAATATAAAAGTTTGGCAATTTAAAGTAGAACTCTTTAATTTTATTACATTAAAATGCAATGTATTTCATTTTACAAAATTTATATCCACGCTAATACAACATAGTATATTTGAATAGAAGGAATATCAGACATATTAAGCATTACAACAAAGTTCAGTAATGAGAATTAGAGGCCATTACCTATCGTTGAGAACGTTTTTTCTTCTCTTAAATGCGGTAATTATACAGTGTTTTTGCACCGGAATTAAAAGTGATTTTATAGTTTTTTCTCAGTGAAATTATAGAACGATAATTAACAATTGTTTAAAAACAGTTTAATTTGGTTTTTACATTGTACACCAATAGAAAAGATTTGTTTTAATATGTTTGAATGTAATTATAACGTAATTCGAAATCGCCATATAAATATTAGGAGTAAAATTTAATTACATTATAATTGAATTGTATAATTATTTTGTTCAGATGGTAATATTATATGATGTTTAAACATAAATTGGTATTCTTGGTGCCATATAGTATAGTAATGAACATTTTCAGTAAAATACGTTCAGCGATTTTGCATTGAATCTGTAATTTATACCCTGTTTAAATATGGGCGTAAAAGTGGATGTGATCGACGAAACCTATACAGTGATCTTCTTCTTGCTCTGTAGGGTATATATTCTGAATCTTAACGAAACCCGTCAGAGAATTCAATTTAGGTTTGGTGTGGTGAATTTTGATTTGGTAAATTTAGGTGTAGTGAGTTTAATGTGGTAAGATTGAGTAGCATCCAAATTTAAAGTTTAGTTGAAATCGATAACATTAGTGTTGAGATATAGCGTACTGAATGTTTGGGTCCTGTGGGAGGTGCCACTCTTCTTTGTCCAATCTGGTTTATTTCTGGCTTAGTATACTCCATGGACGTTATGTCATAGTAATGCAAATGTTCAGAAAAATTCGTTCAGCGGTTTTGCTATGAATCTGAAACATACACTAAAAATAAAAATGGGCGTGGTCAACGAAAGCTATATTGTGACTTTCTCCTAAATGTGTAGGATATATATTCCAAATATTAACGAAACCTGTACAAAGTATTCATATTTAGTTTTGGTGTGGTGAATTTTGATTTGGTGAGTTTTGGTGTGGTGAGTTTAGTATAGTGAGATTAAGATTTATTGAGATGAGTAACATTCAAATTTAAAGTTTATGGGAAATCGATAACATTAGGATTGAGATATAGCGTACTGAATTTTTGGGTTCTATTTGAGGTGCCACTCCCCTTTGCCCAATCTAGTTTATTTATGATTTAGAATACTCCATGAACTTTATAGAATTGTAATGCAAATTTTCAGAAAAATACGTTCAGTGGTTTTGCTATGAAATTGAATAATACACCAAAAATAAAAAAGTGCGTTAATGTGGGCGCGATCAACCTTCTCCTGGGTCTGTAAAATATATATTCCAAATTTTAAGGAAATCCGTGCACAGGTGTACGTTTGCATAGCGCACAAACAAACAAACAAACGGAAAATGAGTTATATATTATAGATAGTTTGATTATATATATGTTTGGCATTACGAAATCGGAATTAAATAACAACGCTGCCTACTTTTAACGCTCAGTAACACTCACATTAATGCTCTTATCACATAATTCATAAGGTCTATTTGGTGGATGAATCTGTTAAGTACCGCCAATCACTGTTAATACCAGATTGTGACTGGTATGTTTGCATTAACCACGAAAATTATACATTCTAAACATAAATATGTTTAAATAAAAGCAAAAAATATATCTAAATTCATCTCAAGCAAAGAGTTTATAATATATGTAAATGACATATTAAAAAAATATAGTCAATCTATTCGTAAATACTTGTGTAAATTGGTCTCAAATCGAATATTTGAATTGTGGCCTTATTCAGAAAATAATTACAATGTAACCAAATCGTATTATTATCTTAAAATACTCAACACAGTCGTAAATTCAATAAATTATAATATATTTTTAGTTCGTTTGGTAAATTGTCGATCATTTTGTTAATTTACTATTTTAAATTTGTATATTGAATGACATACGTATTTTTGGCACTTTGTATTGGTTTTTCGAATATAAAGTAGCACTTCTTTCAAAATTTACCGGTCAGATCAATAAATTTATCCCATTGTGACTGCCAAAAGTCTCCGGAAGCTCCCCAGAAATGTTGCAAGTGCCTTACGGGAAATCCATGCAAATTAATATTTTTATCCATTATGACACATTTAATAAATAACAAATGTTTGAATAGTTATAAAAAATTAAATATTGCTTTTTTTTGTATATTAATAATTTGCATGAGATATGCAGTAAAATGAGAACAACACAAAAATAAAACACGATATAATCAGGTTGATCGACTACGCCGAACTGATAGTAGAACAAATGTTGTAGGTCAAATGTAGTAGAACAAATGTTACATGACAAAGGCACTCTTTACAAAAGTATGTAAAGTTAAATACGTACCGTAGAAAGGGGCGACTTTAGTCCAGCGGTGGTGACTTTGTAACACAAAAGGAAAAAGATACAAACAAAGTTTCTCAATTTACATATATTTAAATATATATGTCCATAATAAAAATGTATCAAAATATTTTAAAATTGTCCATCAGCCATGTTCCGACTTTCGATCGAATTCCAATCGAATTTCATATACAATTCGTAAACAAACGGTTTTGAATTCGATGTCTCAGAACAATAATTTGATTTTTCAATGAATTCAATCCGTTTGCTTTGACTTCAACGATTTGAATTCGTTTGAAAAACTAATTTTTTGTATTTTTTTTCGGAATTCGATCGAAATTCGGAACATGGCCGAATATATCAAATCTTTGTCATCAAAATAAGTGTTACAAATATAAAATTTAATACACAATTACATAAAATTATGGATGTTTTTAAAATCACCAAATTACATCTTGAAATTTGGCATAAACATTTTAGTTAATGAACAAAAATATAGTATTTTTTTCTAATTTTATTTGAAGTGCAATACCACCAGTGTTCACACTTTTCGCCAATGCAAAAGGAGTAGATTTGAATATTTTGGGGAGTAGAAATGAGTAAAAGGGAGTAGAATTGAAAATATTGCAAAATGCAGTTGATTTGATGTAAAAGGAGTATACAATTAAGAATAGGAGTAAATATGATGAAAAGGGAGTAGAAATATGCATTATTGTATTAGATTTCAAATAAATTAATAAATATGTTAATTTCTAACATTTTTATTCATTCCTGATTTTATGGATTTTCTATACACCCTGAAAAAAATTACCTCAAATCCCATTAAAATTGGTCAATAGGACAATTATTGATTTAATAGTTTACATAAAATAAAAATGTTCATATAAACTCAATGGCAATGTAATGGTATTTTCTAGTATTTAATGCTATTTTCCGATTAAAATAAGAATTTATCCTATTGAATATTTTTAATAGTAAAAAACTATTATTTATATAGTATTTTTTTTCTGGGTGCAATGCTGATGTGTACAGGGTGGTCTGTTCTAGAGTTGGGGTGTTTCTGGAACACCCAATGATATGTTTTCAAAATTGAATTTATAAAAGTTGATACAAACGTGTATTTAGTTAAAACTTCTACAATTTAAAGACCATGGAAAAAATATTACATTTATTTTGCAGATAATTGATTATAGTTATAAGAAAAATTATAATATTGACAATTTGTATGGGGTGCAAGAAATTGTTCTCATCAATTTAAAAAAAATGTAAGCAATTTTTACAAAGGGAGTAGTTTTCAGTAAAAGAGAGTAGAAAATTATGAGAAAGGAGTAGAAAATGCTACTACCGGAGTAGAGGAGAAGATTTTAAAAATACAAATGAAATGGAGTAGATCTACTCCGATCAGAGTAGAATGAGAACACTGAAGACCACCTTTAGAAATTAAGAATTTTATATAGCTTGTTTTATTAGCTTTAAAACGTGAGATCAACTGAGTTTCTAGCATTTCTCTTTTAAGAGAAATTTCAATATTAAATCTACACAGAAAAAAAAATTCTTCAATATGATGAATTTATTCATAAACATTACAAATTTTTTCACCAACTACCATTTATATTCATCATATTGATACCACCGTTCATTAAATGACATATTAATGAATGTATTCATTATATATATGAACAAAATATTCAATACAATGAATTTGAATTGTCATATTGATGAATTTGTTCATAATATTTTTTCAAAATAAAAAAATTATAAAATAATTCGAAAAAAAGTGTTGTAAAAATTTTATTTTAAAAATAACAGTAAAAAAAAATCAAAAAAAATTATCCGAAAAAAAAATTCGGACAAAAAAAATTGTTCCGAAAAATTTTTTTTCGAAAAAAAAAATTTGTTTTAAAAAATTTGTTTTTTCTAAATATAGTTTTTATAAATATAAATTTTTATTAATAAAAAGTTGTATTTATAATAAATATATTCAACCTTATCGTGAAGAATTGGGGAATATTCTATTCCCTCGAAATTTTTTGTTCCCAGGCAAAATTAGTTGGTTACCAAGCGTTCTTCATATTTATGATAGCATTAATAGCATTGATGGCGTTAGTCATTAATATTATGAATGGTTCTTCAATACAATGAATCATGGTTTGAAGAACGGAATTCATCAATATGATGTACATTTTTTTGTTCTTTGCAGTGGACAAAGTCACCCCATCTGTGAGGTGAGATTGACTCACTGCATTTTTTACTATTTTTATATTTACAATAAATAAACCTTTCCATTTTATTACTGAAAATTAGTGAGCAAATATAGGTAATAGAAAGTCAACATAACACGATTTGCGGACCAAAGTCACACCTTTCGACAGTATTTAAATAGCAAAGACACAAACCTTTTTGGTTTACAGAGCATGAATAGAGCGTGTTAATGTAATAAATCCACTTCGATTAGTGAGTAGTGGGTTTTTCAAATGTGTGACCTACCCAGTTACACAGGTTATAGGGATTCTGACCCCCCGAAATGTGCAAAATTTTAATATACATTTTTTAAAATAATTAAATATGTTTATAAATATAACATAACGAAATACAAACACTAATCATTTTGACAAATTAAAATATTTAAAATATGTTTCTCGATAAAATAGGGTTTGTATGTCATAGGTCATTGTAGGTCATCCCGTATGTCAATTATTCAAATGAAACCCTATTTAGTGAGGAAATTCTGAACACTGAAGCTATTCATTTTTTTAACATATCTTAACGTTCAAACTTAGTTCGAATAATATTTAAAAATCATTTTTTTTTCAATGAAAATTACATGGGGTTTTAATTTTTTTTTTCATTAGTTAATTTTTGTAAAATAAAAAGTTTAATCTCGACATAAATTTGTAAGATATACAAAAAAAAAAAAAAATCGGTACTATATCAAAAAATATTCTTCTATCCAAGATCTTAAACCCTTTAGATTATCGGTTCCGGATATGGGTCCAAGATTTTGAAAATAGTGGTTTGGTTTTCGATTCCGGTTTCAACCAAACAAATTATATGGGTCCGATTCCGGTTCCTACTTCGATTTACCAACCAAACAAACGATATCCAAAACAAAACGAATGTTGTGAGGAAAGTGATCAAAAAGGTATCTGAAAAGCTTACGCTATAGCTTCTACTTTTCAGCAGTACAAAGCAGCAACAAAAGAAATACAAAATCTGATGCCAACTTTGAAGTATGAAGTTCGGGGGTACCGCTTTGTTTCCCGATTTGTTTACTACTAAAAATTATCTTTCTGAGGTATCTAAACGATGCCTAATAGTTAACTTTAGTAATAACCTGTGAGTTCCCTGAAAAGAATGTTCGTACAGATAGCCTTTTGTATTTTGTGCTAGTTGAGTTGGTGTGTCAAACTCAGTCGTATTTATTATAATTTATACAAATAAATTGTATTTTATTTATTTTTCTCAATCTTTTGGGCGCTATGTTCCTTCGACTGTCCGAATGTACCATGCAATCTATCCATCCAGCCAAATACGCCGTAATTGTAATTGAACCTAAAAATTAAAATAGGTGAACATTTTAATAGAAGAATAGATACGATTTTTCGTTCGTATTAGTTACTTTTCGTGATGATAGTCATGGTAGCCAACTGATGCGGGCAAAAATGGAAAAGAGTAACCGCAATGATCGGTCATTGCGTGAACAATGGCCATGGAAAAGAAAAACCAGCTAGTGATGATGTGCGAACGCATAAGTCCAGCGGCCAGGGCAACGGGCAACATATTGCTCACAGTATGTTCCATCGGATGACAGTAGAATGTGGCCGCTGCTATGGGAGCGGTCCACTCATGATGTTGCTTGTGCACATATTTATACACGGATTTGTGATGTAACATGCGATGTGCATAATAGAACATAGCCTCCTCGAGTACGAATAAAATCACCGTATCGATGAGGAATGTTTGTAGTGACGGTAGAATGCGTACCTCAGAAATATTCCGATGCTTGAATAACAAATGGTATGCCACATATGTACCGGGTAGGCCAACAATGGTTTGATTGATGAAGACCCCTTTCATAGTCTTTATTCAGGATAAAACAAAACTATTAATTGCCTAATTGCCAATTCGTATTAAATATAACTCACTTTTATTAACTTGGTCCGATCCATTGGGTCATTTCGCCCCGTTTGTATTTTATAGTTAGTAATAAACTTTGGAAATTTCGTTACATCCATTAACGTATAAATAATGGCATAGAACCAATAAACTAAAATTAGTAGCACTGTAGTTCCTATGGTCCAAAGCATTTCTGGATCATCTCCTAAAATACACATATTATTTTTAATATTTTTTTTCTATAATACACTATAATATTTTGAATATATTACCAATGACATCTAATAGTTGATTCCATTTCGTTTGCAATTTATCGCCTATTATGCTATGACATTTTATTCCAAACTCTGACAAATAATTTAGATCCATAGTTTCCTTACGAATATTAAAACGTATACTAACGTTGAATTGCAGAATAACCAAGTTTAAATAATAAGAAATTCTGGTTTATTTTATTTTTATTGAAGAGTAATAAGAAGATAATAAATACTTTACTATTTTATAAAATATATTTACAATAACATTATAAATGTGCGATTAATTCCTTACTATATATTGTAAAGTTGAGTGTGTAAATATAATAGATAGAGCTTATTCAGACACAAGTTTTATGATCAGGCTTATCATGTATAAAAAAATGTAATTTCAATCGATGGGAAAAATTATTCTTGTCATGAAAGATGTTAAAAATCGACTCAGATTGTGACGCTGATCAAGAATATATATGTACTCATTTTTTCATATCGGCTAACCTTTTCAACATTTTCTACCTTTCCTTTCCTACATGACAGAAGTTTTTCCATCTTGTTGGAAGGTTCCCAATGTCCAACCAGTTCCGAAAAAAGGCGAGGCTACGAACCCAAAACTCCCATTATGGTTTCCGTAGGACCCGATCCACGGGTGACTTAATTGCGGTCCTCTCAGAAAAGTGGAATAATTGTAATCACCTTTTCGGGGAGAGTAAGGTTGTAGCTCTTGATATCTCCAAGGCGCTTGACCGAGTTTACTCGATGGATATCGAGTTTTCTCCAGAGTCATTTAATACGAGTTGCAAATGACAGTAACATTTGTCATTCATATTCGTTCCATAAGCGCCCAAACTCTTTGGTGATTGAGAGTAAAAGACGCACTATGAATGACTTACTCAATCAATCTCCGAGTGGGTCCTGCAAATAAATTTCGTTTTAATGCAAGCAAGACCCAATGTTGTCTGTTATCTCACAAAAGAATGGATTCACCCCTCCCTCCCCTCAATATGGGTGCTGTGGATATTGCGCAGTCAGCTGCTCTTGACGTTCAGGGTATATCAATTCAATGTGACCTCCGTTCGAATAATCACATATTTGAAGTTTCGAAAGAAGCGGCCAAGTGCCTCGGTTTTTTAAAACGGTGTAAAATATACTTCACTACTGCTGACTTACGCACTGTCTACTAGAGATGGGCATGTGACCGTGATTCAGCGTGATTCACGTGAATCACGCTTGATTGTGATTGAATGTGAGTAGACCCAAAAATACCGTGAATGAGTGTGCGTGAGTACAATTTTTTCGTGAGTGAGTGTGCGTGAGTCGAATATTTCATAAAATAAAAAAATCTCACTTTTAATTTTTTGCGATTTTTCTATATTTTTGCTGAACTACAGAACAAGTAGAACCACCCCTTGAACTCAGAAGGCTTCAGGAAAGCGACTGCTCACTTTTCAGTGATAAATCAAACCCTTTCTAACGACCGTCATATACCCACTTAACTCAGAATAAGTTGCAAGGTTTCAGTCAACAATTGATCTAACCCCTGCAAACCGGCCGTACTTAGTATGTGGGGTCATGTCAATATCATGTCAATAGTTTTTGCTTGGTTTCATATGACTGTTCATGGAAATGGATATAGAACTCAAATTTGAAAAAAGTCAAATTTTCAATTTCAACTATACATGATAACTCTGTAATGACTTCCTTTTGTTTATTAAGTTTAATTTGTTCCAGGGTTCGTGTGGGGTTTCGTTTTTATTCGAGTTATAAATGTAGTAACCAAAAAAAATCGCTTCAAAAATTGTTTTTCCCAAAGTCAAGTCATCCCTGGTAAATTCTACTTCGGACTATTTTTTTTTGATAATTCTTTTCCACAGATAATTTTTCCAGAGACAATTCTCATAGATTTTACACGAATTGTTCAACAGAGAATTATTCTTCAAGGCAATTTTTACGTTTTTATATAAAAAGCACATCGAAGGTCTTTCACATTTCCATTTCCGTTAAAAATTGAAATATATTTTATTAAAATCCCTAACATCATAACATCATTATTGGGTTTTAAAGATGTAGGTTGTATTGGAGGTGCCACGCTCGGTCGACCAATCTCACCAACTTTCCAAATGAAATATGTATTTTTATGCATTCTGAAAACATTAGCAAAAACAACGTGATTTAGCGCGATTCACGTGAATGACGCGTGATTGTGATTGAATCTTAATTTTACTCACGTGATTGTGAGTGAGTGTGAGTAGAGCAAAAAAGGCCGTGAGTGAGTGTGCGTGATTAGAAAAAATCTTTCGTGAGCGTGAGTGAGTATGAGTCAAAACTCACTCACGTGCCCATCTCTACTGTCTACACTACCTATATTCGGCGTTAGATGGAATACAACTCGCACATATGGGCAGCGGCATCCAAATCTTCTTTGGAGTTTCTGGACCAAATTTAACAACGTGCAATATGATGAAAATATTTCATTTGGGATGAAAATATTTCATTTTCTATGGGCTCTCTTGAGCACCGAAAGACCGTTGGGTGTGTAAGCCTGTTTTATAGGTATTACAATGGTAAGTGTTCGAGGGTAATACATGGCCTGATTCCACCAGGTCGTATGTTCTCTTGTTCTACTCGGGCATCGATCCAAGCCCACCCCTTCGTAGTCCACTCCGCTTTCAACAGAACCACGCATTATGAGAGAATTCGTTCTTCAGTCGCACGATCCGTTTGTGGAACAAGCTCCCAGTGTCTGTTTTTCCAGAAAAATTTTATTTGTGTGCGTGAATATCTAAAGACTAAAAACTCAGAGCATCAACAGTGCATGAACTGCTATAATAAGGCAGCTACTGAAGTTCCATGGACTTTCAATATTTACTTTTTTCAAGTCAATTAAATATGATATTGTAATAGGTTTAAAGAGAAAAAGTTGTATGTAAATGTTGAACAAAGTTCAACTGCAATTAAAAAAAAACGTTCAGTTATTGATTTTAAACTCTTTTTTTAATGACACTAGTATTAAAATATACTAGAACGATAATTAACAATTGTAAAAAAGTTGTATATTTGTAATTTGTGTACATAGTATTATGAAATTATCAGACTACTGCGCTGTTCTTACCTACTGATATTCAATTTTTTTTCATTTTCATTCAGTTTACACACAAAATTGTCCAGTTGAATAAAAAACTTCTGCGGCACGCGGTAGTCGCACAAACACAAAATGAAATCCACAACACAAATCAACAGAGTTGCATGTTAAGAAAATGAATATAAAAAAGTAACAAATATATTAGTAAATATAATTAATCATTTAATTGTATTGATATGATATTAAATTTATTCCTATTACTATTTTTATTGAAAAATGTTAATTAAGTACTAATTAATTAATTAGTACCTAAATAATTCATATTTTTAATTGGATTAAGATTTTGTTTTCTATTAATATCAATTGTTATATATACGTACACTATTTTTGTCTGTGTATGCTTATAACTTGATCTTTTATAAACTATTATCAATATTAAATTAAGATTGCTCTTAGGCTCAATTTGAAGATGATTTTTATGTTCACATTTGAGATTCTAAATAGAGTATTGAAAAATAATCTATCTGAAATGACGTTCATACTCAGGAAAATGACAGAAAAAAGCTCACATATGAGCTTCTAAGTTTTTTGGGTGGATAATTGAATAAAAAATTCGAAGAATTGGAAATTTTATTTTAAAGAAAACTTTAAAAGTTGTATACTGCACGGATAGAAAAGATTTGTTTGAATATGTTTGAATGTAATTAAAAAGTAATATTAAATTACCATACATGTATTAGGAATGAAATGTAATTAAATTATAATCGAAATTGAATTTATTTTTGCTCACGTGTAAACAATTATATATTGTCCAGCAGAATCTGTCAAATTTACCATAAATATGTTACAATACCAACATAAAATTTTAATTGCATTTGAATAAACTATTTCTTGGCAATTTACTTGGTTAAAACTATGTTTCGAAACACAGAAAATGCTAATCAAATCTAAATATAACGAATGTTCGCCACGTTCGTCTTAATTCGATAATTTATCGACTGACGAAGTTGGCAACGTTGTGCAGCATTTACCTACGCCATTTTTAGCCATCGTTTGAACATATTGATGTTTTAAAACAAACAAAAAAGAAATTGGATTTCAATAAGTGTATTCTTGCAACATTCTTCTTGTATACGAAGTATGCACTCGTTGAGCAGAATTTTCTACCTACATCTCTTTTTCGTCGTTTGTAAAGGGTCATTTTAAACATACTGATGTTTGAAAACAAACAAAAAAAAAATGAATTCAAAGGAAATTAAACAGAATTTGGCATGTTTTTTTAAAAAAGCCTCCGTGAATTCCTTGCCTACGCTATGTAATGTACTGAGATCAGCTGTAACTGTATCTGTGCGATCCTGGATCGTCTGGTTTAGCGTCTGCTGGTATAATTGTGCATTCATTGCACTCGTACTTGCAGTTTTAAACGAATTATTTATTTATGCATTTACAAATTTGTGTATGAATTTAATTATTATAAATTCCCACTGTGCATGTTTAAAGATTTTTAATAAAAAATAATAAAAAAAACAATATTTTTATTTTATTTTCAGGATTCCTTTCCAAAAATATATAAATATGTTTCTATGCAAACATACTACTTTTTGAACTGAAACAACTGATATGTTTCACTGGAAACATATTTATATTCAGGTCGTTCAAAATCATGTTTCATTTTGAACATATTTATGTTTCGGTTCACATATTTATTTTATTTGGATGTAGTAATTATTATGTTTCCATACCCTTAATGTAAGTCAGAGCTCATTACAACACTGTTCTAGCCTCAATACAACCCTGTTTTATTAAAAAATGTTTGGGTGACAAAAACAACGAATGTTCGATAACATCATTTTCCAACAACCATTTTTTATGTTTTAATTTTTGCAACATCTAAATATTTCCTATAAATGCGACCATATGAATTTTCTGTCTACTAATAACGCTTGAATCTTCTGCACAGATTGCAAACATATCAATTCTATTGAGTAAAATTGACCCACTCATTGCCATAAATATATAATTGAATATGAAACCGTCGGTTTTTTCATTAAATTGATTTATTTTCCTTCAATCATTTAAAACAAAAATAAATAAAAACAAGAAAAAATATAAATATTTTATACACACAATACGTATATTTTGAAATACCTAAAATCGTGCTTTTTCCAGAATAATGTTGACCCAATTTGTGCAGGAAGGCTAACCACACACATTTAAAATAAAGGTTTTCATATAACTCTTAACAAAAGACCTTTATTTTTAGAAATAAAATATGCATATCTCTCAACCACTGACCTTTATTTTTAGAAATACAATATATCTCTAAACCAAAGACCTTTATTTTCTAAAATAAAAAATAACTCTCAACCAGAGACCAACTTGTTCTAGATTTAAATATAAATATATAAAAGTTTGTTTTTTGATTCAAAGTATTTAAAGTCCAAATGACATATTATGTCCTATTTGGTCGAGTCCGGATAGACTTCACGCGGTGATACAAAACTAAACATCACTTTGTCGCGCGCATGTGCTTTGGATGCTCGAAAAAGAGCATCGGTGCCATGCAGACGATCCAAGACGCCCACAGCCCCAAAGCAATTGTTGAATCTATTGGAAAGAACATTTAAAAAGAATTGGTTAATATATTTAATATTCTGAGGAGTATGAGAATACAACTCACTTTAAATGATGAAAATCATGCGCTTCAGGGCTGGGAAAGAACGGCATATGATATCCTGAGTGCGCGTTCAGTGTCATTAGAAGGAGCACTGCATACCAAAACCATGTCGTGGCCAAATGACTGCCCATTATATATAAGCCCAGAGAGGGCGACAGTAAGTTGCTTACAGCATATTCAATCGGATGACAATATGCGCCGGCCAATGCTATCGGTGCCGTCCATTCATGGTGTTGTTTGTGTATATACTTGTAGACATGTTTGCTGTGCAATACACGATGCGAATAATAAAACCACACCTCTTGCAGGACTAAGCATACCGTTAGGTCTACGCTTAACTGGTGAAATGTGGGCAGCTCACGTATTGATCTTAAACCGCGTAGTACCATCATCTTGTAGCTGAAGAACGCAAACAGTATACCAACGAATAACTGATTGAAGATACAAACAGTGATGACCTTAAAAAATGTAGATTGTATTAATGTTTTACATAATTAATTGGATGTACGAATTATTTGATAGTATGAATAAAATCCTATCTGGATTGGTATATATGCTAACATATATTGGTACTTATATACCATATACACCAACCGACAGTTGTACAGGAAATACACAGTTTTATATGGGTTAACTTCCCTTTCTAAATATATATATATATAGATATATGGGCCATTCCACACCAAATCGACCAAAAAAAGTCAAATTTGAGATTTTACCTTTTCGATCTTAATGAACTTTTGGCAACTGATAAAGGGTATTTATTTATTTTTTCCGACCACTACTTCCAGAGATACAGTGGCTCAAAGTTGGAAAAAAAGTGCCAAAAATCACTTTTGTACTGTTGTTCATATTTAAATATCTCTTGAACTAGAAAAACTCCATTAATGGCTCGTTTTAAAGCTAATAGAACAAGCTTTTAGAAAAATTAAGTTGTAATTTCCAAACGGTAACATGTGGCCCGTGGTCATTATCCTTACACTTCAAAATTGATGTCCTTAAAAAGTCCTGAAAAAAATCCTAAATTTTCGTCAATTTATTGTTAATGTTCATGCATAATTTCAAGATGGTATTTTGATTGCATCATATTTTAAAAAATAAGTTTGTTGAGTGCATGTCTCGATATCCTTTATCAGTTGCCAAAATTTCATTGATATCGAAGAAGGTGAGTTCCAACCGCTGGTCGATTTGGTGTGGAATGGCCCATATGTATATATATATATATATATATATATATATATATATATATATATATATATATATATATATATATATATATATATATATATATATATATATATATCTATATATGACGTGACGTGAATGTGGTTCGAACAACAAATAGTAAGTAAAAATATGAACATTTTTATTCATCGGGTTGTTAATTTCCTTCATTATTTTTTTTCAATAAATGTATTAATTAATATAATTAAATATTTAATCAATACAATTAAATGTCGTATCGGCGATGAAACAATTAAAAATCAAAGTATTAATACTAGCTGGACCTGTGCACGACTCGTGCAAAGATTTTGTGAATGCAAGGATATGGAGCAATTCTATTAATATAAAAAACCTATTTATTATTTATATCAGAGACCCGTGATTCGCTGTGGACGTTTCTTTATTGGTTTTATAAATGTAGTAAACAAAACAAAATTTCTCCGCTAAAACAGCTTTTCTCATAGACAAATCTTTCTCAGACTGTGCGTCCCCGTAGAATTCTTCCCAGCAGAAATCTTCCACGTTAAATTATTCCCCATAGAACGCGTTCCCGTAGAATTCTTCCTGGTAAAATTCTTCTGGTAGAAATCTTCCCAGTGGAATTCTTTCCCGTAGAATTCTTCCCCGTAGAGTTTTTTCCAGTAGAAGTTTTAGTGTGGTGAGTTTAGGTGTCGTGAATGTTGGTGTGGTGAATTTTTGATTTTTTTTAAACAACAAAAGTTCGGAAAAAAATGTTATTAAAAAAAAAATGTTTGTCAACAAAAAGAACGCAATGATCGAAATCACAATTTTACAAAAAAAAAATATTCGAGAAAAACAACAATGTTCGAAAAGTTTCGAAAAAAAAATTGTTAATAAAAATTTTGGACGACAATAATGGTCGAAATCACCATTTATCAAACAAAAAAAAAATATTCGTCAAAAACAATGTCGAAAAGAAAAAATTGTTTTTGTTTTTTCTTTTTTTTTCTTCAGATAAAATGTTTGCCCCCTTGGAACCGACCAGAAATTGAAAACCGACCGAGGTCACAACTAGTTTTTGCATCAAAGTGGTGGGGAAATAAAAAATTGTCATGTTTTGCGTAAAGTAGCACTAAAAATTACAAGTATCCCCTTAAAATCAAAAACCCGTTTTTTTCAAACTTAATTTTCTGGAACATAAGAGTGTAAAAATTAAATTTGAAAAAAACTTAAAATCCCTTACATACGCGTTAACAAGACCACGGAAATATTTTAGACCAGACAATTTCTAGAACACTGAAACATAACCTAACATAAAAATATATTTTTTTTCAAATATTTTCGTGGCCTTGTTTACGAAGTTTTTTTCAAATTTAATTTCTCCATTTCCATATTCCAGGAAATGAAATGCGAAAAATAAAGATTTATGATTTACAGGGATACCACGTGACATTGAGGTCACCTTTTATATTTATGTAATTTTCAGTCCTACTTTACGCAAGACATGTCATGTTTTTTTGCCCCGCCCACTTTGATATAATCCAAAAACTAGTCGGTTTTTGGTCGGTTCCAGGGGTACGAGCGGCATCCATTTTTTCGATTTTCGGAACTCTCCGCCCCTTTAAGGCGGTGTTGCGTTTTTTATTTCATTCGAGTGTTCTTAAAAGTTCTTCCGATTTTGATAAAACCGGCTCATCGCCAGTTCAAGTTATGGCTTAATTTCGACTTCCAAAATACATACCTTCATTAAGCGCGTTCTATCGACTGGCTGATGTGTGCCAGGCTGCACTTTATATTTGCGCAGAAATGCTGGTCTATTAGTTATATCCATAAATGTGTATATTCCGGCAACGGGCCAATAGACTAACATGATAAGAAGCGGTGTTCCGTAAACCCAAAGCATAAAAGGATCTTCGCCTGAAATTGTAATTAACCCTTTAATCGGCAATATAAAAATAGCATGTTTTTTATTATGAGATTTTTGGAGTTAGAGTAATTTTGGTACGAGAAACACGATTTGTCGATTTTTTTTGTTTAGCCGCCAGGTGCAAGAACGTCTACAGAAGGTCTCCACAAAACCATATATATTTCACGAATTTTTATTTCTCTAAATAAAAATTATAATAAATTAAAAAACGATTCCGATTGAACCGCTGGAAAGTACTTTTAAGAAATGTTTTAATTTTGACTAAAAATAACAACCCAAGTAACAATTCGTTGCGCTTATGTTCCGTAATCGGTACAGCAAAACGGAATCATATTCCGGAAACGTGTTGGAACATCGAAAACGTATTCGAATCAGTTGAAAATCCGTTATGACGTGCCGAAAACGTGCCATTGTTTCGTACTTTAAACGGAGTACAATTTTTTTATTAGTACGATTGAAACGCACAGAAAACGTGCCAATATCGTACCATAATTTTATAAAAAAAAAACGGAGAGGAATACAACAAAACGTACCATAAACGAAAAAAAATAAGCTTAATGAAATATTATTTATATTTGTAAATTAAAAGACGTAATTAGTTTTTTGTATGTTTTTTTTAATTAAAATTTGTAATTATTAATTATTAACAAATTGTGTGTTTAATATTAAGTTAATCATTAAATCAAGATGGTTTACAAAATAGCAATTTTCATCACACTAACTGAGGTGATCGGCTGACCACCTGGGACTCTTGAGTTCTCATCATTGCCCCATTGAAGGGCCGATTCGGAAGCAGTTGAGCGAGGCAGATGCAGCCGTTTTGATCCGTTTAAATTAAATGCATTGATTTTTGCTGCGATGATCCATGACTTTGCTCCACCATTTATAATCAAAAGTGACTGCAATGCGGAAAATAATATATATTAACATTATTTTAATTATATTTATGCTACTTATTTTTCATTGTCCTACTGCATGTCGGTTCTCTTCGCCCTGTTTCGCAAAATTAAATTATTTTTGATTTCATATTTCAAACATTCCGGCTACAACGGAAGAAAATCGGTACCGGCGTGACGAAGTATTAACGGGAAGAAAACGGTGTAGTCCATATCCAACGGCACGAAAACGGCACCATCGAAACGGAGTTCAATGGGGTATTTTTTTTTGAAATGCGGAAAATGCCGGCATACAAAAGGAGTCGTGCGATTTAACGGCACGTTATCGTTCCGTTTTAGTACCTGCTTAGACGGATACTTACTCACTGTTCCGTTAACGTGACGGCAATGACGGAAATGTGATTCCGTTTGTGCCGGAGCTCCGTATAAATGTTTCTTGGGAAATAATTTTCATTTATGCTCCCAGATTACGAATCGGTTGATACAAGCGGTTTTTTTTTTGTCAACCCATATATTGAGGTGCTTCAGAATTTCCACTAATTCAGTTGTTGCAACATCACATAGCAGTGTAGACTAACTAATGCGCACAGTTGACACAACCAATTTATGTTTGATGCCACCAAATATTCGGCGATTGTTTAGTTGTGACAGCTAATTTAAATACACGAAGAAGCCAATTTTCACGATTTCAGCTGCACAACGATTTGACGACAATTAGTGATCTCTACATACTTCGTCGGGAGTTACCGATCAAATCGTTGTGACCCTGACTTCGTATTGATAACGTGTTGAAGCGCCAGGGCTACACATGGAAATACACGAATAAAATCAAAGCGAAAGATATCTCTGAAGAATGGTTGGTTGAAGAAATTATCTTTGGGCATTAGCAAAGGGATTATCATTTTTAATGTAACAAACGATTCAAAAAAACGTGCCGTTAAATCGCACAACTTCGTTTGTATGCCGGCATTTTTCGTATTTCGAAAACAATACGTTTGAACTTCGTTTCGATGGTGCCGTTGCACTTAGAAGAAAATGTACCATTAAGTACTTTATGGTACGACCATTGATCTTATGGTTCATGAATTAATAGTTTTTTCTTTTTAAATCAAAAGTTTTCTAATTAATTTGAATGTATTCGAAAAATTCAGTACCATAAATCTAAATATTTTAATATTATTATATTTAATGGAATAAATACTATGGTTTTAATGGTTTTCTCTTATAATAATAAACGTGGCATAAAAAACATAAACACGAATATAAACTTGTTCGTTTTGTACGTCATTCTACGTGTTTGTGTTTGCTCAAAATGGTCGCATGCATTTTTTTGTAATAATCCACATAATTAAACGCGACATTGGTAAGGACTTAATGTATTTAATGTAAATTCATTGTATTTAAACTTTTTCTATTTATTACAGATAATTAATTATAAATCGAACTTCTATTATGGCGACGGACTCTAAATACAGACTCAAGTAAAGGAAACTGAAGCGAACATTTTGCAACGAGAAGTGTCCATTTATGTGTGTGTGATTTTTTAAAAGTGAATTTCAGTTTCGACATTTAATTAAAATAAATTATACAGTAAATTAACTAAAATCCACTTTTGTTTTAATAAATTATTAGAAAAATGTAATTCGACTATACTATAAAATTAATAATACGTATCATTAAATATTTATAGGTTTTGCTTATTGTAATTAAAGGAGCACATTATAAAATCTATGGTACAACAAATTATTGTATTAACAGTTCCAATATTACCAAATTAATGGGACGCATCCTATTGACCAATTTTAACAGTATAAATTATTGTTTTTCTATTGAAATACTATTAATTTACCATGTTTTTTTTTCTGGGTGTGGAAACGGACTACACCGTTTTCTTTTTTTAATTTACTGTTTTCAAATTGTATATTTAATGGCATTAGTATAAATATTTGGCTTTTTGTATTGCTTTGTTCGTATATAAGTCAGCACTTTCGAAACTTACCGATTAGATCTATGATTTTATCCCATTTTGTTTGCAAGAAGTCGCCGGAAGCTACCCAAAAACTTTGCAAGTATGTAAAGGGAATTTCATGCAAATCAGAATATTTATCCATTATAAAATATAAAATATTGCTAATTTTTTGTACAATGCTTCTAATTACTAATAATTTGCATAAGATACGCAATAAAATATCAACACAAAGTAAAAAAACACGGTACAATCTGGTTGATCGACAACGCAGAACTGATCCAGTTGAACATGAAACACGTCGAAGGTTCTCCCCAGTGACGAGTTCCCATGGAATTAGCTCCTCTTTCCATTAAAATAGTAGGAACTTTCTTAGTACCTTCACGGAACTCTGCTTGGAATTCCGTTTTGATTAGCCCCTACAGACGACTAAACGTGACATCGATTTCCAACGGAATTCCCGCTCTCTTTCTACACTATTTGAAGCAGCTAACCAAAACAAAAACTGAACGAACCTCTTTTTTCGTTTTATTTTGCTCTCTCGTTCTCGAAATCTGACGTATATTCCACCGGAATTATTTATTTAGTTTTGGACGTGCTGGATGTTAGTCATTCAGACGCTTATGAACTGCTGATTCTGCGCACTGAAACAGGTAGATGCACATCTAACGTTAGCACAGATAACGATTTTTCCCAGGCTATCGAGGGTTCGACACGGTACTGAGGTGTGCAGGAAAATCCTTTGCATGACAAAAATGTCATCATAATCGCGGTAAAGCAATGTACAATTAAAAAAAACTTTATTTTAATATTTGTTCAATAACAAATATTTTTAAACATACCATTCACGTTACATGATGTAGCGGCGGTACACGAGAAAATATGCGCTGCAATCCAATCGACGCATTGACGGCGTTTTACGTATAAACCTGATTAAAGTCTCCAATACGTCTGCACAACATATCACGGGTAATAACCAAACTTGCAGCGCCAATTGGCAGCTTCATAGCGTGCTTTCTGCACATACGAACGACTGTCGGCTGCCGGAGAAAACATTTAAAACTGAACTTATTTGTATCATACGCGTGGTCACTTACGAATGCGTCCAGTCATCACAGCCAATGTTTTTTATGATGCGGGAAATGTGCGTTACAGTCTGCGGATTGATTAACTTTCGGCGATTTTATTTTGGGTAGCCACTACAGCACAATCGGCACCTTTAATGGCCACCGATACCATCCTGCCTGATAGATTTTAATGCATATTCTTTAAAGGGCAGTACATGGTACCTGCCAACTTGGTAGAGACGGCCTTCCTGCGAAAAGATCGTAATGTGCCTATCGAAGCCGGCCGAACTTCCACTTGACAAATAAAGTGCTTTATTAGTCGTTTTAATTTAATAACAGCGTTCGTCGTCCATTTTGAATTGAATGAAAATTTTATCGATGACGTTTAACTCATCAAACAACAAAGCAAACAAAAAACCAGTTGGGAAAGTTAGATCACATGGGAAATTTTAAAGTAGGTGTAATTATGATAGTTAGGATTATCAAAATTATAGTCAGTCTAAGCCGACTATAAATACCCTACACATATGTGTGGTTATCATTCAAAGTGATATATAGGTCACCAGGGTATACGAATCCTCAAAATAACTACAAACATTCAATCGCTGAAGAATTTCCATTCATTTGATACCCATATTTACAAATGGGTAGGTATACCGAATTTCGATTTTTTTTTTGTGAACCACAAGTCTTTTCGCCGGAAAACATTATTATCATGTATTTGAGCATGATATCAATATATATTTGACCAAAAAAGTTTACCTAAGCACGTATACATAAAAATTGATCTTTATATGTACATTTTATATGAGGTATTTAAACATAAGTGGTCGGATCATAGGTCACAATGGACCGATCTCGCCTTTCTCACATACAGCGTAGGTATATTAGTAATCTAAGTTATAAGTTTCATGTATCTAGCTCTTCAATTTTAAAAGTAGTAGGGATTTCAACAGACAGACAGACTGACGGACAGACGGACATCGCTAAATCGACTCAGGAGGCCATGCTGATCAAGAATATATATACTTTTCCATACCGGAGATGCTTCCTTCTGGGTGTTACAAACGGCGTACCAAACTGAATATACCCTTTCACTCTTAGTGTAGGGTATAAAAATCTCTCTCAGAATGAGAGGTGAAATAGGTTGATTTGACGATACATGGTTGCATTCAGCAGTCCGCAGCCAGTCAGAGCGGAGCTAACTTGTCACTGGGTCTATATCACAGGGTAGATCTCAGTTGCGGAACATATACAACTTTTTTTTATTGTCATACAAAAAGTCATACATAAAAGTCATAAGAAATAAAAGTCATAAGAAATCGAATATTCCAATTAATTCAATTTAAATAAAAAAGAGATTATTTGTAATAATTATTATGTACATTTTCTTTTGTAGTTTTTTGCTCTCGGACGATATGTTTTTGTTATATCCTAGACTTAGAGTGAAGAGGTAAATTCAGTTTTTGTCCGATATGGAAAGGAATAAATATGCGTGACATCCTGAGTTGATTTCGTACTGTTCATATTTATTGAGTTTTTATTTTAAATCTTTTAAAAAATCTGTTTGATATTTTTTAATGCACCATTTGTTTATACATACATTTGTTTATTATACAATAAAAAAAATATGTCAATATTTTTATTTTTAATAAAGATTAATGAACATTTAAAATAATGTAACATATATGTTTTTATTTATCAATTTAACGAAAATTTCATTATCGTTTTCAGATACATTTATGACGAAATATCCAATTAATCCCTCCTTTGCTAAGCACAAAATAGGAACAAGATATGGAAAAAAAATTGTTAAGTATAAATAAAATATGTGTAATAAAATTAAAAAAGAATATTTTAAGTTTATAATTACATCTTATAAATAAAAAAAATGTATGTTAAAAAAAGGGGAGAACATTAATATTGTGTTAAAAATAGTATTAGCTATAAATTTAAGTTTTTCATTAAAATTAAATGTAAATATCAATATGTTTACATGTAAATAAAATGTTTTTCACATTTAATCATATTTATGCTTGCAATAACGCCGAAAACTATTCATTCTGAACATAAATATGTTTGAACGAAAAAAAATATGTTTGTCTGTCAGTATAATAATGTTTTACACTGCCATAATACTTTTGTTTGCATAAAGCTCCAAAGTTATATGTAATGCCTGCAAAATTATGTTTGGGAGAGCCCTTTTTTGCAGCATGTATTATGGCAACAGACTCAAAAATAATTGCAGACTCAAGTATGATATATTTTTATGTAAAAAGAAAAAAATCTTAAAAGGGTTGGGTACTTATGTGGGAAATGTTCTTAAGCGGGGGGTTCACGGTATTCTAGCAGTCCGATATATTATAAAACGTTGGTTATACTTTCGTATTTTAAAATTATCACATTTATTACAAGAATATTGCATATCCGATTGGTTCGATCGGAAACATCGTAAAAGAGTTTTGAAACATTTCAGCCATGTACATTTAGTGTCATTATTATAAAAAATATAAACTACAACATATAAATACATATTATATGTTTTTAATACCATTACTACATAATTTTTCTTGTCAGACATATTAAAACTTAAAACCTACGCAACTTTTACACGTTTTTTTTTATCCATATAAAGAAGTTTGATTTTTCCAACTAAAGTAATGACTGTTCATGATCTACTTCATAGTCGAATCCGGAAAGGCTTCACGCGGTGGTACAAAACTCAACATCATTATATGACGCGCATAGGATTTAGTTGCTCGGAACAGAGCATCGGTGCCATGCAGACGATCCAAGACGCCCAACACACCAAAGCAATTGTTGAATCTATTTGAAAGAGCATATAGCAGGTAAGAATTGTTTGAAATATTAAATAGAACTCACTTTAAATGATGAAAATCATGCGCTTCCGGGCTGGGAAAGAACGGCATATGATATCCTGAGTGCGCGTTCAGTGTCGATAGAATGGCCAGTGCAAACCACAACCACGCCGTAGCCACATGACTACCCATTAGGAATACGCCCAGAAATGGTGGCACCAAGTTGCTGAACACATGTTCAATCGGATGACAATAGATTGCGGTCACCGCAATCGGTGCCGTCCATTCATGGTGTTGTTTGTGTATAAACTTGTAGATATGTTTGTTGTGCAATAGACGATGCGAATAGTAGAAACCCAGCTCCTCCATGAGTATGCAGACCGTTAGCTCAACGCATACCCAGTGAAATGTGGGCAGTTCGCGTATAGAACTTAGACCGCGTAGCGCCATCAACTTGTAGCTCAGGAACGCAAACGGTATACCAATGAATAATTGATTGAAGACCACACGAGTGATGACCTTAAAAACATTAGATTAATGTTATACATAATGTTTTTTTTTTATACATAATCAGGATAAATATGGTAAACTTAATTAATTTCAGTGTCTTAGTTTTGATTTTGAAAACTATTTTATAACTACACAGATAGCAAAATGAGCCCACTGTGTGCACACTTCGAGCTCACACGTGCGTGTCTTCTAACACGAGTGTTGTCATAGTGCGGGAAACGTGCGACATCAATTGAGGTTCAATATACTCGCACGCGTGCGAGTAAATTTTATGGTACGCACCTCAACATCATTATGGTCGCACGAGTGCGAGAAAAATTGTATGCAGCATACTTGAGACTCAGACTAATCGAACGAATGCGAAAAAAAAGAAAAAAATGGGGTATTTTCGGCTGAAAATAGTCGCACAAGTACGAAAAAATCATATTTTACTTTGAGTACAAATATAACACGCACAGCTGAAATGGTGAGAAAGCTCGTACTAAGTCCTTCAGAACTGTAGCGCAAAACTATTATAATTAGTAATTGCAACAAAGTAATCTACGCCCATTATTGTATACGTTCCTTTACCGGAATTTAGGACTTTTATATCACAGCAATATCTCATATGATTGCGTATGTTTCACACATGTTCTTAGCCACCTCTTTGGAACATAAGAAATCACACAACACGAATTTGCAACACATGTGGCATTATTCTTGTCGGAGATAACTTATATAGTACACATATGACACTAAAGTTTGTTCAAATTATCGAACCGTCGTTTCTCGGGTCTTATTTTAATTTATGAGCATTTAAAGGTTCTTTTAGGTTTAATTGTTCTGTTTATTTTGCTACTGATCTATTGATCGCTTTGTGCTAACAAGTGGAAAAATCCATTTTTTATATTTGTATAAATCTATATTAACACGATCTCAAGTTATGGCTTAATTGCGACTTTCAAAATACATACCTTAATTAGCCGCGTTCGTTCGACTGGTTCATTTGTGCCGGGCTGTATTTTATATTTACGCAGAAATGCTGGTCTATTAGTTATATCCATAAATATGTATATTCCGCCAACGGACCAATAGACAAACAACATAAAAAGCGTTGTGCCGAAAACCCAAAGCATTAAAGGATCCTCGCCTGAAATTAGATTTAAGAGAGAATTTTTAATAGTTCTTTTCAGTGATTCATGTAAATTGGTATTTGAATAACACCGTAAAACCGTAATACTTAAATCAGGTATAAACTTAAATTGGAAATCGGTTAACACGATTTTGATTTTTATTTTGGCGATATGTATTAAATCGGATATTGCCCGTCAAATCTGCCACTTTTGAAATTCAATCGAGTGTTATAATAGATATTTATTATCAAGTGTCACTGGAACTAACGTAGAAATCCAAATGCCACGGATATCCGTTCTATATCCGGTCATGTACGTTACGTTCATTATAACCATGTAATACGCATTTATCGAAACGTTACGTTACGTTCCGTTTCGGTAACATTTGAGCACGTTACGTTACACCTATTATAACTCCAGCTTTATTATTCTTAATTACGTTGAAACTTTGCACTCATGTTCTGTGCACAAAAATATATTACACATGAGGCATAACAGAAAAATTCTCTTAAACAATTTCAAAATTTGATTTGGATTCATTTAAACATTTTGCATTATATTAAACTAATCTAGCACGTGAACCATAAGTTCAATATTTCAACTTAATTTCTAACGTTTGAAGTTCATTAATATATTAAAATTTCTTATAATTAGCTTGTCTATAAATAACTATATAGTTTATAATATCAAACATTGAAGAAATGAGTATTGAAATATGTTTAACCTTTGTGTCTACCCGACATACCCGGGTATGTTTTTCACTATATATGTTCCCAAGATCAAAATTTTTTGAATTTTCAGGAGCTAGCCTGTTATAACACAATTTTCGTACAAATTACACAGTATAACAAAAAAAATATCCGCGACCTAAGTATGTTAATCCGACGGACTTCAAGATTCTAATCACTACCTCATACTCAGTTTTTTCAGATTGCCTCAAGTTTTTGAGTTATTACGTTAAACAAATATATGGCAATTATCGTGTTTTTCTACATATTTTGGTCTTGAACTTTTTACAAATTTGTTTGAGTTTTCGATCACATTTTTTTTGTGTTTCATTGAGAAATTCGGATTGATTTGATCAAAGTTATGACCAGTTAAATGTAAAAAATATTAATTTTAAGGTGTACCTATTATGTTAGTTTTACTTAATTTCCCATACGAAATAGAAAATTGTCTACACCAGAATCCAGTCTAGTATTTTGTATGGGAAATTAAGCAAAACTAACATTGAATTTGATTGAATATATCTAACGCTATCTTAACGCTATCAGCATAAAACATTTACCGAATATATACTTATTTCATATACTTCAAAATTAATAAAAATAATTTGGGAATATATACTTTATACGGGTAGATATAACGGTTTTATGACAAGTCATTTTAAAAAATTAGTATTTTCGGAAATAATGTTGTCCTGCACATATACTTCGACGGGCAAAAAATAATTAAGGTTTAAAAATGTTTAGAACTAATTTATATTTAAAATTGCATACCTTAATTTTTACGTTGGGCTTTGAAAACTTTTCTGCAGGGGGTCAAAGTAAAAAAAAAAAAAATTAAAAAACTTGAACTTTGACCAGTGTTGCCAGATTGGTTAAATATATTTTGGATAAGTTTTATCATTTAAAAGATTCTGAGTAATGTTATCTATTAAAAAAAAGTACATGTTACTGAAGAAAAAAAATGCTTACGGAGATTTGCGTAAATTCCAATTTTCCAAAAAAAAAAAACGAGTTGGGAAAGTTCGGTCACATGGGGCGGATTTTTATAGTCGGTCGGGCCCGATAATGGAATACCCTACACCTTTGGTGGGGATATTAATGTGGGATATTTAATTGCATACCTTAATTTTAAAGTTTTTAATTATGCTGAACCTCCCCACCCTCAGAATATTGTTCATATATCAGAAATTTACGTCTTATATCCCCATAAATTAAAAAAACTAAAAAAAAAAATTGAAAAATATAATTGGGTGGACCACGCTAATATTTCATATATTTGATTTTAATAATTTACGGATCAAATTTCCACTATGAAAACCCGGGAAATAATGAAAAAAAAAGTGGGCGGATCACGCCCATTTTTGGACCACATATTTTAAGGTGAATTCTAACAATACGTTTTAAACTTTATAACTATACCTTGAATACTTTTCGAGTTATTAGTTCCGAAAGAGTTATATAAAAGTGACTTGTATGGGAGGTGGGCGTGTCCGTTGACCGATTTGGCTCATTTTCAAACTCAGTTTCTACTTTTGGCTACAGTATATTGAGACGAAATTTCATCGCATTCTGATCAGTATTTCTCAAGTTATTCTCAAGACAGACAGACGGACATGGCTAAACGGATGCTGATCAAGAATATATATACTTTTCCATACCGGGCACGCCTCCTAAGGGGCGTTACAATATATGCACAAAGTTAATATACCCTGTACCTCATAGGTGTAGGGTATAAAAATGAAAAAATGAAAAATAAAAAATTTTCGACTTTATAATTTTATATTTACTAAAGATATTTAAAAACGGTTTTCAGTTTGTGTTAATTGTTTATAAAAGTCCCATACAAATATTTTGAGTTCATGATAAAATGTACAATCTATGTATAAATATGTGAAATAAAGTCTTCAAAAATGAAAAAAAAAAATCATGTCCTAGTCTATGTCTTTAAAACTAATTTAAATATTTTCTCATGAAGGGCACATTTTCTTTAGATTTCAATGTAAACTTTTCATAAACAAAAGTATTTTAAAAATCGGATAACTTTTGGATTTTTTTACAATTTTTAAAAGATTTTCATGAAAAAAATTTCAACTTTACTGATTTTAATCGCCATAACCATTAAAGATACAAACTCTAATTTCAAAACTTAAGTTATCTCAAGTTATCTCTGTATAACCCTTTAAAATGGTTTAAATCGTTTGAGTGGTTCCGAAAATACTTACACCCAATTTAAGTGCGTTTCGGCACACTGTGAGACGTTGTGAAATCTCGTGTAGACACAAAGGTTAAACTAAAATGGAATAGAAATATTTTCCATATTGAACAAATTATCGCATTAAAAAATGCTTTAAAACCGCTACTTATTTTTATTATTTTAAAAATTTTATTTACTTATGTAGGATTTTCTTTGTTTTTTCTTGTTTTTTATAAATACAAAATCAAGTATATTGGTTAAAATTTCAAATGCATTTTTATTTAATCTTACAAATTTGTGCGATTTGCTTTAATACCTTTATAATCCAAATCAAAACCTTGGGTATTAATAACCATTTGTTTTTGTCAACATCAACAATAGATAATGTGCAAGAGTGCCGTCGTATATCATTGATAAAGAGCAGGTACTACGTATAAAATAACACGTACATTATTATGACAAAATATTTTGCTTATACTAAGCCTTAATTAAAATAAAATGGTGTGCCAATAATAAACACTCAAAAAGTCTGACTCTGTAGTAGATTATTTAAATAACACTTACTTTATACATATAATAAAATAGGGCTAAATTGTGAACATAATAATTTTTAATAAGTACACTGAAAAAAATAATTTTAAAAATAATTTTATATACAATCCAAAGTATATAAACGCTGACCAAAAAAAGATTAAATTATAATAATTTTAAAAGATTAGAAAAGTTTTTAATATCTCTCTACATTAAATTGTGATACATGTTGTATTACTTTGCGTGTAATCCTAGAGTATTAAATTTAATTGAAAATACGGATTTGTTTTTGTAAAAAAGTTTAAAAATATATACATTATATGTATTACATTTTAATTTAATTTAAGATTTAATTTTTGTACACTTTTAATTATTTTTTTTTATTTTTCTTTCGTCTTTTTCGAAATTATTTTTCTCTTATCCATCAGCGAACTCCTTGTCCGCTACCTCGAGAATCTCTAACATTCCTAAAACCAACGTTACTATCACTTACTAAACATACTTCCGACGAAAAAGATGTTTGGAATTATATAGCAAGAATTCGAGTGAATGTTACTGACATGGCGACGACGAATTCAGTTCAGTATCGCAGGTTCGAATCTTAGCCTGGTGCTAATTTTTTTTTCTTAATTTTTTTTTTGTTATATAAGAATAATCAAAAGAAAAAAGTTTTTAAAAGCTAAATGTAAAACTATTGATGTATTTTTAATATGACGGAAGTTTGTCGCATTATTTATCTATATTTGAATATATTTTTGGAAATTCTTAAATAATAATTAAAAAAAAATATCAGAAGAAAAAAAATAAATAAGAAATAATAAAAAAAGAATCGTTCTGGTCGATATTCAAATCTGCGTCGATGTTCTAAATTTAGTATGATTTATAATTTAACCCTTTATGGTTAAAATTTATTAAATAAACAGAAACATAAACTAGTTGAGTTTAAATTTTAATACAATTGGATTAAATTTATTTTTTAAACCAGTGGGATTATTTTAAAAACAAAAAACCTTACATTTCCATGTTTAATAAAAAATATATTAAATTTCTATCTGAGAAAGTTTGAAAAAAGCTGTAAACTATTAATAAGTTTAAAAATTAGACATAAAACTATTGAAATTATCTGTAATCCGTGTATACAAATATAAATCGAACAGTAACCAAAATAAAATAAACGAAATCTTTATTAAATTCGGTTTTATTTAAATCAACTACATAATTTATCATAATCATGAAAAATTCATTAATTTTTTCATTAATATTATGAATTAAGTGAATGGTTCAGTTTTATTAAATATGTTGATTATGAATTTTGTAATTGGTTGAGATTGATTAACAATTTTTATTCATATCGATACCTTAGAGGCAAAAAATCGTAACCAACAAAAAACAAATTTCACAGGAGGCGAAAAAAACGTCTCAAAATCGAGTAGTTCAATATTTTTGTGGATTTTTTTCGTAAAGTATCCTTTAAATTAGCTGACAATAATAATAGTGTAGCCCAATTTCCAAAATATCAATTACAAGCAGAAATATTTGAAAAAAAATGTAGTTACGATGTTTTGCCTGTTCCAATTTATTTCGAAAAATTGTTCAATTGTACTACCCCTAGTAGAAAATTTGGTAGGGCCATGGTCATGAAGTGATCATGTCATTATTTGAGATGATCGGGATATGACGAAGCCCATAATGTCCTTGTAACGCAGTGTCCTGATCATGTACTGACCTTAGGACATGATCATGTACTGATCAGGCAATTCCCCATTTTATTATTTACCCGACAATTGCCTTGTCAGAGCCCGAGCATAATAGGGTTTCTCTCATTAAATCTCGATCATTGTCTGATGCTAATTTCGTTATGAGGAACAAATAATGTTGCTATGATAGAGAACATTGACTATTTAGATAATGTAAACTCTGGTATGGTAAGCATGATAAGGGCATGCAAAGGTAATGATCATAATTTCTCTAATAGGGCTTACCCAAAAACCCGATCATTTCCAGATGGCGCATCGGGCAAATTTCTTCTAGGGACTTGCGATGTTTAGGTAAATCATCTTAAACACAAGCGGTTTGCTATTCCGAATTTTGGTAAACGGCAACTGGGAAATGAAACGTATATGAACATTTTGGCACATGTTAAATAAAAATTGAGATTAGTCAGTATTTTACTTTGATTGAAAAATGCATTGGAATGCATTTTATATTTTTGCTTTAAATGTGAGTGTATTATCTACAAATACTCATATTTTTAGATTTTCTACCATTATCACAAAAGGAGTTACAAATATTTGAAGTAGTCACTAAAAGAAATATTAAAATGTTTATAAACGATAATAAGTGTTATTTGGCTTTATTTCAAATTTTGGTCCGCGAAATTCAAAAATATTACTATGCAGGGACATTCTACTCATAAAGAGGTTTCCAAAACTGCAATAAAACAAAAATGCCCAAAATGTTGGTTACGATGTTCTGCCTGCAAGGTATCGATATATATTGAGAGTTTTTCTGAATTTAATAACTGTCCGTGACAAAAGATTTGGAATTTTTCAGGAATATTTCCGGAAAACACAGAGATAAATGGAATATTTTGCGAGGCAATTAGAATTAGAAACATTTTTTTGAGGTATTTGAAAAAGACAAAGGCGGAGTCTGTATCAGAAGCTGTCGGTTTTCGTAAATCTGCCAATAAAATACTACACAATTTTACAACCTGCCCCAGACAAATTTGTTGTAATTTTTCAGGAATATTTCATGAAACAGAAACAGAAAAATGAAATATTCTGGGAGGTATCCCAGCAGATTTTATCGCAAGTTGTTCCGAAAAGAACAACTTCTAGAACTACATTTATTTGGAATGCAAAGATAAAAAGTCGTTCCACGTTCGCTTTTAGTGAAATCATTTTAGGAATCACTTTATATTCGAGAGTTATAAAGAGTACACAAATTTAAATTTATCGGTTCAATATGGAAATATGAGAGAGAATTTAACCAAGTTCTGTATCTCCATCCAATTCTATAGCAAGCTATTCTAGAATAACTTCTCTATTGGTACTGACGGCAAGGAGAACAACTTCACATTTGGTTCCGATGAAAAGTCGTTTCACGTTCGCTTCTAGCGGAACGTACGTATACGAGAAGCGAATACAGTTTTTGAGCATCTAATGAGAGCGTAGAAGCAAACGGAGATATGTTTCTTTATCCAATTCTACAACAACTGATTCTAGAATAACTTCCCTCTTGGAACTGACGGCACACCAACAAGAACAACTTCACATTGGGTTCCGATAAAAAGTCGTTCCACGTTCGCTTCTTTTAGACTGTAATTGAGAATATACAAAAACGTATCAAACCTCGTTGAAATATTTTATTTAAAAAAAATAAAGTTAGCTGCGTATTCTAAATCAACAATTCAATTAAAAATATGTGTGTCATAGGATATAAAACATATTTAGTCAGTACTTTTTTATTTAAATTAAAAATATAATTTAACATGTTAATACTACAGGTAGTGTCGATGGCTCAGATGGTTGGTGCGCAGGAAGTCCATATAATAGCTGGAGAATATCAACCTTAAAAATATAATAAGTTCAGGAGCAAAAATGTCCATGAAAATATTTAATTTGTTAATATACCTTAAAGTTTAAATATTTCTGATTATATTAGTTTTATAAAAATTAAATGAACAATTTTATTTATTGTATTTGTATTCTATGGAAACAGTATGTGGAAGGTGTTCCAAAAGGCATTCAATGGGAACCATTTTAAGAAGTAGTTCCAAAAGTCATTCCATGGGAATCATTTTAAGAAGTATTTCTAAAAGTCATTCCATGGGAACCATTTTAAGAAGTAGTTCCAAAAGTCATTCCATGAGAACCATTTTAAGAAGTAGTTCCAAAAGTCATTCCATTTTAAGAAGTAGTTTCAAAAGTCATTCCATGGGAACCATTTTAAGAAGTATTTCTAAAAGTCATTCCATGGGAACCATTTTAAGAAGTAGTTTCCAAAAATCAATCCATGGGAACCATTTTAAGAAGTAGTTCCAAAAGTCATTCCATGAGAACCATTTTAAGAAGTAGTTCCAATAGTCATTCCATGGGAACCATTGTAAGAAGTAGTTCCAAAAGTCATTCCATGGGAACCATTGTAAGAAGTAGTTCCAAAAGTCATTCCATGGGAATCATTTTAAGAAGTATTTCTAAAAGTCATTCCATGGGAACCATTTTAAGAAGTAGTTCCAAAAGTCATTCCATGAGAACCATTTTAAGAAGTAGTTCCAAAAGTCATTCCATGGAAATCATTTTAAGAAGTAGTTCCAAAAGTCATTCCATGGGAACCATTGTAAGAAGTAGTTCCAAAAGTCATTCCATGGGAATCATTTTAAGAAGTATTTCTAAAAGTCATTCCATGGGAACCATTTTAAGAAGTAGTTCCAAAAGTCATTCCATGGGAACCATTTTAAGAAGTAGTTCCAAAAGTCATTCCATGGGAACCATTTTAAGAAGTAGTTCCAAAAGTCATTCCATGGGAACCATTTTAAGAAGTAGTTCCAAAAGTCATTCCATGGGAACCATTTTAAGAAGTAGTTCCAAAAATCATTCCATGGGAACCATTTTAAGAAGTAGTTCCAAAAGTCATTCCATGGAAACCATTTTAAGAAGTAGTTCCAAAAATCAATCCATCGGACGATATTCCATAACTACGTCTTTTGGAACCGGGAGAGAAGTTGTTAAACCAGTAAAGAGCGAAATTTAAAAAGAGTACTTAAAGTGGTTCCACAACACATTGCAGTAGAAGCGAATGGAGATGTACTTGCTCGTGTAGACAATAACGACTTCTGGAACCATTCTTGGAGCGACTCCCTTAATACATTATAAATTGCCAAAGTGGTTGCAAAGTGCCCAGATAATGAAAGGGTCGAAGCAGTTTTTAAACATTTTTTCGACATATTCCAAACAGAGAAATGCGGAGTTTGTATCACAAGCTGTTTATTTTCTGCCCGTTCCAAAATATGCCGCGAATCTGCCAATAAAATTCCACAAAATTTTACAACCTGCCATACATTTCCCAAAATATCCCATTTATCTGTGTGTTTGCCGGAAATATGCCCGAAATATTCTTGAAAAATGCAAGAAATTTTGTCTCGGGAGATTCGTTATTGTAGAGGCATTCAAATAAATAGTTTTGATCTGAAAATTTGTACGTTTTTTCACAGAAATATATTTTTTAAAACAAGAAACACCAATTTAAGTAATTTACTTGTAATAAATTTTGTATCTTTGTTATGGTGTTTGGTTTTTTTTTTTGTAGTAATTGAAATGAATCATATGGGGTTAATGTAGTTCTGTTATTGTTTGTCGGGTATAGTTGAAGTAAAATTTTGTTTACAAACAAAATTATATCACAAACAAAATACGAATACTTGCACACGGAATGCGACGTAATCAATTAGAAAACTGTTGCTACTATAACACAGTCGACAATACAACTAATTTAAAGAATCTCTACTATACTCTCCATTAAACTACATGATCGTGACTTATTTATTGTTCGGTGGTTTACTAAATTGTCGATTAATTTGTTTATTTATTATTTTAAAATTGTATATTGAATGTCATACGTATGTTGACCTTTTATGTATTGGTTTTTTCCTATATATTTCAGTATTTTTTCAAAACTTACCGGTTAGATCAATGAATTTATCCCATTGTGATTGCCAGAAGTCACCGGAAGCTCCCCAGAAACTTTGCAAATGCCTAACGGGAAATTCATGCAAATCAGTATATTTATCCATTATGGCACATTTAATAAATAACAAATTTCTGATAATTTATAAAAAATAAAATATTGCCAGCTTTATGCTAATTATTTGCATGAGATACGCAATAAAATGACAAGGCAAAAAATATAACACGATATAATCAGGTTGATCGACGGCGCAGAACTGAGAGCTCATCGTAGTTGAACAAATGCCACACGACGAAGGCACTCTCAAGAATCTGTCTATACACAACAAAGTCAATTCACTGGATATGTGTTCGTATGAGTTCAGTGGCGGAATATATATATATATGATTTTGTTATTGTTAAAACCATACAAGTAAAGTGGGAAGTAAAGAAATTGAGTAGGTATTAAAAGTAGGTTATAACAGAATTGTAAAAATTTTAAAGAGATAATTTGCAATAATTTTTATGGTCATTTTGTAGTTTTAAGCTCTTGGTCGGTATTTTTTTTTTGTACATCAATTTTTTCTTAGCAATTCTGTTCAAATATCAAGTTTTTCATAGAGAACTTCGAATGAAACTTAAGAAAATGTAGTAAAGTATTCGTATGAAGCTATTTGGAGAAAAATATTGTACTGTCAAAAAAGTAATAAATATAAGTTCAATGAATTTTAGTCCATCTCCGCCCTGGAAAACGAGGGGAGGAAAATGTGTGAAGGTAGAAACTGGATTTTCAAGTGTATTTCAAAGGTAACAGATTAAAAAAAAAATATTTCCACCTTAAGAAGATGGAAAAAAAATAAAAAACTAACTAACCATATTTTCCAAAAAAGGGTATATACAAAAAATAAATATGGGCATGCCACGGCCTTTTACATGAATAGGTAGAGGCAGCCATACAAAAAAAGACCTTCAGTACTCCCATGACCAAACAAAAATCAAGAAAATTCTAGACTAATGCCTGGCAACATCTTCTCAGTCAACCCTTTAATCGGAAAGATGGAAATAGCATGTTTATTATTAATTTGTTTAGCCGTCAGGTGCAAAAACGTCTACAAAAGGTCTCCTCTAAAACCCTATATTTTACATGTTTTTTTTAAATAAAAATTATATTAAATTATTAAAACTATATTACAACAAATTCCCAAAAAAAAAAATTAATCCGATTGAGCTACTAGAAAGTACTTTTAAAAAATGTTTTAATTTTGACTAAAAATAACAAATAATGTTACGGTTGTTTTCCTAGAAATGTTCACTTGACTGATTATAGCTGTCAAACGATTTCTGTTACAACATTCAAACCTTCAACATTTGATGCATACTTTCAATACGAACAACTGTATTGCAAATTTGAATTTCAAAAATAATTGGGTGAAGACCGTCTGTAGTGTACGATTAAAGGGTTAAAGTAAACTCAAAATAAAAAGTCTGCTACAGTAGCAAAAAAGTTTGCTAAAATAGCAAAAAAATAAGTTAAAAAGAGGAAAGCGCCGTACTGTCATTTGCCGTTTCAGCAAACTTTTTTGCTATTAGAGCAGACAATTTTAGCTGTTTTAACTAATTTTTTGCTGCCAACTCCAATTCATACTAAACCAAAAATATATATTTTTTGTATTTTAATATATTTTTTATTTCTTGTTTTTTTTTATTTCTTGTTTTTTTTATTTACTTTTTTTATTTAATTACTATTTTTTTTATTTACTTTTTAAATATTATAAATTTTCTTATCTTATACTTTTTTCTTTATTTTACCTTCCCCTCCATGCATTCACATTTTACTAACTATTTAACTCTTGCTTGCGGTATATCTGTTTTATATAAAAATGTTGCCGAACAAGAGCCTGCGAATTATAGACACATTAGCTGCAACGTACAAATGACTATGGAGCATATGGTGCCATCTAGTGCATGTTAGCGACACTAGCGTGATCTAGCGTCAACTAGCAGAACTAAGATTCCTTGCGAACTGTTTCGTTATTGCAAATAAATGTATGCAGTAAATGCAAATTAAAGTTGAAAGTATTCAAGGTTGCTATTAATAGCAAACTTTTTATTTTGAGTATAGGGATGGGTGACCGGCCTATGGTCGGTTCGCGGTAGTTGCATCAATTATACATAGGTCCGAATGGTAGGCTGACGCTTTACACACACCTTTCTTAACGCATGTAAGGGCGGGTGGGTGTCCTACGGCCGGTTCGTAGGGGTTACATCAATTATAGGTTCAAATAGTGGGCTGACGCCTTTCTGAGCGCAAGTACAAGTGGGTGGCCGATCTACGATTCTGTTTGCAAAGTTGAATCTAATATAGGTCGAAATAGTGGGCTAACGCCTTCCAAGTCAACTTGATGATTTTTTTTAGTCACATGGATACCGATGACCACCTTTTTTATATGCATTATATGCATGAAGGACTGCGAGCCGAAAGGTCCCCGGTTCAAGCCTGGACTGGGGCTAACAACATCTTTTCATAGAAAACATTTTTCTATACCGCGCTAACTCTCGGCAGTCAATGGCAAACCTACGTGAGTAAAACATTGCCTATGAAAAGCTCTCACCCGCCGTTCGGATTCGGCAATAAACTGTAGGTCCCAACACTTTGAGTACAAATAACATGCACAGCTCAAAATGGTGAGAGAGCTCGGCGTGGGGTGAATTTTTAGTGGCATTTTTAGTGGCATTCAATCCCGCTTTAGGTGACAATTTTTAAAAATTGTTAACCTTTGACTTTCGAAATAAACTTGAAGGTTTAACACCCCTTCGTTTCTAATTTTTGGGATTTACAGTGGAGAGAGCGACAAAATTTAATAGACGTTATATTTTTTATTTAAAGGGGCGGTAAACTGCAGTTCAGCTGATTTAGAATAGTAATGTTTAAATACCCGAAACATACACTCAGGGAAAAACATTGTAAAATCAAGCAAAAACTACCTTAAATCAAGCAAAAGCCGTCATGAAAGTCGAGTAAGGTTGATATTTTTTAATTCACCAACGAACACCGTTGATTTAAGATTGAAATGAGAACGCGTTGCATTTTTAATTTTTTTAAAGTTGATATAATCTTAAATCAAAGTTGGTGCAATCTTGATATTAGATTGCTGCAACTTAAAATTGGAAATGCATTTTTAATTTAAAGTTGTAATTTTTGATTCGATGTATTTTAACCTAGCATTAAAATTTTGCATTGTTAAAACATGGTTGTATGATCAAAAGTTGAAAATTTTAAAAACAACTATGACTGTGCTTGATTTTAAAATGTGTTTTTCCTCTGAGTGTAGATATTAAATATATTAAATCAAGTATAAATAAATAATAAAATTATGTCAGATATACAAAAATAGCAACAAAAAAAAACTATAATTTAATATTTTTTTTCTAAATTAAATTAAAAAAAAAAAAATTAAATACAGTTTTTTTAACTCAGTGTGAAGTTACTCACCACGTTAGCACATTACGAAAAACAATAAACACAGCCAATGCACAGGTGATAATAAATATAACACTGTGCAACGATGACAACCATCTGGGTTTTTGCGCCTCAGCACTTGGCGGCGCACCATATGGCGGCGGTTGTCCATTTTGTTCCAGCAGCTCCTGCTGCGGTGTGTTGACAGAAACATCCAGACATTCAACACTTAGGAAATATGCGGCAGAAGGTTTTGTGCTGGGCGTAGCATTTGTTGCATTTGTTGTTGCAGCAGAAGTTGTTGTGCAATTTTCCGATGACTTTTTATCTGCAGTCACAGATGAAGCCATTTTTAAGCTAAAATAATAGAAAATATTAAAATAACAATTTATAGTGTAGCTATCAAGAAAGGTTTCACTTTGACTATGTTATTTAATTTTGTTCAACTTCACTTGTATCACAATTTTACAGTAGTTTTACTATTTAAGAAGAAAAAAAGCCACTATGATTATACAATTTGTATGCCAACTAAAATCGATTGCTGTCTGCGACGCAGAATATAATGAACATTTTTTTTTCAATACCTTCTTAAAGTAGTTAGCTGGACAAAAATAGTTTACCTACTTTAATATTCCAATGTGTAATTAGATAATTAGTTTTATTTACTTTTATTCGTTTTTAATTCGCCACTAAAATGAAAAATATACAAATCTACACGAGCCGATGTGTTGTAGTCCTTTGTGCTTTGTTTACGTACCTAAGTGTGACACTGTATTGGTGTCTTTTGGTTCAGTGATAGCAAAGCTCTGCGGCTACTCCGAAAGCAGGGATTCACGAACATTCACGAACATTTCAATATATTATAAAAAGTACAATACACGATAAGCAGAATATTAATGTAATTATTATTTTATCACCCATTTTTATTAATTCGTATTTAGGTCAATAATAAATAAATATTACCAGAAATAATTTTTGAAAGAAACATGCTTTGTATGCACCTAAATTCAATACAAGTCTTATTCTTTTCAAAAATAATTTGTGGGAATATTTATTTAGAATATACCCCAATGCAAATGTTGGAGAACCACTGTTCAAAAGCACAGAAAAAAAGCTCTTAAGGCTTCTGCTAACAGCTGATGGAACATCAAAATAAATTGAGTTGCATTCTATTTTGTATAAAATAGTCCTTTGATATGGATGCTTAAAAAAATAAAACATACTTACATAAACTATGATATATGCAAAACTATGATAATCTATTTCCTAACGGAAATTCAGATTATGGTAACTGTAATTTATTTGAATTAAAATTGATAATAAATTGTACTAACTTCATAATGTCCACTTTTAAATACATTTGCCTAAAACTATGCAATGCATATTTAATTTTATTTTATATAGAAAAATGGTCTTCTGAACGCACTCTAAACAGCTGTTTGCTGTCATTCTTGGTGTCAATGGGTCAGGGTGGCAGTGTGCAAAAAGCTGCTATATTCAAAAATTGTAGCAAAATATAACAAAATAGAAAAAAATAATTCTATATTGAATAATGATTAGTTTCTCCCAGCTCAACGATTAAGTAGCATTTGTATACTTCGTTCATAACACACATATTGTTAAATACATATAAAAAAGGAAAGGATAATATATTAAATAACGAAATTACAAAAAAAATCTTTACAATCCCATTAATTCAGTAATATTGAAACTGTTAATACAATGTGTGGTTGTACCATAAATTTTATAATGTGATATTTTAATTACAATAAGAAACATCTATTCAAATTTAATGATACGTATTATTAATTTTATGGTAAAGTAGAATTACATTTTCCTAATAATTTATTAAAACAAAAATGTATTTTAGTTAATTTATTGTATAATCTATTTTATTTAAATGTCGAAATTGATATTCACTTTTACAACACACACATAAAAAGACACTTCTTGCTACAAAAGGTTATAACACATTTAATGTTTGCTTTGGTTTTCAATAAATGATTGTAGTACTTGAGTCTGCAGTTATTTTTGAGTCCGTTGCCATAATAGAAGTTCGATGTATTATTTATTTTCTGTAATAAATAAAAATATAAATAAAAATATCAATATAATTTATCTACATTAAATAGATTAGTCCTTACCAATGTCGCGTTTAATAATGTAGATTATTACAAAAAAAATACATGCGACCATTTTGAGTAAACACGCAGAATGACGTACGAAACGATCATGTTTGTATTCGTTTTATGTTTTTTTTACACCACGTTTATTATTATAGGAGCAAACCATTAAAACAACAGTATTTATTCTATTTAAAATAATAATATTGAAATATTTAAATTTATGGTAGTGAATTTTTCAAATACTATTGAATTAATTAGAAAACTTTTGATTTAAAAAGAAAAAAATATTAATACATGAACCATAAGATCAATGGTCGTACTATAAAGTACTTAATGGTACATTTTCTTCTGAGTGTATGTACATATGCCAGTTCATTCCTTTTATAGTTAAGCCCTAATGTTTACAGCACTTAATTTATGTACTTAAGAAACACATTTAGCGTATTCAAAGTTTCATGGTATTGTTACGACATTGTACGAATACGACAGTACGACAGCACCACTTTTCTGCTTGTTAAAATATTTCGTCAAATAAATGCATCTGATTCTTATAAAATGAGTATTTTTTTGAAATTATGATAAATATTCCTCGATTTTCACAGTAAAACTAATAAATTAATATTTTATGTGCACTTTTTGTCTTCAATTTCACAATTTTTCTTCATTTCACAAAATACGACACATAAAGCATGCCTCAGGGTTACTCTCAAAAACAATACTTGGTTTATTTCACTTTTATAAGGGATGCAACAACAAATTGACGTTTCTGTGTTATTGTATCGTATATATACAACATGGTACGAATACCATACTAAAATACGATGAACTGTGAATACGTTAATTGTACATAAGATCTATTTTATATTACTTAGTTTTAAGACTGAACAAAAAGAACTTATATATTTATAAAGGTTAATTTATAAAGGTTAGCAGAACTCTCTTAATTCCAGAGACCTGTTCCAGTTTTAAATTTATAGAGTTATAGGAAACCCAAGGCTGTCGGGAAAAGGCGGTGTTTTCAATATATTTTTCGATATAGTTTATTTATATTTAAATTATTATTTATAATCATGAAAATAACAACTATTAAAAAAATCAAAAAGTACATAAAATTCTACTAAAACACACACTTATCAACACTGAACGTTAAATCATTGAGCTGCGCGAATTCTGGCAATTCTTCGTTTAGTTACGTTTCGTGCACACCGTCGTAAGGTTAGGTTTTGCTGGCGCGAATTAAATAATTCTACTCTCGAAAACAACAGAAAAAGTAGGATAAAAGTATTTAAAAAAAGATAAGAATTACAGCACTGTTAATATCGAATCGAAAACTTTTCGTTAAATAATCGAGTCTTATTTTGACGAAGAAAAAGAAAACAATCGAGTCGTTTTTTGACGAAAAAATAGAAAACAAAAAAGAAATGACTGACAATCGAGTCGTTTTTTTTGACGAGAAAAGAGCTGAAAGAAATTACTGACAGTCGTGAGTGATAATTTTATAGAAAAATAATTTCGCAAGTTAAAAAAGCCAAAAAACCAATTAAAAACGCAACGTAATAAAAATGGCAAATTTATAGTAAAACTTGGAGCAAAATTCGAAGTGTAATTAAATAAAATTCAATTAAATTATTTGCGTGTTATACATATAAAAATTTTCGCTGCAACGTACCAACCAAATCAAATGATAAAGCGAAAAACGAATGCAACGAATTGAGTGACACAATGAAAAGTGAAAATTTATAAAATTTTATATCATATTTTTTGTGGATTTCGTGAGTGTGTGTATGTTATTTCTCTGTTGCTGTCTGTCTTCAAACAGGAAAACTTTTTCGGTGCCCCTCTGGCATGAAATTTTGAAAAAAAAAAAAATATAATAATTGTTTTCCGTGTGCGCACCAGAGTACAGCTAATGGAAAGAGCTACCGTGGGGAAGTCTACTGCTTTGACCAACGTTGCGGCACCAACTGTGGTGGGCTACATGGTGTCACCAGTTTGCTACATCATCAGCGCGCATGAGAGTTGCAGCTGATCTTCCAACATGGTCACTGCTTCGTTGTCACCACAACAGTCAACCAGCCAGCCAGCCCGTCTTTCTGTCTGTTGTATAACAATGACTGCAACGATTTCTGGCTGCTACTTGGCCCTAGTGCCAGTGGGTGCAGTTTAAATATAGAAATTTGAGTGCCTTGCAGTTGTTTGTGGCTGGAGTCGAAGTCAGTGCAACGAAAAATTATGTTGGGAATCTAGTGCGCAGTAGAAAAGTTGAACAACGCATAAACATTGGGACAACATGAGGCGAAATTGGCTATATCTTGCTTGGCACTGCCAACGTTTGTTTTTGGCTGCCTAATAAGAATATGCAAAGCAAATAGTTGCCATCATGAAACAGTTTGTTGTAGTGAAACATTTTATACAATGCTTGCTACAACCTGTTTTGACTGTATTATGCATTGGCAAATATTGAATATTACAAAATTTGTGCATATACATTACAGAAATCTATAGTTTTAGAGGAATTTTAAACGAAACATTTCTTTTTTTTTTTTGGTAGTGTGAGATTAAAGGCCTAAAGAAATGCTATACGTTCATATTAAAATTTATTAAATTAAGTGACAGAAATAAAAATAATAGATATCGTATATATTATAATAATTTGATTATTTGTATTGTATAATAACAGTATGACGTTAATAAAGCCCAAAGTTCAAAATAGATTATTAAAATCTACAAGGTACAATAAATGTCGTCGTAATTAATAATATTGTGTCCATCAAAACACTTGAAATAATACTTGAATAAGGTTTTATTCAAAATTTGTCTAAACTATATCCCAATACATTTTTATTTTAAAAAAATAGAGAAAGTACTTTAAAATTCATCGATGGTTTCGTAGCATTTTTCAATTCATATTAAGAATTATAAAGGAAACAGATTAAAAATATAAAATCTCAATTTTTCATTTCTCATTTCGAAATGTAAAAATCTTAATTTCATTTAAAATTTTCTTAATTTAAAGTGGGAAATCTCATTTCATTTGTAACCAAGGATTGAAACCGTAACCGAAACCTATATTAATTTGAAACCGTTTGATTTTTAAAAGCCAAACCGTTATACAAAATATCTGTAATAAACCGATAGCAAAATCGATATAAACCAGTTCGGTTTTATACCAGTTTTAAAATGGTTTTTAAAAATATTTGAATAATAACCATCTAAAAAATATTCTATGTTTTTATAGTAGCTCTAAAATACCAAAATATGAAGTTCCCAATAATAAAAACTTCATGTACAAAAAAATTCACATCTTTTTTAGAAACAATATTTTCCAGATAGACGAACTTTGGTCTGAACTTTGCATGTGCTATGGTTTTGTTTTCACTTGTGTAGTGGCAAAAAAAAAAAAACCGCAACGCCAAGGACACAATAGACAAAGCTGTTTGTTTCTTTATTTCTTCGCTACGTTAGTGTCGTTTGTCGTTCAACTGACGTTTCATGTGTTTTGTTATGGTTTTCTTCGATCACTTGTGTAGCGGCAAAAAAAACGAACTTTGGTCTGGACTATGCATGTGTTAGGGTTTTGTTTTCACTTGTGCAGTGGCAAAACAAACCGCAACGTCAAGGACACAATAGACAAAGTTATTTGTTTGTTTCTTTCTTCGCTACGCTAGTGTCGTTCGTCGCAATACCGTTTGTGAAGCACGCATATGCACTCAAGGTGGCTACGGAAACTGAAATATGACTTTATTTTTATTATATATTTTACTAGTGGATGTTACAATATTTATTGTTTTGTGATTTTCAAAACTAAAGATCATAAATTCGTGATTCACAATATCGTTGTCAGAATCGGATTTTGTCTCAACTAATGGGTAATCTCTTTTTTAATTTTAGAGACGATTTAAAATTTTCTCATCTAGATATCGACGCCTCTTACGAAAACCCACACGTTTCAATTTGCTTACGAATAACAGCACGTTTTTCGTAACTACGAAAAGAAGCACAAGTTCAGTTTTCCCACGAAAACAAACACATTTTTATTAAAGCCAAGAAAAGAAGCATATATGTTTTTTTTAGCCACGAAATGAAGCATAATTTGTTTTTTTTGTCACGAAAAGAAACACTTTTATATTTAGCTACGATAAAATGCACGTTTTTCGTAACTACCAAAAGAAGCATTTTTTAGGAAAAATTTGTTTGTTTAGGATTTGGCCAGAACCTACTTGCGTCATTGGACATTTTTGTGGAAAATTTGTTCCAATGGAATTTGCCAGAACCCACACATGCGTCATTGGACATTATTTTTTTGGAATAATTTGTTTGTTTAGGATTTGGTCAGAATCATAGAACATTTTTTTTGGGAAAATTTGTTCCATTGGAATTACCAGAACCCACTTGCGTCATTGGACATTTTTTTGGAAAAATTTGTTTCATTGGAATTTGGCCAGAATCCAGTTGCGTCATTAGACATTTTTTTTGGCAACAATTTGTCCTTTGGGATTTGGCCTTTTTTCGTCTTTTTTTTTTGGAAAAGTTGGTTATTGGCCAAATACTAAAGGAACAAATATTTCTAAAAAATGTCCAATGACGTAAGTGGGTTATTTGCAAATCCCAAAGGAACAAATTTTTCCTAAAAAATGTCCAATGTCGCATGTTGGTTCTGGCCAAATCCCAATGGTCATAAATTATACACTTCCTAAATGTCGCTATAAACCGAATTAATTTATAAGCCAGAGAATGAGAATTACTCAAATTTCATAGTACTTTGGTAATTATTTCATTTCTTTTCAGATCATTCAGATACAACTTTGATTGAAATTTTACCAAAGTAAGAAACACTTATTTTTGACTTACTTTATAAGTGAAATAATGAATGATTACTGCTCCAATTTCAACATATTAATGTTAGGAATGAAGCACGATCACTCATTCGTCCTGTTGATTACTTTGTAATGGAAAGCATTTGACTTATAGTTATACAAAATCATCGACGATATCAACAATACTTTTATCGCAAATATGTCCTGAGCTTTCATTAGTTTTATTATACACTTATTTTGTATATGTCAAGATCGAATACCATCACTCCAGGGTATATGTTGTATTTGGAATCGAGATAATTTGGAACAGAAATTTATTTCTTTGATGTAATCACTATTTCTATCACTGAGAATTGCACTACATTTAAATATATTCATAAATGCGATATTTCAAACACTGTTTTGTGAAAAAAAAAACCAACAACAAAGTTGTATGGTATCACAAAAATACGGTAAATGCTTGTTGCGGTGTTTGTCCGTAACATGTTTTCATTAAAACGCGAAAAAATTAAATTAATTCAGCAGCGCTGTTTAGTTAACCGCTCCCCCATATTAAAACCACAATAAAATATTTAAATAATCAACTATTGTGATAATGTCAGATAACTACGTTATCAATAATTTATTTATGTAAAAGAGAAAAAAAACCTAGAATTGTGCGAGTAATCAAACTGTTTGATTTATCAATATCTGAATAATTGATTAATCAAGATTTTGGATTATCAATACATTGATGATTTAATTAATCAATATTCTGATTAATTAAAATTGTGATTTACTTTATTAAAATATTCAAAAATAAATTTTTTATTCTTTTGCAAGTTTTAAATTATCTGAATAAATAGTTCTTTTTATTTTGATTAATCAGAATGCTGGTGTGTTACACTGTAACGGGATAGAAAGGTGATATTATTCCTATTCTAAAAAAATTGTACTTTGGTAGTGTGACTTTCGCATTAAAATTCGGAACTTTCGTATTAAACACACCAGTGCTGGTAAAAATCCGGATTAAAAAACAAAAAAAAATCCACTTCACCGGATTTTTTTTGGTTTTTATTGGATTTTATTAGATTTTTTTGGATTTTATTGGATTTTTATGGATTTTTTTTAGAAATAAGTTAATTTCAATAAGATTTTTCGGTTTTTAAAGTTATTCCTTCACACCATTTCGCTGACGAGAACTGTTGTATAACCTTTGGTTAAAACATTCGTTGTGGAAAAAATTCACCGTCTTGGTTCTGAAAGCCGTTCACTTCAATATACTGAATTAGTCATATGTGCGAAAAAATAAAACAGCCTAAGTGCCTGATCAAATCAATTTTGAATGTCTTCTTTATAACAGGACAACCCTTCTGAACCCAATATATTCAATCAATGTCTACCGCTTTAAAAATTGGCTTGAATTAAATCTATAGTTTCGGAGACGGATCTACATAATATAATATATGAATCATTTCAGTATCAACTTTTCTAGAGATTTCATCCAGCAGTGGTCCTAATAATTTTTTTCGATTTGGTGGTTCAAATCAAATTCTTAAATTTTCCAAAAATAAATCGTACTCTGAAAACCACAAATATATTTACTATTTTATAATTTAAAAAATGTACAAAAATCAATAAAATCCAAAAAAATCCAAAAACAGTGGATTTTTTTAAGTGGATAAAATCCAAAAAAACCCGAATGGCAATTCCATTGGATTGTGTGAATTTGCCTTTGTAACGCTTTCTTCTTCGAATGGAATTGACTTTCGTATAGCATTGACTTTCGAATCGCGATACAGAGTATCGGAATTGATTGATCAGGAATTGAAGTTGCCTAATAATCTACGTTGCTAATAGCTGAAAATTGAAATCTATAAAATCTACATCATACAAAGACATTTAAAATAATAAAAATTGTAATGAGAATTCCCCGACATTTCTGCAAATTTACAAAACTTATAAAATAATAATAATATTTGTTTTAATTTTTTCCATAATTAACAAGAAAAAAAATAATCTTTACCTTTCTCTATTTTCACAGTTACAACAACGTCGTAAAACACATTATTTGGTGTAGAAATAAAAAGGATAACATTCAATTAAATCAAATAATACCAAAATAAAACAAAAATAAATAGAAAGAAAAAGAACTTGGCTGTCACAGAACGCAGTATTAAATGCAAACGCATTTACTGCAACTTTTACGTACAACAAAAACTAACGATACACCGCAAACATAGGGCAACAAATAGCTACAACATTGGAAGCAGCGGCAGAAGCAGAGGATATCGTAGCGAGAATGGATAGATTCGATTTGCATGAGGTGGGGAAGCTAAAGCAGCAGCGTCTCTTCAAATCACCGCTCAAAGATTGGCGGCTCAAATATCAGGCGGGCACCTTGCAGAAGAATGATTTTATAGAGTTTTTTCAGAAAGAATCAAGGAAATATTTTGAATTTGAATATGTGTCGGTGACAGGTGAGTGTAAATAAAATAAATATATTATATTAATTAACCACTTAATAGAGACATTTATTAGAAATACAAGTAGTAGTCACGTCAGTGAGACTGTGTCAGTCTGTCTGCCATATTCATACAGTTTGGCAGTCAATCAGTCAGTCATCAAACAACCACGTTTTGGCCTCATCATCGTGTGCCAAAGCAATGCCAATGTTGTTGCTTAAACCACAACTTTGCCTTTGTTACTTACACCATATATGTTTTCAACATCTCCAGTCCTTCCCCCTTCTCTCGTTCCCAACTAAAGTAACCACATATTTATACTATGTACTGCTTACATTTCCCATGCATTATTGTTTGTTTGGTCTGTCGGTCGGTCTTGGCCATGTCTGATCTTGAGCCGCGCATATATGTTTTGCCATTCAAGGATTTTCCGCAAACCATAAATAGATGAATAGATGACGTTGTTGCAAACACCACAACAATTGCTATAACAACAAATCACAGCTGCTGCTCTTGGTGCTTTTGCTGCATTTGGCAATTGTTGTCATTCAACGTCAATTTGTTGTTCTTAACGAAGCAGCTAAACTTTACACGTTTATTTAGTATTTTAGTATTTTTTGTTTTGCTGAATTTAGCCATTTAATTAATTGGTTTCGTGCACATGTTACAAGTTTTTTTTTTTTGCTTTAAGTAGTTGCTATTGTAATGCTCACTTTGCGGTTACAGTAATAGCATTAGCTGCCATCGATAGTTTTGTTTTTTTTATTATTATTACTATTATTATGATTCTGCAATTAATGCAAGCAGCTATATTAATAGATGTTAATTTATAAAATTTTAAAAATTATATAATTCTGCTTTAATTTATTTTTAACTTTTTTAAATTACATTAATTTTTTACCGCAAATAATGATTTTTATTAGAATGAATTTGCAAAATCAGAAAATTTAAATTTAACAAATAAAAAATATTTTCTTTATATAATCGTGTATTTAATTTACAAACTTTACTGCACCATGTCAAAATTTGAATTTTGTCGGACAGTGTAATTGGACATAATGACATAAAACTCTTGGTCAGTCTGTCTGTTTGTTCCAGCATTACGTTTAAACCGTTGTACCGATTTAACTGAATTTTTGCACCAGGATCCTATGAAGTCCGGAGAGTGACATAGGCTATATATGGGCAGGATTGGCCAAAGGGTTGTGGCGCCTCCCATACAACCTAAACTTTCAAAATGATAAAACTCGGCACTTACACCATCTACGAACATGAAACAAAAAAACTCAAATACAAAAAATATTTCAAATGTAAAAATATAAAATCAAAAACACAAATACAAAAGTAAAACCACAAAACAAAAGCAAAAACAGAAAAACAATAGCAAACTAATTAAAAAACAAAAATAAAACAATATTTTAAAAATAAAAAATATAAAAGTAAATACACAAAAAAAAGCAAAATCAGAAAAACAAACACAAAATAAAAAAAAAACACAAAAAGAAAAACATAAATACAAAATTAAAACCTCAAAGCTCAAAAGCAAAAACACTAAAACAAAAGCAAAATCAAAAACACATTAACATAAAAATACAAAAGCACAAAATCAGAAACGTCAAAACACAGAAACCAAAAACGCAGAAACAAAATCAAAACACAAAACAAAAGCAAAAATACAAAAACAAAAACACAAAGTCAAAACGAAAATAAAAAGCAAATATACAAAAGCAAAAACACAAATATACAAAAACAAAAGCAAAAACACACAAAAAAAAACAAAATCAAAAAGCAAAAACACAAACGCAAAAACACAAAAACACAAACGCAAAAACACAAAAACAAAAGCAAAAACAGAAAATCAAAAACTCCAAAAACCAAAAACGCATAAAACAAAATTTAAAACACAAAAGCAGAACACAAATATACAAAAAATATAATCAAAAACAAAATTTCAAAACAAGAACAGACACAAAACACAAAAAAAAAACAAAAACAAAACCAAAAGCAAAAACAAAAAAAAAAACAAAACAAAACCAAAAACAAAACCAAAAACAAAAGCAAAAACAAAAAAAACAAAACCAAAATCAAAAAGCAAAAACACAAACGCAAAAACACAAAAACAAAAGCAAAAACAGAAATCAAAAACTCCAAAAACCGAAAACGGATAAAACAAAATTTAAAACACAAATCAAAAGCAGAACACAAATTCACAAAAGATACAATCAAAAACAAAATGTCAATTTCAAAACAAGAACAGACACAAAAAAAAAACAAAACCAAAATCAAATACAAAAACAGAAAATCAAAAACTCCAAAAATACAAAAACCAAAAACGCATAAAACAAAATTTAAAACACAAATTCACAAAAAATACAATCAAAAACAAAATGTCAATTTCAAAACAAAAACAAAAGCAACCAATTAATAAAAATGCAAAAAAGGAAAAATCAAAATCAAAGGAATTGCAAAAATAAAATATAACAACAAACGGAAAAAATAAAAATGTACAGTTATGCTTAAAAAATGGGTTACAAACAACAAAAAAAAATTTAAAAACCCGTTGCGCAGCCCGGGCACGAAATACTATTTTTTTAAATTCTCATAAAAAGGCTTAAAAGGCAAACATGGCACAACAACGTTTACAAAATATTTAGTTGCTTTTGGTTCTTTTCCTTCAACGCAAATAATTCTTATTATATTCTTCGGAAAAGACAAACATGGGCGACTTGAAATGTAGAAATTGCAAAATAGATCGCTGGTGAAACTGCAGTACGATCTGCCACTCAATGCATTTTGACAATTGTTTCTTGTTTTGGTTGGTAAAAAACACCCAATTTGTAACGATTGGGCCTTGAGCAGGTCAAGACAATCTCTTGAATTTATATTATTTAATATAAATTTTTAAAATATTACATATATTTATATATTTTTCTTACAAATCACAATAGTCTAGATAATTGTTAAAAAAACGAAATATCTATTCTAAAGAAATCAACATTTCACACATTATTCATGCAAGGAAAAGTTATGGCACATCGTTGTATTATCCATCTATTTTTCTAGCTTCCTCAACTATTTGTTTGCTACAATTTCAGTATAAACAATTCTGCATAAAGACCTTAAATTACAAAATTTCCATTCGTCAACAAATATTAAATTTAATTCAGTTAAAATCAAGTCAAATTATAAAAATAAAAAAAATCAAAATTATCAAATGACATTGGGCAACTGCCAATTGTATTTTAGAATTTTAATATAAAATTCATTTAACTTGCATTGCAAAATAGCGGAATCAAATGAATTCAAAATAATCATATGTTATTCAGAAATTATATAAAATTCAGAATCGTTGAATATCAAATTAGGCAATGTCAGCATATAAATTATTAGGCCCTAGGGCATTGTTAATTTCATTGGAATAATACAGTTTTCTTTAAATATTAAGTCAGTATTAAATATATTACTTCAGTAAAATTGAAATCTGAATTTTCTCAAATACACTTGATGCAATCTGAATTGCATTTAACTATGATTATTTTCTATGAATTACATTTTATTTTATCTTAAGTACCCATTTTGGAGATTTTTCCATAAATGAGGCCTATTCTGGCAAGCAATAACATTGACAAATCAATGACAATTTTGAGGTGAGTGACAATTATCACGAAATGGTATTCTAGCTGCAAAGTGACAAGGAAAACAATGACAATAGTTATGAAATTTGTCGTGACGTAACGTTTTTAATATCACATTTTAGTGTATTACACTTAATCTTTTATCAGGGAAAGCATAAATTTCGATCATTTTGTTCGTAAAAAACGATGATAAATGACAATGAAAAAAACAAACATATTATGTTCGTAAATAACGATGGCTCCGGATATCACTAGCTGCCGAATTCAAGTCGCCCAATCTCCTTTTATTTCGTAATAGTGTAAAATTTCCATGTAAAATATTTTCTAAAAACATATTCTAAATAGGTACGTTTTTTTTATAGAAAAATAAAATATACAAAATTTCAAAATTTAAAAAACTTTTTTTTTTTTTTACCATTTCCCGGAAATGCTTTTAAATTAACGTCACGTTTCGCTCTGCTGCTAAAAAAAATACTATGCATTTCATATATTTTATAGATGTGCATTATACAGCTGTTTATTTTACATTTTTCTGTATAATTTAAATTCCTTATTTGTTGTTTTTTATGTATTTATTCTTTTCATTATTTCTTTATTTTTGTACTCTTCTTTAACACGTTATTTCTTTATTTGTTAATTGTATATTGGTTTGTTTATTTCCCTATTTATTTTTTCTTTATTTCTTTAACTATTTATTTATTAATTTATTAATTGTTTATTACTTTTTTATTTCCCTATTCCGTTTTTATCCCTATTTTTTCTTTCTTTGTTTATTTGTATATTTGTATATTTCTTTATTTCTTTATTTCTTTATTTCTTTAATTATTTATTTCTTTATTTCTTTATTCCTTTATTTCTTTATTTCTTTATTTCTTTATTTCTTTATTTCTTTATTTCTTTATTTCTTTATTTCTTTATTTCTTTATTTCTTTATTTCTTTATTTCTTTATTTCTTTATTTCTTTATTTCTTTATTTCTTTATTTCTTTATTTCTTTATTTCTTTATTTCTTTATTTCTTTATTTCTTTATTTCTTTATTTCTTTATTTCTTTATTTCTTTATTTCTTTATTTCTTTATTTCTTTATTTCTTTATTTCTTTATTTCTTTATTTCTTTATTTCTTTATTTCTTTATTTCTTTATTTCTTTATTTCTTTATTCCTTTATTTCTTTATTTCTTTATTTCTTTATTTTTTTATTTCTTCATTTCTTTATTTCTTTATTTTTTTATTTCTTTATTTCTTTATTTCTTTATTTCTTTATTTCTTTATTTCTTTATTCCTTTATTTCTTTATTTCTTTATTTCTTTATTTCTTTATTCCTTTATTTCTTTATTTCTTTATTTCTTTATTTTTTTATTTCTTTATTTCTTTATTTCTTCATTTCTTCATTTCTTCATTTCTTTATTTCTTTATTTTTTTATTTCTTTATTTCTTTATTTCTTTATTTCTTTATTTCTTTATTCCTTTATTTCTTTATTTCTTTATTTTTTTATTTCTTTATTTCTTTATATCTTTATTTTTTTATTTCTTTATTTCTTTATTTCTTTATTTTTTATTTCTTTATTTCTTCTTTCTTCTTTCTTTATTTCTTTATTTCTTTATTCCTTTATTTCTTTATTTCTTTATTTCTTTATTTCTTTATTTCTTTATTTCTTTATTTCTTTATTTCTTTATTTCTTTATTTCTTTATTTCTTTATTTCTTTATTTCTTTATTTCTTTATTTTTTTATTTCTTTATTTCTTTATTTCTTCATTTCTTCATTTCTTTATTTCTTTATTTCTTTATTTTTTTATTTCTTTATTTCTTTATTTCTTTATTTCTTTATTTCTTTATTTCTTTATTTCTTTATTTCTTTATTTCTTTATTTCTTTATTCCTTTATTTCTTTATTTCTTTATTTTTTTATTTTTTTATTTCTTTATTTCTTTATATCTTTATTTCTTTATTTTTTTATTTCTTTATTTCTTTATTTCTTTATTTTTTATTTCTTTATTTCTTCTTTCTTCTTTCTTCTTTCTTCTTTCTTCTTTCTTCTTTCTTCTTTCTTCTTTCTTTATTTCTTTATTTCTTTATTTCTTTATTCCTTTATTTCTTTATTTCTTTATTTCTTTATTTCTTTATTTCTTTATTTCTTTATTTCTTTATTTCTTTATTTCTTTATTTCTTTATTTCTTTATTTCTTTATTTCTTTATTTCTTTATTTATTTATTTCTTTATTTCTTTATTTCTTTATTTCTTTATTTCTTTATTTTTTTATTTCTTTATTTGTTTATTTGTTTATTTGTTTATTTGTTTATTTGTTTATTTGTTTATTTGTTTATTTGTTTATTTCTTTATATCTTTATTTCTTTATTTCTTTATTTCTTTATTTCTTTTTCTCTTTATTTCTCTATTTCTTTATTTCTTTATTTCTTTATTTCATTATTTCTTTATTTCCTTATTTCTTTATTTCTTTCTTTATTACTTTATTTCATTATTTTTTTATCTCTTTATTTTTTTATTTATTTTTTATATTTTCTTATTTTATATATCTTTTCATTGAGTTTAAATATATTTGCATTTATAAAAACATAAAATGAAATCCTTAGACTCACTGCCCTTGTTTGCACAACATACTGACTCATTTAATTTATTGTCTCGATATTTTTTTTTGTTGTTGTCTTTTACTTGTGTTTTTTTATTTTCAATATATAAACGAAGATGATTCAAAAGTTTCTTTGTTTTAAACGTATTTTCGCAGTTCACATTCCGCCAACAAGGCGATCAACGCAATGTAATCAACATTATATGACATAAAAAAAAACAAACTGTGTTCTATTTTTCCAATAGCTCAAAGAGTTATAAAAACGAACTTAAAAATCGCAAATTATTTTTTGTATATCATTTTTCATGAGAAATCTATTTCATACTAAATCGTCGTAATAGTCAAAAAACTCAACCAATACATTTTAAAATTTGTTGCAAGAAGTTTGTCAAAAACTTTATAAATCGAATAATTATTTTTAAGAAGCGCATCTTTCGATTTAATATTTTAGTAAATTTGGTTTACTAAATTTTTAAAATAATGTTATGATAAAGTTAAATACATTAGGAAAATCTGTTTTTAAAATAAATATATTATATTATTTCAACGTTGTAGTGATGGTAAATCTCATCAAATATGATTTACCATCACTACAACGTTGAAATAATATATAAAATATATATATAAATCTTTAGATATGAACGCGACGGGGTATTTGAACTCGAAGATAATGCAGCCAGTTTCGAACCAAATGCACGTCATTGATACAAAGAAATAAATTGGCAATGATTTTAATCATAACAAAAATAAAAAGAAATAACAACTTATTAATAAATTTCAACACATTCTGTGAGATAAGAATTTTATTAGTTGTTTAGGTATTTAGCAAAACAGCTGACATGATGGTTTTTTTTTGTTAAACATTGTAATAACATCTTTTTTTTATTGTTATGCAATTCAAACACTTGACTTTGTCGCTATTTTTTTAAATATTTGATGGCTATTTTTTTTCTTCTTCTATTATTGCAAAATTTTTGCCAAAGCACTAGCTGTTGTCACTGGAGCCATGCTGCATGCTGACCTTGAACTGAATCTTAGCTGAATAGCTGCGCATAAAGACAACGCAAAACTGATCTTTCTTTGTGCCAGCAAGAAAAACAACAGCATGGCTTTCATTGCTAAAATGGCGCACAGTGTGGCTAAATGCTGCAAAATGTGGTCATTTTTCAAAAAATATTCAACAGATATACACATTTTTAAATATTTATATGTGTTGATCAAATGCAAGAACAAGAACTAAACATGCAAGATCTATACATGGTAGTCTTGTTGCTGCTTTTGTACTTGCTTTGCCGTACTTGTTCTTGCACTAGCAGTTCGATTTAGTTCTTGTTTTTGCAGCGTTATTCTTGTTCTTGCTCTAAGCGACTTGTATATTTATATAAGCGATGAGCCAATGCAAGAACAAGAACTAGACATGATAGTCTTGTTCTTGCTCTTTTATTTGCAGGGTCGTTCTTGTTCTTGCATCGATCTTGTTCATTTTTATTTAATATTTAATTTTTATTCTCAAAGCCGATAAAGTAGAATTTCAAAATTCAGGAATATGATTTTTGATCGATTAATAAAATTATTTGATTAATCAAGTTCTGATTAATTGATTAATCAAGTTCTGATTAATTGATTAATCAAGATTTTCGATTATTCAAAACATTAATTAATCAATAAATCAAGATTCGGATTAATCAAAATTGTGATTAATCAGCATTTTGATTAATCAGAATTTTTGATTAATCAAATGTTGCCTTTTGTTTTTTTTTTAATTATTTTAAAAATAAATTTTCACTTTATTTAGTTGTCTAAATTTTCAAATATTATTGAATAAAATTGTTTCATTTTCAATTAATTGCAAAAATTATAAATTGTTGCAAAAATTATAAATTTTAAGACGTTTAATTACACTGTGCAGCGCAACTTCATCTGAAACAGACAAAGGCCATTAAAACACATAGTTTTAACTAATAGTGGAAGCGCAGCAACTCGAATCCAAGACTTGTTTGTAATTTATTTAAAAAAATTAACAAAAAAAACGCAAACAATAAAGAATGCCAACTATACCAACCAACAAAATGCAAAACATTTTTAACAATTATAAAAGATGAACGAAGGCATTTTTGAGAGATGCCACTGCATCAGCATTAATTTTTAATGCTATTTTAAAGCAGTTGCTGCTGTTTCGTGTTTATTAAACTTTTTTTTTTAAATTTAATTTTTTTATATATTTATCTTTTTCTGTTCTTCTTGTTTTTTTTTTTATTCAAACCTGTTTTTACCTTTGATTGCCTGCAATGAGATCACATGACTTGACAAATGTTTATTTTTAACTTGCGTTGCGTGCATTTTAGGTTTAAATTTACGTTTTAAGTACCTACGAAACGTGCTTGCGATCCTTAATTAAACTTTATGTTAAATATGTGTTAATAGGACATTTAAATGCATTGACTTTGGCGTCAATCAAATATTTGTTTCGATTAAAGTGACTCTTTTGTCAAATCAACAAATGGTATAAAAAAAATCACTTTGGTGACAGGTATTTCGTTGGTAACTACTTAAATGTGATGTGAGCAACTTTCATTTAAAACAATGATTTATAATCTAAACTGCACATACTTATAATTGGCGCAAATGTGTTGGGTACAGAATATGCTGACTCCAGCTACTACAGACTTGATACGGTGCATCATTTGATGTTAAAGTCCAAATAGTTTGATTCTGTTAAAATTGTAAATGTAATACATAAATCATAATTTAATTTATAATTTAGTCTCTTTATGCGGCAGACTAATTTCCCCTACAATATTCAATGTCATTGGTGACCTTATTTGTTGCCTACATTTTCCTTATGACCAGTACCTTTCAATTGTACCGAGTACTGGACAATTTGGTGGATTTGCATTTGAAGCACCAACAGACTCTATTGCTTGTGTACCACTTAAAGGTCGTTTCATCGTTCATTATGTAGCATTTGTTTAAAAAAAAATATCACATTTAAATTTTTTGGTACGTTATTTTTCACAGTGAATTTTAATAACATTTAACCGTCCATCTTTTTATACCCTACACTAAGAGTGAAAGGGTATATTCAGTTTGGTACGCCGTTTGTAACACCCAGAAGGAAGCATCTCCGGTATGGAAAAGTATATATATTCTTGATCAGCATGACCTCCTGAGTCGATTTAGCGATGTCCGTCTGTCCGTCTGTCTGTCCGTCTGTCTATCTGTATGTCTGTTGAAATCCCTACTTGAAGAGCTAGATAAATGAAACTTATAACTTAGATTACTAGTATACCTACGCTGTATGTGCGAAAAAATTGGCGAGATCGGTCCACTGTGACCTATGATCCGACCACTTATGTTCAAATACCTCATATAAAATGTACATATAATGATCAATTTTTATGTATACGTGCTTAGGTAAACTTTTTTGGTCAAATATATATTGATATCATGCTCAAATACATGATAATAATGTTTTCCGGCGAAAAGACTTGTGGTTCACAAAAAAAAATCGAAATTCGGTATACCTACCCATTTGTAAATATGGGTATCAAATGAATGGAAATTCTTCAGCGATTGAATGTTTGTAGTTATTTTCAGGATTCGTATACCCTGGTGACCTATATATCACTTTGAATGGTAACCACACATATGTGTAGGGTATTTATAGTCGGCTTAGACCGACTATAATTTTGATAATCCTAACTATCATAATTACACCTACTTTATAATTTCCCATGTGATCTAACCTTCCCAACTGGTTTATTTTGATGATACGAACGAAGTACTCCAATCAATTACTTGTTTGATCACTTTTCTGCCTGAAATGTTATGATTCTTCTTGAACAAGGTACTGATCATGATACAAATATATACAGGTACGATCACTCTCTCATTTTTTTCCAATGTTTACTTTAGGTGACACTAGGCAAGTTTCTTGAAGTTTAGTTTTAAAACCAAAACAAAATCGACAATTAAAAAAAAAATCAATATAAAATTCTATAGAAATGAAAAATAATTATCAAGGTATGCTTTGAGATAACTTAAAAATGTTCACAAAAATTTTTATAATCAAAACAAAATCTGAAAAATATTTTTCATATTTTCTTTGGACTTAAATTTCAATTTTTGAAAATTTGAATTTGAATCAAAACAAAATATTTCAAAATTTGTCAAAAAAACTTGCCTAATGTCAGAGTGATCGTACCTGTAAATATTTGTATCATGGTACTGATCATCTTTAATTTTTCCTTGTCACATATTGGCATTTCCTAGTAATTCTAGAAAAATGTTGACAGCTAATTGAAATCTGTCGCGTCCGGAACTTTGAGTACCAAAAATGTAAAACTACAGTATAAAAAATATAATTTTTTTTTCAAAACGGTTGCCCCAACTTATTCGTTCTTTGGGTGCGTTTTTGTCCCGTCCGGAACGCCCACTATTTCATTTATATCTTTTTATTTACCGTATAGAATTCTCAAATTTTTTTGCAGATGTTTAGTCCTATTTAAATACTACATGCACAATCAAGTAAATTCATTAATTTTCTTTTGAGATATTCAAGTTTTAAACGTTCGAATGTCCCGTCCGGAACCCCAGGAAATGCCCATATGTTCTTTTTTTTCTCTGCCAGGTCCGGTTCTACTTAAACTAATTTATTACCTTCGAAACAGTGTTTGATTTAATTTTAAGTTCCCGATCCATTTTTTGTAAGTGCACTGAAAGTGATACTGTGAAATATTCATCTTACGCTCATTGCGCTTGTCATTTTTTTAAGATTATGGACGAGTCCACTTTTAAGAAGGTATAAATATATTTTTTTTTCGTGTGTTGTCTGAAATATTCGATCTCAGTCTTACTTTGGTCTAAATTATATTGAAACTAAAATTCATTAAAATCTTTTTGGAATTTTCGACTCGAAAACTAATGCAGAGTATGAAGTGCATTTTCCATTTGCCACCCTATAGCATTCTATACTTTTGAAACGGTAAGTTAACCTAATTATATTGGCCAAACCAACAGGGTTAGTATGTCCTATTTTCTAATCAGATATCCGATATTCTTGGAAATTTTGAAGAAAGTATATATGTCGTCGTTGTAGAGGTAAAAGTCACCAACTACATTTTCAAAATGCCAATTATTCATTTACAAAAATCTTAATATATCTGTCAATTTCTGATCGATAAGTTCAATATTTGTACCAAATGATAAGAAAATGTGAATCTATTAATTGCTATTTCAACTTTAAAAATGTATCAATTGCTTTGTTTAATAATTACCAACAAAGTTGAAATTTAAGATTTTCATAAAAATGTATTTGGTGACTTAGTTGTACAACGACGATCATTATGTGCCTTCACCCATTTTTTCTTAATCTCATGCACATAAGAAAAAGCCCTATAATTATTCCAGGAAATCAAATTATTCCGTCAATAAATATGCTCACATCATTTTACTTTGTATTCGGACAGTTCATCATTTTTGTGATCCATCCAGACCTAGTAGTAATAATAATAATAATAGTTTGGCACTACAGTCCTGTATAGAACTTCGGCCGAGCTCTCTCACCATTTTGAGCTGTGCGTGTTATATTTGTACTCAAAGTGGTGGGACCTACAGTTTATTGCCGAATCCGAACGGCGGGTGAGAGCTTTTCATTGGCAATGGTTTTACTCTCGTAGGTTTGCCATTTACTGACGAGAGGTAGCGCGGTATAGAAAAATGTTTCTATGAAAAGATGTTGTTAGCCCCAGTCCAGGCTTCAACCGGGGACCTTTCGGCTCGCAGTCCAACGCACTAACCACTGAGCTACCGCGGCTACAGACCTAGTAGTAGTCAACTGTAAACCAACGCTTTGTTCTACTAAAACTTTGTTCCAATATATCAAAAATAACTGTATTCGATTTATAATTTCTAGGTTTTAGAAAAACTTGATAAATCATAAAAACAAAAAAAAAAATAATCGTTCCTGTGAATTCAATTTGTCCCTCAAATCAATGAGATTCTGACTGAAATCATTGAGACCAATCTAAATTTAAACTGAAAATGTTTTATAACTAATATCAAATATATCCAAACTCTAATTCGAAATATAATTTCTTGTTTTTAATATACGTCTTTGGGATTCAAGCGATATTATGTACGTATTAAACTTATGGTGAAACGTATATAGTTGAATGTTTTGTACAATTTTACACTTTAAAGAATATTTTGAACTGTCAGTGTTGTTGTGTATAAAATCATGCATTTCTTAAATGTTACTTCATTGTATATTGTGATCTATGTATTAAATTTGATGAATATTTGGGATTTAAAAATAGCACTTTCGATTGAAATTCAAATATATTCGTAAACGGAAATCGAATTTCCATAGAACTTTTTCGAATAAATTCGAACGGAAGTTGGAATATGCCCTATTATATCTGTTTTAATATGTTCCCACTATATTCGATTCTTATGCATACTCTAGACATGTAGATAAATGTTCCTTCTCACATTTTACTATGTATTTCTGAACTCGATAACAAAAAATAAAATTCTCAAAAATCTTTTCTTTTTTTAATAAAATTGTTTCCTATTTATAAAAATGTAATTTTTATATTTATTAAGTTATTTGTCATATATTAAAACAACTTTTCATTATTAAAATTATTAAAATATACAAAATGTGTTCCGTACAATTTTTAGTATCTTTTATAAATATTATTAAAAAGTATAATAATCGTTTTTGCACGCTATATAAAAAACGTACATGACTTTATAGTATTTATTAAATGTTTTAAACAATATACTTATTTTTATCATTTTACAAAATGACAAAAATTGTCACGTTCCTGCCACGTCCCACTATATTTAATTGCACAATTCAAGCCCTCTTAATTCTATAAAGACATCATCACGAGGTCATTTTCGGTTATCGCTTTAACTGACTCACTGGCTGACTTTTTTTTTGTTCTATAGTATTGTTGAATTTTATTTTTTAATATTTATTATTTTTTATATATAGTATTTAACTCTTTTGTTTTTAGTTGTTTGTTTTGTAATTACGTCTAATATATATGTCATCACCTACCGCCCTCTTAGTCCAAATATAATTTATTTTATTTTGTATTTTTTTTTTGTTTCATTTTCAGACTCGAATAGATCCAGCTGTAAGTAGCACTGAATGAAGCTTGCCTCATAAAGTTTGCACGTTTTTAATTATCAAAAGGCCATATTTGTTTTGTATTTTTTTTTTTTAGAATATAATATTTTGTAAAACTTTAGTTTAAACTGTAACACTTTGCTTTGAAATTTAGTTTGGTAAATGTTTGAATTTTGATTTTAGCTCTTATATGTTAAAATTTTACGCACTATTCCCACGAATTTAATCAGCCGAACAAATATTTTGTATGTCATATCAATATCCTATATCAATATTTTATATCAATATCCGTGCATATTTCATCATATTGATTACTGTGTTCAGTTACGCACCGCAATGATGCATGATGAAATGGCAAACCTTACTAATTATTTTGTCAGTTGGATGTCATTAGTAAGATGTCATTAGAAGAATTGGAAAAACTATCATTGCTATCTGGTCACCGTTTAGTACAACATATTTATTTGGGACAATAAATTCGTGGGAACATTTCCGATAAGGCTGATAGTGTTTGCTTATTTTTGATTAAGTTGATATTGGTTTTGACATTATGTTATGATTTCACTATGTCATTTTGTGTCATATCGTCGTTGTACACCCAGAAAAAAATTCCCTGAAATCCCATTAAAATTGGTCAATAGGACAATTATTGATTTAATACTATACAAAAAATTTAAATTTTCATATAAACTCAATGGCAATGTCATGATATTTTTAATAGTAAAAAACTATTATTTATATAGTATTTTTTTCTGGGTGTAGAACGAAAAGTCACCAAATACATTTTTAAAATGCCAAATATTCATTTAAAAAAATCTATATAAATCTGTCAATTTTTAATCGATGATCTCAATTTGATAAGAAAATGTAAATCTTTCAATTCATATTTCAACTTTAAAAATGCATCAAATACTTTTTATAATATTAATCAACAAACTCGAAATTTAAGTTTTTCATAAAAATGTATTTGGTGACTTTTCAACGACGATACACTTATTCAAAAAATACCAACTTGTTGACATTTAGATTTTGTTTGACATGCGTAATTTTAATTTAAATCATAATGTAAAGAAAACTAAATATTACAAAAAAGGACATAGTGAAAACCTGGCATTAGTTAATTTTTTTATTTTTTATAAATATTTAATGCGTATATGGTTTTATTATATGAATCTTTCAACTTGTAGGGCTTGAATAAATTTGTTTGCTGCTGCTAATAAAAGTACTAAAAATAATCGTATTCAAATATTTACTACTACTATTTTAAAGTATTCAAATATTTAGATCTAAAAAATCAATTATAAAATACGTTGTACTGTTCAATAAAAAATAGCTTACAAAATACTAGAACAACATGAGCTAACTTCTAACTTAAGTACTTAGTAGTAAAACACTATAAAGTACCAAAATAAAAAAAAAACGTATTTAAAAATTAAGTATTAAAAATTTAGTTTTAAACAAGTACTGAAATACATAATACTATAATTCTTAGTACTATTATACAATGTAATATATAAGTAATAAAAATACTTAGTACTTAAATTCGTGGTATAAAGTATTTAATACTAAAATACTTAGTACTAAAATACGTTATACTAAAATACTTAGTACAAATTTTTGTGAACTAAAATAATTAGTACTAAAATACTTAGTACTAAAATACTTAGTACTGAAATACTTAATACTAAAATACTTTATACTAAAATACTTAGTACTGAAATACTTATTATTAAAATACTTAGCACTAAAAACTTAGTACTAAAAAACTTAGTAGCAAAAATTCATGGTAGTATAATAATTAGTACTAAAAAATTAGTTATAAAATATTTAGTACAAAAATACTTGGTAAAAAATATTTCGTACAAAAATACTCAATACTAAAATACTTAGTACTAAAATAATGGTTTTCTTAATACTAAAATACTAAAATACTTTTTACTAAAATACTTTATACCAAAATACTTAGTAGCAAAAATTCATGGTAGTATAATAATTAGTACTAAAAAATTAGTTATAAAATATTTAGTACAAAAATACTTGGTAAAAAATATTTCGTACAAAAATACTCAATACTAAAATACTTAGTACTAAAATAATGGTTTTCTTAATACTAAAATACTAAAATACTTTTTACTAAAATACTTTATACCAAAATACTTAGTACAAATTATTGTGTACTAAAATAATTAGTACTAAAATACATTGTACTAAAATTCTTAGTAATAAAATTGTTAGTACTAAAATACTTAGTATGTACTAAAATACTTTGCCCTAAAATACATAGTACTAAAATACTTATTACTGAATTGCATAGTATTAAAATAAAAAAAAGACTTACTAAAAATAATATTTAAGTACAAAATAACTAATTACTAACTAAAAGTACGTATTTTAGTACTCAAATATTTACTACCAAAATACTTTTTATTAACATAATATGTACTCAAATAATAAGTACTTAAATAATTTTTTCTAAATTTTTTTTCTTTAAATATTTAGTAAAATATTACATACATCCAGAAAAAAATATTATATATAGGATAATTTAATGAATTATTATTTTAATTGGAAAAAACCATTAAATACTAGAAAATACCATGACATTGCCATTGAGTTTATATGAAAAGATTCCTTTTTTGTATACTATTAAATCAATAATTGTCCTATTGACCAATTTTAATGGGATTTGAGGGTATTTTTTTCTGGGTGTAATACTAAAATACTTAGTATACAAATATTTTGTACTAATACTTTGTACTAAAATATTCAATACTTAAAAACTAATTCAAGTATTTAACAGTTTTAAGCTTATAAACGAAGTAATAAATAATTTCAACAAAATAAATTTTGTACTTAAGTATAAAGTACTATTAATATAATACAGTAAATACTACTAAGTACTAAATTAAGTTGTACTAAAACAAATAGTTAGTGTAAGTTAGTGTTAGTGTAAAAAGTTTTGTTTAATACTAAATTTTTTAAAATATATTTAAAACAATAATATTTAAATACATAAAAAATATTTAGTAGGTACTAAAACATATTTACAGCCAGATATTGTTTCTCGATAATTGACGAAAGTTGTCACGCACGCCCGTGTTACTGACTTTTTGTATTTTGTAAAGTGAAAAAGTCTGACGTCACACGGTTTGCGCCGACGTAAAGAAATAATTTGTATTTCATAAAACTCAACCCCACGAATATTGTGTCCAATTAGATGGCAGCTTTTTGGCTTCGTTCACTAAAATTTTCACAAAAAAAAACAATAATAGCACCTAAAAAGGATGCAGAACAATTTAAAATAATTTTTGAATACACTACACACTTCTTTTCATCCAAAAAATCAATTTACAAATAAATTAGAAAAAATTGAAAAAAAAATGAAATTCACACAAACAAATATATGACATCTTTCTCAGTACAGCTGTTTTTTTTTACCGAAAATCTAGTTCTATCTATATTTTTCAATTTTCCAAACCAAATCATGGCAAAATTATGAATGGTTTGCATATTTGCTAAAATAAATTGGATTTTAGTGCTGCCAGATTCAAAAATTTTATAATTTTGATTTTTTTTGGTATCAAGTTTTGTTGTTGGTAACGCTTCATGTTTAAAACGTAACGTAAAAGGAAACAAAGTCAACGTAAGAGCCTATGGGCGGAATGCGTGAAGATATGAAATACAACATTTCAGACAATGTGAGAGTATTCACATGTGAGAGTACTCAGTCACATCGAGATACAATATCTGGCTGTTAGTTACAAAAAAACAAAAACACTTCAGTTTAAAACATTTTTTTTACTAAAATAATAACTAGTTCTTTGGATAAATTTAGTATTTCTATTATTTTAAAATTCTATCCTACATTTGATGCCAGTAAAAATATTGTTTTCTAAATTTTAAGGGCCGAATGAGATTTCTGTACTTAAAAATAAACGTGGATATCAGGGTTCTTGTAAGTTTTGTTTTTTTTTTCTTATTTTCAAAATTAACGCATAGGCTGGTCGTCAGGTAGAACATACATTTGTTTATTATCGTCATTGTAGAAATAAATTAAATATACTATGCAAATGCTTTTTTTTTTTTTTTTCAGTTTACAACTTATTATTATAAAAAGTAGTAAATAAAATTAAAAGTAAAAGCAGACCTTACTCTCTTTAAATAATGTAAAAATGTCTATTCCAATAGCATGTATTTAACGTGTATACTTTAAACAAAAATTTTGAAAAAATCTTTGTTGGTTTGTTTTAAATATTACATTGTAAAATACTTTCTTTTTGTATAATTTTATAAAATATTAATATTTATTTTAATTTTTGCTGATGTTACTTATATTTTTTTCAGCTTGAACTTAATAATTACCACAAAAAGAAAATAAATCAAATAAAAACTGCCTGTCGACTGATCTATTAGTTTATGTTAATTGTATTTTTCGTATGTATTATTTGTAAATAGTAGTTTTTCCATTGTTACTATGTAAAATATTTGCATTCGTAATTTCACTTCAAACTAACAAATTAGCTAAAATATAAAAAAAAAAAAAATGGAAAAAATTATTGTCATTAAAAAGCTTGAACTAATTAATCAAAAATACATTTTACTTTTATTTGCAGTGCGTTGCATGTTTAAAGAGGCCGACGCCAAGGTGGGCATCATCGATATACTGCTCGAGTTCATACTCGGCGACAATCCGCAAACAGTGCTGGATAAACTGAAACTCGAGGGCAATACGGCCGCCGTGTGCGGCAAAGTGTTCAAGAATGGTGAACCCACCTATTGCTGTCGCGAGTGTGGCATGGATCCGACATGTGTGCTGTGCGTGAATTGTTTTAAGCAGTCGGCGCATCGTTATCACAAGTATAAAATGTCGACATCGGGCGGTGGCGGCTGTTGTGATTGTGGCGATGAGGAAGCCTGGAAGAAGGATCATTACTGTGAGGAACATTTGGTAGGTTAAATTTTGTAAAAAAAAAAATTAAATTGCTCAAAAAAGAATTTTAAAATATACATTGCACCGAAAAAATGCTGTATTAGAAACAAATAAAAATATATTTTAAATAAATACACAAATTTATTGAATGTACATTCAAAAGCAAATGTATTTGTTTTTACTACCTATTTTTGGTGTACATTTCATGCGTTTCAATAAAAAAATATATTTTGTGTTCGTTTATACGTGCTGAAATATGAAGATAAATTACAACATATTCATTTATTTATACTACATTCTGTATATATTTAAATTCGTGATACTACATTTGTTTTTACTGCATTCTGTATTTATTTCGACTACATTATATTTTTATTTGAATCGCATTTTCTGTTTATTTAAACGTAAAAATATATAAAAAAAGATGGTTATACCACTTTATAAACCGGTTTTATTTTAAATGCATTCAGTATTTATTTAATTCGTTATGTATTTATATAAAAATCAGAAAATATTAAAAAAATACATCTGTATTTCATCAAAAAAGATTGTTTAAGGTCTGCATTTATTTTTAATACATTCTGTATTTATTTTTATTTTTATTGCATTTTGTATTTAATTAAAAAAACTTAAATGTTGTAAATTTTTATAAAAAAAAAATACATTTTGTGATCGTTTATACTTATTAAAATATAAAGATAAATTACAACATATGCATTTATTTACACTACATTCTGTATATATTTAAATTCGTGATACTATAATTGCTTTTACTGCATTCTGTATTTATTTCGACTACATTCTATTTTTATTTGAATCGCATTTTTTATTTATTTAAACGTAAAAAGATGGTTATACAACTTTATAAACCGCATTTTTTTAACAGCATTCTGTATTTATTTAATTTCGTGTTGTATTTATATAAAAATCAGAAAATATAAAGAAAAATACATCTGTATTTATTTTTAATGCCGTTTTTAATTAAAAAAATATATATATTCTATCTAAAAATATTGTTATAAGTCTGCATTTATTTTTAATGCATTCTGTATTTATTTTTATTTTTATTGCATTTTGTTTTTAATTTAAAAAAAAAACATAAATGTTAAAAATTTTAATTCATTTTCTCGTTGTACTAAAATTATTATTTTTTTATTGCAGCGCGGCAAAGAGAATCCCGCCAACAGCACCATCATCACAGATGCCATGAAAGAGCGCTGCGAGATCGCCTTCACCGCAATTCTAGCGTTTTGCGTGAATTTTCTGGAAATCGAATCGAACGCCAGTCTCGAGTGTCTGGACGGTGATGGCGATGGTGATGATTTCTTTTGCACCGTGCTCTACAACGATGAGTCGCACACATTCGATCAGGTTATTCAAACATTAACCAAAATTGCCAAGTGTCGTCACAAGGATGCCATGGAGATTGTGGCCAGTATTGATCGTGAGGGACGTGCCGTCGTTAAATGTGACACATTCTACGAATGCTCACAACTAAAAGATTCAATTGAGAAACAATCGGTCACGGTGGGCGCTGCCATGGCAAATAGTCGCGCGAATCAATCGCTGCGCGTCTCTGTGTTACACATACGCGCCGTATCGTGTCAACAATTTGCGGTGCAGTTGCTCTCCTGGTTCCAGGAGTTTCTCATGCGTCACTGCGCATTTCGCGCCATTTTTGCACGCCTACTGCTGGACAAGAAGGCGCCCTATAATATTGGTCACATTCTTGAGTACGATGTGAAGTTGTGGAAGACTGCGCGCACATGCTGGCATCGTCTGCTCATCTCGGGCATGTTGATGGAATACGACAATAAGATGGCATTGGCGCAAGAGTTTTCACGTCATTATGCCACCGTTGTGCAGGACTTTATACGCGACGATCACGATCATTCGTTTTCGGTTGTGTCGCTGAGTGTGCAACTGTTTACGGTGCCCAGTATTGCGCATTATTTAATAGCACAGGAGGGCATATTCTACAAGTTGTTGCACACTTTCTATCACGAGTCCATCGAGAAGTATATACAGAATAAGACATTGCACTTTGCCAAGAACATGGCCAGTTTGGGATTCTTTAAACGTGCCGCCTACATATTGTACGATCTCAAGTACATATTGAGCTTTAAGCCGGACGTGTGGGTGGAGGAGCTGCGCGAGGGTTTCTTGGAAGGTAATAAGGTTTAGTTTCAAAATTTTTATTTCTGCACAAAATTACTTTTGTAAAATTGATTTATAAATTTAACGGTTATAATTCATATTCCAGCTAACCCAAATAATCCAAATAAAGTCGACTTTAAAACTTTTGACAAATAAATATTAGAGAAATTTATCGAAAAAGCTGTTACTATTTTTAGAGTTGACTTTATTGCGTTTATTGGTTAGGCTGATAGATTTTTCAGTATAAATAAATACTTTAAAGCTGATATTAATATTTATTTTTCATTTTCTCAAAGGTTGCAAAGCACTGCTGCGTCTGCTGAACGTTATGCAAGGCATGGAATCGGTCACCCGCCAAACCGGTCAACACATGGACTACGAACCCGAGTGGGAGTGTGCTTTCAATTTGCACATTAAGCTGGCCAGCACTATTTCGCTGGTATTGGATTGGTGTGCCGCCGATCGTGATGTACTCATGAAACTTTATCAGATGGTTATGCGTTACATGATGAACAACGGCTTCATTGTGCATCTGGCACAGTACGAGGAACAAACTGTGGCTGGACATGTGGCCAATTGCATTACGTACGATGTCACCTCGAGGCCGGTGTCCATACATTTGCCGCTGTCGCGTCTCTTTGCCGGTATTTATCTGCATCTGGGCAGCTATGGGCTGAACTTTGATAATGCGGTGACAACTAACAAACGCACGCCCGAGGAGATAATGGAGCCAATACTTTGCACGCAGACGATGATTGCGCAGGTAAGAAAAACTTGAAATGTACATAAAATTCTATTGTTTAAAGCAATTAAAATGCTAAAAAGCATATTTCATGTTACCAAAATAAGACTCAAAATTGATTCTTTGAATTTAAAATATTATTTTAAAAACCTTATACATTTTTTAAATAAATTTCAAAATATGCAAAAACGAAATGGGTACCTACACAATTTCTATTTTGTATTTTAAAATGCGAAAATGCAAAATTAAAAATGCATCAAAGCATAAAATATGCCAAATAATTAAAAAAAACACCCTTTGACCACCACATTTCTTGTTTAAACTACAGGTACACTCTGGCATGTGGCGTCGCAACGGCTACTCGCTGCTCCATCAGCTCTACTTCTATCGCAATGTACGCTGCCGCGCCGAAATGTTAGATCGTGACATTGTCGGCATGCAAATTGGTGCCGCACTCATTGAGAGCAATCAATATCTCATACATATATTGAATAAATTCAATTTAATCGATTGGGCGCGTCCAGAGTACGACAGCAGCATTGCGACCACCAGCACCGATGATGATTTCGTGCGTCAACAGTCGATGATTGATGAATTTCTCGAGCTACTCATAGTCATCATATGCGAACGTTATGTGCCGGGCATAGCGTTGGTCAGCGAGGAGGAACGCACCAAGAAGGAGATCATACAATTGCTCTGCATTAAATCCTATTCACATTCAGAGTTGAATCGTGCGTTGCCCGACTCAAATAACGATACAGTTCTCGAGGATGTTATTGATTCGGTGGCCACATTCAAGAAACCGCAAAAGAGCGATGCCAAGGGTGTCTATGAGTTAAAGGAGGAGCTATACGATGACTATAACATGTACTTCTATCATTACACAAAGGAGGAGAAATCCAAATCGGAGGAGTTGCAACGTTTGCGGCGCAAAAACAAGGGTGAACTGGTGTGCTGTCCGCCACCGGTGTTGCCCAAATTGACGGAGGGATTTATGTGAGTTTCTTGCATGAAGTTGCGCTATAAACAATTAATTTATTTAATAAACTTCGTTTTGCTATAACAAACAGCTCCATTGCCAATTTGCTACAATGTGATGTCATGATGACCATCATGTCGACGGTGTTGGAGCGTGCGCTGAACTTGAAATCAAAGAGTTTTGCCGAAAATCATTTGCAAAAGGTGGGTACAATTAAAAAATGTATCTTTTAATAAATTTGAATTATTTTAAACAAGTTGAAACTTTATTTTTATGTGAAACTAAAATTGACTTTATAAAATGTACAATTTTTTGATTGATTCTTTTTAAAGGTGCTGCATCTCATTGGCTGCGGCTTGCGTGAGGAGGAAACTGCACACTACGCCTTCCTAACATTTTGTGAGCGTGCGCAGAACTACAAATTGTTGCCCATGTTGGAGGAGCTGTCGCGCAGCGCTAGAGTAAGTACAGCAACTACAAATAAAAAATAACTGCGCAGCAGTTAAGATTATTTTTGTATTAAGTAAAATGACTCCCTGATTCCGAAAATACGGGTTTTCATTTGGATAGGTTTACGAGATATCGGCCAATAACGTTTTACAATGCTTTCGAAAAGGTGGTCAGATATATTTGTAAATATCTCGCTTTTAAAATAACGGATATATTAAAGTTTTATATAAAATGAAAGGTAATTAAACATACACTAAACATGTCTTACAACATTTATAAATTGGTTTACTAGTGTAAGAGTAATCGATAGAAAAACTTGAAAAAAGTATTTTTTTCAAGAAAAATTTAAATGAAAATTGAATTTAAAAAAATGGAAATAGTAAGGAGATGCACAGTTTGTAATATTCCAAAATAGGTCCATATTTTGCCAAACATTTTTCATGCAAATAACAAATGGAAAATGATGTTTGGCAAAATATTTTAAATAATGATGCCAATCGATAGGTGCTTTAAAAACAAACAATTAATGCCTTTACATTACTATCTTATCATACGCAAATAAAGAGTTATAGCAAAAAAACGATGCGATTCGCCCTTTTGGCATGACTAAATTTTCAATTTTTCAAATTTCTTTGGTTTATTTGCTATAACTCTTTATTGGTGCAAGATAAAATATTGGTGTAAATGCATTAATTGTTTGATTTTAAAGCACCTATCGTTGGCATCATTATTTAAAAATAATTTGCCAAACATTTTTCTTACAAATGATAAAAATTCAAAAAATATTTTAAAATAATGATGATGATTGATAGGTGCTTTAAAAACAAACAATTAATGCCTTTACACCACTATTTTATTTTATACCAATAAAAAATGATGGCAAAAAAATGAAAAGATTCGACCTTTCGGCATGACAAAATTTTCAATTTTTCGAATTCTCCCTTCTGGTTTTGTCTTTTGTGGCTAGAAATATTCAACAAAACCACACACGATTTTGGCACAAAATACTTGAGGAAAAATTACATTAAAAATTTTAAAAAAACGCGAATTTCAAAAATTACACATTCGCTCCTTTGTCATGATAGTGACGGTATAACCTGTAACCCATGGGTGTAGGGTATAAAAACAAAAAATATTTTTTTTTTTTTAGTTTACACTCAATTCTAATGCTTGCACATGATTTTTTCTGTCCTAAAAATTTATCCTTAGATTTATTTTATTTTTACGTTGTTTTCTTTGAAGAGGTGCAGGCTAATTTTGGAATATTACAAAATGTGAATCATTTCACTCTTTCAATTTTTTAAATGCATCCATCTTTGATTTAAATTTTTGTCGAACCAAATTACTTATTTCGAGTTCTCCTATCGAATTCAATCAAATCAGTAAACCAATTTCAAAATGTTGTGACAAATGTTTATTGAATGTTTAATTACCTACTATTTAGTATAACACATGAGCAAATCAATTATTTATAATGCGAAATATTTGCAAATATATGTGACTGCCTTTTTGAATGCTTAGTTCAAAAGTTATTGGCCGATATCTCGTAAATCTATCCATAGAAAACTTTTTTTTCACATTTTGTTGTGCAGTAATCTACCAAAATGTAGCAAAATATAATAGTTTTGCTAAATGTGTTTAAAAAGTTGATCGTAAATCATTATTTTCTTCTAATTAGTTCGTTAATTAATGTAGCAAAATGTTCTGCTCTATTAACAAATAACAATTACACTAGACAAGAAATGGAGGCGATCTAAGTATGATTTTCGGATGGACTATAAAATTCTAATCACGACCTCATACACACTTTATTCTTATGGCCAAAAGTTTTTCAGTTATTACGTAAAACAAAAATATGACAATTCTCGTCTTTTTCTACATATTTTGGACTTTAACCTTTTAAAGATTTGATCAGATTTCTTTTGTCTTTCATTGAGAATACTTCAGCTAATATTTTGAAATGAACCACATAAAATTCCGATTAATTTGACCAAAATTATGACCAGTCAAACGCAAAAAATATGAAAAAAAATAATATAAATATAAACTATCATATTTCCTATTAATTTATAATATTTACCACTATTTAACATAAAACCAGGTTGAGGCCCATCGCGATTTCATTTTGTGGACCGTGAAAAAGTTCAAAGAGTTACAGCCCAGCGCAACCGGTGTCAGCGGCAGCAGTGACAACATAGACATACTTGGCTCCACAGACAATCAGCCAGATGACGTTACTATTTCCGCCGCCACCAGCGTTGAGTCACCGCTGACCACCGCCGAACAGGAGCGCAAAGAGAAGGAGGAACGCGCCATACTGGCCGCCGAGCGACGCGCTAAAATTATGGCACAAATGCAAAGTGCGCAAAATAAATTCATGCAATCGAATGCGGAAATGTTTGCCAGCACAAATGCAGTGGCACAATCATCAAACGAAGCGAGTATAGTCGCTGCCATGGAGTGGCAGGAAGACGCAAATGCCGAAGGTGCTGCTGCTTACAATTCAGTCGCCTGTCTCGGCGTTGATCGCCGACTGCAACAGCCGGAGGAACAAAGCTTCAAGTGTATTTTATGCTTTGAAGATTGCAATGTCAGCAAGGATGGCCCAACGCTCGTCTATTCGGCATTCATACAAAAGTCAAAAGTGTTGCCACCGGGCAGCAAGCGCGACTGCTCGGTACACGCCAGCAGCTGTGGCCATGTGATGCACGTCAACTGCTGGCAGGAGTACTACAACAATGAGGAGACTAAAGAACAGCGACGTCCACATCGCAATCGTTTGCCGTTTCCGCCCGCAACGCAGAGCACCGACTTTCAGTGTCCCTATTGTCGTTGCATCAGTAATACAGTGTTGCCGTTGACACCGCCACTCTCGAAATATTCGCCGCCACATGTTATACATGCGGGTGATGAACTATTCCCACTCGATCTGTGGCTGGAAGTAATGAAATCATTTGGTGAACAGCTGAATAATGTGCGCAGTGGCAGTGATCCTGATATGTGGTTCTATCAGATGCCCGCCTGGGATGCTTTGCTGAAGAGCGCACAACACATGCTCGACACCAGTCAGTTTGAGCGTATTGCACAACCTATACAGAAGCCAGCGGTGCCCGCACAATGGACACAATTTGTGCAGCACTATATAAAGGCGGCACGCGCTCATACGCCCTCCAGTTTTGAGCTCAACGAGAATGAGGGTTTGTTGTGGTTGTGGCAATCGTGCGTTTATACGGTGCAGGCACTTGAGGTGTATTTGCGCGCCACCGACAAACCGTTCAACAGTGAGCTGTCCATACGTCATAAGAGCTGTCTGAGCGGCCTCATACGCGCCTGCTGTCTGTACGGCGCCAATCTGACACAGACCGATGTCAAGAATTTGCTGGTACAGGTGGCCAGCAATTTGGATACGTTGTTCCGACACAAGGCGGGCTCGGTGCTGGAGTGGAACTGCTTTGATATGATGGCGTCGATGATTTTCATGGTGCCCAACATGTTGTTTGCATTGTCACGTAAGTGGAGTTATTCTTTTTAATGCTTAAATATTCCTTTTTTTTGTTGCTGCTCGAATACTTTTGTATGCATAGACCAAATACATTTTGAAAACATTCAATCATCCATCCATATCAACTCACTCAGTTCATTTCATGCTAATTTTTAAGAGCGGGTTTTGTAGGAGAAGCCGTCAGAGTTTTTTTGTTTGCAAATATCTTCGTTTTCTAAAATAGATTAAAATAAAGGAAATCTTAAAAAAAAAGTTATATTAAGAAATCTTCGCAAATACAATTTATATTTCGCTATTAATTCCTTGCTTTTAAAGCACTTGCAAAATGCTCCCACTGTGAACTTCTTAAATTCTTAAGACTTATTGATTTTAATAAAATAATAACAAATATATTAAAACCGTTTAAAACAAAGTATTAATAGCGTCGTTAGCTCAAGGTTAGTGCATTGGACTGCGAGCAGAAATGTTCCAGGTTCAAGCCTGGGACATCTTTTCATAGAAATATTTTTCTATACTGCTCTTCCACTCGGCAGTAAATGGCAAACCTACGAGAGTAAAACATTGCATATGAAAAAGTTCTCACCCGCCGATCGGATTCGGCAATAAACTGTAGGTCCTACCACTCTGAGTACAAATATTACACGCACAGCTGAAATTTTTTTAATGATTTTTTTTATAATTTTGTACTTAAATGGTTTACAATGCTTTCAAAAAGTTAATTTAAAAACTCTATTTTGTCGTTAGTTATTTTAAAAAAGATGTAATACTGATCTCTTGAAAGTACAATTTATATTTCTCCAAGTATTTCTTCCATTTGTGAAATGCTCTCATTGTGATTTGCCTCATTAATTTTAAAAGACATATTTTTTATTAATATTTATATGGCAAATCTTTCAAATTTGTACTAAATATTAAAAGGTTTTATTTAAAATTGTTTAGTTATGTCGAATTTTACATTATATTTTAATATTTTATACTTTTGTTATATATTTAAAATCTTTTGTAAATTGCTCTTTCACGTTTATCGTTATTGCTCTTACTTTTAAAATTATTTCGTAAATAAACTACACGTTTTCAAGTTGTAGTTCAGATAACGTAAAATGTATTTCAGAATTATAACATTTATTTCAGAAATCGTAAATTGTATTTCAGAATTGTTAATTGTAATTCAGAATGTATAGATTGTATTTCAGAAGAGTAAAATGTAGGTTAGAATAGTGAGTTGAAATTCAGTAATCATTAATTGTATTTCAGAATAGTAAATTGTAGTTCAGAAACTATCAAATGTAGTTCAGAAAATATAAATTGTAGTTCAAAATATGTAAAATGTAGTTTAGAAAATATAATCAGTACAATATATTAAAAAATTGTAAACATTTTAATTGTCTTGGCTTGTGAATCTACTCGTTCATGCCCGATGTAAAGGGTTTTTCAACAGGGACGCTACAAATGTAGAGCCACAGGGACAGCAAACGACGCCATATTTCTTGCCGCTCTTTTGACATTTCTCTTCAGTAAGGTTTGCCATTTCATGATGGAAAGATATACGAATTCGAATTTCGGTAGTAAATTTTAATAATTTCGACTCGTTGTTGGCTCGTATATCTTTCCATCATGAAATGGCAAACCTTACTACAGGCGCTCTTATTGAAAAACCCTTTAAATGAGCCTGGTGTTTCTTAGCAAAGGCTCTGCTATTTGGAATCTTTAATTGATCAAGCTAAGGCTACAATTACTGGTGGCAATTGCGCACGAGCAGCGCATCATTCAACAACTTTTCACATGGATGCCTTAGCCTTAATCGAAATGCCCTATACTCATTATGGTGCAGTCAAAGTTGCAGCAAATATTGGATGCACTTGGGGCGCTGATTCCGAAACTGGCTCTATAATTTTTGAGAAATAGCCCATATTTAATTTTCCATTATTTTGGTCAACATAATATATATATATATTATTTGCAGTATATTTTTTCTAAGTACAGATACCATAATTTTTCTGAAAAACATATTACAGTTTCTGAACTACATTTTACATATTCTGAACTACAATTTACGTTTTCTGAAATATAATATATATTTCTGAAATACATTTGATGGTTTCTGAACTACAATTTACTATTCTGAAATACAATTTACTATTCTGAAATTCAATTAACGATTTCTGAATTTCAACTGACTATTCTGAACTACATTTTACTCTTCTGAAATACAATTTATACATTCTGATGTACAATTAACAATTCTGAAATACAATTTATGATTTCTGAAATGAAAGTTATGTTTTCTGAACTGCAACTTGAAAAGATGTAGTGTAGTATGATTTCTTTCTTTTCCAAAATGTACGTAAAGTTGAAATTTACAAAAATAAAAATACAAATTTGTACTTTTTCATTGATTTTCTCAAAATTTCATTACGAATCATCGCAAGGTGTGAAAGTATTTCAAATCTCAAAGCATTGTTCAGCAAAAAAAGATAGTGTTGCTTTCTTTCAAAGTATTTCTCCGAATTAAATACAAATAATGCTTCCTTTCAAAGCAGCGCTCTGCAATGTAATCAATATCATGCTTCTGCTCGAGAGCAAAGCAATACAAAGTAAGAGTTTGTACTTTGCTTTCAAAACCTTACACATTTCATTCATTAAACTACGCGCTTTTCGATTATTTATAAAATGCTTAAACTAAGTTAATTTCATTTCATACGCGCCTTTTACTTTCAATTAAAATCTAATAATTTAATTTTACCGGGAACAAAAGAATTAATACAATTAATTATACAAAATACGTATATATTTTAGCCAACAAAGCTGTTGTCGCTAACGGCAGCATGATGGACTACTATACGCTGCAACTGCTCTTCCTCGCGAACATGGTCAAGGCCATCGTGACCTTTGACGCCACGACCAACAACAATGCCGACGACTCCATGGATATTGATCTGGATGCTGAAGAGCAAGAGGAACTACTGCAACAGGTCAAACATTTGCCACAGAAAACACAACAAAATATAGCAGAATTTTATAAAAAATACAATTTGGCTGCGAGACGACGTGCCTATCATTTAGGTACAGCAGACGCTGCCACTGCCAGTGCCACGCCCACCAATAGCATTGACTGCTCGCTGCTCGTAATTGCAACACTTTTCGAACACATTAAAATGCAAATGCGCGAATTTCTACGTTGCAGCTGTCTCTTCTTTCACTTTATAACCGATGTCGAATTTCCGGCAGAATTTAGCGCCAGCGTATTAACAGGCGGTGGTGATACCTATGAGAATATGTGCAAATATTTGGGACTACAAACACAACTGGAAGCCTATTTTGATAATGAAAGCACCTATGCCACAATACTCGAACTGTTTGCCTCACATCCGGATATCGTTTACTATGATTTTGGCGCAAATGTTAAACGCAACGGCGAGCAATTGGCGCTGGTGCCCTGCACGCTGGCAGTGCCACAATTGGTGCAACTGCCCGAAGACTACAGCGACCTCATCAATAGTGTCTCTGATTTTATTTGTCCCAACAATGAACGCGAGGAAATGAAATCGCCGACGATGTGCTTGATATGTGGCAAAATATTGTGCGGTCAATCGTACTGCTGTCAGCCGGAATTGGAGCCGGCGCGTAATGTTGGCGCCTGCACGTATCATGCGAACTTTTGTGGCGCTGAAATTGCACCGTTTCTGCGTATACGAGACTGTCAGATTGTGTATTTGAGTCGCAACAAGGGCTGCTTCATACAGCCACCCTATCTGGATGAGTACGGCGAGACGGATCAGGGACTGAGACGTGGCAATCCGTTGCGTTTGTGTGCGGCGCGCTATAGTAAAATTCATCTAACCTGGCTGGGACATGGCATGCACGAGGAAATTGCGCGTCTCAATGACAACACATCGATGGCGGCCACACAGTGGCATCACATGTAGTCGCGCAGGCAGCAGTATAGGCGGCGGCAGCAGCAGCAAAATGCGTTTAAAATCAACAGCAAACGCAACCGCATAGTAGCAACAAAGCGCCGGCATGTAAGCCACAGCGTCAATGTCTATTTTGTTCTGTTCATGTTGTTGTTTTGTTTTTGTTTTGTTATAGATCTTTGTAAAGTCTGGTTGTTTTGCAGAGACAGAAAAAAAAAAACAAAACCATTCAACGTTCAATTGTTTTGTTGTAATTTGAAGTAGTTGTTAGTCATAATAATAATAAAAATAATCATTATAATAATAAAACAAATAATAATATTTAAAATAATAATATTAAAAATTATATTTTTAGTATGCTGTTGTTTTATGTAAAGTTGTTGCATTAATTGCCACCGCATAACATTTGAAAAATACTTTTTTTTTATAAAATTTTGAACATGAACTTCAAATTTGGACATACTTACTTTGTAAACAAAAAGAGTTTTTTGTAAAATTTCAAAAACTACTAATTATAGTTTAGGTTTTTATATTTTCACTGCTTTAAAATCACTTTTTGTAGTAAACGAAATTTTTGTAAGTAGCTGCTTTAAGTTATTTTTTGCGCTGTCTATTTTTATTACAACTCTTACATGTTCTATATTATTTTAAAGTAGAATTAACAGCCTTTTCAATGTCATATGAATTGTTTTTACAAGTTAAAAAATCGCAAAATTACAGAGTACATAAAGTATTTAATAATTTCACAAATTTAGTTGACCTTTAAACACTATTTTCGGACAGTGTTTCTACTGCAACATATGAAAATTTATTTAGCTTTTGAAAGCCCTAACGATTTCAAGTTCAACATAAGCAATCTTTAATTTAAACGAATAAATATTAACAGAAATTATTGAAGTAAAAATAAATTCGATTTCAGTACAAAAAGAAAGGTCTGTGAAATTATTGGTGTAGAGCCATATTTTGCTATTCAATATTTGTTAGAATATTGCTAGATATTGCTGGAATATTTTTTAAATATCTCCGCATTATGTCACACGGTATTTCATGCAACATTTTATCGTCAACTTTTAAAAACTACATTCGTTTAAAATACAATAGCTTGGCTAAATATTGCGCAATTTCAGTGTATTATATCTCATTTGATGCGCAATTGTTTGCACTTGTAATATTAAAATATAACGAAATTTTTATAGAACAAACATTTAAAAATAAAATTTGTTAAAGTAAGAAAATTCATTAAATTAAAATACTTGCAACTGTGCACAAGGCTGCAGTTTAAACAATTTTTGATGTACAACAATAAATAATATACCATTGAAAAGGTGGCTATTTTTACTTAAAAAACTTTTATAAATTAATAAAATAATATAAAAATTGGCAACCTAAAAAAACCTGTAATAAACATGCGCTATGCAAAACAGCAAAAGCATTTTGTATGCTTACAAATGCTGCAAACTTCTCTCTCTCTATATACAAAAATGAAATACAAAATTATGCGCAATTGTACTATTTAATAGTTTTAGTTTATATTTCATATATATTTTTTGTTGTTGCGCATGCGCGTCTCACTTTATAGCTAAATATGCGCGCTTCTTCTTCTCTAAATGATTGATATTTATATATGTGAAAAAAAAACCATTTGTGATAAACGCACAAGACTTAAACAAATTCAAACCCAAGGAAAAAGCAAGGTAAAAAAAAAAAAATATGAACATTTGAAAAATATGCATAATGCAACAAACTGCTAAACACAGCTCTTAAGTTTTTTTATTTCACTATTTTTTTTTACATATTTATGTTTATTTAGTTCTTTTAATTAATACATTTATAATTTTATTATTCTATGTGTACTTTCAGCGTTTTTGTTGCGCTGTGAGCCATAAGAATACCAAACAAAATATACAGAAAATAAACAAAAACAAAAAAATAATAAAAAGCAAACAAACTATAAAACTCAAGTTTGTTATACATATTGTTAAAAAAATAAAATTGTAATTATTACCAAATAAAAAAAAATAATAATAAAAAAAAACATGGCAACAATTTGCTTAATCCAATCGTTGTAATATATTGTTAAGTAAATTCAACAGTTGCTTCTTCCCTCCTTCCTTAATTCCCTCCCAAAACAAGCACAAGCAGAGTTGTTAGACTACTCTACAAACTATGCTACAAAACGTGAAAAAAATATGCTTTTGTTCATAACATAAAACATTTTTATATAATTGAAGACAGCTGATTTAGACTGTGTACTCACTTTTTTTTCACGCACATAAAGTTTTTACGTAAATTGCAAGCGTATAGACAGACACCTTTTTTTGTCACATTTTAGTTTATAAAAAATTATAACATGTTACAGTGATAAATTTGGCAAAAAATTATATATCAAAATATTCTTTTAATTGTCTAGGCTAATTTTAATATATTAAATAATGCCAATATTTCAATTAGTTTTCAAGTTATTTAGTGCTAAAATTGAAATTTTATGTTTTCAAAATTTTTTTTTTTTTAATATTTTAGATTTAATTATTTCAAAAATAGTAGAAATGCTATCAGCAAATTAGTAATTTCAAGCGTTTGTTTAGACTATGCACTGCATCGATATAAATCATTTTAATTTAAACATTTAATTTTTAATATTTAAAAATATCAATACAAAATTAGTAAAAATTAAAGTAACATTATTGAGTTTTAAATGCGCATAACTTGAAAACTAATAACAATATTGCCATTATATTTAAATTTAAAATTAGCCCACACAATTGTGAAAAAAATATAATTAAAATTTGAAAACTATTTTTGTAAAGTATTGTAATTTTTTTTATTCTAAAAAGTCGCTAAAAAATGCTACGAATTTCGAATGAAATTTTCTTTGAAACATGAAAATGCTGAGTATGTAGTCCAAATCAGCATCCTCAAATTATATAGAAATGCTCTATGTGATGTGCTTAAACAATACTCGTCTTGAGTAGTTTCATTGAATAAAAAAAATCGAAAATAAAAACGGCAGCTTTGCTACTAAACATGTAAACTATTTACATCAAATGTATAAAAGATTCAAAAACTGTTATAAAAACAACTTTACTGCAGCGCACCCACTATTACTATTGTTCACTGCACTGATGCACTGTATGATGCGCATGTTTTTCTAGCCAATTAATGCGAGTTGCATAATAATCAAATCAAATAAGTAAAATAATGAAAAATAAAATATTTACCTATGGTAGTTTTAAGTTGATCAATGTCTGTATATATAACACACACACACTATTGTGAGCATATACTATATAAATTATAAACCATTTACTAAATGTATGTATGTATGTGTACTACAAAAATGAAAATGATAATGAAAAAAAAAAAAAAAACAACCGCCACCCCACACACATTACAAACTATATAATTCTCTAATGAAATTTCTTTTAACTTTTTTTTTTTGTTTTTTTTTAAGATCTCTTTTGTTTTTTAGTTCTTTAAACTGTTTCAATACTGGCAACATGCATAAGCTTAATAAAGATTATTTTTTTCATTTTTAATTATTAAATAAAATAAATAAATATTACACAAAATAATAATGCAAAGTTGTTTTAAATGCAAATTTTTTAATTCGCTCTTCGATGATTATTTTGTTTCTTAGTGAAGTTCTATAGAATTTAGAAAATCTATATAATTCGTTGTCTTTTTTCCTGAAAATATGTTGCCGACTCCTTTCTTTTCTTTAGAAGTTTGTTTTCTACTTGTTTTCGTTAAAATTACTTTCAATTCTTCAACATTGTGTAAATCTGTAACATGTACAAATTCTTTCAAAATCTAAAATAGGTCGCAAACTTATTAACAACTTGGAGTATTCTTTAAAAAATGTTGTACTCTTATTATATATTATATTTTTGTGAAATCTACTTTTAATCGAACTTTAAAAAATTAATAACTAAACTCGTAACTCAGAAATATTCAATTTATAGTGAAAAAAGATTAATTGAAATACAGAAATTCTATTTTATATTCAAAAGACATCAATTGTAATTCAGAATTCGATTTGAAATTCAAAGGACATCAATTGTAATTCTAAAATTCCATTTGAAATTAAAAAAACACCTCAATTGTAATTCAGAAAATTCATTTGAAATTCAAAAGACATCAATTGTAATTCAGAAATTCCATTTGAAATTCAAAAGACATCAATTGTAATTCAGAAATTCCATTTGAAATTCAAAAGACATCAATTGTAATTCAGAAATTCCATTTCAAATTCAAAAGACATCAACTGTAATTCAGAAATTCTATTTGAAATTCAAAAAACATCAATTGTAATTCAAAAATTTTATTTGAAATTTAAAAGACATCAATTGTAATTCAGATATTCAATTTGAAATTCAAAACACATCAATTGTAATTCAGAAATTCCATTTGAAATTCAAAAGACATCAATTGTAATTCAGAAATTCCATTTGAAATTCAAAAGACATCAATTGTAATTCAGAAATTCCATTTGAAATTCAAAAGACATCAATTGTAATTCAGAAATTCCATTTGAAATTCAAAAGACATCAATTGTAATTCAGAAATTCTATTTGAAATTCAAAAAACATCAATTGTAATTCAAAAATTTTATTTGAAATTTAAAAGACATCAATTGTAATTCAGATATTCAATTTGAAATTCAAAACACATCAATTGTAATTCAGAAATTCCATTTTAAATACAAATGACATCATTGAATTCAGAAATTACATTGGAAACTCAAAAGACATCAATTGTTATTCAGAAATTCCATTTGAAATTCAAAAGACATCAATTTTAATTAAGAAATTCCATTTGAAATTCAAAACACGTTAATTGCAATTCAGAAATTCCATTTGAAATTGAAAAGACATCAATTGTAGTTCAGAAATTATATTTGAAATTCAAAAGACATCAATTCTAATTCAGAAATTCCATTTGAAAAGACATCAATTATAATTCAGAAATTTCATAAGAAATTCAAAAGACATTAATTGTAATTCAAAAATTCCATTCAAATATCAAAAGACATCCATTTTAATTCAAAAATTCCATTTGAAATTCAAAAGACATCATTTGTAATTCAGAAATTCCATTCGAAATTCCAAAAGACATCAACTGTAATTCAGAAAATCGAAATGAAATTCAAAAGCCATTTATTGTAATTCAGAAATTACCATTTAATATTCAAAGGACATCAATTGTAATTCAGATATTCCATTTGAAATTTAAAAGACATCAATTGTAATTTAGAAATACCACATGATTTTCAGAATACATCATCTATTTTGAATTCAGAAAATATCAATTAGAATCCATAATTCGTCGTTGTAGAAGTAAAAGTCACCAAACACAGTGTTTTCAAAAACTTATTTTTTAAGTTTATTGATTAATTATAATAAAGAAGTATACAAATTTGAAAAGTTGGAATGTTTTTCAAAAGATAGACGTTTTCTAATTATCAAAAACCAAAAACTTTATTGCACAGACATTGTCTGACATAATAGAATTTATGTGAACCAACTATTAAAATTTTTAAAATGTAGTTAGTTGGTGACTTTTACTTCTACAACGGCGAACTTTCTATATATTAAAATAATCGGTTGCTCGCATAAGAGAGTAAAAGCTCAAAACTATTTTCTAAAAGATTTTAATCGCGCTCGTTTTGCATTTATCTTTTTCTTTTAAAATTAAAAAAAAAACTCTCAATACTTTAAAACATATTTTAATAATATTTATCTTTATTTTCTGTATTTTTTTTTTTTAAATATAGACTAAAATTAGTTATGCTTAAATATAAACGTAAATCGGACTAGATGTATTTTATACAGGTTTTTTTTTTGTTTTGTTTTATAAATATTTACAATATGATGCATTTCGTTTGATTTATGTGCTGCTTAAAATACTATTTTACAATTTATGCAACTTAAACAAATGCTTAAAAGCTAAGCGCTGAAAGAGTCGTAAAGTATTTTGCAAAATACAAAAGTGTTTTCGAAAGTAAAATTTTCGTTATTTTGCGGCATATTTTTTTGAAGCAGGAGAGGTTTATTCATCATTATTGTAATAAACGTTTACTTCTTTTACTCCAATCTCTTTTATCTCTCTCTCTCTCCCATTGATTGATTTGGTTAAATGCAACTTAATATTTTTCTCGATTACCATTTGGTAAACCCTTTTTAAAGCCTTTCAGGAGCCATTTTGAACGCAAGTTCAAACTACATATGCAGCGTTGCGCCCCGTGTCGCTGGCTCCTTGTCCGTCGACTCTTGCTCCTCCTTGCATTGCTCCATATCAATGACCAGGCACTCGTACGGTGGCGGTGGAATATCAAATTTGATGACGCTGTCATAGCTGGGCGGCAGTGTATCCACGATGCGCAAAATATCATTTTGCGAATTTATCTGGAAATTATAAAAAAAATTATATTTGTTTATAATTTTCTGTAATAGGTAGAAATAAAATAGTGAAACTTACATGTGGCACCTGCTGTCCATCGATACGGTTGCCCGCCTCATCTATCGGTCCCGCCCAGATGCAAACGCCCATGCGATGCGTCACATAGCCGCAGATGATGACGCTCACAATCAACATTCCAATGCCGAGCGCAAATACGAGCCAACGCGAGTCCGGACTTGTGGCCATGTCGTGCAGATTCTTTTCCAGCTGCAGCGCGCAAAGTATCAGTATTGGCACCGCGATCATTGCGACCAGAAGATCGATTACTGGCCGCTGGTGACCGGCCATTGTGCCGTTGCTGTTGTTTGTGCTGCTACTGTTGTTATTGGTGCTGTGCAACGAGTTGCTGCTGTGATTGGCACGTGCGGCAATTGTGTTGTGATTCTGTAGCACCATTCTGAAAAAGGTAGATTGAATTTATTAATATTTGACTTTATTATATATTACAAATAAATATAAACAGTTCTAAAAGTATTATGAAAATAATAATTCTTTAAAATATCTACACTCAGAAATTAGTTTCTTAATATAAATTAATATAAAATAACTTCAAATTAAATTTTCTTTATTTAAAATTAAATTTATGAAAAGGAGAACACATTTAATTATTATTTTCTTGTTAAAGAAAACTATATTTTAAATAAAAGATATATTTTAATATTAAATTTAAATTATTATTTAAATTTTTAGCCTTTTAAAGAATTTAATTATTTTCAACGTGTTGCAACCCTGCGTGTGACAGATAACATCTATTGTGAATAGCACTTGCATTAAAATGCATTTGTTGCTACAATTGGAAGTTGTGCTGCTGCTGTTTTAAAATATAAAAATCAAACAAAGAACGCACTGAATTTAATCAAGGAGTTGAATATTACATATAACACAATTTATATTACTTTATTTCATATAAAGAGAATCTCGGTGTATTATGTGTATTAAGGAACACTGCCCAGAGGTAAGTGATGAAATTTGTCTATTTTTTGGTAAACATATTTTATAAGATTAGTGTGCAAGCACCACTATGAAGGAAAACTTAAACATTCATTGGTTTTTATTATATTTCAATGAATTTTAAATTCATCACTCGAGTTCACGGTCATTGAATTCCACAAGTGGCTTTGCACAAATGAATTGACAACGTGCTAACCTAAAAATTTATATTATAATATTTCGATTATAAATCGATTAATAGTCAATATAATATCGATTAATTATATACTCGCTTACAATCGATATTTTTAAAATATAAAGTTTATTGACTGAACTTTACTTTATAGGGCCGGTGGAAATTTACAAAAAAAATTGTCATCTTTTAAATAAAACAAATTTCTTTTTGCCGCTCGGACCACTAGAACCGACTAAAAATCGAAAACCGACCGATGTCATAAGTGGTTTTTGAATTGTTACGAAGTGGGCGGGACAAACAGATAAAAAAAAAAATGCCTCATGGTCACGTGGTACCCCTTAAAAATCAAAAGTCTGTATTTTTATTATAATTTATGGAAAAGTGGAGTAGCATAATAAAAATAATAAAATATTCAAAATCCTTTACATTCAGATAAATAATGCCAATTATACGCCAAAAAAAAATTCTGGAACCGGAAAAAAAAAAAATCAGACTAAAAATCATTTTTCGGCGGAACTTTTATTCACATTAATTAACGCTGACTAAAATAAGGCGCTTCTTATCACATTGCTTAATTCTGTGTACAATACTAATATTAAATTTTTTGGAGAAATAATAATCTTTTTCCCAGTGTACCCAAAATTTTCAGGTCATTAGAATGTCCATGGTCGTATATTTTAAGAATTTTGAATTTTTATATTTTTTTATTTCGCAACTCCCATTTTCCTGGAATTTGAGTTAAAAAAAAAACAGGTTTTTGATTTTTAAGGGGTACCACGTGACCGTGAGGACACTTTTTTTATTTTTAAGGTCTGGTTTTTGCATCGCGTGACAATTTTTGTTTTTTTTTTTGTTAGCCCCGCCCACTTGGTAACAATTCAAAAACCACTAATGACCTCGATCGGTTTTCGATTTATGGACGGTTCCAAGGGGGCGGGAGGACAAGTTTTTTTTTGTTTTTCGACACTCTCCGCCTTTTTTTAAAGGGCGTGACATTTTTTTTATTATTTAAACCGGTCCTATAAAGTAAATTTATTACATCTATTATTGAATATCGCTGTAACTTTTTATTTAGAATCAATAATTTTTTTTGTGTTACTGTAATCGATAAAGCTATGAAAATAATCGATTATGCCATAATCAATATATCGATTGTTTATCGATTAACTTATTATCGAATACAGTAAAATCTCGGTTTAACGAATGATATATTGTCAGGCCCTTTTGTTATATCGCATTTTTAAAATTAAATTTATTAAGAAAACTAAAACCTTTAATATCAAATTAAAATAAATAAATCAATTCTACTTAATAATTTGTTTTTGACATAATTTTAAGTACAATAATTCAAATTCACTTTATGTTTTAAATGATATGTTTTAAATAAAAAAAAATTAAAATAGTGTAATATTTTAAATTTAAACAAATATTAAAATTAATCAATTGGGCATTGAATACATTATAATAATAATAGTTTGGCGCTACAGTCCTATATAGAACTTCGGCCGAGCTCTCTCACCATTTTTAGCTGTGCGTGTTATATTTGTACTCAAAGTGGTGGGACCTACAGTTTATTGCCGAATCCGAACGGCGGGTGAGAGCTTTTCATAGGCAATGTTTTACTCTCGTAGGTTTGCCATTTACTGACGAGAGGTAGCGCGGTATAGAAAAATGTTTCTATGAAAAGATGTTGTTAGCCCCAGTCCAGGCTTGAACCGGGGACCTTTCGGCTCGCAGTCCAACGCACTAACCACTGAGCTACCGCGGCTACAATACATTACTATTTAATAAAAAGTAAATACACAAGTATAAATAACCATATAAAGGGTTTTTCAACAGGGATGCTACAAAAGTAGAGCGACAGGGACAGCAAACGACGCCATATTTCTTGCCGCCCTTTTGACATTTCTCTTCAGTAAGGTTTGCCATATCATGATGGAAAGATATAGAGTATTTAAAAAATATTTTTGTTTTTGTTCGAAAGGGTTAATCAATTAATCGGGATTCTGATTAATCAAAATTGTGATTATATGATTAATTAGGGTTTCTGATTAATCGATTAATCAATTAATTAGAATTATGATTGATTGTAAAATTTCCTATTTTTTCTAAATTCTTCTAAAATAAAAAGAAGATATATAAAATATATTTAAACTAATAAAATATTATTAAAACTAATATATAATAATTTTATATGGTATTATTGCACACAAAAAAATCTTCTTTTCGCATGAGATTGGAAAAACGATTAAGTTAGTTCTTGTAACAACCAACTTTGTTCGGTTAATTAAATTCGGTTAGCCTATACACACTCAAAATTGTTTTAAAACTACTTGGAATAGTTCTAAAACTGTTCGAAATTGGTTAAAGTCCAAACTACAACTCTTAGTTTTGACTATAACAACCGACTAAGTGGTTAAGAGAACCAACTAAGTTGGTTAGGCAAAGGGTAGGTAGGCGCAACTATTCTCTATTGTGTGTATAATAATATAATAAATACGAAAGTTAATTTATTATTACCTATTATTACAACCGCAATTAAATAGTGAATAAACTTAAAATCTATTAATAGATTTGAAATATATTTAATTCTTATTAACTGCTTAAATATATCTCACTAGTTCAATGGAAAACTAAAATAAATAAAAGTACATTCTATAAATATAATTATGGCTTTTATTTAGACTAATTTAATATGCGCATTTTAATTAGAGTCACAAGACTGCAAAAAATGCTTTCAATGGAAAAATTTAGCTATTTACTCAAATTAAATATTTTATTATTCAATTATTTGCAAATGTTCAATATTTTCACTGATTATAATTTATGTAGAATTGGCAAAAATATCTTTATTGTGCTAAGTAACTGCTGCGAAAGATTTGATAAATATTTTCACATTGAATTTATAAACTAATAGACAAATAAACAGAGGGGGCGAAATATACTAATAAAAAGTAACATTATTAAAAATAACAATTATGCAATCAAATAAAATATATATTTATGCATATTATATAAAATTTATTATTAGAGTCTGTCTTGAATGTGTGAACAAATTGCCATTAAATAATATATATTCTTAACAATTTGTATTAACACTTACGAAGTTAGAATGTTTACAGAATTTTAAATATTTAGTTGACGACTATGTTGTTATACTAACGGTACACACAGAATAGATAATAGTTGCGCCAATCAACCTCTTCGGTTCTCTTAACCGCTTAGTCGGTTCTTATAGTCAAACCTAAAATAGTTGTAGTTTGAACAACAATCAATTTCGAACTGTTTTCGAACACTTTGGATTGTGTATTGGCTAATATTTGAAGCGTAAACCAAATATGGCAATACCATCAACAAATTTCTATCAACCTTGTTTCAACCGAATAGAGTTGGTTTCTTTATTCCAACCTCATGCCATAAGAGTATTTTTCGGTATGTAAATATACCAGCAAACCAAAAGATATTTTAACGATATCAAAACGATTTAAATAAAATAATATATAATTGCAATTTGAATAGAATTAACATATTATAATAATTTAAGTTTACCTTGAATCGAACACAGTGCTCAAGAGTATTTCGGCCGGTAAATGAATTCGCATTTTTATACACTGTATAAATTACTATTTAATTCCGATTTAAATTAATTTAGTGTTTGCTCACAATATAAATTAATTAATTTTACAATAGACTAATTGTTGCCATTTGTTGACAAGTGTTTAAAAATCTATTAGAAAACATGTTATAATTATTCACCACAATTTAATTAATTATCAACTATTTGTCACATAGAAACACACACACATCCAAACATTTAACACATTATGTTAAACTAGTTGAAATCAGTTCAAGCGAAAGCATTTTTAATTTTTTTGCACTCCACCAAAGGTTATCATTATTATCAATCCTTATCACTCGCAAAAGCATCATCACAATTATCATATGATGCATTTCAATGCATTTAGCACTGCGTAGTGTAATTTCGAAATTACATTGAACGACATTTCTTATCACTATTTATCTCGTGCATTTAAACAAAATACATAAATGAAATAAATGTGCGATAAGAAAGTCATCGGATGCTGTGCATTTGTGCGATTTGTGATGTGTGATAAAAAGTATTGCATGTGACATGTCTTGTGACTGAATGCAGTCATTAATTTGACACGGTGTTTTATTTATTTAATGGTTGACGTACATTTTAACTCTTGGCATATTTAAAATTTATTAAAATTCTAGTTATATTTAAATATTTATAATAAAAATATTCCTTATTAGTCATGCGAAATGCATTATTAACGTTGTGTGCAAGAGTATGATCAAGGGCGTGTAATTTTTTTTTTCATTTTGTTTATAATACTGAACCGGATAACGACCCTTCTCTTTAAGGAGTTTTGTGTCCTACGCATTTTATAATGAGAGCGCTTAAAAATTCGTCTAATAACACAGATTATATAACATTTAGTACAACATAGCATCGTGGCATCAATATTCAATAAGAGCATCATCTACACTTTACAGAAAACCATTACCACCCGAAAGTAATTTCTACGAAACTATTTCCGGATTCACACGAATGACTCCCCCAAAATGGATTTTTTTTCCTTCCTTAAGGGATATATTTGCTTCATGGAAGTATACGCTTGGTGATGTCATTATTTAAGAAAATATTAATTCGAAATATGTCCATATCGGGGAAATGTTTCGATGAAATGTATCATGGGGGTTATGCCATGTTTTTCTAGTGTTTTTCTACATTTTTTGGTCATTAACGTTTTAAAGATTTGAATTTTTGAACACATTTCTTTCGTATTCCATTGAAAATACTTTAGCTAATATTTTGAAATAAACCACATGAAATTTGGATTGATCTGACCAAAGTTATGACCTTTCATACTTTCTAATTAGTTCTAGTCCAAGATAAAGACAAAAAAACATTGAAGGCTTCTCCTGCAAAACTCACTTTAGACTTATCCCCTTATCACGAAAAACGAAGACGAATTCGTCAGATATTCCAGTGAATAAATCAAAAACGAAATGAACAAAGTTCGGTCGGGAGCATAGTTGCAAGAAAAAATACAGCTTACGAGAATTTTATGTCCTTGCGGGAAATGATTTTTCACACCAAGGAAATTTCCCACGTGTTGCAAAAAAATTCTCATACATGGAAAATTTTCCAGTCGAAAAAAATGCAGCGGTACGGTGGGAATTTGTGGAAATTGTTTGAAAATTTGTGAGAATTGTGAGAATGATTTTAAAATTGATTGGAATTTGTAAGAATTTTTCTCTGTGGGATATTGTGAAAATTGTATGTGGGAAAAATTATTATACAGTTTGGCCGGAAAAATACATTTTCTGTCCTTTCGGGAAATGATTTCTCACACGAGGGAAACTTCCCACGTGTTGCAAAACAATTCTCACACATGGGAAATTTTCCTGACGACGAAAACGCAGCGGTACAGTGGGAATTATAGAGATAACTATGTGAGAATTGGTGCGAATTTGTAAGAATTGTTTTGGAATTAGTGGGAACTTGTAAGCATGTTTCTCTGTAGGATATTTTGAGAATTGCATGTGGGAAAAAGTATTATACAGTTTGACCGGAAAATACATTTTCTGTCCTTTCGGGAAATGATTTCTCACTCGGGGGAAACTTCTCACGTGTTGCAAAACAATTCTCACACATGGGAAATTTTCCAGACGACGAAAACGCAGCGGTACAGTGGGAATTTTAGAGAGAGTTGTTTAGAGAGAATTGTTTTGGAATTAGTGGTAATTTGTAAGAATTTTTCTCTGTAGGATATTTTGAGAATTGCATGTGTGAAAAAAGTATTATACAGTTTGGCCGGAAAAAATACATTTTCTGTCATTGCGGGAAATGGTTTCTCACACGAGGGAAATTTTCTACATATTGCTAAAAATTCTCAGACATAGGTAATTTCCCAGTCGAAGAAAATGCAGCGGTACGGTGGGGATTTGAGAGAGAACTGTGTGAGAATTGGTGTTAATTAGTAACGTTTTTTTATCTGGGGGTTATTGTGAAAATTGCATGAGGGAAAAAGTAATTCGTGTGAGAATTTGATCTGGTAACCGTGGTTAGTGCGTTGGACTGCGAGCCGAAAGGTATTCAGTTCAAGCCTGGACTGGGGCTAACAACATATTTTCATTGAAACATTTTTCTACACCGCACTACCTCTCGGCAGTAAATGGCAAACCTACGAGAGTAAAAACATTGCCTATGAAAAGACGTTCGAATTCCGCAATAAACTGTAGGTCCCACCACTTTGAGTAAAAATATAACTCGCACAGCTCAACCTGGCGAGAGAGCTCGGCCTAAGTTCCTTATATGACTGTAGTGCCAAATTTTATATAACCGTGGTCGGGAGTGTCCGTATCTTAAAAAGGTACATCAAGAACTATACAGAGGTGGTGAGGTAAGATAAAAAATCTAAATGACAAACATCAAATATACGGTTACAATTAGACTCAGCCTTTTTTCGATTTTTCGGTTACAACTCGGTTACTGCACTCCGAAAAATTTACCATAAAATTAATAGTTTTTACTATTGAAATTAGTCAATAAGATAAACTATTAATTCAATCGGTAAATCCTATTAAATACTACAAAATACTATAAAATTATATTTAACTCTGAATGAAAATATTTTTAGTTTTTGTATACTATTAAATCAATAAATGTCCCATTGACAAATTTTTATAGAATTTTATAAGATTTTTTTTCAGAGTGTGCGACCTATTTATAAGCCAATAAACGAAATTGATTCCAAATCAAAGCTTCTTTCTGGTTACTTAGAAAGTTAAAAAAAAACACTATCACTAGAATTTCTTGAGTTTTTAGACGAATTCGTTTCGTTTTACGTTATAAAGGCGTTTATATGTTATGGAGTAGAATGGTCAATATTACCAATGATTGAATATTGTTATAGTTTTTTGTAAAAAACTTTTTAAAATCTACAAAAAATACAAAATCTAACATACAGATTAAGGTTTCCCTTTAAACTTTAGTCAACTCATTAGCGATATCTCTTTGTCACACAGTGTACAATATATCAATTAACTCATAATTAGCAGATCGTTCGCAACTATTAACAGACGACACACGTCGCAATCATAATTATCGCCGTCAACATTAATGCGGTTTAAATTACACCAACGCCAAGTATTAATTAACGTAGTTTAATTATGGCTCTTACTACCTGATGGCATTAGTTAAACGCGATTTTAGTGCAAAACCAGTTGGCGGCGGCAACATGTGTTTAGTGTGAATTTCATTGAAACATTTGTCGTGATGGGGAGTTGCAAAACAAAACAAAAAAAAAACCTTAACGGTTGATGTCACCCGTTACAAATGTATCAACAAACTGTATGACAAATAGCAAATATTAACAATTGATAAATAATGATGTTAGTTTAAAACAATCACATTAAATTGTTGCCCTCTAAACGCGCAACATTGAACAAGCGACTCTGGACGCGACTTTGAGGCGACTATGAAGCGACTTTGAAGCGACAACACAAAACGAACAACTTTTTATTTATTTTTTTAATTTGCACATTATTGTTTAGACTTTAGCAGTAAATAAAGTATTTATTTATTTTAGAAATTGACACATAAAAAAAATAATATTAAACGCTAATGTTTCCGTTAAATATGTCGGCGTGGTTTTCAAGTTATCGCGCCGCCTCACACCGACAGACAACCTTTACACGACACGCGATTCGTAACAACTAACAGTGAGCGCGGCAATCAGAATAAACTAAACCTAGTTAAGAAAAATCGACTGACTATGAGTTTTCTCTTAGCCATTTCTTTGCAAGTTGGATATACATTTTATTTTTTTGTATTTTTGCAGACGTTTCTACATTTAACCGATCATATTTCACGGCTGATGTGGCAACATTTGCCAATGTTTACTACGCATGGATCTGGCAATTGTGACCAAAGTATATGCGACAGTCGAATCTACGAGATGTGTTGGTTGGTTGAATTTTATTATTACGTAGGTTCTTTAGGAGGGTGCGACATGTAAATGCATTTAATTATCTCTGCTATTTTTTTTTTTTTTTGGTTTTGTTTTGCTCTCGTGTAGATTTTATTTAGCCGCATATTTGCTGACTCTGGCAATACGAGACGCTGATAAGAGTCGAGAAAATAAAAACCAAGTCGTGCATTGCGTCAAGTGACTGCCAGACCGACGAAACAATAAGAAACAAAAAATACGCCAAAGACAGTTAGTAGTCACCTACTAAGACTGTCATTCTGTTAGTCTGTTACGCAGTTAGTCTGTTTGTCAGACACACGATTCCGTCGGACATCTCGTCAGTTGGTATTATACAAAGTCTGTCAACTGCTCAGTCAGTCAGTCACTTTTACTCATAGAGATCAACGTGACAGCAATTAACTCCATAGCACAATATGTATTCGTGCAATTCTGCGCAACTAATGTTTTTATTTTTTTTATTTTTAACATCAAGTCTAATGACCGTAAATTTTAGCAACACCCATCATAATATGCCTAAAACTTTAAATATCATGTACGAGTATTTTTCATGTTCATCTAAATATACTCACATAAAGTGTAACAAGCTAAAGTTTGAAAGTTTGACCTAATGTTTTATGTTTAAGTAGGGCCTTTGTCTAGAAAACATTTGACTTTAATTTGAAGTTGTAAAGTCTTTGATTAGTCTGTTTTCTATGAAGGTTAAACAACGAATTACGTGTAATAAAAGCGTGAGAATTTCGTCAATTCATAGAAACCAGAATATGTTTTTTGTTATTATAAGAAACATTTTAAAAATTTTCTCAAGAAATAAATTCTAATTAATTACTAACATTTAAATATAATAGATCTTTAAGTATTCCATTTAAGCCATATTTTACTGGGAATTTGTTTGAGAAATATATATGAACTGAGGGAGCAGTTTCGTTATATTGAAGAAAATTTACTTGAAATAGCGTCATGTTCAATTTTACTTATTTAAGGGAGGGGGTTTTCCTTAATGGTAGGTAGTACAATTTCTTTATTATAGGGAACATTTTCCATAAAATAAGGAAAATGTCCTAAAAATGAGAAAGTTTTTTCCTTAATGCTACGCAGAGTAAAATGGCTTAGTGATGATTTATGAATAAGACGTTCATAAGACATAATTTTTCCTATTTTTCTTATTTATGAGTTATATTCATGAACTATGTAATACATTATTTCTGAGAACATTTCTTTCCGTGTATTTAAAGTTAATTTTTCTTATTATGACGCAAGTTTTTTCAGAGTTTGTGAACAAATTTTGAAATTTCAATTTTGAATAAACTTCTAAATTTTTTATAATAAACAACTTTACAATAAATATACTTATTTTAAAATAATAAAAAAAAATGTAAACCTAAATTTTTTAAAGTTTATGAGTTTTTTTTTTTGAAATATAGCCTTTTTTTTGTCGTTATAGACATCGAGATAGTATCGTTAATGGATATATTTTCGATAAACAAATTTAATTTGTTCAGAAAATTTTATTTTTTGACAAAAATTCTAAAGAACACGCAATTAAATTTTCAAATACTTTGAGTTTTATATCTAAAATATATCATTTTTATATCGAATTTAAAAATTATCGTCAAATGGTTTGTAGGGTTTAAACGAAACCTTGACTTTTTTTTTCGAAAAATTAATTTCTGATACGATTGAATTTAGATTGCATTTTGTACTATTTTCCCCAAGACAATACAATTTAAATGCTTGTCGGGAAATCTTTAATTTTACGCATATAGATTTCGGGATATGATTGAATTCAGATGGGATTTTGTATGAGCCTTTGTTTAATTTAACTTTCAAAACATATTCTCGTTGAAAATAAAATCTTTTTTCCGTGAGAAGTTTTCTCCAATAACTCTACTAAGACTCTGCGAAATTTTTCTCATATAGATTTCCTCTTAAAATTATTAGAGATTGAATGTTTTCGATTGAATTTATATTTATTTTCCCTAGTAGAATTTTGACCGATGCATCATCAGTGAATTAAAGGGTTTTCTACTGGTAAACTCTATTAGAGAAAATATGAACATTGCCTTTTCACGCACTTATCATCAGAATTACTTTATTTCACCCTCATAAGGAATTAACCATCGGGGAATGATATGAATCGAATCAAATTTCAATGTTCGACGATTTACTAAAATTTTGGCTTTGGTATTGACTACAAAAATAACCAAAGTTATGATTAGTAAAGGCAAAATTTTATCCCAAGACAATTTTTTCGCAATAAATTCTACCCTAGAAAAATTCTTGGACAAAATTATTCTACAACTTACCACAAATTTCCGAACAATTTTTCCCTGAACAAAATTATTTCCCACAAATGTCTACTTGAAAATTCATGAATTATCAGAAACTTTTTTACCAGACAATTTTTTTTATTCTTGTACGAGGAATTTTTTCCAACACAATTTTACCCATGTAAATTTTGGAAAAATTCTTTTAATTTCACCCCTTTATCACAAAATAAATTCTACCCTAGAAAAATTCTTGGACAAAATAATTCTACACCTTACCACAAATTTCCGAACAAATTTCCCTGAACAAAATTATTTCCCATAAATTTCTACTTGAAAATTCATGAATTATCAGAAACTTTTGTTACCAGACAATTTTTTTATTCTTGTACGAGAAATTTTTTCCAAAACAATTTTACCCAGTAAATTCTGGAAAAATTCTTTTAATTTCACCCCTTTATCACAAAATTCCGGACCAGTTTTTCCTGAAAAATTTACCCTATTAGGGAAGAGACGATGCAGATCATTTGTTATGCAACTGGTCGAGTTATGGCAAGGTCAGAAATTTCTAATAGTACTGACTACATTCCATTGTTTTCGAAATATAGAAATTTGCAGTTATTCTAATTCTCAAAGATCAAAATTCGGCCGATATGCTTTGACTTCAACGATTATAATTTTATGAAAAACATATTTTTTGTATTGTGACATCGAATTCAAAACCGTTTGTTTACATATTTTTTATGATATTCGGCCATGTTCCGACTTTCGATCGAATTTCATGTAAAATATGTAAACAAACGGTTTTGAATTCGATGTCTCAGAACAAAAATTTGTTTTTTCAATGAATTCAATCCGTTTGCTTTGACTTCAACGATTTGAATTCGTTTGAAAAACACAGTTTTGTATTGTGACATCGAATGCAAAACCGTTTGTTTACACATTTTATAAGAAATTCGATCGGAATTCGATCGTAAGCCGGAACATGGCCGAATGTTGGTCTTTGAGAATTAGAATAAGTGCAAATTTCTATATTTCGAAAACAATGGAATGTTGTCAGAACTATTAGAAATTTTTGATACCCCGGTGTCACGATCGGGAACCAATTATTGTATTTATACCTTGTCATAACTCGACCAGTTACATATCAAATGATCTGGCAAATGATCTGGATCGTCTCTTCCCTATTAGGGCAAATTTTTCAGGAAAAACTGGTCCGAAATTTTGTGGTAAAGGGGTAAAATTATTTTGTTGAAGAATTTTCCCAGAATTTACTGGTTAAAAATTGTGTTGGTAAAAATTTCTCGTGCAAGAATCAAAAAAATTGTCTGGTAAAAAAGTTTCTGATAGTTCATGAATTTTCAAAGGAGAAATTTATGGGAAATAATTTTGTTAAGGCTAAAATAGTGCGGAAATTTGTGGTAAGGTGTAAAATTTGTATGTCCAAGAATTTTTCTAGGGTAGAATTTACTGGGGAAAATTATCTTGGGAAAAATTTCTCATGGTAGAATGAAAAATTCTCTGATACAAAAGTTTTTTTTTTATAGTTGATGAATTTTCAATGTTTAAATTACCATTTTTAAAATTAACATTTTCTATAAATTGATTACATTATTGACACCTCAGATGTGAAATCAGATTACAAACATCAACTGTATTAAAAATTAAAAATGTGGTTGGGTCTTAACTTCTGAAGATATTTGAAATGAAAAACCCTTTCCAATTTGAGTTATCTTGTAACCTACTGTAAAGTATGTCTGTTAATTTCAAGTGTTGTACTGTGTACTTTACCTCACATCATCGTGTTAATTTCAAACAAAAAATGAGCCAACAAAATTTTTCGAGCTCAACTTTAATTTTTTGCGCTTAATTCTTTGTGGATTATTTTCATTGCAGAAATTCATAGTAATAATTGCAAAATCATCTTATGTTGCTAAATTACTGTCCATGACATGTGCGCTTTTATTTCAACAATACTACATTTTAAATGTTTTACATTTTAAAGATGTACATAATAAATTTGAGTTGTACAAATGTTGTGAAAGAAACGAAATTTTATTTTTAATATTGAGCCGATTACTTGTGTAATAGGGTATTTAATAGTTTGGTGCGTGACATTGACAATTAATCTTAATGTGTAGGGTTAACAAACTTTAAAGATTTGTTACACATCTTATTTATTGTATACACAATATAAAAAAAAAATTCTTTCTTTTTATAAAACATTAAAAATTTGTATTATTAGTTGTAGCTTTGCTAATTGAATAATTTTGGTGTTCTAATCAGCAAATATTTTCATAGATTAAGATTTCAAAATTAGATTTTCAAATGTTTTTTTTTTTAGGTGAAGTAAAGCATTCGAATTTCTTCAATACTTTGTTTGTATGACATTGAAGTCAGATACAAAAACAAATATCGATTAATTGTTGGTTGAGATTACGAAGATTTATTCTCCGAAAAGTTCATACTCGAACAAATTCTTTTACGTACAATTCTACTCCAAACACTTTTTGTTTAAACGAGATAATTCCAGCAGTGATAATTCTTCCTAAGTCAAATCATTTTTGAGTGAATTTTTTCCCCAAAAATATTGAGGAATATTTTTACAATTGAAAGAAAAACTGCGTTTACAGTTTTTTGAAAATAAGTTGTGTTAGACTGTATTTATTCTAAAAAGTGGTAAAAAAGAGGGTATACAATTTGAATAGCAATTTTCTTAAAAACGCAACGTAATAGAAAAAAAAAAGATTATGTAGTCAAAATCAGCAATTGCGAATTATATATAATTATTGTATGGGATGTCCAGGTCAACACTATTTTCTTGATTTGTTGAGTAGTGTAATTTTTGGCAATTAATGTTGCGGGGAAGTATTTATCGCGAGAGAATTGTCTCAGGAAAGATTTTACTCGGAGAAGAATTGTTTCGGCATGGAATTTTCTGAGGAAAATATTGTCTTGGGAAATAAAACTCGCTGCGAAAAATTTTCTCAGGGAAAAATTGTCCAGAGTAGAATTGTCAGAGAAAAATAGTCTTAGGGAAAAATTGTCCAGAGTAGAATTGTCAGGAAAATATTGTCTCGGGGAAAAATTGTCCAGAGTAGAATTGTCAAGAAAGACCGTGAAGATTTCTAAAATATTAAAGACCCATTTAAAACTTTAAGATTGTTAAAATTTACGTTTCGTGTTATACTTAATTCTAATTCTGTTTTTTTTTTGTTATTATACAGTCACAAATTTGTATTCCCAAGCCTGAAATAACAAACATTTTAATAACTTGTTTAAATCTCAAAAAAAATTGTACATTTTAAATAAATTTATTTATATAATCTCCAAGATTTGCATCACCTAATTAAGTTTAAAATTAATTACCCACTTAAACTTAAATTATTACAATAATTGTATAAAACAAAATTTACAAAGGGAACAAAATAAAAAATAGCACGTGCTGTGCATGTTGCATTTATTAATCGCACATTTTGTACGGTGTACGTAGATCGATCAACAGCCTCGCGAAATTAATTTTATACGAAAAGCTTGAACTTGAAATAACTAAAATTATACACATCAACAAAAATTACACTTGATTCTGTATAAATTATATTGATGATCGTAAACAAAGTAAAGTGTTTTTCCACACTGTTGCCGTGAAGTTTTGCAACAAAAACAGCTGCTGCCTGGTATAGATTTCACGGGAATATTTTCATTTTTCAAAATTGTTTCAAACTTTAGGTCTTATTTACGTACAAATTGGAAAAACAAATTATGTAAATAAACAACAAAACAAAAAGAAAGAAAAGAAAATCAAAAATACTAAGAATAACGCATAATTAAAACGAAATATTGTGAAACCTACTAATTACTGTGAAAAACAAACTGGAAAAAAATTAAATATAATGAAAAGATCTCATTTATTTTGGTGTCTACACTCAGAAAAACGTCCCAAATAATAATAATAATAATAGTTTGGCACTACAGTCCTGTATAGAACTTCGGCCGAGCTCTCTCACCATTTTGAGCTGTGCGTGTTATATTTGTACTCAAAGTGGTGGGACCTACAGTTTATTGCCGAATACGAACGGCGGGTGAGAGCTTTTTCATAGGCAATGGTTTTACTCTCGTAGGTTTGCCATTTACTGACGAGAGGTAGCGCGGTATAGAAAAATGTTTCTATGAAAAGATGTTGTTAGCCCCAGTCCAGGCTTGAACCGGGGACCTTTCGGCTCGCAGTCCAACGCACTAACCACTGAGCTACCGCGGCTACGCGTCCCAAATAGTAAAACAATTAATTTAATAATGCTTATATTAATAGTTTTATATTTTTTAATTAATTCAAAAGTTGCTTTTTCAATATGATAGTATATAAATATTTGTATTATATTGATTGAATGGCTAAACTGGTTAGTGCGTTTAACTACACACACAATAGAGATTTGTTGAGCCAACCAACTCTTTACCCAACCAACTTATTCTGTTCTCTCAACCGCTTAGTCGGTTGTTATTGTCAAAATAGAAATAGTTGTAGTTTGTTCTTCAACCAATTTCGAACTGTTTCAGAAGAATTTAGTACAGATTTAGAACCATTAGGAGAGTGTATAGTCTAATATTTCAAGTGTATAGGCTAATATGGCAGTTCCGCCAGCAAATTTGTAAACCATTCGATTGAAACGAATGAAGTTAGTTGGTACAACTAACTTTTTCATTTCTCCAACCTCATGCCAAAAGTGGATTTTTCTGTGTGTACGAGCTGAAAGGTTGCAGGTTCAAATCACCAGGGCTGCAACATAAAAAATATTTATACGATGCTACCTCTCGACAGACAATGGCAAACAATCGAGAGTAAACTCCGTTTATGAAAATATTCTGAAGTGCCTTTAGATTTCGGCATTAAACTGTACACACAGAATATAGATTTGTTGCGCCAACCAACTCTCTGCCCAACTAACTTATTCGGTTCTCGTAACCGCTTAGTCGTTGGTTATTGTTAAAACTAGAGGTGTAGTTTGGACTACAACCAATTTCGAACTGTTTTAGAACAGATTTAGAACCATTAGGAGTGTGTATAGTCTAATATGGCAGTTCCGCCAGCAAATTTTTAAACCATTCGATTTAACCGAACGAAGTTAGTTGGTACAACTAACTTTTTCACTCTTTCAACCTCAAGCCAAAAGATGATTTTTCTGTGTGTAGGTTCCGACATCAACGGATTTAAAACGAATTTCAGATGATAATATTGTCACGGGAAAATCATGATCAGAAGTTAAATACATTTGTAAAATTCAACTTCATTCCTTTCTTTCTTTTTTTCTTTTATTCTTTATGAGTTCAAAATTGAATAATAATTCTTTCTTTCATTCTTTCTTTCTTTCTTTTTTTCTTTATGAGTTCAAAATTGAATAATAATTGTAATTCTATTCTAAATTTAAGCCATAACTTTAAGGTTTAAATAAATTCAATAATTCTGCACACAATTCAGTACTGAGTAATCATGTTTGAATAGCAAATAGTATTATGACATACATTCTGGACAGAATTGATCTTAAGACCTGTATATTCAGGTTTGCCACCCTGATTTAATACTTATTCCCAAGTTACCACGGCTCGACAATTAGACCAAACATTTTTTGACATATGTGTACCTCTGGCACTAGTGTTCTTTAGTTCCAAAGAACATGTATGGAACATACGCAATAATAAGTCACAATGCTTTTATATATAAGTCACACATTCTGATAATGGAACATATATAATAATGGGCGGAGCTTACTTTGTTGCTATTAGGTCTCAAAATAGTTGCAATTATAAAATGTATTATATTTCATATAAGTTGCCTCACCCTGGTGCTTTTTGGCTGGCAATTGAGTGCCAAACAAGTAATTTTCACAAGACAAGATTTGTAATAAACACTTTAATGAGAATTGTGTGGCACTTAAGTTGCCAAAAAGTGGTTGGTTGAGGTTTCTGCTGTACTGAAAAAAATAATCAACGTAAATATAGCAACAGATATTAATTGCATTCATAAATCAATCTAGCAATGAAATTCATTAATTTAATTAAAACATTTTCTATTCTTCGTTTAATCAGCAATTCCGTTTGCTAATATGAATATGTGTACGTCAATGCAGCAAATTAATTAGTCGGCGCTGTTTCAGCAATTATATTTGTTAAAACTGCGCCGACTAAATTATTAAATAGTTTGATGTGATATTGAAATTATTTACGTTTATTGTGGTCATGGTATTTTATAGTATTTAATGGTATTTTCCGATTAAAATAATTTATCCTATTGACTATTTTTAATAGTGAAAAACTATTATTTATATAGTATTTTATTCAGGGTGTATAAAATGCATAGTATCGAATCGTTAAATAACTATAGGATTTACTATTGAACTTAAAATGTAGTATTCAAAAATTCCTTAAAATTAAACAAAATTTGCTGTTAATAACTTAATATTATTGAAAATATAGTATGTATACTATTAATCAATTTTAGTTGTAAAAATTTTTAATTTTTTTTAGACAAATTCTATTTTTTATATTATACAGGCAACTCTTTTTGTACAGACAAGTTCTATATTTGCTGTTTGTTTTAATTAAATTTTCTGTGCACTTTTTCACTCTTTTTTTTATTTTTTCTACTGCTTTTCACTTTTATTGTACTTTTTTTGTTTGTTTTTTTTTTATTTACTTTTTTTTTTGCTGTATAAAATACTTTTTATTTTTTAGCGTAGAAATTTGACCCAAATAGGTTTCTGGGGCAATGCGCAACAGTTTCAAGTCTAATTATTAGCTGGGCGCAGCAAAAGCCAAACTGTTAACGGTTGACGGTTAACGAGTAGCCGGCGACGCTAGTTAACTGTTGGCTGTCTGCTGACGGGGGCCAGGTTCATCCAATGTATGGGATGATCTTGCTGACTTGCCGGCTGTGGTTCAGTAAATAACTGACGAGTAGGTAATTATTCAGTTTTTAATTTTTGTTTTTTTTAGTTTTGTTTTCTTCTGCACTTTCAATACTATTTAAAATTTTTGTTGCATTTGCATTGCATTTGGTTATTCATTGCCTTCGTCGCACTCAAATTTCAAGGTAAATTTACAATAAATTTTTTTGGAAGTTATGATTTGTATTTTATTATTATTTATATTCAGTGTTCTTGAGCCGTTTTAAGCGCAGCTGTATGAAAATATATATATTTTTTTGGTGGAGATTTCTTAATGAGTCAGTTTGATCTTGTAACAGATTTGCATACAAATTTTTTCAATTTATGCATAAACCTTATAAAAATATATGTTGTTAAAAAAAACTAAATAATGCTTGGAAAGCATATATTTTGACCTTTAAAATAAGCAAACATTTCCGATGTAATTTTCTACTTTGAAATAATCGATTATAATTGAACATAAAATATGTAATTCCCGAGATTATTGCAAATTTTACAATATAAATGATTGCTGCAATCAGAATAATATTAATATCCCATTACTTTTGGTTGAAAACTCAGTTTCTATAACCGAATTAGCACATCAAATTGTTCACACAGAATAGAAATTTGTTGCGCCGATCCAACTTATTAGGTTCTCTCAACCGCTTAGTCGGTTGTTATTGTCAAAACTAAAGGAGTTCTAGTTTGGACTACAACCATTTTCGAATTGTTTTAGAACAATTTAATACAGTTTTAAAACCATTTGCAGTGTGTATAAACTAATATTTCAAGCGCCAACCGAATTGGTACACAATCGTTTTAATTGAAATAAGTTAGTTGATACATCTAACATTTTCGTTATTCCAACCTCATGCCAAAAGATTTTTCTGTGTTTAAAAATTGTACTAGGCTCATTATAAAGAATTGATCATTGTATTTTTATCTTTTCAAATCCCCACATGATTTTGTCTTCCCTAATACGCCAATTTTCTCCTACACACAGAATAGAGATTTGTTGTGCCAACCAACTCTTTGCCCAACCAACTTATTCTGTTCTTTCAACCGCTTAGTCCGTTGTTATTGTCAAAATGAAAAGAGTTGTAGTTTGTACTGCAACCAATTTCGAACTGTTTTAGAACAATTTAGTACAGATTAAAACCATTAGGAGTGTGTAAAGACTAATATGGCAGTTTCGCCAGCAAATTTGTAAACCATATGATTTAACCGAATTAAGTTAGTTGGTACAACAGATTTCGGTTTTAATTATTGATTCTAATTCAATTTTAAATACTTTATTTTTATTTTCTGTCAATTTGCTGAAAGACCGTTTAATTGCTGCATTAAAATTTGGCTACTGACAAAGTTTGTCTTTTGCCAAAAATGTTGGCTGAAATTTAAATATTAACAAAACTATTGTTTTTTCTAAAAACCGGTTGTTTTGTCACAATTGACAAAAGAACAGTTCTCTGCAATTGTTAGATCACAATGAGATCAGCAACTTGCTTGACAGCTGGTTCCTTCTGAATGTGGGAATAGAGTAGTTGTTAACAGTTTTTTTCTTTAATTTCTTATTGAATCAGTTAAGTAATCTTGCTTACTTAAAGCGAAAAAACTTTATATATTGACTGGAAAAATTTGAATATTCAACCAACATTGTTTATCAAAAAAAAAAAATGTTATTATTTAAAAAAAAAACGTATTTTGCATTAATGAATTTATTTATAGCTCATTTTAGCGTGACGAATTTTATGGGTTTAATGCGCCTGACTACTACCAACTAAGTTATAATCGTAGTGCTACAAAATATAATTTTATTAGCAATAACTATTATATTGTTTAAATCTTTGCATAGCAAATTTGTGTGATTGTTTAACGAGAACTGGTCAGGGGCAATTATAATTAAAGGGTTATTTATAATAGCGATCGACATGCATTTCAATATATTAAAAATTTCAAAACCAAATCACTTAATTAGTTACAAATTAAATGAATATAATACTATAAATATCTCATATATAATTTAGAACTAGATCAATTAATACAAGCATTTCTTTTGAAAGAAGATAGATTTAGCTGCATTTCTAGTGCAAGTTTTTAGTTAAAAAATGTTCTATAATAAAAAAAAAACTACCTTATTTATAGGTTGTTAGCCGCGGTAGCTCAGTGGTTAGTGCGTTGGACTGCGAGCCGAAAGGTCCCCGGTTCAAGCCTGGACTGGGGCTAACAACATCATTTCATAGAAACATTTTTCTATACCGCGCTACCTCTCGTCAGTAAATGGCAAACCTACGAGAGTAAAACATTGCCTATGAAAAGCTCTCACCCGCCGTTCGGATTCGGCAATAAACTGTAGGTCCCACCACTTTGAGTACAAATATAACACGCACAGCTCAAAATGGTGAGAGAGCTCGGCCGAAGTTCTATACAGGACTGTAGCCCAAACTATTATTATATTACCTTATTTATAACCAAATTATCAGATATATAACGCTTTTTGTAGATCAATATGTGTAAATTTCCAGTCTGCCATGTTTCCGAGACCTTCGATACCTCGAAACTTTCTCGAATAACTTCAATAAAAAAAAGGTCGATCTCGTTGTTTTCTCGAATCTAATTTTTAAAAATGTTCGTACATTCGAATTCTTTAACAAGATACGATATTTAAACATTTATCAAATCAATATCGCAATATCGTTGCGATTTCGAAAAATTTCTTGTATCGAGAAACTCCGACAGAACGTTCCGATATCTATCTACCATCTAGGTCCAATTTGACTCTCGATATCGTTACGAGTACGGGTCTGATATATACTCGCAATGATCTCGTAACGATATCGATACGAATGGCATACCGGGTTTTTAAATATAGTTTCTAACTAAGTTAAATTACTTAAACGATAGAACGTTAGTATAGAACACACCGAGTGAAATTTTTTTTTGTCTGTTCAGACTTGTCTGACTTAAATAAGGTAATAATCAGTGGTTTCCACATCAGTGTGTGTAACATTATTTGAAATTGCTATCGGGGACGAAATCATCCATTTCGTACATATGTCTTTTTTTATTCTGAAGTGAAATAAGGCAAACTTTAAAAAATTATCACTCTAAAATATGTTTACTCTAAAAACTTTCTTTTTATTGCAAAATCAGTTCTATACAGAAACAGACAAAATATTTACACCCAGATTTTAATTATTCATGAATATTTTATATCGTCGTTGTAGAACGAAAAGTCACCAAATACATTTTTATGAAAAACTTAAATTTCGAGTTTATTGATTAATATTATAAAAAGTAATTGTTGCATTTTTAAAGTTGAAATATCAATTGATAGATTTACATTTTCTTATCATGTGATAAAAAAATTGAGATCATCGATAAAAAATTGACAGATATATAAAGATTTTTGTTAATGAATATTTGGCATTTTGAAAATGTATTTGGTGACTTTTCATTCTACAACGACGATATATACTTCATTACCCATTAAAACCACTCTGTGGCAAATTAAGTGGTAGCCACACAATTTCCATAAAAGTACTTGTTACAAATCATGCGAAATATACTTATTGTCAGTCAAAAAGCCCCGGAGGAGGCTTAGTTACCACAAATTTGGTTCCATTAAAGTGTCTATTTTGCCAACTAATAGCAACAAAGTAAGCTCCGCTCATTATTGTATATGTTCAATTATGACAATGTGTGATTTATATATCACTGTATTATGACTTATTACTGCATAAGTTCTTTACATGTTCTTAGCCACGCCTTTGGAACAAAAGAACACTGGATTCCAACACTGGTGTCAGATGAAACTTAAAAGGTACACAAATGTTTATTCCCATTGTCGAACCGTGCACACAGAAAAATTTGGCATGAGGTTGGAAGAATGAAAAAGTAGTTCTACCAACTAACTTCATTCGGTTCAATTGAATGGTATACACATTTCCTGACGGAACTGCCATGTTAGCCTATACACCTGATATTACACACTCCTAATGGTTCTAAATCTGTACTAAATTGTTCTAAAGTACAAACTTAAACTCTTTTCATTTTGACAATTACAACCGACTAAGCGGTTGAGAGAACTGAATAAGTTGGTCGGGCAAAGAGTTGGTTGGCGCAACAAATCTCTTTTCTGTGTAAGGTTACTTGGGTAGTAGGTATTCCTAAATATGAATTATTCCTAATTATGATCAATTTTGTTGGTTGAGATCTATGGGATGAATTGCATTGCTCTACACTCATTATGGCATAGTGGTTACATTAGTAATAAAAAAAATTTATTCATAAAACTTTGGAATTTTGGATAAACTTTGAATTTCTTTGGCTTATATATTCAAAACAGACGTTTTTACACGCATAAAATCTAATGTTTGTATTGTTTTCTGCTACATATATTGCAAACATAATTTAATTCTATTAAAATTCTAATAAAAGAAGACCAAAATAATGAGAAATGGGAATTGAGCTAAATCTCAAAAACTAAAGCTTTGACAAAACTGATGTCATTTTCGGAATCAGCATCAAAAATTATGTCGGGCAGTGTTATTTTTTCTGTGTAAAAATTCTGCTCACTCTCTTCAAAATTAAATATTTTTTTGTAATAAATAAAAAAAATTAGTAACCATTTTATTTCTGTTTTTAAATAAAACCTCATATTTTCTTGGGTTAAATCCAAAAATGATCCCCTTATTTTGGAGCAAAATTAAAATTTGTCACTCACGCGTTCTCATTTTCATTATCGAACGAAATGTCGTTTACAGCAAAGATTGTTCATTTTCCGTTATAAATAATTAAGAATGTAACAAAGTCAAACGAACTCAATACTATAAAATTCTCGAACCTTTATTAAAGTCAATTTTTTTTTTTTTTACAAGTTGACCAATGCTCAGGGGATGCCCCATATTCATGCAATGCATAGTGTTGATCGTATGAAAGTATTATAGGTAAGAGGAGGGAGGAAAGATAGAGAAGTGTCGGTGAATGTTTGTTTTGAACTTGCCAATATCAAAAATGTCGGGAAAAACAGAAGCAGGGAGATTGTTCCACAAACGTATCGTGCGTTTGAAGAACGAATTCTCTCGGTAATGCGTGGTTCTATTGAGAGCCGAGTGAACTACGAAGGGGTGGGCTTGGTTCGATGCCCGAATAGAACGAGAGGACACACGACCTGGTGGAATCAGGCCATGTATTTCCCTCGAACACTTACCATTGTAATTCCTATAAAACAGGCTTACACACCCAACGATCCATCGGTGCTCAAGAGAGCCAATAGAGTATGAAATATTTTCATCCCCTATTAAATATATTGCACGTTGTTGGATTCGATCCAGGAACTCCAAAGAAGATTTTAAAGCCCCTGCCCATATGTGCGAATTGTATTCCATCTTAGGCCGAATATAGGTAGTGTAGACAGTGCGCAAGTCAGTAGGAGTGAAGTATGTCTTACTCCGTTTTAAAAAACCGAGGCACTTGGCCGCCTCTTTCGACACATCAAATATGTGATCATTCCTTAGAAATGTTTGTTTCGTTTGTTTAGATTCGAATACCAATATAAAAAACTATATTTTTTTTTTCAAACATGAACGATATTTTATAAAACGAACAAGGGTTTTAATAATTCACTCACATTTTTCACCAGTAGAATATAAATTAAAATGCATGGTAAGTGTCACGTATGTTAATAATATTTTTTTTAAGAAATACGTTTATTTCATAGACTGCTTTATAAATGGAATCTGTGTTTATTTATAAATAATAAAAATTGATAAGAGAATTTAATTTTTTTATTGTTGTTTGTTAGGTATAGTGAAGCAAAGAGGCGCTATAATTTATAATGACAAAAGGCAATTAAAAAAAAAAATAAACATAAAATAATAAAAAAGGGGGATTTTATATTATGATTATATAGGATTTCAAAAAGGTAATAAAATTAAATTCTGGTTAAAAAGAAAATAGAGGAAAATAAATTATATTTTTGAGAAAGAACTAGAAGTACAGCGTACATTCAAGTACATTATGTAGACAAAGTACACAGTTCGACAAAATTAGCTATTTCAAAAATAATAAAACTTTTATAGTGTACAGTGTTCTATAGTAAAATATATTAGGGGATCTTTTAGAACAGCTAATCTTTATCGTTTAGATTAGGGGATCTTTTAGAACACGGACACTTTTAGAATAGGCAATCTTTCAGAACAGCGATTCTTTTAGAGCATAATAAAACTTTAAATTTATTACTTTTTTAAATTTGAAAAATAATATTTTGAAATGGTTGTGGTAGTTTAAAATGCTCTATAAATTAAACTCAAAAAACCTATATTAGATCTAATAATGAACTGTTTTTATTTTTCTCTTTTGAAAAATTGCAACAAAATAAGTACGATACACCTACATTTTGTTTAGAATAATATACTGAAATGGAAATGAACAATGAACGAAAAGTCACCAAATACATTTTTAAAATGCCAAATATTCTTTTAAAAAAATCTATATAAATCTGGCAGTTTTTAATCGATGATCTCATTTTTTTTACCACATGATAAGAAAATGTAAATCTATTAGTTGATGTTTCAACTTTAAAAATACATCAATTACTTTTTATAATATTAATGAACAAACTCGAAAATTAAGATTTTGATAAAAATGTGGGTTTTTCGTTCTACAAGGTCGATATCGTCTCTGTCATGCCCAGTCATGACATAGGGGCGAATGTGAATTTTTTGACATTTGCATGTTTTTACATTTTTTGTAGTTTTTCATCAAGTATACTGTGCCAAAATCGCGCTAGGTTTTGGTGGATATTTCTAGCAAACCAGTCAAAACCAAAAGGACGAATGTGGGTTTTGTTTTTACTTCTTTGAGTCTTGCCAAAAGGGCGAATCTTTTTGTTTATTTGCAATAACTTTGAATGGGTACAAGATAACATAGTGATGTAGAAGTATTAATTCTTTGTTATTCAAGCACCTATTGATTGGTATTCATTTATAAAAATAATTTGTCAAAAAAATGTCTTGCAAATATCAAAAATTCGAAAATGTAAATGAAATGTCTTGAAATTTTGTTTTGTGGATATTTCTAGCAAAGCAGTCAAAACCAAAAGGACGAATTTGGGTTTTGTTTTTACTTCTTTGAGTCTTGCCAAAAGGGCGAATCTTTTTGTTTTTTTGCAATAACTTTGTATGGGTACAAGATAACATAGTGATGTAGAAGTATTAATTCTTTGTTCTTCAAGCACCTATTGATTGGTATTCATTTATATAAATAATTTGTCAAAAAAATGTCTTGCAAATATCAACAATTCGAAAAATGTAAATGAAATGTCTTGAAATTTTGTTTTGTATTTTTTTTTATATTGTTGTCAATCGATAGGTACTCTAAAAATAAACATTTGATGCTTTTACATCACTATTTTATTTTGTTCTCATAAAAAGTTATGGACAAAACACTAAATATTAGCTTTGGGTCAGGATATAGATATACAAAATTTGTATTTACAATTCTGTAACATGTCCAAATCGAAAGATATTTTATATGCGTTATAATGATTGATTACTAAACGAAAATAATAAAAAAAATAAGTTTTAATAACTTTAAAATTTGATTTCCCAACATATTTAAAATTGCACATAGACGATATGATACTCCCAAGTTCAAACTCTTCCAGTTACAGTGAAAAATTATGTTTTGCAACAAACATATTATGTTACACGTTACATACATGAATTTTCAGTATTTTAAAATACAAAATTATATTTTAATAACAAATTAAATGAAATGAATGCCAAAATAATTAAAAAAATGTAAACTTTAGTTAAAGGCATCAAATTTACGAATGAAAATATATTAAGGGTATTCATTTCACTTCATATCACCTGCGTATATCCGTATTTCGTAAGAATTCTACACAATAAAGCTTATATTTTTTACGGCATACGCATATACGCAATAGATACGAAGTGAAATGAATTTCCTTACTATGTTTACTGCAAACTATTTTTTTCACAGCGTGCATAATCTAGTAAATTTCCACAATTAGTAAAATTCCACTAGTGCTTCGAAGAAAATCGTATTATCCGGCGTGTTCAAAAATGCACATTCGATCGAAATTCAAATAATTGACTAGAAAAATTGAATTTAATACATTCTACAGAACTTAAAACGAGTTGAATTCAATTGAATAAAACATATTTTGTATTGAAAATTTGAATTTTAGAACTGCAAAAAACAAATTCGATGAAATTCAAATTTCAAAACGATTTTGATGAGACGTTGGAGTATGCCGATATATTTTAAACAGTAAATTGTAATTATAAAACTATACAATTTTTATAGTTATTTGAGTATAATTCTCAAAAACTGCAATATTTCCAAATAACTATTGAATCGTACACATTATTCGCATACATGACATACTTTGAAATGGCACAACACATAATTCAAAACTAAAAATGAATACGGAAACTCTAGAGCAAAATAAAGCTCGTACTATAAAATACTTGGTATATAGCAGGAACAACAAAAAAAAAAACATGTACTATGCAGCTATAAAGTAAATAAAATAAATATTATATATTACTAGAAATTTGTTTATACTCACGTCTTGTTTTTGTGTGTTTGATGGTATTTTTAAATATGATTTTTTTTTTCTGCTATGCAAAAATTATAGAGATTTTGTTGTTTGGCTGATGTCGTGCGAGAGTGAAATTATTTTCGCTTTTATTTTGCACAAAACGTCAAATACGACGATGAATCTTTGAAAATACGTTGCGTATTTGAGGAAAAACACCAAAAAAAAAACAGAACTAACAAAAATTCGAAAACGAAACAAATGCTTGAAATGCAAATTATTGAGATCTGCGTTTGGTAAAAATAGCTGCTTTTATCGCATGCGATTTATTTTTAAATGCAAATTTATCGCAGGTTGAAGGCTTGCAGCAATTTGGCGGCAGTTGGTTGTTTATTTTTAGTTTTTTTATATTTTTATATGAGTTGTATTATTTTTTGTTGTTGTTTTTATTGTAGGTTAATGTCCTTTAAGTACTTTCTGTTTTTTTGTTTTTGTACTTTTTCTTGGTTGCGCATACGTCTTGGTTACGCGATTTAGAAATTGACACTTTTAATTTGAATTTAAGGTTTTTGAATATTATATATTTTTGTTTTTGTAATTTACTCGAAAATTTAATTGTTTTAAAATTTATTTATTTTATAAATTGATTGCATGATTTTTGTTACAAATTGAGTTTTTCAAAATTATTTGTTTTATATTTTTATAAAACGTTTTTATTTTTTATATTGTTTTAAATATTATTTTTTAAAAACTACTATTTTGTGTGTGTTTTAAACTGTACTATATATTTTTAAGTTTCGTTATATTTTTAAAAATTATTTTTTTTTAAATTTTATAATTTATAATTATTTTTCATTTTTTTTTTATTTATTTAATTCAAAAAGTACTTTTTCAAAGTTATTCTGCCTTTTCACGTACTACACGTGAATGAATTTGTTCTCATTGAACTCGATGAGCCTCAATTTAGCGCGTCGAATATCTTTGAGGGCAACTCCAAAGCCTTCTCGCAAACTAAGTTTCAGCATTACAACACTAGAGGTCTTTGTTTCAAAGGTCTCCGTTCAAACTTTTAATTGAGTTTGATTTTTTTTGTTTTAGGTTAACTCTACAGAGCCAACTGGTTACCACTGCAAGAACCCGTCTGCTTTTTGCCCTGTCAATTATGAACTGTTTTTGGTTTGGCCAACAAAGTTTCCTCTTCCTCGACTTCTTTTTCTTCTTTTTATTATTCTTTTGCTTCAAAGCTTCTTATTATGTTTTCTTTGGTTGATCATTTAAAAACCGGCTCCTCTTAAGTAGTATCTGCTTTTGTTGCAATTATTTTATATTTTTTTCTGCTTTTTTAGCTGCTGAAATATTTGCCAATTGTTTGCTCTTTTTTTTTTAAGAATATCTTCTTTTTGTTGTTAATTTCTTTTTCTACACCTCTGCTCTATGAAATGTCGAATAGTTTAAGAGATACGCGACCCGATGATCACTTTAGCGTATTCGTCGTCGTCGTCTTCGTCAACTGATCTGCACCACTTGAGTCAAGCAGCGTCCAGTACAAACTGTTTTTGCTGATCGCGTCGCATTCTCGCGAGTAGCAGCGATTCTGATGCGCCGCGTCTCAACAGCTGTTTTTCCGCAGTGTGCTGCTGCGCGGTTTTGGGGAGGGCGGTTGTTGGACTTGGTTGGTTTGTTGTTGTACCTATTCAGACTGGCGGCGGCAGAGTTGCTACGAAACATACGACAGACTCTCGAACAAATCGTTGTTGGCTTGCTCTTCATTTGGTTAGACAAAAGATTTCCGATGTGCACCGCCGTGTGTAAATCAGTGCGCTAGTGATGAGAGTCTAAAAGTACCGATTACTACTCAAACAAAATGTTTATAGTACTTTTATAAAAATCTTAATATGTTTGATAATTTCTAATGAGTATGGACCAAAAAACAAAAATCTAAACCATAAGTTCAATGAAAAATAACATTAATGTGGATGCTTCGAATTCAATGGCAATTTCTTGGAACTTTTTGAAAGAAAGAATTAATAATATGTATTGTGAAATTTAACCATTATCTAAATGTTTTATCGCACGTGTAACGTAACAGTACTTTTTATAGCATAATGGTGCGAAATTTATTGCTTCTATAGAACTAAAAAAAATATATATTTTCAATTAAAATTTAATTTATTAGTTCCATTCTAAAGCTTAGAAATTATGCCCTACACGTTGAAAAAATTTTCAACAGAATAGCAGACTTTTTCAACATTGTGAGGCAATTTAAAATTTATTTTAAAATAATGTAACATAACAGTACATGCTCAAAACGTACATAACTCCTAGAAAATGATATTACCGAAGAAGCATACGTTTAGATGCATATATTAAAAGTATTCTATTTAATGTGTTTTCAGAGAATGTCGAAATTTATGTCGAAATGTGCGTTCGAATGTAACGAAACAGTCTGAGTTTTGGTCCATATGTAAAGAAAAAAAAGGAGAAAATCTTATTCTATCGTATAACATATGAACTTTAAAATTTTATCAAATAATTTTTATGAAATTTTGCAACAAACTTGAAAATAAATTGTAGGATTATCTTAAAAAGTATTGTGTCTTATGTTCTACTAAAAATTAAACCCTTTCCTCTACTGAAAATTATCCTGAATCTTATAACGAAAGCTATGTTAGAACTTATACTGAAACTTGTACTGAAACATATACCGAAACTTATACTGAAACTTATACCAAAACTTGTGCTAAAACATTGACTCCTACTTTAACTTAAACTTCTACTGAAACTTGTATTAGAAGAACCTCTATGAAGAAGTATAATAAAAGTTGTTTTGAAAAAGCTACTGAAACTTATACTGAAACTTATACTGAAATTTATACTGAAACATATACTGAAATTTATACCGAAACTTATACTGAAACTTATACCAAAACTTTTGCTGAAACATTGACTCCTACTTAAACTTCTACTGAAACTTGTATTAGAAAAACCTCTATGAAGAAGTATAATAAAAGTTATTCTGAAAATGCGACTGAAACTTATACTGAAACGTATACTGAAAATTATACTGAAACTTGAACTGAAATTCCATGTACCATAACTTATTCTAAAACACATTAAAAACTAAATAAGTTACTTAAATTTTTTTTTTTTTTAAATATTCCTAAAGTATTTTGTTTTTATACCCTGCACTAAGAGTGAAAGGGTATATTGAGATTGGTACGCCGTTTGTAACAGTTTATCGGCATGATCTGTTTGTCCGTCTGTTGAAATCACAATTAGAGAAAATTTCTGTCTGTCACAACAAAAGGCCATGATCGATTGTGACCTGTGATCCGACCACTTATATTCAAATACCGCATATATCACTGAAATTTACAGGTCAATTTTCCTTTATACCGCAAGAAGTAAAGTTTATTGTCAAATATATATTTATCGTCGTTGTAGAACTAAAAGTCACCAACTACATTTTCAAATGTTTTTATAGATCAGTCAATTTCGGATCGTTGAGCTCAATATTTCTAACAAATGATATGAAAATATGAATCTATCAATTAGTATTTCAACTTTAAAAATCTAATAATAACTTTTTGTAATAATGACCAACAAACTCGAAATTTAAGATTTTGATAAAAATGTATTTGGTGAATATTAGTTCTACAACGACGATATATTGACTTGATGCACAAATATATAAAAATAATGTTTTTCCACGAGACGACTAGTGGTAACCGAAAAAAAAACGAATTTCATTTGAGTACCCATATGTATGAATGGGTAACCATGAGTACATTTGGTTACTCAAATGAAAGGAAATTCTTTCAAGATTTAAAGTTTACAGTTATTTTCAGGAACCCTAAACCCTGGAGACCTCTGGGTAACTATAAAAGGAAATCACACACATATCGAACAATTGAAGACCTTTGAAATGAGATCAAATTCTTCGATATTGAACTTATGATTCCAGTGCTACAGTAATTTAACTGAATGCAAATTTGAATTTCGATACAATTTTTTTAATTTATTATTATTTTTTTTTATTTATAAAATATGAAATACGTGTTAAAATTTTTTGGACATAGAACATGAGTACAAAGTTTCAACGAAATCAAAAATAGTAAATCTGAAAAGTGCCCGGTTTGACGTGGAATGGTTGATATGTGTAGTGTATTTATAGTAGGCTTGTCCGACTAATAAATTTCATAATTCCAACTATCAAAATTTCCATACTTCAAAATTAGACTTATGACCTAACCTTTCTTAATGTTTTTTTTTTTTAATTTGTTTAAATTTTACAATTTATTATGGTTTTTAATATAGAAAAATCCATAAATACAAAGAACATTTTTATAGTTTGCATAATGCTGATTGTAAACACAAAATATGACGAATTTTGTGTTTCGTTGTATTTTGTAAATTTAAATTATAGATCGACAATATGTACATTTTCAAGCCAAAATATAAATTTCCTTAAAAAACATTAACCAAACTATATAACCCATAACTATAGTTAATAAGGTTAACATTTTATGACGACTTTTTTTGACAGTTTTCCTATGAAAATAAATGTCAAAAAGCTGTACATTAAAATAAACTCCAGTTTAAAATTGTCAATAGTTACGCGCCATAATATATTGTTCTAAAATATAGTAAATATATAAATTTGCATATTTTTTGTTTTATTCTCAGAAGTTTCTGTGCGTTTTTTTAACAATTTCGTTTACTCACTGACGTCACTTGTCACTATTTACGATCATTTTAAAATTAGGTCTTGTTAATACCAGTTAAAGAACCTGTACTTTATATTGATTTTGGTTTTAACATGTATGAAAAAATACTTTTACTTGTTATTAACACCTTTTAATGTAAACAATACAAATACCTATAGAATAAAAGCTTTTATACAAAATATTCTAAATGCTGCAGAGAAAAAAAATATAACTACCATTTTATAAATGTGTGCATTTATTTTATGAATATTTTTGAGTAACAATTCTTCTCTTATCAATTCTATATTCGCTAATTTTTTGTAGTTGGTTCTTAAACCACTTTAGCACATACACAAACCTTGTAAATAGCTTCATAAAAAGTTTTTGTGTTAATTGAGTCGTCAAAATTGGTTGATTAATAAATAATTCTTTAATACGAATCATGTTTTAATATAGAAATTAATTCATAAATAGTATGAAAATGCTTCTGTGAACACTATTCATAATATTTAAGCATACATTTTTTCGGTGTACTTAAATGAGTAAAACCGGATCTTTTTTTTAATTCCTTTTCAAGAAAATAAAATTACTTGTTATTTTTGGTTTGAATTGGTTATGTTTATAATTTATTAACACAAATAATATAAATTTTTTTTATGAAAAAATAAATCAGATTTTTATATAATTCAATAAATAAATACATACATACATACATACATACATACATACATACATAAATAAAACATATAAAATTCATATAACAAAAAACCTTTACAAAAGAAGATACCAGATTTCCATTTAGATATATAGAAGGACCATGTAGACAAGAACAAATAGACTGTGTATCAGCTTTATGAAGAACGACTGTGGAACGATGATTTTTCTATATAATTTAGGGTCATTATTTTGTGATATACATATAGACAAATCCTCTGTTGGCATGAAGTTGGAAGAACGAAAAAGTAGTTGTAACAACCAACTTCATTCGGTTTAAACGAATTTTATACAATTTTGTTGACGAAACTGCCATATTCGATTGTCACTTGAAACATTAGCCTAGACACCCTAGACTGACAATGGAAAACCATGATTTCGAATCGAGAGGAGGTCACCCCCTTAGAATGGTCTATTGGAAGAGAAAATCGATGTGGAGAATTTTCAGCGAAATCCGAATATGGGAAATGGACCCGCCGGGACCTCAAAGTAGACTTTTTCGTTCCTAAATTAACAATTTCAAAATTGAATTGAAATGATGTCTCTCAAACGCAATAAACTAAAAATGTGGGTATGTCATTTGTTGGAAAATTTTATTAGCTTAGTGTTTGAGAGACATCATTTCAATTCAATTTTGAAATTGTTGATTTAGGTACGAAAACGCCTACTTTGAGGTCCCGGCGGGCAGGTCCATTTCCCATATTCGGATTTCGCTGAAAATTCTCCACATCGATTTTCTCATTCAATAGAGGGGTGACCTTCAAAATCAAACTCGATGATTTTTTTTTCATACAAAGTCATTGTCAGTCTAATACACACTCCAAATTGCACTAAATCTGTTTGAAATTGTTCTAAAAATGTTCCAAATAACAACTCTTTTAGTTTAGACTATAAGAACCAATCTAGCGTTTAATGCCCGTAACTTCAACGAATAGATATCTACTGGTGCTTAGTTATCTATCGTGTAAGCAAAATTTCGTAACTTCAACGCATAGTTAAGGAGTAAAAACACCGGATAGGTAAGAGATATCTGTTCGGTACGAACACCAATAGATATCTACTCGTTGAAGTTACGGGCATAAGAGAACCAATAATTTGGTTGGCGTAACAATTCTCTACTCAGTGTGTATGAACAGAATTTAATGTGTTTTTTTTTTTTACAATTAAGTTGCAAAAATTCGCAAAATGAAGTGCATAATTACAAATATATAACATTACATATTACATCAAAATACTAAGGAAATTACATATTAGACATCTGCATAAGTCCATTTGAAACCCACTTCAAGACATTCACTTCGTTTCAAAACATTTACTGTCGTCAACTCTATGCTTGAAAATCAAATGAATGTCTTGCTCACAACAACAAAAAACCAAGTACTGTCAAAACAAAACATAAGCAAAACAAAACTGCAGTGAAGAGGTATATGATGATGTGCAATAAATATTCAAATACTGAAATGAACTGCTTGTGACATCGAGTACTTAGTGCATTTTTCATTTTTTTTTTATCATTCTTACTAGAGTAAGGAATAGAGTAGGAATTTTCATTAATATTGAAATATAGAAAAAAAAAACAAAAGGTATAAGAAAATCACATAATATTTTATATTAAGTTTTTTATTTATCGAAAACCTTTTTTTTTCTTTATTTAATTTTTTCATTATTTAATTAATTTTTTTTTTGATATATTGCATTTCGACCAACGCGTTGTTTTTGTCGTACAAATTTTTTTTTTAACAATTTTTTTTTTTTAATATTGTTTGTTGTATTTTTTATTAACACATAAATACCAATAACAACATTACTGCCGTCGAACGAGCGTCAGATTTGTTGTTGTTTTCAATGTTCGTCTTCTCACTCGTTACTCGTTGCTCGTTGCGCTCACTCGCTGCACCTACTGTATTCGTTGCATGTTCAGCGACAGTGTTGTCGTTTGTTGTGTTTTTCAAAACATTGAATGTTTTGAATGGCTTGATGTTTTGACAGTGCTTGACACCAATGAAACCAATACTGAAGTGAAGTGAAGTCGCTCAAAGAGACTTCACTATAATACTGTCGATTGTCATTTGTGAAATGAATTCAAAACTGTAGAGTGCAGTAGTGCATATTTGCAGAGGAAACTTCAAAACCATTTGTGCAGATGTCTATTACATATAGCTGGCACCGATAGCTTCCTCCTATCCGTACATAGATGTAAATGATCGTCCGTATATCGAATAGAAAACTTTTGAGATATATCAGTTTTGATTTCCTAAAAACTTAGCAGTCATGTTCTGTACCTATCTTAAAATATTTAACAGTTTTTTTTTTTAAATAAATTATTTTATACTGAAATTTATACTGAAATTTATACTAAAACTGATACTAAAACTTATACTGAACCTTATACTGAATCTTATACTGAAACTTTTAACTTTTTTAATTCCAACTGAATCTATTGAAAGTTACTCTGAAATTCCTACTGAAATACCAAGGATAGATACACAACAATACTGAGGTAGGTAGCTTCCTCCTATCCGCACTTAGATGTAATAGATCGTCCGTATACGAATAGAAAACTTATTTATCAGTTCTGATTTCTTTCAAACTTAGCAGTCATGTTTTGTATGTAAAAAATATAGTTCAGGAGTTTTTTGTTTATTTAAAAATAAATTGTTTTGTACTGAAACTTATACTGAAACTTATACTAAAACTTATACTAAAACTTATACTGAAACTTATACTAAAACTTAAACTGAAACTTATGCTGAAACTTTTACTTAAAAGTCCTATTGAATCTTTTATTAGAAACTATATGGAAAGTTATTCTGAAATTCCTACTGAAACTTATACCTGTATTACGATATAAAGATTCGAATTATGTTAAGGATGTTCGACATATGAAACTAAATTATTTAGAAAGGGCTATATAAAGGAATGCGGATCAAAATGTAATTTTGTAAATCATTTTGTTTTCTTGGTCTGAGTACAATAAAAATCTCGATAAGAGTTTTCATCCCAGTTGGTTATTCATCTGTGCTCCGGTAAACCCGATTTTAATGCCTACACTATTCAAGGCCGCACACTCGTGAGTGAGTGAGTAAATATGTGCGATTGTTGTTTTTGTTCTACTTGTCGACAAAAAACACTCCCTCCTGTCTACTGTGAAGAGGTGTAGCTGGCTGTCTCCAGTCTCCAGCATTGAAACCCACAACACTTTTGCACCACAGCGGCAACAGCAACGCCAACCGCAAACGTAACAACAACCGCAACAGTGACAGCGACAGCGACAGCGACGACAACAAACACCAGAAACAATTAGAATTTCACAACCCGATCTGCATTGCAATTATAAATCGTGTAGATAAAACATCGTCGCACCGCAACGCGTCGTGTAGATATTTATCTAAGAAAGATACGTTTTTTTTATTTATCTTATCTTTCAACTTTTATAATTGGGATATGTTTACGATGTATCGCATGGCATTAGTGGGCACAACGCGTGGCTCTATTCAAGTTGCCAATGTGGATGATAATGAGTCGCCGGCAAGTAGGACGATGAGAAGTCTAATTAGAAATCAGTCCCAGAAATCGGCATAAGTACACACAGAATAGAGATTTGTTGCGCCAACCTACTCTTTGCCCAACCAACTTATTCGGTTCTCTCAACCGCTTCGTCGGTTGTTATTGTCAAAATAAAATGTTCTGTAACCAATTTCAAACTGTTTTAGAACAATTTAGTACATCTTTAGAACCATTAGGAGTGTGTATAGACTAATATTGCATGTGTATAGGTAGCCGCGGTAGCTCAGTGGTTAATGCGTTGGACTACGAGCCGAAAGGTCCCCGGTTCAAGCCTAGACTGGGCTAACAACATCTTTTCATAGATACATTTTTCTATACCGCGCTACCTCTCGGCAATAAATGGCAAACCTACGAGAGTAAAACATTGCCTATGAAAAAGCTATCACCCGCCGTTCGGATTCGGCAATAAACTGTAGGTCCCACCACTTTGAGTACAAATATAACTCACACAGCTCAAAATGGTGAGAGAGCTCGGCCTAAGTTCTATTAGTAGGACTGTAGTGCCAAACTATTATTATATTATAGGCTAATAAAGCAGTTTCGCCAGCAAATGTGTAAACCATTCGATTTAACCGAATGAAGTTAGTTGGTACAACTAATTTTTTTATTCTTCTAACCTCATGCCAAAAGAGGATTTTACTGTGTGTAGACATTTATAAAAGTGCTACAATATCAACCATATAAATCAAAGAGATATTGGCAAAAATACAGTCAGAAAACAGTTTCTTGTTGTGAAGAAAAAAATTACTTGAAATCCAGGTTCTAGTTCCTTTGTGTTGCCTTATTTATCAAGGCGTGCTCAGTAGGCTGGGTCGAAGTAATCTTTCATTTTAGGGGTGGACTTTCAATTACCTTTTTTTTTGTATGAAGACCGATCCGGCTTAGTGTCCAGCATACTGCGGTCGTAGCTTAGGGCCCTTTCCTGTATTCCGCACGAACGAAAACAACGAACAAATGACGTCAATATTATTTGAATTTCATGCTTTTTTAAAATTGTTTAGTCAAATTCGAAATATATTGGATAAAATAAAATTAAATTAAGAATTTGAATTCTATTATATATAAAAAAATATAAATGGTGATAAATATATAAGATTCTCATTTTTAATTAATGTTTTTCAGATAAATTTTAATTTAAATTTTTAGCGTAGCGTACATAAAAGGCATGGCACTGCATGAGAATTAAACAGAAATAATAAATTTACATTATCACTGCGTATTACGTTATCTAAATAAGCGTAATAATATGTAAACAATTTCATTTAAAATCGTTTTCAGTACAAAGAGAAAAAAACACTGAAAGCTTTGGTAAAAACACTTTAAAATTTAAAGTATGCACACACAGAAAAATTCTCTTTTTGGCATAAGGTTGGAAGAACGTAAAAGCTAGTTGTAACAACTAACTTCATTCGGTTAAAACGAATTTTCTACAAATTTGTTGGTGAAACTGCCATATTCGGTTGGTGCTTGAAATATTAGCCTATACACACTTTAAATTGTTCTAAAACTGTTCGAAATTGGTTACAGTTAAAACTAGAACTTTTTAAGTTTTGACAATAACAATAGACTAAGCGGTTTAGAGAACCGAATATGTTGGTTCGGTAAAGAGTTGGTTGGCGCAACAAATCTCTATTCTGTGTGCATATATAAAATTCAAATGTATTCTAAAATATTTAAATTAAATTGGAATTAAATTTACTTTGACATGTTTAATTTTAATGCTTGATTTTAATGATTAATTTTATCCTATCATAAAAACGAAATGCCCTAAAACGTTAGAAATTCCAGTGTCAATATTTTTCTTTTTAATTAATTAAAACTTAAACGACGACGATGTTTTTTGACGAATTAGTTTTCGTTTTGAATTATAAGGGGGTTAATTTTAAAATTTTTCCATTTTTATTTAATCGTGGCACATTTAATCTTATTAAAAGTTTAAAAAAATGTAATGATTCTCTGAAAAATCTATTCTCCCATTTCATAATATGTTGCTAAGTCTAACCAGTAGGAAAGGTTAGGTCACATTGGACATTTTGAAGTAGGAATATTGTGATAGTTGGTGTGATGAAGTTAGTAAGAATTATGAAAGTTATAGATAGCCGACTGTAGATACCCAACACATATGTGATAATGTGAGTGGTGACCACTTAAAGAGGTGCATATGTCACCAAGGTTTATAAATCATGAAAATAACTACAAACTTCAAATCGCTGTAGAATTTCCTTTCATTTGATACCCATGTGTATAAATGCCCAAGTAACCACTTTGTGGCAACTTAAGTGGTAGCGTCACAATTACCATAAAAGTGTTTGTTCTAAATCATGTGAAATATACTTATTTGCCACCCAATTGACATTGAAAAAGCCCCGTGGCGAGGCTTAGTTGCCACAAATTTTGATCCATCAAAGTTTCGATTCATCTGTTTGGAACTTGAACAGTAATTTTAACTTGAACTGTAATTTATGTGTAGATTAAAAATAAAAATATTGAAGATCCTACGCAGTGCCATTAACGTGAATGTTTGTCCCGTTATAAAAAATAATAATAGAAGTCTTTACGAATAGAGTTTTGTAAAAATTACAACTCAAATTTAACAAACGAATTTAACGAATTTAACGAATTTAATCCCCTCTAATTTTTACGCGGAACCAAAAAATGCAAATTTGTGAAAATTTATTAAAAAAGTGTTTTTTTTTGCGGATGTATATTTTTGCAACACAACTTTCCATAAACATATTTAGTGGATGTTATAAATATGTCGTGTATAATAATATACATTTATTAAATTTTAAAGTTAATTAGCTACATTATTAGGTTCCTATTAGGTTCTTCATTCTATATTTGCCACATATATGGAACATATACATATAATACATTTAATAATTTGCCACTTTTTGGCACCTCATAGCAACAAAGGTAACTCCGCCCTTTATTGTAAGTATTTGTTCCATTCTCATAATGAATGACTTATATATCACAGCATTGCGACATATTATAGCGTATGTTCCATACATGTTATTAGTCACCTCTTTAGGACTAAATATTATTAGTTTGCAACACTGGTGTCAGAGGTAACTTAAAAGGTACACATATGCCACAATAGGTTGTGGCAATGGTCGAGCCGTGGCTGCTTGGGTGGGTAGGTATACCGAATTGCGATTTTTTTTAGAGAACCACAAGTCGGTTCCCGAGAAAACATTATTATCATATTTTTGAGCATAATATAATAGTTTGGCACTACAGTTCTATAAGAACTTAGGCCGAGCTCTTTCACCATTTTAAGCTGTGCGAGTTATATTTGTACTCAAAGTGGTGGGACCTACAGTTTATTGCCGAATCCGAACGGCGGGTGAGAGCTTTTCATAGGCAATGTTTTACTCTCGTAGGTTTGCCATTTACTGCCGAGAGGTAACGCGGTATAGACAAATGTTTCTATGAAAAGATGTTGTTAGCCCCAGTCCAAGCTTGAACCGGGGACCTTTCGGCTCGCAGTCCAACGCACTAACCACTGAGCTACCGCGGATAAAGTGAATATATATTTGAGCAAAAAAAGTTCACTAAAGCTCGTATAAATTAAAATTCACCTCTAGAAGTAAATTGTATGAGGTATTCGAACAAAAGTGGTCGGTGCGCAGGTCACACTAGACCGAGCATGCCCATTTTATTGTTCATACAGCGTAGATATATAATTAATCTGAATTAAAAGTTTCATTGATCTAGCTCTTCTAATTTTTCTATAATAGTGATTTCAACAGACATACGGACGGCTAAATCGACTCATGCTGATCAAGAATATGTATACTTTCTCATACCGGAAATGCTTCTTTCTGTCTATTACAAACGGCGTACCAAACTGAATATAACCTTTCACTCTTAGTGTAGGGTATAAAAAGTGAACTTTTCAGACGACATTTTTTTGGAATTATATTTGTAATACCCCTAAAATTTGGTAGAATTTGTATTCGAATAATAAAAATTCGTAGAACATTACAAAATTCAAAAATGTCCATTACATTATTCAAATATTTCTTTCTAAGTATTCGTAGTCCAAAATGGATTGTAAGTTTTTAAAATAGTTTCATATATCCTAAGTATATTTTTGATTAAAACTTTCCATAAAATTGACCGATTTTGTAAGATATAATTTATATATACAAAATCATTTATCTACATTGTAATTTTTAACATTTCCGAAATACCTTAAATGCATGCAATTCATTAAATTTGTGACTATGAACTGAATTAAGTGCCACCCATGAATGTAAAATGGATTGGAATGTCTTGATTGACGTATTGGATTTTAAATTTCTCAAACCTTTAGATTAATGGTGTAAACTTTAAAATTTTAAGTGCATTTTTATCTCACAGTGTAGTATGGCGCCAAAATACTGTCGATTTTTGTTGTTGCTATGCTAGTAAATGCAAACATTTTAAGTAGAATATGATTGTAAACTGTTACAATTGTGAAAGACAATACATATATCTTAAAGTTAAGAGATTATAATACTATGAAAAACCAGTTGACACTAAAAGAAACAAATAATATTAAATAAATAATATACACTATCTGAGTATACAATTTTCACAATATTATAGAGATTATAATGACTCTTCCTGGTATGAATAAATAACATTTTTGTATTTTAAAGTAATTAACTAAAAAACTTGAAGTTTTAAAAAATATTAATAAAATTTAATTATTTTATAGTCAGAATTTTGAATATTATACAGGGTGTTTAATTCATCGATGTCAATAATGCAGGAGATCATTCTATGAATCAAAAAAATAAGAAATTGTTAAATAAAATGATGTCCTATATTGCACCCTTTTTAAGATACAGGGTGTTTAGTAAATGCATATGACTGACTAACCTAGTCAAGAAAATTGGTTATAAAGTATAATATGTTGATAACTGAATAATAGTTTTTAGCTCATGTTTTAGAAAATTAAATTGTCTTTCCAATGGCATATCACATCTTCGAACCCCATGATTTCTTCCTATTTTAAAACGTACGTAAAAAAAAAATTTACAAAATGAAAATTAAAATTTTGACTTTGCCATTGAATTTCTCAAAATTTCGTTATCGATTACCCCAATTTTTTTTTCTAATTTATAACATTTTCTTATTTTATTGAGTCATAGAATGATCCCCTGAATTATTGACATCGATGAACCAAACACGCTGTATAAAGAGATATTCCCATTTCGAAACGGTATAGGTATTCCTATTACAAATTACGTTTTCGATTCGATTTTGTTCATATTTTAAATTCCTTATACCATTTTTAATGAAACGCATTAAATTGCAAATTTAAGTAATCTCAGATATTTGTATATTTCACTTTTATTAACATTACTCGGCACGTACATCAACATCATACGTCTCGATATTTTTTAAATTTGCAATTTACTGAATACTAGAATTACCTAAGATTTTATATTGCAGATATTTGTATACCTTTCAGTTCACTCAACTTAATCCAGCATTAAATTATGTAAATATGAGTTGCAAAGTATTATTGTTCCATATATTAATTAGTCCTTACCTAGAACAGTCCCATTATCTGCGTACTTGGTGCAAATAATAAATTCATAATTGCAATATTATTCATTCATATGACGAACGTAGATAAAATATTTCCATTACTTGGCTGATAAAAAGCCGTTGTTGACTGCGGATCGTGTCAAAAGGTTTATGGCCTTTGGACTGAGAGATAAACTAGAGATATAATGTGATTTTTATCGTTTTTTTGAAATGCAAATAATATGATTTTGATTAAGATATTTTTCTTTAATATCGCCAATCCCACGTATAACTTACACATAGAGAAAAAAAGTACTCTATGCATTTTTAAGTGTATGCATTTTAAGTGTATTTTAAGTCAAATCGCGGCGGAAAGTCATCTTTTGGTTGTTCGCTGGCAGATTATAAGACAAAACTAGACGTAATTTTCACATGTAATTAGGCGGTTTTGCAGTATCGTCGACGATATGATGGAATTTTTATTCTAGATGATTTTAAAAATAGTCCGATCTTGGAAAAAATGAAGGCTTCCATTAATTTAGACATGATTTATGTAGTAATTGTAGAAAAAAAAGAGTAGTAAACAAACTATTTAGAGTGACAAGAATAAATGATTTATTTTTATGAGAAAAAATAAATAACATTGAACGTTATTACCAAACGGGAACATATAGGTACTCAAAATAAAAACTGTTTTAAATACACGAAATCAATCATGTATTTTACGAAAAATTCGTGAAATTTATCTATGAAATATTTCGTAAAATACACTAAAGAACTTTCGTAAATTTATGATAAAATTACGAATATTATTTGTGGATTTTATCTACGAAAGTTTTTCGTACATAATACGAAAGATTTTTATTATTATTAGTAATTTATTTAATGTTTTTGTACCTTTTTATAAATAAATTTGTATAATTTACGAAAGTATTCGTACTTTCAACGATAGCATTCGTACATTTTATAAAACATTTGTAAAATTATGAATACATAGTACAAATATATTTGTACTTTTACGAATATATCCCATAAATTGGTAAAAATTAACATGCTACATTTACCCCTCTTAAACGCTCCGTTTAGGCGATACAGCTGTTTTAGAGTTTTTCTAAATTTACTATTTGTTTCTTTGAGTCCTAACACAATTTTGAATTTTTGAAAAAAAATCCCTTTAATCCCATAAATTGTTTAAGAGATACAGCCGTTTTAAGGTTTTTATAAATTCACTATTTGTTTCTTTGAGTTCTAACACAATTTTGAATTTTTGAAAGAAAATCCCCATAATCCCATACATTGGCAAAAATTAACATGCAACTTTGACCCATCTAAAATGTACCTATAGGAGATACAGCCGTTTTAGGGTTTTTCTAAATTCACTATTTGTTTCTTTGAGTTCTAACACAATTTTGAATTTTTGAAAGAAAATCCCCATAAGCCCATACATTGGCAAAAATTAACAGGCAACTTTGACCCCTTTAAAATGCTCCGATAGGAGATACAGCCGTTTTAGGGTTTTTCTAAATTCACTATTTGTTTCTTTGAGTTCTAACACAATTTTGAATTTTTGGATAAAACAAAAATCCCATAATCCCATAAATTAGCAAAAATGGACATGCAACTTCGAGCCCTCTAAAACGTTCCGTTTAGTGATACAGCCGTATAGAATTCTACTACTGTTCAGAATTGTACCCCCGTAGAACAGAACTAACACAGAACACATTTTCAAACTGTTTAAATTTTATATCTATCTGCTGCGACTCCGATATCAAGTTAAATAATATGGAGCTCCAAGTTGTAATTTGACGCAAACATATTTCTATTTTAACTAATTATTCGTAAAAAAATACTAATGTTTCGTAAAATTCTACACATGACCTCAAAATTTTCGAAAATTTAGTAATTTATTCATAAAATGTAAATGCTCATAGTTTTACGAAATAATATTCGTAAAATATATTATTCTTTCGTAATAAAAATAATATATATTGTAATAAAAATAATATAAAGTTTCGTATTTTAAACGAAGTATTTGTAATTTTGTTGTTAATTTAATTTTACGAATATTGATTTTTAATACATACGAATCGTTCGTGTAAAATACGTTGAAAAAAAATGGAAATTACAAAAGTTTCGTGTACCTATTCTACGAATTATTCGTGTATTTTACGATGTATAAATTATGAGCAACGCAACTAAGGTTTTGGTGAAAATTTGATACCATTAGAATTTCAACAGTCATGTGCATTTCTTTTGACAAATTGGTTTCTTTGCGAAAACTCAACTCTAAAAATTTTGAAAGAGCATAAAACGAGATATAATAATTTACAGTCGAAATGAATTGTTAAAAAATAAACAAATTTGGAACTAAAGAATAAAATATTTCTGCATTCAATTCTAAAACTTCTTGTCTTAAAATGAATTTTAATGAATACAGCCCCTCCTCCCCCTGATTATGGTTTATTAAACCTGCAATAGGAATGAAGTGAGCTCAGCAGAAGATGTGTGTTTGTTTTTGGGTTCGATTTATCGCTACACAAGTGAACAAAAAAAGTAAAAAACAAAACACATGTAAAGTTTGGAACAATGTAAGGTGTTTTAGAGGCACTCTGATTATACTTAAGAGCAACATCTACTCGCAAAGAAACACGCAAACATTAACATTGCTACGTTCTCCAACTTTGCTCGCAAAAGTTTATATGTTTGTTAAAAAATAAATTATTTATTATGAATGAAAGTTCGTTTGCTCAATATGAAAAACTAAAAAAAGAAATGCATTTAACATGTTTCATACTTCTGGGAGCAATTTTGAAGCATTGTCAAACTGTAAGACTGTATTCAAAATACTCAAACTGTAACATTTAAAACTGTAACAATCAAACAAATGCTCGTGTTATAATTCCCAGCTTCTTATTCAGACGCATTTTTATATAAAAGCCTAATAACAAATGATAAGGGTTTTTCAACAGGGACGCTACAAAAGTAGAGCGACAGGGACAGGAAACGACGCCATATTTCTTGCCGCTCTTTTGACATTTCTCTTCAGTAAGGTTTGCCATTTCATGATGGAACGATATACGAATTCGAATTTCGGTAGTAAATTTTAATAATTTCGACACGTTGTTGGCTCGTATATCTTTCCATCATGAAATGGCAAACCTTTGAAAAAAACTTTTGTAGCGCTCCTTTTGAAAAACCCGTTAGTAATGTTTATAGTTCTTGGCTGTTTGTAGAAGCGGGCTATTGTTTGGACAGGAACCATAAGAAGAGGACGAAATAATTAATTAAAAAAAAAAAAAAAATTCAATAAAATAAATAAAAAAAAAAAAATTATTAAATTATTAAATATATACAAAATTCTCACTATTTATTGTGAGAAAGGTTTTTTTTTGCGTGTAATGTTTTCAAACACGATTGACTTTAAACATTTTAATTTTTTTTGTTAGAGATTCTTAAATCAAAATATTGATTAATCAGAATCCTGATTAATTGATTAATCTGATTAATCATAACCCTGATTAATCTGATTAATCAGCATTTTGATTAATTGAAAATTAAATAATATTTTTCAATAGCATTTGAAAAAGTTGTCAACTTAAATAAAGTGAAAATTTATTTTTAAAATAATTGAAAAATAAAATAAAGTGTTATAAATGTTCAAGAAGCATATAGTAAAGTATTTTCAAATACTTTGCGACGCAAAAGTTAATTAATCAGAAATTGTGATTAATCAAAATGCTGATTAATCAATTTATCACAATTTTGATTAATCAGAATCCTGATTAATTGATTAATCAATGTTCTGATTAATCAAAAATCTTGATTAATCATTTATGCAGGGAATTGATTAATCATATAATTTGATTAGTCGATTAATCGCACAGCCCTAATTATTAAAATTTAAAGTTTCGAAGCGATATTCAGCCCAATCGTGAATAAAATAGTATGGCAGAATTTTTCCGTACGAAAATATTTTGTATGAAAATTGAATACAAATATTTTGGAACGGAACAATTCCGACGGAATATTTTGTTCACGATAGGGCTTATTGTCTCTATGTCTGGAAGTTTTATATCTAAGTACTATAAAAAATTAGCAGAAAAGTGACGATAGAACCGGAATGAAGTAATTTAAAATAATGTTATATTAAATATTGGTTTATGATTGTGTTGATGTTTTGGAAAAAGTAAAATACATATATATTTTTTTTTACCTAAACATAATTTTTATTTTTTCTGTGTGTTTCTCTTTTTTTTTTTGACTACTTATAATTTATTTAACATTCTTTTAGTATATAACATTTCATAAAAAGCCTAATAATGTTATAGAGTTTCACGTAATACACTCAGAAAATAATACCATCAAATTAATAGTATATCAATAGTTTCTGTATATTTAAATTAGTCAATAAGCTAAATGATTCTTTTAATAGTTAAATACCAATGAATACTATAAAATATAATTGAGAAAATATTGAATACATATTGAATAATTTTTGGGGTTTGAGAAAATAATTTTATTTAAATACTTTTAAATCAATATGGTTTTTTACTGAGTGTACATTAAACTCTATTACATTTGAACAGAATCATCGCTAATGTTTGTTTTATTTATTTTTTTGTTTTTAATTTTTAAATGCGTTTTTGTCAAAAACTTTTACATACGGTGGGAAATCATGACAACAACTTATAATGCATTCAACTTTGATGTTTTTTTTTTTTTTAATTGTTTGGTTTTATTTTTTATAATATAAAATACCAATTTTTATTTTATAATTCTCAGACCTTTGTTAAACATATACATATAAATATACATACATATAAAGCAACATAAATTTAATCATTTACTATTTAGTTTTTACTTTATTTTATATAGTTGCACTATTTTCTAAATCTATTTCTAACTTTTTTTCTATACTTTTTTTTTAATTTTATTTTATAATAGTTACTTGTTTTAATAGTGTTTTTTTTTTAATTATGTTGCCTTAAAAGATTTTCCCATGTTACTATTTTAATTCAATATTTAGTACATATTTTATTTAAATATTTTTATATTTCATTTTAATATTAATATTTTTTATTTTACTATTTATTTAGTTACTATTTTTTTTATTTTATTTTTTTTATTTTGGTTTTTCTCAGTTTATTTTTTATATTATGAAATTAAAATGAGAATCACATTGAGATTGAGTTTTGAGATATGTTGACAAATGACATTTTGTTTTTGCTGTATTTGCATTGTTTAGTTATTTTTTTTAATTGAGTTAAATTAGCGGATTAAGGGCGTAAAGTAGTCAGTTATAACAATAAACGTAAATATGAAATATACGGCCATGTTCCGACTTTCGATCGAATTCCAATAGAATTTCATATAAAATTTGTAAATAAACAGTTTTGAATTCGATGTCACAATACAAAAATGTGTTTTTCAAACGAATTCAAATCGTTGAAGTCAAAGCAAACGGATTGAATTCATTGAAAAACTAATTTTTGTTCTGAGACATCGAATTCAAAACCGTTTGTTTACAAATTTTATATGAAATTCGATTGGAATTCGATCGAAAGTTTGAACATGGCCGATAAACATGTTTTGCGGGATTTAAAAAGTGAATTCTAAACAATATAGCGTAATTTTTATAGAATATATTAAATTTAAATCGTATAAATCTGGAGAATTCTTCGCCGAAACAATTCTTTCCCGAACAATTTTTCTCTAGACTATTCCATCACGAGATAATTTTTCCCATGACAATTTTTTACCGGAAAATTATTTCCTGAGACTATTTTTCTCAAAGACCACATGCTTCTCTATACAAATTTTCCCCCTAACAATTCTTCCCAAGACCATTCTTTCTCCAGACAATTCTTCCCCGGACAATTATTTTCCAATGCAATTTTACATAAGACCATTCTTTCCGGTTTAATTCTTCCACGGACAATTCTATCCCGAGACAATTCATCTCCAGAAAATTTTGTCTCTGGGAAATTAAAACCTGCAAAAATCTTTCTCGGACAATTGAGAAAATGGTTTTCCAGTATGAAATCATTACCGGACAATTGTTTCCTGGACAATTCAATCCTAGACAATTCATCTGCAGACAATTCTTTCAATTACAATCCGAAAAAATCTTTCTCGGACAATTCTTTACCGAGAAAATTCTTCTCCAGAAAATGCTTCTCCAGAATGAATTCATTCTCAATTATATTCCGGACAAGTCAACCCCATATAATACAATTATTTCCTGGACAATTCTATATTTACCGAGAAAATTCTTCTCCAGAAAATGCTTCTCCAGAATGAATTCATTCTCAATTATATTCCGGACAAGTCAACCCCATATAATACAATTATTTCCTGGACAATTCTATCTGAGACAATTCTTTCTCTGGTCAATTACAACCCGAAAAAACCTTTCTCTGACAATTCTTTCCCGAGAAAATTCTTCTCCAGAAAATGCTTCTCCAGAATGAATTCATTCTCAATTATATTCCGGACAAGTCAACCCCATATAATACAATTATTTCCTGGACAATTATATCTGAGACAATTCTTTCTCTGGTCAATTACAACCCGAAAAAACCTTTCTCGGACAATTCTTTCCCGAGAAAATTCTTCTCCAGAAAATGCTTCTCCAGAATGTATTCATTCTCAATTATATTCCGGACAATTCAACCCCATATAATAATCTATACAAAAATATTTAATGTAATTGTCTTAGAAAAAATTGTACGGGGACGAAATGCCAGGAGAATACTTGTCTCGAGAAAGATTTGTCTCGGAAATGAATTGTCGCGGGGATGAATTGAATGAAATGATGAATAGAATGAAATGATGAATTGAATGAAATGATGAATAGAATGAAATGATGAATTGAATGAAATGATGACTTTAATGAAATGGTGAAAATTTACATAAACTTATGAAATTTTTGACTACTACTACGCCAATAAACCACTAATTAATTGTTATATTTGTGTTAAATATAAATTTAGCATTTAGAATTCAACAATTAGAACCCAGTCATGAAATTATTAAAGTTATTAGTATTCATTAAATGAGTGTCTTGTGTGTAATCAAACATTAACAATATCAATTATGCAACATTTAAAATATTACTGCATAGTTTAATTGCTGCAATTAATTAAACATTTTTAAGTTTAATTTTTTTACATTTTAAGTATATTTTATGTACTTAGTAGTCGTAGGTTTTTTTGTTTTTTGGTTGCTATTAACTCACAGTTTAGTGCTAAAATCATTTTCAATTATTTTACTAATATTATCAACAATTATTAGGTGCTAACATATATAGTAGTTACCATATTAATGTTTGATACCTTGTTGTTTATTATTTTAATATCTATGCAATACATGAACAACATTTTTTTTTTGTCAGATCCTATGCTACAACATAAAAATAAACATCCTCAACTTGTTAAATCAGTAAAATATTTAAAATTAAAATTTTATAAATTATCACCAGCACCAACATTAATCAAAAACAATTTCTCTGTCAATCTGCAGTCCTGCTCTGTTACATATAGAATATCCGCTACTTTTCTTCTATACTTCTTTCATACTCTTTTTAAACTGTTTCTGTAGCTCGTTCTACTCTTTCGTCTGTACTACTTCTTACGCCCATCTTCCGTATTTCTGATCTTGCTAATACTCCCGCAATATTTTTTTGTATTTCATCTTTTATATCTCTTTTTATACTTCTTCTACACGTCCATATAGTCCTTCCTTTATGCTGCTTCTATACTCCTTAAATACTTCTTTTATTCTTCTTTTTTCACCTTCATCTATACGTCTTTATACTTCTCTTTAACTTTTTCTACAGTATATAGATCAATCTACATTTCTTCTGTACGCCATGTAGCTTTCATTTAAACTTTTTCTTCTTTACTGCTTTTTCTACTGTTTTCTATACTACTTACATTCTCTTCATAAACCTCTTCTACACTATATTTCTCCATCACTCCATTTACACTTCTTATATGCTCTGTCTATATACCTTCTAAAGTTCTTCTTTGCTGCTTTCTATACTTCTCATATACCCCTTGTATACTACTTATATACTTCTACTATACTGCTTCTAAATTACTTCTATACATCTTCTATATTCCTTTTATACTCCTTCCATTCTCCATCGGAACTGCTTTTATAATCTTTCTATACTCCTTCTCTACTCCTATACTCCTACTATACTCCTACTATACTCCTTCTATACTCCTTCTATACTCTTTCTATACTTTTTATATACCCATTTATATACTTCTTCTATACTCCTTGTATACTCCTTCTATATTCCTTTCATACTCCTTCTGTATTTCGTCTATACTCCATCTATACTCCTTCTATACTCCTTCCATACTGCTTCTATACTCCTTCTATACTCCTTCTATTCTCGGTTAGTTGACTGGTGCGCATAGTGTTTCTCAACGTTTCACTCCGAACAGATTCGGTATCGATTTGATCTTCTTGCGCGAACAATTTAAAAAGTCTTTGTACAGCTCCGAACGCAAATAACGCGAGTAAGAATCGCTCTTCATCAGATGATAGACATGCGAGGCAGCCACATCGAAGCACCAACGATTTGGGCCATTTGTCGAGTTGACCGCTTCGCGTGCCAGCTCCACCGACTTGGAGTCGACATTGACGGGGCAGGGGGCATCAGGCGCTAGAAATTCTTGCCAGATTTTGTGTATTGCTTCTTTGATTTCGGTTTGTGGTAAAGCTTTCATGTGCTGCACGGATTCCCAGAATCTAAGGAGAGGGCAATGAAATTGGTTAGTGTTGCATATACATTTGGTTTTTGTTATTACTATGGATAGAAAAATAAGAAAGATTTTCGATGGTATTCTTATGTCTAAACTAGGGTTGTGCGATTAATCAAATCAAATTCTGATTAATTGATTAAGCCAGATTTTCGATTAATCAGAATTTTGAGTCATTAATCAATACGGATTCTGATTAATTAAAACTGTGATTCATTGATTAATCAACATTTTAATTAATCAGAATTTCTGATTAATTAACTTCTGGTTCTTGGACATTTAAAACACTTCCTTTTATTTTCATTTATTTTAAAAATGAATTTTCACTTTGTCTGATTAATCGATTAATTAATCAATTTATCAAAATTCTGAATAATTGAGATTTAGATTAATTGATTAATCGCACAGCCCTAATCTAAACAAAATTGAAAATATTTTGGAACAGTAAAACTAATGATGTTTTTATGGGAAAACTATTCAGTATTTAACTACACAACTCATAAAATTTAAAGAGGCGGAAATAATGTTGACCGTTATTTCGAAAGAATTTACTTACTTTAAATTCTCGCCACTATATTCCTTCTCCAAAAACTTTGTGAATTGTTCACGTCCAATAGGATCGTTGAGCAGCTCGCGTAAACTGAAGGCCCAACGTTTGACACGACGTAGAGGAACTTCTTTGCTGTGGGGTGAATTTCAAATCGTATAATTTCAAAATTCATAAATTACGGCTTACGTATTCTTTTCCGCATCCCACATCTCGATGCTGTCCGTTTGCCACGGATTTGGCAGCTCCGGTGAAGTGATAAAGTAATCGAATTCATTGTATTGCTCGTAGTACGAAACCAGACTGGAAAATAGATAGGGGTTTATGCAAAGCTTTTTACAGTAAACATGTTTTAAAACTTTTTTTTTTTGTAAATTAAAAGTAAATTTATGAAATAATCTTGAAGTCATTTTTTAAGTATTTAATAAAAAAAATATAAATATATCGAATTTAACGTATGTGTTAATACCCTATCCGAAGAATATCTCATGTAACTGGTAGGTTTATGAAGGGGAAAATTTCTGCAAAACTCAATTTCATTTCAGTACTTTTAAAACTAAAATGAATAAGATCGGTGACAAAGATCTAAACACATATATTTATAAAAGTATATCAATTAAAATAATGGAATAGTTAATTGTTGATATTTTCGAATTGATTTTCTTAGATTTTGGAATACTTTAAAAAATTGTGATATGGCTATGATTCACGAAATAAACTTCTAAAACCTGAGAGAAATTCGATTCGAATGAAAAATATATCAGAATTTCAAATAATATCAAAAAATGCTACTCAAATTCTAGAATTTATCATCTGAATAGTAAGAAAGTAATTACTTTGTTAACAAAAAAGTAAACAAGATTTATTCTCCTTGATTTTGAGAAGTTAATTATTGACTTTTAAAATTCAAAAAGAAATTGTAAATTTGTTAGCTGTATTCTCTTTATTAAGAGTAATTGCTCTTAGTTACTTGCAACATATCGATAGACAGACATATCAACAAACAGATAACAATGACAGACGAACATCGCAAAACAAAGCACAATAGCGATTATTACAAAACAAGATCAAAAAACAACAGTTATACGAACACGTGTTCTTTAAAGTTTACGAAGAAAACAACATATTAACCTCTGCATATCAAGAATAATTTCTCTCAGTTATTTTTTGACAACTAAGTGAATCTGTTTCTTAAAATCAATAATGTTTTCGTTCAGCTGTATATCACTCCGTATACTTCTTGATTACTTCTGGATTTTAGTAGTTTTTTCCCTCCGTATTGGAAACGGATCATTCTTTTCTTTTCCTGATCAGATATATGATAGGAAACGGATCATCGTATTTGTCCTGATCAATTACATGACCAATATGTTCTGGACATGATTATGTCTAGCGCTCTTAGGATACTGATCAGTAGAACTTTTTTTTTAATTCAACCAATTTTTTTTTGTATTAACCCAGCAAACCAAACGATAATTTTACGATATCGAAACGATATCGTTTATAGGCTCAAATGGTCGTTTTCGATAATCTATAACGATACGAAAACGATACGGTTTTCGATAAAAATGAACCTGTCCAAAACAATATCGTTTTTGTTGTCGTTATAGATATCGAGATGATATCATAAATGGATTTATTTTCGATAAACAAATTTTATTTGTTCAGAAAATTTTATTTATTGACAAAAATTATAAATAACACGCAATTAATTTTTGAAATAGTTTGAGTTTTATATCTAAAATGTATCATTACTATATCGAATATAAAAATTATCGTCAAATGGTTTGTAGGGAAGCGAACATTTTAGGAAAATGATGTACAGTGTGTGTGACAAAACAAAATCAGCATTCATTCTTACTCTTCGTGCTTCATTTCAAAGTTTTGTAGTAAGTTAAAAAATTTTTAAGAACCGGAAGATCTACTATTTAAAATAAATTTGTCCTTTATAAATTCTACGCGAATACTAAGATTTTATTTAAATATAAAATGTTTTAAAAAGTAGCTTTAGATTGTAAGAAACTGTAACTTTATTTAAAATCGATTCCTCTAAGAATTCCCCTTTAAAACGACACTTATGAATTCGGGAAATATACTTTTTTAAATATTTAAAATAAAATTAGCTACTTACGCCTCCGCCGCTTTCGACACTTTGATAGTGCGCCGATCCAGCTTCTGTTTGCGCAACGTTATAATGCGCGTCAATTGTTCCACAGGATTTTTGGCCACAGAAGCACCCGCCGAACCGGTGCCATGACTGGAGCCACCACGGCGATAGGCTTTCTTGATGTCGATTTCGGTGGTATTGACACAGCCGGGCATTGGACGATGTACATCCCAGAAGGCGCGTTCCTGTGAGTCCAAGACCTTGCGTTCGAGTTTGTCGCGTTTCTTGGCAACTTTGCTCTGTGACTCAGCCTATAAAATAAAATAAAATAAAATAGACTTAACTAGAGTTTATTGTTCTTTTAAATATAGTTTATAGTTATATCTTACCTGCATAAATATAAATTCCCATTTTCGCGAGAACATCTTCTGCAGTTTGGCCAAGTTTTCCGCCTCATAGTCGGCCAGTTCGAGACGGGTCTTATTCTGCATGGTGCGTTTGCACAAATAAACCGCATAGTCTGTGTTCTCCGGTTCCCAGCAGTTCGATGGCCAGAAGTACGGAGTTTGAAATCTAAAAAGAGTCAAGCGTAAAAATGATTTATGTTAGAAATTAAACTGAAACTTAAACCGGTTGATAATTGTTTGCGAAACATTTTTTGTTTTTTTTGTTTGTTTTGTAGTTAATAAAAATTAAACTGGTTAGGTTTTTTTTTGTAATTACATGTTGGTGTTTTTACGTACTGTGTGTGACTTTACAAGTTCAAAAGTTGATATTTTATAAATTTAGGAAGTATTTTTTTAATTATTTTTTTGGTTTTAATGCATTTATGCAGATTATCAACTAAAAGGTTTAATTTTTTGGTTCATTTGTTTTAGATCCTGACTAAGTTATTTTAGTTACAAAACGTGTCTTCGTTACTTGGTTCGACGTTAAATAAGCTGTGCAGGTCTTTAGCCTTTTGATAGGTACGTGGGGGTAACGTATTTAATGACACAGTTTGGAATACAAATACGATACAGCTGAAAATGCATTCGTTTTGCGAATATGTTTTATGCACATATATATTTCATTATAGAGAAGTTGATTATAATTTATATTTTGTGTTTTTATTTATAATATTAGTTAATCAGGTAACCAACTTCATTTTCTGAAATTCTAAAAATACTTTGTCTAATATATTTAATAGAATAACTATTAGAATAAACTATTAGAAATAATTTTTATACCAAACATACATTTTTATAAACATCAACTTTTTATTTCAGTACAAATTTTTCATTCGGATGAAAAATTACATCGGAAATATTTTTTTCTGATAGGGCTAATCAAATTTTTAAAACGACTTGTTTTCACATAAGAGAAAACTAAATTTATTTGAATGGGTTTTTATTCGATCTCCATTCGGTAACCGGTAATTGTTAAAGTCCGTAATCAATCAATTATAATTTGTTTGTTTCTTATCATCCAATTTAGTTCAATTTAGGGATGTCCATCTGAAAAAAACATCGATGTTATGGTCGATATAATACATCGCCTCGTTACATCGATGTTTTATGATGTATCGAACAAAAACATCAATATTTTCGATGCATCGAATGAAAAATTATTATTTTAAGTTAATTTGATGAAGATGTTTTTATATGTCAAATAACCAAAATAATATATATTACGTTAAAATAAATAAGTATTTGACTTGAAACTTTTTCTTATTATACATAATAATTAAGGAGTTGAGAATCAAAAATGTCTAAGTCCATGTTATGTCATTTTGAGAAAAACACGAAAACCGTGTATGCAGCAAATGGAAGTGTTTAATTTCAAATAAAATTCAATACATAATCACATTTAATTAAATTTAGCTAGTTTCGATTCACAAATATGAATTTAACAGTGATTCGATATATCGAAAAAATACATCGATGTATCGAATAGATTCTAAGGCTTATATTGCATCGAAAAACATCGATGTATCGATGCAATATATCGAGTGTCTTTAAAACATCGATGAATTTTGGAGTTCAATTCAATTTGATCGAAAATTGAATTAGTAAACATTGCATTACCAACAAAATTTAGTATATTCAGCAATTTTGTCGAATTCGCAACACACCCTTAAAACCGAACTTAAAATAGAACCAGTTGGGAAGGTTAGATCACATGGGAAATTTTAAAGTAGGTGTAATTATGATAGGATTATCAAAATTATAGTCGGTCTAAGCCGACTATAAATACCCTACACATATGTGTGGTTACCATTCAAAGTGATATATAGGTCACCAGGGTATACGAATCCTGAAAAAAACTACAAACATTCAATCGCTGAAGAATTTCCATTCATTTGATACCCATATTTACAAATGGGTAGGTGTACCGAATTTCGATTTTTTTTTTTGTGAACCACAAGTCTTTTCGCCGGAAAACATTATTATCATGTATTTGAGCATGATGTCAATATATATTTGACCAACAAAGTTTACCTAAGCACGTATACATAAAAATTGATCTTTATATGTACATTTTATATGTGGTATTTGAACATAAGTGGTCGGATCATAGGTCACAATGGACCGATCTCGCCAATTTTTTCGCACATACAGCGTAGGTATATTAGTAATCTAAGTTATAAGTTTCATTTATCTAGCTCTTCAATTTTAAAAGCCTTAGGGATTTCAACAGACAGACGGACAGACAGACAGACAGACAGACAGACAGACAGACAGACGAACAGACAGACAGACAGACAGACGGACAGACAGACGGACAGACGGACAGACGGACATCGCTAAATCGACTCAGGAGGTCATGCTGATCAAGAATATATATACTTTTCCATACCGGAGATGCTTTCTTCTGGGTGTTACAAACGGCGTACCAAACTGAATATACCCTTTCACTCTTAGTGTAGGGTATAATGAACCCGAAATCAATTGTGCGGTCTAAAATTCGAGGTATCGACAGACAATTTTTCACTAATAGTGAAAGAGTATATTCAGTTTGGTATTTCGATTGTAACACCCAGAAATAAGCATATCCGGTATGGAAAAGTATATTTAGTCTTGATCAGCATTACCTCCTGAGTCGATTTAGCGATGTCTGTCTGTCTGTGTGCTGAAATCACGATTACAGAAAAACTAGAAGAGCTAGATAAAGGAAACTCTTAATTTAGATTACTTACGCAGCGCTAACGCCTATGTTGTCTGTCACAGAAAATGGGCATGATCGGTCGATTGTGATCTGTAACCCGACCCCTTATATTCAATACTGACTTTCTTTATACCGCCCGAAGTATTCTTTTTTGGACAAATTTATATTGAATTTATGCTCAAATATACTTATAAAACGACTTCTGAATTTAAACATAATTCTTCTGTTATCTTTTCGAGAGTCAAAAATCTGCAAAACGGCAAAAAGGACCTTCGTAAGCTTTTATAATAACTTTTGGATCACATTTAAACATTTGGATATCGATAACTTTTAAAAGTAAGCATAAAGTTATTTTTCAGATATCGTTTGATTGTCTTATACATACACCCAGAGAACGAATCATCTTTTTGCCAACCAATTTATTTAGTTCTGCCAATATTCGACTGATTCAGTTGTTGCAACATCATATATCAGTTCACACAACTGAGGTAAAACACCCTAATTCAGCCCTCTTTGGTTTAAAGCTTAAAAAAGAAAAATTGCGGGAATTTTTGAATTAAATAATTTTCAAGAAAAGAAAATTATGATGCATTTATTGATATTCATAAATGTATATTTTTGCACATATATATTATACTTTTTTATCGGGCGGAATTAGGCCATAGGGCGGAATTAGAATGTTTTACCTTAATGTATAATATAATCGGGAATTTTGTAGTTGTGGAAGCGATTTTAAGTACAAGAAATCACCCAATTTACACGAAGTCCGCTGCAAAACAATTTGTCGTAATTTCCGATCTGTACATACTTAGTTTTTTTTGAACATACTTAGTTTTTTTTCATACAAAAGAATCAGTGGAATTAAATAAGTATTAGTTCCTGTAACCTAATGTTGTATCATTTAGTCAATATAAACCACTATCTGTTCAGCCAACTAAATATTGGTTGTCTCATTTTAAATTTAGTTTTTGTAGCAATAGAAATAAAAAATTGTTTATGAATTAAATGTTTTTTTCCCCAATCAATGTTGCAGTTGCTTCAACTAATAGTTGGTTACGCTTCATGCTAGTGTTTGCTACAAACAATTTGCAGTGAAGGCAAACTACATTTGGTAGATGAAAATGAATATTCGTTGAAACAACCGCACGTCATGCAATTATTGCATTTTTTTATTCATTTAAAAATGTTCACGTGCGTAGAACAAATGATCGCTTAATTGAACTAATTTGTTTGATAAAATGGTGCATATCTCAGTTTTAAATCGAGGTATAGATTCCTAAATCTTCACCGAGAAAATAAAACTTTAAAATCACTTTACAATCCAGTCAGAGAGTATAGATTTTTAATAGAGATTCCTTCCGAGTTTGCTGGCGTCGCTCCCGAAAACATTGGTTATGTGAAAGTGGAATTTTACAGATTGAAGTTAACAGAGGAAAACAGTGCAAAAAACTGGATCTGTCCGCGGATAATTTGCAACCAAACTTACCAAGATATATTGCATTATAAATTTCAATTATTTTTCTGGCCAAAAATGTGGCAGAAAACATCAGAATATTGATTTGAAAATGTGTCTGTTGACAACATTTTCGTTTCAATTTCCACATAACCAATGTTTGAATTTATTTAACAAAAGTGGCAGTGAAACCACCTGTATGGAAACTCTATATCAAATATATACTCTCTGCTCCAGTGCAAAACACTTTATAATTAAAAGTGTACATGTATGAAAGTCAGCCGTATTTGAAAAGTTTAAATTTCAAAGTGTTTACTTTAAATTTTAAATAAATTTTATATTTTAATGTGACACTTTAATTTTTAAAGTTGAACTTTTACTTCTAAAGTGTCACTTTTAATTTTTTGTAACAGTACAAAAAATTCTCTCAATGAGCGTCAGATCGTATGGCCATTCCCTGCGTTACCTCTCTCTTTCTCATTATTCATCTTTGTTGTAATTCTGAACCATTCGACATTCCTTTTATTCGTACAGTTCATAAAATTGTGCTTATGAACTATGTTCTACTTGCATGAAGAAAAAAAAAATTTTCAAACTAAAGTGTTCCACTTTAAATTCGAATTCAAATCTTTAAATTGAAAGCGTGAACTTAAAAATTTAAAGTGCACTTTTTTCTCGGTGTTGTCACCCAATAATTGATTATGAACCAAACAAATTCTCAGGTGACGGTATTATAAAAAAAATTTAACTTTTTATATTTTCGATATTTTTTATTTTTATTTTTAATTTAATTTACAATATTATCAAAATGTATTAAATATAAATAAAGTGGAATTATTAAAGTTTTAATTTGATATTTAAATAACACTACTCATCAAAACTAGAATATTTTCTGCCAAGGACATCCCATACATCAATTCTATATAATTCGGGGTTGATGATTTTGACTGCATACTCAGATTTCTTCTATTACGTAACTTTTTTAAGATTGCTCTCAAATTTTCAGGCCCTTTTCAGACACTTTTTATAATTAAAAAAATACAGTCCCTTACACAATTAGTTTTCCAAAAAACTATAAACACAAGTTTTCTTTTAATTGTCTAGACTAATTACAATATACCGATAAATACTATTATTCCGATATTTTTTTAATATATTTGAATAAAAACTTAATATTGAATATTGATTTTTTTTTAGACTATTTTTGAACGAATTTTTTAAGATTGTAAATCTAATGATAAATAGGAAAATCTAATGATAAATAGGAAAATGATTTATGGTTATGAAGAGCATAGTTTAAGCTAACGAGGAAAATTACTAACTTTTTAGAATAAAGTTAGTAATTTCGATAGTTAGTTTGGACTATGCTCTAGAAACCATAAATATTTCTTTTTTGTTAATTATTAAATCCTAAATGATAAAAAAAATTCAAAAAAAAATTCAAATTTTCCGAGTTTAGATCCAATTATTTTTAAAACTTATTGGAATATTAGAATTCATTAGTATATTAAAATTAGTCTGGACAATTAAAAGAAAAAGTGTGTTTGAGTTATTTTGTTAAACGATTTTTCCACCGAACTATAATTTTTTATTCTAAGTAGTGCGGCTTAAAATACTTTTGCAATTTTCTCAAAAACGTTTTGAATAGAAAAAAACCGAATATGCAGTCGAAGTCAGCATCAGCGAATTAAATAGAATTGATGTATGGGATGTCCATGGTAAAAATCATGTTGGTAATTTTTTCAAAATGTCGGTTTAAATAAAGTAAAATTATTAAAGTTTTAATTTGATTTTTAATTATAGATACGACAATTTTTAATTTTGAAATTTTTCGATAAAAACTTTGAAAATTTCTTGGAATATTAAAATTTGAACAAAAACGTTACCTACGAAATGTGTAGAATTAAATTTTATTTGAAAATAATTCGTGGCATAGTTTTAGGCATCACGAAGAGTGTTTATGTATTTGCTAAAAATACATTTTTTTTTAAATATACTTAACGCAAAAAAGTTAATATTGTTTTAATTCGCTACAATTTTTCGTTTTTATTTTTTCAATTCCGCTTCCGCTGACATTTCAGAAATATCGACAGAGCCGACAAAAAAAATGTAAACGGTGCGCATTATTCTTTGTTGGCTCGGACAATTTTTGTTGGCGCCCTCTGCTGTTGCTGCTGCCATCGTTACACACAGCAGGCAACACAAAACACACAGCACGCGACCTCTACGTATGACCTGCTTCTATTACATACTAAAATTACTTTTTATTTTTATTTTAATTTCCTAGCAACACACAGCACACAGCAACAAACAGCCAAAACAACGACCAAAACTCACCTATAGAAAGTGCCATCGTTCTTCACGGTCAACGCATGATCATCGATGGGAAATATGTAGCCATGTGAGGAGAGTAAATGCGCAAAGTGCAGCGCCTCCGTAACATCCTCCACGTCGTAGTTCTTCAGGATCCAGGCGACCAGATCGGCGCCCGTGAACACAGAGGGCACTTTGCTCATGAAGGCCTTGACGGTGCGCACAACGACACCGGTGGATTCGGCCTGCATTTTCTCAATGATGCCCTCCATCTAAGGTGATAATAAAAAAAAGTAGTAATAAAATAAGTAGTAGTTAAAATAGTAGTCAAAAGAAGTAGCAACCTTTTTGTAAACCAAAATATTGGGCGCATCCTCGTTCTTTTTGTGTTGACTGTGCGAGGTGGCTGCCGCTGGCGTGGTTGCTGTGGTTTTGGCGGACGGTAGCAACGCTCTCGCACCGCTCGATGTCGTCTGCTGATTGGCACCGCCGCCGCCGCCACCGCTGCTGCTGCCACTACCGACAACTGCATTGCTAGTGGTTGCTGGTGCACAGCCGCTGGCAGCGCTGCTGTTGCTGTTTGTGCTCGAGGTGCAGACGCTGTTGCTATGGGTCTCAACAGCTGAAGTGGTAGTGTTGGCGGTGCTGACGATGGCGGCGGCGGTGTTTGTGTTGTTTGTAGTGGTAACAGCGTTAACGGCGGTAGAACTAGTGGTGTTGCCAGTATTGCCGTTGCTGTTTGGCGCGTTCAGTGAGGCGGACGTCAGCGATGTATTGGCGGCAGCCGACTTGGCAGCCATCGCTAGTGAGGTTTGCGTTTTGTCCACCTCCGAAGTCATTGTTACCATGTTTTAAAGAAAGTGGCCAATTATCGTGAAAAAAAAACGGTAGAAATTTCTGTCGTCGTTCTTCGTGCTTCGTCCTTGCGCTGCTGCTGCCTCTTTTATTCAACAGTTTGAACAGTTTTCACCCTGCGATAGAGACATTTTTGTGCGAATTTTTTTTCGTCATGGAAAAATTTTGTATGTCCGTCTGTCTGTCTGTCTGTCGCTAAAACACTCCTCGAAAAATTACTTCATCACTTGGTCGGCAAGCAGACAAATTAAACAAAAACTTTGCACTAGCAGGAACATTTTTCTGTTTGTTGCAATTATTTTTTACTACTTTTCAATTAAAATTACTTTAATTAAACTTTTTTTTAATATATTTTAGTAGTTTTATATCAAAAACTAAATTCATTCAATTCCGTAATTAATACTTCAACGTCAATCACTTTGCTCTTTTCTTCGAGTTTTCTTCTTCGACTGCCGTGGAAAATTTTCCCCGTGAAAATGTCATATTTCGTGTGGCGCTCGCTCTTCCTGTCGTTGTGCCACTCGGCACCGCTCGTTCGTCGTCGCACTACTACTGTCTTTATCTAATCAACACAAAATGGCTTTGATTGCTGTGACGTGTGTGTTTTTTTTATATTTTCGTTTCGGTGATAGTGTGAGGGGGTTAAATCGATTTTTTTGATTTTTAATCATTCGTAAATAGAGCAGAAATCTCCGCGAGAGTCGCAGCAGTTGTACTGCGCAGGTCCGCGTTTAAGGACCTACGACAAAATGTTTTCGACGTAACGGTTGCTGTGCATCCTTGTTTTGACTTTGGAAATGGCGGCATACAAAGTGTTGCCAGTCGCTAATTTCAGGGCTTCCAATAACATTTTTAAAAATGAGAAAATCTCTTACAATATGATAAATTCTAGGACCATTATATAACTTTAAAGCCTAATAACACCAACAAAACTTAAAAAATATGATGCATAGATGCCAACCTAAAATCCCTCAAATCGCTTTTTCCTACTTGCTTTTTCCTAACAAAAACATTTTTTTTTTCAACATTGTTTTTGGCGAATATTTTTTTATTTGGAAAATGGTGTTTTCGACTATTGCATTGTTTTTGTCGTCCAACAAAATGTTGTACACATTTTTTTTTCGAAATTTTTCGAACATTATTGTTTTCACCACAATGAGACTCACCGCACAAAAATTCACCACACTAAAACTCACCACAATAAAATTTACCGCATTAAAATTCACCACACTAAAACTCACCACACAAAAATTCACCACAATAAAATTCACCACACTAAAATTCACCACACTAAAACTCACCGAACTAAAACACACCACAATAAAACTCACCACACTAAAATTCACCACACTAAAACTCATCACATTAAAATTCACCACACTAAAACTCACTACACTAAAACTCACCACAATAAAATTCACCACACTAAAATCTACCACAATAAAATTTAACGCATTAAAATTTACCACACTAAAACTCAACAAACTAAAACTCACCACAATAAAATTCACCACACTAAAATTCACCACACTAAATCTCATCACACTAAAAATCTCCAAACTAAAACTCACCACACTAAAACTCACCACACTAAAACACACCACAATAAAATTCACCACACGTAAACTCACCACAATAAAATTCACCACACTAAAATTCACCACACTAAAACTCACCACAATAAAATTTACCGCATTAAAATTTACCACACTAAAACTCACCACACTTAAATTCACCACACTAAAACTCACCACAATAAAATTCACCTCACTTAAATTCACCACACTAAAACTCACCAAACTAAAACTCATCACATAAAAATTCACCACACTAAAACTCACCACACTAAAACTCACCACATCTAAACTCACCACACCGAAACTCACCACACTAAAACTCACCACACTATAACTTCCACTGGGAAAAACTCAACGGAAATTCTACAGAAAATAATTCTACCGGGAAAAATTCTAAGCGAAAAATACCGGGAAGAATTCTACGGGGAGATTTCTACTGGAAAGAATTGTACGGCGAAATATTCTACGGGGAAGCACAGTCTGAGAAAAATTTGTTTTTGAGAAAAGTGGTTTTGTCAGAGAATTATTTTTGTTTTGATTACTACAATTATAAAACCAATAAAAAAATGTTCACAGCTAAGCTCGAGTCCCTGATATAAATAATAAAAATGTTTGTTATATTAATAAAATTGCTCCATATCCTTGCATTCACAAAATCTTTGCACGAGTCGTGCACGGGTCCAGCTAGTATAGAATATATGTCAAAAAATATACGCCAAATAATAAGAAAACGTGTGCGAAAAAAAATCCCTCATGAATTGAAAAATACCTCGCTTAATTGAAAATTTAGAGGGAAATCCCTAAACCCTCAGAAATTAAAAAAAAATCCTCAAAAGGGATTTTTCCCACGAAGTTGGCATGTATAATTGGCAAAGCACCAGACTTAATGGTTTTTTTTTATCAAAAACTATACGAAACAGAAACTAACCTTTAACAGAATTGGATTCATCATACTAATAAAACTGCAAAATATATTATATAAAAGAAAAACACCCATTGAAATGAGTTTAACCAGAGAACATGTAGTTTTTTTTGTACTTTTTGAACTTCAAGAACGGTGCGCGATCATACGATTTGTTTTAAAATTGATGAAATTTTAGGAGAACATTAAAGGATTCAATCTCTAATTTTTTGAGCCTATTCCGATCTAAAACAACTTTATTTAAATATTCACATAACTTCATACGCAGGATATTTTTATTTTCGACTCAGCATTATGTAACTTTTTGGCCCTATTACAATTTGAAATATAAATAAAATGTGGGTTTCGATCCGCCCAGTGCAGTTTTTAAAATCGATTTATTCAGATTACAATCAGACTATTATTTATATTATAAAACTATTTTGTCCACATTGTTTTAAATTTAAAACAATTTCTGTATCATATTTTGGCACGTTTATATTTTATACATTATTTTTAGAATTTTTATATACATGTACTATATATGTATTATACATGTTTATATATGTACTAATATTATTTATTTTTATTTTATTTCAGTTCTTCGATCGCATTTGAAAGACAAGCAACAACAAAAAACAGGACAACGGAAACTTTACATTCTCAACTTGGCCTCCGAATTTCCCAGCAAATTGTATTTTTATAGTATATAGTATATTTTATGTTCTCAATGCTAAAAATTGTTGACTGTGGTTGAATAAAAATGTATTGTTTATTTTAATAAAAATTTACATAAAAAATTCAAAATTTTGTTTTTGTTGTCCCAAAATTCTTTATTTAAACTTTGGAGCGCTGTAACTCAGATACAGTAGAACGTACAAGAAAAATGTATTTATTATTTTTTGTAGACAATTTAATAAGCTTTAATATTGTAGTTACATGTTTTGTTCTAGAGCTAAAAACTGCTGAGATAATTGCAAAAAACTGAAACTTGATCTTTTGACCCAATCGAAAGAGGTTAAAATTTAGTTATTCGGATGCGAAAAAATACAATTAATACTTGTGACGTTCCAATAAACAAAACCTCATACAAAAAATTTTGATCTGAGCGATTTCATTTTTTCGTAAATTTTTAAATAAAACATGGGCTATACACTTGATTTTTTGCTTACGGTGAAAAGCACAAAACTGCAAATTTAATCCGATCCAAACAAATTATATATCATTTTAAAGGTATTTAAAAAAATAATAAAAATATGCAAAAAAATTTCAAAATTTTGTTTTTGTTCTCGAAAAAAATCGTCATTTAAACTTTTGCCGCGCTGTATCTCAGAAACAGTTGAACGTACAGGAAAAATGTATTTAATATTTTTTGTAGATTTTTTCATAAGCTTTAATATCGTAGTTACTTGTTTTGTTCTAAAATTAAAAACTGCTGAGATAATTGCAAAAAACTGAAACTTGACCTTTTGACCCTATCGAAAGACTTTAAAATTTAGTTTTTTGACCGCGAAAAATTACAATTATTACTTGTGACGTCCTAATAAACAAGTCCTCATACAAAAAATTTAGATCTAAACGATTTCATTTTCAAGTCATTTTTTAAATAAAACATGGGCTATACACTTGATTTTTTGCTTACGGTGAAAAGCACAAAACTGCAAATTTAATCCGATCCAAACAAATTGTATATCATTTTAAAGGTATTTAAAAAAATAATAAAAATATGCAAAAAAATTCAAAATTTTGTTTTTGTTCTCGAACAAAATCGTCATTTAAACTTTTGGCGCGCTGTACCTCAGAAACAGTTGAACGTAGAAGAAAAATGTATTTAATATTTTTTGTAGATTTTTTCATAAGCTTTAATATCGTAGTTACTTGTTTTGTTCTAAAATTAAAAACTGCTGAGATAATTGCAAAAAACTGAAACTTGACCCTATCGAAAGACTTTAAAATTTAGTTTTTTGACCGCGAAAAATTACAATTATTACTTGTGACGTCCTAATAAACAAGTCCTCATACCAAAAATTTAGATCTAAACGATTTCATTTTCAAGTCATTTTTTAAATAAAACATGGGCTATACACTTGATTTTTTGCTTACGGTGAAAAGCACAAAACTGCAAATTTATTCCGATCCAAACAAATTATATATCATTTTAAAGGTATTTAAAAAAATAATAAAATTTTACAAAAAAATTTAAAAATTTTGTTTTTGTTCTCGAACAAAATCGTCATTTAAACTTTTGCCGCGCTGTACCTCAGAAACAGTTGAACGTAGAAGAAAAATGTATTTAATATTTTTTGTAGATTTTTTCATAAGCTTTAATATCGTAGTTACTTGTTTTGTTCTAAAATTAAAAACTGCTGAGATAATTGCAAAAAACCAAAACTTGACCTTTTGACCCTATCGAAAGACTTTAAAATTTAGTTTTTTGGACGTGAAAAAATACAATTATTACTTGTGACGTCCTAATAAACAAGTCCTCATACAAAAAATTTTGATCTAAACGATTTCATTTTCAAGTCATTTTTTAAATAAAACATGGGCTATACACTTGATTTTTTGCTTACGGTGAAAAGCACAAAACTGCAAATTTAATCCGATCCAAACAAATTGTATATCATTTTAAAGGTATTTAAAAAAATAACAAAAATATGCAAAAAAATTTCAAAATTTTGTTTTTGTTGTCGAAAAAAATCGTCATTTAAACTTTTGCCGCGCTGTACCTCCGAAACAGTTGAACGTAGAAAAAAATGTATTTAATATTTTTTGTAGATTTTTTCATAAGCTTTAATATCGTAGTTACTTGTTTTGTTCTAAAATTAAAAACTGCTGAGATTATTGCAAAAAACTGAAACTTGACCTCTTGACCCTATCGAAAGACTTTAAAATTTAGTTTTTTGGACGTGAAAAAATACAATTATTACTTGTGACGTCCTAATAAACAAGTCCTCATACAAAAAATTTAGATCTAAACGATTTCATTTTCAAGTCATTTTTTAAATAAAACATGGGCTATACACTTGATTTTTTGCTTACGGTGAAAAGCACAAAACTGCAAATTTAATCCGATCCAAACAAATTGTATATCATTTTAAAGGTATTTAAAAAAATAATAAAAATATGCAAAAAAATTTAAAAATTTTGTTTTTGTTGTCGAAAAAATCGTCATTTAAATTTTGCCGCGCTGTACCTCAGAAACAGTTGAACGTAGAAGAAAACTGTATTTAATATTTTTTTTAGATTTTTTTATAGGCTTTAATATCGTAGTTACTTGTTTTGTTCTAAAATTAAAAACTGCTGAGATAATTGCAAAAAACTAAAACTTGACCTTTTGACCCTATCGAAAGACTTTAAAATTTAGTTTTTTGACCGCGAAAAATTACAATTATTACTTGTGACGTCCTAATAAACAAGTCCTCATACCAAAAATTTAGATCTAAACGATTTCATTTTCAAGTCATTTTTTAAATAAAACATGGGCTATACACTTGATTTTTTGCTTACGGTGAAAAGCACAAAACTGCAAATTTATTCCGATCCAAACAAATTATATATCATTTTAAAGGTATTTAAAAAAATAATAAAATTTTACAAAAAAATTTAAAAATTTTGTTTTTGTTCTCGAACAAAATCGTCATTTAAACTTTTGACGCGCTGTACCTCAGAAACAGTTGAACGTAGAAGAAAAATGTATTTAATATTTTTTGTAGATTTTTTCATAAGCTTTAATATCGTAGTTACTTGTTTTGTTCTAAAATTAAAAACTGCTGAGATAATTGCAAAAAACTAAAACTTGACCTTTTGACCCTATCGAAAGACTTTAAAATTTAGTTTTTTGACCGCGAAAAATTACAATTATTACTTGTGACGTCCTAATAAACAAGTCCTCATACCAAAAATTTAGATCTAAACGATTTCATTTTCAAGTCATTTTTTAAATAAAACATGGGCTATACACTTGATTTTTTGCTTACGGTGAAAAGCACAAAACTGCAAATTTATTCCGATCCAAACAAATTATATATCATTTTAAAGGTATTTAAAAAAATAATAAAATTTTACAAAAAAATTTAAAAATTTTGTTTTTGTTCTCGAACAAAATCGTCATTTAAACTTTTGGCGCTCTGTACCTCAGAAACAGTTGAACGTAGAAGAAAAATGTATTTAATATTTTTTTTAGATTTTTTTATAGGCTTTAATATCGTAGTTACTTGTTTTGTTCTAAAATTAAAAACTGCTGAGATAATTGCAAAAAACTAAAACTTGACCTTTTGACCCTATCGAAAGACTTTAAAATTTAGTTTTTTGACCGCGAAAAATTACAATTATTACTTGTGACGTCCTAATAAACAAGTCCTCATACCAAAAATTTAGATCTAAACGATTTCATTTTCAAGTCATTTTTTAAATAAAACATGGGCTATACACTTGATTTTTTGCTTACGGTGAAAAGCACAAAACTGCAAATTTATTCCGATCCAAACAAATTATATATCATTTTAAAGGTATTTAAAAAAATAATAAAATTTTACAAAAAAATTTAAAAATTTTGTTTTTGTTCTCGAACAAAATCGTCATTTAAACTTTTGGCGCGCTGTACCTCAGAAACAGTTGAACGTAGAAGAAAACTGTATTTAATATTTTTTTTAGATTTTTTTATAGGCTTTAATATCGTAGTTACTTGTTTTGTTCTAAAATTAAAAACTGCTGAGATAATTGCAAAAAACTAAAACTTGACCTTTTGACCCTATCGAAAGACTTTAAAATTTAGTTTTTTGACCGCGAAAAATTACAATTATTACTTGTGACGTCCTAATAAACAAGTCCTCATACCAAAAATTTAGATCTAAACGATTTCATTTTCAAGTCATTTTTTAAATAAAACATGGGCTATACACTTGATTTTTTGCTTACGGTGAAAAGCACAAAACTGCAAATTTATTCCGATCCAAACAAATTATATATCATTTTAAAGGTATTTAAAAAAATAATAAAATTTTACAAAAAAATTTAAAAATTTTGTTTTTGTTCTCGAACAAAATCGTCATTTAAACTTTTGGCGCGCTGTACCTCAGAAACAGTTGAACGTAGAAGAAAAATGTATTTAATATTTTTTGTAGATTTTTTCATAAGCTTTAATATCGTAGTTACTTGTTTTGTTCTAAAATTAAAAACTGCTGAGATAATTGCAAAAAACTAAAACTTGACCTTTTGACCCTATCGAAAGACTTTAAAATTTAGTTTTTTGACCGCGAAAAATTACAATTATTACTTGTGACGTCCTAATAAACAAGTCCTCATACCAAAAATTTAGATCTAAACGATTTCATTTTCAAGTCATTTTTTAAATAAAACATGGGCTATACACTTGATTTTTTGCTTACGGTGAAAAGCACAAAACTGCAAATTTATTCCGATCCAAACAAATTATATATCATTTTAAAGGTATTTAAAAAAATAATAAAATTTTACAAAAAAATTTAAAAATTTTGTTTTTGTTCTCGAACAAAATCGTCATTTAAACTTTTGGCGCGCTGTACCTCAGAAACAGTTGAACGTAGAAGAAAACTGTATTTAATATTTTTTTTAGATTTTTTTATAGGCTTTAATATCGTAGTTACTTGTTTTGTTCTAAAATTAAAAACTGCTGAGATAATTGCAAAAAACTAAAACTTGACCTTTTGACCCTATCGAAAGACTTTAAAATTTAGTTTTTTGACCGCGAAAAATTACAATTATTACTTGTGACGTCCTAATAAACAAGTCCTCATACCAAAAATTTAGATCTAAACGATTTCATTTTCAAGTCATTTTTTAAATAAAACATGGGCTATACACTTGATTTTTTGCTTACGGTGAAAAGCACAAAACTGCAAATTTATTCCGATCCAAACAAATTATATATCATTTTAAAGGTATTTAAAAAAATAATAAAATTTTACAAAAAAATTTAAAAATTTTGTTTTTGTTCTCGAACAAAATCGTCATTTAAACTTTTGGCGCGCTGTACCTCAGAAACAGTTGAACGTAGAAGAAAACTGTATTTTTTGTAGATTTTTTCATAAGCTTTAATATCGTAGTTACTTGTTTTGTTCTAAAATTAAAAACTGCTGAGATAATTGCAAAAAACTAAAACTTGACCTTTTGACCCTATCGAAAGACTTTAAAATTTAGTTTTTTGACCGCGAAAAATTACAATTATTACTTGTGACGTCCTAATAAACAAGTCCTCATACCAAAAATTTAGATCTAAACGATTTCATTTTCAAGTCATTTTTTAAATAAAACATGGGCTATACACTTGATTTTTTGCTTACGGTGAAAAGCACAAAACTGCAAATTTATTCCGATCCAAACAAATTATATATCATTTTAAAGGTATTTAAAAAAATAATAAAATTTTACAAAAAAATTTAAAAATTTTGTTTTTGTTCTCGAACAAAATCGTCATTTAAACTTTTGACGCGCTGTACCTCAGAAACAGTTGAACGTAGAAGAAAAATGTATTTAATATTTTTTGTAGATTTTTTCATAAGCTTTAATATCGTAGTTACTTGTTTTGTTCTAAAATTAAAAACTGCTGAGATAATTGCAAAAAACTGAAACTTGACCTTTTGACCCTATCGAAAGACTTTAAAATTTAGTTTTTTGACCGCGAAAAATTACAATTATTACTTGTGACGTCCTAATAAACAAGTCCTCATACCAAAAATTTAGATCTAAACGATTTCATTTTCAAGTCATTTTTTAAATAAAACATGGGCTATACACTTGATTTTTTGCTTACGGTGAAAAGCACAAAACTGCAAATTTATTCCGATCCAAACAAATTATATATCATTTTAAAGGTATTTAAAAAAATAATAAAATTTTACAAAAAAATTTAAAAATTTTGTTTTTGTTCTCGAACAAAATCGTCATTTAAACTTTTGGCGCGCTGTACCTCAGAAACAGTTGAACGTAGAAGAAAACTGTATTTAATATTTTTTGTAGATTTTTTCATAAGCTTTAATATCGTAGTTACTTGTTTTGTTCTAAAATTAAAAACTGCTGAGATAATTGCAAAAAACTAAAACTTGACCTTTTGACCCTATCGAAAGACTTTAAAATTTAGTTTTTTGACCGCGAAAAATTACAATTATTACTTGTGACGTCCTAATAAACAAGTCCTCGTACCAAAAATTTAGATCTAAACGATTTCATTTTCAAGTCATTTTTTAAATAAAACATGGGCTATATATACACTTGATTTTTTGCTTACGGTGAAAAGCACAAAACTGCAAATTTATTCCGATCCAAACAAATTATATATCATTTTAAAAGTATTTAAAAAAATAATAAAATTTTACAAAAAAATTTAAAAATTTTGTTTTTGTTCTCGAACAAAATCGTCATTTAAACTTTTGGCGCTCTGTAACTCAGAAACAGTTGAACGTAGAAGAAAAATGTATTTAATATTTTTTTTAGATTTTTTTATAGGCTTTAATATCGTAGTTACTTGTTTTGTTCTAAAATTAAAAACTGCTGAGATAATTGCAAAAAACTAAAACTTGACCTTTTGACCCTATCGAAAGACTTTAAAATTTAGTTTTTTGACCGCGAAAAATTACAATTATTACTTGTGACGTCCTAATAAACAAGTCCTCATACCAAAAATTTAGATCTAAACGATTTCATTTTCAAGTCATTTTTTAAATAAAACATGGGCTATACACTTGATTTTTTGCTTACGGTGAAAAGCACAAAACTGCAAATTTATTCCGATCCAAACAAATTATATATCATTTTAAAGGTATTTAAAAAAATAATAAAATTTTACAAAAAAATTTCAATATTTTGTTTTTGTTGTCGAAAAAAATCGTCATTTAAACTTTTGACGCGCTGTACCTCAGAAACAGTTGAACGTAGAAGAAAAATGTATTTAATATTTTTTGTAGATTTTTTCATAAGCTTTAATATTGTAGTTACTTGTTTTGTTCTAAAACTAAAAACTGCCGAGATAATTGCATAATACTGACACTTGACCTTTTGACCCATCGAAAGTTATCATAGAAGCGTATTCTGGGGAAGAGAAAATGCAATACTAACTTTTGACAAAATAATAATAAAAAAACAATTGTAATTTCAATTTTTCGTTTGCGTTTATTCGATTAATAATATTTTCTTTATTATTTATTTGCCTTCAATTCAATTTTTTTTTATAGAAATTTTATTTTTATTATTGAATTAATTAAAAACAGTTTATTTAATAACTATTAAGACTACAGCTAATCACTAATAACTAACGTATTAATATTTAATCATTTTATATTAACATAATTTAACACAAACATAAAATACAACAGATAATCGTAAATGAAAATTTTTAATAAATATTTATAAAAAAAAAATTATGTATAAAATTTGCATAAGCATTTATAACTTTATTAAGTAGTTACACATTTTAAGAATACAATTGATAATTTATAGTGAACTTAACGTTTATGGCTGATTAAATTCAAATAAGTTTTAAGCTTGAGCTAACGGCATGAGAGAGAACTGCAATAATTACGAATTAGAAAAAAGTTATTTACAAAAAAATATATTTAATTATCATACAAAGATATGCAAAGTTAACATTTTTTGTTCTTCTTATTATTAACTAGAGCTTAGTTGCTATAAATATTATGACCAGGTCTAACAGCTATCATTACAAATATCGTTTATAAAAATTTCATAAATTTTATGTTTCATATAAAGACTGTATTTTTTTTGTTATATATTTAGAATAATAATTTAAAGTATTAAAACATATATAATTTAATTTAGAATTATGCGGTTTAATTTAGATTTAAAATAGATTATGTTAAATTTTATTTTTGGAGTTATTCGAGTTACTTTAGATTTATAGTATTTTTTTTTGTAAATATCATTAATAGTTTATCTAAATTTACATACAAACTATAAGATAATTAATTTAAAGAGTTAATTGTAAAATTTTATATAATGTAATTTCAAATAATCTTCAATTGTTAGAGAATTTCTGGTTTAGTTAAATCAGCGCTGTGAAAAGAACTAAATGAAAAAAATATATATATGATGCTGTTCTAAACTCAAAAAAGAATCTCATAAAATTCGATTAAAATTTGTCAATGCAATTATTGATTTAATTGTATGCACAAAATAAATATTTTCATTTAAGCTCAAAAATAATTTAATAGTATTAAAGGGTTTTTTAACAGGGACGCTACAAAAGTAGAGCGACAGGGACAGCAAACGACGCCATATTTCTTGCCGCTCTTTTGACATTTCTCTTGCGTAAGGTTTGCCATTTCATGATGGAAAGATATACGAATTCGAATTTCCGTAGTAAATTTTAATAATTACGACTGGTTGTTGGCTCGTATATCTTTCCATCATGAAATGGCAAACCTTAGTGAAGAGAAATGTCAAAAAAACGGCAAGAAATATGGCGTCGTTTGCAGTCCATGTCGCTCTACTTTTGTAGCGTCCCTGTTGAAAAACCCTTGAAAAAAACTTGTGTAGCGCTCTTATTGAAAAACCCTTCATTTAATAGTATTTACCGATTGAAATAATAGTTTGTCCAATTGACTAATTTTAATAGTAAAAAAAACTATTAATTTTATGGTATTTATCTGATTGTATATGCAGAGAATTCTAGGAACGATTCAAGCTCAAAGTTTTCGTATATCGTTATTGTAGAAATCAAACTCACTAGCATCATTGTGTAAATTTAAATAATTGGCACCAAAATCATTAGAACATTTCTTGTTTTACTGAAACCTAGGAAGGTAAAATGTGACCGAAAATAATTTGAAATATAAAACTCAAGCCAGAAATACCCGTGTTGAGACTTATTTCACATACGTCCCTTAAGAGAATATGATAAGGCATCCCCTACAAAGGTCAACAGAAATACACCTGACCCGGTTCGACTAGGCTAAGCCTTATTTCAAATCAACGTAACGCAATCTGATCCGGTATTTCTCAATATGTTTGGCAAAGAGTTGGTTTGAAAAGAATTGACTTTGGAAGTATTATGGAAGAATTGTCTCATACATGAAATGTCTCTTGGAATAATTATCGCGGAATTGTGGAAGAAATGCCTCGTAAAAGATTTGCCGCTTAGAATAATTATTTCGTCGAAGAACTGACTTCAAGAAGTACAGACCGGGGGAAGAATTAGTTTTTCTGAAAGCGCAAGAAACGTAGAAAGTAAAAATATGACCGACAATAATTTGAAAAAAAAACTCAAACCTGAAGACTTATTTCACATACGCCCTTTATCAGCCGACGATAAGACATTCCTTCCAAGGACCAGCTGAAATAATACTGAATGAGGGTCGACTACACCCAAAAAAAAAAAAATCCTCAAATACCATTAAAATTGGTCAATAAGACAATTATTGATTTAAAAGTATACAAAAAGTAAATCATTTCATTCAAAATCAATGGCAATGTCATGGTGTTTTCTAGTATTTTGTGGTATTTTCCGATTAAAATAATAATTTATCCTATTGACTATTTTTAATAGTAAAAAAACTATTATTTATATGGTATTTTTTCTGGGTGTAGGCTAAGCCTTGTTTCAAATCAACATAAGGCAACCTGATCCTTTACGAAGAAATCTGTTCTAAAACTTATTCAAGGTAACTTGATCGACATTTTTTCTCAGTTCTGTCAAAATGAAAAAAATGGCAAAGGATTTTTTAAATCGCAGCTAGTAAATTTTATCTAGGGGGCAGCTATCACTCATTTTATTCTGAACCTTAGTAGAAATGTTTACAAGATCATGCTGTGGGAATACTGATTATTGTATTTTTAGCTAGACAAAACAGACCAATATGGTCTCTAATAAGGTAAATTTCTATTATGCTATTAAGTTACTTTTCTTTAAAAACAGAAAAAGAATTAAAAGTGAAAATAAATAAAGAAAATGTAACTAAATAGTAAGAAAAGTTAGGTCCCATGGGAAATTTTAAAGTTGGAACATTTTGAAACTTAATAAATGTCAGTTCCAGAAGTCACCGCAGTTTACGAACCCAGAAAATATTAAAATGTAACTTGTAACCGTGAAACCATTACGTTTCTTCTGTTTTTATGCTTTTAAATTTCAAGTTTTTTTTTACATATGAGGAGTAGGAAATATGGAGTAGTGTCGGTGAATATTTCTTTTGAATTTCTCAAAATTGAAAAAATATCGGGAAAACAGACGTTCCAAAAACACACAGATTGTTCCACAAACGTACCGTGCGACTTAAAAGCGAATTCTCTCTGTAATGCGTGTTTCTGTTGCCAACCGAGTGCACTACGAAGGGGTGTGCTTGGTTCGATACTCGACTAGAACGAGAGAACACACGACCAGATGGAATCAGGCGGTGAAATTTTCCTCGAACCGTATCCATTGTAATACCTATAAAAAAGACCCATGATTCTTCGGTGTTCAAGAGAAACACTTGGGTAAATGGAGTTACGAATTGAATATTATATGCCTTATAGTATATTATCTTTCTAATGTCCTTATCCCTTTTTCGATATCTCATATCAAATTTGAGATATTCAGCATCGACTTTTCTCCAAAGCGCAAATTTGCACTTACTTTAAAGTTAATGCAAATCTTGTTTATCGTTTTTCTCGAAATTGACTCAATGGCAAATGAGCCACACAAATTCTCAGCTGACGAGATGATAGTTCTCGATATATATCTAACAATTTATAATTGAATAGTCAAATATTGATATCAGAAGATCGATTGGAATTTAAATATTAAGCAGAAGTTAATCTTTCCAAAAAAGTAATACTTAAATTTGTCTCTACTTATAGGCCTATGAATTTATTAGCTACTTTTATGATACTGTTTAAGAAACATAGTTTCTTATTTTACTTCTACAATGACGATATCAGAAAGTGAGTGTCACAGAATGTCGAGTGTCACAAAAATAGTTATGTTTGGAATTCTATATATATTCCAAGATCACAGACTAATATTACAAAATGTTTTGTTTTATCTTTTCGAATTCAAGTAATTTTGTTCTGTTTCGTATGAAGCATTATTTAATAGATGCCAAACAACAATTCTTCCCTAAAACCATTCTTTTCCAACCTATTCTACCCGATACTATTTCTCTTCCATAATTCTACTTCGATGCTATTCTTCGGCGATACTATTTTTCCTCTGAGAAGTCTTTCCCATATATCAGTTTCTGAGAAGTCTATTTCCCTTCGATAATTCTTCTCTGAGACTATTCTTCGGCGATACATTTTTCCTCTGAGAAGTCTTTCCCATATATTAATTTATAACGTTTCGTGATTAATAATTAAATTATTCAAAGAGCAAACGTAAGTTTATAATTATTATTTATAATATATAATTATTATTTATAAATTATAATAAATATAAAATAAACATATTAACGGTGGTTCCTAATTATTTTTTTGCGATATTTCTCAATATGTTTGGGGAAGAGTTGACTGGAAAAGAATTAATTTTGGAAGTATTGTGGAAGGATTGTCTCATAAAAGAAATGTCTCTTGGAATAATTAACTCGGAACAAATGCCTCGTGCAGGAATTGCCTCTTGGAATAATTATCTCACAGAAGAATTGAATTGAAGAAGAACAGACCGGAGCAGAATTGTGTACGATAAAAGTTATCCAGGAGAAATTCTCTCGTGGAAGAATTGTCCGCTACTCGAGGAAGTTATAATAAATACATGCCAAATAAATAATTTTTTCATATTTACAGAGTTGTCTGATGTAACACATTACACATTTTTTCTTGGAAGAGTACACGTGCCAAATAAATTATCACAAAAAGTGTATTTTAGTGAATTTCTTAAATTTTTCAATAAATAAAAAAAAAATTGAAGATTAACTGAATGGTTTGATACAGGTATTCGAAATTACTTTTGTTTTCTTAGAAGATATTATTTAAAATGAAGAGTTTTCAGTGTTTCTTTTGCGATATTCTTAAAAAAAATAAAAAAATCTCTATGAAAATGAAGTAATTCGCCATCAGTTGTACAACATCAACGTATTCGAAACTTCTATTGCACATTATTATTAGTCACAAAGACCGCTAAGAACTATATTAGCATCACACACAATTGTTATTTTTAGTACTAACTATTTTAAGTTAACGTTAAAGTCGTAAACCCCACGTTAAGTCATCGCAAAACCCAAATCATTGCCTGTTACCGCTGTTATTATTGGAATTGATATTCGTATTACTACCACGACGATATTTTGGCGTTATGTAGTATATGCTCGATTGTTCTGCCGGTTGCGCGGAAGCTGCCGGTGCGGCCAAACGATAGTTGTTCGCACGATACAGCGGCTGTTGCTGCCGTACCACCTGCGGATGTGAAATATACTCACTGTCCGGATTTATGGGCGGCAGTGGTTGACGATAGTTGACCAGAATATCGCGATGCAGCGGTATTTGTTGCTGCTGCTGATGTTGATGCTGTTGAAACTGTTGTTGCTGCTGTTGTTGCTGTTGCTGCTGTTGTTGCTGCTGCTGCTGTTGACGCAGTGGAAAACGTTGCGGCGGCGCATAATACTGCGACTGATGCGATAAGGGTGGTGGCGGCGTTGCAAAACGTTGACCCTGATTACCGTATGGATTCAGCGGCGCATTCTCATAAGGATTTATAAACTCTGCATCAGGATTTAAGGGCGGACGATTCGGCGCATAGTTGACATAGGTGTCATTCTCTAGACTCCAAATAGGTTGTTGCTGCTGCTGTTGTTGTTGCTGTTGTGGTGGCGGTGGTCGATAATTGTTGACGATTTTACGCACGGGATTCTGAAATGGTTCGTCGTAGAAGCGATTATTTTGACGTCCTGGCGCTGCGGGCGGCGTATAATAGTAGCCGGCGAAACCGCGATTTCGAGGCGCAATGCCATCGGCGCTAAATTGCTGCAAACGCGCTGACTGATGTTGCTGCTGTTGATTGTGGTGTTGTTGCTGATGATGTTGCTGGTTTTGTGTTTGCTGCTGCTGTTGCTGCGGCAGTGGCTGCTCCAAGTCGCGCGCCTGCGCCGCATACTCATTGTCCAATGAGATCCATGGCGTTTGTGTGGTGAGTATAGTGCGCGCCGTCGATTGATAGTCGTGCAGATATTGTGGTTGTTGCTGTTGCAGCTGTTGTGGTTGTTGTTGTTGCTGATAGGGTTGCTCCAAATACTTGGCCGCACCCTGACGTTGTTTCTTTGAACGTGTCTGATACTGTGCCGAGGGCTGCACCGGCACCAGCGTCGTTGTCGACTGATATTTGGGTTGTTTTTTCAGCGACACTGCTGCTGGCTCACTGTCGACTTTGTCGTAGGCAATCGCATGGAAGGCATTCTCATCATCCACCGGTGGACTATAGGTAACCATCGGCTTAAAAGGTTGCTCATCATATTCGGCGGGTGGCTGAAAGTTACCCGCACCGCTAACAGTACCGCCAATAAGAGGCTGTGGCGATGCTGCGCCATCGTAGCCATCATATTCATAGAGCGGTTTCGCTTTGGCGGTACGCGGTATATTGTTGTCGCGCAACTGTTGATTCTGATAGTAGCGCAGCGTCTGACGTATCGCATTAACCTCGCGTTCGAAATTCTCCAGTGGACGTGGCTTGAAGATGGGCGCCTGTGGTGAAGATGTCTTATAACCGCTATACGGACGCACCTCCGGCTTTGGCGTAATATAGACCACATTCTCTGGTACAAACTGTCGATTCGGCGGTATGGGTTGTAGATAGTTGCGGTGTGGTTTGAGTGGACGTTTGCTGGTCGCATAGATTTTGATGGGTTTCTGTGAGGGAATTGGTTTGGGAGTCGTGGAAACATATTCATCAATGATGTTTGTAGTTGTGGGTTCTCGTTTCGCCTCGAAGTACTCGTAGTAGATGGGATTGGATTTGGAGAATGTCTCGACAGGCGGTCCCGCAGTGGTTGGCGCAAAGGAAACAATGTTGTTGGGCCGTGGTTTGGAGTAATGATGATTAACGGGATAGATTGGTATAGGTACAGCAACTGGTACGGGCACAGGTTCGTATGAGGGCGACGACGTTGGTGGTGGCAAAGTTGGTAGTTTGGCAATTGGCGTATAAGAAGCAGATTTTTGGGGTGGTGCGCCAGTTGTAATTGTTATAGTTTTCGGCGTGTATTCAGATATTTTCGTAAGTATTTGACGGAATGGTATTACCGTGGTAGTTGTTGTCGTTGTAGATGTCGAAGTTGTAGTTGTGGGCGCTGCGGTCGTAGAAGTCGTTGTTGTGTATAATCTCTGTCTGGAAGGTAAAACACTTGCTGCTGACTTGCTGGGTTTTTCAAGACGCGTAAATTGTTCCGGCGGCGGTGGCAACACTATACCCGGCACAAGTGGACCCGGTGGCACTGGATTGCTATAATTGCTTTTATATACAAAACTATATGCTGGCGGATAGTATAACGATGGATCGTCCTCATCGAAATCATCTGTGTCATTTGCGCTATCCAACGAGGAACCATTACGTCCAAATGGAAATGGACCCAAACTGGGAAACGTTATGGGACGTGCATTATTCAGGAACGGATTAACAAACGTTTGGTTGTGATAAAGCCATGGTGGCGAGGGCGCCGGGTACTGGTAACCGTCTTCGTTGTCGCCTTCTTTCCCAGTATCTTGAGACGAGCCGGGCCGGGCAAGAAGATTTTTCGCATCTTCATCATCAGTTTCGGATGACGCGTAGTTGTTGGTTTCCGGCCCGCCGGTATATATTGATATCGATTCGTTAGCGACCGGATAGACGACCGTGAATTTATTATTTCCGATAAACTGTACTGGGCCATTTTCTTCGAGCTGGACAGGAAATGGTGGCGGCACTTTTGGATTCGGTGGCAGTTTGATTTGGCGACCGGGTGAATCGTAGTCGTCGATGGCAGGCCACGGTTCGTTGGGTTCGCCATCGTTTAGACTGCCACCCTTGATAACCAGCAAATGATCTTCGGCCAACCAAATGTCCTCCTCGTTGAGACCGCCATAATTATGCTCATTATCGATGGGCACCTCTTTGTTTGGCAGATAACTGAGCACGCCTGGACGTTTGGGTGCGCGACGAAATATTTCTTTCTCTATGAGACCGTATTTGCCGTCACGAACTTGATCCGCTAGAGTTTTCTTAGAGTCCTCTTTGTCTTTCTTCTTTGATTTGGGCGTATTCTCCTTGCCTGCGCCAGCACTAAGGCGCAGTATGCCATGATCCCAGTTGTCGAAGTCATCGGGATCATCGAGCAACGCCTCATCATCATCGTTATCGTCTACTTCGGTTTCAGATGCAACAGAGCGCAGACGCAACGGAGTGGTTTGTGGAGTAGTTGTGGATGCTGACTGTGATGAACTCAGTTTTGATTGGCGGTAACTGCTGCTCAGCACAGCGGTTGGTTTACGACGAAAATATAATGGTGTCGAGGGTGAGGGTGATGTTGTTTTTAGCTCGTTCTCAGCATTTGTAGTAGTTGCGTCGGTTTTTGAGACACTGCTGTTACTGCTGACCGCGGAAACTTCAAATGTAGTTCGTCCTTCCGCATTTTGTATGTGTCCTGCGACCAAGCGTTGTATCATGCGCGGTCTATAAAGAGGTGTGTTAAGAAAGAAAGAAAATGGAAAGGTATCAGTTACAAGAAATCAAAGACGTAATAATTGGATGAACGTGCAATGGAAAGTATAACAGTTGAAATAAAAACTTTGGCGCAGAAACGCCTTTCTCTATGCGCGCTACAAACGATTTGAGTTTCAAATAATTTGGTGTTGTGCCAAATTGCACTATTTTTGTTTTTTTTTTTTCTTATTATTGCATGTTAGATGCACCGTTCCACCCAAATCGTGCCGACCAAGTTAGCCAGCTGATGGCTTAACGCCATGTAAACAGACGAAGTAGCGAAAAATTCAATTACTACAATTGAGTTGGTCTATAGGGCGCCCAATCTGAGGCATCGTAACTGTATGGTGCAGTTCAACTTTTTGGTTTAACATGAAAATCATGCAAAGTGCAAAATTAAAACTTTAGGATAATCCTAGGGCGAATAAATGTGGTAAATTACGTCAAATTATGTTAAAATTGAAGTATTAAAAGTTAGCTAGGTTCAAACATCTGAAAGCAAATGGGTTCAATCATTAAACTAATTTTATGTTAACGGAATTATAACATGTATTAATCATATTAAGAAAATGTATGAGATTTTGTCGATAAATTCTCGAATATCTCATTCAATTTGGACTTGAAGACCCTTTTACGAAATCTGAATTTCTATGTCGTTTCGAATGCTAAAAGTAGACTCGGCATCGCAAATGCGTTTGGAACGTCGAGTTAGAATAAAGAGATTATAAAGTTTAATGAGTTATATTTTAATTTGAAAAGTAATGTCAAATTAAATCTGAGAATATCTAAGACTCTCGACAATCCACTTAAAAAGTCTGATATAGAAGTGCTTCAAATAAGAAATGCGCATAATAGTTTTTAGAATATCAGATATGATAGAAGGAAGAAGATCGTTATAAAATAGTTAAAAACCTGGGATCGCTAAGATGTAGTTATGACAACTAATAAAGCTATATTAGATGTTATAGCCAAAGCCAAACTCACTCTTAGGAATAGGGAAGTTTTAATAAACTTCGATATGAGAGAAGGACGAAGTTTAAGGTATACTAGTTTTAATATAGACATTGCAAATGTTGAAAGTGAGTTTGTGAAATTTACATTAGCTATTAAAAATAATTATAGCTTGAATGTCTATTTATTTCCCTGAAAAGAATCCATGGAAAGTGCTTAGGATGGTATTATGACCACAGATACCTATGACAGATGGATGAAGATTAAAGTACACTTTTTTAAACTCGGCATTTGCAAATGGTCAAAGTGGAATAGTGAAGATCGTCCTCACTATAAAAACTAATTAGATCGTCCTCACTATAAAAACTAGTTTTGACTCAAATCTATACTTCGATTTTATGATCGTACTTCTCCAGTATTTCAGTAGAATTTACAAGTGCAGCTGTTGGCAACACTTAAAAACTCCCTCCCAAATAGCAACAACTACAATATATAAGTAACTCACGTTTTTGTTGTACGCCGTGATTCTTGTTGTTCCCTTGACGTGCCTTCAATCGATAGTTGCTGATGATGTTGCTGGTGCTCTTGCTGCTGCTGCTTTGACTGACGATGATTGGTCATAAATGATGACAGTGATTGTTGTTGTGAGCTCGAAGAGGAACGTGTTGCTGCAGGTGACGCTGTACTCGTTGTGCTGCTTCCGTACTGAATTCGCCTAAATGATGGCGGCTGTTGCTGACGTCGTTGCTGTTGCCTGCTAAATTTGTATTGCTCTGACGCATTGCTGTTGTTGTTGTTGTTGTCAATACGCTGTGCTGCTCCGCCACTTTGAAAACTGCGATTTTGGCGCACGTTGCCAGTGATGTTGTTGTTGGCATCGCGCACCAGACGCGTCGAGCTAAATGTTGCCGAGGCAGCAACTGCAACATCATCGTCATCATCATCATCATCATCGAAAGCTGCAGCAGCAACAACAGCTACTTTTGAATTGGCATGTGCCAATGTTGCATGCTGTTGTCGTGGCTGCTGTTGCTGTTGCTCTTGTGACTGCGACTGTCGACGCCGTCGACTTGCTATGGACGCAGCTGTTGTCGTGGTCATATCTTCAGACGCCAGCTGCATCATTGCTGTGGTTGGCAACGTGCGATGCTGTGGTTTTGGCAATGAAGGCGGTTGTAACGTCGTGGATGTTGTTGTTATTGTTGCTGCAGCGGCGGCGGATAATGCTTCAGCAGATGTTTTGGTTGTGTTGACGGCGATCGATGCCGCATCTGCAGCGCGTGGCAACAAGTTACTGCTGTGGTTATTGTTGGTGGTGCTGGCGTTGTGCAGAGATCCTAGCAGGAACATCACAATCAAGTGTAATGTCAACGACTTCATCTGCAAGAAAAAAATTGGAAGAGTAAGAGAGAGAATATTTAAGGAGAAATAGTTTATTGCGATTTTATAACATGCTGACAAAATAGTTTTAATGCTAATTTCGATCTCGACAAGTTGGACTTGATGATAGCACATACAGTTTATTACCGAATTCGAAGCAAGACCTTTCATTTGTTTACACTCGGAGGTGCTAACCTGACAACGACGAAGCAAAATATCTTATTTCAAATATTCCCGAGACAAATTTTTTAGCATTTCTCAGGAATATTTCGGGCATATTTCCGGCAAACGCACAGCTAAATGAAATATCTTGGGAAGTGTATAGCAGTTTGTAAAATTTGATTTCATTTTAATGGCAAATTCACGCAAAGTTTCGGGAATGGGCAGAAAGTAGACAGATTATGGTACAAACTCCGCCTTTGTATGTTTGAAGTATGTCGGAAAAATGTTTCTGAACTGTCTCGACCCTCCCAAAAATGTTGTCTGGTCTGGTTGCTAATATCTTAACGAATCAAATTCGATACCTACACTTTTTATGGAAATCAACTCAACTAAGAATGAAGTATGTATAAAATAGAGAGGATTATGTTAAGAAGAAGTATTAGACATATCCAAGGTGTTTCCCACTAAAATGTTGGTTTGGGAATAGGTTGACTCGTTCCTTTAAAACTAACCTGAACTTCTCGTTCCTTTAAAACTAATCTGAACTTCAAAGCTTTACTATTTCTTTCTCTGTTCCAAAGAACATCACTCCTATATGTCGGACTCGAAGTGTTTTGAGATTTAGACATTCTCAATAGATGCAGTTTCTATAGTGTCCTTGTAATTCCAATGAGGATTTGGCGGCTTACATTTTCTTCAATTTCATACAGCCTTTTGGCCGTCTCTAATTGTTAAAGACTCTCAGAATTTGCAATTGAAAGCTTTACTATTTCTTTATCTGCTTCTAAGAATTTGCAAAGATTTACTATATATTTCTCTGTTGCAAAGAACATCATTCCTATATGCCGGACTCGGAGTGTTTTCAAATTTGGACATTCTCAATAGACGCTGTTTATATAGTGTCCTTGTAATTCCAATGAGGATGTGGCTTACATTTTCTTCATATTTCATACAGCCTTTTGGCCGTCTCTAATTGTTAAAGACTCTCAGAATTTGTAATTAAAAGCTTTACTATTTCTTTCTCTGTTCCAAAGAACATCATTCCTATATGCAGGACTAGGAGTGTTTTCAGATGTGGACATGGTCAATAGACGTGGTTTCTATAGTCTCCTTGTAATTCCAATGAGGGTGTGGCTTACATTTTGATCATTCTCAATAGACGCTGTTTCTATAGTCTCCAATGAGGATGTGACTTACATTTTGTTCATATTCCATACAGCTTTTTGTCCATATCTAAATAATCTTCGAAAACAAATTCCTGATATTAATAAAAAAAAACCTTTCCCAAGGTTAATTTTATTAGTACACCCAGAAAAAAAATCCCTCAAATCCCATTAAAATTGGTCAATAGGACAATTATTGATTTAATAGCATACAAAATATAAATCTTCTCATATAAACTCAAAGGCAATGTCATGGTATTTTCTAGTAATTAATGGTATTTTCCGATTAAAATAATAATTTATCCTATTGACTATTTTTAATAGTAAAAAACTATTATTTATATAGTATTTTTTTCTGGGTGTAGGAAACTGTTTTCTGTGAGTGACCAGAGACGACCTTAAATGACACAGTCGTTTCTAAAAGATGGATGGGTATACGTCTTGACACCGCCAAAGTCCCAGTGCGACATAATCGCTCTTCTCGATTTCTGATACCAGTTTGAGATTCTCTCTTCTCCTGCGTTTCGCTTATCGCAATGATGTAACATACACAACAGGTTGCGAGCGCATGCGCCAAAAATTAATTTTCATCTGTTGCGCTTCGTTAAGCAGTTGCGAGCATTGCTACCGTCTGACAGACTTCGGAGGCACCTAAATGTCTGTCTATTACTTATCTCTCTGTACGTCTATCTATCTACCTGTCTATCTGTGTTTCTCTGTATTCATACGTCTTGTCATTCTTCTATTCACCCATTCAGTAAGACAGCACATGATGCAGTTGCGCGCATCACCCTCTGAACGACTCTTTATGTTAATTAGCGCCGAAACGATCAGCTTCGCGCGCACTTCGCAAAATACGCTAAAATGAAAAACAACAACCTCAAACCGTTTAATGTTCGCTCATCGTGTGCGCACGTGCTCTATGAGTTGTTGCTTCGCGTCGTGTTCGTGTCGATGGTTTTGGGATGGCTTTGGATTGCTTTGGAAAATATTGGCGATTTCAAGTGTTGGATGATGTTGCTGGTTAAATATTGTTGTTGCTATTTATTATCGGCTTGAGTCGTGAGTTTGTGGCTGTAATTTTCTTGATGCTGCTCATTTAGTGTTTGTTTAATGGTCGTTAGCCGTTCATGAACCATAGCAATATTTTAGGTATAAGATGTACGTTGAAAGGGCCATAAAAACAAGTTTCTTTTTTTCGATTATCGCGCACTTTATGCATGCTCGTTTTGTAAAATCAGATAAACGACTTCAATCATATTTAAATTATGTCCATTATACGATAATCCATTATACGATAATCAATGATCTACCTCATTAATTATCGTATAATGGATTGTCTTATAATGGGGAATAAAACTTAAAAGAACAGCACGAGACTTGCAAATTTTTGTAAAAATCCAAATTTGTAGTTCGATGAAGTTCGAAAGGTAGGTGAAAAATATTATATTTGATGTTGACAGATATGTATGATTGAAGCACGATACTTATACAAAATTAAAAAATAAATATCAATGTCACAATACAAACAATAACAGCTCGAAAATACATCTGTCATCCTTTCGTGACTGTCAAATTTGTCGCCGAACTTGACTTCGCAAAACGATAACCGTTTTTTTTAAAGAACATCTAAAAAAACACCCTTCATAACCTAAACTAAGGATTACTTGATCGATATTAACAAAAGCTGGCTTCCAAAACTCATACAGAACTCACAGAACGATATCTGATTAATAAGCCCTCGCCGATGACTTTGCCAGAACTGACAGATCACGCCCTGCTTAGTAGAGTTCTCTCCGAAGACTCAGTCAGAAATGCGAGACCATCTTTTAGTCTTTCACCCTTGATTATTAGCAAATAATCTTTGTCCAGCCAAATGTCGTCATCTTTGAGACCCCCGATAATTATATTCATTATCGAAAGTCAGCCAGTACTGGCAAAGCAATGCTTGATACATAAACCTTCTCCTAAAACTCATTCAGAACTGACAGAGCGAAGTCTGATTAATAAGCCCTAGCCCAGGACTTTGCCAGAACTGACCGACCAAGCTCTGGATAAAAGAGTTATTTTACTAGACTCAGTAAGACCAATCCCCAGTATTTGGTCTTTACTTGTTGACAATTCTTGACACCCTTCGTATCACTCAAAAGTTTAATCAATATATATTCTTGGCGCAAGACTGTGCACAGTTTGGGCACAACTGAGTTTCCTATATTGGTCGTCGCGATATCGTTTTCTGTTGAATGGGAGATGCAGGGGAATTCACACGGTATCGGACACTTTCTGGCGTAATCGTTCGTCAAATTTTACAAAATGAAAGACATGAAAGAGTTGTGCTAAATGTTTCTCTCTACCAGAAATTACTCTTGAACGGAACGATGTCGAACTTCAAATTACACCTACGAGGTAGGAAGATATCGATGAGTTATATGCAAATTGTATTTACTTTCTGCGATATCGATGTGAAAAATGTTTAAATATGGAATCTTAATATCAAAGAAATTCTATATATTAGTAGCGATAATACAACGATATCGAAGTTAGTACGCGAATACATCGAGTCAGGTCTCCAAGAAGTGTGGACTGAGAATATTATGAAATTAACACAATTCAAATTGGACGCTAAAAGACGATATGCTTAAGATTAATTCATACTAATTCAATTAAACCAATCATAAAAATCTAATGAATCAAAAAATGCATTTTCCATTGGTCTCGATTGGTATCATACAAATAGTAACTGCTCGAAAAATGCATCTATCATCGTTTCGTGACTCTGCCAAATTTGTCACCGAACTTGACTTTGCAAAAACAGCAACGGTTTTATTTTCCAAAGAACATCTAAAAACCACAAACCATGACAGCTCCAAAATAGTCAAAATAAAGGTCTCGGACATCTTCAATGTCTCTGGTCTTCTTGATTATGGTGCTGAACATTAATAGCTATTTTTATTTTGTAGACTCAAAAGAAAAACTTTGCCTTAAAATCTCAAAGTCACAACAGACGAAAAACTAGCCGTCTGACCAACTAAAAAACACCGCCGTTCGTTAACTGCCGCCAAGATTATCAAGCCATAAATCGTCGCCGCTTTAACTTGGCTTCAAACATGTTGACCAAGCGTATCGATTGCTTGGTAAGAGACTCGTACAATTTCCTATAGCGTATATTAGAATTCGTCAGCATATTATTGGTCGCATTTGTATTTGGTATTTTTATTTTATTTTAATTTTTTTTTCATTTTCTGGCAGACTTACAAAAATGTAATACGAACGACAACTTGTAATAGAATCGTGCGGTTAAAATTGAAATTGAAACTGTATAAAAATCAAAAGTAACACTGAGAGGAGGTTGGTTTTGTGCCAAAAAGAAACTGGTTGCAAATAAAAATGTTGCTCTAATTAATTGCAGACCAATCGAATTGGACAGAGTTACGAAAAGTGCTTGGGTTGATAATCAAAACATTTGTTTTTTTTTTGTTTTCGTTTTCGTTTTTTTAGACTGCCAAATTAACCAGAATGTAATTTTGAAAATGTCTAACCATTTTTTTTTTAATGAACATTCGTTTTCGCAGATCATCGCGATCAGCAGATAATATTAATTATGTTAGCAAAAGTAATTGGTTTTCTGTTTTTTTGCCTTGTATTGTATTGTGCAATGCGGGTAATTAAAGAAAAATGTTTTTAGAGATCACTATGGATTGATATTTCGTTTTGCTTTGTAAAATACGATGTATAACAAATGGTTTTTCGAACTAAACTTTGAAAGATGAGTGATTGTAAAAACTATTTTTGAGAAACCTTCAAATTAGTAGGTGTACAAGAACACATTTTTGAGGAGACTTATTTTAAAATTAAAAAACAAAATCTTTCTATCAACATCGAATCACTTCTAGCAATATCGAATTCTTGTTAAGATATTTTGAAAGATAAGAGTGATTGTAAAAACAGTTTTTGAGCAACCTTCAGATTATTAGGTGCACGAACGAGAACTATATGATTAGTTATAAACTTGATATTTTTCGATATATGTTCTCTACATGGAATATCTACACAACAACGAATAAAATATTTGAATATTAACCCTGTCTGCCATGTCTCGGAGACGTTCGATGTTCGATATCGTTGCTTTATCGATTTAAATTTTTAAAATTTCTCATACATTCAAATTCTTTGACGATATTTAAACATTAATCACATCGATGTCGCAGTATTTTTCGTAGCAGTCTCGTACTTTGTTTATTTTTCTTTTATATAATTTCGATTTCGAAAACGTTTTCGTATCGAAAAACCTCCGAACGAATACATCGAAATCTATCTACCACACCACCATTTGAAGCTCGATATCACTACGAGAACGTATATCGTTTGATTTCTCCATCTTCCCGTATTGATCTCATTTCGATATCGAAAAATTATAATTTATTTCACAAATATATATGTATTTCACATAACTAATTCGAATAAAAGTTTTTTTTTTAATCTAATCCATTTTTAATAAAATGTAATTGATTGCAAATTCTTCAAATATGTCTTGAGAAACCTTCAAATATTTTGCTTCAAAGAATACCTTTTTGACAAACTCATTTTAAAATTGCAAAAATATACTATCAAATTAGAAAATTTTTCATTTTTTTTTCAACGGCTTATTACAATTTCGAAGTATAAAATGAATATCGAAATGTTTTTGGAAGTTGTTATAAATGTCATTTCAAACTCGTACCTTCCCGAAACATAATTTCGGACAAACACACTGAAAAATGCAATATTTTTGGAAGTGTATAGCAGATTGTTAAATCTTGTGGAATTTTATTGGCAGATTTACGGCATATTTTGGTAAAGGGCAGAAATCAGACAGCTTGTGATACAAACTCCGTCTTTGTCGGTTTGAAATATGTCGAAATATGTTTTTAAAATGCCTCGACAACCGAACCAAAAATTTTGTCTGTGTATCGATTCGATTCAAATTGAAAGGATATAAGTTTTATCTAAAGTTTTTTTTTTTTGTTTCTGTATTGAGTTCTATATCGAAACGGTTTCGGAATACCGGTTCAAAGTTACGTTTGCAGTTTCGATTTCAAATTTTGGTATTCATATTAGTTTTTGTCTGTGTTTTTAAAATATCTCCTATAGGATAAGATGATGGACCTAAGCATGGTTCAGCCTTGTGCCAAAAATACATAATCAAAATCTGGTTCATGTATAGAGAGAGCCAGAAGTTCAAAGCATTGCAATGCATTGGAGTGGTAAGACGGGTCAAGACTTTGCAACAAGTAGTAGACCATATGGGGTCAATACTGCTCACTGATCTATCAATTCTTGCTGAGTCTTGAACTAATAACAAAATCTTGATCTGCCAGTTCTGATTATGTTTTGAGCGAAGGTTTAATAAAACCAGTTGGGAAGGTTAGATCACATGGGAAAATTTTAAAGTAGGGACATTGTGAAGTTAGTAAGAATTATGAAAATTATGGTCGGTGTAAGCCGAACCACATATGTGTGGTTACCATTCAATGTGATATATAGGTCACCAGGGTATACGAATCCTGAACGAATCCTAACTACAAACTTTAAATCGCTGAAGAATTTCCATTCATGTGATACCCATATTTACAAATGGGTGGGTGTACCGAATTTCAATTTTTTTTTTTGGGGAACTACAAGTCGTTTCGCTAGAAATCATTATTTTCATTTATTGGAGCATCAAGTCAATATATATTTGGCCATACAAGTTTACCTAAGCACGTATACAGTAAAATTGATCTGTAGATGTATATTTTATATGATGTATTTGAATATAAGAGATGAGATCACAGGTCAAAAACTAATTTTTTCGCATATACAGCGTAGGTATATAAGTAATCTAAATTATGAGTTTCACTAATCTAACTCGTCAATTTTTTAAGTAGTAGGGATTTCAACAGACGGACAGACAGACGAACATCGCTAAATCCACTCAGCAGGTCATGCTGATCAAGAATATATATACTTTTCCATACCGGAGATGCTTGCTTCTGGGTGTTACAAACGGCTTACGAAACTGAATATACCCTTTCACTCTGTAGGGTATAAAAACATCAACCCTGACAATACATACACAGAAAAAATAGATGTGTATTTACACAAATATAGCAAAAAAAAAACATATCAATACAATTAATTATTTAATTGTTTCATCGCCTATACGACATTTTATTGTATTAATTAAATATTTATTTATATTAATTAATAAATTAATTGAAAATTAAAGAAAGAAAATTAGCACACTCGATAAAAAAAAGTTTTTTATATGTCATTTTTATTATTTATTTTACTTCATTATACACAACAAACAATGGCGCATATTCATAAGCAATATAAAGTCGACTTTAAAATTAAAATAAGCTTCTTGATATTTGTTCTATGTAAATATTACCAAAAAAAACTGATTTTAATTTTAAAGTCGATTTTAAAATGTCTATGAATATGCGATAATATGTTTAACTACGTTCACGTCACAAGTATAATGAAAGGGAAATGAAAGGGAAATGTTAAACACAAATAAGAGAGAAGAATATCAATGTACTCCTATACACACGATGTACGGAAAAACGACCCGATAAAACTGAATTGGCAAGCACGCGTTGCGATGAACCAATGTAAAATAAGATCTATACAACAGTACATGTAATACTGTGCAGTGAATTTAAAAATGTGTGTGGCTGTAAAACTGTGTAGTGCCTATAAAACTGTCCGTTGGTGTATATGCTATATATGCATATATTTTAAATTTAATTTATACTATTAATTAATTCGTATGTCCAATTAATTATTTTGACCAATTAATTTCAGTTACTACACTCAGAAAAAAATACTATAAAATCAATAGTTGTTTTGCTATTAAATTTATAGGATAAATTATTATTTTAATAGGTAAATCCCATTAAATACCACAAAATACTATTAAATTGTTTTTGTGTTTACATGAAAATATTTATTTTTTGTATACTATTGAATCAATAACTGTCCTATTGACCAATTTTAATAGGATTTTTTCAGAGTGTATAATTACGTTCAATATTTTTTCTGTGTACATGGAATGGTGAAAAAACCGAAATTAGCATACCAGATTAATTTAAATATATTAAAACCGTTCAGATAAGTTTTGTTATAATTTTTAGCAGAGTCGATGCGGTTTAGAAACCATTTTTTAAAATGTTTTATCAGACAAAGGCGAATGTTGTACAATTTCCAAAATATTTCGGGAATCTGCCAAAACTCCACAATATTTAACAAAATGATTACACTTTCCGGAAAGTTTTGGGTCATTCTAGACAACATTTTTTGCAGTTTAGTAATATATGCTCAAAAAATTTAAAAAAATATTTAATCGAAAGATTTTAAGCAGACAAACTCGGAGTTCTTATCAAAAGCAGTCTAATTTTTGTCCGTATCCAAAAATGTTGTGAATCTGATTTTCAGAAATTTAAAAGGCCGTACAAAATTTTTGAAAGGCTTAAGGCGGTTTCGGAACATATTATTAGAAGATTTTTAGTAGACAAAACGAAAGTTCTTATCAAAAGCTGTCTATTTTTATCCCTATACAAAATGTCCTTTTAAAATCTGTTTTTTTGTTTGTACCCAAAATATTCTTTGAATCTGCTTTTAAAAACGATTTGGATTTTATTTTAAGACTTTTAAGCAGACAAAGGCGAAGTTCTTATCGAAAGCTACCTATTATTGTCCGTACCGAAAATAGGCTATGAATCTGCCTTTAAAATCGGATTTTTAGAGATTTATAAGGCCTAGAGAACATTTTTGGTAGGCTCAACGCAGTTCACATTTTTTTAAGCAGGCAAAGGCGGAGTTTTTTTATCAAAAACTGCTGTGTTCAAAATATGCTATGAATCTGATTTTAATATCTGCTTTTTGGAGATTTATAAGGCGTAGAGAAAATGTTTGTAAGGCACAATGTAGTTTAGAAATATTTGATCGAAAGATTTTAAGCAGACAATGGTGGCGTTTGTATCAAATGCTATCTGTTTTCTGCCATTACCCAAAAAATTCGGGGAATCTGTCTTTAAATTTTCACAAAATTTAATAAACTGCCAAACGCTTCTCACAAACATTCATTTAACTGTGTATTTACCGGAAGTATTTTAGAAAATTTTGTGAAAATTGACAGACATTTTATCTCAGGGGGGTTATTAAATTTTGAGTAATTTTAAAAGCATATTCTCGACGTATTTTGGGTAGAAAATAAACTCAGACACTCAGTCTACTTGAAATCGTACAAAAAATGTTTCCAAATTGCATTAAGCCTATCAAATTTCATTTCGGCAAAAAGTTGTGAAACTGCGACTTTATTATAAATATTATTAAAATTAATCAATAGAATAAATTATACTTTTAATCAGAAAATACCATTAAATATGACAAAGTAGTACTGAAAAATGCAGAATTGTGTTAAATAATATTTAAATTTATGTCCTATTCAAGTGACAAACTATTGAACGTTTTTCCTGAGTGTTCGAATTCTATTTATAGCATTAGGTGGTCGATCCTTCAACATTACAACTAAATTAAATGCCGTCCATAAACAAAAAAATAAATGCCATTTGTGTTGCATTAAATATGCTCTGATTTCGCTTGTTTTGGGCCAAGAAAACACACCCTCACTCAACACTAAACATTAATTTCAAATGCCACACATTGCATTAAATGTGGTCTCAACCCGGTTGGTCGCTCGGTCTCGAAGTTGCAACTTATCGCAATCTTTTTATCGGTTTTTTTTTTCTACTACGAATGCCGTTATGAACTATAGTCGATTTATTAGATATCGTACTAAGTATTACAGTGTTTCTATTTACAACAAATGCGCGCCTTGATTTCGTTTTAATTGTCCAGCATGATTTGGCATGATTTTTATTTAATTTTTTTAGTTTTTTTGCAGACAATTTGTTAATCAAAATGTTCCAGATTTCATTTGAACCGCGCAATGTCGAAGACCACTAGAGTAATTCGAGCACATTGGCGGTACCGTTCGGTGTATCCCCCATAACTACATTCGGACATTCGTAAATATTAACTAATTAGTCGCTTGAAAACACAAACTGACATAGCTCTTTATGTATATAGTTATGTTGAAGTTTATATGTCAATCTGTCTAAAATTGAATTTTAGTTTTTTTTTGTTCGTTACTTTTGACCAGTTGAATTTTGGGCGCGTTTTTGCTTTGAATTTGCGTTGATTTACGAGTAAGTCCTTGATACAGTTTGTGTGTTCTGTGAGAGTACCTGTTCGAGGTGTTTTTGTGATAAAACACCTCATGACCAGCATTTCAAAGAACGTCATGGTTTCGCATAATAAATGTGGGAGAGATTTGTTTGAGACACTGAGTTGGGTTTGGCAAAGAATCAAAAATAAAACCAGACCATTTAATGGCGCATTTTGTACAATTTGGTCATGTCTTTAAGTAGGGGGGGTTTTCGTTCAATATATTCTATTCTTTTATTTATTTGAACTCAATGCTAAAGTACGTAGAATAATAGAACAAATATTAATATAAAAGTAATATAAAAAATATTTAATTTTTTTCTCATTTCAGAGCACTAGACACAATTTTTGGAAGGCTTTGGGCAGTTTGATCGAAATTTGATCGAAAGATTTTAAGCAGACAAACTCGGAGTTCTTATCAAAAGCTATTCAATTTTTGTCCGTACCCAAAAATGTTGTGAATCTGCTTTTAAAAATCTGCTTTTCAGAAATTTAAAAGGCCGTACAAAATGTTTGTAAGGCTAAAGGCGGTTTCGGAACATAGTATTGTAAGATTTAAAGTAGACATAAATGAAGTTCTTATCAAGAGCTGTCAATTTTTTATCCCTACCCAAAATGTTCTGTGAATATGTATTAAAATCTGCTTTTTTTACCCAAAATATGCTGTGAATCTGCTTTTTAAATCTGTAAAACCGTATCCAAAAATGCTGTGAATTTGCTTTTAAAAATCTGCTTTTCAGAATGTTAAAAAGACTGACAACATTTTTGAAAGGTTTAAGGCGGTTTCGGAACATATAATTGAATGATTTTAAGTAGACAAAATGTACTGTGAATCTGCTTTTAAAATCGATCTGGATTTTTTTAAAGACTTTTATGTTAAGCAGTTCTTATCGAAAGCTACTCATTATTGCCCATACCCAAAATATGCTATGAATCTGCCTTTAAAATCGGATTTTTAGAGATTTATAAGGCCTGTGCTCAAAATATGCTATGAATTTGATTTAAAAGCTGCTTTTTAGAGATTTATAAAATCTAGAGAACATTTTTGGAAGGCACAAGGCAGTTTAAAAATATTTGATGGAAACATTTTAAGCAGACAAATACGGAGTACTTATCAAAAGCTATTTATTTTTTGTCCGTAACTAAGATATGCTGTGAATCTACTTTTAAAATCGTCTTTTTAGAGATTTATAGGGCCTAAGGAAAATTTGTAGAAGGCTTAAGGCAGTTTAGAAAGATTTTATCGAAAGATTTTAGGTAGATTTAGGCGGAATTCTTATCAAAAGTTTTCTATTTATTGTCCTGGCTTAAAATATGCTATGAATCTGATTTTAAAATCTGCTTTCAGAGATTTATAAGAACCGACAAATTTTTGGAAGGCTAAAGGTGGTTTCGAAATATATTATAGACATATTTTAGGCAAAGAAAAGCTGTATATTTTTTGCTCTTACCCAAAATATGCAATGAATCTGATTTTAAAATCTGCTTTTAGAGATTTATTAAGCCCGACAATATTTTGGAAGGGTCAGAGCAGTATAGAAACATTTTATCGAAAGATTTTATGCAGACAAATGCGGATTTCTTATCAAAAGCTGCCTATTTTTTTTGTCCGTAACCAAAATATGCTGTGAATCTGCTTTTAAAATCGGCTTTTTAGAGATTTAAAAGGCATAAATCAAATTTTTGGAAGGCTCAAGGCAGTGTAAATACATATTATCGAATGATTTTAAGCAGATAAAGGCGGAGTGCTTATCAAAAACTGACTATTTTTTGCCCTTACCCAAAATATGCTATGAATCTAATTTTAAAATCTGCTTTTAGAGATATATAAAGTCCGACAAAATATTTGGAAGGCTCAGGGCAGTTTATAAACATTTTTTTGGAAAGATTTTAAATAGATAAAGACGGAGTTTTTTTTTATCAAAAACTGCCTATTTTTGTCTGTGTCCAAAATTTGCTGTGAATCTGATTTTAAAATCTGTTCTTTCGAGATTTATAAATTTTTGGAAGGCTCAAGGCAGTTTAAAAACAGTTTATAAAATGATTTTATGCAGACTATGAGAGAGTTCTTATCAAAAACTGCCTATTTTTTTGTCCATAATCAAACTATGCTTTTAAAATCTGCTTTTAAGAGATTTATAAGGCCTAGAGAAAATTTTTAAAATGCTCAAGGCAGTTTAGAAAATGTTATCGAAAGATTTTAAGCAGACAAAGACGCAGTTCTTATCAAAAACTGCCTATTTTTTGCACGTATCCAAACTATGCTGTGAATCTCACGTTAAAAATTCTTTAAATTCTTTAATAATCTGCTATATGCTTCGTACAATGCGAGTAGATGGAGAAATCACACGATATCGGATCCGTTCTCGTAACGATATCGAGCGTCAAATTGGACCTACATAGTAGGTAGATATCGAAACGTTCTGTCGGAGTTTTCTCGATACGAGAAATGTTTCGAAATCGGATCGATATCTCGAAGTCAAAAATGATCAAAGTTCGAGATTGCTGCGAAAAATATTGCGATATCGATTTGATAAATGTTTAATTATCGTATATTGTCAAAGTATTTGAATGTACGAACATTTTAAAAAATTAGAATCGAGGAAGCAACGAGATCGAACTTTTTTATCGAAGTTATTCGAGAAAGCTTCGAGGTATCGAAGGTCTCCGAGACATGGCAAAATGGGATGAAGTTAAGTATTGAAGTAAATTATTCTAGAACATAGCACATCTATTAATAACTCTGATCGGTTAGTTCCAAGCATATACCACAAAATTAAACAAATATCAAATATTTACCATTGATTGTCAAATAAGTACCTAAACGTCTATTGTATTGTCTAACTTTAATTTATACTTAAAACAAAAAATAACCTTTCAAGTGCCAGCAGATACGATTGATCATTGCATTGTGTTGTTTTAGGCTTAATTGAATATTTGTAGAGAACAAAATGAACTCGTTTACCTACCTTAATACTATGTACGATATATGACTTAAGGTTAACGGAACGCACAGTTATTTGTAAAAGATTTGTTAGTGCCAAAATGCTAGCTGTCAAAATGTCAAAATAGCTCTGGCACCAGCATGTGTCACGAATTTATCAGCCCAAAGGCGTTGTTTATATATCTAAGTAAATACTACATCATTTTCAGATTAAAACCATAAAATTTTATAAAAGAACAAATTGGATTTGGAAACAATTCTGGATGTTCAAATAAAATTAAAAAACGAGTAGATAGATTTAACGTAGAATGGCAAATGTGATTATCAAATTAGTGAATGTATTTGCTGGATTGATTAATGAATGCAATTTATATCGGTTGCTAAATTTACGCCGATTATTTTTTTTTTTGTGCAGAGGCGTCAGATATGTTCTATATGGATTATAGTTGTACACACAAAAAAAATAATTGCTTGACGTGCAGTTGTTTCAAAGAATATTCATTTGCATCTACCAAATTTAGTTAGTTTCAACTGAAATTCATTTGTGGTAAACAATAGTATGAGGCGTAACCAACTATTAGTTGAAGAAACTGCAACATTGATTGGGGAACAAACATTTTATCCATTTTCAATATTTTTTGTTTCCATTGCCACGGCAACTAAATTCAAAATGAGACCTAACCAATATTTAGTTGACTTGACAGATAGTTAGTTATAATAGGTTGTAGCAACCAATATTTATTTGATTCAACTGTGAAATCAGTTGTCTTGTATAATAGCGATGCGAAAGCAGGACAACACCAGTCGCGCAAGCTTTACATTTTTCACTCGTTTTTTGTTTTGTGCTGCGGACAGCGCGTGCCACGTCTTAAACAAAATTTGGAATTGTTTTAAGGCTTGTTCGTTTTTACTGTTCGGTTTTTTCATGCTCAAATATACTTTCTTCAACAAGAGACATACTATTCTACAGAGTTATTTCTTTTCTGTTTCTATATGTTGTTTTTCTATATGCAGCCCTAGCGCTTCAACGTGTTGCAAACACGAAGTCAGCAGCCCAACCCGATCGTCGGCAATATTCGATCTCAGGAACGCTGTTGTGACGCTGACTTCGTGTTTGCAACACGTTGGAGCGCTAGGGTTAGGTAAAATGGCCGATTTCTTATAATTAAATTGGCTACCACAACTAAACAAATTGGCTGTGTCAATTGTATTCATTAGTTGTGTGAACTGATACGTGATGTTGCAACAACTGAATCAGTCGAATGTTGACAGAACTAAGTAAATAAATCGGTTGGCAAAAAATGACGGTTGCTCCAACTGATTCGTTCTTTGGGTGTACGTTTTATTTGTACTCTATTTGGAGTTTCAATTTTCTCATTTTATGCCCATTTCTTAAGCATATTCTGAATAACTGAATATAGTTTGTAAATATGTAGAGATAGGTTAATGCCTTTCGAGTTTATTTAAATGGAAATATAATTTATAGAATTTACAGAATTTCTAAAATCTATTATTAGAAACAATAATTAAAAACATGCTCTAATTAACAATAACAGTGAACAGAGGGAAAACAATAGAATATTTGTTTGCAAAATTAATACATATTTCCATTTTTGGCATTATTTACAATTTTTATTTCAGATATTAAAATACCAAATGTAAAAATTGTTCTATTAAAAAAAAATGTAAACAATAAAACACACAAGTATTATAGCATTTTTTGTGCCAAATAAAGAACCGCCCTTTTCGCGTGATCTCCGCCAACCTTTTGACGTTTTATCACTGTTGGTACCCATGACAATATTTGTGGTATAGTGTAGAGCTTTGCCATTTATGGCACCGCCTTTGTGCGCATTAATTGAACCTCAACCTTTTTAGGAAACGGATGTGATTTAACGGTATTTTTTTGCAAAAGAACGGCACAGCAGCCAAGCGGGCTAGCAGCCACAGCCCCCAGACTGCACCTGCCCAGTCGAAACAATGGCAACAACACTGCCTGAGTAGCGCTGAAGGGAAACGGCTGCTGTTGATAGAGGTGAAGCAACTAAAGTTGCTGCCAAATGTTGCTGTCAACATTGCTTGCTTTGTGCTGTAAACATGGTAATTGGCTATGCTGGTCATGTTGCTCGGTCGGACTCAATTCGCTGCCCAGCTAAAGTTGGCATTTTATTGTTGTTGTTGTTGTATGTGGACATGGCTTCACTCACATGCACTTTGCTCCAAAATAAATAAATTTTCAAATGCATGGAATTTTAAAGCTAAGTGAATATTTTTTTCTGTTGCCCCTATTGTATAATATTTTATATTAGTTTTTATTTTTCCTTTTTCTTTATTTTTTTGTTAATTTTTTTTTTTTTTTTTTTTTTTTTAATTTATGACTTTTTAAAATGATGTTAAATACGCCTTGTTTGCCTACAATGTGCACATGCAAAGTGTCCGATTTTTGGCCTGTTTAGTATAACGTTTGGTTTTTTCAATATTTTTGTTGCTCGCAGCGTGAAAGCAAAAGTATTGCCCCAGTTACGCGTCGAGCATTAACCATGTGACGTACCGTGTAACGGATCAAACGCACGGATGATGCACAGTGGAACAGCGAGTACCTAAAGGTGGCAAAAACTTCAAATTTCCTATTGAACGGAGACACTTTTGGTGTATCCAGTCTTGCATTTTCCAAAAATAAAATTGTATTGTAAAAAAATATAGTTTTTCACATTTATAAACGTACCTCAACATGCTAGAAACATATAAAACACAGTAAAAGAATATCCAAATTTGTACAAAGTTTTCCTATCGGATTAAAAAATATGTAAAAAAAAAAAATAATAATGTACAAAAGGAAAAATATCGAATTAAAAATGAGATAAAAAAATTCAACATTGTCCCAATAGGAAATAGCATCATTACGTAGTCAATTACTGCCTAATTATTATCGAATCATAATGCGTCGGAGTCTCAATACTGAATTTTGTTTACCTGCATTCACTGTAGATTACGAAGTAATGCTATGAAGGAGCCACCACCCATTACACATCGCATCCAAATTAAAAAGGCATCGAATTTTATCTCATGTATATATAGATTACTATTTAGAAGTATCGTAATATGGGGTCAACCATACATCATTAATTCGTAAGCAAACATTCGCAAGGGGTGCTTCAATTTCAGCATTACTTTTCACGCAATCGTAAAGAAGATTAGTCTCTTTACACATTACTTTGTATGCAGTAGTAATGGGGGTGGTCCATTTGTACATTACTTTGTACGCAGTGGTAATGAGCGGTGGTTCCATATGTGCATTACTTTGTACACTGTAGTAATAAGGGGTGGTTTCATTTCTAAAGTACTTCTTTCTAAGTAATAATAGGTATTTGGTAACTATTAAGCATAAATAACTGTATATTAAATTAGTGTCCAAACAAAATAAAATAATATTTAATACAAAGACAAGACATCAGCATGTTTTCGCTATTCGATAATGAAGAACTATTGCAATTGCCACAGAATCTAAATTGAAAAACAGCAATATGTAAGACAAATTCAACAATAACCAACATAATACCCATCAAAAATTTATTTTGAATGACTTCTTTTCATTTTTATTAGCGCGTACATTAAATTCGTTTAATTTTTTGAATGTATGTATTTTTATAATTTAAAAATCAATAGACATCAGATAAATACAAAAAAATAACGAAGTGGAATTGGAACAGAATTTTCACATTATTTAGTAATCAGTGGGTAAGGGAGGGTAGTTTGGTTTATAGATTACTTCGTAAGTGGAACATGGGAGTAGTCTTGTTTGTAAATCTCTGCTACATTATAAATGATCTAATACGAAATTTGTAGAGCATGTATTGAAGAAAACATTGATAAATACAAAAAAGTAACGAAGGAGAAATGGAACAGAATTTTCACATTATTTAGTAATCAGTGGGTAAGGGAGGGTAGTTTGGTTTTTAGATTATTTCGTAAGTGGAACATGGAAGTAGTCATGTTTGTAAATTACTGCTACATTATAAATGATCTAATACGAAATTTGTAGAGCATGTATTGAAGAAAACATTGGTTACCATTCGAACTAGATCGGAATATTTCCCATTGGGGTACTAAGAACAAAATATAATTACTCAACATTTTAAGTAAGTAATCCTGTCTAAAGTTTAATTATTTTTTAACATGTTGTACTTGTATTTTGTGTTTGTATATAAAAAATAATCCTGAGATATATGCACGATATATATAATCGATAACTCGAAAAATTATCGAAATATCGAAAATCCGATTAAATGTATTTTTTCGCAAACAGTTCTACAAGATTGCACACTCGAAATATTATTTGGAAATATAACAAATTTTCCCTCTAGTACAATTCATCTCCTAGTACAATTTTCAAATACCCTGCGGGTACCTGTTCTCGTTGTTCAAAAATGGGTGCAAGTTTTTAGAATATTTGAAAATTTGTAATTATTTTTGTCCATATAAATTATGGAGTATATTTACATTTTCATTTATATTTTTAAATTATGAAAACAACAGTTACACTGACCTTGTGGTAAAAATGTGTCAATTACTTTAAAATTTGGTGAAAAAAATGGTGAAAAAATGACTTGTCACTGTTCTAGTTCAAAGGTATGCTGGAAGGATACAATTCGTAATCATTATACATGTTCTGTGACCTTTATTACTATTGGTACCGACTAAGAACAGGGTCTTGAATATCAGTTTGTGATAGGTCTAAAAGTATACATGAGGTGTTGTTAATTAACTCCTTCCTTGAACAATGCCATTTTAAAGTTGTCGGTTGGTTTCATATAACAGAGGCAGAACTAGGTTAACTATCTCCGAGGAACCAGTCACGTGTCTAGTCTAGCACCTGTTCGTTTTCCCGTAAGGCAGTGCTACGAATTTGACGTGGATTTTCTAATTTGCCAGTGATCTGCAACAAAGTGCTGTATTAATTATATGATGACGCTGCATTACACAGAAAAAAAATGCACATCATATTGACGAACTCTGTTCTTCAAACAATGATTCATTGTATTGAAGAATCATTATATTATATGTCATAATATTAATGACTAACGCCATCAATGTTATGAATGATATTATAAAAGTGTTCTTCAATATGATGAACTGTATGTGAAGAATAATTTTCATCATATTAATGAACCAAAATATAAAATACAACAATATGTTCTTCATATTGAAGAACGCTGTTCATTAAACTAAATTTATATCAAAATATTTTTTTTCGTTAATTTTTTGCCGTACTTCTCAGTTTTCAAGTAGTTCTAGTATGTTATTTCTTATATATGCTTGCTCGACATGCATAAATTAGTAAAATGTTTTATAATATATTTATAATTACAACTTTTTTTAATAAAAAGTTGTATTTATAAAAACTACATTTAAAATTTTTTTTTTTTCAACCAAAAAAAATTTTATCTTTGTAAAAAAATATTTTTTTTTCTTCGTAAATTTTTTTTTTTGTTGTATTTATACATTTAAAAAAAATATATTTTTTTCTTTGTAAAAAAATATTTTTTTTTCTTTGTAAAAAAATATTTTTTTTCTTTGTAAAAAAATATTTTTTTTCTTTGTAAAATTTTTTTTTTTTGTATTTATACATTTAAAAATAAAAAAAAAAATTAAAAAAAAAAAAATTTTTTTTTTCTTTGTAAAAAAATATTTTTTTTTCTTCGTAAAACATTTTTTTTTTCGAAAAATTTTTTTTTCGTATAATTTTTTGTTGTTATTTTTTTATATAAAATTTGTACAACACTTTTTTCAAATTATTTTCTAAATAATTTTTTTTTTTGAAAAATTCGTAAAAATATTATGTTCATAAATATTATGTACAAATTCATCAATATAACGATTCAAATGCATTGTATTGAATATTTCGTTCTTCACTATGATGTTCGATAGTACAAATAATTTTATATATATATAATGAATGTATTCATCAATATGTCATTTAATGAACGGTGGTATCAATATTATTAAACAATTCATAATATTTATGAATAATCATCATATTGATGAATTTTTTTCGGTGTATGGACCACTTTCAAAAATTTAGTAAAAATAAGCTATTAGTCGAATTTCGGGTTGAAGTTTACTTTAAAGGGCCGTAAGAATGGTTAAAAAAATTGCCACGACCTTCCTAATAGTGGTACAGTACCGGAAAACTACAAAAATGTTCCTGCTCGTCCCCCTGAAACCGACCAAAAATCGAAAATCGAAAAATCAGTTGTGACCTCAGTTGGTTTTAGATTTTTGATCGGTTTCAAGGGTCGAATGGCAAAAAAATTGGTTTCCGTCACTCTCCGTCCCTTTTAATGGGGTGGCAATGTTTTTTTTTTATTTTTTTCGAGCGGCTTTATAAAATAAACTTCTCCCGAATTTCGCAGAAAAACATTATCACTGCCCCACTGTGTGGCGCCATCTAAACATTAATCATGCTGTTCATCATTGGGTGTACTTTTACCAATATTTCGTATTACATGGGCCATGACAAATTGTAATTTTATTTTTATTTTTTATTATACATATATTATACATATATTTTAAATAGTTAATAAAAAAAACATAATATTTGGTATGCCGCAGAGTAAAAGTTTTGACAGTGCATAAAATAATTAATCAGCATGTAATATATATACTTTTTAGAGTAAATACTTGTAAGAAATAATTTACCATAACTAATTTAAAAAATTAATTAAAATTTAGAAAAAATAATTGTCGCAAAAGAAAAACGTATTTTATAATATAACATAAACTTAAAATACTTTACATTTTAATGATTCAATCAATATTTAAAAATTATATATTTAAAATTAATAGCTTTAATTCTAGAAAATATAATCAATAAAAAGATATAAAAGTACAAAATATCTATACTACCTTTAAAAAAGAACCCTCTACAGAAATGCTTAAAATTAATGAAGTGTAAGAAAATCGAACCAATTTAACATTTCACTTTAATTCACTTTTACGCGATCACAAATACGATATTGCACAACAAAACCAAAAAAGAAATAAATCTTGTTAAATTCACAATTATCGGGGCTTCATCTTTTGTACTTTCTTGTAATTGATGTTTTTTTTTTTTGTTTCTTTTGTTTTAGTATACAAACTAAATCTAATTAAGTGGCACGAAACAATTAAAGAAAAAGGCGCGCACCAACGGCAGCCACAACAGCAACTGATCTAAAGCACTTTCGGAAGATATACGAGTACTTGTACTTGTACTCGTACTCATATCTAAAGTGAACAAGACTTCAAGACACCAAATAGAAATCATGTCATTTACATTCGAGTGGGCGTGGTACGGTTTGACACAAGTCGAACAGAAAGACAAACGGCCAAATGACTTAACAGACAGACAGACAGATGGGCAAATACCTTATTGTACAAAATACTTAGTCAATGTGGTGGAGGTGGTGGTTTTAGCGGTTTTACAGGGAATTCACGATTTTGAATTACAAATCAATTCGTATGACACGATTTTATTTATTATAAAAAAAATACTATAAAAAAAAGCACTTACTTAAGTACCGAGTCCATTAAACGTTTTTCAAATGTTACGTTAAAGAACAAATCGGAATGTGGCAAGACTAACGACCTAACCTCGTAGTTCCACATGGCAACGAACTCATGTTTGTACTGAACAACATTTTGACTTTAATGATTTTAATTATATTTATAATAAATAATAGCCGCTGGTAGCATATATTAAATGATATACGTCACGTGGTTTAGAAGGAGTCATTTCATGGATTCATATTAATCATAGAAGTGCAGACATTATTTAAATCTATATTTTAATATAATCATTAATACATTAAAAAATACATTTTTATATCAATTAAATCGTTAAATTTATTAATTTTTTTTAAAGAAATTCGTCTTTTGACAAGGGTTAAACGAAAAAAAATATATTTGTTTTAACCCTAATAGAAATTGGAGAAAACACGAGACAGATCATTTTAGCAATGCATTTCTGGTCGGGTTATGCCGTGGAAAATTTTCAATCATCATTTACTTTGTCAGTCGTAAGAGTAATGTACAATTCGATTGGGTAATTTGTAAAGTAGACTGAATACAAATCATCTCTTTTTGGAACATTTTTCAACATTGTATTTAATGATGCAGATCGATAGGTGCTTTGAAAACAAACAATAATTGCCTTTACATCACTATTTTATCTTGTACCATTAAAGAGTTATAGCAAGAAAACGAACAGATTCGCCTTTTTGGCATGACAAGATTTTCAATTTTTCCAATTTCTTCGTTTTTTGCTATAATTTTTTATTGGTGCAAGATAATAAATTGGTGTAAAGGTATTTATTGTTTGTTTTTAAAGCACCTATCGATTGGCATCATTATTTAAAAATATTTTGCCAAACATTTTTTCCTGCAAATAACAAATGGCAAATCAATGTTTGACAAAATATTTTTAATTAATGATGCAGATCGATAGGTACTTTAAAAACAAACAATTAATACCTTTACGCATTATTTTATCGTGTACCATTAAAGAGTTATAGCAAAAAAACGAAAAGATTCGCCCTTTTGGTATGACAAGAATTTCAATTTTTCCAATTTCTTCGTTTTTTTTTTGCTATAATTTTTTGTTGGTGCAAGATAAAATAGTGGTGTAAAGGTATTAATTATTTGTTTTTAAAGCACCTATCGATTGGCATTATTAAAAAAAATTATTTAAAAAAAAAAATTACAAACATTTTTTTCCTGCAAATAACAAATGGCAAATTAATTGTTGACAAAATATTTTTAATTAATTATGCCAATAGATAGGTGTTTTAAAAGCAAACAATTAATATCTTTACATCACTATTTTATCTTGCTATAATAAAAAGTTATAGCATAAGAAACAAAAATATTTGCATTTTGATCAGGATATAGCCTCACAAAATCCGTATTTATAATTCAGTAGGTTGTCCAAATCTAAAGATATTTTACATACGTTATAATAATTGACAAATAAACCAAAATAACAGAAAAATTGAAAAAAATATAAGTTTTGCTAATTTTTAAAGCACTTCAAACTTTAAAATTTGATTTCCCAACATTTTTAAAAATGCACATTCGCCCCTTTGGCATGACAGTGACGATATTATTTTTTTTTTTGTAATTGCCGGGTTATCTCTGGCTGATGAAAACATTTTAGAGAAACTTTGATTTTAATTGAATTTTTTCAAATTGTTCTTCATTACTTTAATGTCATATTTTGCTTGTTATAATTTAGCAGAAATAGTGTGGCAGAGAATAAATTACGTATGGAGAAAAATCTGGAATTGAACTTTAAAATTTAATAGTTCAGAAACTATGGGTGACTGCATCGAAATTATTATTTCAAAAACTATTTTTTTATTTTAAAGGAAAATTTTAATATATTTTTCAATTCACTGTTACGTATACGCCCCTAGCAGTGAATTGAAAAATATATTAAAATTTTTCGAAGTTAAATATATTTTATTTTTTAAATTGTTATTTTTATTTGAATGCATGATTTAAAAGCTTATATAAAACATTAGCTTCTTTAAAATATCGGTACCTTACAGGCAAAAGGTCGTAACCAACAAAAATCAAATTTCATAGGAGGCGAAAAAAAACGTCTCAAAATCGAATAGTTCAAAATTGATTTTTTTTCCAAAAGTATTCTTTAAACAAGCTGACAATAATCATAGTATGGCTCATTTTCCAAAAGATCCATTACATGTATAAGTATTTGAAGAAAATTGTAGTTACAATGTTTTGCCAGTATTACTTAATTTATTTCGAAACATTTTTCAATTGTACTACATACGATGCTAAGGTAAAAAGGTCTTATAAAAAATAGGTTTGGTATTCTGAATTTCGGTAAACGACAATAGGGAAATATAGGAATATTTTGGCACATGTTTAATGACAATTTAAACTAGTCAGTGGTCAGTATTTTAAAGGGTTTTTCAACAGGGACGCTACAAAAGTAGAGTGACAGGGACAGCAAACGACGCCATATTTCTTGCCGCTCTTTTGACATTTCTCTTCATTTTATGATGGAAAGATATTCGAATTCGAATTTCGGTAGTAAATTTTAATAATTTCGACTCGTTGTTGGCTCGTATATCTTTCCATCATGAAATGGCAAACCTTACTGAAGAGAAATGTCAAAAGAGCGGCAAGAAATATGGCGTCGTTTGCTGTCCCTGTCGCTGTACTTTTGTAGCGTCCCTGTTGAAAAACCTTTGAAACAAACTTTTGTAGCGCTCTTATTGAAAAACACTTTACTTTGATGAACATATTGGACATATTCTCTACAAATACTCATATTTTTTTATTTTCTACCATTTCCACAAAAGGAGTTAAAAATACTTGAAGTAGTCACTAACATAAATTTTAAAATTATGTGACTATTCTGACACAAAATATTCCGTATGTCTCCATAAACATATTATGTGTCTTAAATATTGATTTTATAGTTCGAATGTCTTCACAAAGCCTTATACAGCGCACAGAATCGGATTAAAAATTGTATCGTAAGCAACATTTTTCAAAAATGTAGTTACTATAATAAATGTTATTTGGATTTATTTCAAATTTGGACCACAAAATTCAAAAATATGACTTTACAGGGACATTATACTCATAAAGAGGTTTCCGAAAATGTTGGTTACGATGTTCTGCCTGTAAGGTATCGATATGTTAATCGGTTACAGAGATATAAATAATACTGTGCGGCACCAAAATTTGAACTAATTTTTTTTTTATTTGGATCAAAAATGTTGTATAAACTTATAGCTTATAGTAGCGAAATGGTATATTGTACGTTTTTGATGTCTACAGAGTGATTATAGGGAACTTCCTAAGTGTGTATCTTAACGATTTACCAATATTAACAATTCCGTTGAGGAGTTACTAATACTCACCACACTAAAACACACCATACTAAAACTCACCACACTAAAACTCACCACACTAAAACTCACCATACTAAAACTCACCACACTAAAACTCACCATACTAAAACTCACCACACTAAAACGTAACAGATTAAAACTTCTACTGAGAAAAACTACGGGGAAGAATTCTACGGCAAAAAAACAGTCCAAGGAAGAATTGTCTTTGAGAAAAGTTGTTTGGAGAATTTTTTTTCGTTACTACATTTATAACACAATTAAAACACAGCGAAGCACGAGTCCCTGTTGGTGTTAACTATTGATGACATTACATCTAGATTCAACTAAGTTTAATTAAAAAAACTGAAAACAGTTCCTAAATAGTTCTCCCAACCAATTAAAGACGCGGTAGTAAAACAGAGACGGAATTTAAATTTAATTTAAAAAATATAATATTTCTATAGAGATTGGGAATATGAAATGGACATTTTTAAAGAAAATTCACCCAACATAGGATCAAATGCTGAAACATGATTCATTTTATAGAATTGTAAAATGTTTGTCAAATAGTTTTACAATTGCATTTGCAATAAATCAAATGTACTAAAATAACAGAACAATACAAAACAATAAAACAAAATGCCGACATCGATTATAGACTAAATGACTAAATTCACGTTTTTCTTGTGTTAAATAATAACAAATCGAATGGAAAAAAATACTGCCGTCTTTCATACGTCTGTCTCGCTGTCTTGCTGGCTGTCTTTATGTCTCTTTGTCTGTCTATCTTTCTGTCTGCTATACATATTGTTTGCGTTGTCACCTCAATGGCTACGACAATTTATAAAACCGACCATGCGCGCCACGCCGAAGCGGTAGAGCACGCCCGACATTCCATGAACGGCGCAGCGCATTAAGCACCGCCAAAGATGCACATTTTCCGTGTCTGTGTTTTTTTTTTCTTTTAAATTGCGCCAAAACATCGAGCAGCAAAATGGAGCAAGCAACCAAGTGATGCTGGATACAGTAGGAAAATAAAGTGAGGTTATGCGGCGCGCAGTCGGATCTACTACATACAACGTGTGACATTTGCGCATTAAGGCCTCCCTACACCGCCGCATAACGTGTCATGCAATGTAGTCGCACTAATGGCCAACAGTGGTCAACAGCGGACAATGATTGACACATTTTAACTACTGAGTTTGTGTTTTTTATATTATTTTTTCTTTTAAAATCACGAACGTTACTTGTACCATAGCGTACTCTGCTCTACACTACTCCAACTTAAAAGTACCCCCCTCGTCCCAAACGGTAACGTATTTGGTTACCAGCAGCAGCAGCAGCACCGACGACTTATATATTTTATTTATTCATCTGCGCGATCGTGGTGGTGGCGACACTGCGTCGCAAAAGTGTCACATGCACTGAACCCATATTGCAACATTTCTGACACATTTTAATGTTGCAATAATCGCTTTGGCATAAGCAAAACAAAAACAACTCTACTACAAAATAAAAATAAAAACTACAAAAACAATTCTCAATCTTATCGTTTGCATAAAATCTGCATCGCGTTGCCACACTCTATATCGAAAAGTTGGTATTTCTTATATTTAGTTGGCATCACTGTTTTTCATCGCCTTCATCGTCGTCGTCGCCGTCGTCATCATTGTAGCCGTCATCGTAGTAGCAGCCGACTTTTTCACCCAACACGTGTTTCGGGATAAATTAGTGTCGATGGTCGTTGTCGTGTAATAAATTTAACGGGTTTTGTAAAACGAGCTCAATATTTAAAGGTGTTGCTGCGACATAGAGCACAGCAGCGCCAAAACAATGCAAAAACAAGAGATTTGCAGTAATTGATAAAAGTTTTGGCGATTTTTGTTTGATACCATAACATGGGCATAATTGTAATTTTTTCTTGCTTTAGGCTCTTCAGAAATCCTTGAATTTCGTAGAGCAGAAATGTGTGAAAATTATAACTATACAAAGATTTTTGTGATATTAGCAGAATATAAAATAACAGTTCATACAGATTAACATTGTTTGCAGCAATAATAATATGATTGAAAATAAATGGCGAGAATTTTCAAATTTTTGAAATCGGTGAGGTAATCAATCATGAGGCATAACTGATAGTATTTTTTATTATCAAAAACTACCCCAAAAATTAAATGTTTATGTTTATTTATGATTGCAATCACAATATGTTTGCTGTAGTAACGAAGATTATATTCACGCAGAGAAAAAACATGATTGTGATGATCATATTTGAAGGGATCATACTATGATTGGGGGTTACGGTAGTAGGCAATCATTATTTATTTCTATATATATTAATTTTTAAAAATGATGTTTTAAACATTAGAAAAACACTTCGTCACTACAAAAAAAAAACTCGACTGCTCACCGGTATTGCCAATATCAAAGTGAGTAAGAAAGAGTTAACTTGTCATTAAGTGAGAATTATATGGTTGTAAATAATAAATTACTATACCATGATATTTACTGATCATAACTAAAAATATCATGGTATGATTGGTATTGACCATATTTTGTTCGTGACATATCTCGGAGCTCTTCGATGATCCAAGTTTTCTAGAACTAACTGCGATAATAAAGTTCGATATAATTGTTTTATAACTACTATTTTTTTAAATATTTCGTACAATTTAAGGAAAGATATATATAAATATTTATCACATCGATATCGCAAAGTTTTTTGAATTAATCTCGATATTCGATGCGACATCGATTCAGAATCGTTTTTTTCTCGTTTCGAATAAACTTCATTATCTCGATACGATATCTGTGTACATCTTAGACACAGAAAAAAATCATCAACATGATGAATTTATTTGTAAATATTATGAATTTTTTCACCAACACCAGATTCATCATATTGATACTACCGTCCATTAAATGACATATTGATGAATACATTCATTATATATATGAAATTATTCGTACTTCTATCGAAAATCATAGTGAAGAACGAAATATTCAATACAATGAATTTGAATCGTCATATTGATGAATTTGTTCATAATATTTATGAATATTATATTTTTGACGAATTTTGCAAAAAAAAAAACATTTTTTTTTAGACAATAATTCGAAAAAAAGTGTCGTTGTAAAAATTTTATTTAAAAAATAACAGAAAAAAAATATCAAAAATAAAAAATTATCTGAAAAATAATTTTTTCGAAAAACAAATGTTTCGAAAAAAAAAATTTACAAAAAAGTTTTTGAAACCAAAAAAAAAATTTACGAAAAATTAAAAAAAAAATCAAACAAAAATTTTTTTCGAATATTTTTTTTTATAAATATAACTTTTTATTAATAAAAACTTTTTTTTAAATAATTATAAATAAATATATTATAAAACATTTTAATAATTTATCCATGTCGAGCAAGCATTATATAAGAAACAACATACAAGAACTACTTGCGAACTGAGAAGTACGGCCAAAAATGAACGAAAAAACAAAATTTTGATTGACATTTGGTTTAATGAACAGCATTCTTTAATATGAAGAACATATATGTTGTATTTTATATTTTGGTTCATTAATATGATGAAACGTATTCTTCACATACAGTTCATCATATTCAAGAACACTTTTTCGACAGTTACCAAATGTTCATCATATTTAATATCGCATTCATAACATTGATGTCGTTAGTCATTAATATTATGAATGGTTCTTCAATACAATGAATCATGGTTAAAGAACGGAATTCAACATTATGATGTACATTTTTTGTCTGTAAAACGAATTGTAATATAATTTAGATACTAAAAAGTGCAATAATCGGTGCGGTTAATCTTTTTTATTATTTTAAAGGTGGAGTGGAAGATATGGAACATTTTAGATGCATATTATTGTCACTCCTTAGTTCATTTATCGATGTACACAAAATACCTTTTAAGACGATTATATGTCAGGATATATTTATATATTCAGCCAAAGTGAACAAATGTTTCAACTACCCCTTTCTTAAGCTGCATTTATGGCATTGATTAAACCCATCAAAATATCATTTCAATATCTGCTTACTCTAGGAATATAAATCAGGTCTTTGGTTCGGTCGTTATGAGTAAAGATCAGCATTATTCTTTAACCCCAAATAACCTTCTTAGTTATATTAACCCATTACAGACAGACCCTCGATTATTTCGTTCGTTTGTAATATTTAGGGTTTTTATAATATACTAGCAGACAGGGACCCGTGCTTTGCTGCGGACTTTTTTTATTGGTGCTATAAATATAGTAACCAAAAGAAAAATAATTCTCCGTCAAAACAACTTTTGTCAAAAACAATTCCTCCCCGGACTGTTCTTTCCCGTAAAATTATTCCATGTAGAATTTCTCCCTGTAGAATTCTTCCCCGTAGAATTCTTTCCCATACAATTCATCCCGTAGTATTTTCCCAGTAAAATTTTGTTTTTTGTAAGTTATAGTGCGGCGAGTTTTGGCGTGGTGAGTTTCGATGTGGTGAGATTTGATGTGGTGAGTTCCGGTGTGGTAAAAGTTTGTTTTTGTAAGTTATAGTGCGGTGAGTTTTGGAGTAGTGAGTTTCGATGTGGTGAGTTCCGGTGTGCTGAATTTCGGTGTGGTGAGTTTAAAGAATTTGAAGTGGTCAACCTTTTGTGAAATTAATGAATATCACTGTGTAAAATTTCATAAAATTAGCTATTCTAATATCGTATTTAATGTGTTTTAAATATTTGGGTTGTATGGGTGGTGCTACGCCCAGTCCATAAATCCAAACAACATATAGCCCATACTCTGTCCAGATACGATATATATAATTATTATATAAATCGAGTTAAAATATAAATCAAAAGATAAAATGTATGGAATTGTTCAGGAATATTTTTGGCTTATTTCCGGCAAACACATATATATTGAAGTTTGTGGATATTATATGGCAGATTATCGAATTTTAAACGCAGATTTCAGAAAACTGACATCTTTTGATGCAAACTCTGTCTTTGTCCGTTTGAAATACCCCGAGAAAAAATGTCTGGTATATTTCCTGCACAGATAAATGGAAGATTTTGGGAATTTTGTAGAATTTGAATGGCAGATTCACGGCATATATTGGTAATGTGCAGAAAATATGAAGTTTTTGATACAAACTCCGGCTACGTCTGCTTCTAAACTACTTTGACCCTGCCAAATATTTAGTCTACGATCCAATTTATAATTTTGAAATTATATTTTATAAGTATAAAGTTCACAATGACTTAATAAGTACATTGAACTAAAATGAAAAATACATCGACTGCAAACCACTAAAATCATGAAAGACAATATTGAGCAAAAATGTGTGGTAATAACATCGATGATAATAGCTAATTATTAGTAATAACAGAAATGCAAAGAAATACCGACACTTGTGTGTGAATTATGCAAATTGGCAGATATTTGAATAGCAAATGGGGCAGTCAAGACAAACGATAGATGGAGTGGCATAGCGTGGATGGATGGTTAAATATATCAAGTGCTAATGTGCGAATATTTAGAAAATTCGAAAAATATGCGTTTTCGAAATTCACTTCAAAGATTTTTCACATTGTTCATAAGAAACACGGTGCGATAAATATTTATGTCAAAACTCTATTAATCTGGTTTAGCTTTTAAAAGAATTTCAGTAATAAATCGTTTGATTGATCGTTGTATCAATTGATGGCAACACGCGACAACACAATGTCTGCGACAATATTAAAAATCATAAAAATAACATCAACTATATTGAAAACCATATCAACAACTAAAACACAAGGTGCCGACAAACATGGCCATAACTTGCGTGTCTAAATGGTTGTCGTTCGTACAATTTTTCTGCAATTCGCAGACAATCAACTGTCGCAGTTTGTGGCATTCAATCACACCCACATTTTTGCAACATGCCGTGTAATTACAAAAAATCTAATAAAATATGCTCGCTATTCAAACGGACAGACGGACGGTACGGACAGACAGACATCATTGGCGTGGCAACAACAAGTGACATGATTGCATTATTAGACACACGATGGCGACATAATCAGTGACTATGCTGATAAGTTGATGAATTATTTAATTAATGCATTTTTATTAGTTTTAATAATTTTACAGTATTCGAAAAATTCTTTAGAAAAAACCAACAATTATTAAATTCGAAGTTTAAAAAAATTTCGAACATTGGATATTTTGAAATTAGACACTCTAAGAAAACATTGATGTTTATGACAATTATTACAGCGCTAAACATCAATTTACTTGAAAATTAATAAAAACTTAATGGAGACTATCATCTTTCAAACATGTGACAAATGTTATAAATATTTCTGGAAAACATTGCGATTACATATATACACGGTGTTTGGTTCATCGATGTCAATAACTAAGAAGGTGATTCTATGATACAAAAAAATAAGAAAATGTAAAATAAAAATATGTCCTATTTTGGAACCAGTTTAAGATACAGGGTGTTTAGTAAATGCATATTACTTACATAGTCTATTCAAGTAAATTGGTTATAAAATTAAATTTGTTGATAAATGAATATCAATTTTTCATTTATGTTTTAGACAATTAAATTATCTTTCCAATGGTATATCACATCCTCGAATCCCAAGATTTCTTCCATTTTTAAAATGTACGTAAAGTTGAAATTTACAAAAATAAAAATACAAATTTTTACATTGTCATTGATTTTTTCTCAATATCGTTATCGATCACCCCTGTTTTTTACAATTTATAATAAAGACCAGTTCTTTCCCAGTACTTTCTAACCAATTATTGTGATTTTAAACCGGTAAGTTATCCTGCAGAAATAATTAAACACTGGCTGGTGTTGTGATTCGCTGATGTGATATACCATTGGAAAGGTAATTTAATTGCCTAAAATTTAAATGAAAAATTGATATTCTTTTAACAACAAATTTAATTTTATAACCAATTTACTTGAATAGACTATGTAAGTAATATGCATTTACTAAACACCCTGTATCTTTAACTGGGTGCAAAATATGACATACTTTTATTTTACATTTTCTTATTTTTTTGAATCATAGAACCACCTCCCGAGTTATTGACACTGATGAATCAAACACCCTGTATAACAAACATCTATTAAACATTTTACAAATATAAACATAGTTGAGGAATAGTTTGAAAAGAATTCGCCTTTCGAAAGCCTCTATTAATCGTTTTTTTTTTAAATTAATTCATAAGTTTTCTAATTTTCCAAATTTTAATAGTACAAATACTATTGTTTTAATGTGTTTTCTACTATAATAATACTATTCTAATAATGCTAGTCTATCATAAAACAACTAATCCTTGTATAGAAAATATATAAGTTTTATAAAAATCTTGTTGATCAGTGTGTCGTCGTAGCACATGAATATTGTATAAATTAATTAGTTTTTGTTGTTTTAAACTTACCTTTTGGTTTTTTTATATCACAGAAATGTTCGAAGAAGTATAATTTATTAATTTAATAATGATTGTTATGATTAATACGTTGCCTATGTGCGGACAGCAATTATGGTTGTTTATTAGTTTTATTTATTTTTTATGTGGTTGTTGTTATTTAATTATTCACCTTTGTTATCTAATTATACAAAGTTATTTAATATTATTTTATTATTATGTATTTATTTTTTAAATTAGTTGTGTGAATTGATTAAGAATTACATGATGATGTTGCGTAGGATGTTTTGACGAATGTGGCTGTAATTAGAACAAAAAAAATGTGTCAACAATATTTGTTATTAGAACAATTATAAAAAGTAATATTAAAGAAAGAAATACCAACATAAATAGAGTGAATATTATTTTTATAATAAAAAATTACAAAGTTCGCATTGTCGTGAAAACGTAACAAAAAAAAACAGTATTCTGTCAATATTGTCGACTTACTAACTGGAAAACAAATGCTTTCACAAAAACTGCAGCACGAAAAGAGAATAGAATTATAATAATAATAAAAATAATATAAACAAGTTGTCCATTATTCCATAGCAACAACAAAAACAACCAGAACCAGCATCGATGCCGTGCGAGTGACCTACGAGTTTACGAGACTTTCTGTATTTAAAAACCAAATAAAAAAAAAATATATTAAAAGAACAACATGTACGATTAAATAGAATTATTTAGAAAATGTAAAAAAAAAGTGTAAATGCTGAGAACAAAGTAACTAAATCAATTAAATAGACATAGATAAAACTGAGTTGGTAGCTAAGCAACCCAGCAAACCAAAAGATACAAACAAAAATATGCTATTTTAAATTATTTGAACTTTTTTCTATACAAAAATTATTTTTTGTTACGAAAATAAAGACCTCTTTTTACAAATATTATTATATTTTTTATTATTTCTTAGTGTTAATTTCGAAAACCAGAATGAAATCTACATAAAATTTAAACTGTCGTTTTTATTGAAAACTCGAACTAATTAAATTTACAATAAAACATATAAGTGTGAAAGAGCGAGAAATAGCGCGAGAAGATCACGGAACATCTTTAAGTAAGGAAATTTGTGGAAATTTCTAGAATCCGACCATGTGCTGCACAAGAATGTGAAAGAGATGGAGATATATAATAAACTATACGTATTCTCGTAAGTGTAGAAGTTTGTGGAAATATCTAGAATACGGCTCTGTAAGGTAAATGAGCGCTGCATCTGAGGCGCAACAATTCAATTGGTTTTTAAAAGTGGCTGAGAACAAATAATAGAATCTTTAAGTGTGGAAATTTCTAGAGTCTGACTTTGCGCTGCACATGAATGTAAAAGAGATGGAGATATTTAATAATCTCGTAAGGGTAGAAGTTTGTGGAAACATCAAGAATCCGACTATGTAAGGTATATGAGCTCTGCATCTGATGTAGAAGTTTGTGAAAAATCTATAAGCGCTGCTACTGAGGCGCAATAATTCAATTGGTATTTAAAAGTGGCCGAGAAGAAATAATCGAATCTTTAAGTGTGGGAATTTGTGGACATTTCTAGAATCCGATTATGCGCTGAACATGATGTAAAAGAGATGGAGATATCTAATAATCTCGTAAGGGTAGAAGTTTGTGGAAACATCTAGAATCCGACTATGTAAGGTATATGAGAATCTCAGGCGCATCTAAGCCGCATTAATTCAAATGGTAATTAAAATTGGCCGAAAACAAAAATTCGAAGAAATAATCGAATTTTATGTGTGGAAATTTATAGAATACGACTATACGCTACACATGCATGTAACAGTGATGGAGATATCATGAAAGCTATACATATTCTCGTGTAGTGTATAAGTTTGTGGAAATATCTAGAATCCGACTATAAAAGGTATGAGCACTGCATATGAGGCGCAAAAGTGCCGAAACATATAATAGAATATTTAAGTGTGGAAATTTGTGAACATTTCTAGAATCTTACGTTGCGCTGCACATGAATGTAAAAGAGATGGATATTATCCTGTAGAAGTTAGAGGACACATCTAGAATCCGGCTCTGTAAGGAATATGAGCGCTTAAAATTGGGCATGAACAAATAATCGAACAAATAATAGAATTTTTAAGTGTGCACATTTCTAGAATCCGGCTATGCACTGTACATGAATGTAAAAGAGATGAATATATTTTATAAGCTATACGTATTCTTGTGAAGTGTAGAAGTTTGTGGAAACATCTAGAATCCGGCTCCGTAAGGTAATTTCGTATATAAAAGAGGTTGAGAACAAATAATCGAATAGTAAAATAGTCAATAATTAAATAGTCATATAATCAAATAACCAAATAATCAAATAATTAGCAATATCAAGTTAAATTGTAGAAATGCAGCAGTTATTAGAATTTATAGTTCGTAAAGTTGATAAATTCAATTTAAAAAGTTTATTTCTTGTATTCAAAACCAAACATAAATGTGTTTTTATATTGTACACAATCTAGAGATACGAATTTATACAATAGTTACGAAAGAGTTATTTCTCGAAAGAATATTTTTTACAAATGTGTTTTTGAAATTTCTTGTATATTGCTTTAACAAACATATTATTTATAATTACGTATTGATGAAATATACTTGATTTTATAATCATTTGAAAAATATCAAACTCAAAACATAGCACATAAAAAAAGTATATTTTCTTGAACAACATCTTGATCAGTCGATGGTTTATCCGTCTGTCATTCTCGTTGTTGAAATCACAATTACAGAAAAACTAAAAGAGTTACATCAAACAAAATCAAAATTTAGATTACTTGTATATCTACATTATTTGGTATTGAAAACGGACGCGATCGGTCGATGCAATATAGGGAAACTATGTTCTGAATGTTAGAAAACTCTTTATATGCTATCGTCTTACAAAATGTTTGCAAATTTTGTTTGTTGGGTAGTAGCTGCTAGTAGTATCTATTACTATAACTGACATGTGAACTATAATTATTTGTGTTGAATTTATAAATATTTAGCCCTCCTATAGCGTGTACACAAGACATATTACACAGCGTATTAGTTAGGGGCGCGTCCCATTACTTAAAACAACCACAGTAAAGAAATATACCAGACCTATAGCTCTATTTTCGCACCTACAAACAACTTACTCACTGACTTGTGGTTTCTAGTTTTTCCCAGCGATCCGATGACGATGACGACGACTACTTTTCAGAACTCAGTAGGTAGGTGAATAAAAGTGAAAATTGCCATTAAATCCTTGAGTAGAGCGCGCACGAAAGCAAACAATGAAATAATGAATTAAGTCAGCAGTTAGTTAGTTTAGTTAACCGCATTGCATAGAGTTATTATTTTAAATGAAGTATTAAATTACGACTTTGTGTTTTTTTTAGAAAATACTATGTTATTATTTGCACTACATAAAGTAGTGTAGCTAATGAATGCTTTTGAAAACACATTGTAATTAAAGCTATTTACAAGATTAATTTAAGTACTATCAAGCTGGGCTTATAGAATCCAGTATACAATGAAAACTATACGATTTTTATTTCACTAAGCAGAAATGATATGATTGGTGTAAACATATTTCAAAAAACATCATTCAAGATTTGGTTTATGATTGAATATTAACAATAATGATAATAATCATTATATTATGATCCAAAAATATCATAATATAATTTCGAAATGAACATAAAAATGTATGTAGAGTAGTAAAGGGTTTTTCAATAAGAGCGCTACAAAAGTTTTTTTCAAGGGTTTTTCAACAGGGACGCTACAAAAATAGAGCGACAAGGAAGGTTTGCCATTTCATGATGGAAAGATATAGGAGCCAACAACGAGTCGAAATTATTAAAATTTACTACCGAAATTCGAATTCGTATATATTTCCATCATGAAATGGCAAACCTTACTGAAGAGAAATGTCAAAAGAGCGGCAAGAAATATGGCGTCGTTTGCTGTCCCTGTCGCTCTACTTTTGTAGCGTCCCTGTTAAAAAACCCTTTATATTAACATTTATCCCAACTATAATGACAATATAATTAATGTGATCATGCACGTTTTGTTCGGATGAAAATTTCGAATATTTTGATCATTCTTATGTTTAAAAAACATAAATTCATTAGAACCATAACATTGTTTTAAGGAATCAGCTTTCGGTTTTGAAGGTGATTTGATTCATTTTATAATATATCTACTATTGATGATCATATAATTGATGTAGTTATAGAATACAAATTTAAATGAAACAACCAAATGTAATTGTAAAAATATCTTATAGTTCTCGTAAACATTTCGCAATCATTTATTTTCCATACGTTTGAATAGTATATTGTAAATCATATATATTTTAAACAACATATTGTATAGTTTGATTTCATTTTTTAATTAAGTAGATTTAAGAATAAACGTGGGTAGTAATAATTTAATTATTTCGACTTGCGATAATTGAAGAACACAATCGCGAACACAAAACACGGAACTACTATGTTTTATATATTTAGTAATAATTTTATAATAATCAAATATCGATCAATTTGTGGAATAAATAACAGCAACATTAATTAATTTCAATGTTTTACGACCGTCTCGCTGTCTGCAATAATTGCCGACAATATTTTATTGCTGTCGTAGTAACGATGCCGATGCTGATCTACAAAGCTGTTAATCGCTTGAATTATTTCTGTCAGAACATTTAATTATTAAATATAGGCAATAGCATATTACTCGACTACGTTTAAGTGCAGGTTGTGACTATATAACTTCCTGGAAAATCAATGGCAAAGACTTTTTTTTGTAGTATTATGAATCATGGGAGTTTACGGAAAGAACGATGGAATAATAGACTACTAGTTATATTATTATTTTTTTTTATAAAAGAAAACAAAACAGATAAAGAAAAAACTAAAAAATATAGGAAACAAAAACTAAACGAATAATATAGGTAAAATAACAATATCGACTTAAAAGAGCTAAAAGAACAAAACAAATATAAGACTTCTAAAGGCCTAAGCGAACAACATACTAAGAATAACTAAATAAAAAAAGTATGAGCAAAAAGAACTAAAAAAACTAAAAGAACTAAAAGAATGAAAAGTACTAAAGGAACTAAAAGAACTAAAAGAACTAAAAGAACTAAAAGAACTAAAAGAACTAAAAGAACTAAAAGAACTAAAAGAACTAAAAGAACTAAAAGAACTAAAAGAACTAAAAGAACTAAAAGAACTAAAAGAACTAAAAGAACTAAAAGAACTAAAAGAACTAAAAGAACTAAAAGAACTAAAAGAACTAAAAGAACTAAAAGAACTAAAAGAACTAAAAGTACTAAAAGAACTAGAAGAACTGAAGAAACTAAAGGATGTAAAAGAACTAAAAGAATGAAAAGTACTAAAGGAACTAAAACCTAAACGAACTAATAAAACTAAAAGAACTAAAAGAATGAAAGTACTAAAGGAACTAAAAGAACAAAAAGAATTAAAAGAACTAAAGAGACTAAAAGAACTAACATAACTAAAAGAACTAAAAGAACTAAAAGTACAAAAAGGACTAAAAGAACAAAAAGAACAAAAAGAACTAAAATAACTAAAAGAACTAAAAGAACTAAAAGAACTAAAAGAACTAAAAGAACTAAAAGAACTAAAAGAACTAAAGAACTAATAGAACAAAAAATACTAAAAGAACTAAAATAACTAAAATAACTAAAAGAACAAAAAGAATAAAAAGAACAAAAAGAACAAAAAGAACAAAAAGAGCAAAAAGAACAAAAAGAACAAAAAGAACAAAAAGAACAAAAAGAACAAAAAGAACAAAAAGAACAAAAAGAACAAAAAGAACAAAAAGAACAAAAAGAACAAAAAGAACTAAAAGAACAAAAAGAACTAAAGGAACTAAAGGATGTAAAAGAACTAAAAGAATGAAAAGTACTAAAGGAACTAAAATCTAAACGAACTAATAAAACTAAAAGAACTAAAAGAATGAAAAGTACTAAAGGAACAAATAGATTTAAAAGAACTAAAAAGACTAAAAGAACTAAAATAACTAATAGAACAAAAAGAACAAAAAGAACTAAAAGAACTAAAGGAACTAAAAGAACTAAAAGAACCAACGGAACTAAAAGAACTAAAGGAACTAAAGGAACTAAAAGTACTAAAAGAACTAAAAAAACTAAAAGAACTAAAAGAACTAATAGAACAAAAAGTACTAAAAAAACTAAAAGAACTAAAAGTACTAAAAGAACTAAAATAACTAAAAGAACAAAAAGAACAAAAAGAACAAAAAGAACTAAAAGAACTAAAAGAACTAAAAGAACTAAAGAACTAATAGAACAAAAAGTACTAAAAAAACTAAAAGAACTAAAAGTACTAAAAGAACTAAAATAACTAAAAGAACAAAAAGAACAAAAAGAATAAAAAGAACTAAAAGAACTAAAAGAACTAAAAGAACTAAAAGAACTAAATGAACTAAAAGAACTAAAAGAACTAAAAGGACTAAACAAACTAAAGGAACTAAAAGAACTAAAAGAACTAAAAGAATTAAAAGAACTAAAAGAACTAAAGGAACTAAAAGAACTAAAAGAACTAAAAGAACTAAAAGAACTAAAAGAACTAAAAGAACTAAAAGAACTAAAAGAACTAAAAGAACTAAAAGAACTAAAAGAACTAAAAGAACTAAAAGAACTAAAAGAACTAAAAGAACTAAAAGAACTAAAAGAACTAAAAGAACTAAAAGAACTAAAAGGACTAAAGGAACTAAAAGAATGAAAAGTACTAAAGGAACTAAAAGAACAAAAAGAATTAAAAGAACTAAAGAGACTGAAAGAACTAAAAGAAATAAAAGAACTAAAATAAAAAAGTACAAAAAAAAACGAAAAAAAAAACAAAAAGAAAAAAAAACAAAAAGAATAAAAAAAAAACAAAAAAAATCAAAAAAAAAAAACAAAAAGAATACAAAAAAAAAAAACAAAAGGATCGAAAAAAATTAAAAGTATTGATAGAACTATAGAGAGAACTCAGACCAATTTCTTCTAATAATAAAATCTATATTAGAACTAAAATATTTATGAGAAATGACAGAACTAAAAGTAATAAAATAACTCAAAGAGAACAAAAAAATATATATAAAATCGTTGGTAAATTCAATTATGGCAATGATTGCTATGAATTCAATGTGTGATAGTTTTTTATTGATTTTACCTGTTTTTTTTTTTGCCAAAGAAATGTATTTTTTTTAATTTAATAATATTTTGTTATTAAAATAATTTGCTAAATGCGGATGTCATTAAAATACGCTACTTGATAGAACTGTCATTAACCGGCATTCGTTTCTGCTCATTGCATTGCGACACATTTTCACCTGAATCGCTTGCCAATATTGTCACTTTGCATTTCCCTTTTTATTTGAATGTTGGCCAAGAGTTGGTCAAGTGTTAGTCAATTGTTGTTCAAATGTTGTCCAGTAGTTGATCATTTGTTGGCCACTATGTCAGTCTGCACTTGTGTGCCATCGGCGTCACCGTCTGTCTGGCGCATTTCCTTTTTGGCAATAAAACAACACAGCATTCGTGCCACAAAATGAACATCTTTGTGTTACGTTTGCGCTTATGTCACACAGAGTCACGAAGACACTGCATTTATTTTTAATGCATCGAACGCTATAATTAAGCGCCAAAAATGTTTGCGATAATTGCAGAATTGAGTTGCAATTTGCGATGCGATGTTGCATATGCATTTGTCGGTCGATTTACTTTTGTGATGAAGATGATGTGTGTTTGAATTCAGATATTTTATATTTGTTTTAATTTTTGTTATTTTATATAAAAACATGTTATATTCAAATTTATTTTTTAAAACCAAAAATATAATATTTAAAGTAAAATTGATATTTCATAATTTTTCTAGAAACCGATAGGATATCATTTAAATTTCGATTTCTTAATGTTGGTTGCGGTTTAAATCTCTTATTAAGGTCCAGTTTTTCAGTCATATGTTCAAATTAAACGTAGTTTAAACTAGATATATTTTTATGCATAGTCCATAAATCACAAATATTTAAAGTGCCATATTAACTGATTACTAATTGTCTATTAGTCTAGAAAATTTAAATACATTCGACCGTTTTAAGGACCGTTTTTAGGAATTGTAGACGTTTTAAAAAATTTGAAAAGTTTAAACTAAGTTTAAACTTGCACTGAAAACTGAACCTAAATCCATCAAGAACAAACAGAAGTGAAAGCACTAAAAGAACTAAAATAACTGAAAAATCTAAAAGAGTTTTACTTTTAAAATTTTGTTCATGATATTTTATTTATATGAGTCATTTAATTTAAAGATATAATAAATTAAACGAAGTTTAAATTTAATTTAAACTTTTCCAAATTTTTAAAACTTCTAATTTTATATTTTAAAGTTTACTGCCAAAAAGCAAATAAGTAAAATTTAAATATTGCCTATAGAGAAAAATGCATCTGCACCATTTCCAACTGAAAATGAGAAAATTCCAACTGAAATTGAGATTTTCCCATTTGAAATTGAGTAAATTCTAACTGAAATTGAGATTTTTCATTTGAAATTGAGATTTTTCATTTAAATTTGAGAAAATTCGATAAAAATTCAAAAATAAGAGAAAACCAAAAACAAAAACGATCTTAAAAATAAAAAAGAACTAAAATAACAATATCGACTTAAAAGAGATAAAAGAAAAAAACAAATATAAGACTTCTAAAGACATAAGCGAACTACATACTAAGAATAACTAAATAAAAAAAAGTATATAATAAAAATCTAAAAGAACTAGAGACTGAAAATAACTAACAGAATTAACAGAACCCAAGGACTAACAGAACAAAAGAAATAAAGAAATTAATAGAACTAAAATAATTTAAAGAATTTAAAGAAATAAAAAACTAAAACAACTCAAAAAACTATAAGAACTAAATGAACTAACAGAACAACAGGATCAAAAAAAAAATTTAAAAAAAACTAAAAGAACTAAAAGAACTAAAATAACTAAAACGATTAAAAGAACTAAAAGGACTACGAGAACTAAAAGAACTAAAAGAACCAGAAGAACTAAAAGAACTAAAAGGACTAAAAGAACTAAAAGAACTAAAAGAACTAAAAGTACAAAAAGAACAAAAAGAACTAAAAGAACTAAAAGAACTAAAAGAACTAAAAGAACTAAAAGAACTAAAAGAACTAAAAGAACTAAAAGAACTAAAAGAACTAAAAGAACTAAAAGAACTAAAAGAACTAAAAGAACTAAAAGAACTAAAAGAACTAAAAGAACTAAAAGAACTAAAAGAACTAAAAGAACTAAAAGAACTAAAAGAACTAAAAGGACTAAAAGAACTTAAAGAACTAAAAGAACTAAAAGAACCAAAAGAACTAAAAGAACTAAAAGAACTAAAGGAACTAAAAGAACTAAAAGAACCAAAAGAACTAAAAGAACTAAAAGAACCAAAAGGACTAAAAGAACTAAAAGGACTAAAACGGCTAAAATAACTAACAGAACTAAGAGAAATAAAAGAAATGAAAGACTTAAATTGAGATTTTTGATTTGAAATTGAGATTTTTTTGATTTAAATTTGAGAAAATTCCGAAAATTCTGGGACTAAAACGCTTTGCGGTATCGGATCCAGTTCTGGTCCCAAGATTTTTTTAAAATAGTGATTCCGGTACAGATTACGATTTCAACGCAAACAAATGTTTAGTGTTTCGATTTCTTCTTTGAGTAAAACTGTTGACATTAGGATATTTTATTTGGAATTTTCTAAATTCTGAATGAAAAAAATCACAATTTCATTGGAATTTTTATAATATCAAAAGGTATATCTCAATATATGGAATTTTCGCAATTTCAAATGAAAAATCACAATTTCTTTTGATATTTTCTCAATTTAAATTGAAAAATCTCAATTTCAATTGAAAAATCTCAAATTCATTTATAATTTTCTCAATTTAAAATGTAAAATGTGAATTTTCTTTGAAATTTTAACCATTTCAAATGAAAAAATCTCTTTTTCTAATGGCAAATTCCAATTTCAAAATCCCAATTTGATTTTGAATTTCTCCAAGCTCTCAATATCAATTGGAAATCGTGTAGTTTAAATCAGGGGGCCCATTTTTCAATACGGAATCGGAGCCGTTTCGCATTTTCGTACCGGAATCGGAACCATTTGTAAAAAAAATGTGTGGAACCTGAATCGGAGCTCATATAATTTTTATACCCTACACTAAGAGTAAAAGGGTATATTCAGTTTGGTACGCCGTTTGTAACACCCTGAAGAAAGCATCTCCGGTATGGAAAAGTATATATAATCTTGATCAGCATGACCTCCTGAGTCGATTTAGCGATATCCGTCTGTCTGTCTGTCCGTCCGTCTGTCCTTCTGTATGTCTGTTGAAATCACGATTACAGAAAAAGTAGAAGAGCTAAAACAATGAATATATCTAAGCTGTCTGAACAAGAAAATTGGCATGATCGATCTATTGTGACCTGAGAACCGACCATTTATGTTCAAATACCTCATATAAAATTTAAATCTACAGATCTATTTTACTGTATACGTGCTTAGGTAAACTTTTTTGGTCAAATATATATTGACATCATGCTGAAATACATGAAAATAATGTTTTCCTGCAAAACGAGTTGTGGTTCCCAAAAAAAAATTCGAAATTCGGTACACCTACCCATTTGTAAATATGGGTATCAAATGAATGGAAATTCTTCAGCGATTGAAAGTTTGTAATTATTTTCAGGGTTCGTATACCCTGGTGACCAATATACCACTTTGAATGGTAACCACACATATGTGTAGGGTATTTATAGTCGGCTTAGACCGACTATAAATTTAAAATTTCACATGTGATCTAACCTTCCCAACTGGTTTCGGTTGAAATTGGGTTGGAATTTGGTTGGAAACGGAACCGCTATTTAAAAAACCTTGGAACCAGAATCGGAGTGGAACCGATATTTCAAAGTGTTTCAGTCCCTAGTTTAAACTTAAGTTTTTTTGAAAAACCGATTTAAAAATTTTATTCTATAACATTAATTTTTTGCAATACTAAAATTTCCCATTTTTCGTTTAATTTTAAACAGTTTCTTATACAAGTTGTAATTACGTGATTTCTCATATTTAATTTATCTTCTGTTTTTTTCCATTGATATTAATGCAGTCACTGCGTAAATATTCTGTTGTAAATGTTTCTCATATTTCCCACTGACATACGTGATGTCACTGTGCAAAAATGCACTGAACCCAATTACGTGATTTTTTTGTTTGGATATTTGAAAATTTGTCACATTCTTCTGTGACAGCGTGAAATCCTGTTATAGTCATTATAAAATATCAATTATAAAATTGCAAAACCCCACGCATTACAACAATAAAAAAATCACCACAAAATTAGAAAAAAAAAACATTCTACAAACGAACGACGCACCTTATTGAGTATGATGAACAGCAACTAGTACTAATATTGTCAATACTTGCAGTGCATCTAAATGCTAATGAAATTTTCAAAAATAACTCAATAATATATTTACAGCACGTTTTCCCAACACTAAAATGACGTAATCAAAAATACTTTCATAAAAAGTTAAACAAAATTGAATTGAATATTTCAAATTTCAATTAAAAAATATTTAATTTCACATTTTTCTGTTAGTTTATAATCACTAAAACGTATAACGAATCATTTTTGTAATTGAATTTTTGAAATATTTTAATTATTGCTTTTTTATGGTTTAAATTTAAAGAAATACTTTATTCAAATTGCTAGATTTTTCATTATGACAAAATAGTTTTAATAATAAAATTTTCGATTTAATTTTTAATTTTTCGAGTCTAATCAATTTTTGCATAAAAATGTCTTTAATTTATTTCGCATTATATTCATAAAAGTCACTTTAAACGCTTCGCATTTCATTTATTTTTTATTTTTAATCAATTCAACTCAACGCAAATCGATGCATTTCATTACTTAATTCTTCTTGACACTTTTACGTATTTTATGGCCATAAAACTGCTTGAGTATCGCGTTTAATCATAAAATTTACTATGGCAACTTGTGGTTGTTATCGGTCACTCGCCGTGAGCGACAACCAAACCAGAGATTTGCTACCGTCCCGTCGGCCGGCCGGTCGTCTGGCTGGCTGGCTAATTTGCCGGTACAACACCGTCAACACATAAACTACTGATTCATGTTTGGCGTCGTCGTTTGGTTTATGTCTAACCGGCAGACTCTTCAATTGTTTCCATCCGTCTGTCCATTCAGCGAAAAGTCAGTGCATCTGTTTTTTTTTATCTGTGTATCATTGAAGCAGCCGAGGGGGTTATTTGATTAGAGTTGCCAAATTTAGTTATAACAAAGAAAAATAAATAGGAATTGTATATAATCAATTATCATAGAGTACAATTCCCACATTTGGGCGGGGACACCAAATCCTTCTTGCACACCAAAAAAAAAAAATTATTTTTAATCTTCAATTGGGGCATTTTCAACAGAATCAGATTTTCCAATAGGGGACCCAATAGGGAATAAAACATATTCATTATCATTAAATATATTGCACGTTGTTAAATTCGGTCCAGGAACTCTACACTCAAAAAGAACCAGTATTCATCATATTGATGAATTCATTCATTGAATTAAAATCGTATTTTTTTAAATGTATTTCATTTTCAACATCAATTTTCAAACTAAAATTTGTCTCTATTTACAAATTTATGTATTTATAATTTTTATAAGTTTTATAATATTTAATTTATAATTTCATCATATTAATGAACAAGTGTACATTATATTGATGAATTTTGTTCATCAAACCATATTTATTTAAATAGCATAAATCTTATCAGAATTATAAATACATAAATGTGTAAATGGAGACAAATTTTAGTTTTAAAATTTGATATTATAAAAAAAATATTGAAAATGAAATACATTAAAAAAATACGATTTTAGTTCAATGAATGAATTCATCAATATGACGAATACTGGTTCTTTTTGAGTGTGGAGTTCCTGGACAAAATTTAACAACGTTTGATATATTTAATAGGGGATGAAAATGTTTCATCCTCTATTCCTGTAGTATCCTATTGGATCATCTAATTCTGTTGAAAATTCTGCAATTGAAGACCAGTTCAGTAATTGCTGAAAGATCTGCAGGAGGTGTTAATTTATTCCTTCCTAGGACATATCCGTGTTAAAGTAATCGGTTCGTTTCATATAAAATAATCAGAACTAGGATTGTAGATAACACGTTTACGTATGATCCTCTGCGAATTTGAATAAAGACTTATTGAACCAGCAAAGTAGAATAGGTCATCAGGGAAAATTTTCAAGTAGGAATATTTTGATTGCTGGTGTAATAAATTTAAATTAGGTGTAACAAATTTAATCAGTTGGGAAGGTTAGATTACATTTTAAATTTGGTGCTATTATGATAGTTAGAATTATCAAAATTATAGTCGGTCTAAGCCGACTATAAATACCCTACACATATGTGTGGTTACTATTCAAAGTGGTAAATTGGTCACCAGGGTATACGAATCCTGAAAATAATTACAAAATTTCAATCGCTGAAGAATTTCCATTCATTTGATAACCATATTTACAAATGGGTAGGTGTACCGAATTTCGATATTTTTTTGGGAATCACAAGTCGTATGACTTCAATATATATTTGACCAAAAAAAGTTTATCTAAGCACGTATACAGTAAAATTGATCTGTAGATGTAAATTTAATATGAGGTATTTGAATATAAATGGTCAGATGACAGGTCACCATGGACCGATCGCACATCCAGCGTAAGTATATAAGTAATCTAAATTATGTGTTTCATTTATCTAACTCTTCAATTGTTTAAGTAGTAGGGATTTCAACAGACAGACGGACAGACAAACAGACTGACAGACGGACGCTAAATCGACTAAGGAGGTTAGGCTGATCAAGAATATATATACTTTTCCGGAGATGCTTTCTTCTGAGTGTTACAAACGGCGTACGAAACTGAATATACCCTTTCACTCTTAGCCGGTCTAAAAAAAAAGTTCACTACTTTCTATTAAAAGTTTTTCATAGTTTTATATTGAATTTGCACAAATGGGCGGAAAATAATTTAAAGGTCGACCGATCAAATCCATTTTTAACATCATATAGCGTATACAAGAAATTCAAGTTCTAAAAAAAATTAGTTTGCAGCAAACATAATATATTTGCAATCATAAATTTAATGACTTTAAATAGCAGTAGCATTTATTTATACAATTTTTCAAATTGCTTTGTTGTTCATTTCATAGTTTATGAAATGAACAAGGGGTGAATGTTGATATTTGCGTTTTATTACATTTTTGAATGTAGTTTATCCTTAAGTATGCTGTGCCAAAATCGCGTGATATTTTGTTGGATATTTCTAGCCACAAAAGACAAAACCAAAAGGGCGAATTTGAAAAATTGAAAATCTTGTCATGCCAAAAGGGCGAATCTTTTAGTTTTTTCGCCATAACTTTTTATTGTTTGTTTTTAAAGCACCTATCGATTGGCATCATTATTTAAAAATATTTTGCCAAACATTTTTTCCGCAAATAACAAATGGCAAATTAATGTTTGACAAAATATTTTTAATTAATGATGCCAATAGATAGGTGCTTTAAAAGCAACCAATTAATTTCTTTACATAACTATTTTATCTTGCGCTAATAAAAAGTTATAGCATAAAAACAAAAATATTTGCGTTTTGATCAGGATATAGCCTCACAAAATCCGGCATGACATAATAAAAGTTTTAAAAATTTGGAAATTCATGAAAGTTAGATGTAATTTGTTTGCTGCAATACTATTTATTTTTTTCTGTGTCCACAAAATATATATATACTTATATCATTACTGCCTAGCAATAATTTTGAATCTTTTAAGATTCCTAAATGTATCATTACTATTTATGGGTGTTACCCTCATATTTGAGCAATTAAAAGACGCCGAAAAGGCTCCAAAAAAACCCAAAAAAAAAACCGTCATATTTATAAGACTCCTATAAAATTTGAGCACCAAAAAGACTCTTGGGTACAGAACACATTTTTGAGCCCAAATACCCTTTATATTTATCAAACTTTTCTTACTCCTAAAACACTCATATATGAGCACTTAAAAGAGCCCCATTTCAAGTTAATTCATGAAATATATGTTTGTCTATTATATTTACACTACTAAATTAAAATTTTATTTGATTTCAAATTCAAAACGATTATAGTATATGCATTTTATTAAAACAGTAGAATCCTAAAGCCTGCATAAATAACTCACTTTTCTTAGTGCTTCTAAAATACTCTTAAATTTGATGCTTTTATGCGTGTCATTGGAATGAGACTCTTTAATGAGACAAATTTTGTAGCGCACCTAAAACCATCTGAAATATATAACGTTTATGAGTCAATTTTCTGAGCGCTCAGAAACAATTTTAATTTTGATGCTTTTAAGAGTCTAATTTATGAGGGCACTTAAACAAGACTCTTTTATGAGTAATATTTTGGAGAGCATTCTTTAATGCTCATCTTATATGAGTATTTTTTCTGAGGGATTACAAAACACTTAAAATAGGACTATTTTATGATTTAAATTTCCTAAATTGCTTAATGGGTGGTAACCACTATATCAAATAAACACAAAAGTGTTGGAAAACACAATGTTTACCACAATTTATAACACAATTATACAAACAATTCGATGTTCAATAATGTTTGCCATAAATGATATTAATGTTTCGTAGTAATTTCTTTTACAAAACATTAATATCATTTATGGCAAACATTATTGAACTTCAAATTGTTTGTATAATGAAATGTTTATTCCAAATGCCCCAAATATGTTTAGTATTTTCTTCAAATATGTATAATGTTTCTCTCAAATATTTATAGTGTTTTCCAAAGACCAATGAGAAACACAGCTAATATTTAGAAACACAACACATTATTGGGGAAAACAATTTTAAACATTTGTGGTAAACATTATTAACATTTGTGGTAAACACTATAAATCAATGAAACCAATATTATCATCAAAGTTGAGAATATTTGGAACTTTGTAATGAGAATCTAAATGTTTTATTTCCAGAACTTAACACTACGTAACTAAGTTCTATTTTTTTTCTTTTTTTTTAATTTCATAAATAAAAAAATAAAACTAATCAAATCAAAATCTAAACAAATATTAACTAAAAATGTGTAATTAAGTTTAAATATTATTTAAAGTTTAAATATTATTATCCAAACACAGAACAGTCGCCAGTCATGACCTCTGGTAACCCTACATTTCTTTGGACCGTCTCTACATTTAATCGCGTCACCATTCAACTGCCTCATCATTCAATTCAGCATCCACTTCATTCAAACCACTCGCGGTTTGCCACTCAATCAGCGCTTGGCGTGTTTTTAATTTTCAACTGCCGGCAACGTGTTTCAAAAAGTGAATCTTTTTTTGCTGATTTTTATTATTTGCTGTTTAAGTCTGTCCGTCTGTCTGACTGTCTGTCTATCTGTCGGGCGGGAAGCACCAGCAGCAAATCATTTACTTGAGATCTGCACAGAGCTCTTTAGAGCGGCTGCTGAAGAGGCGGCCGCCTGGCCGGCTGTGGCGCTGGCTGCACTTCAGACAGACTCCAATCCACTCAACACACGGCAACATTTATCAATTGCTGTTCATTCTTTGACTGCAGTTTGTGTAGCTGACGGGAGGCAGGCAGGCAGGCAGACAAACAGACAGACAGCAGCGTGTTTGAAATGTGCTGTGCGTCAACAGCAACAATTTGTTGTTGTTTGCTGATAATTATTATATTATTTGCTGTTGTCGTTATGTTTGTTATTTGCGCTTGCATTTTGTATAGAGCTGCTAATAAAATTTAATTGTAAAAAAAATACAAAAAATAAAAATTTAAAATAAAATTCCCACTCCTTGTGTGATCGCGTTGAATTTTACGCAGTTTGTTGTTTTTATTATTACTATTGTCAGCATAGATTGCTGCTGAGTATAGGGAAATTGCAACATAATATCCGGTGCATGTTGTTGTAGTTATTGCTGTTGTTGTTGTTGTGACTGAAATGATTTAATCAGCCGTGAAGAGCTGCGAGAACGAAAGACTTAAGCCGCAAACTTGCCCAGCTGACGCAGCAACATGTTGCAAAGACATAGATGCTGTGTAAAGTGTAGTGTAGAGTGACTGACGAGTAGTCCAAGTGTTGCGAGCGGATGTCGTTATTATTTTTTTAATGTTGTTTTTGTGATATATTCAAATTTAGTTATAAGAAATATTACTAAATTCTAAAATTATTAAATCAAAAAACAGAACAAAGAATTTTAAATTTTTTAGAAAATTTCAATTTTTTTTTTAAATTTGAATTTTTAGTGCATATTTGAATTTTAAGTGAAAATTTGAATTTTTAGTGAAAATTTGAATTTTAAGTGAAAATTTGAATTTTTAGTGAAAATTTGAATTTTTAGCGAAAATTTGAATTTTTGGTAAACATTTCTTTTTTTATTATTATTTTCAATTATAAACTTTATAAGTTTAATTAATTTAATTAGTTTACGAAGCGCATCCTTCAACACCGCATAAAACGTTGATCATGAACTAAATTAAAAATATATTTAAAAAAAAATAATTTTTATGCAAATTTTGTGCTCAACACTTCACAACGTTTAATTTTATGATTTTTCCCCAGTGAATCGGAGCATGGCTTGTGACAGCAGGCGCTATTGTTGCCATTCAATAGAAGCAAATTCAGCAGCTGCAACAACAGAAGAAGAATAAGTTGCAGAAAGTTTTATAGCAAAGCCACCTCTACTGGTAAAAATAAAAACAAAGTAGTCACTTTTGAATGTCATAAATTGCATTGAGCCAAAAATTAAAAGCAGCAACAACAATCAAAACAAAGATGTTGTTGCTACTAGTTTTGCATTGGATGCAGTAGCAAAAATATTGCAAAGTCAATAAAGTCATGCTTTGAAAACAAAGCCAACGGCGGGCGGCGACAGCAACAACAATCAGTTCAAATAAAACATGTTACTGTTGCTGCAACAATTGGCAACAATTCGAAACATGCGATTTGTTCACATGTCTCACTAACAATTGCATGCAAAACTTCAGCCAAAGGCAGCAACAACTGCAACAATTTAAACAACAGCAAAAACAATAATAACAAAAGCAACAATAAACATATTAATAAATGCAGCAGCAGCAACAAGTAGAACAATAATAGCAATAGTAGCAACAACAGCAGAATCAACTTGAACAATTCCACAATTCATCAGCAATGATGATGACTGCAGGCAGGCACGTTGTTGCAACTAAATTATTTTTTAATATTTCTTGCTAATAACTTTGTTACAATAATGAAAAAAACTGAAAAATTTCGTCATCTAGAATTCGTAATACGCATAATTTATACTTCACAAGTCGACTCTCACCCAAAAAAAAAGTGTATTAAAAAGAAAACAAATTACATTAAAATAAATACAAATGTATTTGTTTTTACTACATTTGAATTTTTAGTGATAATTTAAAGTTTTTTTAATGAAAATTTGAATTTAAAGTGAAAATTTTAATTTTTAGTCAAAATTGGAATATTTAGCAAAATTTGAATTTATAGTTAAAATTTGATGAGTGAAAATTTGAATTTTTAGCAAAAAAAAAATATCAAAAAATAAAATATGACATTAAAATAAATACAAATGTATTTGTTTTTACTACATCAATGTAGTTTTTTTTATTAAAAAGAACTATACAAATTTACAAAATTTCTGTACTAAATTTTACTGCATTTCTATTCAATTTTTTAATTAAACTTCATGAAAAATGCAAAAAAATTACTACATTTGCATTTTTTTTACTGCATTTTGTATTTAATTGAACTTCGTGCAATATTTAGAAAAAAAACTACATTTTGGTATTTTGTATTTATTAAAAACCAAGCTAAATTATGTTCGCTCTCTAAAAGTATTGTTATAATTAATTAAGATAGTGTGTATAACAAATATATTTTATTGATGATGCAGTTTGAATTATAACTAAATATGCAATATTTATCATCTTCATTTGTACTACAAATAAGCGAAACAAATTAGTAATACATCGCGTAATATAATCAAATCCAAAAATCAACTTTCAAAATAAGTAAATGTAATTGACTGATTTTTTTTAAAACAACTAAAAAAAAATTATAAATTTTTACTACTACTCGGACATAATTTACAAAAAAAAAATATAGTAAGCATTAAAAAAAAAATAATTGTTAAGAAAAATTAACGTTTTGTGATTGTAACAATGATGTAAAATGCTTAAAGCGACAATGCCGAGAGAAAAATACGTTGGATAACGTCGTTGTAGAACGAAAAGTCACCAAATACATTTTTATGAAAAACTTAAATTTCATGTTTGTTGATTAATATTATAAAAAGTAAGAGATGCATTTTTAATTTTGAAATACCAATTGATAGATTTACATTTTCTTTGCATGTGGTACACAAATTGAGAGCATTGACTAAATATTGACAGATATATAGGGATTTTTGTAGATGAATATTTGGCATTTTGAAAATGTATTTGGTGACTTTTCGTTCTACATAGACGATATATTCATGTTGGATATTTCTCTCAAATAGCTCTATTTTTGTATGTTTGAAGCATACTTCAATGATAGTAGGAATCATATTATTATAACCTGTAAACATACTATTATTCTAGCTAACATAAAATATTTTATTTTTTATTTTTCTTGGTGCAATCATTAATCTTGTAATTAAATGTAAGAATAATGTCAAAGTAGCCGCGGTAGCTCAGTGGTTAGTGCGTTGGACTGCGAGCCGAAAGGTCCCCGGTTCAAGCCTGGACTGGGGCTAACAACATCTTTTTATAGAAACATTTTTCTATACCGCGCTACCTCTCGGCAGTAAATGGCAAACCTACGAGAGTAAAACTTATTACCTATGAAAAGCTCTCACCCGCCGTTCGGATTCGGCAATAAACTGTAGGTCCCACCACTTTGAGTACAAATATAACACGCACAGCTCAAAATGGTGAGAGAGCTCGGCCGAAGTTCTATACAGGACTGTAGCGCCAAACTATTATTTTTATTATTATAATGTCAAAGATCATTTTGAATATATGAACGCAAAAAACGAACACGATTTTTGTCATAGATATCCCATACATCAATTCTATATAATTCGCTGGTACTGAGTTTGTGTGCATACATTATGTTTTGTAGCAAACATATTATGTTACATACATGAATTTACAGGATTTTAAAATAATTATGTTAATAACATATTATAACCATAAGTGTCATGAAGACTAAAATCATTTAAAACATTTGGAATTAAAAGTAAAATCCAGTTAAAGACATAAAATGTACGATTGCAAATATATTATGTTTGCTGCAAACAAATTTTTCTCTGCCTGTACTTAGTTTTTTTCTTATAACGTAACGTTTTGGAGAAAATTGCAGTATTATTTTTAAGCCGTTCTCACCAACTACTTAGTATAAAATATATATAGTTCTGTGGAAAAATAGTTTAACGAAAAACTTATTTTAATTTTTTTTCATAAAATTGTCCAGACTAATTTTAATATACTAATGAATGCTAATATTCCAATATTTTTTTTACGATAAATGGACCTAAACTCGGAAAATTTTGATATTTTTTAGAGAATTTTTTAAACATTTAGGATTTAATGATAAATAAAAATATGATGTATGGTTGTCTAGAACATAATCCAAATTAACTATAAAAATCACAAACTTTTTTCTAATTGATCAACATTATTATTGCTTAAAAAATAGTCTAAAAAAAAAAAATGTTTTTCGTGTTAAGATTCAAATATCTTAAAAACATTGCGGAATAATACAATTTATCGGTATATTGTAATTAGTCTTGACAATTTAAAGAAAAATTGCGTCTACAGTTTTTTGAAAACTATTTGTTTAAGAGTCAGTTTTTTTAATTCTAAAAAATAGCTGAAAAGAGACAGCAAATTCGAGAGCAATTTTCTTAAAAACTTTACGTAATAGAAAAAAACTGAGTATGCAGTTAAAATCAGTAGACCCATATTATATAAAATTGATGTATGGGATGTTAATGGCAAATTTTTTTCTCGTTTTGTTGCGTAGTGTAATTAAAATTCAAATTCCATTGCAATCTCATGTAATTCTATGAATGCTTCATCATAAAACTAATGTTATCTATTGTGAAATTTAACAGGTAAAGTATATTTGTTTTATTTTTTTACTTTTTATATGAACAACCGTTCGAAAAATCACACATGTAACGTTATAGACTTTTTGTGTAACGTAACGGTCCGAGCATTTTTGCTTCTATTGAACTCAAATAAAATTTAAATTTTATTATATTACTTTTATTCTAAAGCATATATTCTAAAGCATACTTTTATTCTAAAGCATAAAAATGACAACTGCAAATCTACTTCCAAATAATGTAATGTAACAGTCCACTTTGAGAACGTTTATAACTCCTAAACAACAAATCATACAAAAAATGTTATATATGTAGAAAATTATACTACACAAGTATACTTTTAGACGCATGTATAAAAAATTTGAAAAGTATTCAACTCAATGTGTTTTCAGAGAAATGTATGTTGAAATGTAGCGTAACAGTCTGCGTTTTGGTTCATATAGAAAAACAGTTTTATAAAAGTATTAATAATGAAAAATCCAGTAAAGATTATATTTTTTTATAATTGTGACAATCATTTTATATCATTTTATAATTGTGACAATCTTTTAACACGACTCAAGAATTTATGTTAGCAAAGGAACTTACTGTATTTTATTATTTTTCCTACTCCTGTCTCTCTCTGTATATTTGTGGATTGTTTTATCATTGCTAAGACTGACGACAATCACACTTATAACAATTGCATGGTTGCAAGAAGCATAGTATTAATCAATTAATTACACTGTCCGACAAAATTCGAATTTTGATGTGGGGTCGTAAAATTTATAGGAAGCATATTGGATACATTTGTAGCGCTGATTTTAAAAATAACATTAGTTTTGTAAAATTCGATCTAATTTTTGTGATATAGACCATTTTTTAATTTCTCGTTTTTTGCTCTTCTTTTATTTTTAAAATTCCAACCAGTCAGGAATGAAATTAAATAAAGAAATACAACATTTTTCAAAATAATAACAAAATTATGAATAAAAGACGTTATTACATAATGCAAAAAATGTCAAAAATAAAGGAAAGCAATATGTTGTAGCAAATTCAATCTAAATTGTTTCTAAAATGTTTAAAATCGCAGATTTAAAAACTAAGATTGGAAAACTATAATTTTAAATTTCATTGTAAAAATATCGCAATGAAACCAGCTAATAAATTGTGCAAACTTTTTAATATTTTACATTTTTCCACTGAAATATAACTATTGGACAAACCTCTTTTTTTTGGCCAACTAACTAAGGTTATTGCTGTCATTTAGCAATGCACTCCCATTAAAATGTCATATTTGAATTTTGAGAAAAACAAATTTAAATGCAAAAAATATAAAAAAATCTTAAAACCAAAAAAAAGTTGCCAATAATTGCGGCTGAGATGCCAAACAACGTAGTTTATTCAAAAAAAATACAAAAAAAAAATCACCATATGAAAACAGTTACCTTGACAATATTCAAATAAATGTCAACCCAGTGAAGCAAAAACATTCCAAAAACCATTCAAAAATAAATACAAAAAAAATGGGAGTGAAAAAATACGAAAGTCGCAAAAAATAATTGCAGTCAAATATTAAAATAAGACAAACAAATAATAATAATAAAATGTTATTTCATCAGTTGAGGCGGTGTTCGATGGCATGAAACAAATGCAATCAATGCCATGAAATGGTATGGCACGGTATGGCATAGCATGATGTGGTAGGGTAAACTGGAATGGAATGGAATGACATGCAGCAGCCGCCGCCGCCGCAACTATTCAATTGTTTTATGATTTTAATTGTAATACTTTCGAACAGCAGTCGAATAGCGAAGCGTTTTGAGACAATGATTTATTGCTTCAAAGATTGTCAAATGGTATTTTTTAAAATACTTGAACCACAATCGATTAAAAAATGTGTGAGGTCCCGACCTACATGAAACCAAACTAGGCAAACAGTTAAAAAATGAGTTTGCTACAAACATAATATGATTTTATGCATAGCTGCATGATTATAATATAATTCTATAGTATATCGTATGATTTTGATAACAATTTAATAACTTCTTGTATCAGGTTATGATTGCTAAACTTATTTTAAAACTAGGAAATTCTTATTAGCTTAGCACAATCATATTATAGTTACTGCTAAATATGCATGATTACAAGTAGAAATTAACAGAGTCTTTAATAAACAATTTTGTTAATAATTTTATGATTTACGGTTAGAATTTATGATTATATTCATATGCATAAGTATTTAAATAAAATTTTCGAAAATTGTTAGACTTTGAATGTTTCAAAACGTTTTACAAGAAAACGGGATCAGGAAATAAAAAAAATTAAATACAGTTTAACTCTATTTGGTCCCTAGTTTTAGACATATATCATTTGGTTTATCCTATTAATATAATAAATCTGTTTGTTCGTTTGTACGTTTGTACGTTTGTTCCGCTTCTCCGTCTAAACGGCTGATCCGATTTCCTTGAAATTTTTACCACAGATGCGGTATGGTCTGGAAGGAATGATAGGCTATATATGGGCGGAATTGGACAAAGAGGCGTGGCACCTCCCATACAACCTAAACTTTCAATACGATATAACTCGGCACTTTCACCAGCTACGAACATGAAACAAAAAACTCAAATACAAAAAAAAAATTAAAAACAAAAAAACAAAAGCACAAAACAAAACAAAAGCAAAAATACAAAAACAAAAGCAATCACGTTTGTTCCGCTTCTCCGTCTAAACGGCTGATCCGATTTTCTTGAAATTTTTACCACAGATGCGGTATGGTCTGGAGGAATGATAGGCTATATATGGGCGGGATTGGACAAAGAGGCGTGACACCACCTATACAACCTAAACTTTCAATACGATATAACTCGGCACTTTCACCAGCTACGAATATGAAACAATAAACTCAAATACACAAAAAAAATTAAAAACAAAAAACCAAAAGCACAAAACAAAACAAAAGCAAAAATACAAAAACAAAAGCAATCACGTTTGTTCCGCTTCTCCGTCTAAAACGGCTGATCCGATTGTCTTGAAATTTTTACCACAGATGCTGTATGATCTGGAAGGAATGATAGGCTATATATGGGCGGGATTGGACAAAGCGGCGTGGCACCTCCCATGCAACCTAAACACGATTTAACTCGGCACTTTCACCAGCAACGAACATGAAACAAAAAACTCAAACACAAAAAAAAAATTAAAAACAAAGAAGCAAAAGCACAACACAAAACAAAAGCAAAAATACAAAAACAAAATCAATCACATAAAACCACAATCCAAACTAAATGAAAAACAAAAAAAGGAAAGAAAAAGAAAAACAAACTCACCACACTAAAACTAACCAAACTAAAACTCACCACACTAAAATTCACCCTTAAATTAACCACACTAAAACCCACCACACTATAATTCACCACACTAAAACTCACCACACTAAAACTCACCACACTTAAACTCACCACACTAAAACTCACCACACTAAAACTCACCACACTTAAACTCACCACACAAAAATTCAACACACTAAAATTCACCACACTAAAATCCACCACACTAAAAGTTCACCACACTAAAACTCACCACACTAAAATTCACCACACTAAAACTCACCACACTAAAATTTCTCCACATTAAAACTCATCACACTAAAACTCACCACACTAAAACTCACTATACCCAAAAGTCGCCACACTAAAACTCACCGCACTAAAATTCACAACACTAAAACTCACCACACTTAAACTCACCATACCAAAACTCACCACACTAAAACTTACCACACTAAAACTCACCACACTAAAACTCACCACACTAAAACTCACCACACAAAAATTCAACACACTAAAATTGACCACACTAAAACTCACCACACTAAAATTTCACCACACTAAAACTCACTACACTAAAATTTCACCACATTAAAATTCACCACTTTTAAACTCACCACATTAAAACTCACTACACTCAAATTTCGATACACAAAAACTCACCACACTAAAACTCACCGCACTAAAATTCACCACACTAAAACCCACCACACTATAATTAACCACACTAAAACTCACCACCCTAAAATTCACTACACTAAAACTCACCACAATAAAATTCATCACATTAAAATTCATCACACTAAAACTCACCACAATAAAATTCACCACACTAAAACTCGCTACACTAAAACACGCCACACTAAAACACGCCACATCAAAATTCACCACACTAAAACTCACCACACTAAAACTCACCTCACCAAAACTAACCACAATTAAACTCACCACTCCAAAATTCACCACATCTAAACTCACCACACCGAAATATAAATAATAAAATGTTTTTTATATTAATAAAATCGCTCCATATCTTTGAATTCAGAAAATCTTGGCACGAGTCGTGCAGGGGTCCAGCTAGTATGTAATATGTATGGTCGGACAGTGTTATAAAAGTAATTTAAACATTTAGGAAATGCATACATCATATTATGTTTGCTGCAAAATATGTATAAAATGTGTTTATGCAACTAATGACTACAAGTAATTATTAACAAAGTTGTAACAACCAACTCTAGTCGTTAAAACAAATTTTCTACAAATTTGTTGACGGAACTGCCAAATTCGGTTGGCGTTTCATATATTAGCATATACACCCTCCAAATTGTTCTAAAACTACGCGGAATAGTTATAAAAATATTGAATATTGGTTAAAGTCTAAAGTTGAATTCATTTAGTGTTTACTATAACAACAGACAAAGCGATTGACAGAACCAAATAAGTTGGTTGGGCAAAGAGTTGGTTGGACAAAGAGTTGGTTAGTGCAACAAATCTCTATTCTATGTGTGGAGTTTTTAATTTGTCATGAACGTGACCATTTTAGAATGCAAACATATTTTTAATTTTGGTGAATTATTGCGGAAATGCTATTTAACAAAGAAACGTATAAACGGATACATAGAAAACATTTCCAGGTTTCCATCATGACTTTCAATTTGTTTTTTTAATACAAAAATGTTTTTTTTACCATCACTTTGGTCATCCGTTTGTAATACATAGAAGAATTAGTTGCCGATATAGAAAAATGTATTTATTATTAATTTTCGTTATCTACTGAGTCAATTTAGCGAGTTACGAACGATTTTTCCTGGACAATGCTTCCTCGAAACAATTCTAACATTTAATAAATTACGCGAATTTTAATCAAGAAATAGTACTTTAATGACTTTAAATATGACATTGGTAAAAATTAAAGTTTTGTAATAGCTTTCTATTAGTAATTATATTTTGTCTGTGAAGAATTTACCCGGGAACAATTGTGGTTAACTCTTGAAATACAAGAATCACAATTCTCAAAGTTTAATTTAATATGAAATTTAAGAATTTTTAAAATGAAATAAAATGGTTTTCACTTATACGGGGAAAAATTTATCTACACTCAGGAAAAAATACTATAAAATCAATAGTTTGGTCCTATTGACCAATTTTAATAGGATTTTTATCTGAGTGTAGGAAGAATTATCTGGGGATGAGAATGCATTTGCCGGGAAAAAAATTATCTCGGGGAAGAATTTACCGAGGGATGTCCAGAGAACTATTGTCTCGGGTAATAATTATTGGGGAAGAATAATCTGGGGGATGATTTGTCTGAGAATGCATTGTCCGGAGAGGAATTATCTCGGTGAAGGACTATCTGGGAAAAACTATCCTACACTCAGAAAAAAAACTATAAAATCAATAGTTTGGTCCTATTGACCAATTTTAATAGGATTTTTTTTTTTTTTTGATTGTAGGAAGAATTATCTGGGGATCATTTGTCTGAGGATGCATTGTCCGGAGAAAAAATATGTCGTGGAAGAATTATCTGGGGACTAGCTGGACCCGTACACGACTCGTGCAAATATTATGCGAATGCTAGGTTATTGAGCAATTTTATTAATATAAATAACATTTTTATTATTTATATCAGGGACCCGTGATTCGCTGTGGACGTTTTTCTATTGGTTTTATAAATGTAGTAATTCGATAAAACAACTTTTCTCATAGACAATTCTTTCTCAGACTGTGCTTCCCCGTAGAAGAATTCTTCCCAGAAGAATTCTTTCCCGTAGAATTCTTTCCCGTACAGTTTTTCCCAGTAGAAGTTTTAGTGTGGTTAGTTTTAGTGTGGTGAGTTTTAGTGTGGTGAGTTTTAGTGTGGTGAGTTTTAGTGTGGTGAGTTTTAGTGTGGTGAATTTTAGTGTGGTGAGTTTTAGTGTGGTGAATTTTAGTGTGGTGAGTTTAAGAGTAGTGAATTTTATTGTTGTGTGTTTTAGTGTGTTGAATTTAAGTGTGGTGAATTTTAGTATGATCAGTTTAAGTGGGTCAATTTGAATGTGGTGAGTTTTAGTGTGGTAAAATTTAGTGTGGTGAGTTTTAGTGTGGTGAATTTTAGTGTGGTGAATTTTAGTGTGGTGAGTTTTAGTGTGGTGAATTTTAGTGTGGTGAGTTTTGTGTGGTGAGTTTTGTGTGGTGAGTTTTTGTGTGGTGAATTTTAGTGTTGTGAAAACTAGTCTGAAATTTTAGTGTGGTGAGTTTTATTGTGGTGAATTTTAGTGTGGTGAGTTTAGATAAGTATTATTTCAGACATTAATTATTGGGGAATAATTGTTCCGTAAAGCATCGCCAGTGAATAATTGACCGGCTACAAATTTAGCAATATCTGTCTATCTGTTGAAATCAGAACTACGAGTTAACAAGAAGAGCTAAATCAATGAAACTGAGAACTTAAATTAATTTTATACCTATGGTATCTGGTATTTAAAATTGGTGTGAACGGAATTTTCTGTTATTTCAGAAACCTAAATTAATATTTCTAAAGCTTAAAAATAAACATTTAAATTAAAATTAGCGACAAATTTGGATTTTTGTATATTTTTCACGTACGTAACCAAAACGATGCATTTATTAACATATTGAAAATTTTTTAAAGAGTTGAATCCTCTGTTTCTAAAAAAGAATTTCCCCAGAACTTTCATAAATGTAAACGTCGATTTTCTAGTAATTATAGACATTTTTTTGACAGCTAATTTAAATATGTCACGTCCGTAAATAAATAAATATAAAAAAAAGTTTTTCACAAAAAAGGAAAACAAAATATAAAACATGAAAAAACCTCTGGATATTCGAATCGTACATCTCTTTTAATTTCGTAATAATGATTATTAATATTGTCAGATATAAAATTATTTTTGTAGTACAAATTTTCATGCATAACATTCGGTGATTTATTACGAAAAAACTATAAACTTTACGAACAAACTGTACATATACAAAAATAAAGTATAATATCTCAGCTATCTATCTAAATTATTCAAAAAAATAATTTGTACGCAAAAACGTATTTTTAGAAAAAGAAATAAATGTTTGTCCCGTTCGGTATTTTTCTGTGATTTATTATGAAAAAACTATAAATCTTGGAAACAATGTGTAAATATACAATTATAGCACATGATTTTAGCTATTTTTTAAATAATTCAAAAAAAATAATTTGTTCGCCAACTTTTTGGAATATCCATATGAATCACAAAATGCACTTCCGTTTTTGTGCCATCCGGAACGACAACTAAATAATTTGTATCTATCGTAAAGAATTCTCAATTTTTTTCCATATACTCCTTGCACAAAAAAAATCAAGTATATTCATTAATTTTATTTCGAGATATTAAAGTTTTAAGCGTACGGGACATTCGTTCGGAAGCCCAGGAAATGCCCATATTGCATTCGGTAGACCTAGAGCCCGAGAAATTTGTTTTTGCGTTACCCTATTTTAAGCCCTAGTAGAAATTTTCCCGATGCGCCATCGGGAAATGATCGGGTTTTCGTTGGGTAAGCCCTATTAGAGAAAATATGATCATTGACTTTGCATGCCCTTATCATGCTTACCATAGCAGGGTTTACATTATCTAAACAGTCAATGTTCCCGATCATAGCTACATTATTTGTTCCTCATAACGAAATTAGTATCAGGCAATTATCGAGATTAATGAGAGAAACCCTATTGCTCGGGCTCAGACAAGGCAATTGTCGGGTAAATATTAAAATGGGGAATTGCCCGATCAGTACATGATCATGGCCTGAGGTCAATACATGATCAGGACACTGCGTTACAAGGACATTGTGGGCCTCGTCATATCCCGATCATCTCAAATAATGACATGATCACTTCATGACCATGGCCCTACCAAAATTTCTACTTGGGAGGTCTATTAAAAACAAAAAACATTAAATCTACGGGAGACTTTAAATTTATTTGATTTATTTTTTTTTTAAATACCATTCATCTACTATGTGGTAAAACATATAAAACTAATGTCTTTCTTACGAACCAATTTATGGTGCATCCCGTAAACGAAAATCAATATTCCGTACACCTATGATTAAAAACTATTTTTAAAAACGAAAACTCGAATTCATTAAATCAACATTTTGATACAAAATCAATCTGCGTTCAATAGAATGCAACACAATATAATTTAGATATATTTATAATTTTAGAATATTTTTTAAAAGTTCCACAAAATGATCTACGAGACACATTTGCTACATATCCGGTAGATAATTAAATAATTGACAATCACACTTAGGACTTGGTACAAATTGTTCTTGGTAATAATGAAAATAAGTACAAAAAAAAAATAACTACACATTAATATTAAAAATTGAATGTCTAAGTCATAATTGCCAAGATGCTTGAACAATGGGCAGGATGTTGTGGCAATAAATCTTAAACTATAAACGAGTTTTTATTTTGGTGTAGATGAAACAATAAATATTTTTAATTTATGAGTCATTGGTAAAAACAAGTGTAAAACTAATTATGACAGGAAATATAAAAAAAGTAATATGCAAAATAATTGACAAGATATCAGTTATTACAAATCAATTAAAGAAATACTTTAATAATAAATATTTAAATGGTAATATCAAAGTGCATTCTTTGATTCATATTTTATATTATGAACAATATATATTTTTTTACAATTTCTTTATTAAACACAGTAGCACTGATCAAAGTAAACTAAATCAAGATAACTTCATTCAATTGCTAAAGAGTTGCACATGTGTCATGTTGCAGACAATTATTGTCAACAACATGAGTTGCTGTACTGTCTGTTAATTGTAGACATGATGCTGTTGAAATAAAAAAAAAATGCTTTTATTTAAATAAAATCTGCATTTGCACTACAACATTGTAAGCATTAAAATCATGTCAAACTAATTTGCAGATCAAATGAATTTGTCAAACACTGATCTTAAGATAGCCAATTACAAGCATCAGTCCTACAACTTTGTAAGTAAAAAAGCAGCTGTCACCAGATGCATTCTTTAGAAAACAGAAATCGAGAAAAATATTTATATAGCAATGATTTTTATCAATGGCATTATGAGAAAAAAACATTTGCTAAACAATTTTCTTCGACTTAAATATGAAACACTTAAAAAAATGGTATAACAAAATGTTACTAATTGAACAAATTACTCTATTTAATTAGTTTAACAAACAGTTTTGTTAAATGTATTAAAATACTAACAAAAGATTTAGTTTAATCACAAAATATAAAATAAATATGTTTGCTGATATTAAGAAACGCTTAAGTGGTTCCTCTTAAACGTACAATTAATTGTCATCATTATTTGAACAGCAAATATATTTGTTATATATATTAAAAATTCAATTGAAACGAAGTGTAATTAAATTATTTTATCTGTAAAAATGTTGCCATATTTATGAAAAATTTAATTACAAACAGCAGAAATGTTTAATAAATTATTTTATGTTGAGTGCAAAATGTTCTAACAAAAATACATCAAATATAAATATGTTTAATGAAAACTAAAATTGAATTCTCCGTTTTTTTCATTATTTTAAAATCAAAAACGTTGCTCATTTTATCAGTAAAAATGTTGCTATATTTATGAAAAATTTAATTACAAACAGCGGAAGTGTTTAAGAAATTATTTTATGTTGAGTGCAAAATGTTTTAACGAAAATGCACCAAATATAAATATGTTTAATAAAAACAAAAATTGAATTCACAGTTTTTTTCATTATTTTAAAATGGAAAACGTTGCTTTTTTTATCTGTAAAAATATTGCTATATTTATGAAAAATTTAATTTCAAACAGCAGAAATTTAATAAATTATTTTATGTTGAGTGCAAAATATTCTAACAAAAATACACCAAATATAAATATGTTTAATGAAAACTAAAATTGAATGCCCCGTTTTTTCATTATTTTAAAATGAAAAACGTTGCTTATTTTATATGTAAAAATTTTGCAATATTTATGAAAAATATAATTACAAACAGTAGAAATGTTTAATAAATTATTTAATGTTGAGTGCAAAATGTTTTAACGAAAATGCACCAAATATAAATATGTTTAATGAAAACTAAAATTGAATTCACCGTTTTTTCATTACTTTAAAATGGAAAACGTTGCTTATTTTATCAGTAAAAATATTGCAATATTTATGAAAAATTTAATTACAAACAGCGGATTTGTTTAATATATTATTTAATGTTGAGTGCAAAATGTTTTAACGAAAATGCACCAAATATAAATATGTTTAATAAAAACAAAAATTGAATTTCCCGTTTTTTCATTTTTTTAAAATGAAAATCGTTGCCAATATTATAAATGTTGTCAAATAAATTATTTTATTTTAAAAAGCAAAAATAATCAGTACCAAAAAAAAATAAAAATGTTAATAGTTAAAAATTGTATTGTAACAGAATTAACATTTTTTGAATTCCGCAAAAATTTCAATTCATACTAATTTTATAGAAATCAATTTGTTAATAAAATTATTACTAAATACAACAAAAACTTTAACAAACATTGACAAACCATTTTATTATATTTACGATGATCGTTAGTAACAAACAACAAACGTATTATGTATATTAACGAACTATAACAGGAAAAACAAAGCAATTGCTGTATCTATTAATAGTAGTCATTAAGTTAATCACAATTTTGGATAAAGTCTCTAATGTTTTTACTATATTCTAAAGCTTTTAATTGTTATATTGTATTATATTATTTAAAATCAATAAAGAAACTTTGCTAAATAAATGATTTAGTCAATATAACAACGAACGTGTAATAATATTTAAACGTTTGAATTTCTATCAATTACAATATATATATACAAAATTTAGCAAACAATTTAATAAGATTAACAATAATCGCGTATAAAAAATACACAAAAAAACTTAATGAAAATATTGTAGTGTATTTACATTACAATATTTTTAAGTATAGAAAGTTGTTAAAATGATTACATTTTTGAATAAAAGTTCAATGTTTTTGTTGTATTAATTAACAAATTAATTGAAATAACAAAATTATATCATTAATACGAAAATTCACTTTTGCTAAAGTTTGAATGTTTTGTATTAATTAAAGAAAGATTTATATTACATAACGATATTAATTATTTAGCTTAATAACCTATTTTGCTAAATAAATAAATACTTTTGTAAGTATAACAAACTCGTTTTGCTACATGTATTAATATTTTAATCGATTAAAAATAATTTATTTGTTTTCTTGATACCATTTTGTTAATTTGGTTGTTGCGTTAAACGATACAATATAACTATTTACAAAATTCTGCAAACTATTTAATTACATTAACGCTGATCGTTCGTTAATACAACAAACACGTAGAATATATTAGGTAACTTAATAATTAATATATAAATATAATTGTTTTTTATTAAAAATAAATAAATGTAGCTTAATAACCAATTTTGCTAAATAAATAAATAATTTTGTAAGTATAACAAACTCGTTTTGCTACATGTATTAATATTTTAATCGATTAAAAACAATTTGTTTTCTTGATACCGTTTTGTTAATTTGGTTGTTACGTTAATCGATACAATATAAATATTGACAAAATTTTGCAAACTATTTAATTACATTTACGCTGATCGTTCGTTAATACAACAAACACGTATAATATATTAGGAAACTTTATAATTTAGTAACAATTATATTTGTTTTTATGTAAAATAAAAAGATTTGCTGTATTCATTATTAATAGACGTCGAAATGATTAAAATTTTCTTCAGTATTTTGTTTGTGTTACTTAAATAAATTATTTCAAAAAGAAATATAATAAAAATAGAACGAATTTTTGTATAAAATGTTTTTTAAACATAATAATTAGATTAGGAAAATTTATATTAATGAGATTAAAAATAAAGTTTGTTTATTTATTATATATTTGTTAAGAAATTGATTAAACAATATTGCTAAATAAATAAATATACTAAATATTATTTATTTTATTTAGCTAAATAAATAAATTTAAAATTTGTAAGCATAACAAACGCGTTTTGTTGCAAGTATTAACATAATAATCGATTGCAAATTAATTTGTTTTCTCTAACGGATTTTAAAAGATAAAATATATAATAACTTTAGAACATTTTTGTGCCAAATTTAATTATATTTTGGTCCGTATCTATTACAAGATTTATATTTTGCATAAAAATGTAAATACTGGTTGCTATAGTAATTGTTGTATGCTACTACTTTGGGCTGTTTGTTGTTACTATAAACAACGTCGACATCGCTGTTGTTAATAAAAACTATTATTGCTCTAGTTTGACTGCGCAAAAAAAGGAAAATTGTTGCATTTATGATTTCAGCAACTTAATGTTAATGCAATTTGAATTCCATACTTAATTCGTAGCGACACTCAGCAACATCAGTCGGAGTAGTAGCAGCAAACAACAGTAGCAGCAGCTTTTGTCATTAGACGTTTTGCTGCTGCTATTGCTACTGACTGCTGCTATTGTTGTTGTCATTGCACGGTTGACATGTTGCTGCTCGGTTGGTGGCAAATTCATGCAACACACGCGTGTGTCGTCGTCGTCTACTTGATCTAATTTATTTGACTCATTTTTGTAAAATTTTTCTAATTTGAAAATTTTTTCAAAAAAAAAATTCCAATGTGCAGTCAAAAGCTTAACATGTTGCTAATGCGCTTAATAATATCTTGATTATTGTTGCATTATTAACAACAGCAACAACAAAAAACATAGCAACCTCTCAAATGACGGACAAATTTTCAGTTAATAATTTTTAAATTGTTTGCACAGCATTATTTTCTGTGCCTATCTTGAAAATTGTATCTGGTAATGTTTTCTACAACATTTTTTTTGAATTTGAATTTGTTGCTTCAGTTATTAGTTGCTGTTGCTGCTATTATTGTGCTTGTTATAGTTTCATAGTATAATCGAATGATTTTTGCTTATTTTTAGCTATTTCTTATATAATAATGCATAAATTCCAAGTTATTAAAATTTTATCATCGAATTCATATCAAGGAAGCCAATGGCAATATGCTGGCAACGCCTTCTGCAGATGGCATCACTGAAATTGTTCAAGTCTTTGTTGATGGCTTTATTGAAATTGGGTTTTTGCACCGAGTCAATTTTTATAAAAAAAAGTTCTTATCTTGTCATATATTTATTTTTATGTAATAAACTAACATAAAAATCAGAAATATAATTTAGTTAAATTTTAATTCGGTCACATTGGACGGGCCCGACTATGGAATACCCTACACCTTTGGTGGGGATATTAATGTGGGATATTTAATTGTATACCTTAATTTAAGTTATAAATTACGCTGAACGCAGGTGTAGGGTATAATGAAGAAAAATAAAATATTAATTTAAATGAATGCATCTAGAATAATGACTAAGTTCTGAACATGAACCGAATCGTTACCTTAGAATTAGTTTGCTCTATACACCATATTTCGAGTATTTATATTGGCCGATTTGTTATGATTACAAAAAAAAAAATGGTCGGTGAACTTCTACAACCTGAACCTCTTATATTCGAGTCCACAATAGTTAAAGTGTTTACATTTTTTCGTTTAATAACACTAATTGGGTTTTGATATTCAAAAATAAGCATTTCAAAAAAATATTTCTAGAAAATTTCATGTGTGTCAAACCAATTTTTGCAAACTGGTTTGTTGGATTAAATGGTGGATTGCTCTGATTCGATTCGAGATATCTGAAATTGACAAATGAAATTAGAATGAGGATATATTAGTCATATAAATTCAATTACTACCCACTATTCATTTCGATAATTGTTTCGATATCGTTACGAGATCAATGCGAGTAGATAGAGAAATTACAAGATATCGAACCCGTACTCGTAACAGTATCAAGCGTCAAATTGGATCTAAATGGTATGTAGATTATGATGCGTTTTTCCAAATCGGAACGATATCGAAGAATAAATAAACAAAGCTCGAGATTGCTTTGAAAAATATTGCGATATCGATGTGATAATATTTAAATATTGTATTTTGTCTTTAAATTTGAATGTACGAATTATTTTTAAAATTCAAAGCAATAAACCTAAGAGATCGAATTTAGTTCGAGAAAGCTACGAGACATCGAAGACAGGGCAACTGGGTAATTCCTTTCGATCAAAAATGGCATATGGAGCAAACTAATTCCCACACGACAATATATTATTTTCAGTATGTACCACAAAAAATACAGAAAAATGTTCTAACACGAGACTGCTAAAACCGTGTTACGATTGTGCAAAATTAAATACTTCTGGTTTTTCCGGAACACCCTAATAATCATGACCGGGTCATGTCATGGTTGTCATGTAACTGGTCGAGTTATGACAATGTAAAAATAATGTTAATTTCCCAATCACGACCGTAGTACGATTTCTGATGGGAAAACATAAAAATATAGTTTATATTTAGATGTCAGACATAATTTTACAGAATAAATAAAAATTCATAAGAAACATTGTGGGTCATGGTTGGATTAAGATGGATGGTACATATTCCAACAGAAAATTGATCAGCACTTATGAATTCAATGCTGATTAGGGTTCTGAAAAAAAAAAACTGTTCACTATTCATGTGTTTGTATGCCATTCAGACATGACGTCTTAATATCAGTCCTGAATTATTGAATTTATACAGTCCTGCAAATTTGGGCCTTTAGACATCAGCACCATGAAACAGTATTCTAAAGAATTAAAATTGTATTGAAATTATAGCACACACAAATAATGTATTAAGTTTTAGGCCGGAAAGAAGTAATATGAAATTCCATGCTTGAATTTGTGGAGGTTTGTATGCAGTGAAGGTCTCAAAAGTATTTCAGTTAAGGGCTTTCAAGCCTGAATACACGCACACACAAACATATCACCAACAATCACCAACTACCTGGATTCATAATATTGATTAATTCATTCATTGAATTAAAATGTTTTTCATTTTCAATACTTTTTTGAATATCAAATTTCAAAAACAAATTTGCCTCCATTTACACATTTATGTATTTTTAATTCTTATACGACCTATAATATTTAATTGATATTTAATTAAATGCGAATACTCCATTTCATCAAATTAATGAATAAGTGTACATCATATTGATGAATTCTGTTAATCAAATCATATTAATTTAAATATCATAAATCTTGTAAGAATTAAAAACATAAATATGTAAATGGAGACATATTTTTGTTTAAAATTTGATGTTATAAAAAATATTGAAAGTGGAAAGCATTTAAAAATACGATTTTAGTTTAATGAATAAAATCATCAATATGATGAATCCAGGTAGTTCGTGAAATTTTGTGTGATCATGTACTGACCTCAGGCCATGATCATGTACTGATCTGGCAATTCCACATTTTATTATTTACCCGACAATTGCCTTGTCAGAGCCCGAGCATAATAGGGTTTCTCTTATTAAATCTCTATCATTGTCTGATGTCATTTTGTTATGAGCAACAAACAATGATCGGGAACATTGACTATTTAGATAATGCAAACCCTGGTATGGCAATGATCATATTTTCTCTAATAGGACTTACCCAACGAAAACCCGATCATTTCCCGATGGCACATCAGGCAAATTTCTACTAGAGCTAGTTACAGTTTTGAAAATACGAATTCAATACGCGTTTTCTTGCCATATATTTTTATTTCGATCGCAATAGAATTTCAGAACATGCTCGACACAGTAAAAATAAGAATTCTCCTAATACACAGAAAAACATGACATGCATAAATTAGTAAAATGATTTATAATATATTTATTATAATTAGGTACACAGAAAAAAAATGTACATCATATTGATGAATTCCGTTCTTCAAACCATGATTCATTGTATTGAAGAACCATTCACAATATTAATGACTAACGCCATCAATCATTAATATGAAGAACGCTTAGTAACTGTCGAAAAAGCGTTCTTCAATATGACTGTATGTGAAGAATACGTTTCATCATATTAATGAACCAAAACATAAAATACAAATTATATGTTCATCATATTGAAGAACGCTGTTCATTAAACCAAATTTCTACCAAAATATTTTTTTTTCGTTCATTTTATGCCGTACTTCTTAGTTCTCACGTAGTTCTTGTATGTTATTTCTAATATTATGCTTGCTCGACATGCATAAATTAGTAAAATGTTTTATAATATATTTATTATAATTACTACTTTTTATTAATAAAAAGTTATATTTATAAAAAATATATTTTTGAACAAAATATTTTTTTCGAACAATTTTTTTTTTCGAACCATTTTTTTTTTTGAACAAAATTTTTTTTTTCGAACAATTTGTTTTTTTCCAAAATTTAAAAAAAAAAAAAAATTTCGAAAAAAAAAAATTTCGAACCAATTTTTTTTCGAACAAACATTTTTTTTTTTTGGTAAAATATTTTTTCGGAACTATTTTTCTTCCCTAAAAATGTTTTTTCTGATAATTTTTATAATTTTTTTTTCTGTTATTTTTTAAATAAAATTTTTACAACACTTTTTTTTTGATTTATTTTATAAAAAAAAAAAAAATTTTTTGAAAAAATATTATGAACAAATTCATCAATATGACAATTCAAATTCATTGTATTGAATATTTTGTTCATATATATAATGAATGCATTCATTAATATATCATTTAATGAACGGTGGTATCAATATGATGAAACTGGTAGTTGGTGAAAAAATTCATAACCTTTATGAATAAATTCATCATATTGAAGAATTTTTTTTTCTGTGTAGACATTTTTATTAATAAAAAGTTATGTTTATAAAAAAATATATTTTTGAAAATTTAACTTTTTTAAAATTTTTTCAAACAATTTTTTTTTTCAAACAAATTTTTTTTTCTAACAAATTTTTATTTCGAACAATTTTTTTTTTCGTAAAATTTTTTTTTTCGTAAAATTTTTTTTTTGAAAAAATATTATGAACAAATTCATCAATTTGACAATTCAAATTCATTGTATTGAATATTTTGTTCATATATATAATGAATGCATTCATTAATATGTCATTTAGTGAACGGTGGTATCAATATGATGAATCTGGTAGTTAGTGAAAAAATTCATAATATTTATGAATAAATTCATCATATTGAAGAATTTTTTCTGTGTAGATATTATTATTATATTCATTAATATTTTAAAATATTCATTGATATTATTATTATATTCATTAATATTTTTAAATATTCATAGATATTATTATATTCATCAATATGACGATTCAAATTCATTGCATTGAATATTTCGTTCTTCACTATGATGTTCGATAGTTGTGAATAAGTTCATATATATAATGAATGCATTCATCAATGTGTCATCTAATGAACGGTGGTATCAATATTATGAATCAGGTAATTGGTAGAAAACCTCATAATATTTTTGAATAAATTCATCATATTGTGTAAACTCTGCCAAAGTACTGCAATTGAGACAAATTCAATAAAAATGCGATAGATTAATTATCGAAATTTAAACAATTTCGCATAGAATGGACCGTACAACATACTCCAACGAATCTGTCTGGCTGCACGTCTGAAGTTAATTATTTATGCACTGCTTTAAATTCAACTACGTGAGAATTGTGCACCAAAAACAGAAGCAGCCGCAAACTGCTGCAATTCATTACGTCAATTGTGCGCATGCGTGCGATCTCCGACAGAGTGCAATGAATGCGTCTCTGATTTGCCGCAAAAGCATATCACGCACGGCAAGCGGACAACAACAGATGCGAAGAGGTGAAGAAAATATAAAATAAAAAATAAATAAAATAAGAAAATAATAATATATCTTTTCCATGAAATTGCAGCAAAATAATTGTGCGATGAGAAGTTTTTTCTCACTAGTACGATAAAACTTAAACTCATATTAATGACCAGCAACAATTGCACTAAATTTGCAACACGTATTTAATTTATGCATGATGCACTTAAAAAAAGAAAAATACCGCATGACTCAATAATATAATTGGGCCCAATTTTGTACTGGCACAAATTCCATTCCATTGACCCCGACGAACTTCAATATCGTGGAATATCGAAAAATACCAAATGTTATGAATATTCAAATGGTCACAATAGTACCGCCTTATATTGCTCGACAACTGGTGTAAAATGTCACTTTTTTGGTGTAAGTTTTTTTTATATTTTTCTTTTAGTAATTTATATTTTTTATTATAGGTATTATATATGTTTTTTATATTATTTATGTTTGTCGCTCTGTCATGATTAGCCGCCGCTACGCAATTTATGGCTTCGTCTGAGTCTATGAATTTCAGTCGATCCACTTTAAACCATAAATATTACCATGTAAATACCTACAAGAACTACCAAAGCAACAACCCAAAAACCATTGCGAAGCGAACAATTGAGCAACCATCATGACCAAACCCTATATTAGACTCGGCACCAAGCAGTCATTTCGACCATGCGATAGAAATTGAAGTTAGTCACGAATTACAACGTATCGTTGTATCGACAAAAAATGTCCAAATAAGAATTATGAATGAAGGAAAACTATTTAGTTTTGCTTTTATTTTTTTTTATTTTTTGTGTTCGACAAAAGTCAAGAGAATTATGGCTTGAGGTTGGCAAGTTACGGCTAAGTTCATTGATTGAGTCATACAACAGTTTAGCAGAGAATTTGTTATACATATTACTAAAACGGTATGGCTCTGTATACCGAGAGAAAAATTTATATTTTTAAATAAAAAATGACATTATTCAATGATATTATTTCAATAGTTTTTACTATTAAAATAAGTCAATAGGATACATTTTTAGTTTTAATTGGTAAATACTTGAAAACCATAAAATTGTTGTCTATTTTTTACTTTTCTTCTTGTTTTTTACTTTTGTATTTTTGTTTTTGTTTTCATATTTTTTGCAATTAAGTTTTCTATTTTTATTTTGTTTTTTTTTTTATATATTATTAGCTTTTACTTCTGTTTTTGCTTTTATTTTTCTATTGTTGATGTGTTTTTGCATTTGTTTTTCTGTTTCCCTAGTAGAAATTTGCCCGATGCGCCATAGGGAAATGATCGGGTTTTCGTTGGGTAAGTCCTATTAGAGAAAACATGATCATTGCCTTTGCATGCCCTTATCATGCTTAACATACCAGGGTTTGCATTATCTAAATAGTCAATGTTCCCGATCATAGCTACATTATTTGTTCCTCATAACGAAATGACATCAGACAATGATCGAGATTTAAGTGAGAGAAACCCTATTATGCTCGGGCTCTGACAAGGCAATTGTCGGGTAAATAATAAAATGGGGAACTCCCTGATCAGTACATGATCATGACTTGAGGTCAGTACATGATCAGGACACTGCGTTACAAGGACATTATGGGCCTCGTCATATCCCGATCATCTCAAATAATGATATAATCACTTCATGGCACTACCAAACAGGGTTGCTTTTATTTTTGTGTTTTTATTTGTTTGCTTTTTGTTTGCTATTGATTTTGTTTTTTTATTTTTTTTTTGTTTTTGCTTTTTTTTTTTGGTTTAGTGTTTTTGCGTTTTACTTTTGTTTTTTTGGTTTAGTGTTTTAATGGTTTTTCGGTTTGCTTTTGTATATTTGTTTATGCTTTTGTGTTTTTACTTGTTCTTGCTTTTCTAATTTTGTTTTCATTTTTTACTTTTATGTTTTTATTTTGATTTTTTAATGTTGTTTTTGCCTTTTTGAGTTTTTGCTTTCGTTTTTACATTTCACCCTTTTCTTTTTAATTGGAATTAAGTTTTTGATTTTATTTTTTTTTTGTTTGTTTATATTTTAGCTTTTACTTCTGTTTTTACTTTTTTTTTTTTTTTTGTTTTGTGTTTTTGCTTTTTTTTTTTTTGTTTTGAGTTTTTGAATTTTGCTTTGTTTTGTTTTGGCTTTTGTGTTTGCATTTTTCTTTTTTGTGTTTATGGTTTTGTTTTTGTATTTTTGATTTTGCTTATGTGTTTTTCGTTTTATTTTATTTTTGCTTTTGTGTTTTTGCTTGTTTTACTTTTGTTTTAATTTTTACTTTTATGTTTTTTATTTTGCTTATTTAATTTTGTTTTTTGCTCTTTTCCTTTTGTTTTTTTTTGTTTTTGCAATTAAGTTTTTGATTTTGATTTATTTTTGTTTTTTTTATATTTTAGCTTTTACTTCTGTTTTTGCTTTTATTTTTGCTCTTGTTTTTTTTTTTTATTTTGTGATTTTAAGTTTTATTTTGGCTTAGGTTTGCATTTTTCTTTTTTTGTGTTTATGCTTTTGTACGTATGATTTTGCTTTTGTATTTTTAATTTTGATCTGGTTTTTGTGTTTTTGATTTAGCTTTGGTTTTTTTAGTTTTGTGTTTTTACGTTTTATTTTTTTTATTTTTGTTTTTGTGTTTTTTCTTTTTCAGTCTTTTTTACTGTTGTTTTCATTTTTTACTTTTATGGTTTTTATTTTGCTTTTTTAATTTTGTTTTTGCTTTTTAAAATTTTATTTTTGCTTTTTTAATTTTGTTTTTGCTTTTTTCAGTTTTGCTTTCGTTTTTACATTTTACGCTTTTCTTTTCTTTTTGCTTTTGTTTTTGCTTTTATTTTTATTTTTGCTTTTGTTTTTTTTTTGCTTTTTTAATTTTATTTTTGCTTTTTTAATTTTGTTTTTGCTTTTTTCAGTTTTGCTTTCGTTTTTACATTTAACGCTTTTCTTTTCTTTTCTTTTTGCTTTTGTTTTTGCTTTTATTTTTATTTTTGCTTTTGTTTTTTTTTTTTGTTTTGTGTTTTTGAGTTTTGTTTTTGTATGTTTGATTTTGCTTTTGTTTTTTTTTTAATTTTGATCTTGTTTTAGTGTTTTTGATTTTGCCTTTTTGCTTTTCTTTTTGTGTTTTTGCTTTTGTAATATTTTTTTTTTGTTTCATGTTCGTAGTTGGTGTAAGTGCCGAGTTATAGCGTTTTCAATGTTTATGTTGTATAGAAGGTGCCACGCCCCTTTGGCCAATCCCGCACAGAAATAGCCTATGACACCCTCCGGACTTCATAGTATCGACGTGTAAAATTTCAGTGAAATCGGTGATGTGATATTGGAACGAACAGACAGCCAGACGGATCAAGAGTTTAATATATATAGTTTAGTACATTAAAAGTATTCTATAACTTAAATTACAAAACTCAGTATCGAAATAAATGCCATTTGTAGTCCCGGATTTAAGTGTTATCTAATATTAATCAACATTTACCACAAGCATTTAAATGGTTGCATTTTATAGTGCTGCTCAATAAAAATGTCACATCAGGCAAGCCATAAAAATGCGACCACTCAATTTCGAAGCTAATCACATGTAGTAAATACAAAGTTAATGGTTCTTTAATTGCGACAAAATATGGTCCATTATAACCAAATAAAAAAAAATATGTTTGAAGGACGAATCAACAGACAACAAAATGTTGACAATTTGAATGGAATTTAATGTATAAAAATCATGCTTAAATATCAAAATCTTTCAGGCCATTAAGAGTAATTAACGGTCATGGTTGCAGTTAAAAAACGACATAGTAAAAATGTTCTTTGTCTTTATAACAAAATTACTTCATAATAAAAACGATTTTTTTATGCAATAAACGTTTTTTTTTTTTTAAACTATAATTTCCGCTAAATATGAGCTAATGAGTTTGACAAGCATTTTTATGCAAATTCAAAACATAAGACATATAAAATAACATAAAAATATTTAAATTCCTTTTTTTATTTAAAGCTAATAACATATTTTTTAATAAATACCTACATGGAAAATATAAAACTATGCAAATTGCATTTAGTTTTTTGTCTAAAGCCTTTAACGATTGTTGTGCTGAATTTCATAAAATAAACTTAAAAAAAATAAGCCTTATCGTTGTGCAATCGATCGACTCTTTAAGTGCTTAGACACCTTTTAAGTTGCTGCTGTTCTAAGAGGCTTGATAAATTTGAAAAAAGTTATGTTATGTTGATTACATTAAATTTAAAATTGCATTTTCTTAATATTGTGCCTTAGCCATGAGGCATCCCAGCAGAAAATATTCACGATAAGTGCAAAACTTGTAATTCTTACCAAGCGTAAAATATGAGGTATGTTTACACATGAATTCAAGCCTAAAAACCACGGCCCATGACCACATGAAACTAAGTTTAGGTGCTTTCAAAACAAACAATAAATGCCTTTACACCAATATTTTATATTGTACTATTAAAGAGTTATATCAGAAAAACGAAAAGATTCGCCCTTTTGGCATGACAAGATTATCAATTTTTCAAATTCGCCCTTTTGATTTTGTCTTTTGTGGCTAGAAATATCCAACAAAATGATACGCGATTTTGGCACAGCATACTTGAGGATAAACTATATTCAAAAATTCCGAACTAAAGTAAGACGTCATATCTAAAAAGTCATGCCTAAATATTAAGCAGAGTATTAAAGATTAAACAAAGTATGTATACTGCAAATGAATTCACTGAATTCAGTATTCAGGTCTGAATAAATAATTCAGTTCTTAAGTCATGAATAATAAACCAATTTCCATGCCCTGAATTCCACCCAGAATTCATCAGGACATAAAAATTTTCTGCTGGAATGTATTTTATTCCTCGTTATTATGATTCTGGGGTTCCACATGTGGTGGTCATGGTTTTCGTTATAATATCTCTGTTGTCTGCTGTATCCAGTCTTTGTCGTCTTGGTCTCTATTATTTTTTTAATTGATTTATCAATCACTTTATATCTTTACATAACTTTTTTAATGTTCAATTTAGAAGGCTTCGTTTTTTTTCAGTTTTGCGGGGGCCTCTCGTTATGAGTTAATTAAGAAATTGTGCTGCTGCTGATCTGTGTTCAGTTTGGTGTTGAGGTTTTCAGGTGCTAATTGCGAAATGCCTTTAATAAACGCCATTTAATAATGTTATTAAAAGTTAACGCATGTCATACTTGAGAGTAGGAGAACGGCGGTTGGACAGAGTTGCCAGAATAAACTAATTAAAAATTATATTTTTAATGCAACATTTTTCATTTAATAAAAATAAATAAATATATCAAATATTAAATTTGTATAGTTAGAAAAATTCATAAACAAATCTAAATGGTTTTATTTGACCGAATTATATCAATCAAATGTTTTACCAGTAATATTCACAAAAAAATATGTAAAAAATCTTTAAATTAAATTTAGTTTACTAAAAATTTAAAATTTACAATAAAAGATTACAATTTCGAAAAATAAGTCAAAATAAACTAAAAGAATAACTCTGAAAAATTTTGTAAATCAAAATAAATCAAATGAAATCCAAAACTTTTATTTATCAAAATTGGAATACTAAATTTGTCGGTAATGCAGAGTTGACTTTTCAATTTAATTTAATTGAACTAAATTGGGTGAAAACAAACACGCATATGATAATCTATTGATTACGGACTTTAACAATTATCGGTTACCGAATGAAGATCGAATTAAAATCTGTTCAATTTAGTTTAGTCAGCAATTTTAGGTACCCTTAAAAAGTACCAATTGTAAAACAAAAAATAAATAATTATCCGAGATCATAGAATGATAATCAGATGGAACTAAACATATAATAAGCTTGTCTGGCAATGGATTTTTATAATTTCGAATCGTAAAAATGCTCTTCGGTATAAAAAATATAATTGTAGAATTATCAGTGAAATCTGAATATGGGAAAATTACCCACCGCAACCAGAGAATAAATTAGTTGAGGCAACCATTTTTTTTTGTTGCCGGCCGATTTATTTAATTCTGTCAACATTCGATTAATTCAGTTGTTGCAACACCACATATCAGTTCACACAACTAAAGAATACAATTGACACAACCAAATAATCGGTGATTTACACGCAGTCAGCTGCACAACGATTTGTCGGCCATTTCCGATCGGAACATACTTCATCGGAAGATGCCGTTACCCTAACCCTGTGTTTGCAACACGTTTAAGCACCTAGGGCTGCATATCGAAATACAGCAGATGGAAATCAAATAGCAAAAACTCTGTAGAATGTTGTTTAATTGAAGAAAGTTTATTCGGACATGAAAAAACCGAACAGAAACAAAAGAATTCCACGTTTATTTTACACGTAGCACGAGCACAAAAAACGAGTGAAAAATATAGAGCTTGAACGACTGGTGTTGTCGACGGTTTTCTAAAAACAGCTGATTTCACTGTCGAACCTGAAAAATGTCGGTTGCTACAACCTAATGTTAAATTATTTAGTCAATATAACCAATTATTTGTTGAACCAACTAAATATTGGTTTTGTCTCATTTTAAATTTAGTTGTTGTAGCAATGGAAATTAATAAAATACAGAAGCAACAGAGGAGACATGATAGGTATAAGCCATTCCACACCAAATTGACGTAAACAAAGCCAAATTTGAGATTATGCCACTGCGATTTCAACGAAATTTGAGCAATCTGTTTAAGGATATCTAGATATGAATTCACCATTTTTTTTTAAATTTTTTCAACAATTATTTCACTAGATAAAATGGTTCAAAGATACAAACATGGGCAAAACCTAATTTTTGTATGACTGTTCATTAGACTAACAATGGCTTTGTATGATTTTTTCTTTTATACAATTTTTTTGAAAAGGTCAACACCTAAAAATGATCTATTGGATGAGAAAATCGATGTGAAGAATTTTTATAGAAATCCAAAAATCTAAATCCGATGACATGTTCACTTTTTTTTAGTTTTTTTGGAATTGGGAGACTTCGTTTCAATTGAATTTTAAAGTTGTCGATTTGGGTACCTATATTTGGATGTCGATGAAAATTCTTCACATCGATTTTCTCATCCAACAGCTTATTTTTTTGGGGTTTGAACTTTTTTTTTTGAATTTGAAATAATTAAAATCCATTTATGAACACTAGACTGTTCATATTAAAGTATCTTTTGAAGAACAAATGCTATAATCCCCGTTGGGGTATTATTTTATAGCTAAAAAGGTTTTGAGAAATTTAAGTCGTATAAACTAGTGATCATTATCCTTGAAGAATATCTAAAAATTTATATTTTTTACTTGAATTATAGAAATTTGACCAATTTAAATTTTATTAGATTATTTTGTACTAACTGGACCCGTGCACGACTCGTGCCAAAATTTTGTGAATTCAAAGATATGGAGCGATTTTAGTAATATAAAAAATATATTACCGTGCTTTGCTGTGGAAGTTTTTTTGGGTTTTATAAATGTAGTAACCAAATAATAATTCTCCGCCAAAACAACATTTCCCAAAGACAATTATTTCTCAGACTGCGCATTCCCGTAGAATATTTCGCCGTAGAATTCTTCCCAGTAGAAATCTTCGCCGTAAAATTCTTCTCCATAGAACGCTTTCCCGTAGAATTCTTCCCGGTAGAATTCATCCCAGTAGAATTGTTCCCGGTAGAATTCTTTTCCGTAGAATTCTTCCCCGTACAGTTTTTCCGAGTAGAAGTTTTACTGTGGTGAGTTTAGGTGTGGTGAATTTTTGTTGGTGAGTTTTAGTGTGGTGAGTTTTAGTGTAGTGAATTTTTAGTGTGGTGAGTTTTTGTGTGGTGAATTTTATTGTGGTGAGTTTCATTGTGGTGAATTTTTATGTAGTGAATTTTATTGTGGTAAGTTTTAGTGTAGTGAATTTCAGTGTGGTGAGTTTTAGTGTGGTGTATTTTAGTGTGGTGAATTTTTAAGTGGTGAATTTTATTGTGGTGAGTTTAAGTGTGGTGAATTTTTATGTGGTGAATTTTATTGTGGTGAGTTTTAGTGTAGTGATTTTCTGTGTGGAGAGTTACAGTGTGGTGACTTTTATGCGGTGCATTTTTGTGGTGAGTTTTAGTATGGTGAGTTTTAGAGTGAAGAATTTTAGTGTGGTGAGTTTTAGTGTAGTGAGTTTTGGTGTGGTGAGTTTTAGTGTGGTGAATTTTAGTGTGGTGAAATTTATTGTGGTGAGTTTTAGTGTGGTGAGTTTGTTGTCTTTATCTTCCTTTTTTGTTTTTTCCTTTAGTTTGGATTTTAGATTTATGTTATTGCAATTGTTTTTGTATTTTTGCTTTTGATTTGTGATTTCGCTTTTGTGTTTTTGCTTTTAAATTTTTTTTTATCGTATTGAAAATTTGGGTTGTATGGAAGGTGCCAGGCCTCTTTGTCCAATCCCGCCCATATATAGCCTATCATTCCTTCCAGACCATACCGCATCTGTGGTAAAAATTTCAAGAAAATCGGATCAGCGGTTTAGACGAAGAAGCGGAACAAACAAAAGGACAAACCAACAAAGAGATTTATTACATGTATTAGATAGGATGTTTTGGTCAGTATGGGGTTATATGCAAGTAAAAAGACGTTTACTTCATTATTTTCCTCCGACGTTTCGTTGGCTTTTTTCCAACTTCTTCAGGGATGTTTTTTGTGGATCTTTAGTTAGAAAAAATATAGAATTTTTCAGTTTTACAATATTTTACATCATTTCAATTTAGACTTACTGTTTTTACGTTTGACTGGTTATAACTATGGTATAACTATATCATACTAAGATATCTTTGTTTGTTGTGCTGTGTAATTAAATATTTATAATACGATTTTAAAAATGCAACAACCAACCAAAAATCATCTGATTTTGGTTAATCGTTATAAGTATCGTCTGTGAAAAATAATTTTACAAATAAATCTTTAGATTCAAATTTTATTTTTTCATAACATCGGGAAAACTTGGCAACTCTGTTGCACCATTAACCGTATGCATACGCGTAACTGATACAGTTTTGATTAATTTGATCCATAGTTGTGGCTGATATCTCGAGGTGTTCGAATTGGCAAATACTTTATGAGCTTATTAACAGCTCTATAGCTGCGTTATTTGATTAAATTTAAATGGCCGCAGATAAATGAGGGTAATTAACGATTACAAAGTCGGCGACACAAAACTAAGAAATTAACAGCATGTCTGTCGTACGTTCAAACTTCGAAGCCTTTTGATTAGAGTGGTGTGGGCTGTTTGTTTACCGCAGCATAAATTAATCATTCGGAAGTAATAATAACTGGAAATTATATTCAAATTGAATTTTTCATATTGCGAAATATTTACAGAGTACAGAGTAGAACAGTGCTGAGTAGAACAGCAGCAAGCGTCGCCAGTCATCAGAAGGAGAACCACTTTGCACTACATTTTTCCAACAAAATCTTGCATAAATTAAAGAATTCTGTTTTTTTTCCTACACTTATTTAATGTTGCGAAATTTTATGCTAAATCTTAGGTAGTCTAGAAATAAAACTAAAAAAAAATAAAAACAAAAAATTACATGTTACTAAAGCCATTATTAATTAGAATAAGGAAATTATTGGGTTCACAACTGGCCAACTGGCTGCTTTAGGACGCCTAAGGTGTTGCGTCTGTCTAACTGTTTTGTGCCACCACCACCACCACCTAGCTATACTTTGACGGTAGGTATTGTGTTTTAATGTGGCTCAGAGATCATATGCAAATTAACAATCACTGCGCCAGTTTATTGCACTTTAAGCGCGTAATTAAAATAACTAATTATAATGTTTTCATTTAATTAATTTATAGTAGAACAAAATACATACGTAGTATAAAAATAAAAACAATTTGTTCAGAATGTCGTTGGCAACAGAGAGATATTAATTGGGAAGATAAGTATCTTTGTGTTATGTGAGTCGACCCCCCCACACACAATATGACTTAATTGTTGATGGAAACTTTGGACAGCTTTAAATGAAAACTATTTTATAAAGTTAACAGCATTATCGAAGGACAACATCTGTTTTTTTGGGTTAATAAATTTAAATACTAAATTGATTTAGATTTTTTGACTAACAAATAGCAACCGATATTAATTGCATTCATTAATCAAATCAACAATGAAATTCACTAATTTAATGAAAACATTTGCTATTCTTCGTTAAATCAGCAATTCCGTTTGCTAATATGAATATTTGTACGTCAATGCAGCAAATTATAATTCTTGAAACAGCGCCGATTAAATTATTTGCCGCATTGACTTACAAATATATTCATATTAGCGAACCCAATTGCTTATATAATGAAAAATAGCAAATGTTTTCATTAAATAAATGAATTTCATTGCTGGATTGATTAATAAATGCAATTAATATCTGTTGCTATATTTACATCGATTATTTCTTTCTGTGAACACACAAAATGGTTCGAAAACAGACCTATATTGATGGTAATCCAAACTATTTACAACATTTTCGTTTTGGCTTTAAGAAACAGTTTGACATTAGATAAAAATGAATAAGTTGGTTGACGCAACAAATGACAATTTAGTGAATTTATAGCTGTAATGAGGACTCAATCAGCTCTTCGTGAGTTCTAATTTTTTAATACATAGTTCTACACATAACTAGTTGATTTTCCAAATGGGTAGTGCTATTTGTGCGATGAAATTTGAATTGACTTAAATCATTTCTCAATAAAATCTGTTTTCTACTTCAATTTTTATACAGTCTACAATAATTTTTTTAATTATGAAATCAATTAATTTAATTAAATATGTTGATAATTTCTTGGACTCATTCTTGGTAACACCATTTATTCAATTATATACAATTTAAAAGGCGTTACTTTTAAAAAATCAAACAATAAAAACTGAAACCATAATTTGTAGCAATTGTTGCCAGATCTACGATTTATGCATCTGCGCGCAGTAGCAACCGAGCCCTTTTTTATTACTGGTTGCCATGCAGTTGACTGAATGAATGCAAGGCCAAAATGCATTTGCATTAATTTCGGTGCAGACAGCACCGACAGGGGCGGCACTTGATGCATGACTGCCATATTTCACTCAGATGTTGCAACTTTGCGACTTGTGACATGAATAGGCGGGTAAGTAAAAAAATTATAAAAAAAATATATAATATTTTCAATATAAAAAATAATATATAAAATATAAAATATAAAATATAAAATATAAAATATAAAATATAAAATATAAAATATAAAATATAAAATATAAAATATAAAATATAAAATATAAAATATAAAATATAAAATATAAAATATAAAATATAAAATATAAAATATAAAATATAAAATATAAAATATAAAATATAAAATATAAAATATAAAATATAAAATATAAAATATAAAATATAAAATATAAAATATAAAATATAAAATATAAAATATAAAATATAAAATATAAAATATAAAATATAAAATATAAAATATAAAATATAAAATATAAAATATAAAATATAAAATATAAAATATAAAATATAAAATATAAAATATAAAATATAAAATATAAAATATAAAATATAAAATATAAAATATAAAATATAAAATATAAAATATAAAATATAAAATATAAAATATAAAATATAAAATATAAAATATAAAATATAAAATATAAAATATAAAATATAAAATATAAAATATAAAATATAAAATATAAAATATAAAATATAAAATATAAAATATAAAATATAAAATATAAAATATAAAATATAAAATATAAAATATAAAATATAAAATATAAAATATAAAATATAAAATATAAAATATAAAATATAAAATATAAAATATAAAATATAAAATATAAAATATAAAATATAAAATATAAAATATAAAATATAAAATATAAAATATAAAATATAAAATATAAAATATAAAATATAAAATATAAAATATAAAATATAAAATATAAAATATAAAATATAAAATATAAAATATAAAATATAAAATATAAAATATAAAATATAAAATATAAAATATAAAATATAAAATATAAAATATAAAATATAAAATATAAAATATAAAATATAAAATATAAAATATAAAATATAAAATATAAAATATAAAATATAAAATATAAAATATAAAATATAAAATATAAAATATAAAATATAAAATATAAAATATAAAATATAAAATATAAAATATAAAATATAAAATATAAAATATAAAATATAAAATATAAAATATAAAATATAAAATATAAAATATAAAATATAAAATATAAAATATAAAATATAAAATATAAAATATAAAATATAAAATATAAAATATAAAATATAAAATATAAAATATAAAATATAAAATATAAAATATAAAATATAAAATATAAAATATAAAATATAAAATATAAAATATAAAATATAAAATATAAAATATAAAATATAAAATATAAAATATAAAATATAAAATATAAAATATAAAATATAAAATATAAAATATAAAATATAAAATATAAAATATAAAATATAAAATATAAAATATAAAATATAAAATATAAAATATAAAATATAAAATATAAAATATAAAATATAAAATATAAAATATAAAATATAAAATATAAAATATAAAATATAAAATATAAAATATAAAATATAAAATATAAAATATAAAATATAAAATATAAAATATAAAATATAAAATATAAAATATAAAATATAAAATATAAAATATAAAATATAAAATATAAAATATAAAATATAAAATATAAAATATAAAATATAAAATATAAAATATAAAATATAAAATATAAAATATAAAATATAAAATATAAAATATAAAATATAAAATATAAAATATAAAATATAAAATATAAAATATAAAATATAAAATATAAAATATAAAATATAAAATATAAAATATAAAATATAAAATATAAAATATAAAATATAAAATATAAAATATAAAATATAAAATATAAAATATAAAATATAAAATATAAAATATAAAATATAAAATATAAAATATAAAATATAAAATATAAAATATAAAATATAAAATATAAAATATAAAATATAAAATATAAAATATAAAATATAAAATATAAAATATAAAATATAAAATATAAAATATAAAATATAAAATATAAAATATAAAATATAAAATATAAAATATAAAATATAAAATATAAAATATAAAATATAAAATATAAAATATAAAATATAAAATATAAAATATAAAATATAAAATATAAAATATAAAATATAAAATATAAAATATAAAATATAAAATATAAAATATAAAATATAAAATATAAAATATAAAATATAAAATATAAAATATAAAATATAAAATATAAAATATAAAATATAAAATATAAAATATAAAATATAAAATATAAAATATAAAATATAAAATATAAAATATAAAATATAAAATATAAAATATAAAATATAAAATATAAAATATAAAATATAAAATATAAAATATAAAATATAAAATATAAAATATAAAATATAAAATATAAAATATAAAATATAAAATATAAAATATAAAATATAAAATATAAAATATAAAATATAAAATATAAAATATAAAATATAAAATATAAAATATAAAATATAAAATATAAAATATAAAATATAAAATATAAAATATAAAATATAAAATATAAAATATAAAATATAAAATATAAAATATAAAATATAAAATATAAAATATAAAATATAAAATATAAAATATAAAATATAAAATATAAAATATAAAATATAAAATATAAAATATAAAATATAAAATATAAAATATAAAATATAAAATATAAAATATAAAATATAAAATATAAAATATAAAATATAAAATATAAAATATAAAATATAAAATATAAAATATAAAATATAAAATATAAAATATAAAATATAAAATATAAAATATAAAATATAAAATATAAAATATAAAATATAAAATATAAAATATAAAATATAAAATATAAAATATAAAATATAAAATATAAAATATAAAATATAAAATATAAAATATAAAATATAAAATATAAAATATAAAATATAAAATATAAAATATAAAATATAAAATATAAAATATAAAATATAAAATATAAAATATAAAATATAAAATATAAAATATAAAATATAAAATATAAAATATAAAATATAAAATATAAAATATAAAATATAAAATATAAAATATAAAATATAAAATATAAAATATAAAATATAAAATATAAAATATAAAATATAAAATATAAAATATAAAATATAAAATATAAAATATAAAATATAAAATATAAAATATAAAATATAAAATATAAAATATAAAATATAAAATATAAAATATAAAATATAAAATATAAAATATAAAATATAAAATATAAAATATAAAATATAAAATATAAAATATAAAATATAAAATATAAAATATAAAATATAAAATATAAAATATAAAATATAAAATATAAAATATAAAATATAAAATATAAAATATAAAATATAAAATATAAAATATAAAATATAAAATATAAAATATAAAATATAAAATATAAAATATAAAATATAAAATATAAAATATAAAATATAAAATATAAAATATAAAATATAAAATATAAAATATAAAATATAAAATATAAAATATAAAATATAAAATATAAAATATAAAATATAAAATATAAAATATAAAATATAAAATATAAAATATAAAATATAAAATATAAAATATAAAATATAAAATATAAAATATAAAATATAAAATATAAAATATAAAATATAAAATATAAAATATAAAATATAAAATATAAAATATAAAATATAAAATATAAAATATAAAATATAAAATATAAAATATAAAATATAAAATATAAAATATAAAATATAAAATATAAAATATAAAATATAAAATATAAAATATAAAATATAAAATATAAAATATAAAATATAAAATATAAAATATAAAATATAAAATATAAAATATAAAATATAAAATATAAAATATAAAATATAAAATATAAAATATAAAATATAAAATATAAAATATAAAATATAAAATATAAAATATAAAATATAAAATATAAAATATAAAATATAAAATATAAAATATAAAATATAAAATATAAAATATAAAATATAAAATATAAAATATAAAATATAAAATATAAAATATAAAATATAAAATATAAAATATAAAATATAAAATATAAAATATAAAATATAAAATATAAAATATAAAATATAAAATATAAAATATAAAATATAAAATATAAAATATAAAATATAAAATATAAAATATAAAATATAAAATATAAAATATAAAATATAAAATATAAAATATAAAATATAAAATATAAAATATAAAATATAAAATATAAAATATAAAATATAAAATATAAAATATAAAATATAAAATATAAAATATAAAATATAAAATATAAAATATAAAATATAAAATATAAAATATAAAATATAAAATATAAAATATAAAATATAAAATATAAAATATAAAATATAAAATATAAAATATAAAATATAAAATATAAAATATAAAATATAAAATATAAAATATAAAATATAAAATATAAAATATAAAATATAAAATATAAAATATAAAATATAAAATATAAAATATAAAATATAAAATATAAAATATAAAATATAAAATATAAAATATAAAATATAAAATATAAAATATAAAATATAAAATATAAAATATAAAATATAAAATATAAAATATAAAATATAAAATATAAAATATAAAATATAAAATATAAAATATAAAATATAAAATATAAAATATAAAATATAAAATATAAAATATAAAATATAAAATATAAAATATAAAATATAAAATATAAAATATAAAATATAAAATATAAAATATAAAATATAAAATATAAAATATAAAATATAAAATATAAAATATAAAATATAAAATATAAAATATAAAATATAAAATATAAAATATAAAATATAAAATATAAAATATAAAATATAAAATATAAAATATAAAATATAAAATATAAAATATAAAATATAAAATATAAAATATAAAATATAAAATATAAAATATAAAATATAAAATATAAAATATAAAATATAAAATATAAAATATAAAATATAAAATATAAAATATAAAATATAAAATATAAAATATAAAATATAAAATATAAAATATAAAATATAAAATATAAAATATAAAATATAAAATATAAAATATAAAATATAAAATATAAAATATAAAATATAAAATATAAAATATAAAATATAAAATATAAAATATAAAATATAAAATATAAAATATAAAATATAAAATATAAAATATAAAATATAAAATATAAAATATAAAATATAAAATATAAAATATAAAATATAAAATATAAAATATAAAATATAAAATATAAAATATAAAATATAAAATATAAAATATAAAATATAAAATATAAAATATAAAATATAAAATATAAAATATAAAATATAAAATATAAAATATAAAATATAAAATATAAAATATAAAATATAAAATATAAAATATAAAATATAAAATATAAAATATAAAATATAAAATATAAAATATAAAATATAAAATATAAAATATAAAATATAAAATATAAAATATAAAATATAAAATATAAAATATAAAATATAAAATATAAAATATAAAATATAAAATATAAAATATAAAATATAAAATATAAAATATAAAATATAAAATATAAAATATAAAATATAAAATATAAAATATAAAATATAAAATATAACTAAAATAAAAATCATGCCAAACTGGGACAATTAGGTAATTTTTTTATTTTTGCATCGCTGTAGATTAACTAAATTATATATTTAAAACAATTGCTATTTCTAGCAACAGCAACTTCATTATTGTTGCCTTTCCGCGAAATTCAAACAGAAAATTACATTGTGCAAAAAATATAAAATTACACCGTGTGATTGCAATCATCGGGTGGTATTTCCATTTTTTTTTTTTGTTTACTTTTTCTTCATTTTCCTCCTACAACTAAGTGCAGAAATTAGTGTTGCAAGTTCATCGCCCAAACAATTATCGATGCGCGTGCCGCTGTGCCGCCGCGTTGAAGCCATTGTTGCGCATTGATTACTCAAGCACTTCCCGAAACAACTAAATATCAACAACAAACACAAATAATTGTTGCTTTTCATTGTTGAATGTTGCTGCACGTCATTGCAATTGTTGCCTGCTTCGTCAAGACCTCGAAATAAAGTTTGCCAAACAATGAGTGGCGGCAATTTTTACAGGCATCCTCGAAAATACTATTGAATTTATAGTATGTGTGAGTTGCCGCGAAATCATTTAATCTGGGTTTAAATCGTAACTATTTGTACAAAAATTGTTATTTTTTTAAATTAAGGTATTTTGTTAATACCCTAAAATAGTATTATATATATTTGCTAGCAAATGTTAAATATTGGGCTCACCCAGAAATAAATACCATTTAATTAATAGATTTTTTTACTATTAAAAACAGTCAATCGGATAAATTATTATTTTAATCGGTAGATACCACTAAATACTACGAAATAGCATTCAATTTTCAATAATCAATTTTATATTTCAATTCACAAAAAATAGAATTGAAAATTTAAAACAGTTTCTATATTTAGAAAATTAATTTATAGATTTATGTTAAATTTCTGTGGTAAATAAACTTTTTATTTTTATTCACATTTTGGAATTGCATTAAAAACCTTTTCGGTCATAGCATAATAATTAATATAAAGCGTCAATGCCAACTCATCAGCACCATCAACATCTGCCTCAAAAACAGCTGCTCAAGTCTTCGACGGACCCATTAATAATTCTTCAAATGATGGACTGCTCTGCACTACGGTTTGCCGTTCAATTAAAGCCAAAGAAAGTGAAAACGTTTAATAATAAAAATGACTTAAATAGGCACTTAAATGCAGTGCACGTTCCTACGGCAATTTCAGAGACCCAAGCGAGAAAAAGTGACTAAAATTAAAATACTATTAAAAATTTAGACAAAAATTGCATTTTTAATGAATCAAAAGCTGGAAAAATTATGTAAAATTACGACTTATGAATTATATATGAATGCAAAAAATTTATAGTGAGAGAAGAGTAAAAGAGAAACACCAAAACAATGCAAATAAATTCTCACGCAACAACGACGAATGACAACAAAAACTTTCTTTTAATGATTACTATGAAGAAAAAATAATTAAAATTGAAATAAAAAATTTTAAAAATTATTAAAAAATATTAAAAACTATTAAAAACTATTAAAAACTATTAAAAAATATTAAAAAATATTAAAAAAATCTTAAAAATATTAAAAAATATTTAAAAAAATATTTAAAAAACATTAAAAAATATTTAAAAAATATTTAAAAAATATTAAAAAATATTTAAAAAATATTAAAAATATTAAAATATATTAAAATATATTGAAAAATATTAAAAAAAAAATTAAAAATATTAAAAAATATTAAAAAATATTAAAAAACATTAAAAAATATTAAAAAATATTAAAAAATATTAAAAAATATTAAAAAATATTAAAAAATATTAAAAAATATTAAAAAATATTAAAAAATATTAAAAAATATTAAAAAATATTAAAAAATATTAAAAAATATTAAAAAATATTAAAAAATATTAAAAAATATTAAAAAATATTAAAAAATATTAAAAAATATTAAAAAATATTAAAAAATATTAAAAAATATTAAAAAATATTAAAAAAATATTAAAAAATATTAAAAAACATTAAAAAATATTAAAAAATATTAAAAAATATTAAAAAATATTAAGAAATATTAAAAAATATTAAAAAATATAAAAAAAAATATTATTTTTTAATATTTTTTTTTATATTTTTTAATATTTTTTAATATTTTTAATAAAAAATAAAAAAAAATATTAAAAAATAAAAAAAATATTAAAAAAATATTAAAAATATTAAAAAAAATATTAAAAAATATTAAAAAATATTAAAAAATATTAAAAAATATTAAAAAATATTAAAAAATATTAAAAAATATTAAAAAATATTAAAAAAATATTAAAAAATATTAAAAAATATTAAAAAATATTAAAAAATATTAAAAAATATTAAAAAATATTAAAAAATATTAAAAAATTTTAAAAATATTAAAAAAATATTAAAAAATATTAAAAAACATTAAAAAAAATTAAAAAATATTAAGAAATATTAAAAAATATTAAAAAATATAAAAAAAATATTAAAAAATATTAAAAAATAAAAAAAAATATTAAAAAATAAAAAAAATATTAAAAAATAAAAAAAATATTAAAAATATTAAAAAAATATATAAAAAAAATATTAAAAAATATATAAAAAAAAATATATAAAAAAAAATATTTAAAAAAAATATTGTAAAAAAAAATATTAAAAAATATTAAAATATATTAAAAAAATATTAAAATATATTAAAAAATAGTAAAATATATTAAAAATATTAAAAAAAAATTAAAAAATAATAAAAAAAAATATTTAAATATAAAAAATAAACAAAAAACATTTAAAAGAAAATAAAAAAATATGTACAAATTATAAAATAAACACTAAAGACCTTATCATCCACAAAGTTAATAAATCTGCGCACAACTGGCATAACGTAAAATATTTAATTTAAATTAGAAATAAAATGAAAATGAAAATCCTAAAATGCAGCAGAAATCGCATTCAATGTTAAAACAAAACGCGTTACCAAAATTCTACCTGTTAAATGCTCAAATTTATGTATCATAATTTATCATATTTTTAATGAATTTATTAACATGTTTCACTTAACCGTTATTGCTGCATTTAACCTTGGCTAAACTTGGGTCAATAAACTTGATTTTTACACGCATGCAACGCAAACTAATTTTCCAGTTTGTTTTTCAATTTGCCATGAAAACTAAGTAAAAATATATTTATTTTGTATACACTTTTTTTTTGCTTTTTGGTTTTTTTCCTTTTATTTTTATTTTTAATTTTTTTTTTTATTTATTTTTTTTTTAATTTTTTATTTTATTTTTTATTTTATTTTTTTTTTTAATTTTCTATTTTTTTTTATATATTTTATTTCAATTCTCTGTTATAACCAACATATGCTGCTGCCTAAAGGAAATGACCAATTTATAGTTTAATGTTTTAAGCCACCAACAAAATATTTGCTGCAATTATAAGCAAAATCAATGCAAAAATCAATCCGCACCAAATGTTGCACGTTCGTAATGAACGCATTTTGTTGTGACCTCCAGATTTCGTTTTTTTTATGTTTTCTTTGCTAAAATCAACTGTCCAACAAGTCTATCAAGGAACATAAAGTTAGACATTAACTACTACTTTATGTATATGTTGCACCAAACTTAAAAAAATAAAATAAAAATGAAATACCCGATGTCTTTGAAGTAGGTTCTACTAAACTTGTTAATTATAACATAGACACTGGCAACGAATGTAGATTTATGTCCGACGCTAAAGGCCGCAATCCTTTATGCAAACCAAAAAAAATATATATATAAAAAAAATAAAATAAAAAAATAAAAAATAAATAATAAAAAAGTAAAAAATCAAAAACATAAAAAATACTGTTCATATTTTCAATGTTTTTAGAGCGGTGCATAAAATTTGAAGTTGATTTTAATATGCTTTATGGATCATAACTACTAACATAACAAGTGAACTGAAAAAATATGCATATTTTACTGGACTCCAACTAAAAACAAAATCAGGGATTGAAACCGTTATCAGTTTAAAGCATTTTCAGTTTTAAAACCGAAACCGTAACACAAACTTTAAAACAAAAATCCCAAAACATCGATCAAATCCAAAATCAATATAAAAGGTTTCGGTTTTTAATACCCGTTTTTAAGTACACCCAGAAATTATATAAATAATAGTTTTTTACGATTAAAAATAGTCAATAGGATAAATTATTATTTTAATCGGAATATACCATTAAATACTAGAAAATACCAGTTGAGTTTATATGAAGATTTATTTTTTTGTATACTTTTAAATCAATGATTGTCCTATTGACCAATTTAAATGGGATTTCAGGGATTTTTTTTTCTGGGTGTATGGAATGTATTTTAGTCAAAAAAGTTTTAAATTTATTAATTTTCATTTGTTATTAAAATTATAATTGAAATCAGGGATTAAAACCCTTTGAAATATTGGTTCCGGTTCTGGTTCCAAGATTTTTAAACCAGTGGTTTCGATTCCGGTTCCACACATTTTTTAATAATGGTTCTGATTACGGTTACGGTTCCAAAAATCGAAACGGATCCGATTCTGGTTCTTTGCCGTTCCTTGGCAGGGACTAAAATATCGGTTCTGGTTGTGATTCTTAGATTTTTAAAATAGAGGTTCTGGTTCCAACAAAAAAAAAAAATGAAATGAGTATTTCCTTGTACTTTTTCGATTTCAATGAAATTTTCGCTACTAATAAAGAGTATCGAGATATATTTTTTTAAATACCAAAATTCCATTAATTCATCCGCATTTCGTATTTTTAATTTGAGTAATATTATGTCAAGTTAATAATTTTACATCAATTAAACCTAGAGATATCCTTCATTTGCACAAACTTTTTTCTAATCACAATCAATGTGGTAAAAAAATAAAATAACAATCATACCGATATCGAATCCAGATTTTGAAAAATCACATGTCCAAAATTTCCAAAAAAATTCTCAATGTTTAAATATTTCTACATAATTTTTTTAAATCAATAGAAGACATTTTGTAAAGCATAACTATACCTCGATATTTTTTTTTATTTAGTAAAAAAAAATCAACGAAATCTACCGATTTGTTTTGAAGTTATATAATTTTGTTCAAAAAAGTGCCTTTTGGTATATCAAAATCGCATACCAAAATCGCTTCGTTACAAAACTTAAAACGATGGAGACAACTGAAATCAAAAAAGTTATTGCTTAAAGCCCAGATAATTGTTACGAAAAGATGTAATTTGCTCCACTGTGCAAGAGTAAATGACACGCAAGACAATTCAGCGCACTAAGCAATGTGTTAGAAAGTGACGGAAGATCATTCAGCGCACTGAGACAGTGTGCGAGAAAGAGATGAAAGATCAGCGCATAAAAACACATGAGTGCGAATGAGATGCAAATAGCATACAGCATTCACGAAAGAGAAGATCAGCGCATTAACAACACATAAGTGCGAATGAGATGCCAATAGCATGCGTCATTCACGAAACGAGTAGAAAGTTCTCGAAAAATATCGAAGCGATGCATGCAGTATATAAGGGCGCTGCATCTGAGGCACAGCACTTCAGTAGTAATTGTAAAGTGGTCGAGTACGTCTCGTGTGAGAACAATGTCAAGTTAAATAGTGGACATGCAGCAGTTGGTAGTATTTATAATTAGTACAGTTGTTTATTAAAGGGAATTAATAAAGTTTTTTGTTATAATTTAAACCAAACATAAGCGTGTTTTTATTTTGTACACAATCTAGAAATACGAAATTGTAGAACAGTTTTCCGTAGACTGAATTTTCATAACAATATGTTCAATATTGAACAATTTGATCTCATTTTAAAGGAAATGAATTCATATTACTAATGGTTAACTCGTTTTTAAAACATCTAATACAAACATTATAAGAAAAAATGGTCCGAAAGTTTTAAAACAGATTATGGTGATGACGAACTCTTTACACGAACTATATTAGAACATAAAGAAAAAGAGGGTTGTTGAAAAAAAATACTTTGGCCGGTAAAATGAAATGCTCTCGTAGATTTTAGTACTTTAAATACCGAAATAATCAAATATTATGATAAAAAAAACCCAAATCATGAAAATCAAAAAAAAAACAAAGTATTTAATAACACTCTAAATATTTTTTTTTTTAATTTTTAAATTTGTAAATTAAAAAAAAACTGAAAGGCCATCTGTTAGACTGTCACGGTTTAATCAATTGATACAAGTGTTCACATCATCGATTCGAAATTGTCAGTTATATAATGCAAAGCAGTAATTGAAAATTTTTCAAATATGCAGTTGATGAGTTTTCTTTTACAAAGACAATATAAGAATTTCAAAAAATATCAACTGTACCGCCCAATCTAACTCGAAATACACTAAATACAATGAGTGTATAACAGACGTAAACAAAAAAAAAAATTACCAGAAAAACGACTATTTTTTTTTCGATTTGCTTGTATCCAAATGATTAGAATCTAAAGTCCATTCACCGTTGCATTTTCCAGCCAGCAACATATCGATCACCTCGATAGCGTCAACTTTGCGACAATTGCAGCAATTGTTGCTGGCAACAAAATACACTCGATACAACTGTTACACCCTCTGACGAATAATTTTTGCATACATTCCAAAAATAATAAAAGAAAAATATTAGTGTAGCATGAAAAATGATAGCAGTCTTAAGACAAATAATTGCATAAATTAAAACAAATTCAAGAGTTCCGCATCAATGAGATTTATCGGTTATGTAGCCCGAACTACACTACACCACAACACACCAGACCCAGCGACTCGATCAAATGTCATTTTGCATGACTTCCAATGATGAAATAATTTATTTTTGCTATATTATTTTATTTGGGTTGTCTTCATTGTTGTTTTGGGTTTTCATTGTTTCTGTTTGTGAGTTTGGGCGTAGGTGGTTGTATGATTTAAATGTATGATATTTTGTGTCCCCAGTCTAATGGTTGGTGTGACATAAATTGCTGCAAGACGAACTCTAGCATTTTCGTTTTGGCATTGTTTGCAGTATTTTCAGATTTTACTTTAAAGTTTTTTTTTTTACTTTAGTTTGTAGTTAAACTGTTCTTATAGTCAACTCTTTTGGCTATAAGAACAGACGAAGCAGTTGAGAGAACCGAATTTGGTGGTTGGGCAAAGAACAAATTTATTTTGTGTGTACGAATTACTTCGTGTATCATTTTAATGATCACAATTAAAACAATGCAGTATTTATTGTAACTGTGGTATATTTGTGGCATATATATATGCAAAACTTTAGAAAAATTTAAAAAACAATAATAATAAAATATAAACAATAATAAACAATAATAAAAAAGAGTTGTTACTTATTGAAAACATTTTTAAATGTTTGTTATGGACATCAAGTAACGTATTTCACCTAAGAACATAAATTACAACTCTTGGTTACAAAATGTTCAATACTTTATTAAAAATAGTCGTAAAAAAAAAAAAAATTTGCGTAAAGTTACAACTACATTCAAAATAAAACATGCATAAAATACACAGACAAGTTTGTGTATTTAACGAAAATATTCGTACATAGTACGAATGAACTCTAGTAATGTTACGAAATATATTAAATGCATAATATTCGTATATTTTACGTCGTAAAAATGATAAAACGAAAATATACAAAATAGATTTGTTGCGCTAACCAATTCTTTGCCCAACCAACTTATTCTCTCAACTGCTTTGTCTGTTCTTATAGCCAAAAGAGTTGACTACAAAAAATTTTGAATAATTTTAGAAAAATTTCCAAAAGTTTTAGAACAGTTTGTACTTGCAGTTCCGTCAAAATTGTTTTTGAAAAATCGTTTTAAATGAATGAAGTTGGTTTTTACAACTAACTTCTTGGTACTTACAATCTCATGCCAAAAGAGGATTTTTCTATGTGTACATTTTAAGAAATATTTCGAAATCGTTATGGTCCATTCAACATTTGCAATATTTTCTGATAACACTATATAACAAAATGGGAAAAAAAGTTTTCGCAGTAAATGCCACTATTTTTGTATTATAGAAAATGAGTCGCAGAATTCAAATATATTAATTAGAAAATGTTCTATATGAATTAAAAATATTTTAATTAAAAAATGCTTTCAAAGAGGTGATCACAAAAATATCGCGATTCTAAATAACTCATGTGATCAAGTGTCATATCAACTGAAAGCTCATGAAACAACCAATAAATATTTCCGACAATATTTTAAAATTTGTTTACTAGTTTAAGAGAACTCGATTGGATTTTTCGTAATTTTAATTTACAAAAAAAGTATTTCGTTATTGTCGCATTGATTATTTTGAATGTACGTATAATATTCGAGTATTTTACAACAAAAATTTGTAAATATGATCAACAAAATTAGGGAAAAGTATCATATATATTTTGTTCTATTCTTTCATTGTCTTTATAAAATTATATTGTGAAAAGTTATTGAATCGAAAATTTACGAAGTTGATAAATCATACAAGAACATTTTAGATTTATCGATGTTAATTAATATAGTGTCGATATCGATAAAAAAAAACAATCAAAGTTCGAGATTGCATCGAAAATATTGTGATATCGATAAGATAAATGTCGAAAAAGTTGAAAGATCGAACTTTTTTTTTTTTGAAGTCAACTCAACAAAGCTTCGAAGCATCGAAGTCCTCCGAAACATGGCAGACCGGGAATAAAAACTTAATCGATTACAATTTCGGACAGTGTTCGTTTATCTGTTCGTAAAATGTAAAAATCCATCGTAAAAACGACAATCGAATCAAATATAAAATTACGAATGTTGAGTGAAATACTCTAAATACACAGCACAACAAAAAACAAAATTATCCGCGATCTAAGTATGATATTCCGATGGACTTCAAGATTCTAATCACGACCTCATACTCAGTTTTTTCAGATTGCCTTAAGTTTTTGAGTTATTCCGTAATACAAATAATTATATGTCAATTTTTGTGTTTTTGTACATATTTTGGATTTTAACTTTTTACAAATTTGAGTTATCGATCCAATTTATTTTATATTCCATTCAGAATACTTCAGATAATATTTTGGAATAAACTACATGATTTCTGGATTAATATAATTGAAGGACACACAAATTATATTGATTAAAAAGAGCCATCATAAAATATAACTTAAATACAAAATCGTAAAAGTGCATTTGTATTTAATCTGAAGATTTAAAGAGTGATTTGCAAAAACAAAGTAAGAGGAATTATAGAATTATGAATCTAGTTTTACAAATAATATAGAGTTTTATTGAATATTGAAAACTTAATATGTTATGCAATAAATAATAGGTAAACCTTAAAAATCATTATTTTTTGTGTTTGACTGGTCATAACTTCAGTCAGATTAATCCAAATTTCATGTAGTTAATTTTAAAATATTAGCTGAAGTATTCTCAATGGAATATGATTTCGATTGGTTCTATAATTCAAAGCTGTAAAAAAATAAAGTCCAAAATATGCAGAAAAACACGAAAATTGCCATATATATTGTTACGAAAATTCAGTCTACGGAAAACTGTTCTACGAGTTCGTATCGCTGGATTGTGTACAAAATAAAAACACTCTTATGTTTGGTTTAAATTATAATAATTAACTTTATTAATTCACTTTAATAAACAACTTTACTAATTATAAATTCTAACAACTGCTACATGTCCACTATTTAACTTGACATTCTTCTCACACGAGACGTACTCGACCACTTTACAATTACTACTGAAGTGCTGTGCCTCAGATGCAGCACCCTTATATACTGCATGCATCAGTTTGACATGTTTCGAAAAGCTTCGACTTGTTTCGAGAACCTTCTACTCGTTTCGTGAATGACGCATGCTATTGGTATTTCATTCGCACTCATGTGTTTTAATGTGCTGATCTTCCATCTCTTTCTCGCACATTGCTCAGTATGCTGAATGATCTTCCGTCTCTTTCTAACACATTGCTTAGTGCGCTGAATGATCTTCCGTCTCTTTCTAACACATTGTTTAGTGCGCTGAATTGTCTTGCTTCGTAACAATATGTATTACGTAATAACTCAAAAACTTGAGGCAATTTACAAAAGCTGGGTATGAGGTCGTGATTAGAATCTTGAAATCGATCGGAAAATTATACTTAGAAGATCATGGATAATTAAAAAAGGCCTATTTTACATAAATATAATTTACGAAAAAACATTTTGTAAATAGTTGCTTTGATTGTATAAAGTGTATCTATTCCATCCTATTAATTAAACCTAATGTTACTATGACAAACAACTTTCGGAACAAATAGGTTTAAGAGCTCACAATTTAGAATTAGAATTATTAATAAATAATTCTCCTGATAATCATGCGCTCAAAACCGAACCAAACATAAACGAATAAAGTTGATTACAAGGTAATGCAATCAAATAAACAACATTTGTAACGTACATAAAATAAATATAATTTATTTAAATAAAAAAAAATATATGTAGCACATTTTGAGTGCTATGTTTAGAAGCCTTTTGGCTGCTAAGTAGATGCCTATCAGTCGAACGAATAACTGCAGCCAACTAAACTAAAAAAAAAGTCTTAAAAATATGTGTAATATACAAAAAATTCCTTTCGATTTCATTAGGAGGTTCTTGCATACTACATTTACGTAGTCTGTAGTCTGAGAGAAGCAGGAGGTACTAGTTACACCTATTCGGTTTTTCGGTTGGCAGTTTGTGAAGCGTGTTCAATTATTACGTGCTACAAGTGTTTCGTATTTTTCGGAATAAGTACATCGTACCAAGTCTAGTAACGTCTATTGTGTGGGGTGCTGCTGCAGGTTGTTATTTCGTTTTTTTTTATTTTTTAATTTTTGCCAAATACAGGATTGCCTTTAATGGTGGGGGCTTTTAGAGCATTTATTTTATTTTTTTTTTGTTTTTTGTGGGTGAGTTTTGAGGCAGTCGATTGTGCCATTAATTGGCAAGAAAATCGTCGAACATATGTGTGTTAAACATGACAATATTTGCGCATTTTTGTTTTGGGTTTTGGTTGGCGGTTTGGCGTTTGCTCAATTTATAAAACCTTTTCTTTTGTTTAAGTGATTTTTTCATACGACTTTTAGTGTTTAAATTTAAGTATTTAATTGTTTATAATGTGCACTTACTTGTTTGATATTTCTAGAAAGCATAGACCAAAGTTACAGCTGCTTTTGTTATTTAAAGGGCAAACTGTAAGAAAAAGAGTTAGAAAATTATTGTTTTATTTGCATTTAATAAATATTTAAAATAAAAGCAATTTATTACAAATTCATAATAAATGGAATTTTCGACATATCAACATTTTTTATGTTTCGATAATATTTTCTACCTATTTAGAAAAATAAAAAATATATACACATTTTTTATTGTTAAATAGAAAACTTTCGTAGAATTTAAATATGTTCTATTTTTGAAAATATGTTTTACTCTCGTAGAATTGCCATTTACTGCCGAGAGGTAGCGCGGTATAGAAAAATGTTTCTATGAAAAGACGTTGTTAGCCCCAGTCCAGACATGAACCGGGGACCTTTCGGCTCGCAGTCCAACGTACTAACCTAACTCCAACCTAACTCCAACTCCAACAAAAAAGGACACAGTAGAACTTTCGAAAAAAGAAACGTAATTCGTCCGAAAAAAACAGATTTTTCCAAGGTACATCAATAATTCCATCTTAATTTGGCTGAACATAATAATTATGTTCGAAAATGTCATGAGTTAATTTGAAAAAAAGGCGAAGGAAATTTTGAATGAATTTATAATACAAGATCGAAGATTTTAAGATATTTCACATGAATGTGCGCTTAAGATTAAAAATACAGGAGCACTTTAAATATGAATTTTTGATTTAGTTGTTCAAAAAATCACCATTTTCTCAATAGAACTTTAAAAATAATATTTTATTTTGATCGGATTAAACTGTAACTGATAGATAATGTTGTATATTATTATAAAAAAAAATGTTCATCATAGTTTAAAATACAACAAAATCTATTCCATGGTATGTGCGCCAAAAATTAAAAAAAAAATACAATTTTACACCTGATATCATCGAACGTGTGAAGAGCGTATTTTGAGGAATTGTTGTTTTTTTATTATTTTTTATGACATGATTTTAAGGTATGTCACTTGAATGTACAGTAAAAAAATGTACATCATATTGAAGAATTCCGTTCTTCAAACCATGATTGATTGTATTGAAGAACCATTCATAATAATAATGACTAACGCCATTATTGCTATGAATGCTATCATAAATATGAAGAACCCTTGGTAACTGTCGAAAAAGTGATCTTCAATATAATGAACTGTATGTGAAGAATACGTTTCATCATATTAATGAACCAAAATATAAAATACAACCTATATGTTCATCATATTGAAGAACGCTGTTCATTAAACCAAATTTCTATCAAAATATTTTTTTTTCGTTCATTTTTTGCGGTACTTCTCAGTTCTCAAGTAGTTTTTGTGTGTTATTTCTTATATAATGCTTGCTCGACATGCATAAATCTTTTGGCATGAGGTTAATTGAACCAACATTTCAGTGTTGCAACCGAAATACATTTGTTGTAACCTCATGTCATTAAAATTAACGTACCTTATTTTTCTACAACCGAAATGTTAGTCCGCGCAACTGCACGTACGGTTGTCATAACCTCATGATTGTTTTTTCCATTCTGCCAAAATTGACATTCGTGCGTTTGTTACGGCGATTGTGTAAGTTGTTGTATCAACATAATAAATGACAAACGGTAACCTCATGTCTATGAACAGTTCGGTTGCCAGTTTTTTTGCCAACAATTATGGATACATGTAGAAATAAATAAACGTCAAAAATTTTCACATGTCGAAAACAATAGGAAATTCATTAATTAAGTTATATTGTGAAATAAGTATACAAATATTAATAAAATATTTATTCAATACAAATTGCTCATTAGCTATTGATTTATAATATAAATAAAAAATATGTAACCATATGTGACAATAGAAATAGTTTTATTATTTATTGGTTATGAGGAAATAACATATTTACATATTTACGCAACTATAATACATATAGAATACATAAGTTTTATATACATAAATAACTTTGTTGTAATAAAATTTCAATTGGAGGTTTAGAAAACCTCATACTCACTGACTACGAGGTTGCGCAACCTCATGCTCACCAATTTGGAGGTTGCCACAACCTTATGATTACCGTTTTGAAGGTTACCACAACCTCGTGTTCACCGGTTAGGAGGTTGTCACAACCTCATGATCACCGACTTGTAGTTTGCCACAATCTCATGTTCACCGATTTGGAAGTTGTCGCAACCGAATTAGGAAATTGTTGCAACTACCACGAATGATTCGGTATGGCAATTTAGTTGGTTGCCGCAACAAATCAGTTTTCTGTGTGCACATTTGTCTACCTAAAATCTTCCTGTTTCCGTTCAATTTGCCGCGTAAAAAATAGATATATCGTTTTACTGGGTTTTAAAGACAATTTTCCAAACTGGCTTCTATATAATAAATATTTGTTACAATAACTGGTGTCGCATGAGATACAAATTATTATAAACATTTTTCATCTTAAATCCACAAATCAGTGGGTAGCATTTAAAGCTTTTATAAAATTTAAATTAAATACAAAATTAGCTTAAAAGTCTTTTGAGTTTGTTGACAAAAAAATAATAATAATAATACAAAATAACAACAACAAAATAAAAAAAAATAAATTCAACAAAACAGGCAAAAACTATGCCAAGGTTGGCGCACTGACCCAAAATTGTCTCCCAACTTACTTGTCGCACTCCACACTAGAGACACGGTTAGGTGGTGGTACTACATAATATAATTGGCTTACACAAAATGGTACAATTTTATTATGGCTCAAAAAGATTTGTACATTATAAGTTCAAAAGTATGAAAAGAAAATGACGTTGTATTTTACACAATTTTTTTACGTTGTTGTGCACTTAATTTTGTCAAAAAAAAAATATATAAAAAAAAAACAGTTCATTAATACATTCTTTCATACAGCTATAATGATATTATTAGTCATTGTTGGTATCAAAAATAAAAAAAAACAATTAAATAATTGTTTAACATTTCATTTTAATAAAAAAAATAGTTTTTATAGATTTTATCTTAAGTTAAACTACAAAAAAAAGGTTTAATTCGCATGCTCTTTGTGTTTTGGGCAGTTTTATGATTTTTTTGTTAATTCCTTTTTTTAGATTTTTTTCTTAAATATAAATCTACCATGCAGATCAGCTTAGATCCGATCAGCGCCGTTCAGTTCAAGAGGTCATTCATTCAGAGGCGTTGCTTCGATTGCAGTCTTTTGTTTGAACCAAAATTTAAAAAAAAGCCTGCCTTTAAATGGACCTTTAACATGCCTAGTGTTGTGCAATGTGTAAAACTATTTTTTAAGTATTTTTTTTTTTATTTTTATAGAAAGTACAATTTTTACTTGACTTAAAGGTCATTAGATTATTTCTTTTTGAATTTTATTAATTTATGCAATTGTTTGATTGTGCTCGGCCTATTTCTATTTTTTTTAGTGATTGTATAGATTGGCTTAAATGCCGATACCCTTTGGAATTGTGTAACATAAATGCTTTTTTCGCTTAATGTGGCTTAAAAGGTTGACCATCGAAGGCAGTTTCAAGTGTCGGTTGATAATCAATTAATGTTGACACTTTCAAATGTCGATCAAAGCGCTTTTTTTGATACAATTAAAACCTTTATTACATGCCGAGACTGATTTAAGTTAAACATATAAGCCCTTTTAGCTTTTTAATACTTATGTGTGTACTTTTAATCAATTATATTTATAACAAAATGCGGTACCTTTCTATTCCTATTTCTTTGAGAAAAATAAAAATTCTTGAATATTACAAGTATCATTTTTAATAAACCATTGTCATACCATTAAGTACATAATGGTACGACCATTGATTTTCGTGTTAATTTGTGATCAGGAAAATATTGAAAAATAAAATTTAATTCGAATAAACATAAGTTAAACAGGGCTCAGGGCGCAATTAATGGTATAAAATATTTTATTAATGGTTTGAATATTATTGTTCTAATGGTATGGATACTATAGACCAATTTTAGTAGTAAATCATCAAGTTCATGTTAATCGTTTTTTCATATTGATTCAAAATTTTTCTAATGAATTTCATAGTATTTGTAAAATTAAATATCGTTAATTTAAAAATTTCAATATTATTGATAATAAAGGTATAAATACTATTGTTTTAATGTTTTTTCTACTATAATAATAACGTATCACTATTTGGCAAATGAAACGAACTTATTTGTGTGTCATTCTGTTTTGTGTGTCATTCTGTTTTGTGTGTCATTCTGCGAGTTTAGACATAATTAAACGCATTTACATTACATTTAGACGTTATTGAACGCGCTCAATTTATTTAATGTAAAAATTATAATATTTAACATTCCTTATTTATTACAGAAAATAAATTATACATGAAATCCCTCTTGAGACAACGGACTCAAGAATAAATACCGACATGCTAACTTCTTGTAACGTGAATTTTGACAATTTAACAAAATATGTATATTATGCATTAAAATACTAATAATCTATTCGTTTTAATTTGTGATCAGAAAAATATTAAAAAACCAAAATTTAATTAGAATAAATAAAGTATAATGCGCTCATACAATTAATGGTACAAACTATTTTATTAATGGTTTGAATATTATTGTTCTAATAGTATGGATACTATTGACCAATTTTGTAGTAAAACAGCCGTTTTTTGTCTGTGTGTAGTCGTAAATTTAATATATGTATAGTTTAGAATTTAAAAGTTTTTTTTTTATTTTAATCGAAATTTAAAAATAATTTGCCTTAAAAATAAATCAACCAAAATTTAAAAATTTGGTTTCTTATATCTAGAATAAATGTTTTTTATTTATCAAAATATAAATAACACGTTAAAAATGAGAAAATATATTAATTTCCAAGGAATCTTCTACTTATAATAAAAAATGTTAAAAGAATTCGCCATGAAAAGAAATCAACTAAAATTTTAGAATTTATTTTCATATAAAAAATAGTTTTTAATAGTATATAGACAGTTTTTTTAATGGTTTCCTCCTATAATACTAAACGTGTAATAAGAATAGTTTTAGAATTGCTCGACCAATTTAATCCCTGATATTAACCCATGTACGCATCAGGTTAAATTGTAAGGAAAATTGTAAATTAAACGAAATAATATAATAAATTTATTATGAGATAAAGAACACACGATAATTTGTGGTATTCTCAAATACATCATTAATATAACAAATTCGTAAATTCGAAATGTCTTCGATTGGGGAGAGTGGGTGTTAATGGGTTAAGCAATTATCCAATTTTAAGATCGTTATTGTGTTCATATCCATAATCACACCAAATACTTCTTGATATTAAAAGTTTTTAATGAAAATGAGAACACAAAATTAATTCATTCCCAGTTTGCCATGTCTCGGAAACCTCTGATGCCTCGATTTTTTATCGAATAACTTTGAGAAAAAAGTTCGATCTCGTTGCTTTATCGATTGTTTTATTCTATAATTTCTCGTACATTCAAATTCATTGACAATATACGATATAAAACATTTATCGTATCGATATCGTTATTTTTTTCGACGCATTATCGAACTTTGATCATATTTTTCATCGATATCGTTCCGATTTCAAAAATTGCTCGTACCGAGAAAACTCCAACAAAACGCATCGATATCTACCTACCATGTAGGTCCAATTTGACGCTCGATATCGGTAGGATTATTAAATTATATTCAAAATATTTTATAGATTCAACGTTTAAATATTTTTCCCAATAGATTTATAAAAATGAATCATACATTACGAAAGACCTCCAAGTATTTGTTATGCAATTCTATATATATTTCAACCACATGTCTGTCAACCATTTCGAATTCAATATTGCGTGCATCGTTTAACGTGTCCGCTCAAATTTGCACAAGTTACACCTAGAACTAGGTTCGTGGCTCCACCTCAGAGCTGCATTTTAAGACACAACACCACCTAACAATCGATCAACTAACCTCCCAACCAACTAACCAAACATCCATCAAACATTAGGTTAACCATGATGATCTACAATGACAGATCGCACCGAGTTGCATGATTCAATGTCATGCGATGGACAAAAAACAAATTAAAAATCAAATGCAATGCAATATCAAATGTGTCCTTCGTGGTAAAACTTCAGCTATATTTTAATGTATTTATAACATTTTAAATTTATGGACTTATTTTGCATGCTACGTTTGTTGATCTCATTTAAATATTTTTTTTTATGTAAATATTAAATTGTTCAAGTTTTTTTTCTTTTTTTTTAATTTGCATTTGTGGTTCTTTTTTTAGATTATTGCCATTCTTTTCGTTTTTTGTAATTTATTATTATTATTTCTTGATTCTTCATATTGTTTATTTGTTAAATTTAAATTGGTTCTAATCATAGAATAAGTATATATGCGATCAGACATATATGTCGTTGGACGACGTAACCACTTTGAACTTGTGCTTGTTTGTTGTTGGTGATCTTGTGATCTGGGTCTTGGACATGACATTGAAACCTTGAAATTGAAAACATGTTGCCATTAATTTATGATGTGTACATCGTGTCTAGAACAAAGTGTCAGACGTTCAGTTATTTATGGGCGAGCTGTTAAACCCATGACCCATGGGGTATTAAGTCATTTTGAGGTGTTTCCCAATTTGGCTTCAATCGTACTACATATTCAATTAATTCTACAATGTTTATGGCTCATATTAAAGTAGTTCGAAATATAAATATGTTAGGGAAATTGTAATAGTTTTTTTTTTGGTATATACCTATTTTAATTGATATTGATAAAATTCACGAATTTTATATATTTTTTTTATATTATTTTTACGCAAGGTTTAAATTGCTCGAGCATTTCCAAAACAATTGCTCTTTGCTCTTTAAATGCTGTTTCAATTTCAAAACTCTCGCTCATTGATTTTCAAATGTTGCTGCTATTCAAATACTTTCGCGACAAAAGAATCTAAATTGTATTCTAAATATAAATTTTCAGTCAGGTTCATTATTTAACGACAAAAACTGAAATATGTGAGTGAATGAGGAAAAAAGCCAATTTCCATTTGTCATTTGCTCTTAATACATTTTAGATTATTTTTACTGTAAAAATAATTTAAAATGCAGCGTTTAAAATGCTCAAGCAATTCCAAAACAATTGCTCTTTGCTTTTTCGATTCCAAAACTATCGCTCTTTGTGCTTCAAGAGTTGCTGCGATTCAAATACTTTCGTGAGTAAAGAATTTAAATTGTATTCTAAATATAAAAGTCAGTTTCATAATTTTATTTATTTATTTTTTTAATTATTTGTTGAGATTGCAGGGTTGTAAACCATAAGAAAAACTGAAATCACATATCAGCTTTCTGTGAGTTAATGAGGAAAAAGTTAATTTTTTTCTCTTAATACATTTAAGATTATTTTTACTATAAAACTAATCTAAAATTCTGGGCTTAAATTGCACGACCAATTCCAAAACAATTGCTCTTTGCATTTAAAATGCTTTCTCGATTTCAAAACATTCGTTTTTTGCTTTTAAATGCTGTCTCGATTCCACAACGCATGCTCTTTGCTTTTTAAATGCTGCTATAATCCAATACTTTCGTTCTTTGATTTTTTAATGCTGCTTCGATTTCAAAACTCTCGCTCTTTGCTTTTCAAATGCTGCTGCGATTCAAATACTTTCACTTTGGTCATACGAATTTCATTTCAAAATATTAGCTGAAAATTTTTCAATGTAATTTAAAAGAAATCAAATAGAAAACTGAAATCCAAAATTCAATGAAAACCCCGAGAATTTTTATATATTTGTTTTACTTAATATTTCAAAAAGTTTAGGCAATATCAAAGAACTAAATATGAGGCAATGACATTCGACAGTATTATGGTGAATTCTCTCAGTCGACTTAATTTCACTGCAGTATTTGTTTCATTGGTGTCAAGTACTGTCAAAACATTAAGACATTCAAAACATTCAATGCATTGAAAAACAAAACCAAACGACAATACTATTGCTGAACATTTCAATATTAATGAAAATTCATTAGAGTAAGTACTCGGTGTCATAAGCAGTTCGTTTCACTATTTGAATATTTATTGCACATCATTATTGTTCACTCTTCACTGCAGTTTTGTTTTCTTTGTGTTTTGTTTTGACAGTACTTGGTGCTTGTTGTTGTGAGCAAGACATTCATTAATTCAGTAAGAACCATATTCTGGCACGAGTCACAAATCAAAATCGGTTACACTAGTGCGCTTTCTCACAATTGTCACAATTTCGTATTCTGTCAATTTTATTTTCTATGTATATTGACGTAAAAGTCTGAATCAATTGTCATTTGTTAGAATAGGGCTATAAATGTTTTGAAACAAATGGAATGTCTTGAAGTGGGTTTCAAATGCATTTGTGTAGATCTCTATTGTGTATGTCTTGTTGTAAAGGAGTTCTCAGAGTGGACTGTTACATTACATAATTTGGAAGTAGATTTGAAGTTGTCTTATATTGTTGAAAAAGTCTGGTAATCTGGTGGACTATTTTCAACATGCTGTGCATAATTTCTATGCTTTAGAATAAAAAAAAATTGTTTGTGTTTAATAGAAGCAAAATTGTTAGGACCGTTACGTTACACGATTTTGTCGGATAAAAAGTAAACAAAAATTAAAAATCCTTTCTTTGTTAAATTTTACAATAGATAACATTAATTCATTATTTTTACGATTACACTCAGAATTACCAATTGAATTAATAGGATTTACCGTTTGAATTAATAGTTTATCCTATTGAATAATTTCAATAGTAAAAACTATTATTTTATGGAATCTTTTTTCTGAACGTAGGTATTCAAGAAATTCCAACAAATTGACATGGAATTCGAAGGAATCATTAATACTATAATTATTCATTGAAATTATGGTTTTGTTTATTGTTTTCGTTTTAGTCCATATGCTCAATGTTCATATATTTTCTGTGAACTAAATACCTTTTAATTGCAATTATAGACAAACTTGAATATATATTTTTTAATAATATATTCAACGAATAAACTTTATCATTCAAGACGACAAACAATTGGCGTAAATCGATCGATCTCTATGCAACTAATTAAAAATAAACGATCATCTCGCCGACAAACGTGTACGTTATAATTATGATCAATTATTCTATATGAAAATGCGCAAATGTAGCTTTAAAATTTTCTTTATCGGTTACTATTGTATTCTATATTTTTCAGTTACTCATTACAACATTTAGTGAATGCTCGTCGTGTGTTTAATTGATTCAATTACAATGCATTCCAGTTCGTTTGGCAACTCAACGAACGATCAAATTTACAAATAAATCGATCAAAAAGTTACAAAGTGCTTTGTAATTAAATACAATATCAGCCACAATTGATTTCAGCGCCTGTTGCAATTTAATTGAACTAAATTATAAATCAATTCAACTCATTAACGAATATCCGCTCAGCTCAGTTCAACTCAACTCATTGTTGGTTGCTCTTAAACAATGCAAGTGTTCATTATACAAATTCAATTAAATTCTACAATAAAGTTTTTATTTTTTTGGTAGTCAAAAAATTAAAAACCTCAAGAAACCTAAATTTTTTGTTTTTGATTGTTTAATATATTAAATTTTTAATTTAGATTTTTGAACTTGCCCTTCAAAGCTGGCCAAAATGAATACAAAACAATGCCTGAAATCTGCATCAGATTAGTTTTAGGTTTTGTTACCGCAACGAAGGTCAGCACATTAACATTAAGTTAAGGAGCGAGATATTTGTATAAAATTAACATATAATGAAACACTCCCACAAAACAAAACGCAAAACGTTTTAGATTGTTTAACCTGGGCGCAATGATAGCTGCAAGTAATGCGTCGTTGCCTTTTTTTTTATTTTGAAAGCTATAATTAAATTAAAATAACAAATGTTTGCACTGAAATTGAAGTGATGGCATTTGTTAGATTTTTTAATTGACATGGGAATTTCTAAAATCGTGAATATTTTAAAACAATTAAATAAATCTTTTTTAGGAATCGACTGACATGGACTCTATTTAATTGGTTCAAGTATAAAATTGTTTTGAAATTAAAGAAAAGAAAATTATTAAGATTTAAAGATTTGTATTTATTTAATTTTATTTAAACCAAAACTAAGAAAATAAAAATTCAATGAACGACTATAAATTCAATAACCAAATGTTGTCTAATATACTACAAATGAATTGATTCAATCCTCCCTTCCCTTTTGACGTTCTGGGCATATCAATTCAACATTGGGCTTATCAACCTACACAGAAAAAAAAATTCTTCAATATGATGAATTTATTCATAAATATTATGAATTTTTTCACCAACTACCAGATTCATCATATTGATACCACCATTCATTAAATGACATATTAATGAATGCATTCATTATATATATGAACAAAATATTCAATACAATGAATTTGAATTGTCATATTGATGAATTTGTTCATAATATTTTTTCAAAAAAAAAACTTTTTTTATTAAATAATTAAAAAAAAAAATGTGAAAATTTTATTTAAAAAATAACAGTAAAAAAAATTACAAACAAATTATCCCAAAAAAATTGTTCCAAAAAAAAAATGTAAAAAAAAAAAATGTCGAAAAAAAATTTATAAAAAAAAATTGTTCGAAAAAAAATTTTGTTTGAAAAAAATTTTTTTTTTCAAAATATATTTTTAATAAATTAACAAAAAGTTGTAATTACAATAAATATATTTTAAAACATTTTACTAATTTATGCATGTCGAGCAAGCATTATATAAGAAATAACACACAAGAACTACTTGAGAATTGAGAAGTACGGAAAAACATGAACGAAAAAAAAATATGTTGATAGAAATTTGGTTTAATGAACAGCATTCTTCAATATGAAGAACATATATGTTGTATTTTAAATTTTGGTTCATTAATATGATGAAACGTATTCTTCACATACAGTTCATCATATTGAAGAACACTTTTTCGACAGTTACCAAGCGTTCTTCATATTTATGATAGCATTCATAACATTGATGGCGTTAGTCATTAATATTATGAATGGCTCTTCAATACAATGAATCCTGGTTTGAAGAACGGAATTCATCAATATGATGTAAATTTTTCATTTCTGTGTACATTGGAACGAAAAAAATGCTAAGTACCACGGTTTTCTAAAACAGTGTAAGATATACTAACATATGCGGACTTATGCACTGTCTACACCACCTATATTCGGCCTAAGATGGAATACAGTTCGCACATTTGTGAAGGAGCTTAATATTTCTCTATGGAGTTTTTGGACCGAATACAACATGTATAATATATTTAGCAGGGAATGGATATATTTCATCGTCTATTGATTCTGTTGACTTCATAGTAGAATGTTCTTCGTTAATATAATGCACTTGTTAAAATAACATCTCCATTGGACAAGTGGGGGTGGTACCTTCTATACAACCAAAAATTGTTGAAATTGATAATATGAGTATAAATGGTCGGTCGCTGAAATATGATTAACTCCGAGAATGGAACAAAAAGGGCAACATTTTTAAGAGTGTTTTCAAAAGCTTAATATGTATACTAGACATCTGCACAAATGCATTTGAAACCCATTTCAAGACATTCACTTCGTTTCAAAACATTTACTACCGTCAACTCTACACAGAATAAAAATTCTTCATTGTGATGAATTTATTCATAAATATTATGAATTTTTTCACCAATTTTCAGATTCATCATATTGATACCACCGTTCATTAAATGACATATTAATGAATGCATTCATTATATATATGAACAAAATATTCAATACAATGAATTTGAAGTGTCATATTGATGAATTTTTTTTCAAAAAAAAAATGTATTTTAATAAAATAATTGAAAAAAAAATTTTTTCGGTCAAAAAAATTGTTCAAAAAAAAAAAATCCGAAAAAAATGTTTTTCGAAAAAATAATTTGTTCGAAAAAAAAAATTTCGAAAAAAAAAATTGGTCTAAAAATAATTAGTTGAAAAAAAATAATTTACAAAAAAAAAATCGAAAAAAACATTTTTTCAAAAATATATTTTTTATAAATATAACTATTTATTAATAAAAAGTTGTAATTATAATAAATATATTATAAAACATTTTACTAATTTATGCATGTCGAGCAAGCATTATATAGGGTTTTTCAATAAGAGCGTTACAAAAGTTTTTTTCAAGGCTTTTTCAACAGGGACGCTACAAAAGTAGAGCGACAGGGACAGCAAACAACGCCATATTTCTTGCCGCTCTTTTGACATTTCACAAAAAATGCTTATCAAATCTTAATACATCGTATGTTCGCAACGCTCGTCGTAATTCGATAATTTATCGACTTAAGATCGTTTTAACATATTGATGTTAAAAAAGAAACAAAAAAGGAATTGGATTTAAATAAATGTATTCTTCCAACATTCTTCTTGTACACGAAGTTGGCACTCGTTTAGCAGAATTTTCTACCTACGCCTCTTTTGTTGTCGTTTGACGTATGTATAGGGTCATTTTAAACATAATGATGTTTGAAAACAAACAAAAAAAAAATGAATTCAAATGTAAATAAAGGTATTCTTGCAGCTCTCTTCTTGTATACAAAGTTGACACTCGGCGATCGGCATTTTCTGCGTACGTGTCTTTTGTTGTTCGTTGAGAAAACGTGTTGGCGTCGGTAATAATTTTGTTATTTGTAAATAAAATAAATATATAACTTGTGTTACAAAAAGTACAAATAGTAACAGAGTATAATATAGTGCAGTATATAATTTCTGAAACTAATGAAAAAAAAACACAAATAAAAATCTGTGTTTCGATTTTCAAACCGAATTTAGCATGTTTTTTTACAAAAGCCTCCGTGAATTCCTTGCCTACGCTATGTGCTGTACTGAGATCAACTGTAACTGTACCAAATATAAAGCGAGCCTGGATCGTCTGGTTTGATTAAACGAATTATTTATTTATGCATTTAAAAATTTGTATATGAATTCAATTATTATAAATTGCCACTGTGCATGTTTAAAGATTTTTAATAAAAATTAATACAAAAAAACAAAAACATTTTATTTTCAGGATTTCTTTCAAAAAATATTTAAATATGTTTCTATGCAAACATACTACTTTTTGAACTGAAACAACTGATATGTTTCACTAGAAACATATTTATATTCAGGTCGTACAAAATCATATTTTATTTTGAATATGTTTATGTTTCGGTTCAAACATTTATTATATTTGGATGTAGTTATAATTATGTTTCCATTAGAACATACTCCATTTAAAGGGGCAACATTAAAATGTTTCCGGGATATTATAATGTAAGTCAGAGCTAATTACAGAGTCTCAATACAACCCTGTTTACAAATGATTTATCAGTCAATTATATATTAAGTTTACATAAAATTCCAAACATACATGTTAATGCCTGCAAAATTATGTTTGGGAGGGCCCTTTTTTATGCAGCGTGTAAGTTAAGAAGCCTAGTAGGAATAGTTAAGAAGCGTAGTAGGAAAAAGTTACAAATGTAGTATTTTATATGGGGAGCTAAATATTTTGTATATTTATTATAATTTAATTAAAAATAATTATAAAATTCTTCGATAGTTTACAATTTATATTTATGTATTTTTTTCACTTTTATAATGCTGTTAATATCTTTTTTTAATATCTTTCTTTTATAAGATTTGATATCTGGTTCGGACTGGTACGGGATTTAATTAGACCGATTTAGGTTTTAGTATTTGACAGAATAATTTTTAGAAATAAATATTAAACCGGGGACCTTTCGACTCGAGGTCGAACGCATCAGCGAACGCTCGTAGTCCAATGCTCGTAGTCCAACGCACTAAACAGACCAACTACCGACACAACTTATATAGAATGTATTAAAACATGATTTTTCGTTTTTGTCAAATAGCATTGCAATAAGACGAGTATAAATAAGTAATTTTCATTTCTGGTACAGAATATTTTTGTCAAATGGTAGTAAAAATAAACTGTTTAAATTCTTTATTTTATTTTTCTCATATACATATTTTTTGTTTTTTTTTTTATTAATTCTTACACAAGCCACATTCTTCATTGGCCTTCTCGCGCTCCTCGTTTCCATTTTCGCCGTAAGGTTTATCACTATTAACCTCCAAAAAATAATTACCCTTGATGTTGTGCGGCACCGCATAACCCATGGGATACGATTGACCCGGACACTTGTGCTCGCGCAATTTCATCAGTGACCCACAACGTGTGCCCAAAAAGTTGCGCTCATTGCCTGGATAAATAGATTCGGCATAGTACAACCAGGAACGCTCATGCGCACACACAACCGTCAGACAACCGGGAGGCAATGGATCCAAACCACCCGGGTAGAAGTCAACATCACCGATTGGATCGCGTTTGCCCAAAACACCAGAGTTGCTATGTATGACATCAACATAATCAGCATCGCTGCGCGACAGACCCGACAGATTTTCGCCCTCATTGAAACAGGGTTTTGCCGGATCTAAACCGGTAATATGCGGTATCATTTTACCGGTTAAATAATTAAAATTACGTCCAGCTGAACCAACTATATGCGCGCCTAAACTATGTCCAATCAAATGTATATTTTCAAGCGGCACAATTTCGGCTAAATGTTCCAGACCCTTGGCTATGGCCATGCCAATTTCTTCGGTATTGAGAGCAGACCAAGTATAAAGCGTATCGACAAAAGAGGCAACATCGACAGCAATAAAATTAACATCACCGCGACAGTTATAGGCCTTTGCGAATACATCGATGGTGGACGAATCATTGACGGTCGTACTCCAGCCGGTCGCCAGTATAACGACCTTCTTATTTCTATCAAATTCTGGACTCTTCCACATTTCATGTGCATTTAGAAGCGGAAAACTGTACTTGCTGCAAGCGCTACGCAGTTGAAATTGCATATTGCTGATGTTGGGCGTGATTTTCGGCGCTATTGTCGCCGAAGCTAAGGCGGAAGAACCTGTCAAAAGTGTGACACAATAAGATTTTTAGAGATTGTTTCAATTATATTTAAGCGACATACAGATTTGATTAACTGCATTGGAAACAAACTCAAATGGATAACCGGTTAATAGTTGTTTGCTTGACTCAAAGAGTCCAATGGGTGTCGGCAGAAAATTGCTCACATCCTCCAGTACACCTCGTGTAATATCACTTGTCGAAGTGAATATATTCGATATATTCGGTAAGTTAAAACCATTGACTTGACTCCAGCCCGTAAATGAGACCAATATTAAGAAATATATGCAAATCTTCATTATAGAACTCTTTTCAGTGTTGTGTCGATCGGTTAATTGTTTTGATGCGAACAAACAAAAAAAAACAGAAAAGAAATGAAGAAAGTGTCTGTCTGCTATCTAAGCATATAAACTATCTCGTTGCACTTGAAAAATCAAACTGTGTGACAACGTTTGCTACACCACGTTATATACCTGCTAAATATTTGCTACCTGTAGCACATTATACGTTTTTGGACGAGAACGTGAAATTTTAATGAATCTTTTGCTATTTAAGGGGCTGCTGCTCGCTTTAGGTAATTAAAATTCTATTGAATTGAGCAGTCTTTAGTTATGTGCACTGAACTTTCTATTTAAAGGTTTCTGGTTCGTATCCCGGATCGACAAAAATTGATGCAATTATAATCAATTTATTTGATGATTATTACTGTATTGATATCAATTAAAGAGAATATGATATACATTCTTGTGATATTCAATATTATAAAAAATAAAATAAAAATTATATAAACATAGTAGAAATGTTTTTATATAAATGTATTTAGTGCGTTTTCGCAATTTTTATGCAATTCAATACGTTAGAATGTTCTGATATATGTAATAAGGTCAATGCTTATATAATTGACTATTTCAATTTTTCATAATAACTATTGACATGGAATAGTTTTTACAAATTTCCGCTATTTACGAGAGCACAACACAATATAATTAATAAGGTTCTCTCTAATATACGATTAAAAGAAAAAATAAATAGGTTTGTGTATTAAAAATGTACTCAGAAAAATGTATAATTTTAAAACGTTTTTATTAGGTTGCTTTCTTGTCTGTCTTTTCGCTACAAAATTTGTAATTGATTTTAAACTACCTTCGTCATGAGCTGCAGACCTGAGATTTTAAATATTGCCTCGAACTGGAGGACAATGCAATATTATCGTTTTCTTGCCATCCGGTTCATCATAGTTCTATCGCCCTGGTTCCATATTAAAGACACTTTGAAACATGAATATTTTGAATTTTCATAATATTAGGTCTTTCTGTCAGACGAAAATTCAACTGACACAAAATATAAGAAAAATAAAAAAAAATATGAAATAAAAAATATTTTTTAATATAAAACGTTTTTAAGGTGAATTTTTAGTATGATTTAAAATGAAACGTGGTACTGTAGATAATATGATCTATTGGATCCTTCATGTTCACATTAAAAACGTTTTATATTAAAAAATATTTTTAATATTATATTTTTTTTAATTTTTAATATACCTACAAGTCAGCAAGACAGCTATTTAAAATATATTTTTTAAAAATATTGTTACAAACATTTATTTTATCAACTGAGTAAGCAATAAATAAATGAAACGCAAAATAATTTAGATTACTGTGTCAATAAGAAAGAAAGAGAGATAAGAAAAGTATAAATAAAGTACTGAAAGAGAGGTAAACACGAAATCTCCTGCTGTGGAAACTTCTAAAATCCGACTATGCGCTGCACATGAATCTCAGAGGCATGAAGATATCAATACGAATAGTCGTGAACAGTAGAAGTTTGTGGAAATCCAGTATCCTGCTCTGCAGCATGTAAGGGTACCGCTGCTGATGCGTAGCACTTCAGTTGGTATTTGAAAGTGAAATAGTAGACATACAGCTGAATTTATAGTTAGGAAAGTTGTTAATTAAATTGAATTAATAAAGTTCATTTCAGGTATTCATACCAAACCAAAGTGTCTTCTTATTTTGCACACACAATTCAGAGCTACGAAAGTTTTTAAAATATAATTTTCGTAACAATATTAATACTGATAAAGATTGCGAAAAGTATATCATCTATATTATTTTTATAGTTGAAATGAAAAAAAGTTAATTTAAAATTTAATGGAAAATTTCTAGATATTACACCGTTTGTTGCAAACATGAAAAAAAAAACTTTTATATATTATAATAGCACGCTTTCAAAGAAAATACCCGTGTCTAACAGTTTTTATAGATCAGTATTCGTTTTTATTATTTTAAAGATTGTAAAACTTGATAAAAAAAAAATATTTGTATTGTAATTTTTACTATATTTAAACTGTCTATAACGAATTTAAAGAAATATATCAAACAGCTCACAATATTTATCGAACTGTGTATAACCACTCTAATAACAATAGAGCAATATTAACCCGTATCCTCTTGACTTATTTTTTTTCTCGAATTTGAGAAGAAATATTTTTGACTTGCTAATTAGGCCGCAAAATTCCCGAATATATCCTTTATTTGTGTATTGGGTGTAAGGATATGCCAGAACCTAACTTCATGCTAACTTTAAAAAGTTAACGATATCCGAATGTTGTCGTAAAAGTGATCAATAAGGTATCTGAAAGGCTAACGATTGTCCGCCTCTTTGTTGACTATTAGCTCTAGAAAAGATAACTAAAAAGTTGTGTTTAAGTCAACTTTTTTTTTTTACAGATTAACCAACGCTCAGGGGACGCCCCTTATTCATGCAATGCATAGTGTTGATCGTAAGAAAGGATTATAGGTAATAGGAGGGAGGAAAGATGAAGTAGTGTCGGTGAATGTATCTTTTGAATTTGCCAATATCAAAAATGCCGGGAAAAACAGACGCAGGGAGTTTGTTCTACAAACGTATCGTGCGACTGAAGAACGAATTCTCTCGGTAATGCGTGGGCTGGCTTGGTTCGATGCCCGAGTAGAACGAGAGAACACACGACCTGGTGGAATCAGGCCATGTATTTCCCTCAAACACTTACCATTGTAATACCTATAAAACAGGCTTACACACCCAACGGTCCTTCGGTGCTCAAGAGAACCAATAGACAATGAAAAAATTTCTTCCCCTATTAAATATATCGCACGTTGTTGAATCCGGTCTAGGAACACCAATGAGGATTTTGAGGACCCTGCCCAAATGTGCGAATTATGAGGTTTTCGCCATGTATGCCTGTTTTATATGTATTAGAATGGTAAGTGTGAAAAATACGTGGCCTTATTTCGCCAGGTCGTGTGTTCTACTGGGGCAGCGTAGCCTACCCCTTCGTAGTGCACTCGGTTCTCAACCGAACCCGCATTACAAATTCATTCTTCATTGCCACAGTATGTTTGTGGAACAATCTTCCTTCGTCTGTTTTCCCGACATTTCTGATATTATAATAATAGTTTGGCACTACAGCTCTATAAGAACTTAGGCAGAGCTCTCTCACCATTTTGAGCTGTGCCTGTTATATTTTTACTCAAAGTGGTGGGACCTACAGTTTATTGCCGAATCCGAACGGCGGGTGAGAGCTTTTCATAGGCAATTTTTACTCTCGTAGGTTTGCCATTTACTGCCGAGAGGTAGCGCGGTATAGAAAAATGTTTCTATGAAAAGATGTTGTTAGCCCCAGTCCAGGCTTGAACCGGGGACCTTTCGGCTCGCAGTCCAACGCACTAACCACTGAGCTACCGCGGCTACCATTTCTGATATTGGCAAATTTAAAACAACCATCCAGCGACATCACTGCATCCATCCTTCCTCCCGGTTGCAGTCAGGCAAAATAACTAGACCTTCGGTACCCCAATGACCCTATAAAAATTCGCCAGCCCATAAGTTTAAGTAGACGGCGCATAGTTCAGACATTTTTTCATCGGCCAAAAATATGTAACTTTTAATGTAGTAAATATTTTTGAATGCAATTTTTTTTTTTGTTAGATTGGAAATTAATGAAATAATTTCACAGATTTGGAGAGCGATGAAAAACGATTATAAACCACTATGTGGCTCTACCTTTCGAGCCGCACTGCACTAAAATGAGGACATTAAATTTATTTTATGATAAAACAATAACTAAATTGATCATTATATATTTGAATCCAAAGATTTTAAAACAATATTTTGTAAGTAATAATAAGTTTGAATTTTTAACATAAAAAAATAACTTTACCCATTTTTAAATTTAGCTATATTTTTTTAATATCCAAATAGTAATTATAAATAGTCATTAATATTTCAGCTTCGCCACAATTAAAACAATATTTATGATATTTTAAACTTGTGTGTCAAATGTCAACTAATTGTTTGTCATTTATTATATTCGCAACTGCTAACAATAACAACTGGACAGCAATACAATTTGGTGTCATGAACTTTTAGTAGACGTTAAATGGATGTGCGGCAATTACAAAATAATAAAAATTATTAAAAAAGAAAAAATATTGTTAAATGCTATAATTAGTACATTTTATTAGAGACATCAATTAGATGCGGTGCAAATTTTTATAAAAAAAAAGAAATGATTAATAGATGCAGCGATTAAAATTTAACTAATGATGCTATTATTTTCGTTTTGTTAATTGCAGTAACAACAATTTATTTAAAATACGATTGTATCAAATAGTATTGTTGACATTTTTATTGATTTCCATCTAAATTTTGGCATAATTTGGTTTATTTTGTCGATTTTTCACATATGAATTATGCAAAGCATGCCTGCCGCAAGAATTATGTTGATTCCCTTGACAAATTATGGTTATTGCTGTTGAAAATGTGCGCTGCAATAATATTGTGTTCAGACTCGAATGGTGTGTAGGTTGGTCGTTGGTTGGTTTAGCGTCTAACATTTTTATGAGTGACACATGACAGACGGCGCACTGCGTGGCATGACATGGCGGCCAATGTTGCCAACATAACATAACTCAAATTTTGATAAATGTTGCTGGATGCGCACTTTTCATTGAAAACATTACGCATAAAATGTTTGTCAACTTGATGCTATTTAATTTTTGTAATGCTCGCGCGCCGGAAACAGTCAACCTTATGTTGACTGTTGTTTCTTGTATTTTATGTTGTCACGAAATTTTAAAAATGCCTCCGTTTTTTTTGTAGGCTTTAAATGTTGACACATTTTAAAGACTTTGTCTCGAGTTCGTGTTGTGCGTGTTGTCATTTGCTGCGCCTTTAAATGAGCCTCGGTGTTTTTATGAAATTAAACTTTATAATAAAAAAATAAATAAAAAAAGACAAAACTACGCTCATTAATTAGCGCTGTCAAACATGTAAATTGTCACCTCTTTTATTTTAGCCATTTGTGTTAAGGAAAAAAAAGTCACACTACTGAAAATGCTGCGCACGACGATCAGCAGTTAAAAATTTTACAAATTACATTTAAAATCGTTAAACAAAACAACGACGACGTTTGCCAAGAATTTGCTAATTTTTGCATAAAAAGTAAAAAAAAATTAAAGAAATATTTGTAATAAATCAAGGTGTTTGCTGTATATGTTGCTGATCGCAACTAAATATCACTCGTTGTACAACATGACGTATGTCTGTTACACGGCGCAATATTTCTGCATTTTTGTCTATTTGTTGCGGCTAATGACAGCTGCAAATGAGCGCCAGCAATCATTTGTAGATCATTGATCAAATCGTGTTTGAGTATTTGATTTAAGATAAACTCAATTCAAAAAGTTGCCTAACTATCCAAGCAGACCGAGTCAAAAACTCAACAAAACATATTTGAAATTATTTAAAACTACTTGTTCCAGTCAACAATTCAACAAGACACATTTAAAAATATTTAAAACGTACTTGATCTGGGTATTTAATAAAAAAAAAGAAAATTAAAAAAATTCAAGGAATATTATCAATAAAAAAAAATCAATTATCAGTACTCGAACATAACTTTTTAGCAATTTCAATTAGAGGTTTGATGAGTCTAATAGAAATTCAAATTTGATTGCTGTGCGATTAATCGAAATCTTGAGAAATCAGAATCCTGATACACAAAAACGAAAATTCGTTAATATAACAAAAAAGTTACATCAATACAATTAAACTCTTAGTGACACTGCGTCGACTAGATTATTAATTGCATTAGCGTACACATTGCTGACAACAGCATTTGTGTGCTGGAAGGTCTCATGTTTAAACCTGGGCTGGGACTAACAACATCTTTTCATAGAAAACCTCTCGGCAGTCAAAAGAAAACCTACGAGAGTAAAACTTTGCCTAAGAAACCTCGGATTCGGCATTAAACTGCAGGTCACATCCCTTTGAGTACAAATATAACACGCACAGTTCAAATGGGGAGAGAGTTCGGTTAGTACTGCATAGAAAAAAAAAATCTTCAATATGATGAATTTATTCATAAATATTATGAATTTTTTCACCAACTAACAGATTCATCATATTGATACCATCATTCATTAAATGACATATTAATGAATGCATTCATTATATATATGAACAAAATATTCAATGAATTTGAATTGTCCTATTGATGAATTTGTACATAATATTTTTCAAAAAAAAAAGGGTTGTTTAAATTTTATTTATAAAATAACAGTAAAAAAAAATAAAAAAAAATATCCGAAAAACAAAATTTCGGACAAAAAAAATTATTCCGAAAAAAAAATTGACAAAAAATATTTTTTTTTTTCAAAAACAAAAAAAAAAAAATTCGGAAAAAAACATTTTTTTCAAAAAAATATTTTGATAGAAATTTGGTTTAATGAACAGCGTTCTTCAATACAATGAATCATGGTTTGAAGAACGGAATTCATCAATATGATGTAAATTTTCTGTGTGCAGCGCCAAACGATTAATATAATCGAATCCGAATTATAAAAGTTATCATTTTCAAAAAACCACAACAAATATCTGTCTAAATTTTCTGAATTTAGAAAGTAATAAGAATGAGCAAATTTTAAATTACGTTTTCAAATTATATAAAAGGTTTTTGTTCTAATTTTGATTATAATCAATACATCAATACATCTGCAGAAATGTATTGAAACACAATACATTTACTTTATTTCACGACATGTACTGTCACAGACTCTGTGCTTAAAAATCAAATGAATGTGTTGCTCACAACAACAAAGCACAAGTACTGTCAAAACAAAAGACAAACAAGATTGTAGTTGTAGTGAAGAGTCTATAATGGTGTGCAATAAAAATTCAAACTCTAAAAAGAACTGCTTATGATACATTTTTTTATTCATTTTACATTTTTTTTTATCATTCTTACTCAAGGAATTTTCAATAATATTGATATATAGAAAAAATTCAAAAATTATAAGAAAATCATATCGTCGGCTGCATATCACCTATCTACATTTTCGAATACCGCTTACAAAAATGAATTTTACAGAAGATAAAATACTGTTTTCAATATCAATTCTGCACTTACTTAATATTAAATTAAGTATATTTTAACTTGTAATGGGATTTATCTAATTTATCTGATTTAATCTGAACATGTCATTTAAAACCGAATTATAAGACAAAATTATGCGTAATTATCACATGTAGTTAGGCGATTTTGCAGTATCGTCGACGATATAATATTTTATATTAATACCCTATTTGTGCATTTCAAAAGGAACGACGAAACGAAAGTTTGACGACAAAATCTTGTCACACACATTTTTCTTTTATGTTATTTGACTTTGAAAACTTAGCAATTTAATGGAAATAACGTCACTTTTGTCTAATAGACTTTCGTTTCGAAATACAGTAAGTAAGTTTTTTTTTGTGGGATATATTTCTTTTCGACCAATGCGTTATTTTTGTTGTACAAAATTTGTTTTATAAATATGTTTCTTTTTTTGGAGAAATATTTGTTGTAATTTTTATAAACACATAAATACCGACAAGAACATTATTGCCGTCGAACGCCGAGCGGCAGATTTATTGTTATTTTCAATGTTCTATTTCTCACTCGTTATTTGTTGTGCTCACTCACTGTACTTGTTGCATTTTCAGCGACAGTAGTGTCATTTGGTTCTGTTTTTCAAGACACCAATGAAACAAATACTGCAGTGAATTGAGTAGCTTTAACTAAAATACTGTAGAGTGCCATTGCAAAATATACTAATACTGTAGAATACAGTAGTGAATATTTCGCAAAGATAACTTCAAATTTATACGTGCAGATGTCTACACAGAAAAAAAAATATACACCATATACATCATATACTTCTCAGTTCTAAAGGAGTTCTTGTATGCTATTTCTTATACATTGCTTGCTCATGCATAAATGCATAAATTAGTAAAATGTTTTGTAATATAGTTATCTATAATAACAATTTTTTATTAATAAAATGTTATATTTATAAATAAATATATTTATAAATAAGATTTCAAAAAAAAAAATTTTTTTTCGAAAAAAAAAATCTTTATTTCGGATAATTATTTTGAAAATTTAATTTGCGAGTCAAATAAATACCCTTGAGTTTTATACATGGAATATTATTTTTATAATTTAAACATTTTATGTTTAAATTTTTAAGAAATGGTTTTCTGTTTCTTTCGTTCATATATATATATATTTTTTGTAATGTGGAAATATGAACAAAAATTGATATTATTAAAAACTGATTTCAGTGATAATTCAGAAATCGAAATATAAATGGTTTTAAGTATCGAATTCAAATTATGATATTAAATTTCTGTTTTTATATCTTTTATTTTATTGTTCCAGATCGATATATTTGTTGTTCTTGTACACAATTACTAAAATTAAGAGCATGAATTAAAAAAATGTATACTTTAAAAATTAAATTTTATAAAAAAAAAAAGATTTGTTGATTGTTGATAAAAAAATAAATTAAATAAGATCTTGAATTCTAAACAAATAATTATATAAATAATTATAAAAAAAAATATTTTATTGTTATAGTTTTTAAAATTTTTAGCAATATTTTGCCTTTGGACGTCAATCAATATTTTGATCAATAGACATGCGCGATCAACAACAATAAACCTTACAGCGGCAACAGCAACAAATTGCGCGCTGTTCAAAACGGTTGCACGCAAAAATTTTAATTACTGTGCAACACCTTGGCCAATAACAACAACTATAACAACAACAGTATTAACAATAGCAGCAACACCTACAGCAATAACAGCAACAACAATAGCAGCAGCAATATAAACAACAACATAAGCAACAGCGGCAACAACAACACATAATGCTAATCACAGCAACTGAAATCGCACTGAAAAGCAAATCAAATAAAGCGATCATGGGTTCGTTTGCGCCTGCGCAGCGAGTGTTGCTCACTCAATTATTTCGCACCCCGTCTTAAACGCAACCAACCGACCAACGGACCAACCAACCGCATGCGATAGATCGTTCGCACTGCGCAATGCGCACTATGCGAACAGCATTCATAATAACCACACACTTCGCATTATTTGTTTAAAGTCTTTTGATTTATAGCATTTTAATTACATATGAAAAGAACGCAGCGAGCAGCAGCAATGTTTACAAACTCGCGAGAATATTGTTTATTAAACACATCGACTTAGTTATTAAAAAAAAAAATGCATTTTAAGCAATGCTTTTTAATGAGTTACACATTACTGCTGGCTGTTGTTTCAGTTTCATTTTTATTTTTATTTTATCTATTTATGTAAAACAGTTGAAAGCAACATTTAATAACAGATTCTTAACTTTCAAGGATTTTCCCAGGATTTGTTGGCTAAGAAAATGGTTGGCAATTATGTTCAAAATTGATTTATGAGTTCAGTTGGCACTAAAGTTTAATTAATTACAATATTTATGGAAATTAATATTATGTTTAATTATTTAATTTTGTATTATTTGCAATTATTTAGTGTTTGTGTTATATTATTTATTATTTATATCCGAAATAATTTCCAAGCAATTTGAACATTGAATCTGAGAACAGCCCTAGTAGGAATTTAGCCTATTAGAGTCAGGTACTAAAACCCTTTGGAATATCGATTACGGTTCCAATATTTTTAAAATAGCGGTTCTGATTACGGAAAAGAATTATTTATGGTCCACTTCCACACCATAAATAATTCCACATTTCATTAATAACGGTTCCGATTTCGATTCCAAAAATCAAAACGGTTCCGTTTCCGGTTATTTGCGATCCCTGCCAGAAAAGAAACTAAACCCTTTTCAAACATCGATTTCGGTTCCGATTCAATAAAAAAAAAATAATAATAATAAACAGAAAAAAATGTACATCATATTGATGAATTCCATTTTTCAAACCATGATTCATTGTATTGAAGAACCATTTATAATATTAATGACTAACGACATCAATGTTATGAAATATGATGAACGCTTGGTAACAGTCGAAAAAATGTTCTTCAATATGACGAACTGTATGTGAAGAATACTTTTCATCATATTAATGAACAAAAACATAAAATAAAGGGTTTTCAATAAGAGCGCTACAAAAGTTTTTTTCAAGGGTTTTTCAACAGGGACGCTACAAAAGTAGAGCAACAGGGACAGTAAACGACGCCACATTTCTTGCCGCTCTTTTGACATTTCTCTTCAGTAAGGTTTGCCATTTCATGATGGAAAGATATACGATCCAACAACGAGTCGACATTATTATAATTTACTACCGAAATTCAAATTCGCATATCTTTCCATCATAAAATTGCAAACCTTACTGAAGAGAAATGTCAAAAGAGCGGCAAGAAATATGGCGTCTTTTGCTGTCCCTGTCGCTCTACTTTTGTAGCGTCCCTGTCAAAAAAACCCTTTACAACATATATATTGAAGAATGCTGTTCATCAAACCAAATTTCAATAAAAATATATATTTTTCGTTCATTTTTTGCTGTACTTCTCAATTTTCAAGTAGTTCTTGTATGTTATATAAATTAGTAAAATATTTTATAGTATATTTATTTATAATTAGAACTATTTATTAATAAAAAGTTATATTTATAAAAAATATATTTAAAAATAAAAATTGTATTGTAAATTTTTTTCGAATTTTTTTTTGAAAACATTTTATATATTTATAAAAAATAAATTAAAAAAAAAATTGTTTAAACTTTTTTTTTTTGAAAAAAATTATTTCGTAAAAATATGTTTACAATTTTTTTTTTCGAAAAATTTGTTTCGAATTTTTTTTTTTCAAATTTTTTTTTTGAAACAATTTTTTTTTTCGGAAATTTTTTTTCTGTTATTTTTTTAATTAAAATTTTTGCAACAACTCTTTTTTTCGAATTATTTTCAAAAGAAAAAATTTGTTTTTAAAAAATTCTTAAAAAATTATTATATTCATAAACATGATGAACAAATTTATCAATATGACGTAAAATTGATTTTTCACTATAATGTTCGATAGTACGAATAATTTCATATATAAAATAAATGTATTCATCAATATGTCATTTAATGAACGGTAGTATCAATAATATGAATCTGGTAGTTGGTGAATAAATTCATAATATTTATGAATAAATTCATCATATTGATGAATTCTTTTTCTGTGTATATGTGATCTGATTCCAGTTCTACACATTTTGTTAATAACGGTTCCGATTCCGATTACAGATGGGCGCGTTGTCCTGTCGCACAAATAGATGAAATAGAACTTTAAAGTACAAATTTGTGATCGATTTGATTTTTTTTTTTGTGAATGTTTGATTGATATTTGGAACTGATTATTGATTTCTCAAATAAATTATTTTAAATATTAAATTAAACTTAATATTAAGCTAGAAATAAATTCAATTAATGATCATAAAAATGCATTACAAAAAAATGTGCTTTATTCAAATCACTGCGCAATACACTAATGTCTGATCTGATTTCTAGAAAACATTTAGTTAATGATGGCAATAACTCAAAAAGGTTGCTAAGGCCAAACATTAGTCAAAACCTCAACCAGTTTTCAATTGCATACATGGTGAATTTAATGTGAACTTGAAAATCATTGCAATTGTTGCGCATTTGACGCACCCACATAATGACTGAAACTGCATTGGATTGACCATAATATTATGCGGATTAGTTTCTGATTTAAATTGTATTTCAATGAAGTCGATGACTTTGAATATTTGCGAAACATTTTCAATTGCATAACTTTTTATAATAGCATTGGACACTTTGTGTGACAAATCGTGGGAAATGTACAACAGTTGTTGTGTTCTTATAAATATGTATAATTCAAAAATTATATAGGATTTAAAAAACTTTGAAGTGGATTAATAAAATTGGTCTAATAAGATATATAATAAAAAAATGACATATTTGTTATATTAAATAATTCATTTATCGTACAAAGAGGAAAAAATGCATTGAGCATAAAGTGCAATAATTAGAGTACAATTTTTAAATGAGTACAAAAATAAAGAAATAAAGAAATAAAGAAATAAAGAAATAATGAAATAAAGAAATAAAGAAATAAAGAAATAAAGAAATAAAGAAATAAAGAAATAAAGAAATAAAGAAATAAAGAAATAAAGAAATAAAGAAATAAAGAAATAAAGAAATAAAGAAATAAAGAAATAAAGAAATAAAGAAATAAAGAAATAAAGAAATAAAGAAATAAAGAAATAAAGAAATAAAGAAATAAAGAAATAAAGAAATAAAGAAATAAAGAAATAAAGAAATAAAGAAATAAAGAAATAAAGAAATAAAGAAATAAAGAAATAAAGAAATAAAGAAATAAAGAAATAAAGAAATTAAGAAATTAAGAAATAAAGAAATAAAGAAATAAAGAAATAAAGAAATAAAGAAATAAAGAAATAAAGAAATAAAGAAATAAAGAAATAAAGAAATAAAGAAATAAAGAAATAAAGAAATAAAGAAATAAAGAAATAAAGAAATAAAGAAATAAAGAAATAAAGAAATAAAGAAATAAAGAAATAAAGAAATAAAGAAATAAAGAAATAAAGAAATAAAGAAATAAAGAAATAAAGAAATAAAGAAATAAAGAAATAAAGAAATAAAGAAATAAAGAAATAAAGAAATAAAGAAATAAAGAAATAAAGAAATAAAGAAATAAAGAAATAAAGAAATAAAGAAATAAAGAAATAAAGAAATAAAGAAATAAAGAAATAAAGAAATAAAGAAATAAAGAAATAAAGAAATAAAGAAATAAAGAAATAAAGAAATAAAGAAATAAAGAAATAAAGAAATAAAGAAATAAAGAAATAAAGAAATAAAGAAATAAAGAAATAAAGAAATAAAGAAATAAAGAAATAAAGAAATAAAGAAATAAAGAAATAAAGAAATAAAGAAATAAAGAAATAAAGAAAAAAAGAAATAAAGAAATAAAGAAATAAAGAAATAAACAAATAAAGAAATAAAGAAATAAAGAAATAAACAAATAAAGAAATATGGAAATAAAGAAATAAAGAAATAAAGAAAAAAAGAAATAAAGAAATAAAGAAATAAAGAAATAAAGAAATAAAGAAATAAAGAAATAAAGAAATAAAGAAATTAAGAAATAAAGAAATAAAGAAATAAAGAAATAAAGAAATAAAGAAATAAAGAAATAAAGAAATAAAGAAATAAAGAAATAAAGAAATAAAGAAATAAAGAAATAAAGAAATAAAGAAATAAAGAAATAAAGAAATAAAGAAATAAAGAAATAAAGAAATAAAGAAATAAAGAAATAAAGAAATAAAGAAATAAAGAAATAAAGAAATAAAGAAATAAAGAAATAAAGAAATAAAGAAATAAAGAAATAAAAAAATAAAAAAATAAAGAAATAAAGAAATAAAGAAATAAAAAAATAAAGAAATAAAGAAATAAAGAAATAAAGAAATAAAGAAATAAAGAAATAAAGAAATAAAGAAATAAAGAAATAAAGAAATAAAGAAATAAAGAAATAAAGAAATAAAGAAATAAAGAAATAAAGTAATAAAGAAATAAAGAAATAAAGAAATAAAGAAATAAAGAAATAAAGAAATAAAGAAATAAAGAAATAAAGAAATAAAGAAATAAAGAAATAAAGAAATAAAGAAATAAAGAAATAAAGAAATAAAGAAATAAAGAAATAAAGAAATAAAGAAATAAAGAAATAAAGAAATAAAGAAATAAAGAAATAAAGAAATAAAGAAATAAAGAAATAAAGAAATAAAGAAATAAAGAAATAAAGAAATAAAGAAATAAAGAAATAAAGAAATAAAGAAATAAAGAAATAAAGAAATAAAGAAATAAAGAAATAAAGAAATAAAGAAATAAAGAAATAAAGAAATAAAGAAATAAAGAAATAAAGAAATAAAGAAATAAAGAAATAAAGAAATAAAGAAATAAAGAAATAAAGAAATAAAGAAATAAAGAAATAAAGAAATAAAGAAATAAAGAAATAAAGAAATAAAGAAATAAAGAAATAAAGAAATAAATAAATACATTTTACGAAAACTAACACGTTTCAAATGTTTGTATAAAAATTTCCATAAAAAAATTTCAAACGTACTAGTTTTCGTAAGAGGAGTCGAGAGTACAATGAGTACATGATTCGAAACAAGACCAAAAAATAAAAAAAATCGATATGCTGCGATTTTTCGCTATATTTCCAAATTTATTAGACCGCAACTAACATTTAAATTAAAATCATTTTCTCGATAAACTGCATTCTTTCAGCACCGAAAATTCAAATTGTAACCAAATCGAATCGTTGCCAAAAATTCTTGCCACAACAAAAAAATCAAATAAAAACTATAAAAAAAACCTTCAACTGTTGAACGTGTTCCAAGCCACACCAAGTGGTTGTTGCAAGGGAAAAAGTCAATTAGCCAACATTTATAGCCAGTGAATTTTTGCACCATTCTATTAAACTCATAAAAAAATAATATTAAAAAAAATAATATTGGAGCAACCCGAAATTCGTTGTAACCACCACTGACAATTGCGCTGAAAAAATCGTACTATACAGACTCGGACGAATGAACGAACAGTACGGACTATGCAGAGAACGACGGCCAAATAGATGAATAGACAGACACATAGTTGGACAGACAGAGTAATGGCTAAATAGTTGTGCATGTTGTGATACAAATCCCGCAACAATTGCAAGAAATTAAAATGGTCTATAGCCAAAAATTGCAAAGTGCATGCAATAAGTTTTTTTTATTTTATACAAAGTGACTACTAAAGTGTAAAAAATTTTAAACCGCCACAAAAAAAACACCAAATTCCTTTCTAACTTTATTAGTATTTGCAGCTAATGAATTATTTGTTGCTATTATTACTATTATAATGCCTTTTGTTTTGACCATATTGTTATAAAATGTATTTGAAAACAAAAATATGAAAAATAATTAGAGCATTTCTGGCAATAGTCTGTGGTCGGTGGGCTTACATAAAACCACAAATTTGTGTTATGTTAATTGTTATGTTATTTGAAAATTAAAATTGAATTAACAATAAATCGTCAACACAATGTTTTATTAGTTAAATTAATTGGAACACATTTTTTAATAAAATTTATTTTTCTACGTGTTTTTTTCCATATGTCTATTTAAATATTTTTCGATTTTTTTTTTTCTTTATTTCGTTTTTTCTCCATTTCATTCTTTTCTTATTTCATTCTTTCTTTCTTTTGTTTATTTTTTATTACTTTATTTCTTTTTTTTGTATTTCTTTATCTTTTTATTTCTTTATTTCATTATTTCTTAACTTCATTATTTATTTATTTATTTCTTTATTTCTTTATTTCTTTATTTCTTTATTTCTTTATTTCTTTATTTCTTTATTTCTTTATTTCTTTATTTCTTTATTTCTTTATTTCTTTATTTCTTTATTTCTTTATTTCTTTATTACTTTATTTCTTTATTTCTTTATTTCTTTATTTCTTTATTTCTTTATTTCTTTATTTCTTTATTTCTTTATTTCTTTATTTCTTTATTTCTTTATTTCTTTATTTCTTTATTTCTTTATTTCTTTATTTCTTTATTTCTTTATTTCTTTATTTTTTTATTTCTTTATTTCTTTATTTCTTTATTTCTTTATTTCTTTATTTTTTTATTTTTTTATTTCTTTATTTCTTTATTTCTTTATTTCTTTATTTCTTTATTTCTTTATTTCTTTATTTCTTTATTTCTTTATTTCTTTATTTCTTTATTTCTTTATTTCTTTATTTCTTTATTTCTTTATTTCTTTATTTCTTTATTTCTTTATTTCTTTATTTCTTTATTTCTTTATTTCTTTATTTCTTTATTTCTTTATTTCTTTATTTCTTTATTTCTTTATTTCTTTATTTCTTTATTTCTTTATTTCTTTATTTCTTTATTTCTTTATTTCTTAATTTCTTTATTTCTTTATTTCTTTATTTCTTTATTTCTTTATTTCTATATTTGTTCATTTCTTTATTCTTTATTTATATTTTATATTTTATATTTTATATTTTATATTTTATATATATTTTATATTTTATATTTTATATTTTATATTTTATATTTTATATTTTATATTTTATATTTTATATTTTATATTTTATATTTTATATTTTATATTTTATATTTTATATTTTATATTTTATATTATATATTATATATTTTATATTTTATATTTTATATTTTATATTTTATATTTTATATTTTATATTTTATATTTTATATTTTATATTTTATATTTTATATTTTATATTTTATATTTTATATTTTATATTTTATATTTTATATTTTATATTTTATATTTTATATTTTATATTTTATATTTTATATTTTATATTTTATATTTTATATTTTATATTTTATATTTTATATTTTATATTTTATATTTTATATTTTATATTTTATATTTTATATTTTATATTTTATATTTTATATTTTATATTTTATATTTTATATTTTATATTTTATATTTTATATTTTATATTTTATATTTTATATTTTATATTTTATATTTTATATTTTATATTTTATATTTTATATTTTATATTTTATATTTTATATTTTATATTTTATATTTTATATTTTATATTTTATATTTTATATTTTATATTTTATATTTTATATTTTATATTTTATATTTTATATTTTATATTTTATATTTTATATTTTATATTTTATATTTTATATTTTATATTTTATATTTTATATTTTATATTTTATATTTTATATTTTATATTTTATATTTTATATTTTATATTTTATATTTTATATTTTATATTTTATATTTTATATTTTATATTTTATATTTTATATTTTATATTTTATATTTTATATTTTATATTTTATATTTTATATTTTATATTTTATATTTTATATTTTATATTTTATATTTTATATTTTATATTTTATATTTTATATTTTATATTTTATATTTTATATTTTATATTTTATATTTTATATTTTATATTTTATATTTTATATTTTATATTTTATATTTTATATTTTATATTTTATATTTTATATTTTATATTTTATATTTTATATTTTATATTTTATATTTTATATTTTATATTTTATATTTTATATTTTATATTTTATATTTTATATTTTATATTTTATATTTTATATTTTATATTTTATATTTTATATTTTATATTTTATATTTTATATTTTATATTTTATATTTTATATTTTATATTTTATATTTTATATTTTATATTTTATATTTTATATTTTATATTTTATATTTTATATTTTATATTTTATATTTTATATTTTATATTTTATATTTTATATTTTATATTTTATATTTTATATTTTATATTTTATATTTTATATTTTATATTTTATATTTTATATTTTATATTTTATATTTTATATTTTATATTTTATATTTTATATTTTATATTTTATATTTTATATTTTATATTTTATATTTTATATTTTATATTTTATATTTTATATTTTATATTTTATATTTTATATTTTATATTTTATATTTTATATTTTATATTTTATATTTTATATTTTATATTTTATATTTTATATTTTATATTTTATATTTTATATTTTATATTTTATATTTTATATTTTATATTTTATATATTTTTTTATGATTTTTTGCGTTTTTTATTTATTTTATAATACGCGGAAAACTTAAAATTTGATCGTAAATTAAACTTAATATATTCATAACACTAATTTTGTGTTAAAATAAATTATAAAACATAAAAAAGAAAAAGTGCGAAAACTTTCTTGTGCTTACATAAAAAAAACAAAGTTTTATATGGCGTTTTGCCTGATAAATTTCAGATTGCGTAAAATTAATGAATGACAATAATTCGGATACGCTTCAAGAAGTTCTACGAAAGCGTTAAAACTGCGTAAGAGTAAAAATGTTATACATTTTAATGCTTCACTGCTGCAACAACCACAAAAAATACCTAAATAATAAAAAAAGACTACTGAATAAAAACAGAAAAATATATTATAAAATTGCTAAAGAATTCTCCATTAAACTCGGGCATTAATCAGTGGCACAGCTTGACTTGAGAATGAAAATGCACGATATTTGTCTGTCTGTCCGTTCGTCTACCATGGGCTCTTGCAAAATCTTAAAATTTAATCAATTTTTTTACAATCTCCTCGACTACATGCAATAAGTATATTCCGGAAAATCGGGAGTTCAGAGGTTATGGTAGTAGTAGCAACAAAAGAAAGAAAAAATCAACGAAATATTGCAGTGCAAGCAACATGCAATCAGCAATGGTGTTGCTTATGATGGTGGCTGCCACAACATGTTTTAATTTTAATTAATTTGTCATAATCGGTAGTGGGGTCGCCCATTAAATCACAGACTAGGCAGTTGCCGCCACAGTATGGGGTGCGTCAAATTATAGATCGAAACTAAGTCATTTTTTCAACTAAAGAACATAATGCAGTTTGCGTGATACAAACTTCATTTTATCTTTAATTCATACTAATGGTAGATCTCAAATTTAAAATTACGAGTCTAAACACGAGGTATTTTTTTTTATTGAATTTTCAATGTAAAAAAGAGGAAAATTGAATTATAAAACACAAAAAATAGAACAGAATCAGAAATATAGTAATTATGATTGTTAGTTTGAAGTATGTTCTGTACAGAAATGGATCATTTTTCTTTTTAACATTAAAATTTAATTACAAAAATATCCCGGTTTCAAATTCGCAACGAACATGTTGCAAGATGCCGAAGAATTTGTCCGATATCGTAGTAAGTTTTCACACTTATTATGAGATCATGTCTATCCTCTTAATAAGGTAAATTTATACTTGAGTTGTGTAGCGGTAAATCGAACACAACAAAAAAACACATGTCTTTTGCTCAGTTCACTGCATTGCTTTTGAAAGTGCGGCAACAGACATATGCGTGCGCATCCAACAACACAGCAGTTAAGCACGCGATCGTGTTTTTCGCGGAAACACAACAAACTAATTTCATATGTGTTGTTTTTCTTTTCGACACTTCGAAAAACCATTATAACATTAAATTATCGAAAGTCTTTATAAATTATATTAGATAAATAGGATACGATTAATATTTATATCAAAGCCACTTCGAAAACTCTTCGAGTCTCTGAGTCGTAGTATACTGGGATCTTATAAAATCATTCATTTTATATACTAAAAACTGACCGAACTAACTGTGTAGTTAGGTTTTTGATTTCTCAACTCCAACAAAGTTATGCGAATCGAAACATCAAAGTAATATATATTATATTTTTATTTATATCTCTGTAACTAATTAACATATTTTAATGAAACTAGTGGTTTATATAAGCTTTACAATCACGCATTCCAATAAAAATAACAATTTAAAAAAATAAAATACACTTAACATAGAAAAAGTTAAAAATATATTTCAAATCACTGTTACGTATACGTCGCACTAATTTTAAAATCATAAACAATTTTTTTTTAAACCATGGAGTTTTCTCCGTCGTTAAAAAAAATAATTTCGATGGAGTCTTCCATAGTATCTGAACTATCAAGTTTTAAAGTTCAATTGCCGATTTTTGCTCCATCCACAACGGTCTTAACATGATCTACATTTTTGGAACAATTTTCGCAAAAACCCATATTTTTAAAAATTTCAAAAAAATATATGATATCTCTGAATTTCGTCTTAACATTTCAGTGACATTTCATTGATGTTCTCTTATATTTCGTAAACCATTTAAGCTAGAGGTTCAAATTATAGTTTCGTTTAATAAGGTACAACATTTGTATACAATTTCAGTTTTTTTTTTCTCAGGGGGTAGGAGAAATCAGTTTGTTGGTTATACATGTTTTTACCCAAAATAATAATACTCCGAGCTGCTGACTCGCGTTTCCTTTAATTCGAACTTTGCGTGTATTTTGTTATTGCGTTCTTCAAGCACTTGTGTAGCGGTATATCGAACACAACAAAAAACACACGACTTTTGTCGAGTACACTTCATTCAAATATTGCAAGTGCAACAACGAACAGAAGCTTGCGATCGAGTTTTCGCGAAAATTCAATCTAAATTGGTAGGTGTATTGTACAACAGGTAGTTTTTGTGGGGACGGGAGAGATATGCACCGCTAATCCACATAAATGAATAAAATTACAAAATTCGATATCTCTTCTGCTTATTAAAATCTAATTTTCATACTAAAAAAAACGTTATGTGTTAAGAAAAGAAAAACAGCTGCACACTGGGAAAACTCAATTTTGCAGGCAATATATTTTTGCTACAATATCTTTTGAATTTCTAGACTATTACAATGAAATTGGTTATAATAATATATAACTATCAGTTATGAAATGAATATTAATCAATTCAGCAATGACATTCACTTTTTTAATGAAAATATTTGCTATTCTACGTTAAATATTAATATTTGTACGGCAATGCTGCAAATTAATTAGTCGGCTCAGTTTTAGCAAATACATTTGTTGCATTGACGTACAAATATTCATATTGGCAAACGGAATTTCTTATATAACGTATGAATAGCAAATGTTTTCATTAAATTAGTGAATTTAATTGCTGGATTGATTAATGAATGCAATTAATATCAGTTGCTATATTTACGTTGATTATTTTTTCTGTGTAGAAAAAAAGTATGAAATCCTCGTTGGAAAAATCATGTAGTACTACATAAAAAGTCGCAGTTATTGAATTTTAATTAAGAAATAATTATTGTTTTATTCAGCATATAGTACCTTGTAATTAATACCTGCAATAATGATGTCACAAAGCCATATCGATTTGAGTATAATGTTTATTAATAAATGCAAAATAATTGCATTTAATTATACCTACTATATCCATAAAAATTTGCAAAATTTATAAGTTTCATAAAGAAGCCCACGTCGTTGACAATTAAAAGCATTTTGGAAGTACAAACAAATTACGACGACAATATGTAACGCGTAACATTGAAACATCAGAACCTACTACTATTGCCTATAGTGCCCACTAAAAATGCTCAATGATGGGTACCAAAAATGTACAATAAATCAATTTTAATGAAAAGCTATTCAAGTATGGCGTTACCCGAACTTACTTCCTGCTCAATTTATGTGGGTGTCTGTCAGAAGTAAAACGTCTAATTGTTTTGACATTTTTCATGGTGCAGGTTGAAGGTGTTTAGTTGATTGAAATGTTAAAAAGTATAAAACAAATTGTGAACAATTATGTTTTATATTAACCTTTAACTTTTATTATTTTTAACAACATAATACCTGACATTTTGTTTTGCTTTTATGCGCATATTGAAAAGTATTAAATCTTTTAAAGACTCTTAAAAACCATATCGAAAGAAAACATTTAATTTTATTTGAGTACTATTCTTCCTGCTTTTGACAGCACACCTACATAACTATATAGCTTAACCTCTATATAATTCACTATTTATAATAAAATTAACTATGTAGCTCTAGAATTATTATTATGATTTAAGGTGTGAAAATGTTATTTTTATGAGAATATTTTAAAACCACACCATTCTACACAGCAAATTAAATAAATAAAAAATACGCATTTGGCTGAGATTCTTATATTCCTAGACACCAATAAATTTTGAAGTTTCATTTAAAACTTTTTTATGCACGGAGGGAAAAAACTTCTAAAATCCAGAAGAATCAAGCGGAATGACACAGCTAAACGGAAACATTCTGGATTTTAAGAAACAAATCCACTTAGTTGTCAAAAAATTAACTAAACGCAATTATTCTTGATAATGCAGAGGTTAATATCTTAGATACCAAAAATGCTGTTTTCTTTGTAATATTCAAAGAATACGATTTCGTATAACTGTGGTTTTTCGATCTTGCTTTGTTATTACTTTGTAATATTCGTTATTATGCTTTGTTTTGAGTTGTCCATCTGTTATCGCCATCTATTTGATAGGTGTCTGTCTGTCGATATGTTAAAAGTAATTACACAGAAAAAAATATATGTGTAAATATAGCAAACAAAAATTATCAATACAATTACATTTTAATTGTTTAATCGACATTTAATTATATTGATTAAATATTTAATTATAGTTAATTATAATTAAAGGAAATTAATACAACCGATGTTTTTTTATTTGTCAATTTTATTTATTTAATATATTTTACATATATATATTTTTTATTTATATTATTATTTATTTTTTTGTATTTTACTATTTTATACTTTTTGCACGAAGTTTGAATCACGTTCACATCACCAATAAAGCTATATATGTTGAAAGAGAACTGTTAAAAAAAATAAAAGAGGAGAATATCATATCATGCACGAATAGGCAAGAACGCGTTGCGATGAACCAATGTAAAATAAGATCGATACAACAGTGCCTGTAATACAGTGTAGTGAATTTAAAACTAAGTGTGGCTGTAAAACTGTGTAGTTCCTCCAAAACTAAAAAAAATAATAATAACTAAAAACCGCACGATGTACGGAAAACGACTCGACGAACCGAATAGGCAAGAACGCGTTGCGATGAACCTATGTAAAATAAGATCGATACAACAGTGCATGTAATACAGTGTAGTGAATTTAAAACTGTGTGTGGCTGTAAAACTGTGTAGTTCCTCCAAAACTGTCGGTTGGTGTATATGATAAATGTGTATATATTATAACATAAACACCAACCCAGACAGGATTTAATTAATACTATTAACATTTGATTTAATTTTGTTTTAAACTCAGTTGCTTATTTACGTTCAATACTTTTTCTTTGTAAGAGCAACTATTATTGATATGCAGATATTATGTTCTTAGGTATCATACAAGTAACTAAGAACATTTATTTTTGTATGTAGAGGTTACTTTCGAAGCTAACATAAAAAAAAAATTAATTTAAAATTTAGGTAATTTATTTTTTATTTAGAATTTTGTTTGAATATTTTATTTATTTGAATTGTTTATTTTATTTGGATTATTGAATATTTTATTTAAGGCAATAATAGTTGGGTGTGTGTTTATGCTATAATAGCTGCGTTTTTATCATAATTTAAATTTGAGCTGGAACAAATTTTATACGCAAAACAAAAACAAATTTGAACTAGATAGATTTCTAGTGTAGCTATCCAGCTCAACGTAAAACTTTAAACAATTTCCGTAAGGTGTTGTTTAGTCACTTGAAATGTGTTTAGTCAGTACACATTTAATTGCTGAATGTTGCTGACAACATTTATCAATATAAAAATATAAATGGCAGAGACAAATGTCATATGGTAGCAGAGACATAAACCTTAACTGATTGATTTTGTATCTTGCCGTTAGGAAAGGTTTGTATATCATATCATTTGAGCTACATCGTTTTTTTCAAAACTGCTTTGATCCGGTACAATAAATTATGAAAAAAACGCAGCTAATATACGCAGCTAATATACGCAGCTAATATACGCAGCTAATATACGCATATATATCATATATACAAACCGACAGTTTGAGAGCAACTACACAGTTTTACAGCCACACACAGTTTAAAATCCACTACACTGTATTACAGGCACTGTTTTACCGATCTTATTTTACATTGGTTCATCGCAACGCGTTCTTGCCTATGTTTTTGTTTTTTGATAACTAAGTAATTTGCGCTCCTAATACTCAGATGATAAATTTAAGATTTAAATAACATTTTATAGACATATGTGAAATTTTTCATTCGAGTTGAATTTCTGTCCAGTTTTAGAAGTTGATTTCCTCCGTGTATAACAAGAACAATTTTTTCCTATGAACATTCCATATATTCTTTCTAAACATTTTGAGAGTGTTCAGATCATTTTCGTCATGTAACTGTTCGAGTTATGACAATGAAAAAAAATCAATGTTCATTTTCCTATCGTGATCCTGTTGCAATTTCTACTTGGAACTATCAGTTTTTTTTTAATATCAGGAGATTAGTTATTTGATATTTACATTAGTCTATTATCACTAAATTTTCCTAAATTCGTTTTTGAAACCATACAACTCTTTTCAAATACACAGAAAATACTTTTAAAGTAAAGAAAAAAATAACTAAAAAGTAAATAAATAAACCACAAAATAAATAAACAAAACATTAATTAGTTTGAATACCATTTAAGCTACAACTTAACTTCATGGGTTTGTTACTCTTTGATTTTTCTTCACACAACACAAGGCTAACACAGAGAAATTAAATGAATCGAAGTATCGAAACGAAACTAAACCAAATCTCAAGCAAACAATGAAAAGTTAACAAAACTTAAAACATGTTGTACCATTTTTAACAGTCGCACCATTTTTGCCAGCAACAAATGAAGTATGAGGTGAATTTACCTGAGGCAGCCTAAAAAACAAAAATATAAACCTTGGCAAGAATTTTACTACAGTCGTTTCGTGGCGCTTTATTTATTGTTATTTTTTTTATATATAATATTATTCTCATATTCTATTATTATCATTTTTTTATTATTAATTATGGTGCAACATTAAATTTGAGTATTAAACAAAAAACACTTCTAATTATTTGTTTGGAAATGCACGGCATTATTACTGCCAACGTTCATTTTATTCAGCAATTCAGTAATTTAGCAATTTATTAAAAGGCAGCCAAGTTTAACCGCAGCAACAATTTGCTGCCAAATCTATGTAAAATTGCCTCACTTTGGCCAAACATTTTCGAGAACACGCCCTTTTCTGGTAGGTTTATGCAGAGTAGGCCGTACTTTTTTTGTGCTTTGTGTAAACGTTACAATTTTTATGTTATATTTTCATATTTTGTTAAAAAGTTATTTGACCTTGTGCTTTTTTTTGTTTTGTGAGTTTAGGTTAATTACATTTTATTTGGCACAAATCATATGATTTCTAAATTTGCGTTATTATGTATAGTGCAAAATTTAAATTAGATTAATTTATATCTACGTTTGTATATAAAGTGATTTCCCAAATAGTTCAGAAGATTTTCATAATTTTTCTTCTTGATTATTCCAAAATAATAGTTGTACTTCCAAAATGGGTCATTTCACAATGACTGTTTAAAGAGTCAAAGGTCCTAATATATAAAATACGTTTAAAAGTTCTAAAAACATACTTTAGATATTGTATATTTTTAGGTCACAAATAAAAATAAATTTCCTATAACACTTTAAAAACTCATATTTGATATAGGTGCAAAGAGACATAAACTTTTTAAATGTAGCTTCGGTAGCTCAAGGTTAGTGCGTTGGACTGCGAGCCGAAAGGTCCCAGGTTCAAGTCTGAACTGGAGCTAGCAACATCTTTTCATAGAAACATTATTCTCTACCGCACTACCTTTCGGCAGTAAATGAAAAATCTACGAGAGTATTGCATTGCCTATGAAACATTGCCTATGAAAAGCTCTCACCCGCCATTCGGATTCGGCAATAAACTGTAGGTCCCACCACTTTGAGTACAAATATAACACGCACAGCTCAAAATGGTGAGAGAGCTCCGCCTAAGTACTTATTGGACTGTAGTGCCAAACTATTATTATTTGTAATTTAACCTTATAGCAAGAACACCCCTAGTAAAAATGGTCCAAGAGTCTTGATCGGGAACTGATAATTGCATGTTTACCTCTCCTTAACCCTAATAGAAATTATCATGTTTACCCTCATGACCACACTAATATGTCTAGACAGCTGCACAAATGCATTTGAAGTTCCCTCTGCAACATATGCACTACTGCACTCTACAGTATCTGGTGCATTTTGCAACGACAGTCTACTGTATTATAGTGAAGTCTGTCCAGCGACTTCACTTCACTGCTGTATTCGTGGCATTGATGTCAAGTAGTGTCAAGATTTTTTAAGACATTCAATATTTTGAAAAACAAAACCAAATGACACTACTGTCGCTGAAAATGCAACAATTACAGTGAGTGAGCGCAAAGAGTGAGAAGAGAAACATTGAAAACCACAACAAATATGCCGCTCGGCGTTCGACGACAATAATTTACCGACAAATAATTTTATAAAAATTACAAATAAAAAAAAATGTCTAGGATGTTCTAGGAAGTACAATAATCAGTTTCGTCCTGTAGAAAATATCAGAAAAATACTATAAAATTAATAATTTTTTGTATTATTAAAATTAGTCAATAGAATAAACTATTATTGCAAATGGGAAATACCATGAAATATTACAAAATACTATAAAATTATTTTTGAATTTATATGAAAATATAAATTTTTTGTATGCTATTAAATCAGTAACTGTCCTAATGGCAAATTTTAATGGGATTTTATGAGCTATCGCCTGATGCTATTGAACTAATATTATTCTTCTCGAGTTCTTAATTGTTTGGATTAATGCACTAAGGCCTGACAAAATATATAAGGCCTCGATTATAAAGATCTCAGCTGCGGTACCTGCCCATTAAACTCAGTGATATCCTGATTCTCTGGATATTTGATTTCGTGCTTGTCTCTTCAATAAAACTTCTTGAGTTGCAGATTCAATATTCATATCAATAAAAAAAAAGGCATGATGTATTCTTCTGTATTCGAAGATGTTAATTTACTGTGTACTCAAAAGCGAAAAAGTGTTCATTAAACTATTGTTCGTTTTGCAATAGTTCAGTTCGTAGCTATTAAAAAAGTAATTGCAAATATTCTTCTTGATGCTAAGCAAATCAATTCGTGATTATCTATAAAACAAAATTAAGTACATTGTATGTATTGTTTCTTAAGAAAGTAATTTTCAATAGTCAATAAATTATTTTCTTTGAATCCAGAAGTATATATTAATTTTTTTTTTTGTAGGCACGTACCCAGAAAAAATTTCCTCAAACCTTGTGTAATATGTACAGAATTTCTTGATATTAATTTGACAATTTTGCATACGCGACAAATTCTTCTGTAGTTTAAGAAGTTTATTTTCTTACATTTGGATTTGAAAACTACTTTCTTGTAATTTTTTAGAAGACACATTCGACTATTCTATGTAGATTCTAGTTACGAATAGTCAAAATACAATTTGAAATACTTTACAATGAAATTAAAAACCGCCTTCAAAAATAAATTAAAGTGATTAGCAACAAAAGAAACTTCATTTATTAGTTAAAACATGGGAATTATAGAGATAAGAACATTTTAGATATGTGCGCAATACATTTTACAAACAAAATAAACTGCGTTTTGAGTGACTAGCCAAATGTTTCAAAGAAAAAAAAAACAAAATACTTTTACTATAAAAACACGTTCGACTGGTTAAATAAAAAAAACACACACATTTCACTTAAAGAAGAATTATTTATAAAAATGATTAACAATAATAAAATTAATTGCTATTAAATTAATATAAATCGATGTTGAACAACAAAAACAACGAACAAAAAATGTCTAAAAATTGCAAACAAAAAACTATTGTTTGGAAAACAAATTTACTTGCGCAGAACTTCGGACTTAAGCGAAGAAATTAAAGACCAACCTTAGATTAAAACTAAAATCTTAAATCACAAACCAATCCATGAACTAAAGATATAACTAATGAATGATAGTTTCACACTGCTTAAGATATGGTTTGAATCCTAAGTCTTAGTTAATCTAGATATCAAAATTATGATTTAAGCCAAAAATATCGGTTTAATGCTATAGACTTAAGCGACAATCATAAAAGAAAAACTAAAGACTTAAGCAACAAACATTGGTTTAAAACTAAAGCGAAAAACCTAGGTTTATGACTAAAGAATTCAGCAAAAAAACTTATTTAAAACGTAATCAACAAACATAGATTTAAAGAGTCAGGCGTTAAACTTAGGTCTACAACTAGATATGAAACTAATGACTTAAGCGACAAACGTAAGTTAAAAACTAAAGACTTAAGTGACAAACTATGGCTAATAAGTCAAGACTTTAGCGACAAATATAGGTTTAAATTTAAGAACTTAGCGATAAACTTACGTTAAAAACCAAATACTTAAGTGTCATACCTAGGTTAAAAACTCAAGAAGTCTTGCGACATACCTAGGTTAAAAACTAAAAACTTAAGGGACAAACCAGAGTTAATAAGTCAAGGCTTGAACGACAAACCTAAGTTAAAAACTATAAACTTAAGTGAGACACCAATGTTAAAAGCTCAAGACTTGAGCGACATACATAGGTTTAAAACTAAAGACTTAAGCTACAAATATGGTTAAAACTAAAGCGAAAAACATATGTTCATGACTAAAGAATTTAGCAAGAACTTATTTAAAACCAAACAAACAAGCCTTAATTTAAAGAATTGGGCGACAAACCTAGGTCTACAACTAGATATCGTCGTTGTAGAAAGAAAAATCAACAAATACATTTTCAAAATGCTAAATATTCATTTACAAAAATGTTTTTATATCTCTCAATTTTTTAATCTAAGATCTCAATTTTTTTTACCACATGATAAGAAAATGTAAATCTATCAATTGATATTTCAACTTTAAAAATGCATCAATTACTTTTTATCATATTAATCAACAAACTCGAAATTTAAGTTTTTCATAAAAATGTAGTTGGTGACTTTTCATTCTACAACGACGATATGAAACAAATGACTTAAACGACAAACGTAAGTTAAAAACTAAATACTTAAGTGACAAACCAGGGTTAATAAGTCAAGACTTGAGCGACAAATATAGGTTTAAATTTAAGGACTTAGCGATAAACTTACGTTACAAACCAAATACTTAAATGTCATACCTAAGTTAAAAACTCAAAAAGTCTTGCGACATACCAAGGTTAAAAACTAAAGATGGACTTGATTTCAAACAAAAGACTTAAGCAACAAATATTGTTAAAACTATAGGGAAAAACCTTGGTTTATGACTAAAGAATTTAGCAAAGAACTTATTTAAAACCAAAGAAACAAGCCTTAATTTAAAGAATTGAGCGACAAACATAGGTCTACAACTAGATATGAAACTAATGACTTAAGCGACAAATGTAAGTTAAAAACTAAAACAGGGTCAATAAGTCAAGACTTGAGCGACAAACCTAGGTTTAAATTTAAGGACCTAGCGATAAACTTACGTTAAAAACTAAAGACTTAAGTGACTCGCCTTGGTTTGAAACCAAGGAGTTGAGTGATAAACCTAAGTTTAAAACTAAAGACTTAATCGACAAATGTAGGTTTAAAACCAAAGACTTAATCGACAAATCTAGGTTTAAAACCAAAGACTTAATCGACAAATCTAAGTTTAAAACCAAAGACTTAATCGACAAACTTAGGTTAAAATCTTAAGACTTGATCTAGGTTTAAATTTAAATACTTTAGCGACTAACCAACGTTTAAAACTAAAGACTTAAGCGAAAAGCCAATTTATGAAAAGTAAATATTAAAGTGAGATGTACGTTAGATGTTTAAAAATAATAAAAACTTATGCGAAAAACCAATGTTTAAAACTAAATACTAAAACGAAAAACCTAGATTTAAAACTGAAGACTTAAGCGATAAATCTAGGTTAAAAACTAAAGAATTGAGCGGCAAACCTAAAGATTTAGGTTTCAGTTGCAAGCCTACATTCAAAACTATTAACTTAGATTTTAAACCAACAACTTAACTTTAGTTTGACACTGAAAACTTAAGCAACAAACGTAGGTTAACAACTTGAGCGAAAAACCTTAGTTTAAAACTAAAGACTTAAGCAACAAACCTACGTTTAAAACTAAAGATTATGCGACAAATTGACTAAATAATTTTAATAACAAAATAAATTTAAATTAATATTATGAATATTGTAAAAACTTGAATTGTGTAACTTACCTTATATTGAAATTGCAGTAGTATTATTGATTTTACATCCGTCTCGATATGGAAAGAAACACTATTGGTTTATAAAAATTTATTGCACTTTGAATTGTTGCCAACAATTTGTTGTAATTGGCACTTTGTCAATTGTTTGGGCTTTTTTTATTTAAATTTATCTTTTTTATACTTATTTTAACCAAGTTTTTATTATTTTTTACATTTATACGAAAAAGAAAACTTTTTTAATTATTTAAACTTTATTTATTTTTAATTTAATAACAATTAACGTTTTTATTTATTTTTACACTTTTTGTTTATTTTTTTTAACTTTTTCTTATATATTGTGTTCCTTTTAATTTTTTGGATATATTTATTTTAATTTTTCATTTTTATTTTTATTTTATATTTTTTATATTTTTTCTCTTTTCAAGTCACAGTCACTATTGCCCTCAACTAAAATATGCACAAATGTTAGTTTTTTTTTTAATGAATGAGGGCGTGCATTTCGTCGTCGTTGCTAAGACTGTTGTTGTTGATGCTGCTGCTGGCTGCAATATGTTGCTGCAATGCACAACAATGCAATGGGAGCACACGCGACGGCAACGACGATCTGCAACTTGCGACAATAAACAAATTTGTGCTTTTCGGCCACGTTTGTTTGGCGCAGTTCAATTAATAGGTTACAATTTATGTTAGTAATTTTTAGGTTTTTTTTGTATTTTTAAAATTTTGCAAATTTTTTTTTATTTTTAATTTAAATTTTTTTTTTTGTCGTTCACTTGGCTACTATTTGCAGGAATGTCTTGCATGCGGCGCGTCACTTGCTGCGCGTGCGCAAAGTCGTCAATGCGCCGCTGTTAATGTTGCTGTTGATTTTGTTGCTGTTATTGTTGCTACTCTTGGTTGTTGCAATTTTTAAGTTGCTGCTGCTGCTTTTGCTAAATGAATTCGTGTATTGAATGCATTTCAATGGTTTTGCAAAATTGCGCAGCTTACGTTGTTTTGCTTGATTTCGATGTTTGTTTTTTTTTCTTATTATTATTTAACTTTTTTAAAATTTAGTTTATTTTTTTTTATTTTGTTCGTTGATCTCTTTCGTTTGTTTTAAACGTGCGCGATTTTAGCAAATAACCAAAAACAAAAAGTATTTAATTTATGCTGTTGTTTTTTCGGGCACTTTTCGATTGCTGTTGCTCTTGTTGTTGTTGTTAACAATCACTGCTGCATGCAAAATTGGCTACGAAAAGAAAGAAATGCAAGAAAATTGTTAAAGCATGAAAAATAAGAGTAGTGTTGTGGATTGAGGGGGTGTTTGTGGTGGTGATTGCAAAACTCACTCGACAACCACGCGGCGTCGTTGCTGTTAGCAGTTGACCAAAATATCAAAAAAAAAGAGTATTATGCAAGAACAAGCGTGCGCCACATTTTGACAAAAAAAAGGGATAACGATTAAAGTTTTATAAAACCAATACAATGCAGCATAGCAATGTGAAAGTTTTTTTTGACCAGCAAGTTCTGAAATTCAATTTCGAATGCAAATATTTGATTAGAAAAATTCGATTGAAATAGAGAGTAAAGTGGGACATGGTTTAATGTGGGACATGGGGTAATGTGGAACATGGGTAATGTGAGACATGTGGTAAAGTGGGGCATGGGGTAATGTGAGAACTTGTAATTTTTGGAAAAATTTTTGCACTTAGAAAAATAAAAAAATTGTCAAGAGATTCAATATGGCATTAACTTTTTCATCTATGGTTGTAATCAAATTAACAACTTTTTATTGCATTTCGAGAACAAAAAAAACAAAAAAATTGTGAAAGTTTTTTTTATAATTCTGTTGATTGCTGTCACAAAGTTTGAATTTTTGTCGTTTTTAATTAGGAAAGTATGTTTCAAATGGTCGCTTGTTATATATCTTTTGAAATACAAACGGCTTTTGCAAATAATTTAAAATTGCTTAAATGGTGCTAAGTTATGATCAAATTGCAATTTTGGAGTAAAGTGGGAAACAGTTTTTAGGGTAAAGTGGGAAACGTAATTTAAGCATTGTTGTTGTAATTTTAGTGAAAATATTGTGTTGTATAAATTATGTAATTGCTTTAGCCAAGAAAAACTTCAATCGTAGCCACAAAACAACACAGAAAAAAATTCTTCAATATGATGAATTTATTCATAAATATTATGAATTTTTTCACCAACTATAAGATTCATCATATTGATACCACCGTTCATTAAATGATATATTAATGAATGTATTCATTATATATATGAACAAAATATTCAATACAATGAATTTGAATTGTCATATTGATGAATTTGTTCATAATATTTTTTCAAAAAAAAAAAATTATTTAAAAAATAACAGTAAAAAAAATTATCCGAAAAAAAAATGTTGGACAAAAAAAAAATTGTTCCAAAAAAAAAATGTAAAAAAAAAATTGTTCGAAAAAAAAAAATTTTATTCGAAAAAAAAAACAAAAAAAAATTGTTCGAAAAAAAAAAATTCCGAAAAAAAAATTGTGTTTGAAAATTTTTTTTTTTTTTCAAAAATATATTTTTTATAAATATAACTTCATTAACAAAAAGTTGTAATTATAATAAATATATTATGAAACATTTTACTAATTTATGCATGTCGAGCAAGCATTATATAAGAAATAACACGCAAGAACTACTTGAGAATTGAGAAGTACGGCAAAACATGAACGAAAAAAAATTATGTTAATAGAAATTTGGTTTAATGAACAGCATTCTTCAATATAAAGAACATATATGTTGTATTTTATATTTTGGTTCATTAATATGATGAAAAGTATTCGTCACATACAGTTTGTCATATTGAAGAACACTTTTTCGACAGTTACCAAGAGTTCTACATATTTATGATAGCATTCATAACATTGATGGCGTTAGTCATTAATATTATGAATGGCTCTTCAATACAATGAATCCTGGTTTGAAGAACGGAATTCATCAATATGATGTACATTTTTTTTTCTGTGAATGAAAAGCAACATTTTGACTTCGCCTGAGATAAGATCTGTATTGCAGAAGAAAGCCAAGAAGCGAATCTTTAACATAAGCAAAGAGAATACATCGATTAATATTCTTCGACTTCATCAGAAGAGATATTTTGTACAATTTGCATGAAATTAAATTTAACAATTCAGTGAACAACAATATCTAGAAACGACCCCGAATACTTGAAATGTGAAATCCTGCAACTTAACATTTATCCATTGTTCATTGAGTTTATAAATTTAAACTTATTTTATTTCTCTTGCATTACCCATCTTTTTTTATTACCATATTATATTTTGTATCCATAACATATTTGATTTTGTTGTGAAATAAGAAAACAAAACATTAAAAATAAAGACTAAAAAAGCATTTTGGTAAAAATTTTGAAATTTTCCACTTTACCCCAACCTTTTTCAACAAGACCGAAATTGCGCTTTATTGAAAATCGCTCAAAAATCAATGAAAAGGCATACACAAAAAAAAAAGACTGTATTTATGTATGAAAAAGATTTAAAATAGCACCATACAAAATTGTACTATATTAAGTCGGCACAGACTTAAGTTAAGATAGCACAGACTTATATTATGTCCGTACGTAATTAATATAAGTATGTGCGGACTTCATGTTAAACCAATTTGGCAGTGTTTTCCGTACTTAAAATCAGTCTTTTGTTTTTTCTGTGATAAATGGTATTCGGTTAATGCAAAATGTAATATCATTCTCTGGAATAGACCTTCCAAAAAAATTTTCAAAAATATTCTAACGTATTTTTTTGATGAAAATCAAAACGCATCCTACTTTACCACAGACTTAACTATATAAATGTTGTATACAAATATAATATGTAGTTTAAAAAGACTCCATTTAAATTCATAATAGGAGCATGTTAAAATAAGATACTCTATTTGGAAAATAAATGTACAGCAAATTGTCTCCTTAATTGAATTCAAGTATTTCTACCAATTTAATAGTAAAAAAAAACTACTAAGTGTAAATAAAAAAAATATTTAAATAAATACTTTTCATTACGTAGATAATAAAATTTACGTTTTATTTAATACTATTAAATATTGACAGGGAACAACTTTTGTGTTTGTTATTTATATTAGTTAAATGTAAAAAATAGTAGCCGCGGTAGCTCAGTGGTTAGTGCGTTGGACTGCGAGCCGAAAGATCCCCGGTTCAAGCATGGACTGGGGCTAACAACATCTTTTCATAGAAAACATTTTTATACCGCGCTACCTCTCGGCAGTAAATGGCAAACCAACGAGAGTAAAACATTGCCTATGAAAAGAGCTCACCCGCCGTTCGGATTCGGCAATAACTGTAGGTCCCACCACTTTGAGTACAAATATAACACGCACAGCTCAAAATGGTGAGAGAGCTCGGCCGAGTTTCTACACAGGACTGTAGCGCCAAACTATCATTATTATTATTATTAAAAATAGACCAATATTTATATACCGCAAGTCTGAGCACATTTTTTTCTATTCAGATCTGAATGCTGTTCAGACCTGAATTAGGAATTGAAAGCTATTTGCCATGCCTGAAATAAGACTAAATTCTTACTTTCCAATATCCAATATACTCTAAAATGTCCCCCAATTCAAGAGTGAAACTTCATAATACTTTTTAAAATTCCAATTCATCGGGTTTCAACATTTATTTGAATTATGAAACGTTTCAGGCCTGAATGCTGCCATTCAATTTAAAAAGGTTCTGGTTTGTTTTTTTTTTCAGAGAATTTCACTATTGTTTTTCATAAGAATTCCAAGCAGTATTTCTAAGTGTATAATTGGAAATTTATAGTTTGATCGCTCACAATTGTGTCATTGTAACTTTAATTATATTTAATATGATTTAGTCGGATACAAATTATAAAATATAAGAAGAAGACGTAAAATCCAATTATCATTTGAAATGCTAAAAATACTTAATACGACACCAAAACTGATTTTTAAAAATTACTTTAAAAAATTGGACATCGAATTTGAGTAAGTCACCAGTAAAATTTTAAAATTTCCGATTTAGCTCATCAGACATGAGTAAATGTGATTTTTCAGTGATGAATTCAATACTGCAGTTCTCAGTTTTAAAGACTGAATATTTCAATACTTCAGGACTAACTTTAATAATAAGAAGTCATACTTGAAGAATACATGTATTAAGACGTGAATTGAGCAGACCGAACTGAATTCAATCGTTCATTCTTCAGGGCTGATTCATTTTTTCAAGGGATGTATACAATTTTCACTTTATTTATTTTTCTTTTGTATTTATTTTATAGAAATAAAATTATATTTAATTAAAATTTTCAATTTTGTTTTTTTTTTTATTAAGAAGTACTCAAAAACAATGGAACCGATTTTGTATTAAAACTGTCGTCACGAAAAGTTATAATGTTTGACACATAAAAAAATCAACAACTTTTTATTTGCACAGACAATTATATTATTTAATAAAAATTATTTTTATTTCGATAAATATTATCGATATTATTTTATTGAATTGAAAAATAATCGAAAATGTATTTATGATATATTTTTAATTTATTTAGTTTACTTTAATATACCAATAAGACTTATTTTATAAAAAAATTATTTATTTTTAAATTTATTGGAAAAAATGTAGAAATTTGGTATTTGTTATTTAGAGGAAAGAGAGTAGTGTTAAAAAATATATTTTATTAGGAAAGTAATATTTTTAAACAACAAAGTTTTGAATTTGCATTTTCATAAAAAAGTTGCATATTTTTTATAAATATTGTTCACTTTTATTATTTTTCATTACTTAATTAGTTGAACAGTTTTAATTACTTTTTTTGTGAGTTTTTAATCCTTGGATATTTTTTGATTTGGTTCAACGACGATAAATCAACACTACGTCGCATTAATATTACTGAATTAGAAAAATCATTCGAAAATAGCGAACTTAATTTTTTTTCTTCAAAATCGTTACCACTCGTTACAGCGCTGCGAGCAACTGTAGAATAATTGCGTCTGCGCTGACAGTCAGTCGTTTGTTTACTGCAATGATAAGTCACGACGAGTGCGATATTAACGCCAAACCAGATCGCGACCAAAAACCAACTGCGCCAAAGTGCAAAAATATTAAAACAACTAGAGACAGCGACTATGGAGCGTAGAGATAGATAGAGAGAGCGCCAAAAGAGCAAACATGAAAAGAAAAACACATAAAAGAGAATATGCTGCAAAGAGCGCACCAAATAAAGCAGCCCAAATGTAAACAATCCGTGAAGCCTCTCTCTCTCTATCTCTTTTTATGGCTTAAATCTGTAACACTAACCAAGTTAGCGGCAACAGCTTTTTCAGTGACGCAACGCAATGCAACGGACGCACTGCACTACAAGTTGGTGGACTATATGACTCGATGACTCCATGACTGGTTAGTTGGTGAGGTTGGTTGTTGGCGGCTGTGTGAGGCGCGCCGGAAACTTGTTGGCAACGTCATTGTTTATTGTTGCTGTTGTTTTAATTTTTGTTAAGCCATAGAGAGAGAGACTTGGTCAAAGCTTAGTCAAAGAGTTGCTAAACTAGACAAATTTAAATCAAAAAAAAAATCTATGCTAAAAGTTATAACAGAATCAAAACGTAATAAACATGATTAAAATAATCATATTAGAAAAACATTATTTAATATTTAATGATAAAACATGATTGCAGTAATCAGCACATTGATTGTGACTATCAAGTAATGCTAAGAAATATATTTACAGCAATTATTGTATGACTATTTTGCTGTAAGGTACCCAATATACATCACTAATTACTATTATACGTTTTTAATTGTCAAAAGAGTTACGTCAAATGTATGTCAAAACTATGAATGTCAAAACTGGGATTAAAAGTATATATAGGATGTTTGGATGTAAATAAAATTAGTCATTACTTAACTGCCAAACAATCGGGACCTTTTTCATTTAGCCAAATATAAGCGCCTGCAAAATTAATAGGCAGGATTAAATTTATTTATTAAACGTCCACCCAAAGATCCATCATTACATTGCTTTCGAGACGAATTCATCTTCAGTTTTAGATATTTATTTCCCTTCTAAGTCTATCGAGCACACACAGACAGAAAGGCGCAATTACTTACATAAATATATATTTTAGTAGATTTAATCACAATCACTTTTACAATAAGTAAAATAAGAAAAAAAGACGAATTCTGTAGCAATATGAAATAAAAGCATAAGTCTATTTTTTTGAACTTTTCAGGAGTGCATTTTTAAACTTTACAACTGATTCGGAAAATTATCTTAAAAAATATTTTAAAATTTGGTAAGTTTGAGAAAAACTTAAATAAAACAAATGTCTGCGAAATGTTTTTCTTAGAATTTTTTTTCGAAAATATTTTTAATTAAAATAAATTTTTAAAAGCAAAAAACGTAAAAGCATATCTATTGCAAAAAGTTTAATTTCGTTGTATATTTCAGCAGTAATACGTCGTGAAAAGCATTGCAATTCTAAAAACACTGGATATTAGGAGTAAAGATCACAGACTGCTCAAACATAATGATTCATAAAGAAATAATATATGCACCAAAAGCGGGGTAACGCTATTACTTGTTAAAAAAAACTTAATCCGACAAAGCATGAAGAAGCCTGCTTGTAAAAAAAGTTTACATCAAAACATTTCATAACCTGAAGAAATGCAGTCCAAGAAAAGTCCCTTTTTTTGGATTCTAAGAATGTTAACCTTTGCTAATAAACATTATAACTAACCAGTATAAAGATGGAGGTCTATAAAATATAGACGGACGAAAGTAAGTCTGTGTGTTTTGGTCGCAAAGGCTCCCGCACATATGTAAAAAGACCTCCGAACGGATAAAATAACCCACAATTCACTTCCAAAATATTTAAGCACGGAGTTTCCAGTATACTAGTCTGGACTTGTATCTTCTAGAATGCAGAAATTCCTATACATTGAATAAAAAAAAACATGGACCAAAATATTTATGTTGAAAATCTTCTGGAGATAATGCCAACATCGGCCAAATATGAAATGCCGGTGTTGTGGATATTTTAGCAGGACAATGAGCTTAAGACACAAATTAAAAGCTAAAAAGTGATTTGCTATATGGGCCATTCCACACCAAATCGACCAGCGGTTGGAACTCATCTTCTTCGATTTCAATGAAATTTGCACAACTGATAAAGGGTATCGAGATTGTTTTATTTTTTCGCCCACTACTTCCAGAGATACAGTGGTTCAAATTTACAAAAAATGGGCCAAAAATCACTTTTATATGGTGGTTCATATTTTAATATCTCTTAAAGTTGAAATACCATAAACTCCGTTGATGGCTTGTTTTAAAGCTAATATAACAAGCTTTGATATTAATTAAGTTGTAACTTCTTAACTTGAACATGTGGCCCGTGGTAATAACCCATGCACTTCAAAATGGATGTCCTTAAAAAGGACCCCTTTTAAAATTCTGAAAAAAATCACATATTTTGGTAGATTTAATATAAATGGTCATGCTAAATTTCAAGATGATAATTTGATGGCATCATATTTTAAAAATTATTTTTTTAAATGTTTACATATTTTTTGTATTGAAAAAAAATATTTTTTTTTTTTCAAAAGTAAAATATGCAATCATTTTTCAATAATTTTGTAACTCTGATTTCGAAAATGGCGTCAGTTTCATCAAATTGTCTCTAGTTATTGAGATATATACCATTTCTCGAAAATCGTAAAAACTATATGCCAAAATCAATATCACAAAAAATAGATTGAATATAATAAAACTAACTTCATTTTAGAAATTAGAGTTACATATATATTCAGGAATTATTATAACTTTTACTGTAGAAAAAAAAAATTTTTTTCTATACAAAAAATAAATACAAATTTAGAAAATTATTTTTTAAAATATGATGACGGCAAAATACCATCTTGAAATTTTGCATGAACATTTATAATAAATTGACGAAAACTTAGAATTTTTTTCAGAATTTTAAAAAGGGTCCTTTTTAAGGACATCAATTTTGAAGTGCAAGAATAATGACCACGGACCACTTGTTCTAGTTCAAGAGATATTTAAATATAAACAACCATACAAAAGTGATTTTTGGCCCATTTTTTGTAACTTTGAGCCACTGTATCTCTGGAAGTAGTGGGCGAAAAAAAAAATGGTCAGTAAACCCAGAAAAAAATACTTTATAAATTGTTTTTTACTATTAAAAATAGGATATATTATTATTTGAACCGAAAAATACCTTTAAATACTAGAAAATACCATGACATTGCCATTGAGTTTATATGAAAAGATTTATTTTTTGTATACTATTAATTCAATAATTGTTCTATTGACCAATTTTAATGGGATTTGAGTGAATTTTTTCTTCTGTGTGTACATATCTGGATACCCTTTATCAGTTGCCCAAATTTTATTGAAATCCAAAAGGTAAAATCTCAAATTTGACTTTTTTAGTCGATTTGGTGTGGAATGGCCCATATATAAATAAATCATGAACATTTAATACGCCTCTAATTTTATATATTCTGCAAATTATGTATTATCTATTTGTGTGATTAAAATGTTTTTATATATAACACATTATAAATATTATTTATAAAATAACATGAAATATCATGTGCGCCTGGCAACCCTTTTCATATTCGCAAAGAGCGCAGCTTTTCAAGTAGCGTTTGAGAAGCACTGCAAAGTCCATTGCATTAACTAAATTAAAACGACGACGACTTTTAACAGTTTTTTTTTTTTGTTATGGTAATAAATTTGATTTCATCCGTTGCGCGGTTGTTGTTGCCACGTCTGCCCATCGTTGCTGCTCTTGTATTTTATGTGCGAACATTTTTGAAGATCATTGTAAACGATTTTCAGACAAGGTCATTTCCGGTGTACGCGTGGTACCTAAAGTTGATGATCTGGCTGGTCAAAATGCACAGCCATTTAGTCCGAATGATTTATTGCTATAATATTAATTATATTTTTAACAATTAACACGTTGCTGTTGACGGAGTTCTTTGGAACTAAAAAAAGGAAATTAAGTGAATTTTACCATAACTGATAAAATTTAAATTCACTATAAAAAACGCTTACTTTAGAACCTCTAGAAAATCTATAATCAGAAAATCTATAATCAAACCTGGATTTCTTCGGAACTACTGGAGTGAATTATATGAAAATTACCATAAATAATTGACTTTGAAATCACTATAAAATGCGCCTACCTTGGTTTTCTAGGACGCTCCGTTTAAAAGATATGAAGGTTTTAAGAAAATCTATTTTCAAAACGGGATCCCTCGGAACTACTAGAGTGAATTATATGAAATTTAACATAAATAATTGACTTAGAAATCACTATAAAATTCGCCCTCTAGGACGCTGCGTTTAAAAGATACGAAGGTTTTAAGAAAATATATTTTCTTTGAATTTCTTTGGAAATACTGGAGTGAATTATATGAAATTTTCCATATATGATTGCATTTCAAATCACTATAAAATGAGCCTACTTTCGACCAACGCTTCGTTCAAAAGATACGAATGTTTTAAGAGAATCTATAAGTTCAACAAGTTCAACATTCTAAATCTTTTTTCAAAACCAAAGTATTTAAAAAAAAAATGAGTGAATTGAAACTGTGTCGATGATATGTATCATCAAGATTGGGCTTTATACATTTAAATCTTATTAACTTATGTTAGCGGATTAGTCATAAGCTCCAAATCAACAGACAAAGCACCACATACGTTACCCAAATTGTACTCCAACTCTATCTACTCCAATTTAAGTCGTTCTGAGCCGTACTAACAAAAGGTGTTGATTTATTCCAGTCATACGGCGGACACAATTTTGGCAGTCAACAGCAAAAACAACCACGACGTACAACCATTCAGTAGAATTGCAAAAATATTAAGCATTTTCTGTGATTAAATCAAATTAGATCAAAATAATTGAGGTATTTACGATGCCCGCGCGCGCCCTTCTCAACCCAGCAACACCAACCAACACTTAAAGTGTATTCAAACATTTACAAAAAAAACAAGAAAAAAAAGTGGTCTGGCAACACTGGCGTTGGCGTTGGATACAATAACTGCAACAGCAACACCACGTGAACAACATCAGCAACAACATAGCAACAAAGTCTTGTAGTGATTCGTAGAACTAACGGCAAAGGCTCGGGCAGACACACCTTTTGGCGCGCGAATATGAAAAAAGGAAAGTTTTTTGTGCCAGAGTTTTCTGTGCAGACTCGTTTGTCCTTGGGAACTGTTGCTAATAGAGTTTTTGCTGTTGCCGTATTGTTTATATTTGTTGTTCTTGTTGTTGCTATGGTGTGTGACTGACTGGTGTAGCCAAAGACTTGGTGTAGCCGGCATTAGATGCCGTTAAGATGTTGGATGTTGTTACTGCCACCGCCACATGTTGCTATTACTGAGGCTTCCGCCTGCGCACTTTTCAACTTTGCGCCATGAACAACGACGGCCAAAGCAATGAAAACAATGGTAAAAGCAACAACAGCAATAATTGGTACAACAACACTCGCTAAATGCAAAAAAACAATAATCGTAAAAACAACAACAATACAGTGATGTAGAATTTTACACCGCGCGCCATTTAGTGCAAATTTTTTGTTTTTTTTTGTGTTTGGTTTTGTTGCCGGGCGGTGGCTTTTATGCAAAATCGTTCACGTTAGAAAAAAACTTAGTCGGCTTTATTTTTATTTTATAATTAGTTATTATTTATAGATGTTGGTAGTAGCCCAGGTTGGTAACAACCCCAAGGGTTTTCACAGAGCTCGCTTCCCTTTAGGCAAATAACAAATCAATCACGTTGCCGCATTATTTTTAATAAATGTTAATTAAACTACCTAATTATAATAGTTGTTTGTTGTACTTACATTATTTTACAATTTTACTTTTAATTAAAACAATTTAGGATATAAATTAGCAAAATATCGAAGATATTGAGCAAAATGTGTCCTTTAACGAAATCAATAGGGTGACTCAACTTTTTAATATGAAAATTTTATAAAAGAAACACTGCCTCACAAACTGTTTCAAATACTTTGTTCCCTTCAGGTTGCTACAGGATGTTTCATATACTACAAGAAAACTAAGAATATTTTTCAAAACTGCATTTTCGAACATTTTTAAATAGATCAAGAACATTTTTATTATTCAAAATGTTCCTTATTATAAAAAAAGGAAATTCCAATGTTAATTTTAAACCAAATGTGTTTAAGTTTTTGTTTGAATGAGTTGGATATTTGATATTTTCCCAACATAATGAAATTCATTTTACCATTTTACCAAAAAAAATAAAGAATTCAATTCGTGTTTTAAGATGAGGAGTAAATATACAAAAAAATGCACACTCTTTATTCCCAAAGGCACTAAACTTAATATGTCGGCAATGCAGTATTGTTACATTTAGGGTGTGTGCGAATTCGACCAAATTGCTGACTAAATTAAATTTTGTCGGTAATGCAGTATTGATTTTTCAATTTAGAACATTTTCACAGACTAAATTGAATTAAATTGGATGACTGCATATGCTAATCTATTGATTACAGACTTAAAAAATTACCGGTCACCGTATGGATATCGAATGAAAATCCGTTCAATTTAGTTTAGTAAGCAATTTAGTCGTATTCGCACATACCCTTAGAATATTTTTGAACAATCTAAATTGGAACTTACTGACTAAATCTGTGAAATATGCATAAGTAGTGCTCATTTTTATAATTTTTATAATTTTAAGGCTCAGAAGTTAGTGATATAATATTCTTAGGATGTGTGCGAATTCGAATAAATTGCTGACTAATCTAAATTGAACGGCTTTTCATTCTATCACCATTTGGTAACCGACTTTTATAGTAATAGAAAAATTCCACAAACTGTTGGATACTTATCCGTGTAATTCACATAAACGAGAGAGATGCCTAAACGGGGTTTTCTGTATATGTTTCAATGAAATATTTATGGATATGTATTTTTGTATGAACTCTAAAAAATAGTTTCATACAATATTCAAACAAATCAGTCAAAACATTTATTTTTTATAAATTAACATATAACACAGCAGCACGCTGTGCAAGGTCAAAAAATGGATCAGTGCAGCGCCCTCTACTTGAACAGTTATTTTATTAAATGAATAAATAAAAAACCTATTAAAAAAAACTATGCGAAAAAAACTATCATGACGGCAACAAAATAGGGCATTTTATAACAGCAACAATAAAGATAAATTGCTTGGCAGCAGCAATAGCAACATTTTATGAACGTGTTCGATGTTAATGACAAAAATCATTCATATTCACGTTGATCATGTTGACTGAGAGCTCTTGTTACACCCAGAAACAAAACATAACAAAATTTTAATATAAATATATAAATTCAAAAATATATAAATATAAATTTTAAGATATGTACTAGTCACTTTGGTCATCAGTTTCTTGAACACAGGTTAAAACGTGACGGGTATATTAAAAAAATATATATTCATAATCCGCGTCACATGTTGAGGCCGTTAAGTAATTTCCGTTTGTACATCCATCTGACTGTTTTTTAAAATCACGATCGAAGAGAGCTAGAACAATAAACTTAAACTTAGATTAGAAACTTCTTTACCTACGCAGTTTTCTCGTGAACCGACTTTGGTCACTTCTATTTGCTAAATGTTCTGTGTGTTTGCGACTTTGACTGAATCGCTGACTAAACTAAATTTTGTCGGTAATGCAGCGCTTACTTTTCAATTTAGCAAATTTTCGAGCAAACTAAATTGAACTAAATTCAAAGACAGCAAACAGACATATAATCGATTTATTAGACATTTTAACAATATCCGATTACCGAATGGCGATCGAATAAAAAGTCGTACAATTTAGTTTATCCAGCAATTTAGTCGAACTCGCACACACCCACAAATGGCATTTGCATATGAAGGCTAATATTTTGGGGTGTGTGCGAATTCGACTAAATTGTTGACTAAAGCAAATTTAACGGCTTTTCATTCGATCGCCATTCGGTAGCCGGTAATTGTAAAAGTTCACAATCAATTGAATATCATATGTATGTTTGCTGTTCAATTCAGTCTGCTCGAAAATTTGGTAAATTGAATAGTCAAACACTGCATTACCGACCAAATTTAGAGTTTAGTCAGCAATTTAGTCGAATTCGCACACACACTTAGCCAATTTGTTAATATCGATAAAACTGTGCACATTAAGCATACAAAATCATACTGCTTTATTGATATTTGCCATCATTTAGTCAATTAGCCTTTAATCGTATATAGAAAATACTTTTTTGGAAGTTTGATTGTGACAGTGTGATTGTTGTATGCTTACTGCGCACTGTTTTATCGATATTAGAAAATTAACTAAACATTAGTCTTTATTTGCACAGGGCCTATAAAAATTAAGCATTGCATTACCGCCAAATTTAATTTAGAAGCGTGCTATTGAACCTCGGATTTTTTCTAAATTTTTCAATGTGATCGTAAAAAGTATTAATCATGCAAAATAATACCAACTGGCCGAAAATGGACGAAATGTGCGAACTCGAAAGAGCGCTTGCGAGTAATGTCTAAATTAGAGTGACTTATCTACATTTTCAGTTTAAGTTAGTGTGACTCGACAAATTTCAACTGAATTTTTAAAATGTCCAGTGGAAATTGGGTGCACTGCAAAAGAATAAAAAATGTATGATTATGATGAGAACTGCATTATCGACAACTTTCCTTGATTTAGCATTTGCAACACCCTATTGGGGTGTGTGCGAATATGACTATATTACTGACTAAACTACATTTTGTCGGTAACGCAGTGTTCGACTTTTCAATTTAGCCATTTTCGAACAGACTAAATTTAACTAAATTTGACATATTATAATCGATTGATTAAGAACTTTAACAATATGTGGCATTTTTCTCTGAGTGTATATATAATAGAAATCTTTAAAAATCAAGTTTTTTATTAGTTTGGTTAAATAAAAGAACCTTTATTAACTATTGCACAAAATAAATTGATGTGTGTATGTGTCTTGAGCGGTTGAATGATTGAAATCGGGATTTAATGCCGTTTTACAACGTATGAGTAATTTTAAAAGGTGTGTTCGAACTGCAGCTCCAGTTACCGTTTTATTTTTCTAGATTCATTTTGAGGTCTTGGAAAACATTTTAGTTGCAGTTTTTTTTTAATGCAAGTATGTATATGACTGACAGGCGTGAACGGCATTATTTGGCGCTCCATAATCTGATCGATATTTGAATAATAATAATAAATAATAATGCATTTTCAAGCAAAAGATTTATGCATGATGAAAGTATGGGTAAGAGATACCTTCACCTTTTGCATGATGCCACATGCCGCAAATTCGCATATAAATCAGTGCAGATAACAAAGAGTAGCAGCAAACAATGTTTTCACTTGAAGGGAAAATTTTTGAATATTTATTACAGTTGGAAAAACTATGCCAAAAACTGCATGGATTACTGCCAGACAATACATGTAGATAGACAGATATAAAGAAAGATTACAGACAGGCAGATAGTTAGGTGGTTAGAAAACCCGCTGTGAACTTCAATGTCAATGCTGTGGGGCTTCCTTTGGGTGGCGACTGGCACGATATCATCATGTGTGTGGTGTGAGGTGAGGTGTACGGCATAATTGAAATTCGTAGCGGTACTTTTCACTTTCAACCCAACAGCTAACAGCAGCAACAACCACATTAACAATAGCTATGATTATTCATTCAGTTAAAAATCTTTTCACACACCATCAACTACAGTTGCCGGTGAAAATAGTTCACGTGCGACAGCAACGAACGAACGAACTTCATTCAAAATATATTTTATTTATTTATTAATTCATATGAACTGTGCAGCAGCATCAGCAACATCAACCAGAGGAAGGCAGCAACAGTGATCATTGTTGCTGATTACGAAGAATGCAATAAGCGGCAACAAACAATGTACAATGTACGACAGTGAAAATGTCTTCATTCTCACTGCATTTCGAATAATTTCACTGTATCGTGATTTTATTTTTAATATTCACATCGAAAGGAAGATTTATAGGTTTCTTAGTATTTCTATGTCTAACACGAATTAACCTTTCGGAAATAGGTTGAGATAAAGTCGACACAATCCACATTTAGAGCTTATATTTTAAGAATCAAATATGTAACGACAAACATACATATGTTTACAGCGATATCACTGCTAGTTTAAACCGAGTTAAACGAATTTTTAATTTGTGTTCCATTTAAATTAATCAGTTTAATTTAAAGATAACCAAGAGTTTAGAATGAACACAGATTAAGTCAATAAATTAGGACTACTGACTACCCAAGCAACCACGGCTCGACAATTGCCACAAACTATTGTGGCATATGTGTACCTTTTAAGTTAAGTGTTGCAAACTTATAATATGTAGTCCTAAAAAGGTGACTAATAACACGTATGGAACATACGCAATAATATGTCGCAATGCTGTGATATATAAGTCATACATTCTGATAATGGAACATAAATTTACGTCCAGAGGGGTGGCTAAGAACATGTGTGGGACAATGCAATAATATGTCACAATGCTGTAATATATAAGTCATACATTCCGATAATGGAACATATACGATAATGGGCGGAGTTAACTTTGTTGTTATGAAGTGGTAAAATAGTGGCAAATTAAAAAATGTATTATGTTCCATATATGTGGCAAGTATAGAATGAAGAACCTAATAGGAACACATTTATATATAATGTAGCTAATTAACTTTAAAATTTAATAAATGTATATTATTATACACGACATATTCATAACATCCACTACATATGTTTATAAAAAAATTGTGTCGCAAAAATATACATACGCAAAAGCAAAATTTAAAAATAAAGAAAATCACAATTTTAATAAATTGTCAGAAATTGCAGTTTTTTGAGTACGCGTAAAAATTAGAGGGGGTAGAATATAAGCTTTAACCCGAAAACTTGAACCGTTTGTTAAATTAAAGTTGTAGTTTGTCGAAAACTCTGTTCGTAAATGCTTCTATTATTATGTATATTTTTTATTTTTTTTTTACAGGACAAACATTCACGTTAATGGCACTGCGTAGGATCTTTATTATTTTTATTTTTAATCTACACATAAATTACAGTTCAAGTTAAAATTACAGTTCAAGTTCCAAATAGGTGAATCGAAACTTAAATGGATCAAAATTTGTGGCAACTAAGCCTCGTCCCGGGGCTTTTTGTCTGGCAATTGGGTGGCAAATAAGTATATTTCGCATGATTTAGAACAAACACTTTAACGGCAACAGTGTGGCTACCACTTAAGTTGCCACAAAGTGGTTACTTGGGTAATGACAAACAATGCAAGACTTTTGTTCTCGGTCTTGCAGTTTGATATTGCAATAGAAGAATAAGTATAAGAAGAGTCTTTCAGAATTTGAATTATATTTAATACAGCGTTTTTAGTAAATAAGGCCGAAAAAATTTACCAAAAGCGGACCAAAATATCGAAATCATGAAAACAATAGAACGAGTGTATTACATGTGTAGTATGGGTATACCTGACAGTGAAACGAGTGACAACGAGTGAAAAATATGAAGCTTGTGCGACTGATGTTGTCCTGCTTTGGCTTCGCAAAACAGCTGATTCCACAATTGAATCAAATAAATATTGGTTGGTACAACATAATGTTATATCATTTAGTCAATATAACCAAATATCTGTTAAATTAACTAAATATTGGTTACGTCTCATTTTGAATTTAGTTGCCGTAGCAATGGAAATAAAAAAATTTAAAATGGAAAAAAGTGTGTTTCCCCAATCAATGTTGCAGTTGCTTCAACTAAAAGTTGGTTAAGATTCATACTATTGTTTACCTCAAATGAATTTCAGTTGAGGCTGACTACATTTGGAAGATGCACATGAATATTCTTTGAAACAACTGCACGCCAAGCGATTATTTTGTGTGTGTATCACCAACTACGATCGCAAAAACTCACTAAACAACGTCATCCATTATCAATCTGGATCCAGCTTATGTTATAAATGTTTATGTTTTAAATAAAATGTTTAATTGTTTTATTATTAATTTTATTAAAGTAAAATAAAGTTGTTTTTATTTCTAGAACGAAAAAAAACTACAAATAATGGCCTCATATTACATATAATAATTTTAATTGTCAAATTGAGTACTGTCATTAAAAATTCGACAGTAACAATTTCCGGATCGACAGTAGCAACTGCGACCTGATATTTGACACTTATGCTGAACGACACATTCTACTGTCGTTCCAACACTTTTGCAACAGTAACTTACTGCGGGCTCCATTTCAGCACTGACAACTGTCGAAAAACAGCCTAAAACGACAGTTTATTTCTGTGTGTGTAGACTGTTTTTCGGAAAATAAATGATTTAAATTCGGTATGCCTTCCAAATAATTCGAATGCACGTACGCAATATTATTTGTGAAATGTGAATGCATGAAGGAGAAGATAATATACCGAATTTCGATTTTTTTTTAATTCGAGAATCACAAGTCGGTTGCCGAGAAAACATTATTTTCATATATTTGAGCATAAAGTCAATATATATTTAACGTAAAAAGTTCAATTAAGCTCGTATAAAGTAAAATTCTTCTGTATATGTACATTTTTTGAGGTATTTGAACAGAAGTGGTAGGATCACAGGTCACACTGGACCGCAGGGACCCGTTCTCTTTATTCGTGTTATAAATGTTGTATCCAAAACAAAAATTATTCTCCGCCAAAACAACTTTTCTCAAAGACAAATCTTCCTCGGACTGTTCTTCACCGTAATTTTTCACAGTAGAAGTTTTAGTGTGGTGAGTTTTAGTATGGAGAGTTTTACTGTGGTGAATTTCAGTGGAGGAGTTTGAATGGGGTAGTTTCGGTGGTTGGTATACCCTGGTGTGAAATATCATAATGTCACTATTATAACTGTCAAGATACACCATGTTTAAATTGTACCTTCAAAATTTCATTAAATTTGCTATCCTAATTGCTGATATAAAGTGTTTTTAATTTTTAGGTTATATGGGAGGTACCACGCCCAGTCCACCAATCTCACCAAGATATAGCCTATACTCTGCCAGATCCAACATACATATTGTTCAAAATTTTATTCAATTCGGTTCAGTGGTTTTGACGTGTATTAGGAACATACAGACATACATTCATATATTTATCTTTTTTTCTGTTCCGATAACGGAACATAAGCGGAACGAATTGTTTCGTTTTATTTTTTTTATATCGTCGTTCGCGTCTCAAATATGAAAATGTATTTGACTTAGAAAATGAGATTTCACCCGTTAACTATAAACGACAACGCCGAACAAGAACAGTCGAGAACACAACCGACAAGTTCAAGTTGAGGAACGCGTGTAACGAATTGTTTCTTGTGTACAAATTTGTCGATTTGGGTAGCAAAATACGACTGTGAGGTACCGCGAGTCGTTTCAAGTATTCGTATTTAGCTGAAAATTCTTCAAGTCGATGTTTATTTGAAAGTGAAAAATTTGTAAATCAAATTTTTCACATAAATATTAAAATATCTAAAGTTACAGAATTACATAAGTTAGTGTTTTTCATTCATAGTGAATGCTACATGTTAATATAAGAATTCTTATTTTTCAAATTATTGAGGGTTTGATCTTTTCAATTAAAAAATGCTCAGTTCAGAGCAAAAAAAAAATAATTTTTATTCTGGCAACGTTACTGATTTGCAGAATTCAGCACAATTCATCAGCCCTTTTTTCATTTGTTAAAATTTTGTGTTGGCAACTTGGCAACTGCACTGCCAAATGTCAAAACAAACTCTATGGAAGTGCAACCTGCTGTGGGGCAATGGACATGAATGGATCTTGGAATAACATCTACTTCCAAGTACTTGGTGAAGTTTTACTTGGAATTTTTGCAGAACAAATGCATCTATTGCAACAGCGACTTCTTTATGTGGTAGCATCTGACACAACTGGTCAAAATTAGCGACACCATCGATGGAGACCCACTTTAATGCTAAAAGAGCTAAGTTCCCAATCACCTAGCACAGACTCACTTGGAATATTTGCACAGGCACATCTACTACAACAACAAGGTCTTTATGTGGCAGCTGCGATGGAGACCCTTTGTGCTCACGGTTAGATGGTGCGTGGTGAAGATGACGCAACTCGCAACTGGAGAAAGTTAGCGACACCACCGGTAGAGACGCGCTGTGAGGCTCACGGTTAGATGCTAAAAACCCAACCATCTGGTGCGCAGTGTGAAATGGAGCTTTAGCAGGTAAGTGCAATAGTTTAATTCGATAATACTAAAATAAATCTTTGGCATGTGGAACAGGCACACAAGGCGGAGGCGGCAAAAGTTCAAACAAGTCCCGACCAAGAAAGGAATAGGCAGCTACAGAAAGTGAAAGTAAATCACGGTCTAGTGGAAGTTATTAGGAAAATTATAATAATGACCAAAACTCTGTGATAAATGCATCGAATAGGTTCATGATTGCATTAACCGTGTATGCCAAATTCGGGCGCCTAATAAAGTATGTAGTTTTTTGCAAACAATTGTAGAATTTTTCAATTATTGCCCACAAGAATTGCTCCATTGATGAATTATATTTCCACATTGGGACATTGATACAGTTAATAAAGACATTGCAACGATAAATGTTTTGTTTTTAAATTATTTTATTTATTAATGTCAGTATTTCGTTTTTAAAAAAGAAAATATAAACAATACCAATTCTTCTCAAACATTTTGTTTTATTTGGGGAACTAAGAAAATTTTCTCCTCAAATTACCAAAAAAAAAAATTCAAAGTTATGAGAAAAGAGTAGAAAATGCTACTACGTAGTAGTGGAGTAGATTATAAAAGAATAGATCTACTCCGATCGGAGTAGAATGAGAACACTGCAAGAAAAACAAACTCGACCACGCCAGTGATGTTCCATAAGGCACAATTGTACCTTTTAAAGCACTTTTTGTGATACAGAAAGTTTTCAAAAAGGGCATTTTTTTCATTAAACAATTTTGAAATTTTTCAATAAATAGTTTGAATAGTGTAAAACAAACAAAATTTAATAAATATGATCTCGAATATATATTAATGTGGCCTTACGTAGAGGTTAAAAATTAAAAATGTGTTTTATCAAAGGTACGTTTTTTGTGAAAAAGGTAAGTTTTTTCTCTACAAGCACACTGAAGAATTCTCTTGGAACATCACTGGGCCACGCTAAATAAATGCCATTAATCTGCACAACCACTAGCCGGCTTCTCGCATTATTATCAAAATATATAAGGAACACTAATAATCTACGAACAATGTCCACTGAAGGTGACTCCGCCGCACCTGCCGATGAGCGCAACATCGAAATCAAAGCGCGCATTGGCAGTGATGAAGAATTCAAGCGACGCGTTGATATTGCACGCTCATTAACCGCTTCCGAAGGCGAGTTAATTGTACAGCGTGATGTCTTCTTCAACTCGCAGACGGGACGACTTAAGCTGCGCTATTTGCAGCCACCAGCACGATCGCAGCTGGTTTACTACGATCGTCCAGATGTGGCAGGACCAAAACTATCAAAATTTAATAAAATCGAGATAGACGAACCGCAGGTGCTGGAAAAGATGCTCACGTTGAGCAATGGAGCACGCGGAGTGCTTGCAAAGCAACGTTATCTCTTCATTTACGAGCAGACACGCATACATCTGGACAAAGTGGAGGCGTTGGGTAATTTTATGGAATTCGAGGTATGTCTGCGACCGGAGCAGACTATAGCGCAGGGACAGGTGGTGGCCGATGAGCTAATCGCCAAATTTGGCATTAAGGAGGAGGATCTAATGACGGGCGCCTATTTTGATGAACTAAATAAATAAGTTTATATTTAATATAAACGAATTGAAATACATTAATTTAAGTTAATAAAGTGGTAAATACTTTAAACACTTGTTGTACATGTATTTTTTTATTATTTTATAATGTACTTAATGCATATAAATATTTTCAAATTTTTGACCAAAAACAAATGAGACAAACAAATTGAGACATCAACGTGTGCAATAAATTTATATTGGAACATAGGGTAAGGTTTATATTTTGTGAATGAATTTAGTAAATTTGTATCAACTTAAAATATGAAACACGCGATTATGTTTAAATATATTGCTTGTTCAGTTCGTTGTTGCTTCTTGGAACACGGCAAATGAAAACATTATAATGACCAGTTATTCAAATTAAAATAAAAGCATTAATCAGTCATTAAAAATAACAAAACATGTTGTTTAAAAAAACTATATGAGGTTGAAAAACGAATGCATCGCGTCTGGGGCCTTTCTGTTGCGCCATTTCAACTGTTATACACCATTTTTAATTGAAATTGAGAGCTTTCCATTTGAAATTGGGAAAATTCCAAATGAAATTGAGATTTTTCATTTGAAAATGAGAAAATTCCAATTTAAATTGAGATATTCCATTTGAAATTGAGAAAATTCCAAATAAAAATGAGAAAATTCTAATTGAAATTGATATATTCCATTTGAAATTGAGAAAATTCCAAATAAAATTGAGATATTCCATTTGAAATTGTGAAAATTCTGATTGAAATTGAGATTTTCCATTTGATATTGATAAAATTCCAAATGAAAATGAGATTTTCTAATTGAAATTGAGAAAATTTCAAATGAAATTGAGATTTTTTTATTTGAAATTGAGAAAGTTCCAAATTAATTGAGAAATGTTTTGCTCCCATAGACTGCCGAGAAGTAAAGCGTAATAGAAAAATGTTACCTATAAAATGATGTTGTTAGTTCCAGCGCAGGTTTGAACTTGTGTCACGGGACCTTTTTGGACTAACCACTGAACTACCGACGCTACGAATAATGGTAATGGAAAGCACTGACAGATAGGGAGTATTCTAATTGGAGCGCTTCAAGGGTCAAACTCATATTTAGGAAGTGTTTTGAAAGCGTACAATTTAAATAAAATTGAATGTTCTTGACTTTTTTCGAATTCTAAACGAATTTCATATAAAATTTTTAAACAAACGCTTTTGTGATAGGGGGTATTCTAATTGGAGCGCTTCAAGGGTCAAACTAATATTTAGGAAGTGTTTTGAAAGCGTACAATTTAAATAAAATTAAATGTTCTGGACTTTTTTCGAATTCTAAACGAATTTCATATCAAATTTTTAAACGCGTTTGTGAATTAGATGTCACAATACAAAAAAAATATTTTCCAACGACTAAAAACCATTGCAAAAGAATTGAACTCATTTTAATTTGAAAATTAGTACTGAGACATCCAATTCACAAAAAATTGCCTACAAATTTTATATGAAATTCGATCGGAATTTGATCAAAAGTCGAAACATAGTCTAAATGAAATTGAAATACTTTACCCATTAAGTACGTTAAGAGCTCTTAAATTAGAGTTATTGGTGTGACGCATTTGTGAGTGTTTTATTATCTATAAAAGTATCGCAATTTAGGATTGTTTTCGGCGCTCTTCAAAATATTACACATACTTTAGTCCTTTAAAAGGTTCAGGAATACAATGGTTTTGGGAATCTTTTAAATGGTAATTTATATGGGTAACAGGACTCATTTAAGAGTACTCAAATACTTTAAAAATATGAATGTTTTAAGTGTATTAAAAGGATCTTAAATATGATAGTTGATATGATTTTCGATTCTTTTATATGGTATGAAAGCTCTAGGAAGTTAACATTTATTAAGAGGAGTGTAAGAAATGAAGAATGCTAAGCTCCTAAATGTATCATATTTATGAGTGTTACCCTCATATATGAGCACTTAAAAGAGTCCAAAAAGGCCTTTTTCGATTCTTTTATATGGTATGAAAGCTCTAGGAAGTTAACATTTAATAAGAGGAGTGCGAGAAATGAAGAATGCTAAGCTCCTAAATGAGTCATGTATATGAGCACTTAAAAGAGTCCAAAAAGGCTCCCGACTCCTGGGTAGAGGGCCCCATTTTATGAGCCCAAAAACCCTCATATTTCAGACTCTTTTATTACACCTAAAACACTCATATTTGAGCACTAAAAAGTGCCCAAAAAGGCTCCCAACCCCTCGGTAGAGGGCACCATTTTATGAGCCCAAAAACCCTCATATTTCTGACACTTTTATTACTCATAAAACACTCATATTTGCGCTCTAAAAAGACCCCAAAAAAGCTAGAGAAACTACGCCTTTAAGAGCGCAAAAATCCGCGATTTGATCATTTTAAAATATTCTTAAAACATTGTCATTTTTGAGAATTTCCAGACATCACAATTACTTCATTTTTGAAGTTTTTCTTTCTTCAGAAATATGAATCCAACATAGTACCTTTTCATGTTTATCTTAGTCCAGACATCCGTGAGAAATTGCATTCATTTGAAAAAATCCATTAAATATGTCTGTTGAATTTACACTAATATTTTATTATTTTTCATTTGTTTTCAAATTCAAAACGAATACAAGTTTATCAATTTTATTTAAACAGTAGGCTCCTAGCCAGCATAAATAAGATACTTTTATGACTCCCTTTTCTGAGTGCTTCTAAAATACTCTTAAATTTGATGATTTTATGAGTTTGATTTGAGGTGGCTCCTAAAACGCTCATGAATGAGACTCCTTTATGAGTCAAATTTTGCAGCGTTTCTAAAACATTCTAAAGTATATAACTTTTATGAATCTATTTTGTGAGCGCTCAAAAACAATTTTATTTTTGATGCTTTTAGGAGTCTAATTTATGAGGGTTCCTAAATAACACCTAAATATGAATCTTTTATGAGTAATATTTTTGAGAGCTCCGAAAACCGTCTTAAATGAGATACTTTTACATTTTTCTGAGGGCTCATAAAACACTCAAAAATTTGTCTCCTTTATGACTCCAATTTCAGAGCGCTCCTAAATTGCTTAATGGGTTGTTTTATATAAAATATGTGCTATCGAATTCATTAAATTAGTTCGAATATAATTTATGTGTTAAGAATCCAACCAATTTCAAATGTGTTAATCGCAATGTTTAATTATTATTAATTTTAAATAATATAAATATGATAACGATTTGAATAAGATTTTGATATACCAAAAGTTGACGGACAATGGACAGACAGATGCAAAAAATAAATAAAATGTAAATAAAAATGTAAATAAATCTTCAATAAAATGGCAGTGTGCGAAAAAATAAATTATAGAGAAATTAATAAAAAAAATATATATCGTCGTTGCAGAACGTAAAGTCACCAAATACATTTTTATGAAAAACTTAAATTTCAAGTTTGTTGATTAATATTATAAAAAGGAATTGATGCATTTTTAAAGTTGAAATATCAATTTACATTTACGTATCATGTGGTAAAAAAATTGAGATGATCGATTAAAAATTGACATATATATATATAAAGATTTTTGTTAATGAATATTTGGCATTTTGAAAATGTATTTGGTGACTTTTCGTTCTACAACGACGATATATAAACTAAAAAGACCTATTACGATATTTAATCTGTCGGATCACATTAAATGAAGTTTTGCCAGTGCAACTACTAAGGACTGCGTCGAATAAAATTGTCCGCTACAAAAATGAAAAAATCTAGAAATCTAGTAATCGAATTTTTTAAGAATAAAATATTTTATTTTGCAAATTATTTTTAGATTTAAAAAAAAATATAAAAAACCAGAAATTAATATTTTTTTAATAAAAAGTTTTAATTTTTCCGGAACCCCTTCCATTAATGTTGTAATGGTAGTGTACGACACCCTCACAGCTGCTGAAGACCACTTTCTTTTAAAGTCTTGAAGGTCTTTGGCCACTTTTTTTGTTGTCTTCATCTCCCTTTTTACTAAAGCCCAGTATCTCTCAATCGGCCTGAGTTCTGGACAGTTTGGTGGATTGGCTTCTCTAGGCACCAAAATCACTGCATTTGGTTGGCCGTTTTGCTGTAGTGACATGAAGCGAGGTCAGGCCAAAAAAATGTGGACACTTCATGTTGGCGTAAAAATGGAAGCAATCTCTTTTGCAAGCATTCCTTCACATATATTTCGCTATTAATTGTACCCGATGTCACGAATGAGCTGCTCCTTTTTCCACAACTGCAAATTGCCTGCCAAACAAGGAGTTTCTTTGGGAATTTTGACATTTTTTTTTATTTGAATTTTTCAGCGACATTTTCTCGAGAATCGGCTGTATAAAATTCCTGCCCAGGTAGCTGAGAAAAGTCCGCTAAAACATAAGTTTCGTCGTCCATTATGCAGCAATCGAATTTTTTAAAAAAATCTGGGTTCAGCTTTTTAGCTCGTTGTTTTGCGGTTTCATTCTTGACGGAATTTCTATCCGGAACTTTTTGGATCTTGTACATCTTCAGCCCAGCTTCTTTCTTAGTCCAGCGCACGAAAGATTCTGAGCAATCCGCCTTTCTCGCCAATTTCCTTCCGGATATGCTTGGATCTTTCTTTAAAATATTCACAACCTTCTTCGACTTTTCACGATCATGTGGGCCTTTTTTTTACCAGAACCTTTCTTCCGATCAATACTCAGGTCTTCCTTAAAGCGGTTGATAACGCGAGAAATGGTCTTAGGGTTAGCCCCTACCTCCTTGGCAATTTTTTTAAAAGACCAACTAGGTTGTTTTTGAAAAATTTTAATTATATTTTCTCGCACTTCCACTTCGTTTGCCATTTTCGCGTTAAATAAATTTTGTAGTGACTATAACGGACACAAATTATTTTCTGCCATTTAATTCAGAGCTACTATGATCAAATTTTTTTAATTTGAATCTTGCAATAGCACATTATGGGAAGATATGTAACGGACAATTTTATTCGACGCAGTCCTTATACATAATATGAGTTTTGCTATAAAAAAATTAAATATAAAATTTTCAGGAGTTTAGAAGAGAGTTTTTTGTGCTTGTGCTTAGTATTCATTTTCAAAATATTGCAAAATATAAACTTTGCACAAACGTCCATTCACAAATATCCATTTAATGTTAAGTCCATTTATTTATTTTTCATTTCTTTATGGTGCTTCGAGCCAGATTTTTATATTTTCATTAAATATGCAGTTATGATGTTTGTGCCGCACACATTTTCAACCTGCTCTTAGACCATTTTTATAATATATACGATGTGGTCCAGTTTAGATAGACATGCATATTAATTATGTATTCAAAATTGTTTAAATATCTATGCTAAATATATATCTATTAAATGCAATAGAAGTGTGTGTGTATGTGAGTATAAAAACTAAATTTATCATTTGAAAATTTAGCATGTTTAAAATTTTGAATTATTTCATTTGATGCGCCAAAAGCTAAAAGAAAATTTATAAACTATCAAATGTTAAACATTTTCACAATTTTTGTGGCAAGTCTTCAATATAAAAAAGTCTTTCAATTTGCAATTTAAAATTTCTAAAACTTAAATCACTTTTTGTGAGATAGATTTTTTTAATTTATCAAAAAAAATTTAAGATTTGTGTACGTTTTAAATTAAAAATTAAATAATTTGAGTACAATTTGAATTATAGAAAAATATAGTTTTAGTCAAAGATTATTTTACAATATGACAAAATATGGCCAAAGATTTCAAGAACATTTTATAATGTTTTATATATTAAAACAGAAAATGCCACAAAAAGCATAAATATAATAAAAAAAATAACAACTTTGTGTTTTTTTGTTAAAGTTTTGGCCAATAAAGCAGCAGTTGAAAAAACTTAAAAATTTTAAACATTAGAAAGGAAATTTTACAAATGCATAATAAAAAAGAAATAATAACAAATATCTTAATTGACTAGGATATACATACATGTTTAGTTGTGTTGTGTTTAGTTAGGTAGTATTTGAATAAATATTGCAATAAATTGCCTTAACTTAGTGTTGTTGTTGTTTTTGTTTTTTTTTTTTTACTTTAAGAGTTTGGGTGTAAAATCGTTCAGGTTTATTTCGTCGCATCTACTTTTTTTTTGTTTGTTTTTGTTTGATTCAATTTAACTTGAATTTTGTCCTATTAAATTAATAGTATTAATAGTGCGCTGTATCATTACATGACACATGCAGTGCTCGGTGTATAAAACAATTTTCTTTTGCTTGTTTTATAAACACTCAACAGTAGGAGCCAATGAGGCTTAGCGACAGCGTGTCCGACAGCGGATCTGGCGCAGAGATCGGTTTCCAATACCACCAGTTGTAGCTGACTGCAAGAGAAGAACATTTTATGAATAAATGAATAAATGAATAAATGAATAAATGAATAAATGAATAAATGAATAAATGAATAAATGAATAAATGAATAAATGAATAAATGAATAAATGAATAAATGAATAAATGAATAAATGAATAAATGAATAAATGAATAAATGAATAAATGAATAAATGAATAAATGAATAAATGAATAAATGAATAAATGAATAAATGAATAAATGAATAAATGAATAAATGAATAAATGAATAAATGAATAAATGAATAAATGAATAAATGAATAAATGAATAAATGAATAAATGAATAAATGAATAAATGAATAAATGAATAAATGAATAAATGAATAAATGAATAAATGAATAAATGAATAAATGAATAAATGAATAAATGAATAAATGAATAAATGAATAAATGAATAAATGAATAAATGAATAAATGAATAAATGAATAAATGAATAAATGAATAAATGAATAAATGAATAAATGAATAAATGAATAAATGAATAAATGAATAAATGAATAAATGAATAAATGAATAAATGAATAAATGAATAAATGAATAAATGAATAAATGAATAAATGAATAAATGAATAAATGAATAAATGAATAAATGAATAAATGAATAAATGAATAAATGAATAAATGAATAAATGAATAAATGAATAAATGAATAAATGAATAAATGAATAAATGAATAAATGAATAAATGAATAAATGAATAAATGAATAAATGAATAAATGAATAAATGAATAAATGAATAAATGAATAAATGAATAAATGAATAAATGAATAAATGAATAAATGAATAAATGAATAAATGAATAAATGAATAAATGAATAAATGAATAAATGAATAAATGAATAAATGAATAAATGAATAAATGAATAAATGAATAAATGAATAAATGAATAAATGAATAAATGAATAAATGAATAAATGAATAAATGAATAAATGAATAAATGAATAAATGAATAAATGAATAAATGAATAAATGAATAAATGAATAAATGAATAAATGAATAAATGAATAAATGAATAAATGAATAAATGAATAAATGAATAAATGAATACATGAATAAATGAATAAATGAATAAATGAATAAATGAATAAATGAATAAATGAATAAATGAATAAATGAATAAATGAATAAATGAATAAATGAATAAATGAATAAATGAATAAATGAATAAATGAATAAATGAATAAATGAATAAATGAATAAATGAATAAATGAATAAATGAATAAATGAATAAATGAATAAATGAATAAATGAATAAATGAATAAATGAATAAATGAATAAATGAATAAATGAATAAATGAATAAATGAATAAATGAATAAATGAATAAATGAATAAATGAATAAATGAATAAATGAATAAATGAATAAATGAATAAATGAATAAATGAATAAATGAATAAATGAATAAATGAATAAATGAATAAATGAATAAATGAATAAATGAATAAATGAATAAATGAATAAATGAATAAATGAATAAATGAATAAATGAATAAATGAATAAATGAATAAATGAATAAATGAATAAATGAATAAATGAATAAATGAATAAATGAATAAATGAATAAATGAATAAATGAATAAATGAATAAATGAATAAATGAATAAATGAATAAATGAATAAATGAATAAATGAATAAATGAATAAATGAATAAATGAATAAATGAATAAATGAATAAATGAATACATGAATAAATGAATAAATGAATAAATGAATAAATGAATAAATGAATAAATGAATAAATGAATAAATGAATAAATGAATAAATGAATAAATGAATAAATGAATAAATGAATAAATGAATAAATGAATAAATGAATAAATGAATAAATGAATAAATGAATAAATGAATAAATGAATAAATGAATAAATGAATAAATGAATAAATGAATAAATGAATAAATGAATAAATGAATAAATGAATAAATGAATAAATGAATAAATGAATAAATGAATAAATGAATAAATGAATAAATGAATAAATGAATAAATGAATAAATGAATAAATGAATAAATGAATAAATGAATAAATGAATAAATGAATAAATGAATAATGAATAAATGAATAAATGAATAAATGAATAAATGAATAAATGAATAAATGAATAAATGAATAAATGAATAAATGAATAAATGAATAAATGAATAAATGAATAAATGAATAAATGAATAAATGAATAAATGAATAAATGAATAAATGAATAAATGAATAAATGAATAAATGAATAAATGAATAAATGAATAAATGAATAAATGAATAAATGAATAAATGAATAAATGAATAAATGAATAAATGAATAAATGAATAAATGAATAAATGAATAAATGAATAAATGAATAAATGAATAAATGAATAAATGAATAAATGAATAAATGAATAAATGAATAAATGAATAAATGAATAAATGAATAAATGAATAAATGAATAAATGAATAAATGAATAAATGAATAAATGAATAAATGAATAAATGAATAAATGAATAAATGAATAAATGAATAAATGAATAAATGAATAAATGAATAAATGAATAAATGAATAAATGAATAAATGAATAAATGAATAAATGAATAAATGAATAAATGAATAAATGAATAAATGAATAAATGAATAAATGAATAAATGAATAAATGAATAAATGAATAAATGAATAATGAATAAATGAATAAATGAATAAATGAATAAATGAATAAATGAATAAATGAATAAATGAATAAATGAATAAATGAATAAATGAATAAATGAATAAATGAATAAATGAATAAATGAATAAATGAATAAATGAATAAATGAATAAATGAATAAATGAATAAATGAATAAATGAATAAATGAATAAATGAATAAATGAATAAATGAATAAATGAATAAATGAATAAATGAATAAATTAATAAATGAATAAATGAATAAATGAATAAATGAATAAATGAATAAATGAATAAATGAATAAATGAATAAATGAATAAATGAATAAATGAATAAATGAATAAATGAATAAATGAATAAATGAATAAATGAATAAATGAATAAATGAATAAATGAATAAATGAATAAATGAATAAATGAATAAATGAATAAATAAATAAATGAATAAATGTATAAATGAATAAATGAATAAATGAATAAATTAATTAATGAATAAATGATTTAATGAATAAATGAATACATAAATGAATAAATAAATGATCTATAAAAATTAAAAAAAAATACTCCAACTTACGCACAAACGACTGTGGCAGTCGCACGGACAGCGTACGACATCTGTGCCGACACTCGCTGGTCGGACGCAATATTATGAAGCGCGTGCCCAGCGCCTGCTGCACATAGACATTGGCGCACTCAGTATCTGGCAGCGTATACGAGGGCGCATGCGCCGTGTCAATGCTCATGTAACGCTCCAGTGCGATGCCGGTGCTGGGAAGACGTGCGGGACGCGCAAACAGACCACGCAAGAGACGCGCGGGCAACATGCGATTGCAACGCCACATATTGTGCGACTGACGTTGATGTTGCGCAGATGATGATGACGAATATGAGGAGGACATAGATGAAGATGAATCTGTGGCAGATGAAGATGTGGATGAGGACGACGACGATGATGATCTTGCATTGGCAGCATATGGCATGCGTTGCGTATTATTGAACTGCTGGAAGAGTTCAGCGAGATTTGTGATCTCGTGATTTGTTGAATGTACACGATATGCATCGCGTTGGAAGATTTCATAATTGCTTGTGTAGATATTATAGAAATCATCGAGTTGTATGGGATCTTGTTTAATCTAAACGAAAGCACAAAAGAAAGAGAACAAAAACATATTGATTAATTTGTTTCGAGTTGTATAAATATGCACAACCCTTTAAAGAGCTATTTTATTAAACTTGCAGGAAGTGCGAATGATTCATCATTGCAAACAAACAACAACCCTGTGTGTAAATAAAGGCAATGCCATTTAAATTACTTATTTATAAACAAAAATGTCGACAAAAAAACAATGAAAAATAAAGAAATGCAACAAAACAAAAAAATAGCTTAACATTTGGCCTTCGCGTATGTAATGAAACCATAAGGTGTGAATATATAAACACCTTAAATGGAAAAGAAGAAAAAAAATGGAAATAATAACAGCGATAAAGTTAATCTATAAATATAAATTGAGCTTATCGTGTGTCGATTTTTAATTAGTCTAAATAATATACACAATTAATTCAAACTAAGAGTTTTAATTTGCATTTATCAATCATTTTATTTTAAAGGTATGGGATATACATTTTTCTATTACTGAAAGCAATTTATAAACTTTGAATATGGTATGGATTATGGTGTAATATTTATTATTTCAATAATATATTCAATAACCGATATTGTATTAAAGAAATTACAGTATATACTGTGATTTCTATAAGTCTCATTATGTAATTCGAAATACTCGAATTCCTAAAGTTGAATTAAACAATTAGAAATTGCTAATTCGGTCATTCATATACTAAAAATGGAACTTTATAATTCGAAATGTATTTTTCTCTTAATTATAAAAAAACAACTGATAAATTTAAAAATTTGTAATACCATTCAAAGGATTGAAATTTTACCAATTAAAACCCTCAATAAAACTCACCTTAAATACAAAAGGCACAAACTCAGACGGCAACTTGGCGGCATCTTCAGCGTGCGTGCGGGACGTCGACGATGACGACTCTGTACTACCGCCGAACGCACCTCCACCCTCCTCCACAACTGTTAAATCCAAAACACTCTGCACATTTGCGCAGGGCTCACAATTCAAATCGTCCACCTGGAAGAACGGATTCATCATGAGGCAGGACTCATCGTAGAGCTCGGTGAGACCAGGAAAACGCTTTATAACGGGCAACGTCATTTTGCGCCACATCTTCATGCCCGGATAGATGAATGTCTGTATGTTGCGCACCACAGCACTGGATGCCTCATTCTTGTACGAGACGCACACAAAGACAAGCAACAGATAAAACAACCAGTATAGTATTTTGCGACGACGATCTAGCAATTGCTGCAGCAACTCCGTCTTGATGAAGGCAATCTGCTGCGTATAGTTGCCGGCTGCAGCAGCGGTTGCGGCAGCCCTAAAATCTTCGACACTGCGTCGTTGTTGAAAATATTGAAAATGCAAATAGTTGTCGAATTGCAGCGCCCGCACATTACATGTCTGCTCGGCGAGTGTACGCAGCTGACGAACACAATTCGCGTATTTGGTCAACACCTGATGACGATTTAGATTGAGAAAATTTATATCGATGTTGTCCATGGTGGCGGCGGCACAGGTAGCAGCAGATTTGATTGTTGTATTCTGTCGGTCAACGGCTGGATGGTTTCTTGTACTTGTTGTTGTTGCTGATTTCTGGTGGGCGTGCCTTTGTTGCAGTGCGTTTGTTGTTTGCTTAGCGTTTGCATAACTTTCAGCAACCCAAAAACTTGGCGAATTTTAAAAACTCATTTAAATTTGTTTTTCTTTTTTTTGTTGGCTTGTGCTGCGTCTTAACTATCACCAACAACTTGAAGTACTGAAATGATTGGAAAACAATTTACGTTCGCGTTCGTTTGTCTGCTGCAAAAATGACGCAAAATTAAAAATGCAACGACGTCTGCTCGCTTTTAGGTTTTTTTTTCTTCTTTTTTTAATTTATTGCTGTTAACTACGTTAATGCATTTCGTCGAGTTTTGCAATTAATTTATTTTTATGTAAATTTGTCTGCTTTTAATTGCGTTTTTATGCAGTTTAAATTTTAATTAAGCCCAAAAAAATAGAATGAAAATTACGAATTGTTTTTATTCACATTCGTTTTTTATCGGTTTTGTTTTCGTGATGCGATTTTGACAATTTCTTCTTATTCTTCTTTCGTGCTCGATTCAGGGAGGGTGTTCAACGTAAACAATTCATCGTATGCAAATGCATCGTATGCAAATTCATTGTATACACAATTCATCGTATGTATAATTCATCGTATGTACATTTCATCACATCACAGTTCACCTTATGCGCAATTCAACGTATCCACAATTCATCGTATGCACAATTCGCCAATTCATCGTATCACCATTCAGCGTATGTGACATTCACCGTATCCACAATACATCGTATGCACAATTCATCGTATCAGAATTCTTTGTATGCACAATTCACCGTTCCCACAATTCGTCGTATGCACAATTCACCGTTTCCACAATTCATCGTATGCACAATTCACCAATCCATCGTATCGAAATTCAGCGTATGTGACATTCGCCGTATCCACAATTCATCTTATCATAATTCTTCGTATGCGCAATTCTTCGTATCCACTTTCATCGTACGCACAATTCAACGTATCATAATAATTCGTTTGCGCAATTCATCGTATCCGCTTTCATCGTATGCACATTTCATCATATTATCGATTCATCGTATACACAATTCATCGTATGAACAATTCATCGTATGAACAATTCATTGTTGTTATATTATTATTAAAAAATTTAAAATGAAATGATGATTGTTGAGAAAAATAATTAATGTTTCATATAAAGAAAAATATTTCAATTTGGCCTATGTGACACAATACTTCATCTATATTATTCATAGGAAAGTAATAACGGGGAAGCGCTGTTGTTGAATCCTTTTTACCAAAAAATCGCGAAATTTTGTTACATTTTTTATCATAGTTTATTTTAATAACATTTTTACACCGCTCTTAGTACAAGTAAATTTATATTTAAAAAAGTTTGTATATATAAAATCATGGTTGAAGTATCTACAGGTTACTTCATCCAGACAATTTGTTGGCACATCGAGTGTTGAGAATGTCACGGAGAAAAATTTAAAAATATAAAATTTTATTTTCAGTTTAAATATTATTTTAAGGTTAAGAAAGAAAACAGTGTGTTTTTCATTTGAATTTCGCGGATTTATTATAATTTCACTGCACCAATTCACTTCAGCACTTTTTCTTTTTAGTGAGGTTTCTTCTGCAGCTTTAGATATTTCAAAATTTTACATTTTCTTTAGTTTTATTTATTTTAAAATTTTGAATTAAACTAAATTGTAGAAGTTTTTATTCGACCGCCATTCGGTAACCGGTAATTGTTAAAGTCTCTAAAAAATCGATTATCATATGTCTGTTTGATGTCTTCCAATTTAGTTTCATTTAGTCTGCTCGAAAATTTGCTAAATTGAAAAGTCGAACACTGCATTACCGACCTAATTTTTTTTTTTGTAAACAATGCACTGATGTTTTGTTTTAAATTTTTCGTAAACAAATGTTGAGTCTTTTAAACAGTTTTCAGAAAAAAGTAAATGGCGACTGAATTTTGAAAGATGACTTAACCTGTATATACTTCAACCACAACTTCAACCATGTATAAAAAAGTTGGCTTCAATTATTTTGAAATCCCAGATTATATTTTTTCAATACTAAAATCCTAGGTTTGCGAAAATATTAAAATCGGCACGTTTCAAGAATTTTATTTCAAAAACTTATTGAAGTATCAAGTATCACACTTGTCATGTCTGCAAAAACAACCAGCAAAAAAAACTGACAACCGTTGGAAGTTCGCCGTATAATTTTCAGTTTTTTTCGAAGGTCCAGTTCGAAAGCGAATTCAATGAACCGGTTCAGAAAGAACAAGCATGGACGGAAAATACATCAATTAGACAAAAGGAAATGCTTAATAAATGTCAGGCGCAATGGCAAAATGTCAAAAAACTCTACAAAGCCGTTTGACAGCCAAACACTGAAGCACACACATGAATTCGGAGAATTTCGTTCAAGTTTGGCTCGCGTAGACGACGTTTCGTTTTGTCTGCAGTAATTGTATGCGTGAAAAAAAGTGAACAAATTTACAGAATTTCAGAAATGCAAATAAATAAAATATACAATAGCAAATAGTGCGCGCGTAACACAATTGCGACGCATTTAAAAAGTGTTAAAAAGGTAAAAAAACGACAGATTGGGAAAGCAGCAGAAAGACAAGATGAAAAAAAAAAGTAAAATTTCTTTCTGTTGCGAAATTTCACTTGCGTCAATGTGGTGCGTGGAGTAGTAGTCAGTGAAAAATTCGTGTGAAATGAAAAATTAAAAGAAAAAAAAGAAATCGAAAATTTTGCAAGAAATTACGGTTCATATACAAATAAATATAAATTAGCAAAATGCAAAAACGCAGATAATTTGTCTGTAGAAATTTTTATGATACCAAAAAAAAAAAAAAAACGACGTTGACGCTGGCGGCAGACGAAAAAGCAGTCGTAAAATGTAAATCGAAGACAATGCTTTGTTGTTGTAGCGTGGTGGTGGACGAGGTTGTAGATTACGACGTATAATGTGTTGAAAATAGACAACGACGTAACGAACATAAGTGTAACGCGAAATAGCAAAAAAAAAAAATGAAATAAAAATAACGTAGATAAATCAACAAAAAAAAAACTACGGAAATAAATGAATGACGCGCTGATGGAAGACAGTACGTCGGTTGGTTGGTTAGTTCGTCGGTACGTCCGTCGGTCAATGCACGTCAAATTAAACGAAACCGCATGTGAAGCAGACGAGAAGAGAAACAATTGAACGGTGCTGCCATGTTAACAATACGCATAAAAAAATACCTCTGCGCATTTTTGTTTAGTACTTTATTAGGTTTTGTTAAAATTATTTTATTATTTCGACACCTCTCACGAAAACTAATATGTCTCAAATTTTTGTATAAATATCTCGCTATAAAATGTTCAAACGTTTTACTTTTCGTAAGAGGCATCGATTGGTTGAAGTTTATAGGGCCGGGAGAAATTAACAAAAAAAAAAAAATCGACATGCCCATCTAAATGGGTGCATAGTGACGCCTGGAAACGACCAAAAATCCCAACCAAAGTCCTAAGTGATTTTTAATTTTTATGAAGTGGCGGCGAAAAAATTGTCACGATGTGAGAACTATGCCTAAAAAGGAAAAATAGCAATAATAAATAAAGTAAAACAAGGGACCTTAAGGTCACGTGGTACCTCTTCAAAATCAAAAACATGTTTTGTTTCAAACTCAATTTTCTGGAAAATTGACAATATGTAACTAAAAAACAATCAAAATCTTTTTCAAATACACTAGGCGAAATTCCAAAAACATTTTGACAATCCCGGAACTTTCGGGATTATTAAAAGAATACCGGGATTACTTCTGAATTGGGCTGAACTGCAGGACACTTCATCTCATCAAACCGAAACAAAATTTGGCACGCCACTTAAACCCAATTTTGTCACTCTCTCCCCTGCAACCCCCCAATTATTAAAACGAGGGAGCGTTAAAACTGTTTTTCACGTGTATTTCGAAGGTCAAGGGTCATAAATAAAAAAACTTTATTTTTAGAAAACATATTTTTCCAAAAAAAGGGTATAACAAAATATATCACCTCCTAAAAACTGGTCATCGTCCGTCCTCTGCGACGGACGGAGTTCCTCTATTATGTAGCTGACCAATCATTAACTCGTTTTTTGAAAAAGAGGAGTGGCAAAATAAAAATAATCAAAATCCAATAAGTCACATAAACAAAGCAACGGATACTGATTTCAATTTTATGAAATTAAACAAAAAAAAAAAAAAAAAAAATTTGAAAATATCAAATAATTGAAAAAATAAATGAGGAGTGCCAAATAAAAAACAATTCTTTACCTAAACCCCAGTAGTCAAATTCAGGCGTAAAAAGCTATGTTAGCACTGATTCTCAAGGAGGTAGAATCCCTTCCCGACTAAATAATTTCCCTTCTTCTTTTTTCTATGAAATGAATATTTTTACAGGACTTCCCTATTCCTTTCTCAAAGAACGGCTCGCAGAAGCTCCTACAGAATAGTTTAAATCATTACTGTTAGCATTTAATTAGAAGGTGAGCTAGCAGCGCTTCGCTTTTGTATTTGAAAAATATTAAAAATACGTAGTCACCAAATCGATTGGCGCTTATTCTCTAGAAATTGTGTTGGAAGGAAAATAGCATCAGTGATGGCAGAATGTGTATTGAACTGGCAAGGCCTGGACATACACAAAGCCACGAACATTTGAATGACCTTAAAATTTTTGAAATTAAAAAATAAATAAATAAATAAAAATTTAAAAAATATGCTTCTGAAAATAATTAAAATCATATCATTTTTTTTGTAGTTTCTTATTTAAATTTTGTGGGGACGTGACATTTTTTGGTTCATTCAAATTTTCGTGGTCTTGTTTATGCGTATATATAAGATTTTAAATTTTCCGTTTTTTTTTTAATAAAAATGTATTTACAAAAAATAAAAACCCTTTATGCCCCGCCATCTTTACTATAATCAAAAAACCAATAGCTCGTTTCTGTATTTGTTTTCGATCGCAGTTGTCGACTACTATTGTCGATTTGACGTCATAATGACATCATTTTCATTTTTAATGTTTCTGTAATATATTGAACGTTTGAATCGATTCATTTCGACATGTTCCAATTTCACTTTAGTAGGAATTTACTCACACCACTGTTTCTACAAACAAATCGAATCGTTTTGAAACGATTGTGTTTCTCACTAGCTTTTGACTTGGTGAGAGGCCACTCGACTTTAAAAATGATTGACATATGGTTGGAAAATACATTTTTTTTTTGAATTTTCAAGAACTAAAGCGCAGAGATATGGCTTAAAAAGCTGATGCAACAAACACAGAAGTGTGGGCAAGGGACAGTTCACATCCAAATATACTAGAAAAGAACACTGTGTTGTTTGGGAGACAGTTGCAAGTGAATTGAATGCCATGGGAGTTGCAACTTACTCCCGTTTCGATAAATGACGAGACTTCTACAATAGGTTATTTGCAGCAACCTTGGTGAGCTCTAATAACTCCATAAATCGCGAATCGGGAATATGAAATGGGTCCGCCTTAACCGAGGCCTCTTAAAACTTGTCATATTGAATACGAATTAAGCTGCGTATTGTTTTATACATAATTTTTATATAATTTGTTTTAAATATTTTGTAAATAACTGAAAAAACAGATGACAATTATTTCAATTTCACAAATTTCCCTTCGATTTTTATGCCAGTTTCAAATCAGACCGGTTTTAAACGATTATTTCATACAGAAAAAAACAATTATCGCACAATCGACAATAATGGAACGAAACGGCGTGACGTCACAGAAATCGACCATTTGTCGAATGAGTGACAGAAACGAGCTACAGTTGTGACTTCTATCGGTTTTCGATTTTGGCCGCTTTAACGGTCGCCTCACGCACTCACGTAAAAATTGTATTCAATTAGTCTTTCTTCACACAGGCCACTTAATAACTAAATTATTTATAATTTATATAAAAAAAATCTGCGAAAACGTGTAAGAGTTGCATTTCTAATTGCAACCCTGGCTTCAGTTGCTGTACCGTACGTCACAGCATGCGCCCCTACGTCCAGCCCAACGACGCCACCACCCCCACTCCCCATTATCCTTTACTACTACAACTAATACTACAGAGAACTAGCGCAACATAACGTTGGAACACTGCTGATATCTGCTATTGTTGTAAACCCCAGTAGCAGCAGCAACAACAAAAAAACGAACTACTATAATTTCTACGATAGTAGTTATAACCGTTCTCATCTCTCATTTTTGTGTGTACATTCTGTCAGACGCAGCTTTTTCTTACTCCACATTTTTTACGAGAATCTACGAGTGTCGTCGCGTACTACGTAAAGATGCTAAAATGTTTTTTTTTTTCACCAATTTTATTGCATTCATTAAAACGCAGTAGCAACTGTGAAATGTAGTAAATGAGCAACGAGTTTAAAAATCGTCTACTACTGTGTGAATGCAGGAAGCGAAAACAGTGAATTTAACAATTTCAAAATACAAAAAAAAAATAAGAATTTATAAAAATAAATAATAAAATAAGTGAAGTGTTTAGTGAAAATAAAAATAAAATGTATATCGTTCAGAAAAATACTTTCAAATTAAAATTTCCAAATAAAATTCTATTAAAGTCAATGTAATAAATACAAACGCTTTAATTCTATGTGCCGCCGCGTCGTTTTTTTTTTTAATTTTGCTCCTTTACTACTTCGTTTGCTGTATAAACGATTGCGGAAAAATCGTTTAATGCAACGAAAGCGGGAGCAACCCTAAAACGTTAAGAAAAAAACCCCCAAGCAACAACACACCCTACAGTGGGTCGTTCGAACAGAAGTGCGGCATTTAACACGCCTCCGTTTTATGTACCTTTCTTCATGCGCGCCCGAGTAGTTTTTGCAGGTTTTTTTTATTTTGTTTTTTGTATAACATGTGCTTTTTTCTATATATTTTTTAAAATTTATTGTAATTACAAAGTACGAAAAATAAAATAAAAATTGAACGATAGATAAAACATACTATATGCACCAAATAACGGGCATATTACACAAAACGTAGTAGATTTCTACATGCAACAATGGCCTCCAGTTGGCGCTATGGAAAACGGAGCAAATACCGTGCCAAAGGTGAGTGTGCTTCTATTTAATGACTTTATTTTTAGTTAAAAGTGTCTCAGCATAAGCTATAAATACAATTTTAATTACACCGTAAAAATATATATGTATATTGGGAGAAGTTTATTTTACAGGGTGGGATAAAAAAAGGGGATTTTCATGCACAATCCCCTTAGATAAAAACATAAATTCTCACGTGACATGAAATGGTAATACAAAAGGACCTCAAAATTACCTATTCCTTAAAAATGTATTATTAAGTATTAAATATTTGCATTTTTTTTTCTAAAAAGGGCAGGAAAAAACGGACTTTTTTTATTTGCAAACCACCTGATGCTTTTTTTTTTTTTTGTTTTATTGTAATTTTTTTTTAAATAAAATAATTTCAATTGGATTCAGCGGTTTTAAAACCGATTACTTTCCACAATTTCGTTGCCGAGAACTGCTAAGTAACGTTTTGTTGAAAAATTCAGACTTGAATCTGGAATATGATGAATTTCGATTTTAAGACCAAACATCTGTCTGTAATTCGTATTTATATTTATGATCTAAGTGGATAAAATTAAAAAAAAAATCCGGATAGATTTTTGTGGACTGGCGATATAAATATGTCAGCCCTGAATCCAGTGTTGCCAACTTTTCAAAAGCAAAACCAACCAAATCGAGGCAAGAAATCCGTTTTTTTTAAGCAAAACCCACCGTTTTTATAAATTTTTAACATTTTTATACAGGATTTGTTCACAATAACAAATAACCTAAGAATATCACATTAATATTATAATGTATTTTATTTTACTTGACAAACATCTGGCCATGAATACTGTTAGACGAAAATCTAACTGACACAATAAATTAAGAAAGATAAAAAAATATGAAATAAAAAATATTTTTTATATAAAACGTTTTTAAGGTGAATTTGTAGTATGATTAAAAATGAAATGCGGTGAAGTATTTGGATCCTTAAAGTTCGCATTATGCCCCATTTACATTGTATCTTCTGTGAGTCTCACTGTATCTCCTATGGTCGCATTTTTTAAAATTTTCATATAAAAATAGTATTTTTTTGAAAAAAATGCACCCCTAGGAGATACAGTGAGACTCACAGAAGATACAATGTAAATCAGGCATTAAAAACGTTTATATTAAAATATATTTTTTATTTCATTATTTTTTTATTTATTATTTTATATATTCATTTTTCTTTTAAGTAATTGAAAAAAAATAATTTAATAAACGACAGATGTTTTTACATCGAATTTTATTTACATTTAATTAGGAACTTAGTTTAATAATTAAAAAAATTGATGAAAAACAAAATTATTCAGACAAAAAAAAAAAAAAAGAAGCACTTAGAAATCTCGAATAATTCTTAAGGCTCGAATACACGATAGAGAAATTTGCTAGAGATAGAGAAAAAATCTACCGTAGAGCTCCCTACAGTGGAACTCTATGTAGTGTTTACACAACTCTTTGAGATTTTTTGCTCTATCTTGCTCTATCTCTAGCTATTTTCTCTATCGTGTATACTCGCCCTTAAACTCAGTCCGAGAAAAAAATGCGATTCATTGTGGCATCGGTTCAAGTTTTTTCTGTTTCTCGATTATTCTTTATTTAATTCGAACATATCGTCATTGTATAAGTCACCAACTACATTTTAAAAATTTTAATAATTGTAGAAAATATTGTAGAAAATGTTTTTATTATTTTTTTTTTTTTAAATACTAAGTTACAGAATTAAACGAATAGAAAACATAACGAAATACACTAAATCCTGAAATGGATTAGGCCCGAATCCTTCTTTATACAATCGAACCTTTAGTTACTTCGGTCCGACAACCTACAATCACCTCTGTGTTGCTGGTCAAGAAAAAGTTATACAATATAAAAAGTATAATTTCAATTAAATTTCATAAAAAAACCGCTAAATTCTAAAAACACTCTGTGTCGAAATTAAAAACCCACAAAAAAAAACCCACTGTCCAGCGTACAATTTTTTATGCGTATTTGCCCACCAGATTTAGCGGGAAACCCACCAAGTTGGCATCACTTTCTGATTCTATACGTGTATAAATTTTGTTTAAAGTTTTTAGATTTTTTTTTTAAATACTGTAGTTTTTTTATTCTAAAAAGTGACTGAGAAAACGGGTTTGACGGAATTGCAATTTGGATAAAAACTTTAAGTGATAAGAAAAATATTCATTAAGCAGTAAAAAATGCTATATAAATAATAGTTTTTTACTATTAAAAATAGTCATAAATTATATTTTTAATCGGAAAATACCATTAAATACTGGAAAATACCATGAAATTGACATTAAGTTTATATGAAAATTTTTATTTTTTGTATACTATTAAATCAATAATTTTTGACCAATTTTAATGGGATTTGAGGGATTTTTTTTTCTGGGTGTATTTATATTATATAAAAAATTATATAAAAATGTTTTTTTGGGATGCCCATAGAAAAAATCGTATTGAGTTGTAACAATTCAACTCTACCACCTGTTCAGTAAGCCTTGATGTTTAAAACAACAAAGCATTCAAAACATTATAACATTCAAAATAAATTGAAATCGAAATTGAGATACTTTTGAAAAAAATAAAAATATCACCTTTACACATGCAAAGGAAATTGAAATCGAAATTGAGATACTATTGAAAAAAAAAAATATCACCTTTAAAACAACTCAAATCAAGGGGAAACAAACAAAACACACAAAATAGACGCGTTGTACAAACACTAAATACTATCAATACTTCCCATGAACAAATGTGCGTATTATTAGAAAAAAAGAAAAGAAATAAAAATAAATTTAAGCATAGAAAATATAAATAAAATCATTGAAAAAAAAATGAAAAAACAAAAGTATTATAAAATGTGTTTATAAAACGAAAATGGAAGCAAATGAAACAAAATCGTATATATTTTTGCAATTAACGTACATTTTATGGGAAACATATTTTATGATAAGGATTATATCGAATGGTGCGACTATCAAATGGTCTGGGACGAGAAACTTTGGGGTGATGCAAGTTTTTTTTTTTGTATTTTTTATGTATTTTTCTTTTTTTGTATTGTGTGTGGGAACGAAAAGGTGTCGTCTGTGATTGTATTTGCTTCGGTTATAGTTGGACTGTGGGGGTTACTCTTTTTGAAGCAATAATATGGCAACGCTGTTGTAAGCATGATGTTGCTTCTTTTTTGTGGTTCTTTTTATATGCGAATTTCACAATTTAACGCAACATATAATCATTAAAGATAAAAAATTAAAATGTAAATTAATATACAATTATATATTAAACATATAAATATATAATAAATGTATTAAACAAAAATAAATACAATTAAAACATATAAAAAAATAAATTATGCTATTATTGCAACTATTTTTATTATTTTATTATTGCAATTTTTTGAGAATTATTTTAAATTTTTTTTTTTTAATATTAATTCATAATAATCCCTAATGAATCACATATTTTTTTGTGGAAATATTTTAGTTTTTAACTGTTTTTAGTTGGTGGCTATTTTGTGGTGTTAAATAAATAAATAAAAAAATAAATCCTTGGCTATGAACAAAATTTGTTTTATAGAGAAAACAGACCATATCCAAGTTACTAACAAAAACATGCCAAATTAAAAATAAAAATTGTTGCCACATCCAAAATTATGAAGATTTATATACTAAAAACAGGATTTTCAAAGTTATGAAAAAATAGAAGAAAAATTCTTACCACTCCAAATCGAAGAGAATGATCATTTGTTCAATGTCAAGAATTTATGTAAATTTTTTCAGAATTTTAAAAAGGCAGTTTTTGCATGCTGTGGTGCAAAACAGCAAAAATCGTGTTTTTACAGTTTGCTAAGAGGGTGAAGGGGATGCAATAGAAAACTGAAAAATTAAATTTAAACTTCATTGACCAATAATAATAACATATTAAAGTATGAAGCAAATCGGAGGGGGTAGGGTCAAAGCTCGACGAATTGACGTGGAATGCCCTATATACATTTTGTAGATTTCGTGGTTCTGCTGTTATTGCAAAAAAAAAAAACAAAAAGGCTTTTTTTTTTTTGCCTCTTCTAATAGTTAATTGTTATTTTTTTGTAGTAGTTGTTGTTTATTGTATTTACGCTATTTTATGCGTTCGCCTTCAGAATTTATGTGAGCGAACGCAAAGCCATCAGGGTTGCAACGTGAAATACTTTTTGACAAAAAGGTATCTGGGTCATTCCACGTCAGAAATATCAATCTTGACATGATGTCTTTCGATTTTGATTAAATTTTGTGGATTGATAGTGACCGAAAAGTAAAGAATAACTGTGTACTTAGTTTTTCTTATTTCTCAACTTCAACAAATTTATGCGAAACATCAAAGTACTATATTAGATAATTATTTATATCTCTGTAACTAATTAACATATTTTAATTAAACTAATGGTTTATATAAGCTTTATAATCACGCATTGCAATAAAAACGACAATTAAAAAAAATAAAATATATTTAACTAAGAAAAAGTTAAAATTATTTTCAAATCACTGTTACGTATACGTCCCACTATTTAAAAATCAAAAACAATTTTGAATGATACCCTGGAGTTTTCCCCGTCGATTAAAAAAATAATTTCGATGAAGTCTTCCATAGTTTCTGAACTATCAAGTTTTAAAGATCAATTGCCGATTTTTTCCATACAAAATTGTTTTTGCCTCATTTCTTTAATTACATATTTAGCTTGTTATAATTTTCTACCAGAAATAGTGTGGCAGAGAACCAATTTTGTATAAAAAAAACTGTAAAAACTGTTATTTTTCAGTGAATATAAAATATACAAGCATTTTAAAGTTTTATAAATCTAAACAGTCAAGAGACTTTTAAAAATGAGAATTGATGAAAAAAAGTTATTTTAAACATTAGTTTCAGTGTAATTTCACAAAATAAGGCATTTTTGATCTCCATATCTATTTTTTTGTATAATTTTATTTTTTGTATTTTTTGTGTAATTTAGAATGTAATGAAATAGTTGATATTTCTCGATCACGCCCATTGCAATTTCCATTTATATACCTGACTACAAATTACTATATTTTGTATATTCACTTATTTTACTACATAAATTTACTACATTTTTCTACTACTAACATCACTAAAATATTTTGATCATTAGTGTCAGTGTTGCGACTTTCTGCGTTTTTGATATCCTTATCTATTTTTCGTGTAATTTTATTTTTGTGTATTTTTTGTGTAATGTAGAATTTAATAAAATAGTTGATATTTCTCGATCACGCCCATTTCAATTTCGATTTATATACCTGAATTACTATATTTTGTATATTCACTTATTTTACTACATAAATTTACTACAATTTTCTACTACTAAAAGCACTTTTAAATACCATATACCGATACTGTTCGGTTCGTGAGTAATAAACGCAGCACAGCGCAATTTAAAGTTATTTCCGAATATCGCCACAGCCATCAACAGTCAAAACAAAAACAGCAACTACTACAACAGCGGCCATAAATAGTTTTTGGTAACACTTCGTCGTCGTTGTAGCTGTTTTTGTTGGCCAAATGTTTATGTGTTTGTTTATGTGTGTGTGTGTGAGTTGTTGTTTACTTTATTTATTTAGCCTATTTTGTATTTATTTAGTGAAAATTTTGTTTTTCATACACTTAACTAAACATTGTTGCTTTTGTATTTGTACCATCAGAATTAAAAACAACACAATAGTCACATGATTCTTTTTGATGACCCCCTTTTCTGCTATTTCCTATTGCATCACTACAAATGTCAACTCTGACGTTTGACTGACTGATATCAGAGGACGTTTGGTTTTTTTTAGTAACAAATTTTAAAATTCATTAAAAATTACTAACTACGTAGTTTATAGAAACTCCTTTTTTTCATGAGATTAATATTCTGCTTCTTTTTATTATTGTCATGTACCCAACCTCCACTCTGTACGTCATTCAGTCCATCCATCCATCCATCCGTCGGAGTGTCATTCATATATTCGTTTTTCATTACGTTGTAATCGATCGATGATTTTGCCCTCATTTTACATGCATGCGATCTGCTGCTACTACTACTACTGTTTCCTTCCTGCCATCAAATGCAAATTATTTTTTTTTGCAGTATTTACACGCAAGTATGACTGCATTCACATTCAGATACGTCTGACAGCTGACCGCCCAACAATCACCCTCCCACTGCAGTCAACTTTATCAAAGCAGACACCGTCATCATCATTGCACGCTATGTGTGGGAAAAAGTAGTTTATTTGGTACCTTTTAAAAGTACTTTTATCAGTATTAGTAGTTAAATTACAGAAATCTGTAATTAACGGTTACAGCTCTTAATACATTTATTCAAGACCGATTTCTCTATACTAGGGCTGTGCGATTAATCGTTTTACCGCAAATTCTGATTAATCACAATCACGATTAATCAATAATTCGATTATCGTATTTTTCAATTAACCGAAAATACGATTAATCGGTTAAATATAACTTTCAATTAATCAAAATTCAAATAATTTTTATTTGAGAATATAAAAATTGTCTACAAAAATATACAAACAATAATATTGTTTATCTTTAAAAAAAATATTTAATTTAATATACAAATGCCAAATTAGCAAGTAAAATGTCGTTATTTATACTCATCAAAACAATAAATCGTATTTCAATTAATCATATTTCTGATTAACCGATTTATCGTTATTTTGATTAATCACAAAAGCTGATTAACCGATTAATCGTATTTTCGGTTAATCAATAAATACGATTAATCGAAGAATTGATTAATCGTGATTACGATTAATCAGACTTTCAAGTAAAATGATTAATCGCACAGCCCTACTCTATACAATTGTTTACTCTCTTGTACCCTGTTATTATTCAATAGTACTTTTTCAGCTTTCGATACAACTTTCATATAAAAGTTCATTTAAACAACTTGGAATTCGTTTTTTTTTTTATAAAATATTGGCTCATATTCAATTTAAAGTCAACTTAGATTTTCAAGAAACTCAAGAAGTATGCTTGATCAGTGTGTCATCTTCTGAGTCGATTTGTCCGTCCGTCTGTCTTTTTTTGAAAACACTATTATAGAAAAACTAGAAGAGTAAAATTAGTGCAACTCAGAATATATATTACTTGTATTTCTACGTTGGTTGTTATTGAAAATGGTCGTAATCTATTAAATTTAACCTGTTATGCACCCATTTTTCATATATCTACGGGAAATCTAATGAACTTTATGGAATATTAGTACCTGCTCAAAAAATGTTTGTGAGTTTAATATTTTTGAAAAGTTTTTAAAAAGATTCCATTTTATGAATAACTCGGCCATTTATTCGTAAGTAACTCATTCGTGAGGTGATCTAACATACATAATCACTAACAGTGAACGAGTATATTTAGTTTGGTACACCGTTTGTAAGACCCAAACGGATGCTTATTAATGTATGAATATCAGGGCTTACAATTATATGAATGAAGTACTAAGAAAATATGTATGGTTTATGGACTAAAAAACGAGACAAATATGGATCAAAAAACTTAAAATATAGATCAAAAAATCTTAAAATATGGATCAAAAACTTAAATTATGGATATAATTTTTTTTTATATTTTAATTACCCTCTGCCCTCTTATGAAAATTTTCTTTGAAAACAATAAATTTTACTGAAAAAAAAATATTTTTCAAACAAAATTGTTTTTCTAATGCACGATTTACATTTGTATCTTCTGTGAAAAATTTAATTTACCTAGGATTACATTTTTTCATAAATTTATATAAAAAAAGCATTATTTTTTGTAAAAATGCAACCCTAGGCAATACGGTGTTTCTCACAGAAGATACAATGTAAAACGGGAATAAGGTTATATTTCAACCTGATGTTGAATCGTATTTTTCGTATGTAAACAAATGACTTATACTGAATAATTATGTATTTGAGTTAATTACAAAAAACAAATGAACGTCATTAATCCATCAAAACTCTTTTGCATAATGGGAGTGAACTTTCTATATCAAAAAGGTCACTGTATCCTTGCTTTTGCTTTACACCCAACCAAATTTGCTACAAATCACAATCTATTGTCTCCTGTAGTAATATCCAGATACAGTTTCCTGCAGTAAGATTGTTTAATTTTATCCATTCCACTCCAAATATGTTTGAAATGTCAAAATTTTAGTGGACATTTTGTTGAAATTAAGACGGTATTTATTAAAAATATGGATTTATTTATTTTTGGAATTATACCTAAAAATTCTTATAATATGTATTTATGTATTTAAATATGGAATATGTAATATATGTAAAAAAGCGACCCTGATAATTATATACATGCTTGATCAGCGTGAATCCCTGAATCGATTTAGTGATGTCAATCTGTCAGATGAAATCGCGATTACAGGAAATCCATAAAAAAGCGAGCCCTGATAATTATATACATGCTTGATCAGCGTGAACCCCTGTATCGATTTAGTGATATCAATCTGTCAGATGAAATCGCGATTACAGGAAAACTAGAAGAGCTAGATCAATGAAACTGCGAAGTTAGATTACGTGTTCAAGCGCGTTGATCAGACACATATGGCGTTTCACTTTCTCGACTAATTCAGTATATAGAATAAAACGGCGCAAATATGAAGACGAAAACTTGCAAATATTTGGTTATGATCGATATCCAGAATATTATCCACATCTGATGCAAGATTTTTTCTACAAAATATGTTTTAATTAAATATTATTTAGCGGTTTACGACTGCGAAAGGGTGAGAAGTAATAACTTTAAAAACTGTTAAATCGTATTGAAATTATTTATATATAAAAAAAATCCAATAAAAGCAAAAAATAAATCTAATGAATTGGATTTTAAGAAAATCTGGATTTTTCCAGCCCTGAATAAAAAAGTAGCTTTTTTCTAATTTATAGATTAACTCTTTGTGCACGCCAACCCAGTCACACAAGTGGCACAAAACAGAAAAATAAAGTGTCTGCCACCCACTAAACCCTGTCTGTGCTCACTTTTTCGCACACACACACACGCACGCACGCTCGCGTACAACTCACGGTGGCGCTTGGCGCTCTACTTGTTGTTCCTATTCTGTTTTTATTTTTTTTATTTTATTTACATTTCATTCGTTTTTTATTGCGTGCTTTTTTCTGATGTTACAACTTAAAGCTATTTGATGCCTGCTGATTATTGTTGTTGCTGTTTTCATTAGTTTTTGTTTGTGCAGCTGGCTGCCAATGCCGTTGCTTTTGCCGCCGCAGTGACCATTGATTCATATGTACAGCAACAACAACAATAACAGCAACAACAACAGCAACAACACCAGCAAGAAGAAGAAGAAGAAGAAGAGTAACTTCAAACGACCAACCACATTGTTATTTTTATTACCTAGTTAATGTCTTGTTGTTGTTGTTGTCTCTACTACTTCTTTCTCTTTCCACCTTCTTGTGCATGCAGTTACTTTGCCACTGTTGACTGCACATGTTACGCCATTCGGCTGCACTTCGTTTCAGTTCGGCTGCATTCGTTCGCAGCAGCAGCCGCATGCATCACCACCATCGCTCATCACAATGTTAGTCCTGGTCCTGCCTCAATAGCTTTTCTAGTCATCTCTGCAGTGCTGCTGGCGTCGTCGTCGTCATCAGCGTCATCGTTGGGTTTTCTGCATTTTTGTTTTAAACTTTACCCTGCGCTACATGCGCCACTCTTATCCGCCGCCCTCGACAGAAGAAGAAGCGTAGCGTACTCGTTATTATTCATTCATTTACTCGTTCTCTCTCTTGCTCTTCCGCGCACAGTTCGTTGCACTTTCTGTTGCATCTGTGCGCGCGGTAGGCAGCGCCCGTCGCCACCACCCCCGTACCATCACCGAGCAAACGATGACACGAGCGAGCAACAACGTTGTGTTTACTTCGTATATCGTTTGGTCGGTCGCCGTCGTCTGTGGCCGTCGTTCGTAGTGGATGGATGCGCAAATTGATTTCGCTCGTATTGCGCTGCATTTACATTGGCGACGTCTCGCTGCACTGCATCGCTGCATTGCGACTCGTCGTTGTCGTCGTTGTTGTTGTTATTATGTTTGTTTACATTCTCCGGCAGCGCCGTTTGTTTATTGTGCGATTTCTACACCTTATTTTTTAACCGCACACACAACGTTGCGCAGGGTTGCCAACTATTTTTTCTGAATAAAATTCTACGAGAGGGATAGTTGACGTTATGAACTTTTTAGGAATTGTAAAAGTTCCCTACGGGAAAAAAAACATAAATCAGTTCTAGTTCTAAAACTAGGAGGTATCAATTTACCCCTTCCTATGACAAAGGCGAGCTGAACTGTTTTGCAACTGTTGAGTAATTTGTGTCGCGGTCACATTTTAACCCGATATTTGTTGAAAACGAGTACAGAATCAAAAGGAACGATGAGCTCTACGCAGACATTGACATAGTCAGGCGCATGATACAATTATTCAAGGCAGAAGTATTAGAGTTATTGTTCTTCTTAGGCGTCCCTTGCTTCTGTCAAACGTCCCGTGCTTATGTTAAAATGTTGTATGGGATAAGAAAATTTTGTGGGAGGCGCTCTGGGATACTACTAACTTGTTATTGTTTCATGGTCACGCGCATTAAGATACAGCGCCTACGCTGGTTCGACATGTCGTATGGATGAAAGCGCTCCAGCAAAAATGAATTCACTTGTGTACCCAGTGCTGGCCAACGTAGGAGAGGGCGTCCGAATCTCCGGTAGAGCGACCAAATGCAGGACAAGTGACAGCACTTGGAGTGAAAAACTGGAGCCAGCCATCGCGCGCAACACAGCAGCGACTGGCAAAGCATAATTGCTGCGGTCAAATGGTCAAATACGCCAAATAAGCATGCAGGAAATTTCTCGAAAAACTCGATCGCGAACTCGAATACGTGTTGTTGTATTCGAATGCGATTGTTTTTGCACTTGAATAGAACAATTTGAAAATAAATAAGTATATGAAAAGAAATAAGAAAAGTGTTCGTCAATCGTATATGAAAAGAAATAAGAAAAGTGTTCGTCAATCGTTGCCTGCGAAACATATTTCGTATGTATTGGCCCAAAATCATTCAAAATAGATAATTGCTTCGGAGAGCACTCTTGGATCCAATTGACGAACATAAAAGGAAATAAAAATGGAGATGGATTTGCCATACACGACTAAAAGACGACAGCTGCATTGCTCGAAAAGCCATGGAGTGGAATACGATGGGAGGTGGTATGAGAAATTCTGGGCGACCAAGAGAAACATGGAGAAGACCAGTCGCTAGAGATGCAAAGAAATTCGGAAAAAGTTGGAGAGAGTTAAAGGCATTTGCCAAAAACCGTACACGATGGCGTGTAGGCGTAGTTGATGAACTGTGTCACGCTAGGGATTTAAGGAACTGAAGAGGAATAAATGTCTATTTTTTTCAAAATTTTGAATTTTTACGTTCATAACTTCTGCCAGTTAAAAGCAAATAAGCCAAAATTTATTTTAAGTTATAGCTGATTGAATACCCTTACACCCCACACCCACTCTTACTGCCGGAACATTCCGACTATGGCCGCTAGAGGCGTTATAGCTGAATTTAGTCGAAATTTTTAAATTTGAAGGTTATCCACCAAAAACCTTCAACAGTGTTTACGTTTAAATTGATAGCTGAAAAAGTCTACATGTTTGACTTTGTACGTTCATAACTCAAAACTTTTTAAAGTTTTTAAGATAAAATATATTTTAACTTAAGGCTGAATACCTGAAGACGATACCAAATTTTATTTCCAAATGTTTCCAATCAAAATATACAAAGTTTGGCCGATGAAAAACATTTCTGTACCACTGTTCGGCGTTACCTTGCGTGTCCGTGTTATCAAAAACAAGGACGCGCCCATCTCAACTGGATACCCCTGCTTAAGGGTCTTCGAGTAGTAATACAAATGTATTAGCGAAAGCATGCGCATGAGCCAGATGATGTTGGTAATGTAACTGGTCGTATTGCCGATAAGTAATAATAATAAAATAATAATTTGGCGCTACAGTCCTATAAGAACTTAGGCTGAGCTCTCTCACCATTTTGAGCTGTGCGTGTTATATTTGTACTCAATGTGGTGGGAACTACAGTTTAATACCGAATCGGAACGGCGGGTGAGAGCTTTTCATAGGCAATGTTTTACTCTCGTAGGTTTGCCATTGACTGCCGAGAGGTTGTGCGGTGTAGAAAAATGTTTTCTATGAAAAGATGTTGTTAGCCCCAGTCCAGGCTTGAACCTGGGACTTTTCGGCTCACAGTCTAACACACTACATTGCCGATTAGTAACTTACTACAATTTTTACTATCGTTACAGCATTCTAGATATGAGACGTAACTTTAACATGCAATATAGTGTTTAAAATTTAAAAATTTTGTAAACAACAAGAATATGATTGGAAGAATTTGCCCACTCCTCAAATACTTTAGCTGTGACATTTGCTAGAGTGTAAGTGCTAGACTTTAAATTGATTTCACACGATTCGTACATTAAAGAAACTGATTTAAAAATCTGCCTTTTTGAATAGACAATTCCCCATGAGTTGGCAGCACTTGCAATACGTCACATTTGTTCACACTCGCTCACAGACTCGTCCGTCCGTCCGCTCATTCGTTCGCACTGCATTCAGTTTGCACATGTTTTTCGTATAGAATTTCATTACAATGTATTTGCTGTTGTTGTTGTTATTGTTATTTGTGTTGTCTCTGACCCCAACTTAGTTGTTGTAATTTTTTATTATAAATATGGTTGTTGTATTGTTGGAGTTGTTGTTGTTGTCAAAGTTAAAGTTGTTGTTGCTGCTTCATTTATTTTGCGCCACATTCTAATCGAAGGTGTTTGTTTTGCGACTTTCTGCTGTTGTGTTTTATTTTATTTTACTTGTTTTTGTTGTTGTTGCAGAAATTGTATTATTATTTTTTTTTGTTTTGTATATTATTATTGTTGTTGTTGCGATTGTCGGTCGTCTGTGGTTTTGTTTGTTGCTGCTGTTGCCATTACCGCTGCTGCTGTTGCTGCGGTTATTGTTGTCTGCCTGCATTTATGCCCAAGTGTGAAATATTTTGTTCAATATGGTGGCTTTTAAAGTGCATTCATTTTCCATGTAATTCGATATCGTCAGATGGCAGCAAAAGTAAACAACAACAACTTATGCAATGTCACTTCATTACAAAAGCGGCACCAGCGGTATCAGCGGCTGCATTGCATAAGTTAATGTCTGATTGAGCCTTAGAATTGCGTCGTAAAATTTGTCGGTTTTTTTCCCTCAGAAGTACTTGAATTTGTTTTGGAAAATTTGCAAAGGTGGCTGAGTCGGCATATTTTCTTCAGTTCTTCAATCCACCCACTTACAAAATCCGTAGTTTTTGGATTTTATTGATTTCCGTACTTTTTTCAGCATTAATATTGTTGACAGGTAATTTGCTCCACTGTACCATTTAATAAGAGTAATTGAGACGCAAAACAATTCAGCGTACTAAGCAATGTGTTAGAAAAAGACGGAAGATCATTCAGCACACTAAGGCAATGTGCGAGAAAAAGATAGCAGATCAGCGCATTAAACACTGAGTGCGAATGAGATATCATGTAGCATGTAGCATTCACGAGAAGTGTAGAAGATTCTCGAAACATGTCGAAGCGTGTCGAAACTTGTCGAACTGATGCATGTAGTATATAAGGGAGCCGCATCTGAGGTACCGAATTTCAGTAGTGATTGGACAGTAATCGAGTGCATCTCGTGTGTGATCAATGTTAAGTTAAATTGTAGACATGCAGCAGTTGTTTGAATTTGTTATTACACCCGGAAAAAAATAATAGTTTTTTACTATTAAAAATAGTCAATAGAATAAATTATTATTTTAATAGGAAAATACCATTAAATACTAGAAAATACCATGACATTGCCATTGAGTTTATATAATAATAATAGTTTAGCACTACAGTTCTATAAGAACTTAGGTCGAGCTCTCTCACCATTTTTGAGCTGTGCGTGTTATATTTGTACTCAAAGTGGCGGGACCTACAGTTTATTGCCGAATCCGAACGGCGGGTGAGAGCTTTTCATAGGCAATGTTTTTACTCTCGGAGGTTTGCCATTTACTGCCGAGAGGTAGCGCGGTATAGAAAAATGTTTCTATGAAAAAATGTTGTTAGCCCCAGTCCAGGCTTGAACCGGGGACCTTTCGGCTCGCAGTCCAACGCACTAACCACTGAGCTACCGCGATTTTATATGAAAAGATTTATTTTTTGTATACTATTAAATCAATAATTGTCCTATTGCCCAATTTTAATGGGATTTGAGGGAATTTTTTTTGTGTGTAGTAAAGTTGTTTATTAAAGTGAATTAATAATGTTAATTGTTATAATTTAAACCAAATAATGTAATTTTTATTTTGCACAGTTTTCCGTAGACTGAATTTTCGTAATAATAATATCATTTAATAGTATGACTAAAATTTAATGGTTTTATTCGGTTTTATAATGGTATTCATTTTTAAAAGTGGTAATTTTTGCGCTACAGTCCTGAAGAACTTAGGCCGAGCTCTCTCACCAATTGTGCGTGTTATATTTGAAGACCCAGTAATAAAAATCAACATTACATCATTCCGTACCACTTCGAATCTCTATCTAGTTTCAGCAGTACATTTGTTCTGGACCATATTCGATCATCGCATATTTAATAAGCGAATATTGAATGAGGGATCATAACAAATAAATTGAGAATTTGGAACACCCATTCGTTGTCGCTTCCCTACGGGGAAACGAACCGGTCCTAGACTAGGCACGTGACTGGTTCCTCGGAGATAGTTAACCGGTCCTAGTTCTGGCTCTTTTATATAAAAACAACCGGCAACTTTAACACGGCATTGTCCTAGGGAGAGGTTAATTAACACCTCCTGCAGACCTTTAGGACTAGTCTTCGTGTTCTGTGACCGGTACCTTTAGACGTATCACAGAACTAGTTCGCAAAATCCTGTTCTGTGACCGGTATCAATTCAGTAAAAAAAATATTTTTTAAGTTCATTACAATTACTTGGAAGACATGCTGAATTTAAATCAATGCAAAATCGTCTACAAATTTTAGACGCATTCGTAGCAGCGTGTAAATAAGTCCCGTGACTATGGCGCCACCTAGTGCCTTTTCGCTCCACTAGCGACATATTTAGCATGGACACGATCCATCTCCTCATGCAGACCTTTAGACCTATTACAAAACTGGTCTTCAAGAACCTGTCCTTAGTCGGTAACAATGGTACTGGTCACGTGATAGATAGTTTTAGATCAATTGACACATTTTCCCGCAGGGTTACTCTATAATGGATGACAAAATGGGGGTCATCTCAGACTTTTCGGAAATGTCGTCCCTTTAAATATTTAAAGCATTGCATATTTTGCATATGTTGGCATATTTTGCATATTTTTTGCATATTTGTGGCATACATTTTGCATAAATCATCCAAATTTTTTGTATAGACGAGCGTTTATTGATTTATGTAGATTAATAGACATTTTTAGCAGGGTCGATGTAGTTTAGAAACATATTTTCGACATGTTTCAAACAGACAAAGACGGAGTTTGTATCAACAGCTGTCAAATTTCTGCCCATGACTTGAATCTGCCATTAAAATTATACAAAGTTTTACAAAAGGCTATATTTCTTCCCATGACTTGAATCTGCCATTAAAATTATACAAAGTTTTACATACACTTCCCAAAATATTCCATTTATATGTGTTTGCTGGAAATATGCCTGAAATATTCCTGAAAATGCCAAACATTTTGTCTCGGGTAGGTCTATGAAAAAGATGAACATGGGATGAACCAGATTTGAACATGGGGCAATTCGGCCCAACAACAGATTAACCTCTGAGCTACCGACGCCACTAAGAAAATATTTATATTTCACTAAAAATTAAAGCCCAAAAACGTACTACATCAAATTAAAAAAACAGTATTTTAAAATTTTACAAAAATATACGTTGAATTCACAAAATTTTTAATGAATTCCATTTTAGTAAAATCATTCGTAAGCACTATTAATAACATTACTGACTCGCTAGTTTAGTTTCGCTTTAAACTATTTTTTTTATCATTGATATGATTTACGACTTTCTCCTTGATATGACATTCTCGTTATTGTGATTCATTTGTCTCATTCTAATTAATATGATTTACTACTTATCCTCGCTCGCTTTCTCTCTCTCTCTCTTGTTTATAGTAGTATCAAATAGATGTCAACGATATTTCGTTGATATTATTTTTCTCGTTGATATGACTTTCGTTGATATAATTTTCTCGTTAACATGACCTTCCCCTCGACTTGTTTACGTTTACGCGAAAAATTATTATTACTGATAACGAAAAACAAAACAACTCTGTGGCTACTGACGACGTCTGTTTGATGATGATGACTGTTAAATGAAAAATGTATGATAACTTTTGTCAGGTGTTTTTTTTTAAGTGGGTATATTTAAATTAATTAAATTTTATATTAATTTATAAACAATGCTTACACACTTTTGGCCTTGTATCACTGCGCCGATCTAATAATATTAACCCACTTAAGCCTCAACAATCGTGGTTTTTTTTCTATGTCCATCAACAACTTCAGATTGCTCAATGTGCACAACCCAAAGCCACAAATGAGGCCGTTGAACTCATAAACTAAAAATTGAAAGAAAAGCCACAAAACCAATAAATATTTTCATTTCTATACATTTTATATATTGTTTGTTTATCGAGAATAATTGCAAAAATTTGCAAATTAACAAACAAAAAAAAAATCAGATCATTATTCATCGTTTGCATATTTTGACAGTTGTTCTGACTGTTGGCAGAGTGTTTTTAGTTATAGACTGACTGAATTTTGACGTTTTTGTTATTGTATGTTTGTATTTTTGGTGTATTGCACTCTCGATCATTCTAAATTTGGTCTACTATCGGTGTATATGAGATGAGTGCTATATATAAAATCGAACTGCCTGGTTTTGGCTCTTTTTGTCTTTCGGATTTGGTTTGCCCAACATTCGTCGAGTTCGTTGATTTTATTTCGCTTGTTTCTATTTCTATTTCAATCGAATTTCCGTCTATTCAACTTTTGAAAGAGAAATTAGTCGAAAGATTACGATCTTAGACAATCGTATATCTTTCCGATCAATTTGATCAAATGTTGATCTAACTTTTAGTCTGACTTTCGAAGTTAGACCTTTTGAATTCCTGCTATCTGGCGGACTGTCTCAGTTTTGGAAAAAACCCTTTCTTTCGAATTGGATCGTCAAATTTGTCTTTTGATCTATATAGCTTTAGATTGCCTATCCTTTGAATGTATTTCTACTATTATCTGTTTATCTTTTCATCTATGACATTTTATTTTCTATGGGTATGTTTTTCTATATTTTAAGTTTTTGAAATTCGGTATATTCGATTTTTCTATATTTAAAGTTTTTGAAATTCGGTTTGATTTGTTTTGATTTGTTTGTCTCTTAATTCGATCACTCTATCATTAGGACTATCGGTTTCTCGATATGTATTTCTGACCTTCACACTTCTTTCTTTCCGACTGACATTCGATCTCACAGATTTGTTTGACATATTTGTTATTCGAGATATATCGTCGGTGATACTGCAAAACCGCCTATCTACATTTTCGAATATCTCTTACAAAATGAATTTTACAGAAGAAACAAAACTATTTTCCGTCTTAATTCTGCACTTACTTCATACAAAATTAAGTATGTCATAACTTATAATGGCATTTATTTAATTTATCCGATAAACATATCATTAAAAACCTGATTATAACACAAAATTAGGCGTAATTTTCACATGCAGTTACAAACTGTTATTATTATTGGTCTTTTAAGCTCTATGATTTTAGGTTTGCATTACCTATTTGTCTTTGACATATTCGATATGTGTCTGTCGATCTATATGATCGATATGTGTCTATACGATCTGTCGATCTATTAGATTTGTCATTCCATCTTAATGATTTTGACCAATTTCGAGAACATCTGGATACATCTATTGTATCTCAGTCTGACTTTCAGAACCTGATCCGTATGATTTTTGTTATGTGTCTTTGTTCTGAATGTTTTTCGATAGCTATAGGTCTTTTGACCTCTACGATTTTCGGTTTGTGAAGGGTTTTTCAATAAGAGCGCTACAAAATTAAATAAAACAAAAACGGTTTTGGATATCAATGAAATTCTTTATTCCTGTAAAAGTACGTTCGATGCCATTATGTATGGAACTCGATTTCTTTTGCATGGCCACCACGGGCACGCTTGCAGAAGTCCAGACGCTGAACCCAATTTTCGACGGTTTTCAAGCATAAATCGGTCGATACTGCAGCAATTTCACTTTCGATATTCGTACGAAGTTCATCAATCGTCGCTGGCTTGTTGGCATAGACCATTGACTTGACGTAGCCCCACAGGAAATAGTCTAACGGCGTCAAATCGCACGACCGAGGCGGCCAATCGACTGGACCATTACGTGAGATAATACGTTCTCCAAACTTGGTTTCCAATAAATTGATTGTGGCATTCGCTGTGTGGCTTGTGGCGCCGTCCTGTTGGAACCACATGTCTTCCAAGTCCATATCATCCAATTGGGGCCAAAAATATTCGGTTATCATTGAACGGTAGCGATTCCAATTCACAGTAATGTGCCGGTCTTGATCATCACGGAAGAAGTGCGGCCCAATGACGCCGCCGGCCCATAAACCGCACCAAACCGCAATTTTTTCGGGATGCAATGATGACTCATGGAGAACGTGTGGATTGCTGTCTGACCAATAACGCATATTTTGTTTATTGACGAAGCCATTCAGCCAGAAATGAGCCTCATCGCTGAAGATGATTTTTCAATGAAAATCCGAATCATTTTCAAGTTGTTGCTCAGCCCAATTCACGAACATACGACGCTTCTGGTGGTTAAGCGGCTTCAGTTCTTGCTTCAATTTGATTTTGTAAGGATGTAGGCCAAGATCTTTTCGCAAAATTCGCCACAAGGACGTCACAGAGATGCCCAACACTTGAGAACGACGTGTGAGAGACACATTTGGGCTTTCTTCAACTGAAGCCTCAGCGGTAGTAATATTCTCGACACTACGGGCACTACTTTGTCTCACTGGCACGGGAACATTTTGTACTGTGCCTGTGGATTCAAATTTTTCCACTAGACGCTCAATTGTTGATCTGCTACGACGATTATGACGACCATAAATTAGACGTAACGCTCTTAACGTTGAGGCCACTGACTCCGAATTTCGGTAGTAAATTTTAATAATTTCGACTCGTTGTTGGCTCGTATATCTTTCCATCATGAAATGGCAAACCTTACTGAAGAGAAATGTCAAAAGAGCGGCAAGAAATATGGCGTCGTTTGCTGTCCCTGTCGCTCTACTTTTGTAGCGTCCCATTTGAAAAACCCTTTATTACATATTTGTCTTTTGGGAAGTCTTACCTTTGAACTATTTCATTTTCGATGTTTTTTATTTCGATCTGTATGATTTTCGCTATGGTCTTTTGAGCTTAACGATTTTCGGTTTGTATTACATATTTATCTGTCGGTAAGTCTGACCTTTGAATTATTTTATTTCCGATGTGTTTTTCGAGCTATATGAAGTTCGATAGGTATTGATCTTTCGTTCTGAATGTTTTTCAGTTTATACTATCTATTTTTCTTTCAGTCAAACTCAAACTTTATAATATGAGTCATTCGATTTGTATGATTTGCGTGACCTATTGGTCTTTTGATCACAATAAATTTTGGACAATTAGAATAGTCATTCGGTCATTTGAATTATCTAATTTACGATTTGTTCCTTTCGATTTCTATGTATCTTTCGACCTATGAATTATCTCATTTTCGATGTGTTTTTCAAGCTTTATGCTTTATTTTCTTGATCTATTGGTCTTTCGATTTCTATGATTTTCGGGCTGTATATTCTAATTGTCTTTCGGTCATTTGAACTATCTGATTTTCGATTTGTTCCTTTCGATCTCTATGCTTTTAGGTATACAATACGGATTTGTCTTTCGAATTGTTTCAGATCAGATTTTAAATCTTCATGATTTTTATTTCATATTGTCTTTTGATCTCTGTAACTTTCGATATGTTTGTCTGACTTTCGAACTGTTTGTCTCAGTTTGTCTCAGTTTCGCTCTATTTGTTTTTCGATCAGTCGAACGTTTTTTTTTGACTGATTTTCAGATTGTCTAACTTTCGATGTTTTTTTGAAGGTTTGTCTGCCTTTCGATTTGTATGATTTGCTTAAACTATTGGGCCTTCCATCTCTATGATTTTCGGTCCAATTGTCTTTCGGTCATTTGAACTATCTGATTTTCGATTTGTTCCTTTCGATCTCTATGATTTTCGTTATGTCTTTCGATATGCGACTATTTAATCTATTTAGATTTCGCGTTTTTTCTCTGACTTATTTCGTTTTCAAACGGTTTCAGTTCAGATTTTAAATCTTCATGATTTTTATTTCATGTTGTCTTTTGATCTCTCTAACTTTCGATATGTTTGTCTGACTTTCGAACTGTTTGTCTCAGTTTCGCTCTATTTGTTTTTCGATCTGTCGGACGTTTTCTCTGACTGATTTTCAGATTGTCTAACTTTCGGTGTTTTATTTTTTTGACGTTTTGTCTGTTATTTATGCATGACGTCAATGACTCAAACAAGTGAAAACAAAAACCTAACCGCAACTAAATCCACTTCCACTGAAATTCGTATTCAATTTTGTTTTTTTTTTTTTTTACTCTTAAAATAAATTCATTCATACAAAAGCGGTTTGTCGTCCGTCGTGCGCAATAAAATTAAAATAAAAATTAAATTAAAAATAATATCTAATAAAAAGCGCATACATTAAATGTTCTATGTTTAATTGTGTACGTATTTTTAGTTTTAAAATTACTACATGTCTAAAGTTTATTTTTGCACTTTTTATTTCGATGTTATGTGGTGGTTGGTTGCGCCAATGTGTGTAAAACCCAGACTGATTGGAATTTCCGTAGGAAAACAAATTAGTCGCTACAACAACAACAAACAGAAATAACAAGAAATAAGCTTAAAATAAATTTTTGTACATTCATTCAAGAGCTCACGCGCAATTTTTACAGTAAAATTAAAAGCACCACATGTGCCTGCCTTAGTGCGATTGGTTGTTGCACCCAGTAGAAAATACCTAATGATGATGTCATTCTGTGTAAAATAACTTAAAAGATAAAAAAATTAAAAGGTTCCTGTTTCACAAATTGAAAATGTTTCGAACCGATTCCAAAATATGTTTTTAACAGTACCATTTATTAGACATTTTTATAAACTTGAACACTGGTGTGATAGATAATGACGTTTACGATAAATGTTTGAGCTTCAATTTGAATTAATTTCGGAAATAAATAAAGTCTTACAAAAAAAAATCAAGTTAATAAGTTACAAAAACCATTTCTGAGAATCAATTAATAATGTTTTCAAACTCATTGCACTTTAACGAACCATTCAATATTATCTTTTTTAAGAGGTTTTTCTTTTTATTGTTGCCAGACATGTTTTATGCTCGTGAGAAGTTCAACGAGCAAATCGTAAATGTTCGACAACATAATAAGTACTGCAGTCTGAGTAGTAGTAGAAGAACACTATGTTAAAGACAGGGCAGGAATATCATAAACTGCTGCGTTATGCTTGAAGCGTTTTATTTTATATCACAATTTAAGCACGCTTTCGAACACTATAACGCATCCGCCATGAGGATGTTTCTAAAGAGCACTAAAAATTAGCGAACATTGGCGAATGTAATTCGTCGTTCGTTCGATATTAATGTTGTCATGCCATTGCATTTAGATGTCTGCTGCAGACAACAGTTTCAGTTGTGAAGATAGATTACTATATTTATTAATTTATTTTATATTTTATCTATTTCAATCAGTTTTCGAATGTGTTGACCATTTTCAACAAGCACGTGTGTTTTAAAATTTAAATTGAATTAAATTTATACTTTGAAATTTGAAATTTTGATGTCATCGAATTTGTTTTATTTTTATTCTATTCCCGAATTCGATTTTTAGTAGAAGTTTAAAAGTATTCAATCTATTTCAAACATTTCAACCCAAATTTGTTCATATTCAATTAGATATTTCACAGCTAAATTTATAATATACTAGCTGGACTCGTGCAAAGATTTTGTGAATGCAAGGATATGAAGTGATTTTATTAATATAAAAAAAAAACATTATTTATATCCCGGACCCGTGCTTTGCTGTGGACGTTTTTTTATAAATGTAGTCACCAAATCAAAAATAATTCTCCGCCAAAACAACTTTTCTCAATTACAATTCTTTCTCAGACTGTGATTCGCCATAGAATTCTGCCCCGTGGAATATTTCGCCGTAGAATTCTTCCCCGTAAAATTATTCACCATATAACGCTTTTCCGTAGAATTCTTCCCGGTAGAATTCTTTCCCGTAGAATTCTTCCCCGTAGAATTCTTCCCCGTAGAGTTTTTCCCAGTAGAAGTTTTATTGTGGTGAGTTTAAGTGAGTTGAATTTTAGTGTGGTGAGTTTAGTGTGATGAATTTTAGTGTGATGAATTTTAGTGTGGTGAATTTCAGTGTGTTGAATTTCAGTGTGGTGAGTTTAAAGAATTTGGGGTTGTTGATACCCTGGTGTGAAATATCTTTATATCAGTATAATAACTGTTGAAATACACCATATGGAAAATGTATCTTCTATTAGTGGTGCAACGCCCAGTGGTTCAATCCCGCCCACATTCAGCGAGACCGTTTAGAATGGTTAAATATTACGCTGACCAAAATTTCACGGAAATGTGAATCTAAACAAATATATATAATTGTATTTCAAAACATTAGATTGATACAAAAATCCTTAATTTGGAATCAAACCCCCCCCATTACGTGAAACCGGCCTGTTTAATGAAACCGTTTTATTATGGAATCAAAAACTATAATCGAAACGATGCTGGAGTTCATTATAAAGAAATCTAATGTTACTTTCGATTGGAAACCCTTCATTAAATCAATATAAACAATTTTTAATTGTAAAATTAAAATATCGATTTACTAAACCATTTCCATTTCTTACAAGCCATGTTTGGAATAATTTATTTACGATCTCTTTTAAAATTTCTCTGCAATGTCAAAGGTTTTTAAATAATATTTCTCTCAAACAGATCTCTTTCTTGTATACGAATATTATAATTCTTCCTCGAAACATTCTTCTTTTCTCAGACCATTTTGTTCAGAGAAAATACTTCTTTAACACAATTCTTCCTCAATAGAATTCGTGCCGATACATTCTTCGTTTCTTAATACCCCGCAACTAATATTGAAGAATTGGGAAACTTAAATAAAAACGAATTGAAGAATTTAATAAATATTTTAAAAATTATAGGGAAGATTTGTATGGGAAAAATTGTCTGAAAAATGATGTTTCCGTTGAAAATTTGCTCGGGTATGAATTTTCGAGAATTAATTGTCTCTGAGTAATATTTGTATGAAGAAAAAAAATCTGGGATAGAATTGTATAGATTAAATTTGTACGGGAAATTTTCTCGGGTATGAATTGTTCGCGGATTAATTGTCTCTGGGTAATAATTGTATGAGAAAGAAAGGTCTGGGAAAGAATTGTTCAGAGAAAATTGTCCTAAGTAGAATTGCGCTCAGTTAATAATTTGTCCGGGAAAGTCTTGTTCGAGGAAGATTTGTCTGAGGAAATATTGTATTGGATTTCAGAGTATTGTTCAGAGGATATTGTCCTAAGAAAAATTGTGTTCAGTTAATAATTTGTCCATTGTTCGAGTAAGAATTGTCTGGGAGAAATCTGATCGAAAAAAATTTGTCTGGGGAAAAATTGTGTTGGGTTAGAATTGAAAGCGGAATTATTGTCTCTGGGTAAAAATAGCATGGAAAGAATTATCCGGGAAAGAATATTTTTTTGTGTAAGAATTTCTTTCAGATGAATTGCACCTGTATAAAATTAGTATGTGGAAGAAATTATTGTCCGGATAATAATAGTTCGCCGATGAATTGTCTCTTTATAAAATTTGTATGGGGAAGAATTGTCTGGGAAAGTAATGACCGGGGAAAAATTGTCTGTGAAAAAAACTGTTCGGGAAAAAATTGTCTAGGGAAGAATTGTTTCTTGGTAAAAATTATATGTAGATTTTTTCCGGGGAAGAATTGTCTGGGAGAAAACTGATCGGTGAAAATTTGTCTGGGGAAAAAATGTATTGGGTTAGAATTGACCGCGGAAGTATTGTCTTGGGTAAAAATAGCATGGGACGAATTATCCGGGGAAGAATATTTTCTTGGGTAGGAATTGCTCTCAGATGAATTGCCTCTGTATAAAATTGGTATGTGGAGAGAAGAATTGTCAGAGAAATAACTGTTCGGGTAAGAATAGTCCGCGGATGAATTGTCTCAGTATAAAATTTGTATGGGGAAGAATTGTCTGTGAAAGTAATGTCCGTGGAAAATTTGTCTGTGAAATAACTGTACGGGGAAAATTTGTCTAGGGAAGAATTGACCGCGAAAGAATTGTTTTTGGGTAAAAATTATATATAGAAAAATTGAACGGGGGGAAAAAATGCGCGTGGAAAATTTGTCTGATGTAAAATTTTTTTCGGATGAATTCAACGTGGAACAATTGTCCCTGTTTAAAAATTGTATGCGAAAAAATAGTATGAATAAAATTATTCGGGTAAGAATTGAATGCGAATGAATTGTCTCTGGGTAAAAATTGTATTTGCGAAGAATTGTGTGTCAAATAATTGTCCGAGTACAATTTATTGTCCAGAGAAGACATTTTTCAGCGAGGATTTGTACGCGAAATAATTGCTCTGGCTAATTTTTTTTTTTGGTATTTTGTCTGTGGAAAATTTTTCTCAAGTAAGAATTTTCCGTGAAATAATCGTTTCGGGACAACAGATACAACATCGAAAATTCAAATAATTTAAAACTTTTACCCAGAGACAAATTTTATGTTGCTTAGTGTTGTTGTGTTCTTATGTTGTTATTGCATTGTGACAGCAACCGAATTGGTTTTGGTGTTGGTGTTGTGTATGTAGCTGCCGTCAGCGCTTTAGTCGTTGCTATTGCTGTCGTTGTTATTGTCGTTGCTGCGGCTGTTGCTGGTGGGCTCTTCTTCATAATATTGTTGTTGATGTTGTTGTTAATGTTGCTGCTGCTGTTGTTATTATTCTTGTGGCTATAAATATTTTATGACCCAAAAATACTGCGGCACTGTTGTAAAAAACAGCAACAAATCAAAATAAAATAATTAACTATTTTATAGCTTTTCTTTATCTTCAGCTTGTTCTTGTCTACTTCTACTTGCTATGCTGCTGTTTCTTCTTCTTCTATTTTTTGCATCATTTGCTAAATGTTGCTCTTTGGCGGCAACGCTGTAAACGTCAACAACAATAATAACAACAACGGCAGCAACAGCAATAATAACAACAGACAGCAACAATAATAAAACTAAAAAAAAAAAATAGGCATTAAATTTCGAGGCTAATGCACTGATATATTTTTCTGTTGCTGGCGACTGTTGCTGTTGCCGCGAAAACATGCAATTTTTACTTTTTCATTTTTTATTTTTTCATTTTGCAATGCATTTAAAATGTTATTACAATTTTGTTAATTTCTACATTTTGTTATTATTGTTGTTGTTGTTGTTGCTGATAATGCTGTTAGTTTTATTTATTTATTTGTAGTTGTTACTGCAGTTTATGTTGTTGTTGCTGCTGGTGTTGTTGTTCCGGTGGCTTTTGCTGTCAAAGGCACAGCATTTTGACTGCATCTTCTTAGTCATATTAATATTTTTGTTGTTGTTGCTGTCTTCATTGCTGCTGCTGTCGCTGTTATTGTTGTTGTGGTCTACTTAATTTCTTGTTGGAATTTCCGGCTGTTATGTGTTGCATTTACCACTTTGTTGTCGTTTTATATTTATTTGGACGGTTTATTTTTTTCTAGCCAAGTTGCAAATAAAATTTCCATAAATTTAATGACTCAATATCTGTTTAAATTTTGAGAAATATGTTCAGGTTCTATGCATTTTTCTTCATAAAATCACATTTTTTTTTTTTTTTTTGATAAAAACCTATTTTTAAAAACATTTATTAAACATAATTTTCAGTACTAAAACAGTTTGAATAAAAAAACACAGCATAAACAAAAGCTGTCACTGGAATTCGACTCACGACTTAATTTTCATTTTAGAAAATAAGGAGGGAAACTTACACGACCATGTTTGGTGGAACCATTTGGCAATAAAATTGAGGGAATTCATACAGCTATAACTTAAAATGAATTTTTATCGTAAATATTTTTAAATGATTTGAGTTATAAACGTTCAAAATCAAAATGTTTGACTTAAATCAGCTATAACGCCTTTAGCGCGCAGGACAGACACTAATCGGTAATAAAAGTGGGTAACGTGTGAAAGGGTATATTCATTTCGAGAATTTGTATGGCTCATACGCCATTGAGTCAATTTCGAGAAAAACGATAGACAAGATTTGAATTTGCGTTCAATTGGGAGCACATTTGCGATTTATAGAAAAATCCATGCTGAATATCTCAGATTTGATACGAGATATGGAAAAACGGCGAGACTGCGAGAGCAACAAATCGTTCAAAATTTGCTCGCATGCTACAACAGGCTACGCAAGCTAAGTTTGTATGAAAAACATCAGTTTTGCGACTTAAAACTTTTGTAGTACATTCAATACTCGCCATCTCATTTTCATTTATACATCATTTTTTTTGGAAAAAAAGACATGCTTTCATACAAAAATACAAAAATAAAAACTAGCAATTTTTCAAAAACCTCAAAAACGGATTTAAAATACAATAATTTTGATTACAAAAATTATTTTTTCCAACATAAATATTTTTATTGTAAAGCTCATGAAAAATACTTTCTAAAGCAGTCATAGTCGTTTAGAATTGAGTTACCCTGATAGATGTTATAAATAATTCAATACAAGCCAACGCGGTCAAAATTGTCATATTTGGACCCCAATATCTCGACAACCCGTCATACTAGCCCATACTCCGGAACAGGTTTTAATGAGGTCCACTTCTTCACACAAAAAAATATCACCAAAAATTTCACCAACTACCAGTATTCATCATATTGATGATTTCATTCATTGAACTAAAATCGTATTTTTTTTAAATGTTTTTCATTTTCAATATTTTTTTTAACATCAAATTTCAAACACAAATTTGTCTCCATTTACACATTTATGTTTTTATAATTCTTATACTTATTGCTAATTATGCGAAGACTCCATTTCATCATATTAATGAATAATTTACATCATATTGATGAATTTTGCTCATCAAACCACATTAATTTAAATATCATAAATCTTATAAGAATTATAAATACATAAATGTGTAAATGGAGACAATTTTTTTTTTTTTTTGAAATTTGATGTTATAAAAAATATTAAAAGTGAAAAACATTGAAAAAATACGATTTTAGTTCAATGAATGAAATCATCAATATGATGAATACTGATAGTTGGTGAAATTTTTCTTGATATTTTTTTGTGTGTATGTTCACCAAATTTCATTAAAATCGGAAGCAACAAATTTTTTAAGTGGGTACCGGCAAATTTTCACCTTTATTTCCAATTCGTAACTCCATTTACCCAAAAATGACGTTTGAACCAATCCAATTCTCGTGTGACGATATGTTAAAATCAATTTCAGCGTAAAAACTTTTGATGGTTTTTGGTGCTGAACGTTCAAATTCAAAAATGTAGGCTTAATTCAGTAACCTAAGCGAATTTTTTTTTAAATTTACGAAGATATTAAAATTCAAAGTGAAATCAGTTGGGAAGGTTTGATCACATGGGAAATTTTAAATTTGGTGTTACTATGATAGTTAGGATTAACAAAATTATAGTCGGTCTAAGCCGACTATAAATACCCTACACATATGTGTGGTTACCATTCAAAGTGGTATATAGGTTACCAGGGTATACAAATCCTGAAAATAACTACAAACTTTCAATCACTGAAGAATTCATTCCATTCATTTGATACCCATATTTACAAATGGATAGGTGTACCGATTTTCGATTTTTTTTTTTTGGGAACCACAAGTCGTTTCGCGGGAAAACATTATTTCCATGTACTTGAGCATGAAGTCAATATAAATTTGACCAAAAAAGTTTACCTAAGTACGTATACAGTAAAACTGAACTGCAGATGTAAATTTTATATGAGTTATTTGAATATAAATGGTCAGATCACAGGTCACAATGGACCGATATGCCTTCGCACATACAGCGTAGGTATATAAGTAATCTAAATTATGAGTTTCATTTATCTAACTCTTCAATTGTTTAAGTAGTAGGGATTTCAACATACAGCCAGACAGACGGGGATCGACTCAGGACGTCATCCTGATCAAGAATATATATACTTTTCCATACCGGAGATGCTTTCTTGGTGTTACAAACGGCGTACCAAATTGAATATACCCTTTCACTCTTAGTGTAGGGTATAAAAACAATTAGAAATTCTCACATCACATATTATCAAAGGTTCAAAATTTCAAACCAAAAAAAAAAGGATACTCAATTTTCTGTTGAACTTTTTTCATTTTAGAGATTTTAGAAAGGTCCTTGTTGAAAAGTCTACAAAAACATAATTATGGTATCAAAACTAACCAAACATTGTCCTTGCAATTTCCTACAATTAAATTACAACATTTATCCGATATGTGCATCCCCTAGTGGAAATTTGCCCGATGCGCCATCGGGAAATGATCGGGGTTTCGTCAGGTAACCCCTATTAGAGCCAATATGATCATTGCTTTGTCATGCCCTTATCATGCTCACCATAGCAGGGTTTACATTATCTAAACAGCCAATGGTCCCGATCAAAGCTACATTAGTTGTTCCTCATAAAGAAATTTTCATCGGGAAATGATCAGGTTTCAATGAGGTATGATATTTTATTTCATCAGGTATTTGTAGTGCTTTCGTATGCTCATGTTTTAACAAGGCAATGGTCAGATAAATAATGATATGGGATATTACCCGATCAGCACATGATCATTGCCTGAGGTGAGTACATGATCAGGACACTGCGTTACAAGGACATCGTGGACCTCGTCATATCCCGATTATCTCAAATAATGACATGATCAGTTCATGAGCATGGCCCTACCAAAATTTCTTCTAGGGTCAGGGATAATAAAAACAAGGATTAAGTTATAAAAAGTCAACTTTTTTAAAATTAGAAATCCTTAAAAGAGTGTGTTAAACAGTACAGAAAATAATAATTAATGGTCAGTTTACAATATTAGTGAAGCTGATGATAAATAATGCTCATTTTTTTAAATAATTGGTGTTAGTATTTCAGTATCCTTGATTAAGTAATATTTTGATTGGAGTATTCTTTAAAATGCTATCGTGGACAACTTTTAAGTTATTTGAAGAATGAATTTTTAAAATATTAATAAAAATAGCCACTCTTAAATTTGTTGTAATAAAGTTTTCAAAAATCCATTACTGATTACTGTGTTTTTAATCATTAATTTGAACTGGCCTTATTCAAGTAGAGCACAATTTTACTGTATTTTTTTTGAATTTTTTTAAATTAAAATTCTCAAAATGCACATGCATTTCGGATTTAATGTAGGGGCAGACGTGTAATAAATCAATCTATCGAACTGCATACAACAATTTTTGATGCATTATGAATATTGCGAAATATGAGCCAAAATTTGACATTAAAAAAACTGACCTTATTCAAGTGGCGCCGAGTGTACAACGCAATCTAATCGGTCGATTTTTATTTTTAGTATCTTAAAAACATATTTCATCAATTTCCAATCAAACGAAAAAAAAAACGTATTCAAAAATATTCACTACATCATAAGATAGAGAGTTTTTGTCGATGAAATACATTTCTGAACCACTGTGCGCCGTCCATCGAAACTTTTCCCGCACATTTTCTATAGTATACATCAAAATCCTTCCGATTTATAATTTTTAATAGTGTCATGAATGCTGTATATTTCTTCAAAAAAAATCCGGTTGGATTATTTTATTGAGTGGGGAAAAAATCCAGCTCTATACGTAATTCTAATACTCAAATTTAAAAGAATCCGATTTATGTCAACAACTTTACGAGTTATAATCGAGAGATAATCACATTTAAAGTGGAATATTGGACCCCTAATGATTAAAATAAATGAATCACAAATTTTATTATCTTGAGTATAAAAGAAAAAGTACTCATTTAAAATGGTATTGTTTCGATAAAATTCTTTACAAGTTAATTGAGTCAAATGCTTTGATAAATTAAATTCTTTCGACTACATTGTAAACGAGTTTTTATCTATAAAGTTCATAGTTTTTTTACTACATTAGCACAATTTTCTCAATAATTTCTCAATAATTTCTCATAATTTTCTCAATAATTTCTCAATAATTTCTCATAATTTTCTCAATTTTTAATTCAAATAAACTATTTTAGATATGAAACCATTGTGTATTTTTGTGAAATTCAATATTTAAAAACATACCTGAATATTAAGGGAAATATATCCCAATATAACCCATTGTGTGCACTCAGAAGAATCGTTTTATATACGGTTCTTTTATATTCGGTTGTCACAGCAAATACTATCATAGACAGCAACATTTTATTAGTTGTTATAGCCAACAGGACAATTATTTGGTTGTAGCATCAATATTTCATTAATGTATAAAACCTGTAATGAAAATAAAAAAAAGGTTAATTTAAAAAATTGTACAATCAGAGTTTGATAATTAACCTTTATAAGGTTGTTAATGGTGTAAGAAACTTTTTTTTTTGTAATCTCTCCAAAGAATATTTAAAAGAAAATTAATTATGTTTTGGTTTAACATTTTGAAATTCCATTGCATGACAACTACTCACATTTCAGAAAATTGCAAATTTTATCAAAAAAATTTTAACTATAATAATTGGGGATTATCATAAACCGCAAATGTTTTACATAAATTATTCAAAATTGCCTTAATGTCTAAATTTAATTTTATTTATTTATACGATTTTTGTTTTTTTGTGCACAATTAATGTTGGATTTGTTAAATTTTGTTTATTATTTCATTGCAGAGCATATTAAAAAAAAGTACTTACGTTCTTTAACACATTAAAAACACTGAGAAAAATTAGTTTTTTTTTTTAAATCAGTTTGAAAATGATATAGTAAATTAATACTTGTTGAAAATTAATTATTTACTCTTTTCTATTATATTTGGTCGTGAGAATAGTTAAAAAATATTTAAAAATTTAAATATTATATTAAAAACTTTTTCTGGCAAAAATAAATATTTAAATACTTGTCCAAAATATTAATAGTTGTCGCAAACATAAACATTTCATTTCACTCAAATATAAAATTTCACTCAATAACAATTTTAACATTTTTGAATAATTAAAATAGCTGTGCCTAGTTATTGAAACAAACTAATATTTATTTAAACATTAATATAATTGCTATTTAAGTAATAACAAATATGTTTAAATATTAAAGGTCACTAAATAAATGAATATAAAAATCCAATTAAGCAATTTAGGAGCGCTCTGAAATTGGAATCATAAAGGAGTCCAATTTTTGAGTGTTTTATGAGCCCTCGGAAAAAATACGCTTATAAGCATTACGGTTGTTTTCGGTGCTCTCAAAAATATGACCCATAAAAGATTCATATTTAAAAGCCCTCATAAATAAGACTCCTAAAATCATCAAATATAAAATTGTTTCAGAGCGCTCAGACTATATACTCATAAAAGTTCTATATTTTATAATGTTTTAGAAACGCTTCAAAATGTTGACTCATAAAAGAGTCTCATTCATGAGCGCTTTAGGAGCCACCCCCCTGAAATGAAACTCATAAAATCATTAAATTTAAGAGTATTTTAGGATCACTCAGAAAAGGGTGTCATAAAAGTATCTTATTTATGGTGGCTATATTCGTTTTGAAATCAAATGAAAATTCACTTTTTTAGAGTAAGCTCAACCGGCAAACCTACTTATTTCATGGATTTACTTGAAATGGGTGCATTTTCCCGCTGATGTCTGGACTAAAAAAAACATATGTTGGAATAATTTAAGATACATTATATATTGCTAAAGACGGAAAAACTCCAAAAATGGAGTAATTGTGGTGTCTAGAAATTCTCAAAAATGTGAATGTTTTAAAAATATTTCAAATGATCAAAAATATGCAGATTTTACAGCTCTTAAGAGCGTGTCCACTACCAAATTTTCTGTAGCATTTTGGGGCTCTTTTTATGACTGTTTTAGGCGTAATAAAAGTCCCATAAATATGAGTGTTGGGCTCATAAAAATCGTACCCTCTACCCAGGAGTCTTTTTGGGCTCTTTTAAGTGCTCATATATGAGTGTTTTAGGGGTAATAAAAGATTCATAAATATTTATGTTTTTAGGCGCATACAATCGTGCCCTCTACCCAGGAGTCAGGAGCCTTTTTTTGACTCTTTTTCGTGCTTATAAAATCGTGCTCTCTACCCAGGAGTCGGGAGTATTTTTGGGCTCTTTTAAGTGCTCATATATGAGTGTTTTAGGAGTAATAAAAGATTCATAAATATTAATGTTTTTGGGCTCATAAAATTGTGCCCTCTACGCAGGAGTCAGGAGCACTTTGGACTCTAATTGATGCTCAAATATGAATGTTTTAGGAGTATTAAAAGTCTAATAAATATGAGGGTTTTTGGACTCATACCCAGGGGTCGGAAGCCTCTTTGGGGTCTTTTAAGTGCTCATATATGAGGGTAAAACTCATAAATATGCCACATTTAGGAGTCTTAAAAGACTAAAAATGTTTGCTGGGATACTTGAGCAAAATTTCTGAATTTGAATTTTGAAACAATATTTTTGAATGCTTGCTGCAAACATTAACACATTTTCGTATATTATAATCTTTTAATTAAATAAGAATTAAATATATTACTACAAATAAACTAAAATTAAAAATCGTTATATACTTGTGGCAAACAACATTTATTTTATTCGAATAATTAGGTATTTGTGGAAAAATATTATTTATAATATATATTAAAAATTATAATTCAAACTTAAACGGAATTATATACTTACAGAAAATAGTTTTGTGTTCAATATAGTTATGACGAAACATATAATACTTACAGCTAGTGTATCTAAACATATTTATTTGTCTGTGTATAATAAATACATTAATTTTTATTTTTTATTTTCATCTACTCATTTCAGTTTCTCAAGACCCCGAAGATTTCTATCGTCTGGATGCAAAAAAATCATCAGCTGAGAATGCCTACGATATCTACACGGAGCTTTGTTGTCGTGAGACACGCGATACTAAGCGCCTGTTTCTGCTCAACGGTCTGGCAACGCTCTGCCAACAGCAGCACCAACAACAGTCGCAGCAACAGCAACAACCTGCAAAAAGCAATTTGGGATTTAACACGGAAGAGCTCCTCTATTGGTATGTTTGGCAGGCATGCATGCGATTAGCTCTGCCATATGGCATTAAGTTATTAATTTGTTGTTTCTTTCTCTTCTTCTGTTTCTTTTTCTTCTGATTGTTTGGTTTGTCTGCGGCCTTCTTCTAACAACAGTCTGAGCGCCTCTCTGATCCACACATTTACACAGGTGCGCGCAGCCGCATTGCGGACGATACGCTACGCGCTGCACACGCCGAAAGATATCAAAATCTTTAATTCGTTGCAGCTGCAACAGCTGCTCGTGCGTTCTATTGATGTTGTGCTGCGCAATGATGATGAGCGCGTGCAGGCGCTTAAGTTGGTGAGTTCAATTTTATTTATACAAAACAGGGTAGGTTTTTGGGGGCTTCCAATTAGAGATGGGCGCGCGTGCCATGCTTTTTTCGTGTCACGCCCGAAAATATGAGTTCGTGCGTGCAAATTACCGTGCGTGCTAGCTGTTGTCGTGCACTTGCCTGTCTGTTCCTCTAAAATCAGGCACGCACCCATTAAGGATTTTTTTAGTTTCTACTCCATTTTAAAAGAAAAAACCTTTACTTCCAGCATCACAAATTAAAAATTTCGTGGTATTTTAACCAAGGAAAAACACTTTGGAATATCGCTGTCGGTTTCATACATTTTTTAATAACGGTTTCGATTCCGGTTTTTGCGTTCCTAACAGGTTCCGATTTCGGAGAGGTTCCGATTCAGAGAATAAAGGAGTACCAAAGTTAATTTTTGAATTATTTATAATAAATGACCGTAAAAAATCGGTACCGGAACCGATTTAAAAATATGTGTGGAAACGGAATTGAAACCCATTTAATTTTTTTTGGTTGGAACCTGAATCAAAACGGGAACCGCTATTTCTTAAATATTGAAACGAGAACCGGCACCGATATTCCGAAGGTTTTATTCGCACTCTGCAACCTCAAAGTATCGAAATTGTAACTGGAATCGGAACCGCCATTAAAAACTGTGTGGAACCGGAATCGGAACTCGTGCTCGTGCGTATCACATATCGGCGTGCCCGTGCCATCAAAAACGCGCCCATCTCTACTTCCAATGCCGGGATCACGAGGAAAATCAGTTCCAAAAATCCGAAATTAAATCCGGAATTGCCAATAAAAATGACGTGTAGATAAAATAGTGAATATTTTCACTATTTTTATGGGTCCGATTCTGGTTCCACATATTTCTTAATATCGGTTCCGATTTCGGTTCTTTGCTGTCCTTTGGAATATCGGTTCCGGTTGTGGTTCCAACCAAAAAAATTATATGGACTCCGATTCTACACATCGGTTCCGATTGCGGTTCTTTGCTGTCAATGACAGGAACTTAAACTCTTTGAAATATCGGTTCCGATTGTGGTTTCAACCAAAAAAAATTATTCCGGTACCACACATTTTTAATAACGGTTTCGATTCTGATTCCAAAAATCGAAACGGTCCCGGTTCCGATACCAGTTCTTTGCAGTCTCTGCCTGTAATACACATTTCAGTAATTCGGAACTAATTCCGGCATTTTTTTCTCTAATCCCGAAGGTCCCGAAGGTATTGTCAAAATGCTTCGGGATTGGAAACCCTACTAAGTTTATATGGTTGAAAAAAAAGTACTTTGAAATTGTTAAAATAGATTCTTTTCAAAATCTTGTTTTTGTTACTGCAGTGAATATATATAAAAATTAATTATATTAAAAATATATTAAATAGTGCAAAAAAAAAAAAAAAAAAATATACAAAAAATGAGGACTCAAAACCAAAATATTGCATATTAAAATGACCCCGGTACGCGTATCTTTTTGAAACAAACCCTACGAAAAATTGTATGATTGGGTCCTAGTTCTGTCAGTTTAAAATAAAATCAAACGGCAACCTTAACACGGTGTTTTCTTAGGAGGTGGTGAAGTAATACCTCATACAAACGATTCTCCAATTGCAGAACAGTTCTAAAGGTCTGTAGGAGTTGTTAATTTGCCTCTTCCTAGTGCAACATATAACATTATTTGCACGAAAATTAAAAATAGCATCTCAAAAATCTTTGACTAAATCTTATTTTCTTTTCTTTCTCATTTCAATTTAGATACGCAAAATGTTGGCCATCTCTGCGGAGGACATCAGCCCAGTGCTGGTGCGTTGCCTCGTCTCGCTGGCCGACAGCGGCATCGAGGACAACGACAACATGCTGCGCCCCTGCCTCGCTACACTCTGTGAATTTGCGGTGCTTAATCCGACGTTGCTGATTGTTTGTGGCGGTGTCACCGCCATTACGCGCAACGTACTCGAGTGTCATAATCCGCGCATAGCTGAGAGTCTGAACGGCGTTTTGCTCTATTTGTTGGAGTGGCCGCAGACGCGTAACTTGTCCGGTGTGCGTCTTGATTGTCTGGCGGCGCCATACTGCGATTTTACCTATCGTCTTGGCATTATGGATAAGAATAAGTAAGATGTAACTTTATGTTGCGTATAGAGGTTTAAAATAATTAAAATTTCTCTGTTTTTTTTTTTACAAATTTCACAGAGATGCACGTGAGCTGCGTTACACGAGTTGCCGTCTGGCGCTGCTGTCGGTGCTGCGCAGCTGGACGGGTACCATTGAATTCTGTGATCCGAGCAAACCGTCGGGTTTGAAAGCAATTGTTGATGCACTCTACTTGAATCAACTGGAAGTTAGAGTAGGTTTGATGGATTTTAATGAACATTTAATAATAGAATATCATAATATATTATTTCAACATATTTTTCTTTAAAACAAATTTATATTAAAATTGAAGATATGTGTTATAGACAAAAAAATGTTATCATAATAGATTTTTAGTTAACAGAACAAAGTCAAATCGTTAAAAAATGTTAATTTCGTTTTAAGTTTATAACAGTCAATGTATATTACAATGTTAACATCTTAAAAATAACTGCTATTCTCACATAAAAAAATTGTCATTTACAGAACGCAATATTGGATTTGCTTTATGAGCTTTTGGGTCTTCCACAACCGGCCTCTACCGATGATTATTCTGTAGCTTTACAGGCGGTTGATCCGTCTGATTTTCAGGTAAGTTTCATTCGGTTTTTTTTTAATTTAAAAATATTTGAAATTATTTTTTTTTTATCTCTTACAGGATGCCTGGCTACTGAGCAACGGTTTTGTTGCCATGGAGGGTCGCTCGATACTGCCCAGTCTGGCGGCGCGTGCACCTAATGTGTGTGAACAACATTTAGCCCTACTGTTGTATTGCTTTCTGGAGACCGGGTTGCTGAATGCGCTGACCGAGGTTATTGTCTCCAGCGATGCGCACATCTCAGTGCGTGCCACTGTTTTAATTGGTGGGTTTAATTTAAAGAAATTATTTTGATGAATTAATTTTTTAATTATTTTTTTCATTTATTCATTAATTAATTTATTAATTTTTTCATTTATACTTTTATTCATTTATTTATTATTCACCAATTAACCTTAATTAACCAAAATATTTATATTATTTCAGGCAAGCTCCTCCATTTAATGCACACACACCTGCCCGCGGACATTTGCAGCACCAGCCCCTCACTGCCCACCCTGCTGACGCATGCGACGCAGGGCAACCAACATGCGCTGGCCGCCATTTCCGCTCTACGCAGCTATCAACAGATGCTGCGAAATCGGCCGGCGGCCTCCAGTCTCTTCTTGGACAGTATTATACAATGCGGCAGTGAGTAGTTTATTTAATTAATTTATACCCAATTGGGCATATTTATTTTTTTGTCCACCTTTTGCAGCTCTCATCAATACACGTCTCTTTCGTCGTGATATAAACGCTCAGGAAATGCTGCCACTGCACATACAGCAGGCGCAGCAACAACAGCAACAATCTTCGCAGTCTCATTTGCAGTCAACAGCTGCAGGAGGCGGTGGCGGCGGCGGTACACTTGATCGAAGACTGCGTCTCGATTCGGTTTCGTCCAGTGACGAGTCCATGACTGCTGCAATATCAGCACGTCGCTCTAGTTTTCGTCTTAAACGAAAGTTGTTGCCGTTCTTTGAAAATATACCTCTCAATCGACTGATCAAAGATTCGAATGTGATGTCGCTGCCGGATGGTAATGCGTGGGACTGGGAGGTTGTGACGACTATTTTGCGCGTATGTTTTTGTTAATTATTGAACTTTTGTTACTTTATTTATTTATTTATTTATTTATTTATTTATTCAATTTTTGTTGTATATTTCAGTCGAATTTAATACGTAAAATAGACGACAGCGCCAGCAAGTTTCTGAAGCGGCTCGTGCACTACTTCAAGCCGAGCAGTAATCGTTTTTCGCATCAGGATTTGACGCATGGACGCTCGTTGCCCGCATTTGTTACGGCCGGCATGGATCTAATTGATTGGCTGTTGGCTGAGTATAAAGATGTGTGTATATTATTTGTATTTTTTTTTTCTTTTTATTTATTTATTTATTTATTTATTTATTTATTTATTTATATATTTGTATTTCCTTTTTATTTTTTTAAGTGATTCTTATCTTATATGTATTATTTTAAATAATGTTTACTTAATTTTTTTTTTTTGCATTTTTCAATTAATTTTTTTTGATTTTAATTTATTTTGTATTCATTTTAATTTATTTTGTATTAATTTTAATTGATTTTGTATTAATTTTAATTTATTCTTTATTATTTTAACATTTTTATATTCTTTAATTTATTTTTTATTATTTTGATTTGCTATTGGTGATTTTTTTATTAAATTTAATGTATTTTTATTGTAATTTTTTATATTATTTATTGTTTTATTTAGGTTTAAATTATTTCTTAATATATTATTATTATTCTAATTTATTTTAAATTATTTTTTATTTTTGTTTTTTTTTATTAATTAAAATTATTATTTTATTATTAAAATTTATATTTCAAATTATTATTTTATTTTAATTTTTTATTTCTTTACTCTTATTTTGAATTATTTGATTTTTTCTTATTGTTTTAAATAAAGTTTATATTATTTTTATTTAAATTCGTTTCCATTATTTTGGTTTATTTTTTATATATTTTTTTATAATTAATATATTTATTTTTAATTTTTTTTATTAATTATTAATAAATCAAATTATATTTTTTTATTTTATTTAATTTTTATTTTTAAATTTTAATTTTGTTTTGTTTTCAATTTTTAAATTTTTTATTTGAATTAGTATTTATTATTTTAATTTAATCTTTATTATTTTAATTTTATCTTTATAATTTTAATTTAAACTTTAATTTTGTAATTTATTTTATTTATTTATTTTAATTTTTTTTATTATTTAATTTTTTATAAATTTAAAAAAAAATAATATATTTTTTTTATTTTAATCTTTTCATATTTTTTATTATTTTAATTTTTTCATATTTTTTTATTATTTTAATTTACGATTTCTTACATTTATTTTTAATTATTTGATTTTTTCTTATATATTTTTATTTTTTAAATTTATTCTTTATTATTTAGATTCATTTTTCATAATTTAATTTATTTTTTTATTATTTTGTTTAATTTCCATCAATTTAATTTTTTTTAATCAACAATTTTATTTAAATTTATTTTTTAATTTTTAAAGTATTTCATCATTATTTGTTTTAATTAGTTTTTCATTATTTTAACTGTTTTTTTATTATTTTAGATACTTATTTATAATTTTATTTTTTTATTTTTTTTGCTTTTTAAATTTAATTTTAAATATTTATAAATATAATTTATTTTAAAACATTTTTATTTTTACAAGCTTTTATTTAACTTCATTTTTGTTTATAATTACTTATAACAAATATTTTTTTTTATTATTTTTATTTTTTTTTATTATTTTTATTTTTTTATTTTTCTTTTATTATTTTTATTTTTTTTTTATTATTTTAATTTTTTTTATTTTTTTTTATTATTTTTATTTTTTTTTATAATTTATTTTTTTTATTATTTTAATTTATGTTTTTTATTAATTGTTCTATTTCTTTATATACTACAGCTGGAGAGCATGCGCATGCTAACCGATTTATTTTCGGACATCAGTCAGCAGCTGCTCGCCGTGACTACGAATCGTGCTCACGACTGTCTCTTTAGTCCGCAGCACATGAACAACACAATGTGTCAGCAGTATTTTTTGTTTATTGGACGCATGTGTCGCACGCAGAAGGGCATCGGCATTTTAACCAACACGGCGGTATTTGAACAGTGAGTAAAATCCAAAATTGCTTCTTTAATATGACAGTTAACAGAACAGCTGAACAGCTTTTTTAACAATTTGCTCGTATATTTATTGGTCAAAAAGCTGTTAATATCTTTAAAGCCACATTTTTATTTTTGTTTGTTGGTTAGGCTAATAATGCGATAAGTTAACAGAATAAGTAGCAATAAAACATGTTATATATTTTATTAACCGCGCTACCTCTTGACTGCGTGACAAAAGGTTACATGTTCAAATCTGGGCTGGGGCTAACCACATCTCTTCATAGCAAAACTTTTTCTATACCGCGCTACCTCTCGGCAGACAGACAATGTCAAATCTCCGAATGTAAAAACACTGTCCATGAAAAGATATCACCCCTGCCGTTCGGATTCGGCATTAAACTGTAGGTTCCATCACTTTAGAGTACAAATATAACAGGTTCAGGACTGAGCGCCACATTATTAGTATAAATAACATTTATAAAAATGTCAAATTACCTGAAGATTTCTTTTAGTGGGTCAGCAAAAAAAATGTGATTTTTTCACTTATAAAAAGACTAAGCAATAGAGCTATCAATGTGACCTACGTTGGAATGATAATATATTTGTTGAGCCGAAAGAAGCGGCCAAGTGCCAAGGTTTTATAAAATGGTGTATGTCATATTTCACTCCTGTTGACTTATTACGCTCTGTCTATACCACCTATATTCGGCTTAAGATGGAATACAACTTGCACATTTGGCCAGGGGCTTAATATCCTCTTTGGGGATCCCGAATCGAATTCAGCAACGGGCGATTTTTCGATTAGGCGACGAAAATATTTCATCATCTATTGGTTCTTTTGAGCACCGAAGAACTGTAGGGTGTGTAAGCCTGTTTTAAAGGTATTACAATATGTAGTAAGTGTCAAAGGAAATATACGGCCTTATTCCACCAGGTCGCATTACAGAGACATTTCGCTCTTCAGTCGTCTGTTTTTTCCGACATATTTGATATTAGCAAATTCAAAACAAACATTCACCGACACTACTTCATCTTTCCTTCCAATAGCATGGCATGAATTGGAGCATCCCTTGATCGTTGGTGGATAACTATTTTTTGGTTTTTTTGTTATGTAATTGATAGTGTTCCGTCGTCAGAAAAAAAGGCAAAAATAAACAACACTCTGCGTGTAGTGTGAATTGATCAGGGCGAATTCCAGCGCGTTAATTCTCTATAATTAGTATCTAATGATATTTCTTAAGTTAAAAAATTATATAATATATGTTATTCAGTCGGACTCTTTCGAAGACGTTGACGACGGACGACATTATAAAATGCAATCGCGAAATTATAAATTGTAATCGCCGCTCAAAGCTGGTTTTTTTTTAATATCGAGTATCAATTCAGCAATAACCGTTACTCGTTGATTTTTAATGAAAACAAAGTTGGTTGTGGTTTAAAAATAATTCGATGACACGGTTTTTTTATATGTCCAAATCATGTATCTTTTTATTAACGTGTGACTACGATTCGTTTCCAGTTTCCTTAGTCTAAAATTGGTATTACGTATTTCAAACGTTTAGTTCATTTAAATATTTTTTTTTATTAATAAAGATTACAGTTCCCGTTTATAGACAACGCACAGACTGCCAGACGGGGAATTTATTCGATCTCGGTTAGGATTCTCGTATCTATATCATTAGGGTGTCACTTATTTGACACTTTTTTCGATTTTTAGTTTTCTCACCACCTAGGATTGTTTATTAGGGACAAAAAATATGATATACAAAATATTTTTGAATATGAAGAACGGGAACACGTGCCGCAATGTCATTGAAAATTGTACTAGGAGTCGACTTATAGAATATTCCAAAACAATATTTTAAGTAAGCAATCTTCTAGAACTTCTTGCGAAACAAAAATTATATGTAATCGTATTATCGATATTTTGATAAGTTTCCGAGTTATCGATTGTTTTATACAGCAGTAAACACATATAAACCAAGTAAAATATGTTAAGTATGCCCCCCTTTAAAAAGCTTAATTAGTTTCAAATTCAATTGGTATACAAATGTTGTGTTCTGTATAAAACAATCGATAACTCGGAAAATTATCATAATATCGAAAATCCGATTACATATAATATTTGTTTCGAAATATTAGAAAACCCGATTACATATAAATTTTTTTCGCAAACTTATCTACATGATTGCTAAGTGACACCCTAGTCCTTATAACGTGAAACGAAACAAAAACGTTTTAAATCACTGGAATATCTGACGCTTTTTGACGAATTCGTAGGACGGTATGTTTTTTTTTAACAAAATAACTCTTTATATATAACATATTTAAATAAATAATATATTTAATGAACACAATCGAGCTTATATATTATTAGTTATTGGATTAGTTATGTGGAAGAGGATTATTACAAATTGAAGTTAACTGAGAAAAAGGAATAGTGAATAATTTGCAACAAACCGTACCAAGGAATATCTAAATCCAACGCTTAATAAATTTGAATTCTTTTTTGTCCAAAAATGTCCATTAGCATTTGACTTTTGAAAATGTGTTTGTTGACAACATTTTCGTTTCAATTTCCACATAACCAATGTTTGAAATCATTTGATATAAGTGGCAGAGTGGCCACCTGTATTGAAATTCTATATCAAGCTAATAATCTCTGACTGGAATTGATTAGCAGTTTGCATCTTAATTCTTTGCGCAACATTAATAAATATATTCTTTACCTCAGCCTCATCAATTTGGTGCGTAACACAGATCATGTCTGTTATGTGAAGCTGATAGTTTCCGGCCTGGACTACAGCGAGGACAACATTACACGCAAAGTTCTCGAGAAGGCATTGACTGCGTCGAAAACACGCAGCGGTCGTCTCTATGCGACACAACTGTTGGTGGTGCTTTTGCGTGCACGCATACCGAACTTTGTTGTCTGGGGCATTCCGATGATAATACAACAGACAAAAGATCAGGATCGCAGTGTAGTGTTGGCGGCAATCGACGTGCTGGAGGAGGCTTGTCATGAGAAGGTGATTTTACCATTTAATTCATTTATTAAATTTAATAAGTTTTCTTTAATCTACACAGTATTATCTGGAGGAGATCGTTAGTCTGTGGCCCAATCTGAAGTCACTTGGTGACGTCGGCCGTCTGCTTATGGCGCGCTTCTACTCGTTGCCGCGCGGTCTCAATCATCCGAAGAGCCGCATGAAGGAGGAGATCGACTACTGGCGCAGCGGTTACAACAAGAGGCGAGCGTGCTAATCTAAGAATTTTGCAATATAGCCCCCCATACAGTTTTCTTAAATTATATTTGTACTAATTATGAATTTCTTTTACTATCTTTTGTAGATATGTGCTGCTCGTCGAGGCTGACACACACGCCAGTTTAACGCTGCATGTACGAAACGAAGACGGCCACTACAGTCGACGCAATTGCTCGATGCGACCGACGCAAATACCGCCAAATATTGCGCCGCATCTGTATGGGCAGCTGGTGCAAACGACGCAGGGCACTACGGCACTGCGCAAGTGGGGTGATTTGCCGCAATTGCTCGAGGTGCTGGGACGTGGCAAATGCGCTGATGCAACGGAATGCTTGGAATTAAAGGCTGCAATTTGGGCGCTGGCACATGCGTCGACGCACGCCAACGGCATTGAATACTTTGCGGAGACGGGTGCGCGTCTGCATGAGAAACTGGTGTTGCTGGCAACAAAATGCGAAGTTTATTCGATACGCGCCACATGCTATAATGTGTTGGGACTGATTGGTGGCACCAGTGCAGGCGCCAATATACTTTTTAAATTAAGTAAGTGGTGCGAGTAGTTGTTTGATTTGAGTTGTATTTATTTTGAGCTATCACAAATAGATTGGCTCAGCGTGCGTCATGATCGCAACACCATTTGGCCGGTGCATCAGCCAGAGGACTGGCTGTCCAACAACTATACGCCGGCGCGTCATTACTACGAGGAGATGCCACCCTATAACTACACTGGCATCGAGGATCAAATCGATGGCTCCTACTGCACGGGCAGTTACTGGAACCTGCTGTTGAGCAGCAATAATAGCAACAAAGAGGGTGGTGCGCGCGCCGAGCAGCAACTGGACGCGTTGACGACGACGACGAACACAACAACAACGACTACAACAACAGCAGAGAGCAGCAAAACGGCAACAGATGAGGTGACTTTTTAAATATTTTTCTAATACTTTATTTTTTCACGTTAACTTCACTTTATTTTTTTTCATTTTAACCCAACTTTTTTTATTTTTACCCTCAGCTACCCGCATCACAGCAGCAGCAGCTTAGCATTGCTGCCAAGTCAAAAACACTGCCCGAGAGCACGTACAGCAGTAGCTGCAGCAGCAGCACTCGCCACGCCAAGCATCAACGTTCCTTGTCCGAGTCCAAAACCAGCGATGTCATCAGCCTAATTGGTGGCACCGTTGCCGGCGGCTCCACATTTGCACATCAGCACGCGCATCAGCATCGCATACGCTACAACTCGGACTCGAACACGTCCGGCGTCAGCAGCTGTGAGTCGGTGACCGGTCGTGCTGCAGCATTTGGGTATGTTTGTTATTTGATTCGGTAACCAATTCGATTTTAATTTTCCTTTTGTTGAATTCACAGCGAATTCCAGCAGGTGCCGCTCAGCCCCATTCCGAGCATGTCCAATTTGTTGGACATTATGCCGCAGGCGGCTGCCAATCTGCTGCGCCGCACCTCGCTCATTGGCACCTCGTATCTCATCAGTCAAATGAGTCCTGCGGATATTAAGGGTTACGCGCAACTGCGCAAAATGCGGCGTCACTATCGTCCAGTGTTGTCGGAGTCAGCGACGGAGCTGTACGACATCATCGATCGCAAGGAGCTGATGTTTGCATCGTTTCGGCCGCGCAAATCGTCGTGGGGTGAATCACAGCGGCGCATTAAGGTGCGCAGTTTGGATCGACAGTCGTCGCTGCGCATGTATACGTAAGTTTAGGTGTTATGTCATACTTAAAGCACAAACAAATCACTATTTATAGGCAACTGGATGCCGAAGAGCTACAGGTGCCGCTGCCCACACTGACGCCGCCCAAATTTCTAACGCAAGATGACTCCAAAGGGCCTTGCTATGCGGGTAAGTTTTAGATGCCAATAGATTTAATATTTAATATATTTAAATTAATATTCATTTGTCGCTTCCGCAGGCATATGTCTTCCCAAGAACCTCCTCGAGCTGTTTCCAGCGCGCAATCTGCAGCGCACATACGTCTCACGTGATCTGCACCCTGCCGGCGCCGACATGTTGGACTTTAAGTTGCTAACCGCAAAGCAGCAGCGACTCAACGATACGCTACACAATGAGGCTGATGAAGGCGGAGGAGATGGCGGTGGTGGTGGAGTCACCGGCGGTGGTGGCGACGAAACCGTCTCGTTGCTCTCTTCACTATCTGATATCTCCTCGGTGAGTAAACGCTCCAAATGGCTGGGCAGCAAACATGGGCGCGGCAATTGTCTGCATTGTGCGCGTTCGCGACGACAACGCGCTCATGCGCAGCCCACTCTAGACAGCGATACGAATTTAGCAGCTGGTACTAGTGCGGCCAATGCTGCCGCCGTCATCTTGCGCAAAAGCCACTCGAATCAAAGCTCATCTATACAATTATCGGACATTTCATTCAATTCGCCCGAGAGCATACTCAGCGAAGAAAGCATGCCCGATCGCCTGACCGCCAATATATTGCATCACGTTCAACGTCTCGCCAATCCCGTGAGCGCCAAACAATCGAAAATGTCACTGCTCGAGGTGAAGCAAAAGCATCCGCACGCTTTTCAGGATATTTGTCTCTATTCGGAGGTTTGCAAATCGCTGGGACGCAGCAGCTATCGCATGCAAGCGCGTCGTTTTCTGCAGGAGCTCTTTTTGGATCTTAACTTTGAGACGTTCTACGCAGAGCCGGTGGAAATTGTGTGCGCCAAGCAGAAGGACAACAAGCCGGAGTTGATGTCAAAATCATTGGAGACAATGTCGAAATCTTTTGAGGTGACCTCAAAGACTTTGGAGTCGTCCATGAAATCCTTGGAGTTGCGCGCCGCTGCAAAATCTACAGCGGAGCCGTTGTCGACGGTTACTTGGTTAACGACAGCAGGGGCAGCTGCAGCAGCTACAACGTCAGAACCTTCTTCACATTTCATATATCTGCACAAACGCTTGGAGCAGCTTGGCGGTGCTAATGTTGGCGACTTTGGCGACAGCGTCGTCGTTTCAATGTCTACTACAACGCCGATTGCTGTTGTTGTTACTGCGGCAACATCATCAGCAACAAGTAGCAGTCATCACAAAACGCATTTGAAACATGCGCCGCCCGCTTTGGCCAGCGTCTATGAGACCAGCTGCGAAAATTTGTTACTGGAGCAGTCACCGCGTTTGGCCAATAAACTGCAGCAGGCAACACGGCAACAAAATGTCACGAATACAACAACCATCACATCATCAACAACACCAACAACATCATTGACGACAACAACGTCAACACCGGCAACACTTACGTGGAGCAGCGCGCACAGCAGCAGTTGCAGCAGCAGCAATACAAGCAGCACAACGCCGCGTTGTCGTGTGCCACCGAGCTCATTTAGCAATGAGCTGCATATAGGCTCTGAGGAGGATGAAGATGATGATGATGACGATGCGGAGGAAGAAGAGGATGAGGCTGATGGTGAGGATGCGATCGATGATTATGTTGAGGCAACTGTTCATGTGGTTCCTGCTGATGTTGCTACTGATACAGTTGATGCACCACTTGCTCCTACGATTGCTCTTGCTAATGCTGCTCCTTCACGTTTTACTGCCGTTGCTCCAACAGCTCATGTTGCTCCTGTTACATCGATTGCTCACGCTGTTACTGCTGCTGTTTCGGTTGCTCCTGCGCTCATTGCTCCTGCTCTTGTTACTCCTGCTGCTACAAATGTCGATGACGCTGCGCTCAACATTGTCGAGCTACGTGATAATCGTCGGCTGATACGTCAGACTACATGTGACAGCAACACATTTGTGGAACGTAAAAATTTTCTACGTTCCACACGCGAGTTGCAGTTGAGCTGCACGCAAAATAAGTTTCCGATAAGCGATCGACGACGCACATTGGCGACGACAACATTGACGAGCTTAGAGTCAACAACAACCACAACAGCACGTCCCACAAGTGCCGGCGACAGCAACATCACCAGCAGCAACAACTCCACTACAACCAGCAACACCTGCAACTCCACTAAAACAATCTCAACGCTAAATGGTGCCAGCGACATTTCATCGCAGTTGCCCGCTGCACAGCGTCATTCGTTTACGCACCCAGACAACAACAATAAAATCATTTGTACTGCGCCGCCACCAAGCAGAGCGCGTTGCAACAGCGCACATGGGCTGCTCGAAACGGATTTACGTTGGAAACAGCAGCAGCAGCAACAACAGCAGCGCCCGTCATCAAATCTTATAACAAAAGGTTTGGAATTAACGCTGACGCAGCCTATAGGTAGTTTATACTGTGAGCAACGTTTGCAGCGCGGCATATCGCGTACGGACAGCGAAAGCGGCAGCATCACTTCGCCGCAGTCACAACAGCCGCCGCCCATTGTTGATATTTTGCATTGCGGACAGCAATATGCTGCCGCACGTAATTTATCTAACGAATGTGAGCAGAAAATAGGAGGTGGTGGCATCTATGATAATGACAAGAAAACCAGCGGCAGCGGTGGCAGAACGGTGAATTTAAAAAAATGAACAATATTTATTAGTTTTGGCGAGCAGAGCTGAAATTCACAAAAACCTACGATAGGCAACATTTTTATTTAGTTGAAGTTTAATTTAAAGTTTAAATAACTAAAGTGAAAATAAATTTAGAGAGAGCGAGACAAATAATAATGATAATCGTAAAGTGGAAAAAAAAAATTAAAAAACTGTTTAAAATTTAATGAGGTTCTAATTCATTTCAATGTGCACATTGTATTTAATACGTGGAGAAATAGATAAATCGTTTCAAAACGTGCTGTTGTTCGTGCCGAAAATTTTCATCTACTTAAACGATATAAAATCTGTTAGTTTTCTTAAGTGGCATAAAGAATAACTGCACGCACTGTTGTGAAACCTCGCAGAAATAGGTAAAAAAAAGTCTACGAAGACTAGCACGTTTAGTGTTCAGTGAAAATTCATATACATCATATTGATGTTTTTTTTTCTTGTGGTTTTTAAATACTGTTTGCCAATATTTGTGGTATTTATGTATTGTTCAATAATAATGAACACTCTAATAATATAAACAAAATATGATTACTATGAACAAAGCATTAATAATATAAACAATTTATCAATATTATTAACAATAAATCTATATTAATATTATTGATATATTGTACAACGTTATGAGAAATCCATCAATATTCATAGTATAATGTTTCAATGTAATGAATAAAACACGTATACTATGTACAATTCATCAATGATATGTATATTACATCAAAATGATGATTATTGCATCACTACTATGAACAAAATATTATAATAATAGTTTGGCGCTACAGCTTAAAGAATACAGGCCAAGATCTTTCATAGTATAAACAAACTACGTATTCAAATACTATGAAAAATTCATTATTATTACAATAAACAATAATACATCAAAATGATGATTAATTCATCACTGATATGAACAAAATATCAATAGTATAATAATAGTTTGGCGCTACGGCTCTGAAGAACATAGGCCGAGAAATTTCATAGTATAAACAATATATATTTCGATACTATGAAAAACATATCATTATTACAATGAACAATACATCAATAGTAAGTACAAAACAACAGTAATGCACATAGTATTTGATGAATGAATACTACGAATATCCTATTGAACATTGTAGTTGTTGAGTTGTGAATATTTATGTTGAATAAACTGTTGAACCATAGTATTTATAAATTGTACACTATTACTACGTACAATACTATGAACAAATCATCAATTATGAACAAGACATTATGAAGAATTGTTAAAGATAATTAGAAGAAAAACATTTTTCGACCAACGTTTAATATGTTTAAAATTTAAATTTTGATTTGGCACAATTATTGGATGTATGTATGGCGCTGATTCCGAAAATAACAACGCCGTCAACTTGTGCCATTTTTCACATTTTTTCATAATTTGGTCTTTTTGTTAATTTTATTGATTCATTAATAATATGAGTGATACATTAACAATATGAATGATTCATTAATAATATGAATGATTTATTAATAATATGAATGATTCATTAATAATATGAATGATTCGTTAATAATATGAATGATTCATTAATAATATGAATGATTCATTCAAAATATGAATGATTCATTAAAAATATAAATGATTCATTAATAATATGAATGATTCATTGATAATATGAATGATTCATTCAAAATATGAATGATTCATTAAAAATATAAATGATTCATTAATAATATGAATGATTCATTAATAATATGAATAATTCATTAATAATATGAATGATTCATTAAAAATATGAATTTTTTATTGATACAATAAATGTTTTATTTGTCATTTTTAATGGAGAAAAATTGTTTATTTATATACATATTGTGTCACCACACACCATTCAATATAATGATGAATCGTTCATCATATCATAAAATTAATTCGTTGCTACAACAGTTCATCAATATGATGTATTTGGTAGTTTCTTCAGATTTGATGATTTATTAGTTGAATAAAATTCATTATTTTGATGTTTGTGTCCACGATTAAAATAAATAATTTCATCAGTTAGATAAAAACTTCCACGAATAAGTATAAATTGTTTATTTATTTACATATTTCGTTGTACATCATCAATAGTTCATTATCAATAGTTCATTATTCCAAAATTATATTCTCTACCATTAACTATTCATCAATTTGATGTATTTGATCGTTTGGTTTGATTTGTTTCAGTTTTGATGAGTTTTTAGAGGAATAAAATATATTAATTAGATGAATATGTTTACGAATAAAGTAAACTAATTCATCAATTAGTTAAAAACTACATCAATAAGAATAACAGCTTTTTTCTACACATTAATAAATTATTTTTGACTTTACATTTATTTTCAGCTATAGAAGAGAATAATACCTTCTGTTTAAAAATTAGATATTTTGTACAGACTGTAATTAAGTGCCTCTTTCTGTATTTCGAAAAGAAAGTGATGTAATTTGAAATAAATTTCAAAGTTTTAAAAGTCAAGTAACATGAAATCAAAATTTGTGTGACGAATTTTCGTTTCGAAATACAGAAAGTGGCTATAAAATTGGTATGGTCTTTTAAATGTTTTTGTTTTAATATATCGTCATTGTAGAACTAAAAGGCACCAAACACATTTTTATGAAAATCTTAAATTTCAACTTTGTTGGTAATTATTTCAAAAAGTAATTGTTACATTTTTAAAGTTGAAATACCAATTGATAGATTCACATTTTCTTATCATTTGGTATATATATATTGAGCCCATCGATCAAAAATTGAAAAATATATAAAGGTTTTTGTGAAGAAACCATTGGCATTTTGAAAAATGTAGTTCTGGTGACTTTTAGTTCTACAACGACGATTATTAGTTGAGGAAATAAAGTTAAATAAAATTTTAAAATATTAAAAGTTGCTTTGTGAATATATTTTAATATTTATTATAGAAGATGTTAATTTTAGTGTCGTTTGAAAGCTATTTTTATAATCTTTCAAATGACATTTAAGATTTTAAAATGCAACCTACTTTTTACAATTTTAATACATAAAAAGTGTTTTTGAATAGAATATATTTGATTAGTTTTAGCTCTACAACGACGTTATATAAAAAAAAACATAAAAAAACTAACGAAGAACATTGTAAACTAAATTTCACTTAAACCCATTACCAGTCTAAATGTGAAGCAATTAAAAAAAAATGTGAACATTGTTGAGTTTAAAAAAAATAGGTTTCGTTGAATTTCAGCTGCTGCAAATGCGTTAAATTTGTATTTAAAATGAAAAACTATTTTGTACGTTATATTATAAAATCGTTAAACGATAGTGTACCGTTTAAAACAGACGCTGCTAAACATTTAATTCTAAAATGAAAAGTATACAAAATGTATTATAAGCAATTTTAACCAAGTACCCAAAAAAACAGAGAAAACTAAAAAATAGCTTTTCTTTGGCATATAAATTAAGTTTAAGAATAAAATTGAAAAAAACAATACATAAAACAACGCTAATTAAAGGAAACATCAAAGACAGCCGAACTGCGATGTTTTTTTCCAAAAAAAAAATATATAAAATTTGTAAAAAATTTAAAAAAAAGTGAAATTATAAATAAAAAAAATTAACAATTTTGGCTTAACCTATAATAAAAAAACAAAATTTTTCTGGCCACATCAATTCTACTACACCACCGCAATAAAAAAAATTTGAAATTATGCCGTTATATAAATTATGCAATTTGCGCAAAATTCAAGAAAAAAACTACAAAATTATGTTTCGAAAAATTTGTAAAAACATAAATAAATTAAGCTATAAGCAAAATAAAACTGTAGATATGCAGAAAGAGAGACAGACCCTGTAGACACAGACAGACCGAGTGACAGACAGAAAGACAGCGAGACAGAAAACAAAGTGTTAACAATAGTTCCAAATGACATAAGCAATGCAACAACAACAACAAACTAAAATAAAATCATCATACTCCTCCTCATTAACTCATTTTAATAAATTTCTATATATAGTATATACAACAATTCAAATTTATATTAATTTAATTATAAAAAATATTTCATTTTTACGTTGATTAAATTTTTAATTTTACAAATTTCATATAGCATATTAAATCAGTTTATAATGATTTAAATTTTGTAGTGATTTAAAAGTTAATTATAATTAATTATAATTTATTAATTATTAATAATATTTATTTATAATAATTATTAATTATAATTTAGTAATTATAATTAAAAAAAGTATATTAATTGAATTCATGTTGAATGTTACAAGTTTAATTGATTTTAAAATTATTTTTTTATTTGAATTACAGTACAGTGCATTTTAATTGATTTTTAATTTATTTTTCATAATGATTTGTTTTTCATTTAATTGTTTGGAAATAAAATTATTTTATATATATAAATAATTTTAATAAATTTTTATTTTAATTGATTTTTTCATTAAAATTAGTTTTTATTTGAAGTGATTTTATTGATAATTTAAATGTTATTTTAATTGCTTTTGTTAATTTAATTGATTTTTAATTTCAATAAATTTTTAATTTTAACTTATTTTTTCTTTTAATTGATGTTTCATTTAAATTAAAATTTATTTTAATTAATTTACTAGATATTATAAATCAATGGATTAATGTTTTTAAAATTTATTTTTGATTTAAATTAATTTTCATTATAATTGATTTCATTGGATTTTAATTGAATTCATTTTTTTTTACAATTGAATTCATTGAATTTTATTTGAATTGCTTTAATTGAATTTTATTTTATTTCATTAATTGAATTTAATTTTAATTTATTTCATTGAATTTTATTTTATTTGATGTCATTGAATTTAATTTTAGTTTTAATTTATTTCATTGAATTTTATATGATTTTATTGAAATTAATTTTATTTGATGAATTTCATTTAATAATAATAATAATTTAATGGATTTTTCTTATAATTGATTTTTTCTTTTAATTGATTTTATCTTTTAATTGATTTTATCTTTTAAATGATTTCTCATTTTACTTATATTTTTTAAATTGATTTTTCATTTAAATTCATTTGTATTTTTATTAATTTATTTCATTGAATTTCATTTTATTTGATTTAATTGAATTTCATTTACATTAATTTAATTAAAAGCTATTTTTATTTGATTTTATTATTTTAATTGATTTTTATTATTTTTTAATTAAAGTCAATTTTTAATAATAAATTTTTAATTTCAAATGCATTTTTTTCTTTTAATTGATTTTTTCTTTTAATTGATTTTATCTTTTAATTGATTTTATCTTTTAATTGATTTTATCTTTTAATGGATTTTTCCTTTTACTTATATTTTTTTAATTGATTTTTCATTTAAATTAATTTGTATTATTATTATTTTTTTTCATTGAATTTTATTTTATTTGATTTCATTGAATTTTAATTTATTTCATTGAATTTTTTTTAATTGAATTTCATTTACATTAAAATTACATTAAAAACTATTTTATTTGATTTTTTATTTTAATTGATTTTTATTTTAATTAATTTTTAATAATAAATTTTTAATTTGAAAAGATTTTTTCTTTTAATTGAATTTTTCTTTTAATTGTTTTGCCATTTAAATAAATCTTCATTTTAAATATTTTAAAAGATTTCATTGATTTAAAATATTTTCAATTCAATTTGATTTAATTAATAAAATTTTAAATTGATTATTATTTGAATTTATTTTTTAATTTAATTAAATTTTAATTTAAGTCAATTTATCAAATTTCATTGATTTTTTAAAATTTTGATTATTTTTAATTTAAATTAATACAAATTTAAATTGATTTTTCATTAAAGTAATTAATATTAATTGATTGTATCTACATTGATTTTTTATTTGAATTAATTTTTAATTTAAATTAATTCTAATTTATTTTGATTTTAATCAATTAAATTGAATATATTGTTTTTTAATAAATATTTTAATTAATTAATTTTATCATTGTATTTTTAAATTTTTATTGATTTTTTATTTCAATTCATTTTAGATTTAATTGATTTTTTATTTAACTTGATTTTTCAGTTAAATTAATTTTTCATTTAAATTGATTTTTCATTTAAATTGGTTTTTCAGTTAAATTAGTTTTTCAGTTGAATTGATTTTTCATTTAAATTGGTTTTTTTATTTAAATTGATTTTTCATGAATTTCACAATAATTAATATAATTCGTTTTTTATTTTTCGTTTTAATTGATTTTTTTTTTCGTTTTAATTGAATTTAAATTTAAATAATTTAATGAAATCTTATTTTAATTTTCTATAATTTTTTAATTGATGTTTTGTTTATTTTAATTGATTTATCATTTAAATAAGTTGATTTTTAAATATTGTTTGATTTTATATTTCAATTCATTTTTTTAATAATTTTTAATTTTAATTCATTTTTCATTCAAACTGATTTTTAATTTATTCACTTTTAATTGATCGAATTTATATTCATTTTTAATTGATTTTTCATTTTCAATTGATTTCTCATGAATTTCGTATTATTAAATATATTTCAATTATTAATTTATTTTTTTGTTTTAATTAATTTTCATTTTAATTGAATTAATTGAATTTAATTGTAATAATTTAATTAAAGGTTATTTTTAATTTAAACTGATTTTTTAAATTAAATTTTCATTTTAATTGATTTATTATTTTAATTAATTTTCAATTTATTTTTAAACTATTTGATTTTTTTAATTTCAATTTTTTATTTTTAATTGATATTTCATATAAATTGATTTTTAATTAATTAAATTTTCATTGATTGCATTTGTATTTAATTAAAGTTTAAAGTTATTTATTTAATTAATTTTTAATTTATTTTTAAATTTTGTTTGATATTTTTATTACAATTTAATTTTTTTATTATTATTTTCATTTCCAATTGATTTTTCTTTTCAATTGATTTTTAATTAATTAAATTTTCATTGATCACATATTTATTTAATTAACGTTTAAAATTATTTATTTATTAAATGTTCAATTAATGCAATATTTTAATGATTATATTTTTAGTTGATTAAAGTTGTCATTGATTTATTTTTGATAAATTTTTAAATAATTTCATTATGAATTGTTATAATTTTTAATGAATATTATTTATTTTAAAATTTCAATTAATTCATTGTATTCATTGAAATACAATTTTAATAGACAATATAGTTTTAATTGCATTAAATAAAATAAGCAATATTAAATTAATAGAATTTCAATTTTTTCAATTTAATGTTTTATTTATTTAACATATTTTTTTGACTAAATTCGATTTAAAATTGATTTAATTATACAATTAACTAATTTGACATGAATTCTTTTTAATGCTTAAATTTACAATTATTACATTTTTAATAAATATTATTTATATCATTTTGAATTGATTTAATTTGTAATTAATTGATTCAATTTCCCGTCACTTTTCATCAACGTCACGCGCACCATAGCAATCACTAACAATATCACAATTTTATGTACAATTTTACATTTTCAAGTACAAGTAGAACCAGTAGAATTTTTATAATCTTTATTAAAAAAAAAAGACCGACTCGCCCCGCAACATTTAGTTTAAAACTCCTTGCCCCGCACTGCTTTAAATTAGAAAGATTTTATTATATATTTTTTTTGAATAATGAATGATGTTGAACATGAAAAATGTGTTAAATGTTTTTGGTTAATATCAAATATAAAAAATATTAAAACTTCTTAAAACTTCTACAGTTTAAATAGTAAACTAGAAGAAAAATCGAAAATATTTTCCAAAACTTAAACATTTTTCAGTATGTCAACACATCATTGTAAACAAAATAATTATTTAATTTAAGTTTTTTTTTATATAAGAAAAAAATAAAAAACAGTTTCTATACTTCAAATTCGAATTTATTATAGCATTTATGTATTTGTATGTAAAACATCCTGTATATCCTGTATATTAAATACTATTAAACAAACGAGAGAGCTACAGTTACTAAAAATCTATATTAAAAAACAAAATCATTGTCGAAAAGTCTGTAAATACAACTAAAACACATAATAAAAAGATATACTAAAAAATATTTATGCAAATATTAACTGCCATCAAAGAAAATAATACGATTACAACTGCATTAAGTACGAAAATGTATTAAAAAAAATCATAAAAAAATAAAATAAAACTTCGACATTTTTAATTCGAAAAATTACCAACAAAACCAAAAGACTCTAAAATGAAAAAAATAAAAAAAAAAAACAATATAAAAAACCAATATATGCGAAACATAAAAAATACAAAGTTTCATTTCCTATTTAAAAATCACAACACAAAAAAACAATAACTAATTTTTAATTTTAATTTAATTTTAAACTGTTTCTTAGTTTTATGAAATATCAAATATTTAATTTTATTCAATGCGATTTTTACAATGCGCGCAATTCATACATAATGTTTATATAATTTGTGTTTACTGATTCGGTTTTTCCAACACATAACACATATTTATCATTTATGCAATTGAAATCAGCACTCACGAATTATATTTGAAATGTGTTGTATGTGCTGCTTATAGCAAAAAAAAATCGTTTTGTCCAACAACTCGATTTGCGTCATAATTATCAATTAATTAATTAATTATTTAGTTATAAATTTAATTAAACGATGGCTAAACAATAGTTTTTGTTAACTATTTAACGTTTTACTGATAAACAAATGATTTACTATTATTATTAAATTATATTCTTAAAAAAAAAAATAACGAAAAAATAAAATAAAAACCTATTATCTTATGTAAGCAACAATTATACATATTATATACATATTATATAAATGTATATAAAACATATATTTAAAAAATACTTTTCACAAAATTATTTCAATATATTTAATTTTATTATTTATTGCAACAAAAATTATATGAATAAAAAAATATAATAATAATTTAATTATTATTAAAAAAAAAATAAAATAAAAGCGCGGTAATTATTAAAAACAAAAAACGAAGAAATCATATACAAAACAAATGTGTTTTTATTTATTTGGTGGGGCAGATTGTACTTTTTAATGACTGCATCGAATAAAATTGTCCGTTACATATCTTCCCATAATGTGCTATTGCAAGATTCAAATTAAAAAAATTTGATCATAGTAGCTCTGAATTAAATGGCAGAAAATAATTTGTGTCAGTTAAAGTCAATACAAAATTTATTTAACGCGAAAATGGCAAACGAAGTGGTAGTGCGAGAAAATATAATTAAAATTTTTCAAAAACAACCATTTCTCGCGTTATCAACCGCTTTAAGGAAGACCTGAGTATTGATCGGAAGAAAGGTTCTGGTAAAAAAAGGCCCACATGATCGTGAAAAGTCGAAGAATAGTTGTGAATATTTGAAAGAAAGATCCAAGCATATCCGGAAGGAAATTGGCGAGAAAGGCGGATTGCTCAGAATCTTTCGTGCGCAGGACTAAGAAAGAAGCTGGGCTGAAGACGTACAAGTTCCAAAAAATTCCGGATAGAAATGCCGTCAAGAATGAAACCGCAAAACAACGAGCTAAAAAGCTGAACCAAGATTGTTTTAAAAAATACGATTGGTGCATAATGGACGACGAAACTTATGTTTTAGCGGACTTTTCTCAGCTACCTGGGCAGGAATTTTATACAGCCGATTCTCGACGAAATGTCGCTGAAAAATTCAAATAAAAAAAAATGACAAAATTCCCAAAGAAATTCCTTGTTTGGCAGGCAATTTGCAGTTGTGGAAAAAGGAGCAGCTCATTCGTGACATCGGCTACAATTAATAGCGAAATATATGTGAAGGAATGCTTGCAAAAGAGATTGCTTCCATTTTTACGCCAACATGAAGTGTCCACATTTTTTTGGCCTGACCTCGCTTCATGTCACTACAGCAAAACTGCCTTAGAGTGGATCCAACAAAATGCAGTGATTTTGGTGCCTAGAGAAGCCAATCCACCAAACTGTCCAGAACTCAGGCCGATTGAGAGATACTGGGCTTTAGTAAAAAGGGAGATGAAGACAACAAAAAAAGTGGCCAAAGTGGCCTTCAAGACTTTAAAAGAAAGTGGTCTTCAGCAGCTGTGAGTTTGTGGGACACTACCATTACAACATTATGGAAGGGGTTCCGGAAAAATTAAAACTTTTTATTAAAAAATATTAATTTCTGGTTTTTTATATTTTTTTTTAAATCTAAAAAAAAATTGCAAAATAAAATATTTTATTCTATAAAAATTCGATTACTAGATTTCTAGATTTTTTCATTTTAGTAGCGGACAATTTTATTCGACGCAGTCCTTTAGTCAGAATGCGATGAACTTTTGTTTTTATAATTTTTAACCAATAACACTGTTCTATAAGAATTTTCCACAGAATTTAAACTTATCTTTTCTGGTAGCTTTTGGTCTCCTGATTCTTGCTGCGTACTCAGAATTTGCCCTATACGTCGATCTAAATTTCGTTTGGAATTTTCTCAATTTCAGTTGGAAAATCTCAATTTCATTTATAATTTTCTAATTTCAATTTGAAAAACCTCAATGAAAATCTCAATTTAATTTAGAATTTCCTAGATTTCAAATGGAAAAATCTCAATATCATTTGGAATTTTCCCAATTTCAAATCGAATATCTCAATATAATTTAGAATATTCTCAATTTCAGTTGGAAATGGTGTAGTAAGTAAATGCTAAACATAATGCGTCACGAAATATATATTTCCATACATTCAAATATGCAACAATATTTACAATATTTCCCAAACAATACATTCAATTTAAATTTAATAATGATTACAATTAGGGTGCCGTTTTATTTTTTTGTCAAATTTTCAAAAATGTTCAGTTAGTCGCTCTGAAGCATTCGTTGAAGGCAGGTGTGTAATACATTTTTTAACCCTTTTAAGCCTACCGAGTCAAATACACACAAGATGATTACGCAGTGCATATTTCCCTATCATGATTCCCTATAATGCGGACAACACATGCAAATAATTTTGTCTGTTTCTGCACCTGGCCCTACTACTTTATTTCAGTATGACATTGTATATAGCTGCGTGTATTTTCCTAAATTTTAATGAAATATTTCAAGTACAAACATTGAAAAATATTCAGAAAAAATTTCAGTACGATAAGTTTAAAACATTTTTTCAAAAATTTAACAGCAAAAACGTTGCGAACTTAAATTCAAAAAATAATTAAGAGAGCTTTAAGAATTGTGATAAATTACTCTCTCGACACACTTTTTAGGTAATACAAATTTATTTTCGATTTTTTGGAAAAACTAATATCTGGACACAGATTTTTTTTTATCAATTATCCGTTGGGCAAGATTCATATTTTATTTTGTGATCTGCAACATGTCGAAATTGTGTGATAATTTGCGATATAAAGTACCAAAAACAACATTTTTTGCAACTTTGACTCAATTTTTTGCAAAATCTCGACGTATAGGCAAAATTCGCAGCAAGAATCAGGAGATCGAAATCTTCTAGAAATGATAAGTGTTATTTCTGTGGAAACCAACAATCCTCAATTTGTAGAACAGTGTAATTACCCAGCCGGCCAAACTATCATAAACGACCTCGTAAATGATAGCAAATATTCGTAAATAATTAATAAAACAATCGTATACGAGAATCGTAAATGATTCGAAAACGCATACAGTTTCGTTCTTAATTTGTCCATCGTAACGAATTATCATAAACGAACTAAAAACTCTCATATATGATAAATTTTCGATTGTTTATGATCGTAAAATACGATTATATACTCGTTAGAAAAGATGTTTTTTGTTCGTAAACGAACTTGTTTTTAATATTTTTTACGATTAAATTTTAATCGTAAATGATAATCATTTTTAACTCTTTTACGAGCTTTTTCCTACTTTTTTAACGATACAAAAAAAAAATAAGTAAATGCATTTAAATTTTATATTAAGCTCCCAAATGCATTTACATACTTCATAATTACAGCAAATGATATAAGTTTTCAGCAAAACAATTTATTTAATCTTGTTAAAAATATTGAAAATATTATGTATTTTATTAAATGAACTTTTGATTAGAAAAACAATAATAAATTTTGACAATTTTTTTTACGATTTAAACACTCGAAAAATACGAGCCATCGTTATTTACGAGCAAAATATGATTGTTTTTTTCATTGACATTTATCATCGTTTTTTACGTGCAAAATGATCGAAATTTATGATTATTTTGAATCGTCAAATGATCGTAATTTACGATAATCATAAAAAATGTGTGTAGGTGCCGACTGGGTAGTCCCGAGTTTGGAAATAAGCCAAATATGACCGACTAACAAATACACCTTCCCAATAAGTCATTTAAACATTGAGTTTCGTTCAACCATTTCAAAAATTCAGGCGGTCATTCTATGACTCAAAAAATAAGAAAATTTAAAATAAAAAAATTTCTAATTTTGCACCCAGTTTAAGATACAGGGTGTTTAAGAACTGCATATTACTGACATAAATTGGTTATAAGAACTGCGTCGAATAAAATTGTCCGCTACAAAAATGAAAAAATCTGGAAATCTAGTAATCGATTTTTTATAGAATAAAATATTTTATTTTGCAAATTATTTTTAGATTTAAAAAAAATATATAAAAAACCAGAAATTCATATTTTTTAATAAAAAGTTTTAATTTTTCCGGAACCCCTTCCATTAATGTTGTAATGGTAGTGTCCGACACCCTCACTCACAGCTGCTGAATACCACTTTCTTTTAAAGTCTTGAAGGTCTTTGGCCAGGTCTTTTTTGTTGTCTTCAGCTCCCTTTTTACTAAAGCCCAGTATCTCTCAATCGGCCTGAGTTCTGGACAGTTTGGTGGATTGGCTTCTCTAGGCACCAAAATCACTGCATTTTGTTGGATCCACTCTAAGGCAGTTTTGCTGTAGTGACATGAAGCGAGGTCAGGCCAAAAAAATGTGGACACTTCATGTTGGCGTAAAAATGGAAGCAATCTCTTTTGCAAGCATTCCTTCACATATATTTCGCTATTAATTGTAGCCGATGTCACGAATGAGCTGCTCCTTTTTCCACAACTGCAAATTGCCTGCCAAACAAGGAATTTCTTTGGGAATTTTGTCATTTTTTTTTATTTGAATTTTTCAGCGACATTTCGTCGAGAATCGGCTGTATAAAATTCCTGCCCAGGTAGCTGAGAAAAGTCCGCTAAAACATAAGTTTCGTCGTCCATTATGCACCAATCGTATTTTTTAAAACAATCTTGGTTCAGCTTTTTAGCTCGTTGTTTTGCGGTTTCATTCTTGACGGCATTTCTATCTGGAACTTTTTGGACCTTGTACGTCTTCAGCCCAGCTTCTTTCTTAGTCCTGCGCACGAAAGATTCTGAGCAATCCGCCTTTCTCGCCATTTTCCCTCCGGATACTCAGGTCTTCCTTAAAGCGGTTGATAACGCGAGAAATGATCTTAGGGTTAACCCCTACCTCCTTGGCAATTTTTTTAAAAGACCAATTAGGTTGTTTTTGAAAAATTTTAATTATATTTTCTCGCACTTCCACTTCGTTTGTCATTTTCGCGTTAAATAAATTTTGTATTGACTATAACTGACACAAATTATTTTCTGCCATTTAATTCAGAATCTTGCAATAGCACATTATGGGAAGATATGTAAAGGACAATTTTATTCGACGCAGTCCTTATATAACTCATAACTTGAAATGTATACGGACAGACAGGGCTAATCGTACTATGATGCTCATATTTTCCGGACATATTTCGAATATATGCCGGACATGCCACCTAACTTAATATACCCTGTGCCCCTATAGGTGTACGATATAAAAATTCAGCTCAATCGTTCGGAGGAATATATATTTCTATGAAATATTATCGTGAGTTTTCAAAAATATAAAAATAGTTCGCTGGAAATAAATTCATAGCAAGAATTTCTTTTGATGAGACTTTTTTTTTTCTTTATTTACATACAAAAAAATATTCCGTTAGAAAATTGTTGGGGAATTTCAATTTTTAAAATGTAAGTTAGACTTTCTGTTTCACATCTTGTAACTTGACAAAACTATTGCGATAAAATGATTAACAGAAGACGGAAGACCTATTACTCCTGGTTTTTTTTTTATATTTTTCTTATAATTCGCATCCATTACAATCCATTCGGTGGTGTTCAAAATTCACAACCACTTCAGATAGCATCTTTGCGATATTGATAACATTAAACATTAATCTTTCCAACAACCTTTTGGCAGGCACCCTCAAACAGTCGAAATCTGATGACACCTATACTTTTAGTGACGATTTATGTAGACAAAGCATCTACTGAAAGCCCCTCTTCGTAAATAAGGTATTCCGCAGAAAAAATTAATAATCGATTACTTTCCATTTATAGTTTATTTTACTGCTTTTTAATTAAATTTTTAAGTTTTTGTGTATAATAAATAATTGTGAAACTTTTGAAAGGTTATTTCAATAAATTCAATTTCCCGGAAATCGATAATATTAAATTGTATTTCTGGGGGAACCATACAAATTCATAGAGAAATCAATTTTCTCTGAAATTTATGATTGGGCTGATTCATGATGAAACCATACAGGTGCAATATTTATTGAGAGCAGATCTTAAATTTTAATTTTGAAATCATTTTTATATTCTATGATAAAAAAAAAATTTGAGACACAAGTTTTTTTTTATCTATATATATAAAACTCTTGGTCCACCTGTCAGTCTGTCGGTCTGTTTGTTCCAGCATCACTTCTAAACCGCTGAACCGATTTTACTGAAATTTTGCACCAGGATACTATGGAGTCCGGAGGGTGTCATAGGCTATATATGGGCGGGATTGCACAAAGGGGAGTGGCACCTCCAATACAACCTAAACTTTCAAAACGACATAACTCGGCACATACACAAGCTAAGAAGAAGAAACAAAAAATACAATTACAAAAGCAAAAATCAAACACAAAATCAAAAGTAAAAGCACAAAACTTAAGCAATAACTCAAAAACAACAGAAAAATAAAAAAAGGATAGAAAACAAAAACAAAATCAACCACATTAAAATTCACCAGACTAAAACTCATCACACTAAAGTTCACCACACTAAAACTCACCATACTAAAATTCACCACACTAAAATTTACCACACTCAAATTCACCACACTAAAACTCAACATAATAAAATTCACCACAGTCAAATTCACCACACTAAAACTCACAACACTAAAACTCACCACACTAAAACTCACCACATTGAAACTCACCACACCAAAATTCACCACACTAAAATTCACCACACTAAAATTCACCACACTAAAACTCACCACACGAAAACTCACCACACTAAAATTCACCACACTAAAACTCACCACACTAAAATTCACCAGACTCAAATTCATCCACTTAAACTGACCACACTAAAATTCACCACACTTAAATTGAACACACTAAAACACAAAACAATAAAATTCACTACACTTGAACTCACCACACTAAAACTTCTACTATACGGGGAAAAATTCTACGGGAAAGAATTCTACTGGGAAGAATTCTACGGGGAAGCACAGTCTGAGAAATAACTGTATATGAGAAAAGTTGTTTTAGCGGAGAATTAGTTTGGTATTGGTTACTACATTTATAAAACCAATAAAAAATACGTCCACGGGTCCCTGATATAAATAATAAAAATGTTATTTATATTAATAAAATTGCTCCATAACCTTGCATTCACAAAATCTTTGCACGACTCGTGTACGGGTCCAGCTAGTATTGAAATAAAATCAAAACATTTTTTTCTTAAAATAATGAAAAACACGTCTGCTCGCATCAAACTTCCATAAGCGACTGATTGAATTTTGTTTTTAAAAATATGATTTCGTATCAATGATTACTCCACCTGTATGATTTCATCATGGGCTGATTACTTTTTTTTTTTAATTGTAAAAAACTTTTGTTTTGTTTTTTTTTAGTATTTAAAAAATAAAAATAAAAAAGAAAATGGTCTACAAATTATATGGACTGCTCAACACTTTGTATTATATACCTTTTAAAATATGGAAAAAAAAACTTTGAATTAAAAATCTATATTTTTGTTTCTTATTTTCAATTTGGTTTATTTATTCGTTATTATTTAAAATATAAATTTTAATATGCCACAAACTTTTCGAGTATTCAGCTGCATAAATAACTTAATTACGATTTTAATTTATATCGTATTATAAAATAAAATATATATTAATCGAGACTTAAAATTATGCTATGAAATAGTGGAAGAACAAATTGTAGTCGTATTTTAATTTTTTTTTTGTTTCGAACAAAAATACTACAAGCTAATTATATTTGCAGATATGCTTAATGATTAATTTTAGCTACTATAATAAAATTCTGATTGAAAATTTGTTTAAACACCCAATTTCTATCAGGCACCGATACCATTCAAAGATACCTAAATAAATATGGTAAGTCTATCTCTATCTGTTATTTGAGATTGGTTATTTTGAAATGCCTGGACATTTAAGATATGCTGTTATAATTATTTTAAAAAAGTAAATTTTCAAATTTTCAGATTTTTTGAGACACCATTTTTTAGGTTATTTAGCATATTACCTCAGTAGAGGGTCATAGGGTCATAATCGAGAATCGCTTATTGAATTTATTCCATGACATAACACGACGAGTAACATGCAGAGTTCGAAAAATTTCATAAAAGAGTATTCAAATTAGTTTATTCACATTAATTCAATATAATTCGTTATTTTATTTTTCTTTACATTTGACGATAGAGTACCCGAGCAGATATTGTTCTGATCAGAATAAATAATGAAATATTTGTTTGATAATAAGCTAGTATAAATTATTCTAGAGCCATGAAACAGATCATTGTAGTTTTTCTTATGATATAGGTCAAATTGCTCCTACACAGAAAAAAATGCGTCATTATGATGAATTTATTCATAAATATTATGAATTTTGTGCACCAACTATCAGATTCATCATATTGTTACCACCGTTCATTAAATGAGATATTGATGAATACATATATGGGCCATTCCACACCAAATCGACCAAAAAAAGTCAAATTTGAGATTTTACCTTTTCGATCTTAATGAACTTTTGGCAACTGATTTAGAAAATTATTTTTTAAAATATGATGCAATCAAAATACCATCTTGAAATTTTGCATGAACATAAACAATAAATTGACGAAAATTTAGGATTTTTTTCAGAATTTTAAAAAGGGTCTTTTTTAAGGACCACAATTTTGAAGTGCAACATGTTACCATTTGGAATTTATAACTTATTTTTTCTAAAAGCTTGTTCTATTAGCTTTAAAACGAGCCATTAACGGAGTTTCTAGCATTTCTAGTTCAAGAGATATTTAAATATGAACAACAGTACAAAAGTGATTTTTGGCACTTTTTTCCAACTTTGAGCCACTGTATCTCTGGAAGTAGGGTCGGAAAAAAAAATTGTTTAGTGCATGTCTCCATACCCTTAATCAGTTGCCATTTCATTGAAATCGAAGAAGGTGAGTTCCAACCGCTGGTCGATTTGGTGTGGAATGGCCCATATATGAAATTATTCGTAATATCGAACATCATAGTGAAGAACGAAATATTTTATACAATGAATTTGAATCGTCATATTGATAAATTTGTTATTAATATGTATGAATATAATTACGAATTTTTCAAAAAAAAAATTTTTTTTAGAAAATAATTCGAAATAAAGTGTTGTTGAAAAAATATTTAAAAAAAAAAAAAAAAATGTTTCGAAAAAAAAAATTATTTATAGAAGAAAAAAATTGCGGAAAACATTTTTTGTCGAAAAAAAATTTTTTTTGAAAAAAACATTTTGAACAAAAAAAAAAATATAAAAAAAAAATGTTTGGTAAACAGGAAATATCCGATTTACCCGATAATCAAAAGTGATCACTCGTCAGCGATCAGAATGTCGATGCTCGCGTTTGTTGGACTTTCCTCGCAAAAGTATGCTAAATATGAACTTTAACCCTTATGAGTGCGTTCAACAGAGAAAATTCACATTATAGCATCTTTGTGAGGAAAGCGGAACCAGAAGAAATTCTTATAAAGACCAATTTCCATTGCAAGTAGCGAGTTTCGAATCGATAAGGAGTAAACCATTTTGAACAGGTTTTTCTGAGGCATACTCGTCTCTAAAATGTTAATCAAGGAGATAAAATATGGTGATTGCGTTCAAGAATCAGTGCGTTCATGAATCCGAAGTTATGTTACATGACCAACATAAAACAAATGGAGTTAATTTGTACTACGATAGTATAATTTTTCTTTCCATTATTTGCTATAACCAACAGTTGTGTTGTGTTCAAATTTGATAAATTAACAACAACCTTATCTTTGTGTCATATTAAATATTTTTAATTAAAAAATAATAATAAAATTAAAAAAAAAAAACTTACATTTATCATGACAATCTCGACTGTGACAATCTATTGAAACTCATTATGTAGCACGAATCACTTGCGAATGACTTGCAATGTTGTTTGAGTTTTAATTTGACAATATTCATAATTGTAATTTCATTGAGACTGTTCACTGATTTCGTAATAAAGCAATTTTCAACTGTAAATAAAATAAAACTAATTTGAAACAATGTTTTATATAAATTAAAATGTTTTCTAAATAATATCAGTTATTAAATATAGTATTGACTGCAAAACATATGACCAATACTTTTTCAAATAGATACCATATTGATACATTTTTGATAAGAAATTCTAAATATGTTCATATTGAATTTTGTCCGGCAAAGACACAGATCAATGGTTCAGATCAGGTTGTAAAATCGTCCCTTTTAAATATGTTGTCTGGCGTGTTCTTTAGAAAAAAAGGTACACCAGACAACATTTTTGGCAAGGACTAGGTAGTTTTGAAACTTTTTTTTGACATATTTCAAACAGACAAAGGCGCAGTTTGTATCAAAAGCTACCTGTTTTCTATCCGTTCTCCAAATATGGCGTGAATCTGACATAACAATTTCACAAAAATTTACAACCTGCATTACATTTCCCAAAATATTCTATTTATCTGTGCATTTTCCGGAAAATACCTTAAATATTCCAGAAAAATGCCACACATGATAGTCTCGGTAGATTCACAGAATATTTTGGGAACAGGTAGAAAACAGGCAGCTTCTGATACAAACTCCGCCTTTGTGTATTTGAAATGTTTCTAAACTGCCTTGACTCCGCCAAAAATTTTTATCTGGGGGTATCCGAGACACACTTTCCGACATTTTTGAGTAATATTTCTTGAACATTTACGGCAAACACGCAGATAAATGGAATATTTTAGGAAGAGTATAGCAGTTTGTAAAATCGACTCTACCAAATATGTTGTATGGCGTGTTCTTCAGAAAAAAAGCGATTTTTAAAGGTAGGTTCATGGAATATATTGGGAACGGGCAGAAAACAGGCAGCTTCTGATACAAACTTCGCCTTTGTCTGTTTGAAATATGCCGAAAAACTGTTTCTAAACTGCTTTGACTGCGAAAAAAATTTTGTCTGAGTGTATCCGAGACACACTTTCCGTAATTTTTGAGCAATATTTCGGGAATATTATCGGCAAACACACAGATAAATGGAATATCTTAGGAAGTGAATAGCAGTTTATCAAATGTTGGTGGAATTTTAATGGCAAATTCACGGCATATTTTGAGAACGCACAGAAAATAGATAGCTCGACCATTGTCTGCTTCAAATCTTTCTAAAAATGGTTTCTGCATTGCCCTGACCTTGGCAAACTTTTTGTTTGAAGCACATACACTTCCAAAAATATTCCATTTATCTATGTGTTTGCCAGAAATATTCCTGAAAAATGACAGAAATTTTGTCACGGGATAAATCGAATTGCTTTAATTCGAAACAGATTCGAGTCTAGTGTTTTAAATAAAAAAAATATATTCACTGCCTAAAGGGGGGTTAAGCAAATCTTCAAAATTTAAATGTTTCGTCACTCACACAATTCGCAAACGATAATAAGGATCATAAGAGATAAGCTAAGCTCTATTTATATATTGGACTAAGATTTTGTTGTTACCACAAAAGAGTTTGCTAAATGTACGACTATAGTTTTTTTTTTTCTTAACGGATTAATATATTTTTGCACGTTAGTAATAATGTATAAAAAAGGGTTCTATAAATTGAATATCTATGCGTTCTTATTTGACTATATAATAGCGAGCAGTAGTATCATTCAAGATCACTGCCAGTTTTTCCTATAATTAGGTTCTTTTATGCACTTACGAACGTTTTGCTTAGAGTATTTAATCACGTGCATTCGATTCGTTAACGTTAATATGTTACGTATAAAGTTACAATATCGTTGAGTTATTTTTAATCTCGATAAACATAGAGCCTACACTCCCCCGCTACACTAGGTCCAACCAAAATTTATACCAGTCATTTGATAGAATTTATTATTGAATGGACGATAAAATTCGCGTAAACGATCCAATGCCGCCGGATCAATATACGGATGATTGCGTCCCTTTGTTTTGCCCAAACAATGTGGTGTCGATTTAGCCTCCGATTTGAAGAGACACGGAAAGCCTTTGGTTGCATTAAAATAGAAATGCTTTTCGGTCACTACACGTTTGAGTCCCAGAAAATCCTGTACACGTCCTAGCTCAAAAGCTGGATCGACAATCAGACGTTCGCCGCTGATGAAGAGCAGCTGTGACAGCGGAAAATATTGCAGCCATTTCTCCAGATATTTTGCATAGACGCCGATTTTGACGGGACCCCAAGTGGTATCGACCACCGCATAGGTACCATTTACAAAAGCCAAATGCTCGAAACGTTTCATGTCCGTTTTCTTGCTGGCCGCTTGCGTATAGTCGGAGATGGCGCGCGTTACCGGATCACGTACCACAACCAGTAGTCTGCAAAACAGAGATTATACAGTATTTATACAGCAACATTATTTCTTAATATTGAAAACAAATTATATAAGAACATTTAAAAGCTAATTTTGTGCTATTACTGATGCAAGTCATATATTTGGCACTGTAATTTTATATTTTCTATATTTTTTAACAAAAATCCATGCTGCTACTGTTCTTATACAATTGCTATACAGTAAATTACTTACTTTGTACCCGGATTCATGTGATGCACACGTTTTGGCACCTCCTTCGTCACGAAATAACTCGGTGACTTCTCCATCGTTATCTGTCCCTCAATGGTATACGGCATATGATGCCGATACCAGTGCAGACCGCGCTGATAGTGACGATCAAAGAAATGCACCTCACAGCCGGCGGCACGCACATCCGGATGCAGACGTATAAATTCGAGTAACGCACGCGTACCACTCTTCTTCACGCCAATGATCAGTGTGTCCGGCAGATGACGTGACGGACGCAAACCTTGCTGACGCAAAAAACGATATTTGGGCGAACCGTCCAACTCGTTGGTGTAGTTGAAGGAATTTAGCGGTACAATGCGTACCAAAGAGCCGAGTATACGTATTTCCGGCGGCTCTGTGGCTATTGTGCGTGGAAAACCTTTCGTTGAAGTCGACGGCGTTGTAGTCGTATCGGCTGTAAGTGACTCGGCGGCCACCAGAAAGTTTTTTATAGGATTCTACAAAGTACGATTTTTTCAATATAAGTTTAATTCATAAAAACTAATAAACTTACACGTTTCCATGTTCGATTGATGCTCGATATGAGACATGAGTTGAATGTGTACGAGACATAAATCAGCGAGATGCAAATTAGTATTGTTATCGCAACACTGCGATTACTCAGGTTGTTCAACCAATTAATAAACATACTGTGTTATTCGAGGTCTTTTTTTTCTTTATCTTTTTTGAGTAACTTACACAACAAATTTACATTTCAATAAAATGTCAAAAAAGAACTGGCAAATGTACAAAAAACGACTAATGCAGGACATTTTTTATTCAACGAGTTGCCACGACACTTCAACGAGACTAGAAGACCGTTACTGACAGAGGCATTAAAAACTTTAGCAAGTACAAAATTTATTTTCTCTGTAATTGGCAGAGCATAAAACGAGATTAATTCGAGCGCATGTCATGTAAGTGTTGTAACGGTCTATGTTAATTCATGAATTGTCAGTGAGTCGAGGAAAGCGGGCTTTATTTGTACTTGCGCTGTGAGGAATTGAGTGAACGAGAAAGAGAGAAATAGACATAGAGCAAGTACATCATATACACAGAGAATGAAACTCAAAATGCTAATGAGTCAGTTGTCAGTCAGTGTTACGATGTCTGATGTTTATAATTATTAGATATTGCGACACTTTTACATTGTGCCTTGCATAGTAATGCATTCAAGCCACCATCAGTTGCATTATTGCGCATCTAGAATATATCTGTAAAATATAACTAAATAATTTTTACACAGTTATCTGCCTAGTTCTTCGTTTACATGAAGCGCATTGTTTATTTTTGACAAATATATCTTATCAGTAAGTGAGATAGATAGATACACGATATATTGGCAATCATGAAAAACAAGTATCTATCGATACGTTTTCGATTATTTTAACGTATTTAAGTGACAGTTGTTATTTATAGTTGAACTGTTTCAAAAATCATTGTACAGTTGTACACGGGGCAATTTCCCGGCAGACAATGTCAAATTTGCTGAAGTAAACCTGCCTTTCACCCCGACATAAAACTGTTTGTCCTACCATTCGAGTACAAGTATAACGAGTTACGGACATTTCGTTCCGGGACAATTCTTTTCCGAAACATTTCACTTCCGTACAACTTTTTCCGGGACAATTCTACCCAAAGACAATTCTTTTCTAAAGATTATTCTCTCCCAAACATTATTCTTTCCTGGAACAATTTTTCCCCGGACATATTTTTAAGATTAAATATTTTTATTACTAAATCGAACGTTTTACTAAGAATTGTTTGGGAAAGAATTGTCTGGGGATGAATTGTCCGCGCAATGGATTCATCCCTCTTTACACGGCGCATTTTCCCGGCAGGCAATGTCAAATTTATTAGAGTAAACCCGCCTTGAAAAATGCTCTCACCCCGACGTTCGTAGTTGACATTTCAGTCTCGCCATTTCAGTACAAGTATAACGAGTTATGAACAATTCCCAACAATAGCTCCCGGGACAATTCATTCCGGAGACACTTCTTTCCCTGACAATTTTTTCCGGGAAAATTCATACCAAAGACTTTTATTATTTCCCAAAGATTATTCTTACCCGAGATAAATTTTCCGCGGACCATTCATCCCTCTCGCCCTCAATAAAGACGTTCTGGGCATATCAATTCAATGTGTACTCCGTTGGAACGATCATATATTTGATGTGTCAAAGAAAGCGGCCAAGTGCCTAACTTACGTACTGTCTATATTCGGGTTGGACAATGGACTTTTCCCCAATAGAAGAGCTGTGGTGTTGTAAACAGGAAATTACCCGACAGACAATTCCAAATATGCTAAAGTAAACCTGTCTTTAAAAAATCCTCTTACCCCGACGTTCGTAGTCGACGTAACAGTGTGGGTCCCGTCATTTGGTTACAAGTTTAACGAATTAAGGTGCAGGAATTATCCTTAATTTTTTATACTTGTAACCAAATGACGGGACCCACAGTGATACGTCGACTACGAACGTCGGGTTGAGAGGATTTTTTAACGAAAGTTGCATCCCGACACAATCATACCCGTGACAGTTATTACCCTACAATTTTTTCCGGACAAATTCTTCTCAAAGACAATTTTTTCCCGGGAAATTTTTTCCTGGACTATTCTTTAAGATGAAATAAACATGTTTTGCTAAATGGAACGTAATAGTCACTCATACTAAGAATTATCCGGGGAAGAATTGTCTCGAAGAAGAATTGTCTCGGGCAAGAATTTCAACATAATCATCATTTGGTCCTTAATCTCCTCGGGGAGCATAGGGCCTTAACAAAACATTTCCACCTCGTACGATGTTTAGCCATTATTTTTATTTCATGTCAAGATTTGATCGAGTCCTCAACTTCCAGCTAGAGGCTTCGCTTCCACGTTATTTTTGGCCGGTCTCTTCTCCAGCTACACTATGCGTTCCACTCGAGGGCTTTCCGACAGATTTCGTCCCACGATTTTAGGAGCGTTTGCCCGATCCATTTTCATTTGATGTCATTAGCAATTGGGAATTCTCAGAATGCGTCGAAGGCATCTGTTTGTAAAACTCTGCAGATTATTTGTCAAGTATGTAGTGAGCAGCCAGACCTCACAGCCGTAGAGAAGGACTTGCCATTACATTGGAATTAAAAATTCGAATTTTGGTGTGGGCCGATAGCTGCGAGGAGCTTCATATATTTCGCAGTTGGGCGTATGCGCCTTTCGCCTTTATGATTCTGGACTTAATGTCCTTTTTTGCGCTATCATCTGCTGAGATTTCACTGCCCAGGTATGCGAAGGAATTCACAAATTCTACCTCCTCGTCTCCAATTTAGAAGTTGTTACTACTATTAGCTTTGATTTTAATTGCTTTGGTCAAGAATTTACTTAAGGAAAAATTATTAGGGTATAAATTTTCCGCGGAATAAACTCAGAATCGATGAATTAAATTTCCAACGGTCTTTTAAACAACGATTAATACAAAGATGGGAAATGAAAAAGCACTGCATATAGCTATGGGTACGAGCTACTTTTAAGTACTATAAGTTATGATATGAAATTGTAATATTTGAAATCAAGACGTATTTCAAGATCACCGTTCGATTGTGGTATCTACAACGTAAAAAAAGATGACAAGTACAATTCAATTTGTAACACCTACACTTCTGTTTTGGAGTTCTTCTCTTATCGCAGTCACTGAACATGGTTCATATCATTTTTTGTCTCCGATGATTGGGTATGGCGTCAAACGATGATTCAGCTTTAGTCATTCACAGTAAATTCATTGGAGAGCAATATTAAGTCAAACACTAAGATCATAGAATAAATAAAGTTATGTATTGCTTTCCGGATTTTCTAGGTAATCAAAAAAGAAACAGTTACGATTGAACGTTCACAAGTCTACGGTGTTATTTATTCTTCTTCATTTTTCAGTGTATTGCTGCCTTTTACTTGAGGGTTATTTTCTTGGTTACTACTGTAAATACGCATACGTTTACGGTAACAAATGGAATCATTGGTATGCGCTGTTAGCCATTATGGTCTCACTGGCTGTGGCTTCCATCTGGACATATATGAAACACAAACAGCGTCAATATCGTTTTCATCATTTCTATATGATTTTTTATGGACTGATATGCTACGTCATCAGTGGATGTTTTTTAATGAGTGAGAATTTAGGTGAGTTGTTTTTTAATATCACAGTGTTATGCATCGGAAACGAATATAGTCTCGATTTTATCAGGAAATTTGAAATGACATTGGAAAGACTTTTAGTTATAAAACTATAAATCAAGATCTAATTTTCGTTATTGTTCGATTTCAGATATATCTGAATGTATTAGTTACAATTCCGGAAGTAATGCGGAAATTGGAGTTTTAGATCGGCGGTTCAATTCTCCAATTATTCGTTCGACTTTGTTCCACTGACTTAAGATTCAAGTTTCAGATATTAATGTATTTAAACCATACTTGATAAAGACTAGAAATAATTCATCCCCCGGATCGGCGGTTCAATTCTCCAATTATTCGTTCGACTTTGTTCCACTGACTTAAGATTCAAGTTTCAGATATTAATGTATTTAAACCATACTTGATAAAGACTAGAAATAATTCATCCCCCGGAAAATTTATCCTGCGATAATTCGACCTCTCGACAAAACATCTCCGATACAATTTTTTCTTGAAGAATTCTTCCAAGAACAACTCATTCCCGGAAAATGAATCCACCGATAATTTATCTTCGCACATTTTTTCTCAAGACAATTCATCCGTTAGGAAAGCTTTGTGTAGAAAGCTTTGAATGTTTTGTGTAGAACTTTTGACTTAAGATTCAGAGATTAATATTTTCAAACCAGACTTGATAAAGACTTGAAAATATGATAGCCGGACAATTCTTTTCCTAGACAATTCATCCCTCGATATTTCGTCCATTCGACAAAACTTCCCCGAGACAATGATTCCTTGAATAATTCATCCAAGGACAATTCTTTCCCGGAAAATGAATCTCCCCACATTTCTTCGTAGGATAATTCTTTCCAAAGAAAAAAGCTGAAAGCTTTGTTTATAACTTTTGACTTAAGATTCAAGATTCAGAGATTTATGTTTTCAAACCAGACTTGAAAATATGATAGCCGGACAATTCTTTTCCTAGACAATTCATCCCTCGATATTTCGTCCATTCGACAAAACTTCCCCGAGACAATGTTTCCTTGAATAATTCATCCAAGGACAATTCTTTCCCGGAAAATGAATCTCCCCACATTTCTTCGTAGGATAATTCTTTCCAAAGAAAAAAAGCTGAAAGCTTTGTTTATAACTGTTGACTTAAGATTCAAGATTCAGAGATTTATGTTTTCAAACCAGACTTGAAAATATGATAGCCGGACAATTCTTTTCCTAGACAATTCATCCCTCGATAATTCGTCCATTCGACAAAACTTCTCCGAGACAATTTTTCCTTGAATAATTCGTCCAAGGATAATTCTTTCCCGGAAAATGAATCCCCTGATAATTTATCTCCCCACATTTTTTTTGGGACAATTCCTCTCATAGAAAAATGCTGAAAGCTTTGCTTATAACTTTTGACTTAAGATTCAAGTTTCAGACTATTTTTCGAGACTATTTTTCCCGAATAACACTTCCAAGGACAATTATTTCCCGGAATATGAATATCTCCGGACATTTCTTCTCAGGAAAATCCTTCTCATAGAAAAGTTCTGCAAGCTTTGTGAGTTTGGGTTAAAATCTAAATGCCCAAATGGCCATTAATACCGACATTCTAAATCACTGATAGACAATGATATATCGAGTTAAAAGTTTAGTTTTCCAACCCATTTTTAAGCCTTATTAGGACTTAGTATTTAAGTAGATTTAGCGATGCAATTACATACATAATTTACATATTCCCTCTGAATCTCTTTCTCCGCAGATTTCGCCTTCTACTTCGGCTTCGTGGCACATGCCACATTATTTCTGCCCTGCTATAGTTACATCAACCTGCGCAGCACTTCGCAAGGTCTACGTCCTGCCTGCATTGCAATCGGCCACATGAGCTATATGATCGGACTCACAGTTGGTTTTAGCATCTACAATGAGTTCAAGGCTCAACAAAGTGCTTGGATCTATTTGGCCATAACATTGACACTGATCGTGGCCACAATAATCAATGAGATCTTGCAACACATTGGACTACATGACTACAAGAAATCACATGATGTCGTCTTCCAGCTAATGAATGAGGAGAAAATAGTTTTTCTACAGAGCAAATCCATCTATGCGCTTTTCGTGGGACGTCCCGATTTTTATATTACCAAAAACAAACAACTGCTAGTTGTGGGACTTATGACGCTTTTGGTGCTGGAGCGCTCATTTCTCTACTCGGACACCATGCTCAATCTAAGTTGGAGCGCCACCGTCGCTTACATGGGTCGTCAACCATTGTATGGAGCATTTCTATTTTACTCGATTGGTGCTACTATCGGAGCCGCGCTCATGCTACGCTATAAGCCACGCATGACCTTTCTGATGTTCGGCCTGATTAAGGTGACCGCCACCGCTGCCATACTCGGTGTCTATGGCGAATTTGTCGTCGAGAATTGTTTTCTATTTTTGAGTTTCTATTATATCTCGTTGGGTGTTTATTCGAGTGTGGCATTGCAAGGCATTCTCGAGTGTTCACCGTTTATGTTTACTGAACTCTTTTTGGCCGGTGCCTATGTCCTGGATCTCTGCATGCTTGAGCTGCTCAAGTATGAATCTGATGTTACGGATATTTGGTCCATATTGCTGGGTATTGGTATTACTACGATACTGCTGACATTGGGCAGTATTTGTGTGGTTCTATGGTTGCTGCCCGATTCCGAGGGTCTCATCGATGTCCGCAATTATTTGTTGGGCATTAGACGTCACAAACCGGTGGTGCCACAGAGTAAAATATGGAATGCCAACTATTTTCTGCATCACGATTTGCAGCCGACGGAGGTGACGTGTGTGACGTTGGATGGTAATCGTGTCTTTCAGCAGTATCCGCGCGAAGAGGATACGAAAAAGACGCGTTTCTGATGATAAATTCTATGGTGTATTTTAATAATTATTTGAATATATAATTATTTTAATATAAATATATGTTGTTAGAAGCTATAATAGAAGTATTGTCCTAGAATATTGCTGAGGTAACCTCATGCAATTGTACATCTAATGGTGATTCCAGAAATATACTTTATATGTAATATAAATAAAAACATTTTTGAAACTTTTAATGTAAAATAAATGAACTGCGAAATTGTCTTTATTTCGTTTTAAGAAATGTTTTAAAAATGTTGTACCATTAAAACTATGGGTTATTTTTTTTTCAAAGCGCTGTTTCGTCTTGTCTTGTTCAATGAAATTAATTAAATAAATAGTAAGAAAGTTTAGTTCACATCGGAAAATTTGAAATAGTGAAATTTGTATATTTGGTGTGATGAAGATAGTAAGAGCTATTAATGTTATAGCCGACATTAAATACCCTGCACATATATGGGCATTTTCTGGGGTTCCGTACGGGACATTCGTACGCTTAAAACATTAATATCTCGCCAGTGTTGCCTACTGGCCGGCGTTTGTTCACTTGTTTGTCTTGTTTCTGCGCTAAATGTGTGGGACAAATTTACCACAAAATTTGTCCGTCACACGGTATACCGTTCTTATCTGGTGAATAATAGTATCTAAAATTGTCAATGCAATGTATCTAAAATTGGGAGAATATAATATGGTATGAGTGAATCATTGACATTTCGAAATATTTAGTGATAAGTTATTTAAATGACACCACGCTGCCACCAAGTTTAGATCTTTTTGTAATAGGACCTACAGTTGGATTTGAACATAATTGTTCGATTTACTGGTTAAATTTAAATTGATCATACCCATTTTAAATACCAGATAACGTAGTTGTATAAGTAATCTATCAAAGGAGTTTCATTGATCTAACTCGTTTAGTTTTCCTGTAATCGTGATTTTAGAAATTTCAAATTTTCACTAAAAATTAAAATTTTTAATATAAATTAAAATTTTCACTAAAAATTAAAATGTTTAATATAAATTAAAATGTTCACTAAAAATTCAAAGTTTTGCTAAAAATTTAAATTTATACTCAAAATTCAAATTTGTACCAAAAATTGAAATATTTACAAAAAATTTTATTAAAAATTCAAATTTTTACTAAAAAAATCAATTTTGATTGTCTAAAAGTATAAATATCAATTTCTATTAAAAATTCAAATTCTAACTAATATTAAAAGAGAATTCATAAAAAAAAAACATCTTCCCCCCACTAAGCATACCTTTCGACATACATAGCAAACTATATCTCATAACGTTGACAAAAATCAACAAAATAAAATCACCAACAAGTAGTAGCAACAATATCGGCGGATTCCACCAACAGCAGCAAAACCCCTTCCAATATTTGTATTATCTTATCAGCGCCGTCGTGACATTATCAGAGAAAATATAAGCTACACAAAAAGTCCACAAAAAGCAATAAAAAAAACCATATGAAGAGTAAAATCCGCATTTAACTCAACGGGTTAAAATTAAATACCAGCTGCCTTTTTTATTATTTGACTTTGAATGAAATCGCGTGCGGACGACGCGTTACGCTAAACTGTGCGGAATTTGTACTGCATACAGTTCGAAAACTGACGGTTTTTTGAAGTTCTGTGAAAAAATGTGCTAAAGATTAAAAATAATAATAATAATAATTTAAAAAAAAAACATGTCCAACCTGTGGGAGAAATTTGTCTATACATTCTTTCAATATGTGCCTAGTTTTGTAGGTGGGTATTTTTTTTAATGAATTTTTCCTCATTACGAATTCAAAAAAAACAGAGAAAATAGTTTTTTGTTTTTAATAGTTTCTTGATAACTTTATTATTTCAAGTGTGCCTCAACTTTTTGCCGTGTGGTCTTGTTTTCGGTTACACGATCGCCTCATTTGTGGCCGAACGCAACAACAATGCCGGTCTCATCGAATATGGACCCATGATACTGGGTGCCTGCTGGGGATTTGTCGCGGCGCTGTTCATGTTTATGGTCAAATTTTTCAAAGGACGCATTATATTCTGGCACATGAATATCTTGCTTGTGGCTGGAGTTTTCAATTTGATTGCGAGTTGTTTCTATTTTGCTGATGGATTTGGTAAGTTTAGAGTTCTTTAAAGTCGGGAGTATTACGCGGGAAAGTCATTAGCCCATGGAGGTTTTATTTGTGACTTTAATTATTGATATATATACCGCAAATACGTTCAAAGTCTTTTGGCCAAACTATTAGTCACTACGGGTGCCTATTAACAAATCATCTCTGAACAGTTTTTCTTATCTGTATTTCACATGGAGTACTATAAAAAATTATGTTGGCCGAGTTATTGTATAAAAAAACAAAAAAATTATAAAACTGATAAGATATTTGAATGGTCAATAAAAATTGATTAATACATAGTTGTGCAAGGCGTAGTAGTCTCTACAAAAATTGATTGATTTATAGAACCATGAATTCTATTATTTATTGATAAATTAACATTTATCATTTTATGCATATGAATTTTAACAGATTTTTTAAATTAAAAATAAATAAGATATTTAGTTTGGCGCAAAATAAATATTCTCATTTTTTTTTTAACCCATTCTCCAAATTTTGTGAATGCAAGGATATGTAGTGATTTAATTAATATAATGAATATTTTTAGTACTTATGTTCGGTAGTCTGATTGAGTTTGTTAACTTTTCCTGGGTCTCTACGATATATATTTTAAATTTTAAGGAATTTGGGGCAAAGGTTTGAAATATAGTTTTGGTTTGGTGAATTTTGATATAATGTGTTTTAGTGTGGTGAGTTTGGTGTAAAGAGTTTTGATTAGATAAGTAACATAAAAATTTAAAGTTTAGTTAAAATCGATAACATTTGTACTGAGGTACAACATTTTCTCTAATCTGGTTAGTTTATAGTTTAGGATACTCTTGTGGCCATATAGTGTAATATGAAAATTTTTCCGAAAAATATGTTCAGCGATTTTGCATTGAATCTGAAACTTACACCCTCATTAAATATGGACGTAAAAGTGAGTGTGGTCGACGAAACTTATACAGTGTTCCTCTTCTGGGTCTGTAGGATATATATTCCATATCTTAACCAAATCCGCGCATAGTATTCATATTTATTTTTGGTGTGATGAATTATGGTGTGGTGAGTTTGGTGTGGTGAGTTTGGTGTGGTGAGTTTGGTATGGTGTGTTTGATATGGTGAATTTTGGTGTGGTGAGTTTAGAGTGGTGAGATTAACTAAGATGAGTAACATCCATATTTTAAGTTTAGTTGAAATCGATAACATTAGGATTAAGATATAGCGTACTGAATTTTTGGGTTCTATGGGAGGTGCCACTCCCCTTTACCCAATCTGGTTTATTTATAGTTTAGGATACTCCACGGAAAAGAATAGTAATGGAAATTTTCAGAAATATACGTTCAGTGGTTTTGCTATGGATCTGAATTATACAAAAAATAAAAATGGGCGTAAAAGTGAGCGTGGTCAACGAAAACTATATGGTGACCTTCTCCTAGGTCTGTAGCATTTATATTTAAAATTTTTAGGAAATCCGTGCACAGGTGTACGATTGCATAGCGCACAAACAAAAAAACAGACAAACAAACGAAAAATGAATTTTATATATTTTATAAACATAGATACATAGTAGCCGCGGTAGCTCAGTGGTTAGTGCGTTGGACTGCGAGCCGAAAGGTCCCCGGTTCAAGCCTGGACTGGGGCTAACAACATCATTTCATAGAAACATTTTTCTATACCGCGCTACCTCTCGGCAGTAAATGGCAAACCTACGAGAGTAAAACATTGCCTATGAAAAGCTCTCACCCGCCGTTCGGATTCGGCAATAAACTGTAGGTCCCACCACTTTGAGTACAAATATAACACGCACAGCTCAAAATGGTGAGAGAGCTCGGCCGAAGTTCTATACAGGACTGTAGCGCCAAACTATTATTATTATTATACATAGAATAGAGATTCGTTGCGCCTACCAACTAATTCGGTTCTCGCAACCACTTATTCGGTTGTTATTGTCAAAATGACAAGAGTTGTAGTTTGTACAACCAATTTCGAACTGTTTTAGAACAGTTTAGTATAGATTTAGAACAATTAGCAGTGTGTATAGACTAATATTTCATGTGTATAGGCTAATATGGATGTTCCGCTAGCAAATTTGTAAACCATTCGATTTAACCGAATACAGTTAGTTGGTACAACTAACATTTTCATTATTTCAACCTCATGCCAAAAGAGGATTTTTCTGTGTATATATATAGATGCGGTTCTTCATACCTTCTAAAAAGTGTATCGTTAAACCCAAAGGACACTCTTGGTTTAGTGAGACTTGTAGGATTGCAGTCAGATCAAAGGAGAATTGGCCTTCTAATAAAAATGCTGATACTGAAAGACTTCACATACAAAGACTTCACTTCACGAAAAGTCCCCGGTTCAAGCCTGGACTGGGGCTAACCACATTTTTTCATAAAAACATTTTTCTATACCGCGCTACCTCTCGGCAGTAAATGGCAAACCTACGAGAGTAAAACATTGCCTATGAAAAGCTCTCACTCGCCGTTCGGATTCGGCAATAAACTGTAGGTCCCACCACTTTAAGTACAAATATAACACGCACAGCTCAAAATGGTGAGAGAGCTCGGCCTAAGATCTTATAGGACCGTAGTGCCATACTATTATTATTACTAAGACCCAATGTTGTTTCTTATCTCCCCAATGACAACACCATTTACAAATGTAATTCAGAAAAGATCAATTGAATTTCAAAAGACTTCAATTGAAATTCAGAAATTCCAGTTGAAATTCAAACGACATCAATTAAAATTCAGAAATTTCCATTTGAAATTCAGAAATTTCCATTTGAAATTCAGAAATTTCCATTTGAAATTCAGAAAGAAAGATAAATTATATAAATTCTCTTTTACTCTAAAAAGAGACTGACATAGCACAAAATATATGGATTGAAATTTTCTTAAAAATGTTAAATAATAAAAAAAAACGAGAATGCAGTCAAAATAATTGCCCTCTATTTATATAGAAATGATATATGGGAGGCTCCTATTAAAAATCATATTAAATAGGGTTATTTTAATAAAAATGTTAGTGAATTAATTTTTTAGTTAATATTTGAATTTTTTGTGATTTGTTTTGTTTTTTTTTTTTATAAAAATTTTATTTTTTTAGCAGGTACATTTTTTTCAATGAATTAAAATTTGAAGAGGAATTTAAATTAAAAATTGATATTAATTGATAAATATTTACTACAAATTTTGTTTTTTTTGTGTTAATCAAAATTTGTATTTTTCAATTAGAATTTAAATTTTTAGAATCCAAAATTTCAGTGAAAAAAAATTTTTTTTGAAGTGAATTTTGTGAGTCATATTTTTTTTTAAATTGTTAAAATGAAATAATCTTTGAGAAAATATTATTATTAAAATATTCATATATTTTATATTTAAATCCAAATAATGTATATATTTTATTTTTATTTCCATATAGACCATGTTGGCGCCTTCATTTCGTATCTGGCGCACAGCCTCACCTTCCTCGCAGGCTTCAGCTTCCTGCACTCGATTCCGGGCAAATGTACGCGCTCCATCTTTCTGTCCGCCTGCTCGTGTTTCTATCTGCTGGGCATTGCATCGGCGGTCTCGCTGATCGGCACCACATACAACAAAAATCGAAACGAGAAACAAAATGCCACACAGGAGGAACTAATCGATGGCATCTATGTGGAATTTGCTGCCGTCTATCTATCGGTAGCCATACTAATACTGGCCGTACTAATAGGTCTTAAAGTACTCAATTTCATGGGTACCGTCGACTGTGAGACTTGCATGGACAATGAATTCCGTATTGCAAACTCCAATGGCAGCGTTTTCGACAAACGACAGGACATCATAAAACGTATTCAATTCTTCTATGTCACCAAGAATCAACAGTGGAATGTTGCGCTCCTGCTACTCTTCACCGATGCCGTTCAATATGCGCTCTTCATTTATTTCGTATTCTGGTTCTCGATGAATAATGCGGTACGCCTTACTGCCATCGGTGACATCGACATAATGTTTTGGATCATATTTGTTGGCAGTATTTTGACGTTACTCTGTCTGGTGTTTGTCAGCGCCAAAGTGACATTTGTCGCCAATCAGTTGTGCCTGATCGTACTCACAGTGCTCAGCATGATCATCTGTACTTCGGTACCGACGACGGTGCCCTTCTGGTTGATTTTGTTCTTTTTTGGTCTTTCGTGTTCGAATTTGCAAATTATCATTGTCGAAGTGTCACATTTTAAATTTACAGAATTACTGATCTATGTGTCGTATTTGATGCGTCTGTTGAGCACCAGTGTCGTTTATTATTATTTTGTTTCGAATTCGAAAAATTCGTATTTCTATTCGACGGACGAGTCGACTCTGATGGCGCAGGGTTTTGTTTTTATCATTATTTCGTGTCTGTTGGCCTTGGTTGTGGGCATGAAGGTGCCGCGTACGCATCGCACTACTTTGTTCGACATTCAATACGGTCTGCTGGGCATTATATTCAAAAAGCATCAGATCGAGCAGCTCAACGTTAAGTGGCTTAATGATGGCACCATCCCAACGATCAGCAGACCCGATGAGTATTGATTATGTTTTTTTTTTAGTTTGTATTTATATTTTAAAAAAATCGATTTTAATAAATGTTTTAGTACTTGTTTAATTTGATATTATATTTTTTTAAAACTCGGTATATTTAACAACAAAAAAGCTATATCGTTCGAGATCGGTTGGGAATGATTTTATCATTATATATTATCGAAAACGATAATTTGAGACTATAAACGATTTCGTTCAGATATCGTTAAGAATATGGTAGCCGGACAATTCTTTTCCCGACACCTAATCCCTGGACATTTCTTTTCCAATGTTCTACACACAGATTAATTTATGTTTATATATTAAAATAAATTACGAGAATTTTATTTAAATTCTTCACAGAGTTAAACAAAAGTTTATAATGATAAAACAAATTAAATAAAAGTTTGTTGAACATTTCTCAATATTTTTTGGAGCAGTATTTTCATGGAAAGAATTGTCGCCGTGAAGAATTATTGGCGAAAAATTATACGGGGAAGAATTGTTGACTTCGAAATGTCCGAGGAAGAATGCCCATAATATAATTAACAAAATGAATAATATTAATAAATACTTAAAAAATCGCTTACATTATTTTAATTACATTTGTAGTATATGTCCTAGTTCGAGTTTAACATATTTAAAAGATTATTTTAAATTATCCTGTAGTAAGAATAACATTTTAAAATAAATTCAAAATAATTTATACACTTTATAGAAATACACAACAAATGCACTGCATTTTTATGAAAACAAACAACAGCTGATTGAGTAGCTCTGTTCGTTTTAGTCTGTTACTCTCAAAATGTTTATGCGCACAGTTGTAAGACCACTGTAGTGAAGCATAAGCCAAATTGCTGTAGCAAAATCATTGCAAATTTAAGTTACAAATTTCGGTCTTCATATTTTTAATAACTTGAACAAAAAATTATGATTTATTTACTCACACAAGAACTGTGCACCAATTACTTGAAAATTTTAATTACAATTTTAATAGAAGAAAACGAAAAAAAATAAAAAAAATATATATTTTTGTATATAAGACAATGATGGACTAAAAATCACAGACAAATTTTCTGTATTTTTCTTACTTTTTTTAAAACACCTTTATCGTCTTATTTATAACTTTTGAATAACGTTAACGGTAATTCTTTCGGTTTTAAAATGAGATAGTTTTAAATGGATATCTGTTTCAATTCTTGTTCTTGCAGTTTTTGCCAGATCAGGATCGACATTATGATACAAGAACAAGAACGACGACATGTCATAATTATAATAAACAATTTTTATTCATTGCACAGTTATTCAGAAACTAATCACAGTCAATCGATAAATTGTTTCGCATTACAACCATTGCGATTAATACTTAAAAACCTTAGTGATAATTGATTAAGGTTATCCTCCTTCGCAACCGTCCCCGATCAGACATCCTTACCACCTGAAATGATACTAATCAGGGTCGACTAGGGTAACTCTAATTGCAAATCCACGTAATGCAACCTGATCCAACCTTCATAAAAAATTCTGATCTAAAGTCTACTTAATAAAAGCTGATGTGACACTTTTGAAAAAAACTGATTGGATATTCTATTAATATAATATGATCGAAATGTTATTAAAAACATTTTATAATAAAATTGGGTATTCTAATAACATAAAATATTCTAATAAAAAAATAAAGCTCAAATGCAAAAGATTTGTAAATTCTAAACATTTTCAAAATTTGAAATCTCATTTATGCTGTAGTTTATCAACCAGGCTATTTTTGAAAACAGCAGCTATTTCAAAACAGCCTATACAATTTTAGCCTCAGCTTTTTTACTTTATCAACCAGACTGTTTTTGCTAGTCTTTTCAGACATGAACCATACATTTCTCTAATTTTCAAACTGTATTTTGTCAAAAAATTCAAATTTGTTCGGTGAAAAACAACAACAAATCATAAATTTTGAAATAATTTTTAATTTTGACAGCAAGTTGGATAACCGAGCATTTTGAAATTTTTAGCTCGGGCTAAAATTCAAATTTTATACTGTTTGTTAACATAAAAAAATAATAAATAGCCAGATATTTTGGAAAACAGTCGCTGTTTTCAAAATAGCCTGGTTGATAAACTACAGCATTAGACTCAAAACGTTGACAGAAGTCATTGAGATAGCTTAGTAGACAAAACTATTTTTTGTTGAAAGGTCTCAAATTTGATAAAAGCAGTTTAAGAGGAATTTAAATATATAAGGGTAAGATCAGCCAACCTGATCAGGATAGCAACATCGAATATCGTAATGTTTGGAATCAGACACTGATGAAAACCCCTGAAAATTGTCTGATTTGAAATCTTGCTGGCTGATTAGACAATGATCGTATCTTGAACTAAATTTCCACTCGGGAAGGTTAAGGAATTCATTCATAGAACGGGGAGGATTCGTACAAACTGGGACGCAAAAACCATCTACCCTAGTAGAAATTTACCCGATGCGCCATCGGGAAATGATCGGGTTTTCGTTGGGTAAGCCCTCTTAGAGAAAATATGATCATTGCCTTTGCATGTCCTTATCATGCTTACCATACCAGGGTTTACATTATCTAAGTAGTCAATGTTTCCGATCATAGGTACATTATTTGCTCCTCATAACGAAATAAGCATCAGGCTAAGAGAAACCCTATTATGATCGGGCTCTGACAAGGCAATTGTTGGGTAAATAATAAAATGGGGAATTGCCCGATCAGTACATGATCATGGCCTGAGGTCAGCACATGATCAGTACACTGCGTTACAAGGACATTGGGCCTCGTCATATCCCGATAATCTCATATAATGACATGATCACTTCATGACCATGGCCTTACCAAAATTTCTACTAGGGTATACACCCAATTTTTCAAGAATTTGGAACGCTTCTTAATTTTTGAACATATTCAAAAATCTCTTTTAATATTTTTGTAATTTTATTTCCAACTCGGATTTTAAACCCGGATGAAAACGTTTTTATGTTTTTTGTTGTTCTGAGAAACCTTTTTTTTGTTCAGATAAATTTTATTGAATATTTACAGAGTTGGAATATCTTCCAACATTGTAGGGAATTTCAATACAAAATATTATTTGTCTCAAAGTTAATTTGTGAGAGTATTTATTTACAATTGGCCTGGATTTTAATTTTAAAATCAACTTTTAATTCTTTATGAATATGTCTGATCCGGTTTGACTGATTTCAAATAAGGTAATAATCAGGCTTCTACATCAGTGATTGGTTTAACGATAAAGATTATCTCACTCGACCCTGATCAGAAACATTTCAGGTGGCCTTTGGCGGGGGTGCCTGATGATATTATGATCAAGGACGAATGTGAAATAAAGAAAACTTTAACCAATTTCTAATCGGGACCCTTTCAGAACAAGCACAATACTATTATGTCTTGTTCTTGTTCATCACAAAACATGAAGCCGTTTGTATATAATGATTGGATAGAAGCTAGTATAAACCAAAAACTTCCAACTCATAAGTCAATCATCTAAAAGAGAATTATTGAGAAATATATTTGGAATTTCTCATATTATTACTATGTATATTTAAGCTATCTATTTGCGAGCAATGAATCATTTCTTTTCACATATAAAGTCCAACTTGTGCGTCAATTATGTTTCTTTTAAAAAATTACTTCAGCCGCACCTTGCCCAACGTACGATTCAACCTGATATATACACGATAGGACAAACAAGTACAAGGAATTTAATTGTGTAAAAATGTAGTTACAAATTAAATAATTTAAATCAATATTGATAATTCTGCAAATAATAACCTGCCGCTCTTAATCACTTCCGTTAAATAGGGAATATTTTTGTATACAGCGAATAGAAATACAAAGGAAACTTATAAATGTTGTGCTCTATACTTTGTGCGATATGCGGTCTTATCAGTAAAATTTTTACATTATCAAAAATTGTGATAAGATATAGGATAAGCTCCATCAGGGCATTAGTATTCGTAGAGCAGCGAAAGCATTGTCAGAGTCAGTTACTCTCAGTTATCAGACGCTAATAGACGTGTTGTTTTTTATATTTTTTGAAAAGTTAAAAGTTTTAAAAATATATATTTAAAATGCGTTACTTTTTATTGGTCGCGGTCGCCATTGCATATGTTGCATATGTGAGCACGGGTAAATTACTTCAGTTTTAATATTTTTTTTTTATAAAGAGTAATCTAAAATTATTGAAGAATTATTCAAAAAATAATATAAAAGTTATAAAAAAATATATATATAAAGAAATTCTAATTTGAAAAAAAAAACAGTGAAATTTCACCAATATTGTGATTTATTTTGTATATAACAAATATTACCTATTTCTGGAATAGTGCCATTGCATAAGACCTTCAATACATTTCGATGAGTAATTGATTTTTTCAAAATTAAATACGTCTGTACAACACAATCTTATCTTCATTTTTTGTTTTTTTTTCACGCTTGGTAGTAAATTGTAGGATAACTATACTATAAATAAAAAAAATATATCAAACGAATGTGTGGAATTTGTAGTAATTGTGTGGTAATTCGAAAAATACGTTTAAAGTATATAGGAAATAGTGTATAACTGTACTGATAGTATATTTATATGATAAAGGTCAATCCTTTAAAGAAGAATGAGTAATAAAAAATTCAAACGGTATTTCTTAACCGGATTTCGTTAAAAATTCGCCACATTGACTTCATCATCCAATATAGCATTTTTAGGGATTGACCTTTGTATTTATATTCTTTAATATTATTTTTATTGTCAGTCTAGTGTTATTACCCTACGGGGAAACGAACCGGTCCTAGACTAGGCAAGTGACTGGTTCCTCGGAGATAGTTAACCGGTTCTAATTTTGGCACTTTTAAATGAAATCAATCGGCAACTTTAACATGACGTTGTCCTAGGGAGGGGTCAATTAACACCTCCTCCAGACCTTTAGACCTATCACAGTACTGGTCTTTAAAATCGTGTTCTTTTGACCGGTACCTTTAGGTCTATCCCAGAACTAGTCCTCAAAATCCTGTTCTGTGATCGGTATAAATGCTACGTTCAGTAAAAAAAAAATGTTTTTTTATTTATTTTTTATTGTTACTTTTTATTATTTGCCATTTACATTATATTTTATTTTACCTTCTTCTTCAAGCATTCATATTTCATTAATTATTCCACCTTGCAAGAGTTCATTACAATTACTTGGAAGACATGCTGAATTTAAATCAATGCTGTATCGAAAAACAGTCTACGAATTATAGACGCTGCGTGTAAATAAGTCTCGTGACTATGGCGCCACCTAGTGCCTCTTCGCACTAGTTAGCATTGACACGATCCATCTCCTCATGCAGACGTTTAGACCTATTACAAAACTGATGTTTAAGAACCTGTCCTTAGTCGGTATAAATGGTTCCGGTCACGTGATAGGTAGTTTTAGTCCAATTTATACCTTTTTCCCGCATGGTATTATTACAGAGTGCACAGAGAAAAATAATTTGTTGTGACCAGCAATACATTGACCAAACCAATTTATTGGGTTCTCGTAAATGCTAAATTCAAATAATTTCGTTTAAAACAAATCAGTTTGGTATTACAAATACTTTTCTTTTATTCTATAATAATTCCAAAACCGGTTTTTTTTTGTACACTGTTAGATATTTTTCCTATTACTCTACTGATTCAGATATGTAAAAATGTTTTTTTTATTTGATAGAAAATATTGTACACTTAAACACATGTTATGTAGCCGAGGTAGCTCAGTGGTTAGTGCGTTGGACTGTGAGCCGAAAGGTCCACGGTTCGCGCCTGGACTGGGGCTAACAACATCTTTTCATAGAAACAATTTTCTATACCGCGCTACCGCTCGGCAGTAAATGGCAAACCTACGAGAGTAAAACATTGCCTATGAAAAGCTCTCACCCGCCGTTCGGATTCGGCAATAATCTGTAGGTCCCACCACTTTGAGTACAAATATAAGACGCACAGTTCAAAATGGTGAGAGAGCTCGGTCTAAGTTCTTATAGAACTGTAGTGTCAAACTATTATTATTATGTTTAGGGACACATAAAAATTCACTTCACTATAACGAATATTATCTTTAAAACTAGATTAGATATGAGAACGTTAACTATATGATTGCAAAATTTGAACAATACAAGTTACATGCAATAAAAAAAACTGTTCTTGTGTTAAACGACATATAAGGGCATGTTTCAGTTATAGATTGATATTCATAAGATTATATGTAAGGAAACATTTTTGAATTTGATGTCACCGTTCCCTTATTGTCCCGTAACTATAGTAACAGTTAAGTTGGAACTTAAATTAATTTAATTTTTCAAAGTTTTCCTATGAAAATATCAAAAAGCTGTACATCAAATAAACTCCAGTTTAAATTTCAATGTACTTGGTTTGTCTTGAACGATTTAAATTCATTTGAAAAACAACTTTTATTGATTACACTGCATTTATGGCGCTGATTCCGAAAATGGCATGAGTTTTGTCAAATTGGCTCTAGTTTTTGAGATATAGCCCTTTTTTCAATTTACCATTATTTTGGTCTTCTATTATTTTTAAAATTACAGCAAAAGAAAATAATGAAATTATCTTTTCAATATAAGACGCAGAAAATATCGCGCTAGAATATAACCATTTTAATTAATGCTTAAAAAAATTTGTTTGCGAGATATAAACAAAAGAAATTCAAATTTGTTAAAAAAAATGAAAATTTTAGTAATAAAATGTGGAGAAAAATGTTATAAATTATTTTTATGAACTTTTATGTGGCGTCAAGTAGAGATGGGTGCGTGCCTGTTTTTGATGGCACGGACACGCACGGGCACGCCGATAGGTGACACGCAGGAGCACGAGCCCGACGAGTAAATTTACAGGCACGCTCGAGAAGCACGATAAAATACGGGATTTTAAAAGACACGAAGAAACACGGAATAACACGACAAAACACGGAAAAACACGGAAAAACACGGAAAAGCACGAATAAAGCACCGATAAACATGAAAAAGCAAGCTTAACGTGAAAAATAATACCGGAACCGTTTAGATTTTTGGAACCAAAATCGTACGCACGGGCACGACAGCAACTAGCACGCACGGAGATTTGCACGAACTCAGATTTTCGGGCGTGACACGAAAAAAGCACGGCACGCGCCCATCTCTTGCGTCAAGTATCCTACTTAAAACCTTAGAAAACAAATTAAAACTATTGGTTAAAAATTTATAAATACAATATTAAATAAAGATAACATTTATTTACTTAATAAATTAAAATCGGCAAAATTTACAAAATCAGAAATTTAAAATTTAACAAGTAAAAAAGTTGTCCTTATTTAATCTACACCCAGAAACAGTTTTTTACTATTAAAAATAGTCAAAAGGAATAATTATTTCTTTAATCGGAAAATACCATTAAATAATAGAAAATACTATGACATTACCATTAAGTTTATATGAAATGATTTCTTTTTTGTATACTATTAAATCAATAATTGTCCTATTGACCAGTTTTAATGGGATTTGAGGGAATTTTTTTCTGGGTGTAGTAATTATAATTTTTTAACTAAAGTATTTTCTTAATTGGGGTTTTTAAACGAATACATGGCGCGAGATAACTTGGCAGAAAATTCCTTTTTAACTTATAGAAGACTTGGTAGAAGACTTGTATCTATTGTTCACAATTATTTCAAAGATCAATATTCGGCTTTTTGCTACTTATAAACTATTGTAGGACTTAAGCTTTTAAAAAAACATACTTATTTTATTAGTCAACACAACATTTATATAGGTTATAGTTATGTCTAGTAAATCATGAATACATATTCATTATGTATTTTCCAATAGTAATAAATAATAGTTGCAAAGTATTATTTGTCTAAATAATAAATTGGTCAAATATTGACAATAACTTGATGTCCGTCTTATCTAATCGAAAACTGATAGCAAGTGAGCTTGACATTATAAAGCTATTTTTATGTTTTTAGTAAAAAAAAAAACACACACACACAATATTCGATCAACTAAACTCGATTTTACTACAAACTAAAGATATATGCAATAATAAACAGTTATCTAATATTGTGCAATCTCATAGCAACGCACCCAAAATATACTATTCTGCAATTTCTAAGTCACCATTGTACATTCATGTTGTATTTTCAGAATAAAGTATGAACAATAATCATTTTTATTACGTTTACAGTTGATTACATATCAAAAAGATATCGGTTTTAGAAATAAAAATCACTCACTAAATTTGACGACATGTTTAAAGCTAAATGTATTTGGTGTTTAGAGTTTTATCTCTAAATCATTGCTATATAAGTATTTGCCATGAATACAAAAAAACATACCGACGGTTGGCATATCTAAGGTTTGGCAGTCGTAAATTTGAACTTTCCAGTCTGCCATGCACAACATTCTGCCTTGAATAACTTAGAGAAAAATTTCGATCTCGTTATTTTATCGAGTATATATTTTTTTAATTTCTCGAATATTCAAATTATTTGATATTTACGATCGTAGTCATCTCGAACTTTGCTTATGTTTATTTCTTCGATATCAGTTTGATATTAAATAATTTCTGAAATCGAGAAAACTTCGACAGAACGCATCGATATCGCTACGAGAGAGTGTCCGATATCGTGTGGTTTCTTCTTCTTTTCGCATTGATCTCGTAACGATATCGAAACGAATGGCATACTTGGTTATTACAAAAAAAGTTCGAAAATATTTAAATGAAATATTCGAATATTGATATTACTTATACATACATCGTAAATGCAACTTATTTTGTAGCACTAAATGTACCTATGTAAAATTTTAATGTTTATTATTCTTGAGTAAAAGAAATAATTACCCGACTATATAAATATAACTGCAAATGAAGGGTTTGGTGCAAAAAAGGGTCAAGTCAACATTTTTTAGAAATTGAGTTTTTGATGACAAAATCATTCATATCCGAGTGGTGGTAATACATCTAAAAGTTAAAACGACGAATTTTAATATAAATTTAATTACAATAAAATGCTATTTTTGTGTGACACAACATTGTGTGACAATTTTTTGGGGCAAAAAAGGTCAAGTCCAGCAGTTTTAATTACGTTTTTAAGCCAATTTACATGGCACAGTGTGCCCAAACGCTCTTAAATCGGGTGAAATTCAGTTTTTTCGGAACCACTCATTCGCTTTTAAAAATTTAAAAAGTGTTGTGCAGAAAAAACTTGAGAGAACTTAAGTTTTAAAATTGGGCAAAAAATAAGTAAGGGTCAAAAATACGTAGAAATAACTCGTCCCTAAAATTGCTTACTTAAAATTTGACTTTGGACTTTGAAAACTTTTCTGCAGGGGGGTCAAAATCAAAAATTAATTTTAAAAACTTGAATTTTGACCAGTGTTGCCAGATTGGTTAAATATATTTTGGATGAGTTTTGTCATTTAAAAGATTCTCAGTAATGTTATCTATCAAAAAAATATAACAAAAATGCATGTTACTGAAGAAAAAAAATACTTACGGAGATTTGCGTAAAAGTCCAATTTAAAAAAAAAATGAAAAAAAAATCGACTTTACAATTTTATATTTACTAAACCACTTGAGATATTTACAAACGGTTTTAAGTTTATGATTTATGTGTTAATTGTTTATGAAAGTCCCATACAAAAATTTTGATTTCAGGATAAACTGTACAATCTGTGTATAAATAAAGTAAACTCTTAAAAATTTAAAAAAAAACATGTATCAGTCTATATCTTTAAAACTAATCAAGATATTTTCTCATGTAAGCACATTTTCTTTAGATATCAATGTAAGCTTTTTATAACCAAAGAATTTTAAAAATCGTATAACTTTTATATTTTTTACAATTTTTGAAAAAATGTTCATGACAAAAATCTCAACTTTGCTGATTTTTATCTCCATAGCCATGAAAGATACAAACTACAATTTTAAAACTTAAGTTCTCTTAAGTTTTCTCTGCACAACACTTTTTTTGATTACAATTGGCAATTTTAAACAGTTTTTATTGATTTTCCAGTTAAGTGAAAAAATGGACTTAACCTATTTTTGAACCAAACCCTACAAATATTCTTCTTGAGTCACAGAAATAACAGAAATAACAGAAATACGAATATTTTTATTACACCAAAAATAGAGTAATAAAATCGTACCTTATTTTTCGTTGAACTGTAGAAGAAATTTGAGAACTACGATATTTTTCGTTATTTGTGCCTGTCATTATTTATGTTAGACTGTTTTTCATTCACGCTAAAACTTTCACAAGATTGAACCATGTACATTTTTTTTATGATGGTGCTTTTTAAAACTCTTTATGCATTTTAAACATTTCATTATTTTTTTAACCATTTCTTAGAATTGTGCTGTTATTTCAATGACATATTATGCACTAACTGGGTTCATAAAAAAGTATTTCAATAAAAAGGCATACAACAAAATAAAATATTCTGAAAACAGCCCTTTCACACCTTGGGTTTCTCGAATTTTGCAAAATTCAATTATTTTCAATTAATTCAGCAAATTTCTGTATACAACAACAACTTTGGCAAAATCTTTAGTTGATGCAGTTTTCGCATTGTTTGCTTTTGATTCTTTCTTCAAGGCACATAATTCTTATTGTGTTCATTGGAAACGGAAAACTTAAGTGACTTGAAATGTGGAATCTGCAGAGAAAAATTGCTGATGAAAGGTCTTGACTGCTGGCTCTGAAACAGCTGTACGATCTGCCACGTAATTTGGCAATTGTTTGTTGTTTGGACTTTGAGCACTTTAAAACATTATTAAGTTTTAAATATGTGCAAAGATTTCTGAGTTTTAATTAAATTTAGCTTTTATTTCAATAATATTGTATTATTCCCATTTTAATTCCGTTTCACTTTTTTCGATATAGAAAGTGCTATGGAGAACATTTTCTTTAAAACTCTTCAAACCACCTACCAGATTCAAAATATTCAGATAATTTGTTAGAAAGGGCTTGTGAAAAAACCAGTAAGAAAATGTAAAAGAGTAATGATAGGAAACTGATCATTGTATTTGTTCCTTGTCATGCCCCGATCAATAACAAGACCAACATGATCAGAACATGTTAATGTCTATCCTAATAAAAAAAGTTTCTCCATGGGATAAAAGGAGTTTCAAGGAAGAAAGGAGTGGTTAGTGAGTTGGACTGCGAGTTGAAAGGTCCCCGGTTCAGGCCCCTGGACTGGGGCTAAAAACATCTTTTCATAGAAACATTTTTCTATACCGCGCTACCTCTCGGCATTAAATGGCAAACCTACGAGAGTAAAACATTGCCTATGAAAAGCTCTCACCCTGTAGGTCCCACCAGTTTGAGTACAAATATAACACGCACAGCTCAAAATTGTGAGAGAGCTCGGCCGAAGTTATATACAGGACTGTAGCGCCAAACTATTATATTATTATCAAATGAAATAAGTTTAGAATAAGAGTAAGATTAATAAGCCTGTTTAGTTCAACAACTTCGAATAGCGCCACGTTTTGAATCAGACATAAATGTAAAAGTCTGATAGCAAATCACATCAGACAATTATGTCATCCTGAAATAAATTTATATTCAGGTAATTTAGACTTCAAACATTGACTTCTTGACATAAAAAAGTTCTAAATTACACAGCACAACAAAAAAACCAGTTGGGAAGGTTAGATTACATGGTAAATTTTAAATTTGGTGTTATCACGATAGTTAGGAATTTCAAAATTATAGTCGGTCTAAGCCGACTATAAATACCCTACACATATGTGTGTATACCATTCAAAGTGGTATATTGGTCACCAGGGTATACGAATCCTGAAAATAATTACAAACTTTCAATCGCTGAAGAATTTCCATTCATTTGATACCCATATTTACAAATGGGTAGGTGTACCGAATTTTGAATTTTTTTTTTGGGAACCACAACTCGTTTCGCAGGAAAACATTATTTTCATGTATTTCAGCATGATGTCAATATATATTTGACCAAAAAAGTTTACCTAAGCATGTATACAGTAAAATTGATCTGTAGATGTAAATTTAAAATGAGGTATTTTTGAATATAAATGGTCAGATCACAGGTCACAATGGACCGATTCGCACATACAGCGTAGGTATATAAGTAATCTAAATTAATCTAACTCTTCAAATGTTTAAGTAGTAGGGATTTCTACAGACAGACAGACATCGCTAAATCGACTCAGGAGGTCATACTGATCAAGAATATATATACTTTTCCATACCGGAGATGTTTTCTACCGGGTGTTACAAACGGCGTACCAAACTATATACCCTTTCACTCTTAGTGTAGGGTATAAAGATGATCCGCTTTATAAGTATAATTTTCCAATGGACGTCAAGATTCTCATCACTACACCGCATACTCAGTTTTTTCAGATTGCCTCAAGTTTTTGAATTATTACGTAAAACAAATATACATTGCAATTTTCGTGTTTTTCTACATATTTTGATATCCAACTTTTTTCAGATTTGAGGTTTCAATCACATTTCATTTGTATTCTATTGAGAATACTGTAGCTAATATTTTTAAATAAAGCATATGAAATTCGGATTGATCTGACCAAAGTATTGGACAGTCAAACGCAAAAAATATTAATTTTATAATTCAATAAATGTACATATTATATCTAAAACTAGATACATAATTGTATGATTCCGCTTACTTTGTTTATACAAATAACTATTTAAGTCTTCAAATCTGTAAAAAGTTAAAGACCAAAATATGTAGAAAAACACGAGAATTGTATTGTATTACATAATAAATTGAGGCAATCTGAAAAAACTGAGTATGAGGTCGTGATTAGAAACTTAAAGTCCTACGGAAAATTATACTCAGATCGTGGATAAACACAAAAGACCACAATTTGTTATCTATTACTGTGACAACTTTGAGTGTACAGAAAACTATTTTAATTTGAAAGAGCTTGAATAATCGGTAATAGGGGTTAAGAGGGTAAAAGGACTTAATAATGGAGAATAATTTAAATATGCATCGAATAAAATAATGGTTAGCGTACAAGGAAGCCTGGTGAGCCAATTTGATACGGATAGCAACTTTGAAAAGTGTTACGTTTTGAATGAAGCTCATTTCCATCTTTTTACCATTTTCCACATAGTTTAAAAATCATTAATTGATATAATGCTGGATAGATTTTGCAATATAATTTACATGTTAATGCTTAAAATATACAAACTCACCTAAATTTCTTGTTTTCGTATTTTTCAGAGTCCTGTGTGCAGTGCAACTCAGCCAACGATCCAAAATGCGCCACCAATCCCGACTCGTACATGGCCAAGCAATGCAACAATTCCTCATCGATTTGCTATACGCGCGTTCAAGGTAAGCAAGGGATATGGCTAATGTGGGAAGTGTGATTAAAAATAAGATTTTTTTTTTCAGATGGTCAAACCATACGTGGTTGTGCCGCCGAACTGGACAACAGCACCGCATCGCGTTGCAACAATGAGATGGAGTGTTTGATCTGCTCCTTCATGGAGGGCTGCAATCGCAATGTCTTCCCGACGCATCGTCCCAGATGCATACAGTGCTCGGGCAGCAACAGCAGCACATGCGCCACCGACAGCTTTGCCACCTCCAGCGTCTGTCCATTGTATAAATTGGGTGACAAGTGTTACATTCGCCAGACAGGTGAGTGTTGTTGTTATAGATGAAGATGTAATTTTTATTTAATTTTATCTATGCTTCGTTCTATCTTAGGCAAGAACGACACAAACGCCTTCTCGCGCGGCTGTCTCTCCTCGGCACAGGCACAAAAACTTTGCGTTGACACCAGCAACTGCTACACGTGCGAAGGTGCCGGCTGCAATTACTTGGCTCTCAACGATACCCAGATTCCATTGGCACGCGATTCCGCCAGCATTGTTGGTTTTTCGTTGACGATGCTTTTGGCTGTTGTCGCTGCCGCACGTTTCTTCTAAGAGATGGCGCTAATTTCCAAAACAGAAATCAAGATCAAAAGCCGTCTGTTTTTTAGTTTTTTTTAGCACACAAATTTTAATTTTGATGTCATTTTACTCTACTTTTTTAAATATATTTTCGATTATTCACTTTTTTATATTTTTCTAATATTGATTTGTATTACACTTTTTAGTTAATTTTATTTTTTTATTAAATATTGTGAATCATTTTTTATATTCGCTGTAAAAGAAGAAACTGTATTAAAAGGCGAAAAATAAATTCATAATAAAAACCAAAACCTACCATAAATATATATTTTATTGTACTTTGAAATGGCGGCCGGATATACAACAACAACAATTAGTTGTTGTTGTTTTTGTTGCTCTATTTGAAAAACTCCACAAAGTGTACGAAGTGAGTTTGTTTTCCATTTATTTTTATGAAGTGTCAGTGAAATGCGTTCCACACAAATTGCTCGAACTTCGTTCGGCAAAAGTCATAAGAATGTCATTGATGCAGATGTAGATGATGATGATGAAGTCGTAGTAAAAGGAAATTTGTTCACAGCAATCACCGGAAGCAGTAGTTGCTTCAAGGCATAAATGTTTCAACGGCTTTCAATTAATTGATGCAATATTTACTATGTATATAGTATGTAGTTTCATATTTTCATTAATGGTATAATGCGAAAAATCTATAGAAAGGGAAAATATAGTTTATTTACTATGAATTAAGAATATCCAGTGAAGTATTTCTATTTAATGCATATATTGTATGAATAAGTTAAAGTACTAGTTAGTAAATAACCGGAGATGGTGAAAATGGCCCCTAGTCAAAAATTTAAAAATTTAATTAAAATGAAGAATATTTTGTAGTAAGCGAAATTGTTCATAATCGGGAATACACCCAGAAAAAAATACTATATAAATAATAGTTTTTTACTATTAAAAATATTCAATAGGATAAATTATTATTTTAATCGGAAAATAATATTAAATACTAGGAAATACCATGACATTGCCATTGAGTTTATATGGAAAGATTTATTTTTTGTACACTATTAAATCAATAATTGTCCTATTGACCAATTTTAATGGGATTTGAGGGAATTTTTTTCTGGGTGTACAATTCTCGAGTTCGTGCGTAATATTTGGTTGCTACAATGAAGAATATATTCCCTTTTTGTGAACATTTTTAAAATCGGCAAATGAGCCGTAATTTTTGTAAGTGGTAAAAGTTTTGGTAGCGTCACAGTGGGGCAGTGAGTACCTATAGTTGGCGAAAACCACAAAAATCAAATTGACCCCAGACATTGCATAGTAAATTAAATTACTACAATACTGTATCACTAAATATATGTCATATGAGCATTTCCTGGGGTTCCGGGCGGGACATTTGTACGCTTAAAACTTTAATATCTTTAATATTTTCTTGATTTTGTTTGTGCATGTAGTATTTAAATAGGATTAAACATCTGCATACGTTAGATCAAAAGATATAAATAAAATAGTGGCTTTTCCGGACGGGACAAAAACGGAAGTAAATATCGAGGTTCATATGGATATTCCAAAAAGTCAGCGAATTTTTTGCACTACAATTTTTTACTAAAAATAACTAAAAATAATTTTGTACATGACAATATTAATAATCATTATTACGAAATGAAAAGTGATGTACTATTCAAATTTTCAGATGTTTTTTTTAAGTTTTTTAATTTTTTTAAACATTTTTTTGAAAAAAAAAAAAAAAATTTTGATATTTTTATACTGTTGTTTTGCATTTTTAGTACTCAAAGTTCTGGACGGGACAGATTTCAATTAGCTGTCAAACATTTTTTACTTAGCACACATATTAAACTTTTCTAAACAATTATTAAAATGTTGCCATTTATACTAATATTAACAATTTCAACAATTTCTGGTTGTATGGGTACTAGGGGTTCTAATCCCGAAGCATTTTGGCAATCCCGGGACTTTCAGGATTAGAAAAATTATCCCGGGATCCCGGAATATATCCTGGATTATGTCCCGAATGATTGAAGTTTGTATTACAGGTACCAAATAAGTAATTTTACACATTAAGTCGGATCGGCATATTTTTCCCATAGTTGTAAAAGGTCTTAATTTACATAGTGCTGCTAGAGCTTATCACAAGAAAATTTGAGTCGGAAAATAATTTGCTGTGCTTGAGTATTGCAGACGAAGTTAAAAACACTTTAAATTAATATTTTATAATTAAATTTTTACTCATTACATTATATTGTTTATGATTTATTGGCGTACGCGCATTGCAACTGAAGGTAAAAAAATAACTTTAAGAAATAATTTTATGTTTAGGGTAATAAAAATGTATTTTGTATCAGAATAGGTTCCAAAAATTAGAGTTTAAATCTATTAATGTCCTCCTAAAATTTCAGAAATTGGGAAGTTTAAAACACCAAAAAAATCGTAAATTTATTTGATAAAACCGGAATATTATTCAGGAGGATATTAATATATTCAAACTCTATTTTTTGAGCCTATTCCGATATTTACATGGTAAAAAAAATCAAAAATACGAATTTGTTTTTAAATTTATCTGTAATGCTTAAGCACAGGACATTTTTTTCGATCAAATTTTTATGTAACTTTTAGGCCGTATTACAATTTGATATTAAAATATAAGTTTAATTTCGATCCGCACTATTAAACATATAGTTTTGTATCATTTACATGAAATCAAACATTTGTCATCAAATCTATTAACGACTGCAAATTTAAAATTTAATAGTTTTAATATTTTCTACATGTTATTTTGATTGGCAATCCGAAATTTCAGGATCCCAGGATTGGAAGCCCTAGTGGGTACCCCACGTTCACTTGTCCAATCAAGATGAAATTGAACAAGTGAATTTTATTAACGAAAACTGTATATGACAAAGTTTCATCACTGTAGCTCAATTAAAAATTTAAAGTTTTCAACTTTAATGTACCATAATTTAAACCAAAAAATTGAACATTTAAAATTCATAAATTTTTAACCATTCAGCTATATAAAAATCATCAACCAAGATGGTTAAAAATTTTAAGTTTTCTACTTAGAAAGTACAAAATTTAAACCAAAAGGTTGAACATTTAAATGTAAATAGATTTTCAACTCGAAAGTTTAAATTTATGGACCAGTAAAGTATAAAAACTATATATTAAAGTTAAGAAATTCCATTTTAAAGTTGAAAGTTGAAATACATACATTTTTCAACTATACCAAAATGTTTAAAAATCGTTTTAAACCAAAAAAAAAATTGATATAGGTTAAAAAAATGAACCTGAATTTTTGAACGTGTATACATCTAAATTTTGATTATTAAATTTTCATACATTATTAGTCAATCCTCATACCTATTTTTCTAAAAATGGCACAATTTCAGGTTTTGCCAACTTTTGATACTACCTGCCCCACTGTACGTCGGTAGCTCAGAGGTTAGTGCGTTGGACTACGAACCGAAAGGTCGGTCCCATGTCAAAATTTGGGCTGGAACTAATAAAAGCTTTTCTTATAAAACATTTTTCTATTCCTCCGAGAGTAAATATCGCTCATAAAAAATCTCTCAACACCGCCCTTCGAATTCGGCATTAAACTGTTGGTTCCTCAAGAGTTTTGGAAATATGTGTCCAATATAGAATGACCAGATAAGAACGATATGATAATTTAATCCTTTAGTCGACAAAATCGTCTACAGACCCAATCTAATTCAAGTTTTTCGAGCTTAAATCGTTCAATACGAATGTATGCATCAAATGGCGAAGGTTTGAACGTTATATATAACCGGAATTTTTTTCGAAAACAGACGCGAAAATTATTTATGATTTTTTTTAGTAAAAAAAAAATAAAAATTTAAAAGTTCTTTCCAACCGCTTAATCGGATTCAGATTTTTTTTGGGAAATGGTTGTAGTATATGTTTAAATAATTTATTATAATTTTTATGTGAAAAATAAAAACTCGTGAAAATTTTAGAGTTTAATGGAGACCTTCTGTTGACGCATCTGGCACTAAAAAAACAACGAATAGTGGACTTCGGATTCGAGTTTCTAGTACTAAATTATCCAAAAACCAAAATTATCATAATAAAACACGCGCTATTTTTATCTAGCCGTTTAATGGATTAAATAAACCAACAAATATCAAATTGGTTCTGGTTTTATTTTAAAGCTACATTCATTCGTAGCACCAGAAAAATAATCGAAGGGTGCAAGACGCATAATCAGGACGGTCATTTGATAAACGTTCGCCGTGAGATGACCCACAGTCGCCAAAATATGAACGTTCGCTGTGAGATGTGGGTCATCTCGACGAATTAGTTCTTTACCACTTCGAGCGTTGCGTTATTTGTACGGCATATAGCGTCGTCTTGTTAGAACCTGTGCTTGAATATATCGATGTTGCTCTGGCCACAGAAAATCGATTAACATAATTTTACACCGAGGACCATTGGCGGTAACGGTGTCTCCATCCTCATTTCGAAAGAAATAAGGTCCGATGGATGATGAACCTTACTAAATATTTTGACAACTGAATGTAATTGGTCACTTTGACAGCTACTGAAAAATAACAATTGGAAAAACTATCATTACAATCTGGTCACCCTATATTTAGCTGTAGATAGAGAGTATAGATTTTTAATAGAGATTCCTTCCGAGTTTTCTGGCGTCGCTGCCGAAAACATTGGTTATGTGGAAGTGGAATTTTACAGATTGTAGTTAACAGAGGAAAACAGTGCACAAAACTGGATCTGTCCGCGGATAATTTGCAACCAAACTTACCACGATATATTGCAATCCAACGCCTTATAAATTTTAATGATTTGTCTTGCCAAAAATGTCCCAGAAAACATCAGAATATTGATTTGAAAATGTGTCTGTTGACAACATTTTCGTTTCAATTTTCACATAACCAATGTTTGAATTTATTTGACAAAAGTGGCAGCGAAACCACCTGTACGGAAACTCTATATCAAATATATACTCTCTGCTGTAGAGTTGATAAAATACATAATTTCTATATAAATTCTTCAAATATTTCTTACAACATTTCAAAAGCTTCAATCGAAATTGAATTTCCCATTTGTTGCTGCAATTTCAAACATTTTTAATACACTCAGCAATAATAATAAATGGCAAAATAATAGTATTTCAATAGAATTTTTTTTTATTTCGGTCTTATTGGAAAATATTGGGGTAAAGTGAAAAGGAAACTTTAAAATTTTTAACAACCCAGCAAACCAAACGATAATTTTACGATATCGAAACGATATCATTTATAGGCTCAAATTGTTGTTTTCGATAATCAATAATGATACGAAAACGATAGGATTTTCGATAAAAATGAACCTGTCTAAAACGATATCGTTGTTTTTGCCGTTATAGATGTCGAGATGATATCATAAATAGATTTATTTTCGATAAACAAATTTTATTTGTTCAGAAAATTTTATTTTTGACAAAAATTATAAAAAACACGCAATTAAACTTTCAAATATTTTGAGTTTTATATCTAAAATTTATCATTATTATATCGAATTTAAAAATTATCGTCAAATGGTTTGTAGGGAACATGCTATTTTAGTCTTTCCTAATCATGTATTGTTTTTTTCATCACAAAATCAAATATATTAGGAATAAAAAAATTATAATAAGGTAATAAAAAAAAAATAATGGATATGCACGATAAAATAAAAATATTTTTAATTCATAAACATCTCCAGTAATTATGTTAAGAAAATACGAAAAATTTGTGCATTTAGTCCTGAATATTCTGAGTGACAATGGGTGACAAAAGGTGTAGTTGATGGTCGTCAAGTTCGCACATTTCAAGTATAAGTACGGGACGTTTGTAGATATTCACTGCAAACGTCCCGAATTGTTGAATTGTTGAATTGTTGAAATTTAATTTCTTCGGCAATTTATTCATGCAAATTGTACAAAATTATTCTTCTTCTGATGAAGAATATTTACTGATGTATTCTTTATGCTCCTGTTAAATGCTCGCTTTTCGGCATTTTTCTGCAATTCAGATCTTATCTCAGGTGAAGTCAAAATGTTAATTTTTATTGGTTTTTATTGATCGTAGCCACAGACTGAAGTTTTTTCTGGAGCAAACCAGTTAAATAATTCATAAAACACAATATTTTCACTAAATTTACAACATAGATTGCTTAAATTACGTTTCCCACTTTACCTTAGAAAGTCTCACTTTACCCTAATATCACAATTTGAACATAACTTAGCAACATTTAAGCAATGTTTAATTATTTGCAAAGCCCGTTTTTTTATTCAAAAGATATAGAACATTCGATAATTTTAAACATAACGACAAAAATTTACACTTTTTGCTAGAAAACAACATCGTTCTAAAAAAAAAACTTTCAAAAACATTTTTATTTTACATGTTCTCGAAAAGCAATAAAATGGTATTAATGGATGAAATAGTTGATCCATATTTAGAGCTCTTGACAATTTTTTTAATTTTTCTAAGTCCAGAAAATTGAAATTTCCATCGACCGTTTTAAATTATACGTTTATAAATCCTGTTGTACAGAAATCAGAAAACTATATTGTTTAATATTAAAACAATAAATGAAAAAAATATAGAAATTAACAAATTTGATCATAAATTATACTATATAGATAATGGGTACAATTTGCATGCAGATTGAAATATAAAGTATAAATTGCTGTACAGCTTATACTAAGTGCCGATAAATTTTCATTATAATTATAAACAGTGCAGTTTTCAGAGGAACCCCTTGTGCTGTGATCATCGAAGATTTATATATTTGGTGGTACCTGGTACCTGCACCATTTAAAAAGAAAGAAAACCATTAATTTTTGGTATAAACAAAATAACGACCAACTATTTATTACAAACCACAGAAAAACGCGGCGGTACCATCAAATGTATACAAATTTTATGAAAAAAAATATAAAAAAAAACAAAAATTCAAGGTACAAAAAAAAAACCAAAAATTATACTAAAAAAACAATGAAAAAAAAATTGATAAACAAAAATAATGCAAGTACCACAGGTAGGGAATGAAAATTAAAAACATGACTCTGTCAGTGATGAAAACCAGAACACCTGAAAAATACATAGCGAACTATAACAAAAACAAAAATCATTTGCATTAAATTTTAGCATCCAGACATTATGCCGCAGTACCACCAAGTCCAATCCTCCATTTTGATCATCGCAGCAGCAGCAGCAGCAGCAGGCGGCCAAGAGGCAGTATTTTGTTTATATTCGATCGAATTTTATTTGTGGCCATCAACTAAGCCAACAGTCGTATAGTTTTGGCTAAAGCATGAGTAAACATGCTATAAAAATAAATCCGGATTCCCCAATCCGTGTGCCGCAGCCGCTACTGCTGCGTTGGCGTATTACACAGCATGACCGTGTTCGAACGGTCGATCGATGTTTAATGTCTGCACTGAGTAGGGTCATTAGTGCTGAGTTTTGTTAATTCTAAACAAAACGTACTACTTTATAAACTATATGTGGCACCATCAAACCATGGGCCATGTGTTGCATTGACCGCCCACTCTTGTCGAGTGAATGAGTAAGGAGCATCATCGATTATTCGACGCACATATATTGCGCATGAGTCACTCACAGCAGGAGTGCATGATGTGTGGGCGTGCCTCGCATATAGTACCACCTCTCGAAAATGGGCACTTTTTTGAGTGAACAAATTTGCAGCAACTACAGTAAATACTCGTTTATCTATGGAATCTATGGAAACTTATCTATATATCTATGGAAACTTCTGTGGTTAAATAATTGAGTTATATTTCAATTTCAAATGCAAAATCGATATATGTTTGAAAACACTTTAGTTATAACCCAAGCTACACATTATAATAGTTTTAATAGTTTGGCACTACAGTTCTATAAGAACTTAGGCCGAGCTCTCTCACCATTTTGAACTGTGCGTGTTATATTTCTACTCAAAGTGGTGGGACCTACAGTTTATTGCCGAATCCGAACGGCGGGTGAGAGCTTTTCATAGGCAATGTTTTTACTCTCGTTTTCCACTGAGCTACCGCGGCTACAGCTACACATTAGCTCATTAGATCTTGGACAACAAGAAAAAACGGAAACGCTGTACAATAAATTCTATAACCTCTGTCAAACCCTTATACAAACTTTTTGGCTTAACTGAACAGCTAATTGTGGGAAATTGGAGCTGTAAACAAGCAATTTCAGCTGAAATAAACCGATATCATAAACTTATCCCAATAAACATTTGCGTTGAATTAAAGTGGTTTGCAAGTTTAAATGAAGTATTTTTCTCAAATGTGTTGTGTTGAGAATAGCATGGAGAAACGTAATTTAAAAAGTCGTAAATTATAGCATTCTCCACCAAAACGCCTTTTTACTATCCATTATATTAATCAAATTTTATTCCAATGTACAACTAACTTGAAATCTACACGCAATTGAAAGTTGAAGGAAACTTTTTATTCAATTTAAAATATACAAATATTTCAAGCTTGTCAATAGCTTGAATTTTAGCCTATATATAGTTGATATTCTCACTTATACCATTGTTCAAAAATAGCGTAGTAGACTACTTGATATTCATATTAAACTACACAATAAAACTACACTTGTTTAAAACTTGATGTTGATAAAAATTCTCAACATATTCTTTTTCTATATCAAAATAAAATAAAAGCGAATTGGAAATATAAAAGGAAAGTGAAATGGAAAATGAATGTTAAATCGCAGTAGTATTAAATATGGATCATCATTAATTGATCTATTTTCCAGTTCTCCGTGGTACCATTTTCATAAAAAGACAAATGATGTTGAGGGTTTTCATACACCGTTTGCAGAATTTCGTATTTAATAATTGAGAAGCAACATTTGATGAATTTGTAGTTAATAATGATTGCGAATGTTTATAATATTCAAATATAATATTCATAATATTCATAATTCATGGTTTCGACATGATCAAGATTATGAACTTCCCTAGTAGAAATTTTCCCGACACACTATCGGGACAGCCCTTATCATGCAAACCATAGTAGGATTTAAAGTATTTGAACAGTGGTTCCGATCAGTGCTAAGGATTCCGCACGAAAAAAACTGCCCATCACAATATTTTATATATCTTTTTTAAAAATAATAAAAAATCAAAAAATTGTATATATTAGAAAAAAATCCTTCCTTTTTAGAAGTGGACTTGTCCATAATCTCAAAAATAGGCAAGCAAAGTGAATGTAAGAAAATGATAATTGAATATTTACAGAAAATATTACAGAAAAGTGTATTGTTTTGAGTCCTTTGTTCATAGAATCAAAAAAAGATGAACTGAAGAGATTGAAGGTTATAAAAATTCCAGACAGGAATATGGTGTAGTACACAGGGAAAAAGAACGTACCAAAAACTAAAGTTATTCTTTGAAATCAACTAATATACGACGAAACGTACGTCTTACCCGACTTTTCACAATTTTCTCACCATTTTATGCTGCAGATTCATAAGGAAATTCTAATAAAAAATTTAAGACCAAGAAGCATCGACATTTTCTGAAAATTCTTTGTTGGACTATCAATTTGCAGTTGTTGCAAAAGCAACAAGACCTTCATCATCAATGGCAAAATACAAATTTACTTTAAAAAATATTTGGGGAACAAATTACTGACATTATGGTGTGAACATGACCTCGCCTCCTGCCACTACTGTAAAACGGCCTTTAAGTGGTACACAAGCAATATCGGTGCCTCGAATTGCAAATCCACCAAATTTTCCAGAACTCTGGGCAATTGTAAGGTTCTGGAAATTGAGGTAACAAAGAATATCATCAATGACGTAAAATATTTCGGGACCAAGTGGTCTGCAGAATCACGCAAGATGTCATAAACTGTCGAAAAGCTATTTTATAAAGGGGGTACCAGAAAATATTAAAATAAGCGATATAAATATGGTTTCATTATAAAATTCGAAATAATCGGTAAACTGATTTGATTTTATTAATAGGGAAAGCTATTAAAATTACCTTACCAGAACCCAATAAGGGCCCTTCTTTTAATGTCTTCTTTTAATGTTAAATTTAAAATATGACCAGATCTCTCTAAACTTATTTTATAATGATTTCATAATTAGCTGTTTAAAATACAACCATATATTTCTTGAAAATTTTATTTTTTTCTTTTGACTGTTATCTATGCGATAATTGACGATTTTGAATAGGTATTTGCAAAGTATTTTCGAGCACGCCAAATTTGTATTCAATCTCGCACGACAATCTTGCACGAACGAACAAGTGCATTAATCCCAAGATTTTGGATCCTAAAAGAATTTTGATTCGAAAGAAATATGGACTCATTTGTCTGTCGTTTGAAATCACGATTAAAAAAAAGACAGAACAGGTAGATGAATGAAAATCATAACTTAGAGTACTTGTATGTCTACGATGTCTGAGATTGAAAATTGACGTGATCGGTTGGCCGTCAATCTATGTTCCGCGCCCTTTTGTACTTTTGTACATATACCATAAAACATCTACTAAAGATTTTTTAAAGTCGAAAAATACTAAACGTACGATATCAATCGATCAAATTTCGATCGATTTAGTACGAATATTGTTTTTGAAATTAAATTTGAAAATTTGAATGCAACGATCCATGAATTCAAAATAATTTGAAATTTCTATAAACAAGGGAACTCTGTTCACATGAACTCGATTTCTATAAAAAGATTTCAAAGATGCTCAACTCAATTGACGATCGAGAATACGCTCGTGAGAGCACATACTACACCATATGCTACATAGAGAGTAAGACTCAACTCGAACGCTGATTCGTCAATAAAACAAAGCTATAAATACTAACTGTAAACAAATCACGAATGACGAGTTATAGAGGGACTTTTAGAAGATATACTAATATAAATAGATATAGTATGGTACAGCAGAGACTAACACCAAAGAGTGTGGGAGAGAGAGACAGGGTGTGATCACTATTATATACATATATAGGGGCAGGGCGGGCTTTGGATGCGACGATCAGCCAAGAGTAAATCTCATCTGCTTTAAGTGGATAACAATGCGAAAAGTCCCGTTATTCTCTTATAACCCGTTAGACGGCATAGATCACGGCAACAACAGTGAGACAGACCGAGAGACAAACGGTAGCGCGTAACGGATACGGATACAGATATAGATATAGATATAGATGATCGAGATCAACATTTTTAAATCAGTCAAACTTTTCATCGTACTACACTCGTCATTGCAAACTGATCGATAGCACGCGGTCGTCGTCGTCTCACACCTAGTTGCGTATATAGTCGAACCAAAGAAAGTGTCAATTGAATGGATCAAAGGATCGTGATCGTGTTTATCACTGCCAACGGTTGAAAGTTTAATTGATGTGCTAAAAACGTTATCAATCGACGCACGGTGGTGTCAGTGTGAATTATTTTGCAATATACAGTGTGAATTTTGAACGTGAACGTGACGTGTTGAATGAATCGATCTTCGTTGTGCTCAAATAAAGCACTCAACAAGTGATAGTCGGTGTTGATTTGATGATGAATAGATGCCAGTGCGAATAATTGAAAAAAAAAACATCAAATAAAAAATAAATTTAAAGATACCAACAAAAAAAAAAACTAATTATAAAGTAAAGACGTGAACATACGCTTTCAACACTATTTCTCGACTTGAGTATTCGACATTTTTATCGGAATTTGGCTGATGCTTCGGGCAATTGAACGGTGTTAAGTGATGTACATAATTTCGCACCTTCTGGTACACTTTCTAGCAACTGGCGATAATTTGATAAGAGCGTGAAAAATCGGTGCAGTGCAAAAAATATAGATATTTACTGACTAAATGTGTGTTTAATTAAAAATTAATTGGAATATGCTAGTACATTAAAACGAACAGTGTAAATTTAGACATTATCATTTTTGAGAATTTTTTGAGTTATAAATAATTTTGAATTTTGTGATGATTAAAAGAGTGTGAAGTTAAAAGAAACTTAACGAATTTTTGAAATAAAAAGCATTTTTGAATTCATTTGGAAATTTAAATTTTTGAAAAATCATCTAATTTTGATTTTCAATACTACGTTATATGCATCAAACATTTTATCGTCGTGCTGTGCCAAATATTATGGGTCCTACAGAGTGCGCCAGCGCCATGGTTACCACCATGCCATTCATGGATAACAGCGGTCTCTCGTCCAACATTGCCGACTATGGCTGCTATTCGACGGACTACTGGGCGGCCCCCTACACGGGCGGATTAAGTCCCATGAAACAGATCGAAGGTTTGTAAAGACTTTATATACATTTTCAGCAGATGATAAACTCTAGTTTAATTCAGGTGCAAGTTTAAACTAAGTTTAAATTTTTACTCATTTCTAAAACGTCTAAAATTTCTGTTGAAATTAAATACTTTTTAAAATTTGAATTCAATTTTAAAATTGATATTTTTGTAAATAGTACAGTTTATAATAAAAATTATAAAAAGGTCCAGTTTTGCACTGAAAGGTTAAACTAAGTTTATATTTTTACTAATTTTTAAAACGACGGAATTTTGTCGAATTAATATAGATATAAAAACAAACTGTAGTCAGTTAATATAACATTTAAAATATTTGTGCAATGTTGAATATAGACGAAATAAGATCTAGTTTAAACTTTGATTAATTTTAAAATGTAACTGAAAAACTTAACTTTAATCGTACAGAATATATATTTTTAGTTAAAATTGCATCCAACTTACTCTAACTGTCGATCAAAATCGTATTCAAATTTCAATTTTATCGAACTATTTTTTTTTTAGTTCTATAATTCCATATAAAATAATCGTGTTGCAATCGAATTAAATGCTTTCAAGTTCCATGAAAAGAAAGTTGTTGTCAAATATTTGAATTTTGATCCAACACGGAATTTCAGAATATTTATTGTATTTTAAATAGAATTAAATAGATTTTAAATGCAAATATTTGAATTTAAATAGTTTAAGATTTTCTTTTATTAAAGTTTTAATAATTTTTTAAACTAGCAAACATTTTAAAACCAAATTTTTAAAGATTTAAAAAATCTATAAATCTTAGTTTAAGAGAAATTTGTATTTATAAATTAAATTTGCTTTTTAAATTTTAAATTTGTGACAAATCAACTTTTTATAACCTTTTATATCAATTTCAAGTTCCGATAGAAATTTGCCTTATATATAATATTTGGGAGGATCGAGACAGATTAGAAACATTAATGTCTGTTCAAAATATATCAAATTTTGAACAGACAAAGACTGAATTTGTATGAAAAGCTGCATAATTTTTTTAAAATTCCACAAAACTTGTAACTACCTTAGGCTTTCCAGAAACCGCCATTTATCTGTGTGTTTGCCATAAATATGCCAAGAAATATTCCAGAAAAGTGCCATAAATATTAATTCGAGCCTAGACAAAATTTTCGGCAGGGTCGAGGGAGCTTAGAACCATTTTCTTGGAATGATTTTAAGCAGACAAATGCGGAGTTTGTATCAAAAGCTGTTTGTTTTCAGCCCATTCCCAAAATATGGCGTGAAACTGCCATTAAAATGCTATCAAATTTTACAACCTGCTATACACTTCCCAAAATATCCCATTTATCTATCTGTTAGCAGTATATATGCCCTAAATATTCCTGAAAAATTACATACATTTTGTCTCAGGCCCTAGACAATATTTTCGGCAGGGTCGAGGCAGTTTAGAACCATTTTCTTGGAAATATTTTAAGCTAACAAAGGTGGAGTTTGTATCAAAAGCTGCCTATTTTCTGCTCATACCCAAATATGTCGGGAATCTGTTTTAAAATTATATACAATTTTATAACTGCTATAAACTTCCCAAAATCTTACATTTATCTGTCTTTTTAGTCGGAAATATGGACAAAATAAAATTTTAAGTCTATTTTGATAGAAAGGTGAGAAATGATGAATTTATTTTTTATAATTTTTAATTTCTCAAATTTGAACAACATATGCCGCCGGTAAGGGTCTTGAATTTCGCATTTGATATACTGTTGGAAAATATTTATACCCTACACTAAGAGTGAAAGGGTATATTCAGTTTGGTACGCCGTTTGTAACACCCAGAAGGAAGCATCTCCGGTATGGAAAAGTATATATATTCTTGATCAGCATGACCTCCTGAGTCGATTTAGCGATGTCCGTCTGTCCGTCCGTCCGTCCGTCCGTCCGTCTGTCTGTCTGTCTGTCTGTCTGTCTGTCTGTCTGTCTGTCTGTCTGTATGTCTGTATGTCTGTCTGTCTGTCTGTCTGTCTGTCTGTCTGTCTGTCTGTCTGTCTGTCTGTCTGTCCGTCTGTCTGTCTGTTGAAATCCCTACTACTTTTAAAATTGAAGAGCTAGATAAATTAAACTTATAACTTAGATTACTAATATATCTACGCTGTATGTGCGAAAAAATTGGCGAGATCGGTCCATTGTGACCTATGATCCGACCACTTATGTTCAAATACCTCATATAAAATGTACATATAAAGATCAATTTTTATGTATACGTGCTTAGATAAACTTTTTTGGTCAAATATATATTGATATCATGCTCAAATACATTATAATAATGTTTTCCGGCAAAAAGACTTGTGGTTCACAAAAAAAAAAAAATCGAAATTCGGTACACCTACCCATTTGTAAATATGGGTATCAAATGAATGGAAATTCTTCAGCGATTGAATGTTTGTAGTTATTTTCAGGATTCGTATACCCTGGTGACCTATATATCACTTTGAATGGTAACCACACATATGTGTAGGGTATTTATAGTCGGCTTAGACCGACTATAATTTTGATAATCCTAACTATCATAATTACACCTACTTTAAAATTTCCCATGTGATCTAACCTTCCCAACTGGTTTTATTTTGATTTAGCTCAAAATCATAAGCACATTTTTAGATTTTATAAAATTATATATTATAAAATGAATAATTTATGCATAATTTATGAATAATTTATGAATAATTTATGAATAATTTATGAATAATTTATGAATAATTTATGAATATTTTTGAATAATTTATGAATAATTTATGAATATTTTAGGAATAATAAATGAATAATTTATGAATAACTTATGAATGATTTACATGTCATTCTTTCATTTGAAATACAAACAAAGACTGAATACTTTGTAGTTAATTTTCATTTTCAAATGTCAAGAAAATGCTTTAAAATTACATTTTTAATTAGCCAATTAAATTACAAAGATTGCAACAAATTGCATATAAAATATATGTGAAAATTCGTGTATATAAAAAAAAAACTTCAAAAATGTTCAAACGTTAACATAAATCATTTTAAAATTTTCACAATCTAGATGCTCTTGTTTGTTTGTTTTGCAAAAGTCATATTTTTGATTTATTTCAATTTAAGTGCAAATATTAAAATATCACACAAGAGTCGGCATGAAGACATCAGAGAACTAACTGACTGACTGACTATGTTCGTGTGATGGCGCATATTTGTCGTCTATAAATTCTACAAATTTTTAAAAAAGGTGGGAGCGACGAAAATATGTTTTAGCAAACGAATGTGGTTTGTCTGACATGCTGCTGATGTTTTGCGACGGCAACACTAAGTTAATCCAATTATTTTGCCAAGTCAGAAAGAAGTCCATTTGGGCGGCATGCTATTCCCAGTGAACAGGTGGTGTAGTAACAGAAATACTATATGACATAGAATAAGAATTATACAGACAAATTACACTATAAAATGTAAATAACTATTTAGCGACCTAGAATCAGAATGTCATATCAGAATGTCAAAATTTACAATTTTTGTATGTAACGAGCCAATCAAAGCATTCGAAACTAATCAAAAATTGAGTTTCTTATATTCTAGTTAGGTCTTAAACTATTCAGTTATATCCAAGTTTTTAAATTTTACATTTTTGTTTAAGAAAAATATTCCCTCAAAATTCTATATGTCTTCAAATATGAACATGACTTTAAATTTCTTTAAACCGAATCAATTAATTGGTTTTTAAATTTTAAAGATCCCTACAAAAATAATTCAAATTAACAAACTCCGATTATTTATAAAAATTGCTATAATTCTCTACTTTTTAAATAAATTAAAAAATTATACAAAATACATTAAATATACGGGCATGTTCAAACTTTCGTTCGAAACCGTATTGAAATTTCCTTTTGATAAAATTTATTTTTACTGTTTTAGAATTCAAATTTTTAGAAGATAAAAATTATTTTTCTCAAATTCAAATCTTTAAATTAAAAAATTTAGTTTCGATCGATTTGAGAACAAACAAATATATATATACTGACATGTTTCGAATTGAAATCGAATTAAAATTATTTTTCGATGTTTGAGAATTCGTTTTTTTTTTCTATAAAAGAAATAAACCTATTCCGCATTTAATTTGATTTTTGCTATCAAATGTTAGATAGAATTTCGATGGAAAATTAATGTAAGAATATGTCTGATATACAAAATTTATTAAAAATAAAATAAAAATACAAACTTTACACCAAAAAAATGGTTATCTATTGAATTTGTTAATCATTTTATTTATCTGTTGTTAGTTTCAAATTTATTATCGATTTGAAATATCACAGTAAAATTTTAAATTCAATTGTTTTATAGAAACTTGATTAAACATCACATAAAATAAACTAACCATATGTTTCTCACATATAACATAGATAGTATTTTATTAATTTTAGTGGTGTCGTCATACAGCTCAACAATTTTATCAACATTTGAGCTAAAGAAGCGGAGAATGTTTTTTTTTGCTGGAAAAAATACAGATATTGATTCTTTTATTAGCTGGAAACAGATATTGATTCTATTAGATCAGATAATGGTTCAATTATTAACTATAATAAGAGTGTTCAATACCTCGAACGAACAAACATAAATTCCAGAAAAAAAAAACATTTGAATCGTAAGGAAAAAAAAGTTTCTAATGAAGAGTTACAAAACGTCTAAAAAAAAACCATTGATAAGTTCGTTATAGATAAAGTTTAAAAAATTAACAAGATATTTCAGTTTACGTTCTGTTAAACTTAGAATTTAAAATAAGAAAATATATTTTCAATAAAATGAAGCTATAAAATAAAATTCCAAATGAAACATTATTATGAATTATGAATAATAATTATTTATAATAATTATGAATACTAATTATACAATGGATTTTCATAATTTCAAATCGAATAATGGTTTTGAGAAAAGCGATGGGGAGAAATTACAGAAAAATCCAAATATGGGAAATGGAAATGGTTTTGATAACCAAATCGACGATTTTTAAATTGAATTGAAAAGACATCTTCCAAGAACATTAAACTAAAAAAAAGTGGATATGTCATCTATTAGGAAATTTTAATAATAATATAAATATAAAAATAGTTTGACGCTACAGTCCTGTGGAAAACTAAGGCCGAGCTCTCTCACCATTTGCATTTGTACTCAAAGTAGTGGAACCTACAGTTTATTGCCGAATCCGAACGGCGGGTGAGAGCTTTTCATAGGCAATGTTTTACTCTCGTAGGTTTGCCATTTACTGCCGAGAGGTAGCGTCGCATAGAAAAATGTTTTCTATGAAAAAGATGTTGGCAGTCGCTGGGGATCGAACCGCGGACCTTTCAGCTCGTAGTCGAACGCACCAGCGACATTTCGCTCGTATTCCAACGCACTACCGACGAGCTACCGACTCTACTGGTTCAAAAAACCATCAACGAGGAAAGTTCGTTTCGTTCAGAATAAGAACGTTTCTATATATGCTCGCGTTATTGTGTATCCGTTCGGTAAAAATTAATTTTAAACTAATTTCCCGATGAGATTTGAAATTTTAAACATAGCCTATAAATGGATGACACTGCCATATTATCGATTTCTTGTCTGTCTGTTCGCAAGGTGAAGGTTTTTTTAAATTAAGGACTGATTCATTGGTTCATTTCATAAAAAAAAATAGTTCAAGAATTTGGGTATATTTGGATCACCCTATGATATAACGGGTGTTTTAAAAATGTACTTCATAAAAGTTTATACAATTTTAATCTCAGTTCAAAAAATTTGCATTCATTTTACAGAAAATCGATCATAGTTTTTAGGAAAATTTTAATATTGGCATTTTATTTGGAGGATATTTATCTCATAAAAGTAAAAAAATTAATATTTCTTTAACAATTTTTTTTTTTATAAAACTTAGTTTTTCTCGAAATTTTTATCTATTATTTTGTTTTCTTTTTTTATAATTTGAATGTATCATAATGCAGTAAACAATTTCTTCATACAATATTTTTATCTAGCGCCTACCGTTTTAATTACGGAGCACTTCTTGTAGAGCTCTCAAAACCCCCAAATACTATAAAATGCAATTTTATTATAAAAAAACAATCCTTAGTTTTTAATGAATTTTATTTAATGCATTTATTTAACGAAATTTTCATTCCAAATAGTTGTTTAAAGTGTTTTCCGTCAGCCTGTATACAAGAGAAAATTTATTTGAATTAATTACAAAATACATGTCATATTGTCTCATCTTATATTTTTCAAATTCCAATAAATGAAAAGAATTAAATTATTTTTCGATATTAGACGCAGAAAATCTTCCACTACAATACAAAAATTTGCTTTTTGCGTGGACATTTTTTTTAGCGACTTATAAGCAAAATAAGTTAAAAAAAATTTCAAAAAATAAAAATATTGATGAATAAAATACGTTATTACTTAGTGGAAAATTTTAAATTAGAAAAAATTCAAATGATTTTTATACCATGTTTTAAACTTTAAACCCCATTTAAGAAAATAAATTACGACTTTTGATTGAAAAGTTATAAATACTAGATTTAATAAAGGCTATATTTTTTTTACTTGTTAAATTGGATGCATTTGTGGCGCTGATTCAGAAAATTAGTAGAAATTAGAATAATTAACCTATTAGGGTAAACATGTGGTCAGGTAATGGCAAGGGTCATATTCAATCAAGGGACATAACCTATCATGACCCCAGAAACATTTCTACTAAATTTATATCCTTTCAATACGGCTTAATTATAATTTTTGTATATTATATAGGGGTTTTCTACAGATATCGGTTAGGGTTTTTATCTTTGGTTATAAAACCAAATTGTTTTTAAAAACATTGGCGCATATTCATAGACAATTTAAAGTCGACATTAAAATTAGCTTTTTTGACATTTTATTATAAAATGTCAAAGATCTCTTTTCCATGAATTTGAGGTAAAAAAATAGGTTTTTGATTTCTAAGAGATACCACGTGACCTTGAGGTCACTTTATTTATTTTTATGGTTTTTTGCATCGTATGGCAAGTTTTGTTTTTTTTTGCCCCACCCACTTCGTAACAATTCAAAAACCACTTATGACCTCGGACTGATTTCGATTTTTAGTCGGTTCGAGCGCTAAAAAAATTTGTTTTGTTCGTCTCTCTCCCACCATTTAAAAGGTCGTGAAATTTTTTTTGGGAATTTCTACCGACCGTATAACTTAAAATTCAGCCTGATGATGTTGTACACTTTTTGATACATCTTCAGGTTCATTCGGTTGACTGGGTTGACTGCCCCTCGTGTATTCGCAGGCTGCGAGTCAACACAATCAAAGCGCTGATTGACACACTTGTGCCAGAAACTATGCGCCGTATTATGCTGTGCTGCATTCGAAGGGCTCTTCCTTTTTTTTACACGTTTTTTTGAAATGATGAACCAATTTATACTATTTTTAGTAAGTCAAACGAAACATTAAAAATATAAAAAAAATATCTTTGAATATTGAATTAAAGCGACTGATTTATTTAATGTGCGCAGAATCACATGTTTAATTGCATTTGTATCTTATGGATGCAAATTTTAATTGCAGCGCATATTGAGTGTGGCTGGTTGGCACCACTGACGCCCATCTACTTTTCGAATCGTCAAATGATCCGTTGCAGGTCGGAATGCCATCAATTGTCGTTAACAAGACGTTGGAATTCGTTTGTCGAGCCGATCCGATCCGAGCGATTGTTTTTTTGTTTGTGGGCAAAAAAAATATATCTGCGTTTGTACTTAATGGGTTCGGCAATGTTTCGAATACTCTGCGCTGCGTATTGGGATCATGTTCATTTTAGGGTATATTTTATTATATTTGGATACAGTTGGATACAGTTCATGAATTTGAAAATCAATTAGCGGTTGGCACGCATAAACGTTTTTCCGTCACAGATGATTTTTTTTTCATTCTTTTTAATTCATTGGTTTTAATTTAATTCATTTTAAGTTTTTGTATTTAATACAAATGGTTTTTTTCCTTGTCAAGCAGTTTCTGTTAATCATTTTAACAGAAATTCTGTACAGACTTTTAGTAATCTTAGGACTTTTATCGAGGGCATTCCAATCGGTTGTGCGGTTTAAGAGCGAAGAGTTCATTTTCGTTGTTTGTCATTTAAAGTTTATAATGTAAAGTAAAAATTCAACGAGTTTGATTTTGAAGGTCACCCCCTAGAAATGCTCTATTGAGTGGGAAAATCGAGAATTTTCAGCGAAATCCGAATATGGGAAATGGACCCGCCGGGACCTCAATCAACCTAAATCAACAATTTCAAAAGTGAATAGAAATGACGTCCCTCCAACGCAATAAACTAAAAATGTGGATATGTCAGCTATTGGAAAATTTTATTAGCTTTTCAACAAACTATAAATGAAAAAAATCGGATAAAAAATACAGAAGCAGTGATTATTTAAACAGACATCCTTCGTTTTTTATTTTCATCAGTTTTCATTTATAGTTTGTTGAAAATCTAATAAAATCTTCCAACGGATGACTTATCCACTTTTTTAGTTGAATGTGTTGGAGAGACATAATTTCAATACTATCTTAAAATTGTCGATTTAGGTACGAAAACGATTACTTTTAGGTCCCGACGGGTCCATTTCCCATATTCGGATTTCGCTGAAAATTCTCCACATTGATTTTCTCATCCAATAGAGCACTTCTCGATTCGAAATCGTGATTTTCCATTGTCAGTCTACTGTACATGGGATGACTGATTATAATAAAAATTAAATATTAAAATTATGATAGTGTTTGATAGTTTTTTGTTTCTTGGCAAAATCTAAACAGTTACAAGACCAAATATTAAGATATTTGTAAAGGGTTATTTAACAGGGACGCTACAAAAGAAGAGCGACAGGGACAGCAAACGACGCCATATTTCTTGTCGCTCTTTTGACATTTCTCTTCGATAAGGTTTGCCATTTCATGATGGAAAGATATACGAATTCGAATTTCGGTAGTAAACTTTAATAATTTCGACTCGTTGTAGGCTCGTATATCTTTCCATCATGAAATGGCAAATCTTACTGAAGAGAAATGTCAAAAGAGCGGCAAGAAATATGGCGTCGTTTGCTGTCCCTGTCGCTCTATTTTTGTAGCGTCCCTGTTGAAAAATCCTAGAAAAAAAACTTTTGTAGCGCTCTTATTGAAAAACCCTGTATAATAGATAATTTTACAGAAAACTACAAGTTATCAAATATGATTTCATTAAATCAAAACATAAAATAAGTATATAATATTTGAATTTTCGATAAATAAATTTACTTGTTCAAAAAAAGTTTAACAAACATATTCAATTACACAATTCTTTCAGTTTGATAAAGAAAATTCATAATTATTTTAACGAATCGATAGAAATTCAAATATTTGAAAAACCAAAATCGAATCGTTCCACGATATTTGAACGTATTGAATACGATTGAAATACGTTTATGTTATAGGTGAACGTGATGTAAAGTGAAACACGTTTTGATTTTTCCCCAAAAATAAAAGTACATTAGGGAAAATTTTTAAACTCTTTTGAAGGGTATATTCCAAAGAATTACAGAATACCATTTATATAGATTTTAATAGATTTTTGAGCAATTTTTCTAAACAGATAAATTTTGGACTCGTTGAAAAATGTCGAGGTAAAGTGGGAAACTTCAAAATTCATACTAAAATGCTATTTTAGTTTTTCTTTTTTATGTTTTTTTTATAACAAAAAAAGTCAAATATTTTGAGGATTAAAAAAAATATATAATGCAAGAAAAAATATGAAAAAAAAATGTTTTAAAATCTCAGTAGTAATGTTAGAAAAATAATTATTACAGTTCACTGAATTTTTGATATTCAATTTCTTTGGCATTTTAGTCATGCAAATTACACAAAATTCTTCTTCTTCTTCTTTTCATGAAGCTGAAGTTTTTCTTTTTTTAAAGGTTCGCTTCTCGGCTTTTTTTCTGCAATTTAGATCTCATCTCAGTTGATGTAAAAAAGTTGATTTTCATTGGTTTGTGGCCACGATTGAAGTTTTTCAATTAAATATTTCATATAACACATAATAATCATATAAAACCATAAAAATTGTTTCCCACTTTAAACATGTTTCCTACTTTACCCAAATATCGCAATTTTAATATGCGATCATTTTAAACATAATGTGTTAATTAAAAACAATGAAAAATCGAACTTTTTATAACAAATATCAGCACTCTAAAAAAAAAATCAAATACATTTTTTTTCAGTTGTTCTCGAAATACAATAAAAATGTATTAATTTGATTATAGAGAAGGTTAATGCCATATTAAGAATAAGTAGCACTTGTTACAATTGTGCAAAAACATGTCCAAAAATTGTAATTTCCTTCAAGACCCACTTTACCTCAGGTTCCCCTATTAAAAAATAATACACGGATAGAAAAGATTTGTTTGAATATGTTTGAATTAATTAAAAAATTAAATTAAAAAATAATACGAAATCACCATACATGTATTACGAATGTAATTAAATTATTGTTCAGATGGTAATAACATATTACTATGTGAAAACATTTTATATATTCCCCAAACAAGACAAACGATGTCCAAAATCTACACCGATAGAAAAAAATTTGTTAGAATATGTTTGAATGTAATTAAAAAGTAATACGAAATTACCATTAGAAATGAAGTGTAATTAAATTATAATCGAAATTGAATTTATTTTTATTCACGTGTAAACAGTATTATACTGTCCAACAGAATCTGTCAAACTTATCATAAACATGTTACAATACAAACATAAAATTTTAATTGCATTTGAATATACTATTTCTTGGTAATTTACTTGGTTATAACTATGTTTCAAAACAAACAGAAAATGCTATTCAAATCTAATTATAACGTATGTTCGCAACGCTCGTCTTCATTCGATTAGTTATTGACAGACGAAGTTGGCAACGTTGCGCAACATTTTCTACCTACGCCATCTTTTCCCATCGTTTGAACATATTGATGTTTAAAAACAAATAAAAAAGAAATTGGATTTAAATAAATGTATTCTTCTTGTATCGTCATTTTCTGCGTACTTGTCTTTTGTTGTTCGTTGAGAAAACTTGTTCGCGTCGGTAATAATTTTGTTATTTGTAAATTAAATAAATATATAAATTGTATTACAAAAAGAACAGAGTATAATAACTTGCAGTATATAATTTCTGAAACTAATGTGAAAAAACCACAAATAAAAATCTGTGTTTCGATTCAAACAGAATTTGGCATGTTTTTTTACAAAAGCCTCAGTGAATTCCTTGCCTACGCTATGTGCTGTACAGAGACCAGCTGTAACTGTACCAAATAAAGCGAGCCTGGATCGTCTGGTTTAGCGTCTACTGGTGTAATTGTGCATTCATTGATGCTGTTACATGTACTTGCAGTTTTAAACGAATTATTTATTTATGCATTTAAAAATTATTATTATAATTTTCCACTGTGCATGTTTAAAGATTTTTAATAAAAATAAATAAATAAAAAAAAAAATATTTTTATTTTCAGGATTTCTTTCCAAAAATATTTAAATATGTTTCTATGCAAACATACTACTTTTTGAACTGAAACAACTGATATGTTTCACTGGAAACATATTTATATTCAGGTCGTTCAAAATCATGTTTTATTTTGAACATATTTATGTTTCGGTTCGAATATTTATTTTATTTGGATGTAGTAATTATTATGTTTCCATTAGAACATACTCCATTTTAAGAGGCAACATTAAAATGTTTCCGGGATATTATAATGTAAGTCGGAGCTCATTACAACACTGTTCAAGTCTCAATACAACCCTGTTCACAAATGATTTATCAGTCAATTATATGTTATATTTACATAAAATTCCAAACATACATGTTAATGCCCGCAAAATTATGTTTGGAAGAGCCCTTTTTTTTGCAGCGTATAACAGATGGAGAAACCTAAATCAAAAACGTTATTCTTTCGAGTTGCTCTGTAAGACATTTCCACAGCACATATTGTTTACACCTTTCAAAGATTTTTTTTAGGCAATACGCTCTTTTAAAACATATTTAAATAAATATTTAGACCTCAAATACTTTTTCACCAAACTTATACTAATTTAAAATATATATTTCCTTTCCTAAACTCATCGACAGCTTGTATACAAACTGCTGGCAAGGATCGCAGCTCGTACAAACCCTTGGAACATATCGATGCCAAGTTGTCCGATATCGAGACAAGCAGCAGTATCAGCGGCGGAAGTAGTTGTCAGGAGAATCTAAGCAATAACAACAACAATAGTAATTACAATAACAATGAGCATAATAACAATAACAACAATCATGGCGGCAGCAACAATTCCAATAGTAGCAACAACAGCAATAGCAACAGTGGCAGCAACACAAAAAAATACAAAAACAACAACAATAAGAAAGAAAGCAACAATAACAGCAGCAACAACAACAATAAAACGGTAAGTGTTGAATGACATTTGAATTATAATAAAAACAAATAAAACAAAAATAATTTATTTAACTCTCAGGAGGAACCAGTACATCCTTCGCTAGCACAGTCTCTTGTAGTGCTGGAGACCAAAGCACTCTGGGATAAATTTCATGAACAAGGCACCGAAATGATTGTCACCAAAACCGGACGACGCATGTTTCCCACATTTCAGGTGCGCATCGGTGGACTAGATCCGCAGGCTACCTATATTATGATGATGGACTTTGTGCCCGTCGATGATAAACGTTATCGCTATGCATTCCACAAGTGAGTATACATTAATTTGCATAATATATTCGATAAATATTTATTATAAGTATCGTCACTGTCATGCCAAAGGGGCGAATGTGCATTTTTAAAAATGTTGGGAAATCAAATTTTAAAGTTTGAAGTGCTTTAAAAATTAGCAAAATTTATATATTTTTCAATTTTTTCTGTTGTTTTGGTTTATTCGTCAATTATTATAACGTATATAAAATATCTTTAGATTTGGATAACCTACTGAATTATAAATACGGATTTTGTGAGGCTATATCCTGACCAAAACGTAAATATTTTTGTTTTTTATGCTATAAATTTTTATTAGCACAAGATAAAATAGTAATGTGAATACGTTAATTGTTTGTTTTTAAAGCACCTATCGATTTGCATCATTATTTAAAAATATTTTGCCAAACATTAATTGCCATTTGTTATTTGTAGGAAATTTTTTTGGCAAAATATTTTTAAATAATGATGCCAATCGATAAGTGCTTTAAAAACAAACAATTAATACCTTAACACCACTATTTTATCGTGCACCAATAAAGAGTTATAGCAAAAAAACGAAAAGATTCGCCCTTTTGGCATGACAAGATTTTCAATTTTTCAAATTCGCCCTTTTGGTTTTGTCTTTTGTAGCTAGAAATATCTAACAAAATGACACGCGATTTTGGCACAGCATACTTGAGGATAAACTACATTCAAAAATGTAAAAAAAAACGCAAATGTCAAAAATTGCACATTCCCCCTTTTGGCATTATAGTGACGATATATAAACTCAACAAATATTTAATAGTTTTTAGCATTTTTCAATAGTATTTTGTAAAAAAAATGGCTTTTAATAAATTTTTATAGAAAAAAACTATTGACAACTATCAAAGAACTATTAATTGTATAGTATGGCGTGTTATTAACAATAAATAATATGTTGTTTACGCAAACAAACATAAAATATTCATAAAAATCAAGTAAAAGAATATTTTAAAATATGTTTTTTTATTTTCGATATTATTCTCGAGAATACTATTATCTAGTAGATCTAGTACAATTTTTAGTACAATTTCAACAAGAGTTAGTATAAATTTTTCCTATTAGGGAAATCATAATCATAGCCAGAACATGTTCTTCGTATAACAGATCGGGTTAATTTACTATGCTGCTCAAATACTGATAATTTTGAAGAGTATATCGTCGTCTTTCAGTGAAAAGTCACTAAGTCCAAAAATTTAGTATTGAGATAAATGATTTTAAAGTTATAAATTACTGTAATAAATCAGAATATTTTTGGATTCAAATAGTGCTAAGCTTGTAGTATAGACAACAGATTCCGCTACAAAATGCAAAAAAACAAAAATTGTTTGGACAAAACACATGACCGTTATTGGCTTCTTTTCTTTATCGTTCAGTGAGAAATCACTGAGTTCCATGTAAACAGTAACAGTGCTCCAGTTTATCCAAAAATTTGTATCGGATTTCAGTTAGAATAGGAGATGAAAGAACTGCATAATATCTATAATTTAATCCAAAAATCGTTGAAATACGACAGATTTTGTGGACTCAGCACAGTTTTATTCAGATTTCGACGATTGCCGTTCAGTGAAAAATCACTAAGTCCCTTATAAACAGTAACAGTGCTCCAGATTAACCAAATAATTGTATCTGATTTCAGTTTGAATTGGAGATAAAAGAACTGCATAATATCTATCATTTAATACAAAAATAGTTAAAATCCGACCAATTTTGTGGACTCAGCACAGTTTTATATTTCGACGATTGCCGTTCATTGAAAAATCACTAAGAAATTTGACTTATATTTGACGCCGCGATTATGGTTATATTATAGTATTTTTTGATAAGGAATGTCCATGTAGATCTTCTTCTATAGTTTAAGTCCAAAATAGATTTGATCGGCCCCATTTTAAGGGCTAATTGTGGAGTACTTTTCACTGAACTGAATTTTTATATATTTGGAGTTCATGATTTTTCATTTTTAATATCTTCGGTTTGGTAAGATGTAGGACTCCGAGGACTTTTCCAACGTAACGATGAGTTCGTTTTTATTATCGTGGCATACTTATCTCGATATTTACGAAAAATTCACTGAACGACGACGATATATTCGTCAGTGAAAACTAATCAAAACCCGGTAGGGAATTGAAGAGTATATCCTCGCCAGTAAAACTAGTCAAAAACAGTTAGGTTACTGGTAGGGATTCGAAGAGTAGTTCCCTGTCAAAAAAAAAAACTAGTCAAGAACTGTTCGGCTAATGGTAGGGATGTTGAATTGAATATCGAATAAATATTTATTATTATTTAATTAAATTCAAAAATGATCGCTCATGTGTTGTTACGAAACGTTCTTAAGAAAAAGTCAATAGTAATAGTAAAAAATAAACATTACAAAAATTGGTTTAAAAAAACTTTAAACTCAGTTTTTCTTTGAATTCAGTGCATGTTTAAACTTAGTTTAAGCTGTTTTACATTTTTAAAAGTATATAATTCTTAACTGAAATGTCTGTATATTATTCAGGCAGATATACAATTAGTAATCAGTAAATATGACATTTTAAATATTTGTGAAAAGTTGAGATAGGCGAATTATATCTATAGTTTAAAGTTTAAACTAAGTTTAATTTGAAAATGTGACTGAAAACTGACAAAATACGAATTTTAGTAAATAAACCAATATTTATAATGCCAAATTTCAATTAGTTGTCAAGTTCTCTTTTTATAATCACGAAAAACAAAAATGTTAGACTTTTTTATGTGTCATTTTTATATTATTTAATATTCAACGATAAAAACGAAAATAATAGTTTTTCTGAATATTGTCCAAACAAACAAATTATTTTTAAAAATGAGCATCATTTCATAAGTACTAACACTCAAAATCAACGAAAAATGTTGGCGTTTGATTTGTTTAAGTTTACGGTATTATTTTAATTAAGGCCTATTTCGTAGTACCAAAAATGATTTAAAAATCTTCTAAAATTAATTATTATATAAACATTTTATAAAATTTTCCAGCTCAAGTTGGGTGGTTGCCGGCAAAGCGGATCCCATATCGCCACCACGCATTCATGTGCATCCCGATTCGCCAGCACCTGGTGCCAACTGGATGAAGCAGATCATTTCATTTGACAAGCTGAAGCTCACCAACAATCAACTGGACGAAAACGGACACGTAAGTCAAACGAAACGAAACCGCTAATAAATTTGTGTCTAATTTGAATAGATGACTGACAGAAATATTTGCAAAATTTCAAATTAACTTAAATTGAAATACAAAAAAACCCACACAAAAAAATGACTAAAAAATCATTTTGTCTAAAAATAGTGATTGTATAGACGAATTATTATACGAGGTGTTGAAAATAATGTTTATTGTTTTTTTGTTTTAGTTTCTAAACTGCTGTTTAGTTGCAAATTGCGAGCAATTTATTTGCAAAAATATGTTTGTTTGTTCTAGAAATAGTTTCAAAAATAACAAAAACTCATACTACGCGTAAGTTGTAGGCATAAACAAATTTAAAATGCTAAGTATGGGGTAGCTTGTCTGGAAGACAGGTGGTCATCGACTGTAGCAAATGTCGAATGCAGCTTGAAATAGTGATTTCCGCGCAATATATGAGTTTTTCAGAATTTTATTAATTTTTGATTTTGAAACTATGTCATGACATAAATATTTGACAGAGTACTGTGTTATTTAGATGTTTAAAAGTTGCTTAATTTGAATCTAATGCAATGCACTTTATGTCATGACATAAATGTTTGGAGGAGTACAGTGGTATTTAGAAGTGTAAAAGTTGCTTTCTTTTTTTTTTTTGGAATATCTACTAAGATCCACAGCAATCAGACAGACTATATCCAGTGTACTGTGAAATCTATTCCCTACAATTTTGTGGTTAATATAACCACGAGCGCCCATGCCCAAGCCGGGATTCGAACCCGAGACCTTCAGAATGCAAGTCCAGTGCGCTACCTCTGGACTGCTGAGGCCGGCCTTAAAAGTTGCTTAATTTGAATATAATGCAAGGCACTTTATAGTGTCTTTATGTCATGATATAAATATTTAGAGAAGTACAGTGGTATTTAGAAGTTTAAAAGTTGCTCAAATTGAATCTAATGCAATACACTTTATAGTGCCTTTATGTCATGACATAAATATTTACAGTACAGTGATATTTAGAAGTTTAAGAGTTGCTTATTTTGAATTTAATGCAAGGCACTTTATGTCATGACATAAATATTTAGAGAAGTCCACTGAAGTGGTATTAAGAATATAATGCAAGGCACTTTATGTCATGATGTAAATATTTAGAGAAGTACGGTAGTATTAAGAAGTCTAAAAGTTGCTTATTTTGAATTTAATGCAAGGCACTTTATATCATGACATAAATATTTAAAAAGTTGCTCAATTTAAATCTAATGCAAGGCACTTTATAGTGCCTTTATGTCACGACATAAATATTTAGAGGAGTATAGTTGTATTTAGAAGTTTAAAAGTTGCTCAATTTGAATCTAATGCAAGGCACTTTATGTCATGACATAAATATTTAGAGGAGTACAGTTGTATTTAATAGTTTAAAAGTTGCTTATTTTCAATCTAATGCAAGGCACTTTATAGAACTGAATTCGAAACTAAAATATTTATCATATAGTATGAAAATGATATAGAAAGAAATGCTTTACTCTAAAAATCGTCTATCCCAAAACTTTCTTACATAATTCTTGATTTTTAATTTAGAGTATATTAAAAAATAATATTTAAAAGACTAAAATTAATTGAAATTGGTATCAAATTACATTTTACATATTAATCGTGTGTGGTTTTGTTAGATATTTCTAGCTACAAAAGACAAAACCAAAAGGGCGAATTTGAAAAATGGAAAATCTTGTCATGCCAAAAGGGCGAATCTTTTCGTTTTTTTGCTTTAACTCTTTATTGGTGTAAGATAAAATAGTGGTGTAAATGTATTAATTGTTTGTTTTTAAAGCACTTATCGATTGGCATCATTATTTAAAAATATTTTTCCAAAAAAATGTCCTACAAATAACAAATGGCAAATTAATGTTTGGCAAAATATTTTTAAATAATGATGCAAATCGATAGGTGCTTTAAAAACAAACAATTAACGCCTTTACATTACTATTTTATCTTGCGCTAATAAAAAGTTATAGCATAAAAACAAAAATATTTACGTTTTGGTCAGGATATAGCCTCACAAAAACCGTATTTATAATTCAGTAAGTTGTCCAAATCCAAAGATATTTTAAATACGTTATAATATTTGATAAATAAACCAAAATCATTTAAAAAAATAACTTTTACCAATTTTTAAAGCACTTCAAACTTTAAAATTTGATTTCCCAACATTTTGAAAAGATGTGATCATGTTCAGAATGATGTTTTTCATGTAACTAGTCGGTTCATAAAAAGATAAAAATACAATAAACATCCCTTTATCATGACCCTATTATAATTTCTACTAGAGTATAACTTTAACTAAAACTTTATAAAATGTTCATAACCTACAAAACCCATTTTATTTTATTGCTTAAATATTTACAGATCATTTTAAACTCGATGCATCGTTATCAGCCACGTTTCCACATCGTCTATCTGCCGCCAAAAAATACCTCCATGGATGAGAACGAGCACTCGAGTCATTTTCGGACATTCATATTCCCAGAGACATCATTTACCGCCGTCACAGCCTATCAGAATCAACGTGTAAGTTGCATATTTTTCACGCTTTTAAATATTACGACAAAATTAACCGAAAAATTATGTCAAATTATACAAAATAAATTAAATTTGTAAATATGAAATTCTTAGCGCATTTTGTGTTATTTTTCAAATGCTCTACAATTACTTTCGTGATAAATTCTCGAAAATATGAGAAATGCAATTTAAAATCAGAACAAAACAAAAACTACAAAATTAAGATATACTTTGCAGCGTCATTTTCAGTTTATTTTTTTCATTTGAAATTTTTGATTTTGTTTTGAAAAAGTTGTATCTCGTATTATGACACTAATGATGCATTTTATGAAGATATATGATGGCTGTGCCGCCTTAATTTTTTTGTTTTTAAGATTTTCCGAAAAATTTTGAAAGACATTTTTAAAACAATAAACATGGTGTGTGTGTGTTGTGTGCTCGATAGCTACTTCTGGTGATTCCCGTGTTTATAATATTTGGAATTTATTAGCATATAATTTGGGGAATTTCAAAAAATATTTTCAAAATAATTTTTAGTTTGTTGTTGTTTACAGTTGAATGCTGCTTTTGGTCCATGTCTGCCCATTTTGCTTGAAATATTAATTTATTGAAGTTTTAGAGGGTGTTGGCGCGCAACATTATTTATGTTGTTTTTCTTTTCTGGAGGTGTTAACAGTTTCTCAGTAGCACAGGTTGCATTTAGCAGAGATTAGGGTTAATACCGGAATTTTGTCTACATGTTTTATAGTATTTAAGCTGTATCACACAAAATGTCAGAAATGTTTTATATTTATTTATTTTTTATTGTTGTCTTTTTTTTATTTAGGTAACACAATTGAAAATTGTCAGTAATCCATTTGCCAAAGGATTTCGAGATGATGGCACCAATGATGTGTAAGTATTTTATGAAATTAATACTTGTATATTTTGTTTTAATATTTTAAAATGTGGTTACATTTAAAAGTCCAAATAGATCTTATATTTCAGTAAAACACATCAGTTAAATGTAAAATATTACTGTCAAAATGTTAATAGAGTATTTTATGTTTAAAAAAATAAAAATATTCTTAACTTAATGGTGTACCATAGTAAAAATTTACCCTATGAATAACTTGATTATGCCCAATTCATGTTGATCATGTTACTGGTTTGGGGGTCTGACAAGGCATATACAGGGTGTTTGGTTCATCGATGTCAATAATTTGGGGAATCATTCTATGACTCAAAAAAATAAGAAAATGTTAAATAAAATTATGTCCTATTTTGCACCCTGTTTTAGATACAGGCTGTTAAGTAAATGTATATTACTGACATAACCTAGTCAAGAAAATTGGTTATAAAGTATAATATGTTGATAACTGAATAACAATTTTTAACTTTCCTTTCTTACCTTTCCAATGACATATCACACCTTTGAACCCCATTTTCTGAAAATTTAGTTATCGTTCACCGCATTTTTTCTAATGGTCGATAGGACAGTTACTGATTTAATGGTATACAAAAAAAAATATATTTCCATATAAACTCAAAAATAATTGTATAGTATTTTGTAGTAATTAATGGATATTTCCTGGTTAAAATAATATTTTTTCCTATTGACCATTTTTAATAGTAAAAAGTATTTTATATGGTAATTTAGATTTCATACTCTTTTTTCTATTATTTAACTGTTTCTCTATTATTTAACGTTTTTAAGAAAATTGCAAACTAATTTTTAGGCTCTTTCCAGTCACTATTTAGAACAAACTGTAAATGCAATTTTTCTTTAAATTGTCACGACTTATTATAATATAACAATTAATGATAATATTCCGTTGTATTTTTAAGCGATTTTTAATTTAAACTCAAAAAATTTTGATTTTTCTAGACTGTTATTGCTTGATTTTTTTATCATTTCAAATCTAATGATAAATAAGAAAGAGATTTATGGTTATATAGAGCATAGTCTAAACTAACGATCAAAATTAATAACTTTTTCACATCGGATCTAATTTTTAAAAGAAACCGTATCAACACATTGGCATGTATCGATATTTTGACAACAGTTATTTTTTTACTTAAAAGTAACAGTAACAGACTCCAGAAGCAGTGATTGCTACTTTGATTTCTTTATTTTTAATATTTTCAATAACAGGCAAATATTAATCGCAGTAGCAGTGATACATCAGTTGTTACTCGAATGAAAAATAACCGCCTGTTACTCAAGATTAAAAAAACACTGTTACACAAATACTTGAGTAGCAATCACTGTTACTTTATATTCTTTACTGTGAATATTTGCAATAACAGACAAATATTAATCACAGTAACAGTGAATGATACTTCAGTTGTTACTCGAATGAAAACTAACAGTCTCAAGAGTTGAAATCTCACCCTGTTACGATTAGGTAACACGGTGTTATCAATAGTAATAAATATTATCAATGAGTAACAGGTAAGTATTAATACCGGTTGCAGTGACTGCTACTGAATTATTTGAGTAATAGGCTGTTATTTCTTCTTTGGAGTAAGTAGGAGGTCCAGGAGTTCGTGCGGGTCAATATGTTTAAATATTTTATAAAAAGATGCTTTTTATTTGGTGCGATAGTGGCCGGAAAATGCAATTCAGTCAATATTATATATTGTTGCGTACAAATCGAATAAAAACGACTACTAAAATCTCAGATTTGTTCAAAATTACAACTGTTATTTGAGTAACAGGTAACTTTTTATTCAAAAGTAGCAGTAATAGTCAGTAACAGTGATTGAAAAGTAGCAACTTTGACCATCATAATTAACACAGTTTACTTCGTGTTGCAACGTGTTGGCATGGTACACATAAAAAAATAATCGACGTAAATATAGCAACCAATATTAATTGCATTCATTTATCAATCCAGCAATGAAATTCACTAATTTAATGAAAACAGTTGCTATCCTTAGTTAAATAAGCAATTGCGTTCGCTAATATGAATATTTGTACATCAATGCTGATTTAACGAAGAATAGCAACTGTTTTCATTAAATTAGTGAATTTCATTGCTGTATTGATTAATGAATGCAATTAATATCGGTTGCTATATTTACGTCGATTATTATTTTCTGTTGGGCTGTGTATAGACAAACAACAGATGAAAACCAAATAGCAAAAAATTTGAATAAAGTTTATTTGGGCATAGAAAAACCGAACAGTAAGAAATAACAGGCCCTTAAAACAATTCCAAATTCAGATGCTTGTGCGACTGATATTGTCCTGCTTTGGCATCGTTTTTCTACGAAACAGCTGATTTCGCAGTTGAATAAAATATATATTGTTGAAGCTAGTAGGTTGTAGCTAATGTTATATCATTTTGTCAATATAACCAACTATATGTTCAGCTAACTAAATATTGGTTATGTCTCATTTGAAATTTAATTGTTGTAGCAATGGAAATAAAAAAATTCGTAATGGATTAAAAGATTGTTTCCCCAATCAATGTTGCAGTTGTTTCAACCAATAGTTGGTTACGCTTCATGCTATTGTTTGCCACAACTGATTTTCAGTTAAGGCAAACTACATTTGGTAGAAATTTAAAATGTTTGTATTGTATATTTTGCATAGAATTTACTGAAAAATAACAGTTTTTACCAAATTTCTTTCAAAAAATCTTTCAAAAAGGCATCGTCATAGGAAAAAACTGAGTATGCATTAAAAAGGCATACTTTAAATATAAAGTAATGATATTTTCAGATTACATGAAAAAGTATTTTTTATTGAAAATTGATTATATCGTCGTTGTGGAACGAAAAGTCACCAAATTCATTTTCAAAATGCCAAATATTCATTTACTAATATCTTTATATCTGTCAATTGTTAATCGGTGATCTCAATTTTTGTACCACATGTTAAGAAAATGTAAACCTAACAATTGATATTTCAACTTTAAAAATGCACCAATTATTTTTTATAATATTAATCAACAAACTCGAAATTTTTCATAAAAATGTATTTGGTGACTTTTCGTTCTACAACGACGATCGATATAAAAGAGTACTAATTCTATGTTTACAGGACATATATTTAAAAAGTAAAGCATGTAGCTAAAAGTGAGTAATTTTGATAATTAGTTAGGAGTATGCTCTGGATAACCTTAAATAATTTTCAAGTTTAACATTACATCCTAAAAGCTAAAAAAAAATGATACAAAAGTGTCTAAAAATTGTCCAAGTTTGAATCCAAATATCTTAATAGCGTACATGAACATTAAAATTTATTAGTATATTAAAATTAGTCTTGATAATTAAGAAACAAATTATGTTAAAGGTTTTTTTTTTCAACAGTGCTATTTTTTTGTAAATTTGTATTTAATTGGTGAGTCAATAGTAAGTTTCAGTAAAAATTTTACAAAAGTGATGAGATTTATTTTGTAATGATCTCGCTTTACTTTGAACTATGGCAATGGAATAAACTTTTCATTTTGCTTTTTTTTTTTTAAATAAACTTTTCTTTTATTTATTTTTTTGAAATAAAAATTTTCAAAAAACTTTTGTTATTTTCTTGATCCAAATACCAACCAGACAATATGTCAGACACATTTGGTAAAATGCCCTTTATTCTGTTCAATTATACCACGTACAATTATAACTTTTGATTTGTTTAATCAATCATAAGCACTGGGTAAATTGTAAACATAATTATAATCCAAACAAATCACTTTGCCACTCATGCTAATCATAACCGCCGCCGTCGCACATCAAAAACTCTAGATGCTTCTGAGAAATGCGTAAAACAATGAATAGCAGATAAACAGATACAGATTCAGATACAAATATATTGAATATAGTTTGGATACAACCAAATGCATGCTTTATGAGTGCCGATAAACAATTTGAACCCTTTGCCACAGATGCTTAAAGAAGGCCAATAGCCAGAAATAAACAAAAATGCCAAAAAAAAAACCAAAAATAATTAAAAAAAAATATAGAATTTAGTCAAATATTTGAAAGAATTTTAATTTATATGAATTTTTTGTTTAAAATCAGCTTTCAGCTGCTAAAGATGCTAAAAGTATTTGTGATGATTTTTTTCGAATAAAAAAAAATACAAAAAATAACAAATGAAAAATATGTGTTGAATATGTTTATGAAATGCGTGTTTGAATGATAAATTTACTGAGCCATTAAATTGGCTAATAAATCATTATTTGTTTTTTTGTTGTTTTTTTTTATTATTAATTTTTGATTGAAAAATATATATTTTGCCGTTCTTTCACTTAAAATTATTTATTTAAAATTTTATCTATTTCAAAATTATTTTTAATTATAAATTTGATCGGTAATTGTTTGGTAATATGCATTATACAAACAGCTTGTAAAAAACCAGACCAAACCTTATAAACTTATAAAAATAATTAAATAATATTCAAATTGGTTTTATAAAAAAAAAGAATTATAAAAAAATATTTTTTTTTATATTTCATTTTTTAATATTTTAATTTTTTGATATTATGTAATTAATTATTTTTTATTTGTATTTTTTTTTTAATTTGAATTTGTATTTTTTATTTTTTAAAATTTTTAATTGATTTAATTTTTTTAATTCGTTTTAATTTTTTAAATGTTTGTATTTAAATGTTTTTCTTTATTATTTATTATTTATTTTTTATTTGTATTTCTTTATTGTGTAATATTTATTTTTACTCTTGTTATATACTTTATTATTTTTTTTTATATTTTGAACTTTTTTGTTATTTCTATTTTTTTTTATTATATTTAATTTTTTTATACTAAATTTTGTATGGTTTTATTTTAACATTAATATTTATTTTTCTTTGTATTTCTTTTTTTATATTTTTATTTGTTTTTTTATATTTTTATTTGTTTTTTTTTATATTTTTATTTGTTTTTTTTTTATATTTTTATTTGTTTTTTTTTATATTTTTATTTGTTTTTTTTTATATTTTTATTTCTTTTTTTATATTTATATTTGTTTTTTTTTATATTTTTATTTGTTTTTTTTTATATTTTTATTTGTTTTTTTTTACATTTTTATTTGTTTTTTTTTATATGTTTTTTTTATTATTTTTATTTATTTTTTTAATATTTTTATTATTTTTTTTATATTTTTATTTGTTTTTTTTTTTATTTTTATTTGTTTTTTTTATATTTTTTATTTGGTTTTACTTTTTATTAGTTTTTTTAATCCCTTTTTAAATTGTTTTTACTATTTCTTTTTTATTTGAATTAACTTCATCATTTTTAATTGCTTTTAATTTGTTTTTTTTCTGTTAAAATTGTTTAAAATTACTTTGTTTTTGTATTTAAAATAAATTGCTTGGAATTTAAAATTTTATATATTCTATTTTATATAAATTAATTATTCTTTTTTATTTAACTTCTTTATATTATTTAATTTGTTTTTTAAAATTTGTAATTCGATCTGTTTTTATTTTATATACTTTTTAACTATTTTTTCTATAATTTGATTTTATTATTTTTTAAATTATTTTTATATTTCTTTATATTTTTTATTTGTTTTTATATTTTTATTTGTTTTTATATTTTTATTTTTTTTTTTAATATAATTTTATTTTTTTTAATATAATTTTATTTTTTTATACTCAATTTTGTATGGTTTTATTATACCTTTATCGTTTTTATTTGTTTTTGTTTTTTTTAATTTTTTTATATTTGGTTTTATTTTTTGAATTTGGTATTCAAAATTTATTTTAATTTTTTTACAATTTTATTTTTGTTTTTATTAAATTTTTATTTTTTAACTCTTTTTATTTGTTTTTTTTTTTATTTGGTTTTGCTTTTTATTATATATTGTTTTAATCTCTTTTAATTGGTTTTACTTTTGTCTTTTTATTTGAATTTCACATCTTTTTAGTTTGATTTACTTTTTTTTCTGTTAAAAATGTTTTTTTTTTTTTTTTTTTTTAATAAATTGTTTAGTATTCAAAATTTAATATATTTTGAAGTAAATTAATTATTATTTTTTATTTTACTTCTTTAATTTGTTTATTTTATGTTGTAATTTGAATTGATTTAATTTTATTTTGTATTTTATTATATTTAATTTGATTTTTAATTAAAATTTATTTTTAATTTTTATTAAATATTTTTATTTGATATTTTGTACGCTCAGAAAAATGACACCATAAAATTAATAGTTTTAACTATTGAAATTACTCAAAACTAATAATTCAATCGGTAAATTCCGTAAAATATAGGGTTTTTAACAGGGACGCTACAAAAGTAAAGCGACAGGGACAGCAAACGACGCCATATTTCTTGCCGCTCTTTTGACATTTCTCTTCAGTAAGGTTTGCCATTTCATGATGGAAAGATATACGAATTTGAATTTTGGTAGTAAATTTTAATAATTTCGACTCGTTGTCGGCTCGTATATCTTTCCATCATGAAATGAACCTTACTGAAGAGAAATGACAAAAGAGCGGCAAGGAATATGGGTCGTTTGCTGTCCCTATCGCTCTACTTTTGTAGCGTCCCTGTTGAAAAACCCTTTTGTAGCGCTGATATTGAAAAACCCTCTACTACAAAATACTATACAATTTTTTTTAAGTTTGTATACAAATATTTTTTTTTTTTGTATACTATTAAATCAATAACTGACCTATTGACAAATGTTGATATTTTTTCCGAGTGTAATTTATTTATTTTTTATTTATTTATCATTTTTTATTATTTTTTTTTAATTTTTTTTAAAATTTTTTTTTATTTTTTTTTAATTTTTCTCCTTTTGTAGCGCTCTTATTGAAAAACCCTTTACTATAAAATACTATACAATTATTTTTGAGTTTGTATACAAATATTTATTTTTTATATACTATTAAATCAATAACTGACCTTTTGACAAATGTTGATATTTTTTCCGAGTGTAATTTATTTATATTTTATTTATTTATCATTTTTTATTATTTTTTTTTTTAAATTTTTTAAAATTTTTTTTTTAATTTTTTTTTAAATTTTTTCTTTAATTTTTTTTTTTATTTTTAAAATTTTAGTTACAAAATATTTTTAAAATTGATTTTATTTATATTTTTTTATATTATATTAATTTTATTTATTTTTAATTTTATTTTAATATTGTAATAATTAATCATTTAAAATTTATTTTTATGTAATAAAATTTTTTTAAACATTTTTTATTTGATTTTTATATATTTTTTAATTAAATTTTTTATTATTTTTATACAAAAATGTTGGTATTTAGAAATTTTATTTATTAAGATTTGTATTTTTTTTATAATTATTAGCACTACTGGTTCCATGGGCATGACCCAATTAAATCATGATCATCAGGCGCGCATGAAACAACAGCACAGTGGTCAACAACATGCGCAGCAGCAACAACAACAGCTACACCAACAGCAGCAGCAACATCTTTGCCAACAGCAGTCACAGCAACAACTAAAAGCCAGCATCAAAGATGCAAATTTAGGTAAAGTATTTAATACGAAATTTTTTAAAACTAAAACCAAAATCATTTGTAGGTTAATCATACGTCAAGGTGGTTAACCTTTTTTTAATAATTTTCAATTGTTTTAAAAAGAATATTTAATAAATTATTCGAACTAACAAAATCATCAATATATAATATATTGATGAATGTTCATTGATTTGATGAATTTATAGTTCTTATGAATCAATGTAAATTAAATTATTAAAACACAGACAAGCAACATTAATAAAATTCTAACAAAATTCATAGAATTTATGAATATAAACTTGAACCAATTTAATTCATCAAATATGCATTTATTTTTACTTAGTTTCATTTCATTTCGACTACTGGAATGTTTCCCATATAGGAAAATATTACATATTTCACTTAAAATATATATTTATTAAAACTCAAACTATACAAATTCATTGAAATAATATTCATAATTAAACTAACTTCAAAGAACTAATGAACATATTTAAGCTTGAACTAATATATTCATCAAAATAATGAATTTTTCATAACATTGATGTATTTGTTATAGTTTTAATTTATTTTTTATTTGATTTTAAATTTTTATAATGAATTCATTATTGTGAAATATTCATTAAAACTATGTACTTTATAAAATAATAAAATATGTTAAAGAATTGTTCATTAGTGTGATGATTTATTGAAATTTGTAATTGAGTAAATAAATTCATCATAATTATGATATTTATAGTATTTAATATTTGTTTCATCAAAATTATGAATATTCATTAATACTATAAATTTTATTTTAAAAATCGAAATATATATTTTTTTTATTGTATTTAATAATTGTTTCATCAAAATTATGAATATTCATTAAAACTATAAATTTTATTTTAAAAATATAAATATACAATTTTTTTCTTTCTTGCAGTTGCTGAACTCGAAAATCACCAGAATGCCATGATCTCACATGTTGGTGTTGCTGCCACAAGCAGCAGCAGCCCCTCATCGGCAACATCGCCCGATCTCATGTCCTACCAACAGCAGCAACAATGTCTTTCAAATGTCAGCGGCACCACCAACCACAACAACAGTCTACTCAGCAATGTACAACTTCACCAACAGCAGCAGCAGCAACAACAACAACAGCAGCAACAACAGCAGCAGCAACATCACCACCAATTACACCAACTGCATCTTCAGAGTCACAGCAACAACAGCAACAGCAGCGGTGGCGGCAACAGTAATAAATCCAGTCCCGACAGTATGTCATCACATCATGCAGCCGCCTATTCAGCACATGCCGCCGCCGCAGCTGCTGCAGCGGCACAACATCATATGAACTCTCAAATGGTCTCGTCGCATCATCATCATCATGCAGCAGCAACACATGCATCACAGGTTATGGCTGCGAATAGTGCTGCCGCCGCCGCTGCTGCTGCCGCCAATATCTATTCGTCAATTGGACAGCCTTATGCGACGGAGAACAGTAATTTTGGTGCCATTTATCATCACAATCATCACTATCACGGTCATGCATATGGTAGTCCATATGACAAAATTAAGGTTACCGGTCATATGCGTCCCACTGCCGCCGGTACCGCTAATGGTGGTGCAGCAACAACATCGCCCGGACTTGGTGTGGCCACCGCTTCAGTTTCACCGGGCGCCAATCCTTATGGTGTGAGCAGCTATCAGACGTTCTATGGCACTGCACACCAGATGGTGCGTCCCAATGGTTATATGGATCTGGTGCCCAGATAAATCATTTGTTTAAATTTTAATTTAGGTTTTAGTAATTTTAATTTTTGAAGCGAAGAATTTGTGGCTTTTATGACTTAAATGTTAGATTTTCATTATGATAGTGCCTTAAACAGGCTCTTTTTCATTATTTTAATCATTTGTTTTCGAAATACATTGAACCGACACAATCAACAATTTAACAAATTGAACCTCAGAACGAGAATCTCGAATAAATATTTTATTCTAAAAAATTTCAAAAGTAAACCCTTGATCAATCATTCTGTATAAATCATATCTCAAAAGCACAATGCTATTAAATGGTGTTATTTATTTAGAATTAATACCCCTTATATAGTTTAATGTTTCCTATTGATTATTGATTGTTAGTTTATTTTGAGAACTACATACAGTTCCAATACAATTTTAAATTAATAATATCTATCTTGTTTTTACACTTCTTTATTTAGTTGTCTGCCATATTTTCAACTATACTACCTATTTCTAAGTATAATTTTATGTTTTCAATGTGCTCTAAATGTGTGAAATGAAGTATTAAAAAAATTAGTCTTAATCAACGTGAATTTAGTCAAATATACCAAATATTATTTTATAATATAGTTAATCAACATAATTATCAACATAATTATTATTAGTTCATAATAAAGTATTATTTTCAAATGCAAGTATATTTAATTTGAAAAATTGTTTTAGATTATAGATTGTAAATATCATATATTTAATTGTAAATGTATTATATATAGCGTTAATCATTCTATCAATAAAATGAGTAATATATAAAGTTAAAACTTTTTGTTTTTGTTTACCACACGCTGCAAAAAAAGAGGCTCTACCAAACATAACAGGCATTACATATATCTTTGGAGCTTTATGCAAACAAAAATATTATTGCAAAGCAAAACATTATTGTAATGACAGCCAAACATATTGTTGTTTTCGTTCAAACATATATATGTTCAGAATGAATAATTACACACGTTCCCAGTCTGCCATCTCTCCTCGACCTCGAATTTTTATCGAACAACTTCGAGAAAAAAGTTTAATTTCGTTGCTTTATCGATTCTAATTTTTATAATTTCTCGTACATTCAAATTCATTTACAAGATATGATATATAATCATTTATCGCATGATTACAAAATATTTTTTGAAGCAATATCGAACTTTGATCATTTTTTCATCGATATCGTTCCGATTTCAAAAAATGTCTCGTACCGCGAAAATTCCGACAAAACGCATCGATATCTACCTATCATGTAGGTCCAATTTGACGCTCGATATCGGTACAATAATGTGTTCGCTATCGTGTGATTTCTTCTTTTTCTCGCATTGATCTCTAACGATTTCGACACGAATGGCATACTGTGCCTCCGATGCCTCGAATTTTTATCGAATAAATTCGAGAAAAAAGTTTAATTTCGTTGCTTTATCGATTCTAATTTTAATAATTTCTCCCACATTCAAATTCATTGAATAGATATTATATATAATCATTTATCGCATCGATTACATAATATTTTTCGAAGCAATATCGAACTTTGATAATTTTTTCATCGATATCGTTCCGATTTAAAAAAATGTCTCGTACCGAGAAAATTCCGACAAAACGCATCGATATCTACCTACCATGTAGGTCCAATTTGAGGCTCGATATCGGTACAATGATGTTTTCGATATCGTGTGATTTCTCCTTTTTCTCGCATTGATCTCGTGACGATTTCGAAACGAATGGGTTCTTGCGAACATATTTGAATGTGAAAATCGTTTTATTTACAAGTAAACATATTGATGTTTAAATTTAATTTTAACGTTACATAAGTAAATTTAGTGCTAATAATTTTTTATATTCATTTTTCCTTTTTTTTAATTCATTGTCACCCCGTAACAATCACCAATACCAAATACATATAATTCAAAGAACCTTTATAATAACCTTTTAAAAACATTAATATAATATAATAAATTCATATAATTCCGCGATTAAAGTTATGTTTAAATATCGTATAATATTATTATAATCTTTTCTGTCCATGTATCCAACTTGGTACAGAATTGAACAACTGGGTACAGAATTGAACAACTGTTTTTTTTTTTTAATGAAGCCCTTTCATTAATACGCTCGACATGTCCATGACTGTCTTTAAACACCCTATTTTTTCATATTTGACTACAAATTGTGATGAATCGATAGGTGATGGTGTAAAACGGACTTCAGATTCGAGATCAACAACCCCATAACGTCACTGTCATGCCAAAGCGACGAATGATAATTTGAAAAGTGATGTACAGGCATTAATTATTTAATTTTAAAGCTATCGATTGGCATAAAAAAAATAATATTTTGCCGAAAATGGTAAATCATGATTTTTTTTTTGAGGCAAATTAATATTATAAATTGATGTCAATCGATAGGTGTATTAAAAATAAACAGTGAATGCTTTTCATCACTATTTTATCTTCTACCCATAAATAGTTACGGACAAAACACTAAAATATTAGCCTCTTGGTCAGGATATAGACAAACAAAATCCGTGATAATAAATAAAGAATTACGAAGAATTTTTATATGCCTAATAATAATAGTCTATTAAAGCAAAATAATAAAAAAAAATATTTTTAAAAATAGTTTTATTAATTTTTCCAGCACTTCTAACTTTAAAATTTGATTTAACCCCTTTTTACGCCGAAAAATTACATATTTCTTTGAATACTAGTCTTTTCAAAAGGCATATTATGACGCTGTTTTTTTTATATTATAATTGAACTAGTATTTTGTCTCAATAATTTTCAATATTTCGATATTTTGCAAAACCGCCTAAATGCATGTGAAAACGAGTTGGGAAAGTTAGGTAACATGGGTAAGTTCGGTCACATGGGGCAGATTTTTATAGTCGGTCAGGCCCGACTATGGAATACCCTACACCTTTGGTGGGGATATTAACCCTCAGAATATTATTCATATATCAGAAATTATAAATTAAAAAAATTATATAAAGTATAAAAAACTAAAAAAAAAAAATTGAAAAATGTAATTGAGCGGACCACGTCTATATTTAAAATTTTGAAAGGCTAATATTTCATAGATTTGATATTAATAATTTACGGATCAAATTTCCACTATTAAAACCCGGGAAATAATGAAAAAAAAAGTGGGCGGATCACGCCCATTTTTGGACCACATATTTTTAGTTGAATTCTAACAATACGTTTTAAATTTTATAACTATACCTTGAATAATTTTCGAGTTATTAGTTCCGAAAGAGTTATATAAAAGTGACTTGTATGGGAGGTGGGCGTGTACGTTGACCGATTTGGCTCATTTTCAAACTCAGTTCCTACTTTTGGCTAAAATATATTGAGACAAAATTTCATCGCATTCTGATCAGTATTTCTCAAGTTATTCTGTATTCGGACAGCAAGACAGCAAGACAGCAAGACGGACGGACAGACAGACAGACAGACAGACGGGCATGGCTAAACGGACTCGGGTAGTGATGCTGATCAAGAATATATATACTTTTCCATACCGGACACGCCTCCTAAGGGGCGTTACAATATATGCACAAAGTTAATATACCCTGTACCTCATAGGTGTAGGGTATAATTACGCCTAATTTTGTGTTATAATCGGGTTTTTAATGATATTTTGATTGGATAAATTATATAAATACCATTATAAGTTATGACATACTTAATTTTGTGTGAAATAAATGCAGAATTGAGACTGAAAATAGTTTTGTTTCTTTTGTAAAATTCATTTTGTAAGAGCTATTCGAAAAAGTACATAGACGGTTTTGCATTATCACCGACGAAATAATAGTTTTTCCTACTATGATTCATAATACCAGACATGTAGCCAGGGGGGAATTTAGCGGTTGAACACATTCCTCCCCCCAAATTCTAAAAATTCCAATATAAGTACATTTTTTTTTAAATAGTTAAATATGTTTATAAATATAACAATGCGTAATACAAATTAAAATATGGGTGAAAATTTGTCAACCGTATACGCTTCAAAAATTATTTGCTTCCGATTTGGATGAAATTTTGTGAACTTGTAACATAAGTGGACATCATTAAAACCTGATAATGAAGATGAGCTAGTATGACTGGTTGTCGTGATATTGGGGTCCAAATATAGCAAATTTGATCGCGTAGACTTGTATTGTATTATTTATAACTTCTATCAGAGTGGCGCAATTGTAAACATCTATGACTGCTTTAAAAAGTATTTTTAATGAGCTTATAATAAAAACATTTATTTAGGAACAAATAATTTATTTAACCAAAAATATTGGTTTTTAAAAACGTTTTTGCGGTTTTTGATAAATAGCCAGTCTTTAAAACGTTTTTATTAGGTTGCTTTCTTGTCTGTCTGTTCGGTACAAATTTTGTAATTGATTTTAAACTACCTTTGCGATGAGCACAGACTTGAGATTTTAAATATTTCCTCGAACTGGATGACAATGCAATATAATAGTTTTCTTGCCATCCGGTTCATCATAGTTATATCGCTATGGTTCCATATTAAAAACACTTTGAAACATGAATACTTTTCACTTTAGTAATATTAGGCCTTTCGAATTTTTTCAGACGAAAATCTAACTGACACAAATAAATAAGAAAAATAAAAATATGATATAAAAAATATTTTTTAATATAAAACGTTTTAAGGTGAATTTAAAGTATGATTTGAAATGAAACATGGGGCGGTATTGGATCCTTAAAGTTCACATTAAAAACGTTTTATATTAAAACATATTTTTTATATCATATTATTTTTGTTTTGGTTACTTTTTCCTCTATACAAAAATATAAAGTAATATTTTCTAAATTTTAAATCAATAAGAATACCTTACCTTTCCAATCCATAACATACTAGTTCGACTAAGACTGTTTTTAAAGATATTCCATTTTTGGATTCTTTACATCCAGTCAAATTTTGATGCGGATCGGTGAATCCTATTTCCAAATTATAATCAAAAATGCTCTTATCATAAATGAACAATTTTAAAAACTTACAATCCATATTGGACTTAGTATACTTACTTGGAAGTTATTGAATGTTATAATTTCATAAGTAGACTAATTAATTTTTTTTAATATGGGATGGTTGAAGAAAAACGTTCATTATAGTTCACGTTCATTTTAGTTTTTCGTGAAAATATTGAGAGTCATTAATTTCGATCGGGAATATTTCCAAACAAATTTATGATTTGAAAATACATAATCCGAATGAGTGAAAATAAAAAAGAATTAATTTCTATGCGCGGATGTATTGTCTGAAACTCTCTCTTAAAAATTTATATATTTTTTCAACACCACACCCCCTTCCCCCGAACGAAAATCCTGGCTACGGGCCTGCATAATTCAATATAAACCATATTATTTAAATTATCAATAAATCATTAATATGTATAATTTTCTTGAAAGTTTAAAAGTAAAACATGTTTTTCTTTTTCAATATTTCCACAACCATTTTGTGCCCTTTTGTGAAAACCACGCCTATCCCTTTGAATACATACGCGTAGAATGTTGTTACTATAAATTTAAAATTTATAGCAATTTAAGTACCTTTTCCAGAAAAACTAAAACAGCGCCAAGTGAAACATTAAATTCATGTTTACATTGCAACGCAAACCAAACCAATAAAAACAAAAAAATCATTTCTAAAAACACCTTCGCATTTTATTTTATTTTGTTGCTACTTTTGTACGTTATATCTTTGGGTAGGAGTTGTTTACGATTTTATTGTTTATAGCACAGCGGTAGTAGTACCATGTAGTACGTACCATGTACCAGGCCACAGTACCGCATACTGTATAAGTTCTATATAAACATTTGCAGAAGTCTGTGCGCTCGATACCCAGCGGAAAATTAATTATCAACAATTTCAGGAAAATTGCTTCTGCGTTTATTTATAAGCCGGCCAACCAGTGAATACATTGAGGCCATTTTTATTTTTTTGTTTTTATTTTATTTTACTCTTTGTTTTCATCTTCAATAATTTCTTTGGCGAAGCATAAATAATATTGTTTAATAGCTGCAATTTTCATTAAACAATATATATAATTTTTGTTTTTTGATTTTTATTATTTTTTTTAATTAGGTAATAAAAACACAACTGCTTAACATACATATATTTCAATTGTTTAGATATTTATATTAAATTATTATTGTTTGAATTATAGTTTTAGTTTTTTAATAGCAGATGTAGTACCCACCCGTACATTATTTGATTATTCGCATTACTCACAGTTATATTTACTTAACTGTATAACTCACTGGAAAAAATATAATTATAAAAATTATTTTTGTCCAATGCAGCTCCATGTTGCTATTTGACGCAACTGATTTCAGTTTTTACTAATGATTCGTAAAAAAACATGAATGTTTGGTAAAATTCTACAAATAGCTTTTAAATTTACGAAAATTTAGTAATTTATTGTAAAGCTCATTCGTAAAATATGTTATTCTTTCGTAAAAGAATTGTAATAGAAAATAAGTTTCGTAATTTAAACGAAATATTCGTAATTTTGTTGTTGTTTTAATTTTATGAATATTGATTCGTAATATATACGAATCGTTCATAAAAAATAATTTGGAAAAAAATAGAAATTACAAATGTTTCATGTATTCTATGAATTATTCGTGAATTTTAAGAAATTAAAAATAAGGAAACACTCAAAATAAAATATGCTTAAAATACACGAAATCGTTTGTGCATATTACGAAAAAATTCGTGAAATTAATGCACGAAATATTTCGTATAATACAAAAAAGAACTTTCGTAACTGTATGATAAAATTACGAATATTAATTGTTTATTTTACGAAACTATTCGTAGATTTTATCTACGAAAGCCATTCATGCACAATAGGAAAGATTCGTAATTTATTAAATATTTGTGTACCTTTTACGAATATATTTGTACATTTTACGAAAGTATTCGTACTTTTAACGACAGCATTCGTACATTTTATGAAACATATTAAACATTTTACGAATCTTTTGTACTTACTTTGTTAAAAAAAAACTAACGATGAAAATTACGATTTATTCATAAAAATATGAAATATTATGCATTGATTGGATACTTTTGACACAAACAGAACTCACACAGAATACATTTGAAAAATGTTTGTATTTAATAACTATCTGCTTACGACCACGATAGCAAATAAAATAAAATGCAGCTCCAAGTTGCATTTGACGCAACGGATTTCTGTTTTTACTAATAATTTGTAAAAAAACACGAATGTTTCGTAAAATTCTATAAATAGCCTTAAAATTTACGAAAGTTTAGTAATTTATTCGTAAAATGTAAAGCTCATTCGTAACATATGTTATTCTTTCGTAAAACAATAGAAAATAATATAACGAAAGTTTCGTAATTGAAACGAAATATTCGTAATTTTGTTGTTGTTTTAATTTTACGAATAATGATTCTAATATATACGAATAATTTGGAAAAAAATAAAAATTACCAATGTTTCGTGTATTCTACGAATTATTCGTGTATTTTACGAAATTAAAAACTACGAAATATATGTCGTAAAATGTCCCAGAAATTGTTCGTGTATTTTATGAAATTAAAAAGAACGAAAAATATTTCGTAAAATGTCCTAGAAATTAATTTGAGTGTAGATGAAGAAATACAACGATCTCGTAGCGATATTCACCGTCAAATTGGACGTGCATGGTACGTAGATATAGCTGCGTTCTGTTAGAGTTTTCTCGATACTAGAAATTTTTCGAAATCGGAACAATATCGAAGAAAGAAATTATCAAAGTTCGAGATTGCTTCAAAACTTATTACGACATCGATATGATATATGTTTAAATATCGTATCTTGTCAAAGAATTTTTGTACGAGAAATTTTAAAAATTAGAATCGATCAAGCAAGGATAACGAAGTTATTCGAGAAAACTTCGAAGTCTCCGAGACATGGCAGACTGGGTAGTGGTGGTTTTCGATTAAAAAAGTTGAAATACTGATTTTCATTAAGTCATAAGTTTTAAGTCGGGGAACTGATAATTTCCATACAAACTTAGCTTGCGTAGCATGCGAGACTGCGAGAGCAACTGACCGTTCAAAATTTTCTCGCATGCAAGTTACACAAGCTAACCCAGCAGGAAATGGCTTCTTTGACGACAAGGTCATCAATGATGAATCGAGGACATTACAAAAATGCGAGACTGCGAGAGCAACTGACCGTTCAAAATTTTCTCGCATGCAAGTTACACAAGCTAACCCAGCAGGAAATGGCCTCTTTGACGACAAGGTCATTAATGATGAATCGAGGACATTAGAAAAATTTGTCATTGATGAATATGCCTTCAACAATTTCATAAATGACATTGCATTAAAGACGTCATACACCATATGTTATATATACATATATCAATGACATTGTGAAAATCTGTCATTGATGAAATGTTATTGATGACGTCATTGATGAAAATTAACATTCACGTCACATGCCCCTAAAGGTATGCAGCATTTACATTGTGAAATGCAATGTAAAATGCATACAACACACGTCTAGGGGCAGAATTTATGCGTAAAACTGAAAATTTGCGTTCGATGTCATCCTGCCATATAATTCATAGGCACAAATTCAGTGACTAATTTTTATAAAAGCGAGATAATAAGCAGTAGTAATGTTGATGGATGATGGCCGTTAGTGAAACACGTTATTGACATTAGCAAGTACACATTCCATTCCAACCGAAAGCAGAAGAAAATAATAAAATTGAAATAATAAATAAAATAAGATAAATAAAAAAAAATATAAATTAAAAAATATAAATTAAAAAATATAAATTAAAAAATATAAATTAAAAAATAAATAAAATAATTTAAAAAAAAAAATTTGTATGACAATCATTTGTGACTTCATTGATGAAATGACGTGCATGACATCGTTAATGCGCTTCATCACGCAGGATGAAAATGCTATCGGTCCATGATGTTTCTGACCTGACATAGGGGAATCGTTGAGGAATCATTGGTGACATTTCCCGCTGGAAAATTTGTATGGAATTTTTCAGTTTCGCGACTTAAAACTTTTGTAGTACATTCAATACTTGCAATCCCATGTTCGTTTATACATCATGTTTTTGGAAAATGGACAATCTTTCATTTTAAAATATAAAAATAAAAATAAAAACTGATCAATTATAATTCAGAAATTTCATTTGAAATTCAAAACATACAAATTTTAATTAACCGCATACATAAATTGAAACTCATTTAGTATCAACCTAGCAAACCAAATGATAATTTTACGATATCGTTTATAGGCTCAAATTTTCGTTTTCGATAATCTATAATGATACGCAAACGATAGGATTTTCGATAAAAACGAACCTATCTAAAATAATATCGTTGTTTTTGTCGTTAAAGATATCGAGATGATGTCGTAAATGAATATATTTTCGATAAATAAATTTTATTTTTCAGAAAAAAAATTTTTTGACAAAAATTCTAAAGAACCGGCAGTTAATTTTTGAGTTTTATATCGAAAAATTATCATTAATATATCAAATTAAAAAATTATCGTCAAATGGTTTTGTAGCGAACTTCAATTTGATATTTAGATTATTGATATTTTGAAATTTCTGAATGATAATGTTTTGAATTTCAAATGGAATTTCAATTGACCTTTTTCGAATATAAATAGTATATTTCTGAATTACACTTGGAAATGGTGTAGAAATCAGCCTTCATTGGCTGTTGTTTCTTGTATCTAGGCTGTTGAATCATGGTATTGTAACTTTTCAAACTTTGTGATAATTTAAGGATATGATAGGGCATAAAATCGACAACAAAATACCATCAATTTCTCAGTACAAAATTTTGCTTTTCATATGAACTTAATCCACTTGCTTTGAGTTGAACAATTTGAATTAGCTTGGAAAACAATTAGCGTATTCAAAGTTTCATGGTATTGGTACGACATTGTACGAATACGAGAGTACGGCAATTGAACTGTGAGCACCACTTTTCTGCTTGTTAAAATATTTCGTCAAATAAATGCTGCAATAAATGTTGAAATTATCATTAATATTCTTCGATTTGAATAGAAAAACAAATAAATAACATTTTATGTGCACTATTTGTCGTCAATTTTACCATTTTTCGCCAATTCACAAAATATTCAAAAACCATGCCTCGGGCTACTCTCAAATACAACACTTGTGGTATTTCACTTTTATAAGGGATGCAACAACAAATTAACGTTTCTGTGTTATCGTATATATACTACATGTTACGAATACCAAACTACAATACGACGAACTGTGAATACCCTGGAACATACCGGCATTTCCTCTTTTTCTAAGTTATTTTACAATATTTAAAAGGAATACAAAAGGCTAGTTTAAATTGCATCAATACACTGCAATTAATGTTCAAATTATACTGTTCTATACATTTTAATTCTCATTTCTAGGAGATTTTGATTATCAGCCGCGTACTTAAAATTTGCGCACTTCTGAAGAATTTTGTGTATAATTAGAAGAAGTTGCAAAAAATACTAGTTCAAAATCCAATTAAATGAACTAAATATTAAAATTAACTAAATATTCAATTATGGTGCATTTTCAGTTAAAAGACTTTTAAAAGAAATGTATTTATATTAATTGATTAATGATTTCGCTTTTTAATATTCGAAAAAAAAGAAGAAACAAATTCATATTTAAATTCATGCAAGAAAACAACTTTTTACCTTCAAACATAAAATAAAACCATGCATTATTTTGTTAAGTGATCGCAAGACGTCAAAAATGATTGACATACGTTACGTAAATGAAAACCGTGTGTCAAATTGTTTGGCGCAAAAGCGAAGAATGTATGACATTCGGAATTAAGCAGATCCGAGTGCCAGAAAAATAGCAACACGTGACACCACGTGACACATGATCATTAGCTACGGCAGCAGCGAAGGTTACGAGGTCACAGCGACAGATCATTTAATACAACGAATTCATTTTTGGTAAACAGAAAAATGATATATGATGGAAATATTTAAATCATGAACTAAAGTTCATTTATAAAAGAAAATAAAAAATAAAAACAAATTGTGTAAATCAGGAAACACAGACAAAATAAGGTATGCAGTTTTTTCAAATATTCTTTTTAAGTATTTGGAATGATTTTTTTTTTCAAATAAAATACATCATCAATAGCATCAGCACTTTGCGACATCTGCTGCTGTTGCATGCATACAGCAACATACAATAACAGCAACAACAACAACAAGAATATTGCATGTGCGCTGCTCTGTTGCAACATTAACGCTTTCACAAATCTTTTAACAGTTGGCAATAATTTTCTCATATTTTTTTGGAATATATTCTGTTGTTTTTGTCGCTTTAATGTTGTTGTTGCTGCTGCTACAATGCCACTGCTTATACTTCTTCTTCTATTTTAGGACTAATATGCCTTCGTCTTTCCGTTCTCCCTTTTTTTTTTTTGTTTCAATACAAATTTATTTTATTGGTCTGTTTGTCTGGCAAGTAGCTGCCTGCAGCCTGCAGGAGCTGAGCTTCAAACACTTCGTTGTCATCGACAACATTAATTTCATCATTGCATTTCATCACTTGCTGCTTAAAGCGCGCGCGTTGTTGCCAACGTAAATTTCAGGGGGAAGGCGAAGATGTTGCTGTTGCTACTGCTGCTGCTGCTGCACTCATAAAAATTATTAAAAATAGTGGCAAACAATTTTTATTGCATTTCACTTCCTAAATATGCTGCTGCTGTTGTGGAAAGCGCCCACGATTGTGGTTTGTAAGATGTTTCAAAAGGTGTTATTTTTATATAAGACTTTGGCATTACAAAAAAAAAAAAAATAATTGCATTTAATTAACATATAGAAGAAAATGTCACATTAAGTACATAATGGTGCGACCATTCATTTTATGGTTTATGCATTAATCGTTTTTAATATTCTTTGAATTCAATAATTGCAATTCAATTTTCGAATAAATTTGATAGTATTTTAAAATTTTAGTACCATTAATTTAGTAATTTTAATATTATTGAATATAAAAGTAAAAATACTATTGTTTTAATGTTTTTTCTCCTATAATAAAAATGGCACTCTTTGGCATAAAGAAATTTATTGTTTGAATATTATTGCATTGTATTGACCAATTTTAATAGTAAAAATAATTGTTTTACTATTAACACACACCATTATTTTTTTTGTTTTTTCTGGGTATTCTGAGGACAATTTAAGTTTTTTTTTTAAATATCATCTAATGTACATCTCGGCCTAGGTTCTTTATAGCTGTTTACTTTCGGAGGTTTACCATTGTGTGCCGAGAGGTACCGCGGTACAGAAAAATGTTTTCTATGAAAAGATGTTGTTAGCCCCAGTCCAGATTTGAACATAGTACCTCTCGATTTGCAGTCCAACGCAGTGATCTCTGAGTGCCAAACTATTATTATATTGAAATTCAACATCACTTATTAATTTAAATTCACGATAAACCACAAAAATTGTAATAGACAGGATGATAGTACCTTCAATTCTCAAACGTATAAAACATTACGCATCTTGATCCAATTAATATATTATTGAATGCATCATATAAACTGTAAACAGCTGTTCAATACTAGAAATTAGTACATTGAATGAATATTTTCATAACTGCAACGTCGTTCATAATACTTATGAAATTTGTATTGTGTGTTCAAATTGAAATATTTCTTCTTGACATACACCCAGAAAAAAATTCTCTCAAATCCCATTAAAATTGGTCAATAGGACAATTATTGATTTAATAGTATACAAAAAATAAATTTTTTCATATAAACTCAATGTCAATGTCATGGTATTTTCTAGTATTTAATGGAATTTCCCGATTAAAATAATAATTTATCCTATTGACTATTTTTAATAGTAAAAAACTATTATTTATATAGTATTTTTTTCTGGGTAAAATATGCTTCTCAGTGTACGGATATTAACCCTTATATCAGATTTTATTTACTAAAAAAAAAACATTTTAAAATGAAAAAATAAATCGCAAACATTTCAATTCAGATTTTTCTAACAATTAATGTACTCTCATAACATAATTAAAATATTTGCTAAATTAACAAATTTTCATGATAGAAACGTATTACACAAATTGCAAGTTACGTAAAAACAACGTTGAATTTTGAATTCAAAAAATATGAAGAATTAAATTGTGTAATTAGTTTTTTTATTTTGTCCAACTGAAATGAATCATTATTCAATTATTTATCGAAATTGTTGCCACGTGTTTTTTTTTTCAATCATCCGTAGTTTGAAAAAACCTTTAAATGACGAAAATAGATGCTGTGTTTACATTACCCGGTGATTTTGTATGTATCAGACAATATAAGTAATGTACAATAAAGGGTTTTGATTAAAGTGATATTAATTGATCATTTAATAATAATAATAGTTTGGCGCTACAGTCCTGTATAGAACTTCGGCCGAGCTCTCTCACCATTTTGAGCTGTGCGTGCACCCAGAAAAAAATTCGCTCAAATCCCATTAAAATTGGTCAATAGGACAATTATTGATTTAATAGTATACAAACATTAAATCTTTTTATATAAACTCAATGGCAATGTCATGGTATTTTCTATTATTTAATGGTATTTTCCGATTAAAATAATAATTTATCCTATTGACTATTTTTTATAGTAAAAAACCCTTATTTACATAGTATTTTTTTCTGGGTGTGTTATATTTGTACTCAAAGTGGTGGGACCTACAAGTTTATTGCCGAATCCGAACGGCGGGTGAGAGCTTAGGCAATGGTTTTACTCTCATTTACTGACGAGAGGTAGATAGAAAAATGTTTCTATGAAAAGATGTTGTTAGCCCCAGTCCAGGCTTGAACCGGGGACCTTTCGGCTCGCAGTCCAACGCACTAACCACTGAGCTATCGCGGCTACTAATTGATCATTTACATGAGTGTATTTCAATTAAAAATGTATTGAAAATGGTCCATAGTGATAATATGCTCATAATTGGAGTAAAGATTTTTTTTTTAAATTTTGTTCATTCTGGTTCTTTGACATTCGTAGAGAACAGCCAATATCAATATTAGTCAATTTGAACTTCAATTATACCCAGTATGCCATTCGTTTCGATATCGTTAAGAGATCAATGCGAGTAGGTGGTGAAATTACACGATATCGGACACGTTCTCGCAAAGTAATCAGGCCTCAAATTGGACCCACATTGTAGGTAGATATCGATGCATTCTATCGGAGCTTTCTCGATACGAGAAATTGTTCGAGATCGGAACTATATCGAAGAAAAAATAATCAAAGTTCGAGATTGCTTCGAAAAATATTGCGATATCGATGTGATAAATGTTTAAATATCGTATCTTGTCTTTAAATTTGAATGTACGAGAAATTTTGAAAATTGAAAGCGATATAGTTACGAGTTTGAACTTTGATATCGAAGAATCGAAGGTCGTCGCAAACTGGGTAATTTTGAATTTTTCATTTGTGAAATTGCATGCAAAATTTGTATTTTATTTTTACTTTTCAGCAAATTATATGAGACTCAAGCCTGAATCACACGATTGAATAAACAATCAACTTTTGCATCTATTTTCAAAACAATTTTAATGTCAATCAAGTGATTGCCTAATTTTTCATACAAAAATATTGTATTTTATCGTATTATTTAGGATATTTTATGTTTTATACTCACTCAGTGTCTTTTAGAAGTATCCGCTAAATAATGCATTTTACTTTTGCTTGAATTTAAATTATGCGCTCAGTGAATTCCACTGAATCGTGCTGAATCAGGCACTCGTGGCGCTGCAGTCGTTGGGTGCGTATGATAAATGGCTTTAATTAATGATCTGAAAAATATAAAAAGGGCAATAAGTATTGAAATTCAACATATTAGAAAAGCAAGTCCAGCAAGAAGACTTCCATAAGGGGTTATACTCTCGGGACAGAGAAAGATAATAGGTTATAATAAGATTTACTGTCACAAACTAATTCCTTACAAGCTATGGCTGGGCAATTACACAATGTATTTACAGTAGCCGCGGTAGCTCAGTGGTTAGTGCGTTGGACTGCAAGCCGAAAGGTCCCCGGTTCAAGCCTGGACTGGGGCTAGCAACATCTTTTCATAGAAACATTTTTCTATACCGCGCTACCTCTCGTCAGTAAATGGCAAACCTACGAGACTAAAACCATTGCCTATGAAAATGCTCTCACCCGCCGTTCGGATTCGGCAATAAACTGTAGGTCCCACCACTTTGAGTACAAATATAACACGCACAGCTCAAAATGGTGAGAGAGCTCGGCCGAAGTTCTATACAGGACTGTAGCGCCAAACTATTATTATTATTATTTACAATGTGTACACATTGGATTCATCAAGATTTCTGAAAATCAAAATATATTATATATTGATGAATGTGTTCATTATATATATGAACTTAGTAATACCATCGCACATCATAGTGAAGAACGAAATATTCAATAAAATGAATTTGAATCGCCATATTGATGAATTTGTTCATAATATTTAATATGATGAATATTGTAGAACTAATGTTTTTTTTTTTGGAAAAAAAATATTTCGGAAAAAAAATTCGAAAAAAAATGTGAACAAAAAAAAATTTTCAAAAACAACCTAGTTGGTCTTTTAAAAATATTGCCAAGGAGGTAGGGGCTAACCCTAAGACCATTTCTCGCGTTATCAACCGCTTTAAGGAAGACCTGAGTATTGATCGGAAGAAAGGTTCTGGTAAAAAAAAGGCCCACATGATCGTGAAAAGTCGAAGAAGGTTCTGAATATTTTAAAGAAAGATCCAAGCATATCCGGAAGGAAATTGGCGAGAAAGGCGGATTGCTCAGAATCTTTCGTGCACAGGACTAAGAAAGAAGCTGGGCTGAAGACGTACAAGGTCCAAAAAGTTCCGGATAGGAATGAAACCGCAAAACAACGAGCTAAAAAGCTGAACCAAGATTTTTTTATGTTTTAGCGGACTTTTCTCAGCTACCTGGGCAGGAATTTTATACAGCCGATTCTCGAGGAAATGTCGCTGAAAAATTCAAATCAAAAAAATGACAAAATTCCCAAAAAAATTCCTTGTTTGGCAGGCAATTTGCAGTTGTGGAAAAAGGAGCAGGTCATTCGTGACATCGGGTACAATTAATAGCGAAATATATGTGAAGGAATGCTTGCAAAAGAGATTGCTTCCATTTTTACTCCAACATGAAGTGTCCACATTTTTTGGCCTGACCTCACTTCATGTCACTACAGCAAAACGGCCTTAGAGTGGATTCAACAAAATGCAGTGATTTTGGTGCCAATCCACCAAAATGTCCAGAACTCAGGCCGATTGAGAGATACTGGGCTTTAGTAAAAAGGGAGATGAAGACAACAAAAAAAGTGGCCAAAGACCTTCAAGACTTTAAAAGAAAGTGGTCTTCAGCAGCTGTGAGGGTGTCGGACACTACCATTACAACATTAATGGAAGGGGTTCCGGAAAAATTAAAACTTTTTATCAAAAAATATTAATTTCTGGTTTTTTATATTTTTTTTTTAAATCTAAAAATAATTTGCAAAATAAAATATTTTATTCTATAAAAACTCGATTACTAGATTTCTAGATTTTTTCATTTTTGTAGCGGACAATTTTATTGGACGTTGTCCTTATAATAAACAATTTCTTCATACACTATTTTTATCTCGCACCTACCGTTTTCCTTGCGGAGCACTCCTTGTAGTGCTCTCAAAATTCTCAAATTCCTCAAATACCATTTTATTATAAAAAACAATATTTAGTTTTTAAGAAATTCTTTTTTATGTATTTATTTTATAAAATTTTCATTCAGAATAGTTGTTAAAAAGTGTTCTCCGTGTATAAAAAATAACATACAAGAACTACTTGAGAACTGAGAAGTACGGCAAAAAATGAACAAAAAAAAATTGTTTGATTGAAATTTGGTTTAATGAACAGCGTTTTTCAATATGAAGAACATATATGTTGTATTTTATATTTTGGTTCATTAAAATGATGCAACGTATTCTTCACATACAGTTCATCATATTGAAGAACACTTTTTCGACAGTTATCAAGCGATCATCATTTTTTTGATAGCATTCATAACATTGATGGCGTTAGTCATTAATATAATGAATGGTTCTTCAATACAATGAACTATGGTTTAAAGAAAGGAATTCATCAATATGATGTACATTTTTTGTGTGCCAGCGAAACCAACTGTATGCAATATCTATGTCAAATATCTCTGGTATAATCGAATCACTAAATTGTGAAAAAAAATTCTGTTTTTAATGAAATCATTTTTTTTAAGAATGTTCTTCTAAAACCGCATAACCCCTTAAATGTGTCTGCCTTATTAAAACACTTTAATATGTGTGTTGACAACAATTTGTGCAATTATTATGTGTTTGCTGTAGACTCTTCTGTGTTGCCGCACCAAGCACTGTTGCTGCTGCTGTTACTAGTTGCTGTAGTTGTTGCATTGTTGATGTGCAACATGTTGAATTGTAGGCAACAACAACACAGCTACAAAGTCATGTGACGTGTTTTATGAGGCGTGAAAAAATCGAAACACCAAATAAAACGCATTTTTATGGCAACAATATTGGCGAATGTCATGACAGGGAGGGGCGTCACGAACACACAATGTGCATAGTTCTGGCTACTGTAAAACATTCGAAATGCAAACCATGTTGAACGATATAATTTGTATGTTTAATAAGTTATTAGCTTAGTTGCTTATTTGATTAATAGTGCATATAGTGTAGAATATATTAGCTTCTTTCAAATTATCTAGGGTTGTTGTGAGGTCAAAATTTAGAATTCGAAAAAATTTTAATTTTGGACATTTTAAAATTAAATACAGTAAGGACGATATATGAATAATAATATTATAATAAGAGTTGGTGGGACCTACAGTTTATTGCCGAATCCGAACGACGGGGGTGAGAGTATTTTCATAGGCAATGTTTTACTCTCGTAGGTTTGCCATTTACTGCCGAGAGATAGCGTCGCATAGAAAAATGTTTTCTATGAATAAGATGTTGGCAGTCGCTTGGGATCGAACCGCGGACCTTTCGGCTTGTAGTCGAACGCACCAGCGACTTTTCGCTCGTAGTCCAACGCTCTAACCAGACGAGCTACCGACGCTATATAGGAACCTATATGAAATTTTGAAGTATAGACATTTTGATAGTTCGTGTAATGAAGTATAGTAAGAATTCTGAAAATTATGGTCGATTTCAGAGGACTATAAATACCCAATTATGTGTGGTTACTGTTGGTACTGTATTTCAAATTCTCCAAGATTTACGCTACAAAAGTAGAGCGACAGGGACAGCAAACGACGCCATATTTCTTGCCGCTCTTTTGACATTTCTCTTCAGTAAGGTTTGCCATTTCATGATGGAAAGATATACGAACGAATTCGAATTTCGGTAGTAAATTTTAATAATTTCGACTCGTTGTTGGCTCGTATATCTCATCATGAAATGGCAAACCTTACTGAAGAGAAATGTCAAAAGAGCGGCAAGAAATATGGCGTCGTTTGCTGTCTCTGTCGCTCTACTTTTGTGGCGTCCCTGTTGAAATACCCTTGAAAAAAACTTTTGTAGCGCTCTTATTGAAAAACCCTTTAATAGCTAAAGAATTTCCTTTCATTTGAATATCATAAACTGAGAAAAAAAACCTTGATCATTGTTATTAAAAACAATGGTCAATAGGATGCATACCATTAGTACAATATTATTTAAACCATTAATAAAATGGGATACGTGTACTATTAATTTAGACATATTAGAATTATTTTAAATTTCTATAAATTTTAATTAAACCATTAATAAAATGTTTTGCTTGTACTATTAATTTAGACATATTAAAATAAATTTAAATTTTATTTTTCAATATTTTTCTGATATGAAAATCAAGAGGTTTTCCAAAAAAAAATGCACCAGTATAAAGTAAAAATTCACTCGTAAATGTAAGATAGGTCACAGGTGACAATTGACCATTTTCAATACCAGACAGCGTAAGTAATATAACTTCGGAATTTCATTGATTTAGCTCTTCAGGTAATCGGGAATAGACAGACAAGTGTTTACTAAAAATTAAAATTTTCATCTAAAACTCAGCTAAATATTAAAAATGTCGTAAATGAGTTTAAAAACATATCGTCACTGTCATGCCAAAGGGACGAATGTGCATTTTTAAAAATGTTGGAAAATCAAATTTTAAAGTTTGAAGTGCTTTAAAAATTAGCAAAATTTATATTTTTTACAATTTTTTCTGTGATTTTGGTTTATTTTTCCAATTATTATAACGTATGTAAAATATCTTTAGATTTGGACAACCTAATGAATTATAAATACGGATTTTGTGAGACTATATCCTGATCAAAACGTAAATATTTTTGTTTTTTATGCTATAACATTTTATTAGCGCAAGATAAAATAGTAATGTAAAGGCATTAATTGTTTGATTTTAAAGCAACTATCTATTGGCATCATTAATTAAAAATATTTTGTCAAACATTAATTTGCCATTTGTTATTTGCAGGAATAAATGTTTGGCAAAATATTTTTAAATAATGCTGCCAATCGATAGGTGCTTTAAAAACAAACAATAAATACATTTACACCACTATTTTATCTTGCACCAATAAAAAAAATTATAGCAAAAAAACGAAGAAATTGGAAAAATTGAAAATCTTGTCATGCCAAAAGGGCGTATCTTTTCGTTTGTTTGCTATAACTCTTTAATGATACTAGATAAACTAGTGATGTAAAGGCAATTATTGTTTGTTTTCAAAGCACCTATCGATGTGCATTATTAATTACAAATATTTTGCCAAACAAAATATTCTGCAAATAACAAATGGCAAATTAATGTTTGGCAAAATATTTTTAGTTAATGATGCAGATCGATAGGTGCTTTGAAAACAAACATTAAATGCCTTCACACCACTATTTTATCTTATACCAGTTATATACTAAGTTATTGCGAAAAAATGAAAAGATTCGCCCTTTTGGCATGAATTATTTTCAATAATTCAAATTCGTACTTTTGGTTTTGTCTTTTGTGGCCCGAAATATCCAACAAAATGACTCGAGATTTTGGCACAGCATACTTGAGGATAAACTACATTCAAAAATGTAAAAAAACGCAAATGTCAAAAATTGCACATTCACCCCTTTGGCATGATAGTGACGATATCATAAAATCCTACAAAAATCATTAGTGATCTACCATGAATAGTTTTTTCGCATTTTTATACTCTACACTAAGAGTGAAAGGGTATATTCAGTTTGGTACGCCGTTTGTAACACCCAGAAGGAAGCATTTCCGGTATGGAAAAGTATATATATTCTTAATGATTCGATTTAAAGTAGAAGAGCTAGATCAATTAAACTTTAGATAAAGATTATTTATATATCTAAGCTGCCTGAACAAGAAAATTGGCATGATCGGTCCATTGTGACCTGAGAACCGACCACTTATGTTCAAATACTTCATATAAAATGTACATCAACAAAGGAATTTTACTTTGTACGGTCTTAAGTGAACTTTCCTGATAAAATATATATTCCCTTTATGCTCAAATATTTCAAAAATAATGCTTTCTCGCGAACCGAATTGTGGTAACCCCAAAAAAAAAACGAAATTCGGTATACCTACGCATTTTTACATATGGCTATCAAATGAAAGGTAATTCTTCAGCGATTCCAAGTTTTGAGTTATTTTTAAGATTCGTATACCCTCGTAACCTATGACCACTTTTAATAGTACCCTTGCACATGATCACATATGTGTAGGGTATTTATAGTCGGTTTAGACCGACTATAACTTTCAAAATTCTCACTAACTTCATCACACCAACTATCACCATTTCCCTACTTCAAAATTCCCCATATGACCTAAACTTCCTTACTGGTTTACTAATATTGATCAATTCGATTCAAAATTGTCAGATATGTAGCACTTTTGAGAAATACTTTCAAAAAAAATTGTATTATATGGCGCCTATAAATTCATATTCCAAATAAAAATTTCCTGAAAATATATTCCTTTTACTTGCAATCTAACCTCTATTTAAAAATAATTTTAATTCCGCGTATTCGAAAAATATCGACTTTCAAAGAAATTTTCGGTCGGTCGGTTCATAAGAAGATCAACTCAATAAATTTAAAATGACAAAGAAAACAAAGAATGTCAAAATATTATTTCAAAAATAAATTTGTCCACGCATACGCAAAATGTATTTCCCAGTCACTTGTGAAATGAAAAGTCAAGCACTTTTGAAAAAACAAACCAAAGTCAATGAAAATTAATTATTTATTGCTGCTGTTTTCTTTGTACTCAAATATGGACTAAAGAAAAATATGAAAATAAAACATGCAACGTATTTTCCAATTCTCTACCGCGCCCTCATACATGAACTGCTCGAAGTCGAGGGGGCAGGACGATCGTTTGTACATTCATTCAAAAGAACGTTGAATCGATCGATCGATCGTTCGTGCGCAATATGAGTGCAAACAGATTTGTTTATGTTGTCCAGTCATTTGTCACGCTGCAATTGGACGGAATTGCTCTGGTGTTCGTTGTGTCCGTCCATTGCGGGAGGAGGCACCCCTGTGGCGTGGCTGCCAAAATGATTTGATGCCACTGTCGATCGGACAAACGGCCGGCAGATACTACAACGACGGCGTGGTGGGTCCTCGATCCTTTTTCAAGAGTGTCGTGATGCGAGTCGTGATCGTGATATGTCGGCTCGTATTGCAGCAACCACTTGAGCGACGATATCGCACGAAGGCTAATCGTGGCAGCAGCAAAAACACTTGGAAAGTGAAACTGTGTTTGTCGCAGTTGACAGTTTTTTTTTTTTTGTTCATTCATCGTCCTGCTTCATACTGCGTCGTGTTTGTTATCGTTTCTCGTGCGTCATTCGGCGTTGCGGCGGCTGCACTTGCGCCTCAATTGTTTTTGGTTTTGTTTCAAGTTCAAGTGGTTGAACGATCTTTGATGTGTTCAAGTCAAGCATAAAACCCCTTTCCTAGTGTCTGCTAGTTTTTTCACTTTCACCTACGCCATGACATATGCTCTATGCTGGCTGGCTGCCTGCCACTCACTCAAGTGGATTTGTTCTGGTTTTGCGCTGCTTGTTCGTGTAACAAACACCTATCACTTTCGGTTTGTTTATGGGTGTCGCACGTGAAATTTACATTTAATTTTTTTTTTTAATTTTTTTCAAAAATGCGCATCAGATAACAATTGTTTACATTTACAATTTTTAACACTGATAAACATATCTGTAGGCTGTAGTAAGCGTAACAAACCATATCCTATAAGAATCTTTCTTTTTTAAACTGATAAATAAAATCATTGTTTAGGGTTTTAAGTTTTAGAGTTTTAATTTCATATTATAAACAATTCAGCTAAACTATGCTGATAAATCTTAAGTGCAACTGAGCATCAAGACACACGCTTGACTAAATAAGTTGGATGCTAAAGACGTTTTGTGGTTCAATATAACTGTATTCTATGAAATTGAAAAATTTCCTCATTTCGGTTTTAAATCACTGATTTATGTTACGTATTGGGTTCTTTTGGGTAGTAATGAGTGCATTTGCAATATCATAAAACAAGCAGTGAAACTGGAACTATAGTTCCAACGATTTGGTTTTTCCTCTTCCGTTTCTTTATTACGGTTCATGTACATTTCCCCGTAAGACATTTTCGCGAAGCCATTTCCCCAAAAGATATTTCCCGATATAATTAAATTAATATCAGATTTAAATATCAGATAATTACTGTCTTTACATTACAGGTTTGGTTTTTTCCTTTTAATAAAACTATTTTTAAAACAGTAGATCAATATATTTGAACAAATAAATTTTACTTTATACGTGCTTAGGTAAACTTTTTTTGTCAAATATATATTGACTTCATGCTCAAGTACATGAGAATAATGTTTTCCCGCGAAACGACTTGTGGTTCCCAAAAAAAAAAAATCGAAATTCGATACACCTACCCATTTGTAAATATGGGTATGAAATGAATGGAAATTCTTCAGCGATGGAAAGTTTGTAGTTTTTGTTCAGGATTCGTATACCCTGGTAACCTATATACCACTTTGAATGGTAATCACACATACATCCAGAAAAAAATCATGGTAAATTGATAGTATTTCAATAGAAAAACAATAATTTATACCATTAAAATTGGTCAATAGGATGCGTCCCATTAGTTCAGTTATATTGAAACTGTTAAAACAATGTGTGGTTGTACCATAAATTTTATAATGTGATATTTTAATTACAATAAGAAAGACTATACAAATTAAATGATACGTAGTATTAATTTTATGGTATATTCGTATTACATTTTCCTAATAATTTATTAAAACAAAAATGTATTTTAGTTAATACTTAATGGTACATTTTCTTCTGAGTGTATGGTATGTAGGGTATTTATAGTCGGCTTAGACCGACTATAATTTCGATAATACTAATTATCATAATAACACCTACTATAAAATGTGCCTACTTTAAAATTTCCCATGTGATCTAACCTTCCCAACTGGTTTTATTTTGATGAGTATTTAAATTCAACAATATAACCATAATAGGTATAGAAAAGTATACTCTCAAAAATATATTGTTGCTTTTTAACAATATGAGATTGTCATTTCATTATACAGTGATTAGGTGGCACCTCTATCTTCTGACATTCAAAAACATGTCAAATTAATTTGTTGTTTACTTTAAAAATTTTAAAAATCAAACAAAATGTAAGTTATAATTTAATAATTTTATTATTATTGATTATTGCAACTTTATTAATTTTGTTTAGATGCGGGAGTCACCACATACAACGCTCCTCAAGATAGATGTCTTTTGGCCCAATGGATTGGCGCTGAAAAAAATAATCAAGGGGCAGATGGGAAATCTGGATGTCAGCAAACAGCCCTTCATGTACCTGATCTACTACATTTAAGCTCTTGACGAAACATGCGGAAAAATCTCGCAGAAGATGCACTCCGAATTGAGAATATCGATTGTTATCAAAACAATAGAATGACGTTTGAAAATAACAATCTAATTGTCCAACGGACAATAATTTGACAATCTGATCATGAGATCTATTTTGAATATCAAGATGGTTACAATATTGTCGGAAATGACAATATATTTCTGAGAGTGTTTACATATTTTTGATCAGTATCACACATTTTTAAGGGTTGACCTTTTCTCAATTTGAAATCATAAAAATTCATTGTCAGTCTAGAAGACCCGTTTTGATCTGCCTCCAAAAAAGTACATACACGCATAGAAATATATTGTTATATTTTATAATATGCTATTGTTATTTAAAAACAAAAAATAAATATGTGGCAGCTCTGTTGTAGAACACATAAATTCTACTGACAGTTTGTATTTTGTTATTGTTTTTTAAATTTTGAAATTACATCCATCAAATTTCTTCAACCAATGTAAGTTAAACATAAAATATATTCAATAATATTTAAATTTCAGTTGTGTACTATTTATTTCAGTTACGCTACAAGACGCGCGTTAAAGTAACTTGATGGCAAACATAGAAGCAGGTTTTAAACACAGAGTTACAAGGCGTTAGCGCACTGCTTGGACCTTTAAATGATCTAATTCTATAAACGATCAAACAACCACTCGCCCTTTTTTCATCGCAGGAGAATGTTGATGCCCTCTCTTCGAACCTATATAAATCTAACTCCAACGTATAAAGCGGACGTCGACAAAACGTTTGCTAAAGCACCTTGGGCAATAAAGCTTGAACAACGCTAGTGATTTAAATAGTTCCATTAAAATATAATGAATAAATAAAATATAGAAACATAAACATGATTCTTTGATTTATAATATTTAACAATAAAATATTGCAATTGACAATTTAATTATTTACAAAAATGACAATATCCATTATTGTTGCCACAATCTAAACATTTTTTAAATACAACAATCAAATTTTTAAAACCGACAATAAAATGACAATAATATAATGGGATCTATTTTGAACATGCCTATTGTTATTTTATTGTCGGATCTAACAATATATTTCTATGCGTGTATGAATATTTTTTTTTTAAATAATCTTGAAAGTCTATTCCATAGAGTGATTCGGGATCTTACTTTTTCCATTATAATAATAATAGTTTGGCGCTACAGTTCTGTATAGAACTTCGGCCGAGCTCTCTCACCATTTTGAGCTGTGCGTGTTATATTTGTACTCAAAGTGGTGGGACCTACAGTTTATTGCCGAATCCGAACGGCGGGTGAGAGCTTTTTCATAGGCAATGGTTTTACTCTCGTAGGTTTGCCATTTACTGACGAGAGGTAGCGCGGTATAGTTTCTATGAAAAGATGTTGTTAGTCTCAGTCCAGGCTTGAACCGAGGGACCTTTCGGCTCGCAGTCCAACGCACTAACCACTGAGCTACCGCAGCTACACGGTAGCTCATTAAGAGATTATAATTCATATAATTCATCCATTAAGAGATTATAATTCATATGTCTTAAACAATATATGTAAATACATAAGGAATATATAAAAAATCAGAGTTCGTAGACTATTTGAAATAAATTCTTGATTTAAAAAGAATATTCCGAATTATTCTTTTATATTCCTATTTTATACATTTTATTGCATCTTTCGCATCTTTGGTTTCATTTGGTTTTGACAGAAACCACATGCGTTATTGGACATATTTTTTGGACCAATTGGTTCCATTGGGATTTGACTAGAACCCAACTGCGTCATTGGACATTTGTTGGACATATTGGTTCCATTGAGATTTGACCAGAACTCAATGGAACCAATTTGTCCAATAAAATGTCCAATGACGCAATGGAACTAATTTGTCAAAAAAAATTTCCAATGACACAAGTGAGTTCTGGCCAAATTCAAATGGTATACTATTTAAGCTTCGTTCAATTATTCGCAAAACTATATACGATAATTTTAAACAGTTACGGACAAAATAATATGGTCACTAATTTGTTACAATTATGTTGAAAATTTATGACCATTTCTAGTTTAAGAATTTGGCGATCCTTGTAATAAATTATTGACAATATGTCGTAATTCAAAAAAGATAAATTGCGAACAGCTTAAAAATATATTGAGTTTGATATAACCCCTTAAACACAAAAAGTCAGTATTGAAAGCGGCCAAAAAAATGGGGTCACATTAAAAATAATTAAAAAATTATATATTTTCAAAGAATAATAATTTAAAAACCAGTTGGGAAGGTTAGATCACATGGGAAATTTTAAAGTAGGTGTAATTATGATAGTTAGGATTATCAAAATTATAGTCGGTCTAAGCCGACTATAAATACCCTACACATATGTGTGGTTACCATTCAAAGTGATATATAGGTCACCAGGGTATACGAATCCTGAAAATAACTACAAACATTCAATCGCTGAAGAATTTCCATTCATTTGATACCCATATTTACAAATGGGTAGGTGTACCGAATTTCGATTTTTTTTTTTTGTGAACCACAAGTCTTTTCGCCGGAAAACATTATTATCATGTATTTGAGCATGATGTCAATATATATTTGACCAACAAAGTTTACCTAAGCACGTATACATAAAAATTGATCTTTATATGTACATTTTATATGTGGTATTTGAACATAAGTGGTCGGATCATAGGTCACCATGGACCGATCTCGCCAATTTTTTCGCACATACAGCGTAGGTATATTAGTAATCTAAGTTATAAGTTTCATTTATCTAGCTCTTCAATTTTAAAAGTCTTAGGGATTTCAACAGACAGACAGACGGACAGACAGACGGACAGACAGACAGACGGACAGACAGACGGACAGACGGACATCGCTAAATCGACTCAGGAGGTCATGCTGATCAAGAATATATATACTTTTCCATACCGGAGATGCTTTCTTCTGGGTGTTACAAACGGCGTACCAAACTGAATATACCCTTTCACTCTTAGTGTAGGGTATAATAATAAGGGTATTGTATCTACTGCGTATATGCGTATGCCGTAAAAATTATATGCTTTATAGTGTACAATATTTACGAAATACGCATATACGCAGGCGATACGAAGTGAAATGAATACCCTTAATATTTTTATAATCTTCGTAAATATATTAAAATTCAATTTTAAAAATAAAATACTTTACTTTAGAAATAAGGGTCGGGCAAGGCATTGCTCAGATGTCAAAGGTTCCCTCATTAAAATGTTAAACCCATTGCAAATCTACCAAATCTATTTGGTTGATCACATTACATATCACAAAATGCATTTCTGGCTTCAAAACCACATTTTTTAAAAGGTAGACCATAGAAAACTTTCATGAAGGTGGATAATTACAAACAGTTACTATAGTGTCGGGACCTTTTTAAGGCAGCTCTATCAATTCAAACAGAGTTAAGAGTCCAAATTTGAACTAGAACTCTGAGGGGTGCATTAGTCGAAAGAAAAATCGTAAAGGTTTTAGTCCATGTTTTGTCTTATCCAAAATATAGGATGCTCTCTGGCACCATGAAAAGTTTCTTACATTATTATAGTACCACCTACATTCTTGAAAGTTTTGGTGGTATTAAATGAGTTCAATTCGACTTTCTTAGAATGCCTAACCCATCGTTCCTCTTAAATTTATTTCGTATTTGTCCGACCATAACACAAAGCTCCAATTATATGGAGTAGTTGGCCATTTCTATTCTTAAGCGTTTTGCAAATATTATACAATTCTTTTGGAATATGGAATATGTTGGAATATGTTGCGAACATTATTTTCATAGTAAACATTTGCATTATTTACTTTAATAAGAATTCGGGAAATAAACGTAAAATGTCGGCACTCGCGGAGTTACTGGACAAAAAGTTGTTGACGCAGAGGAATCAAAATATTCAACAATTGTTTCGTAGGCTGCGGAAAAGTGAGGCCCATGAATGTCTCCAAGGACTGGCGACAGTCGCCCATGCAAACAAACCTCAATAAGGCGCTTCGACGGTGACTAGTTTAGCAAAATTAACACTTACCAATGGTTTGTAATGGATTCCTACAACAAAAATTTATAACTCATTTAATTCGTGTTCACAGTTTTAACAACTAAAGCAATCGAGCAATTACTTTAATAACGATTTTATCAAACTTTATGAAACATTTAAAACGGAAATAAAATGAGAAAAACACGATTTAAGTTTCAACAGTAACAAGTGTTGCCACATTATTTAATACAGGTGTCGTGTTTCGTGTTGCCAGTCAGTGGGTTTCGAGCTTTTTTAACCCTTGGACGTATGTTATACATGGACGTATGTTTATACACTATGAAAAAAAGTGACGCAATACAATTAAATAATTTTGTAATAAAACATTAAATAAAAACTACCTTATTTAATGTTTTATTACAAAATACAGTAGAGCAACAGTAGAGACCTAACATGAAATGGTTTAATGAATTAAAATTTGGTGGTTTTGAAATTAGCTAAGGTTAAGCCTTAAAGAAACCAATTGACGAATGTATTTTATATAATATTCCTGCTTCGACTTTTAAAATGTTTATTTATGAAAGCGCGAACGTTTGCGCTGATCCCGCTTTGAAACCAACTTCATTTTCCCGTTATATGTCCAGTAAGGGCAATTAGCCTCAATTAAAATAAACTTTTGTAAAATTCAAAACATATTATTTTGGTGAATTCGTCGAAATCGAAACTGAAAAAAAAATATGTTCGTAATCCCCATTACGAAAATCAACATTTGTCGGAAATAATCCCTATTTTCGAAATGGGAATTACGTCCGTGGGGGCAATGCGTTTGCTTTGATTTGAACGATTTTAATTCGTTTGGAAAATCAATTTGTTTAACATCGAATGTAACACCGTTTCTACTTTAATTTTATATGAAATACGATTGGAAATCAAACGAAAGTTGGAACATGGCCCAAAAATTAAATTCTAAATTCACCCTAAAACGCAGCAAAATAATTCTAAGTTGACAAATTCTCTAGAAGTCGGCCATTTTTTTTATTTTTCAACTTTTACATTAAGGAATTTTTTATTAGGTCTAATTTTTTATTACTTTAAAAACACTTTTTATATTCTGCCGATAAAATGTAATTTATTAAGAAATTAAAAAAAATAATTTATTAACAATAAATTTTAAGAGATACATTTTGTATAATATACTTGCTCCAATTGTAAATATTTTTAACCGCTGTAAGCAAAATATACTATGCACCACTAGATGTCGCTGTCGCAATTTGCCATATTCAAGAATGTGGCAGCACTGTGCGACAACAGCTGTCTTTGACATATTATTAAAAAAAAAAAATGTTTTTCTTTCTATAGAAATCTGCGAAACGCAGTTGTAAACGTTTGTTGTAAAACAAAAATAAAAGAAACTAAATTTCATAAACATTAAAGCTTAAATATGTCCGAAACTCCAGGCAGCAAAGCAATTGAAAATCTCAAAAGTCTCGAAAATGCAGTGGCGCAGTTTAAGAAACCCGCAGTGACGGCCGTAAAAAAGAAGGGGAAACCCAAGATACTCACGGAGGAAAAGTATATCGAGGTAAATTGAGACACGTTATTTCTCGTAAAACAGTTGCAGCAATAATATTTTCGTCTCATTAGGAACTCTCAAAAATTATACAACGTGACTTCTTTCCGGATCTCGACAAATTGCGTGCCCAAAATGATTATCTGGATGCCATGGATCGCAAGGACTACACACTGATGGCGGCGATACGAGCCAAGTACAGTGGTAGAGCGCATACGGAGCGCAGCAGATGTAAGTGGCGCATATTTAAATTAAAAAGACGTAATTTTTATATAACCCATTTTTACTTTACAGCCTTGACGCCTGCTACATTTGAGACACCTGCCAGTTTGCCCAATGCAACGCCTCGTAGCGCACAAGCCGATGGCTCTGACACACCTAAATCGACGCTCTCCACCTCCTCGCGCACTTCATCCGCAGAGGGTGGTCGAAAAAACATATCGGAGAAGCATACACTTGATTCTTTTCTGCAAGCCTACACCAGCGAAGACAACGACAGCTTTCAGGAGATAATCGATACTGCGGACGAACGGCTGCGTCAAAAGTTTTCCGTGTACTACAACGAGGAGCGACTGTCGGCGGACAAACTTGCGCTAGCGCTAACGTTACCCAGTATTGAGAAGCAGTTTGAGGAACCGGATCCCATGCGTAAAGTGAGCAATTTAACATTTTAATTTACTAAATAATACTAAATGAAATGTGCATCATTTTAATATAACTCTTTCTAGATTGAAACCTGGCACTACAAAAACAAGAACTCCATCATGTACATACCGGACGGCGTGCAACTGACCGAAACCGAACGCATTGAGAACGTCAATCGCAAGCAAGTGATATATCACAACAATACACGCCTGGCCAGCAACCCATTCCCCGAGTCGAGTGCAGCAACAACAACGACGGCAAAACCTGTCGCCTCACAGGCTGTAAACGAACGTATCGGCGTCGATGGCAACAAATTAAGTGATAAAGCACCCTTGCCACAAATACGTGGTTTTGATTTAGTTAAAACACCATCGCCACGACCCGGCGAAGCCTTTTCACCACTCATGACATGGGGTGAAATCGAAGGAACACCTTTTCGTCTCGATGGTTCCGATACGCCAGTGCGCGCCGACTCAGGGCCATCGTTTAAAATCAATGAGAGTTCGCGACGCGAAAGCATTGCATTGGCACTCGCAGAGAAAGTTTGCGAAAAGATGCGTGCGCAGAAACAACGTGCCATGGATACGGCGCGCAAGAACATTGGTTCGCCATTTATACGCTCCAATATGGAGCGGCTGGCGTCAATGTCACCGGCTGCACGTCGCTTGGCCACGGCAAAGTTGGGTCTGCGCACGCCGCTAATGACGCCATCGCCCTTGCACACACCCAATATGTTGGCCAAGGGAAAAACGCAGTCGAAACCAAGTTCGATTCGCGCCAAAAAGACCCCTAGCGGTGTGGCATCCGCGCCAAATACACCAAAGCAAATTAGCAGTGGAAAATCAACACTTACCGATGATTTACTGCGAATTCCAACGAAGCGACTCAAGGCCTCTGATTTCTTTTGATTCTAATTTTTACGAACTACCTAACACTTGGAAAATGTTATTAATACTTTATGAAAATATTACGAAGCGGAAATAAAACAAAATGCGATTAATTTCACAACGAAAATATAACAGTTTTTTTTTATTAACGTTAATGTTAGTGTTGCCACAGTTAGTGTTGCCACATTGGCCCCCACAGATCAGTTGAGTTGGGAAAGGTTTAGCAGAGCAGTGAAAGTAATTAATACTTTTGTAATCTAATTAAAAAATTGTTTTTCAATTAAAAATAAGTATAATTTTATTCCTATTATTTTTTATTCTTTTTAGACTACTTCCTTAATTTAAAAAAAAAACATACTCCGCAAATAAGTAGGCTTGCATCGTTTGGCTGTCAATATCAGTACAATTTTGACAGTGATGTTGGCTGCAGAAGTGGTGGTTCTATGAGCTAAATAATTAAAAAAAAACACTAGACGTCTAAGTCTAAGGAGTACGTTTTTAAATTATCAATCTTACTATTTTAGATTCTTTCTAATGATCTGAAAATAATCAAAGAACAATTTAAAAATGTATTTAAAAAAGAAGACAGATTTGATTTCATTCTATTAAAGTAATCTGAAAAGTACTAAAACATTTAATATTTGATTATTTCTAATTGTAATCAAAAATTTTGATTACTAATACATTTTAAACTACATTTTTTTTTTACTCTTTAACGAAATGTTGATATTTTTTTCAGTTTAATTGACGAGTGGTTTGTGAAATTTAATTTGAAAAAAAAAAAGTTTATTAAATTTAAGGAATTTGTTAATAAACCGATTATTATGAAGAAATTATATATAAATTAACGACAAAATTTGTCAATTAAACGGACAGTTTCTGTTGACCGTATAGTTATCACAAAAGGTTTCAATTCCGAAGCATTTTGAAAATCCCGTGACTTTGAAATAAAATCCTGCGATACCAGGATTAGCTCGAATTATTATAAGTATCAAAATAGAATGTATTGCAAATACAGCTGTGTAAAAAATACTAGTAACGGTCTTCTAATAAAATCTAAATAATTGGTTAGCCTTATGCATCAACACTTCCATAAGATATAAGTAACATAATTAAGAAGAGTGAAGTGTAATGGCTTAAAAAAATTACAAATGTTGAGTTCAGTTGTTTTTATTTTAACAAAAATTTATTTTTATTTGCGATTCCGATATTTCATTTCAGGATTTTTGGTAGTGATTTTTACTGGAATTTCGGTATTGGAGATTGGAAGCCCTATTTTTTACCCGTTCATCAATTTAATAGAAAATTTTGTAAATTCTTTCTCTCCATTTGGTTTAGTGTAATCAATGAGACCAATGACATTAATGATAAACTGTTAATCTTTCGAATGGTATTTAAACTTTTGAAATTTATTAACTAGATTTTATATTAGGTATTATCGTAAAACATTTCTAACAGGTCTGAACATCATCTGGATATTTCAAGTATTGTCAGAGTCGAACAAAATTTGAACTAAGCTTTAAGACTCCCAAACAACTTGATGTAACAGTTAGTTGTTAAATTCATATGGAGACACAAATCTCTCTTGACGGTTCGAGCTCAGTTCAGAACTTTTAAATATAATTCACAAATTGGTTAGTGGAAAAAATGTAGTTGGTGAGTTAAATTCTACAATGACAATATTTATTAAATTATATAGAAATCAAAATTACTCAGATATCACATAAGAAACAATTAAAAATGAATAAAAAAAATCAAAAAATACACTTTTTATATTTAGCTTTAATTCATATTTTTATTTTAATCCTAGAAATCATTAATTTACTTACTGAATTTCTAAGAAAAAGTTCAAACCTAGTTTTTTTTTTTTCAATTATAACCATAATTTTTAAACGTTACCAATACCATTCACGAAATTTATCGGTATATATATTTTTTCATCTGGTAACATCTGTATTTTTCGTGTATGTTTTTATTTAGCTGGCAACACTTAACACTTCATTTTGGCAAAGATCCATTTCCGTTATTTTACAACCAAAATAAAACAAAAATATTTTGCATTTACAAGTTTTAATAAGTAAAAAAAGACAATAAGGGTAAAATTATAATTTATGCAATCTACAACAAATCAGCGCGCTAAGCAGAGGTATTAGTATTGTAAGAATTGTGCACCGTTTAATCAACATTTTGCTCTAGTCCCAGTAGTCGACATGGTCGCCCGACTGAAACTTCTGTTCCTCCAGCACCTCCAAAAACTTTTCACACGTCTGCTCCGTGGTCAGCATTGTTTCGGTCGCACGCAATTTGGCAAAAGAATCGGCCAACGGTTTGTTAACACTTTGCTGCTGCACCATGACCGTCATGTCAGTATCTATGCAGCCGGGGGCATAGTTCAAGATCAATGTGTTTGTGTCACTGCTTTGTTCCTCCTCCACAGCAAGTACTTTGAAATACATATCGCGCGCTGCTTTGCCGGCGCAGTAATAACTCATGGAACCAAACGGTTCCAGGCCACACTTGGAGCTAATATTTACAATCAACTTGGGTATAGCACTGAAACGCTTTATAAACTCACAATTTAAGGCAACGGCCGAGAAAAGATTCATGTGAAAATAAGCTGTCCAATTGGCAGTGTTGGCGACATCGCGTGCATGCTTCGACACATCGCCTACGGTGCCAGCATTGTGCACTATAAACGCACGTTCAAAATCTTCAGCCTGCTCTTCTGTGCCCAATGAATCAGCGAGTATTTGGGCAAATTGCTGTTCTGTTGCTTTGGAAAGATCGACGACTACAGTGCGTACTTGCAGCGCATTGTCCAGTGCCTCAATAGAACGCTTCGTCTCGTCGAGACCCTCCTGACTACGTGCGAGCAGCATCACTACAGAGCCTGCCTTTAGTTTTTGTGCTACACGCAGTGCCATGGTTTGGCCAATACCACGAGAGGCTCCAGTGATTAGAAAGTAAGTTTTTTTATTTAAATCTAAAACCATTTTACGTATTTTTTGTATTCTCAACGTTTGCGAAAACTTTTTGGAAATTGATAAATTTTGTGCACTTGTTGCTGGTTGAGCGCAGACTAAACGTGCTGTATTTTTTCTCTTTAGATGAAATGTTTGTTTTTATTGATTTTGTGGTACTGTGTGTTTTTCTACTACCACTTTAAACGAATCTAGTTGTTGATTCACTACGCAAATTTTTAATGTGTTTGTTTAAAGTGTTTGTTTCTCTTTGGTCCGCGGTCAGCTGGGCGGACAAGGTGGCCATGTTCATTATTTGCAGGGATGAAATGTCGTTTGTTTAGATTCGTATTTCATATGTGAAGGGGATTTTTGCTAAATTTTTCGCAACTAGTGATGCGAATTTTAGTCATTAAATATATGATTACTTTAAGATATCGAGTTTTTAATACCATATACCATATGTTGTCAAAATATCAGAAAAAAAATTATCCTGGTTTCGATAGAAATCAAAATGAAATTTAAATTTTATCGTATATGTATTTTGCTATTCCAGAATTCGATTTTTCCACACGATTTCGAAGTTAAAAATTTGAATTTCAATCAAAACTGAATTTTAAAACATGCTAAAATGAAACGTTTCCGTTACTTTAAAACCATAGAAGGTTAAACTTATTTTAAACTTGTTAATTTTTTTATTTTATTTTAAATACACAAAAAATGCACATAAATATAACAAATTTTACAACAAATCATATCATAAAACAGCACCGTACTTAGCGAGGTATATAAGTTCTTAATCCCAATAGTCGACATGATCGCCCGACTGAAACTTCTGCTCCTCCAGCAGCTGCACAAACTTTTCGCACGTCTGTTCCGTCGTCAGCATTGTTTGGGTAGCGCGCAACTTAGCAAACTCATCGGCCAATGGTTTGTTAACGCTCTGCTGCTGCACAATGACAGACATGTCCGTATCTATGCAACCGGGTGCATAGTTTAATACCAATGTATCATTTTCCTCCTCCAAAGCAAGCACCTTGAAGTACATATTACGCGCTGCTTTGCCGGAGCAATAGTAGGACATTGATCCAAATGGCTCTATGCCACACTTGGAGCTAATGTTTACCACTAACTTGGGCACCACACTAAAACGCTTCATAAATTCACAATTTAAGGCAACAGTTGAGAATAGATTCATATGAAAATATTGTGCCCAGTTGTCAGTGCTGGCTGCTTCACGTGCGCGCTTCGATACATCGCCCACCGAACCGGCATTATGCACTATAAATGCACGCTCAAAGTCATCGGCCTGCTTTGTTCCCAATGAATCACCGATTATTTCAGCGAATTGCTGTTCTGTGGCCTTGGAAAGATCGACTGCAACAGTGCGCACTTGCAACTCTCTGCCAAGCGCCTCAATAGAGCTCTTCGTTTCGTCGAGACCCTGCTGGCTACGTGCGAGCAGCACCACTACAGAGCCTGCCTTTAGTTTTTGTGACACACGCAATGCCATGGTTTGGCCTATGCCACGCGAGGCTCCAGTAATTAGAAAGTATGTTTTTTGATTTAAATCTAAAACCATTTTTGTTTTTTTTTTATTTTGTATGCTTGGCCGTTAAAATTAAATGTTTGAGCACTTGTTGCAGGTTGAGCGTAGACTAAACCCAATGCTGCTGTATCTTTGCTGCTGTCGCTCTCTCTTTAGATTAGATTTTGTTTTCATTTATTTTATGGTACTGGTTATTTCCACACCACCTCGAAATCTGGTTGTTGACGCACTTTGTATTTCATAGAATGTTGGCATTTTTTAAAGTGTTTGTCGTGTTTGATTCTCTTTCGTCTGGTCAGCTGGGTGGTGGGGTTATCGTTTTAATGGGTTCGTTATATGCAGGGCTGCCAAGTTTCAAATATGTATTTGTTGTATATATATAAAGGGGGTACTTGGATGAATTTCTGGAAACAAGTAATTTCTGATTTTTGAAGGTCTTGGAGACAATAAGTTGCTATCCCACAATGTGCCTGTTTTGAAATAAAGACATATAAATATTTGAAATGTTCGATAAATCTTAATGTTTATTTTTATTTGCTATCACTCCTAACATCCTAGATATACTTACTGCTTATCAAAATAAATTTCTAAAAAAAAAATTAAGCCCAAGTAACACATTTCAAAACATAGTCTGGATCTTTAGATTAACATGTAACGAATATGTATCGATACGTAGAATAGAATGGCTAAGATTAGAAATCTATGTAGAAATCTGTATTGAAACTCGAAAAATACTATTCAAACTTTAAAAAAAGCTGTGTCATGGGATGAATTCTCTACATTTTTCCATTTTAATTTCGTTACGTTTCTACTGACAAACTAACGAAACTATCTCGAATTCGTGACGAAATGTGTACTTTGTTTTTCCTGGGAGTTAGCTTCTTATTTTCCATAATTGTCAAATAATGTAGATTCTATTTCTATTGGATATTATATACATTAATTCAATATTATTCATAGGTGCTGTTATTGATATTTATTTAAAAAATTTAATTTAAAATTTAATATTAATATATAATTTAATATTATTTTAATATTATTACATTTTTAGAAAAATTGCAATCGAAATTGTATGTCTTTTTTATCCATTTGTTCGAATTATAAAATATAGCAGGTATCTTTTTAAATGTATTTTTTTTTTTTATCAAGTCTTATTTCAATATACTAATGAATGCTAATATTCCAAGATATTTGTAGAAAATTCAAATATCTTGATTTGTTTAGACAATTTTTTAATACATTTTTTTTAGGATTTTAAATATTATGATAAATATGACCATAATTTATGGGTATCAAAGGAAAAGTCTAAGGTTACAATCATAATTACTAACGTTCAAAAACGTTACGTAATATGAAATAATTGAGCATGCGATTAGAATAACACACATCATGTTGATGACATACATCATGTTGATGACATACATCATGTTGATGAATTCCGTTCTTCAAAACATGATACATTGTATTGAAAAACCATTCATAATATTAATGATTAACGAAGTCAATGTTATGGTAACTGTCGAAAAAGTGTTCTTCAATATGATGAATTGTATGTGATGAATAGAATACGTTTCATCATAATAATAAACAAGAACATAAAATACAACATATTTTACTTCTTCATATAGAAGAATGTTCCAACCAAATTTAATCAAAACATTTATTTTTCGTTCATTTTTTGCCGTACTTCTCAGTTCTCATGTAGTTCTTGTATATTATTTCTTATATAATGCTTGCTCGACATGCATAAATTAAAAATATATACAAAAAAGAATATATATATATTTTTTTTTTAAATTTTGAAATATATTTTTTCTTCGATAAATTTTTTTTTTAGAAAAAACAAAAAAAAAAATGTAATTAAATTTTTTTCTAAAAATTTTTTAAAGACATTTTTTTAAAATTATTTTCTAAAAAAAAAAAAAATATTTTTTGAAAAATTTCGTAAAAAAAAATTTAAATTATTCTTAAATATTATGATTATATTCACCAATATGACAATTTAAATTCATTGTATTGAATATTGTGTTCATGTATATAATGAATGCATTAATTAATTCATAATATTTATGAATTAACTCATATTGATGATTTTTTTCTGTGTACCTAGTAGGTACTACCTACTATGTACATTTGCACTACTATGAGCACTTAAAAATCCAATACGAACAAACCTTATATTTATGACACTTTTATTACTCGTTAAACATTCATATTTGACCACCAAAAAGAGTCCAAAAAGACTATTAACATGGGCTTCACGCAGATTGCCTCATACTATGATTAGGCAATAATATAATATGTCTAATATGATCTTTAGTGACAACATTGTGGTACCTTAATTAATTAATAACAATACTATGGTCCTACCATCAGGGACCGCAAATAACCTGAACTGTTTCGATCTTTGGAACCGGAACCGTTTTGAAAAATATGTGGAACCAGAGCCAGAATTGGAACCAATATATATTTTTTGATTGGAACAGAAATCGAAACCGGAACCGCTATTTTAAAAATCTTGCAATCAGAACAGGAACAGATATCCCAATGGGTATTAGTCCATGGTGACCACATTAGGATTCCACATAATCATACTATGGTCCTCAGTGACCGTATAGCGATTTCACACACCCAATGATGTCCTGTATAGAGGGAACCATTTTATTAGCCCAAAAACACTCATATTTATGAGACTTTTAATAGTTCTTAAACATTGATATTTAAGCACAAACAATAACCCAAATCCCGGATAGCGCGTAGCATTTTATTATTCCATAAACCTAATCATATTAATGATTTTCCTAAAACATTCATATTTTTGAGACTTTTTAGATAAATTCAAAACGAATATGGTATAGCAATTTTATATAAACAGTAGGCTCCTAAAGTCAGTATACTCAAGGTGTATTTAACAAGGTGAGGAAAGTATAAAAACTGTCCTCTTTGTTTATTTTTAATATTTATATTTGTTTTGTCATTTGTTTTTTGTGTCTCCTCGTTTACGGTTCATTTTAATAAAATAAAATTGTCAAAACTATTTCGGAACAGACATAGGACAAATGATCCAAGTGATCCCATCTTCTATCTATCGACAGTCGTGGAAATAAAACGAAAATAATACATTTTTTCACATTTCCAGCGATCCCCATAAGCGAAAGCTATGGAGCGATTTATGTAGAAAATTTGTTCGCGGATTTACCAACAACACTTTAAAAATAGTGGTTATATTGTATCCCCTGGATGAAAACTTATGCGTTTGTATACGCCCGCTGTGCTTAAGTTTGGAACTAGGTTTTCTACTGTCTAAAACATAGTAATGATTAATCTACCGCTTCATGATTGCTGAGAAGTTCAATGTTTCAGGACTTCCATTTATGTCCCTTTTTATGCCTTCAACTGCCACGTAATAAATATATACATCAACTGCTTCTGTTATCAAGTAGCTGCTTAACATGTGGTACCGTGGCACCTTCCATAAAACCAACAAATAAAATCCATTAACTTATTTCGGTCATAGTAATAGTTACAAAATATGAAAAGAATCATTTAACATTTATCACCACGTAAAATGGGGGGAGGGGAGATTACGCAAAGGGTCGTGGTATTTTTCAAACACCTAACTTTAAAAGATATAACTGCTGACTATTCTAATACAGCTTGTCTAAGCTTTACCAACGTCGAACACTCGTGCACTTGAGGCAGGATAAGGTGTCTTAAGCGAGTGTGAGGATGTGCTATTGAATTGAAAACAACACGTTAATTTATTAGGAAAATGTTACCGTCAACTGGGGTGACTTTGACCCGAAAAACTGTATATGTTGATTTTGTAATGCTTTTAATTCGCTATTTTGTAATGGAATTAATATTTCATTATTTTATAAAATATTGTAAGTATGTCCTCTTTAAGCATCCGCAAAATTTCATGGTGTAATAACAGTAATTATAAAAAAAATAAAAATAAAAATGGTGCAAAGTCACCTCGCGCGTGAGGTGACTTTGGCCCAAACATGTTTATCACCAATTTTATCTATGTTTTTATGGAACTATAAGATGACTATGATACTATATCATCATAAATGTTTTACTGAAAATCCAGATCAATTGAAAGCCATATATTTCAAATAATAAGTATGGTAGCAAGGATTAATATGAAAATGATATAAAACATTTTGTATTTTTCATTAGAACAAGGTTATTTAATGGAAATTACCAAGTAAATTAGTCAACTGATATGTAATATTAATTACAAAAAATACATTCTGACTATTTTACACTTCTTTTTTAGTAAAGGGCTTATGTGGATCTAGTTTTTAATATTTCTGGATAAATAATGGTCACATCCAGTTTGTACCCGCCTTAGTTTTGCAATTAACTCAACTCCATTGTTTTTCATTTATATTGTTATGTCACTATCTGCCATTAAATAAGCAAACTAACTAAAATTCAAACACGTTTATTTTAAAAATGGGGTAATATAGTATATATTTGGAAAAGAATGGAACAAAAAAACCCACAATTTCACATGAGTTATATTAACATTGGGTATACACGTTCGAATTATATGATGTGGGTTTTAACCGGGTGAAAGTCACCTCCATGTATAGTTTTTTGGCGACTTTAACTCGGGCCAAAATCACCCCAAAAACATTAATTTTAAGAACGATTAAATGAAATAAATTATTAAAAATAGTAATGGACTAAAATGACAATACATACATGGTTTATTTGAAAGAAAATATATTAATTTCTAACATGAACAATGTAACGTATTAATAGCAAACGTATATTTTACATACTAAAATGATTTTGTTCGTAAATAAAATTAATGATTTTTAGCTACATTTACAAAAATATTAATATGTTGTAATATGAGTGCTAAAAGTTAAGGAAATAGCATAACGCAGATAGAACATGCTTCAAAGAAAATTATTGTAAAAGAAATGAAATCTTTAAGTCACTTGGATGCTGAGAAAATTTGATTGCAAACATTATTTTTTGTTTGGCCAAAGTCATCTCTGGAAGTCTAAAGTCACCCCAGTTGACGGTATGACATTTTAAAAATTTAATAAAAAGAAATCGGAAAGAAAAACATTTCCTTTATGAACAAAAACAAATTAATTGACGTTATTATACAGAAAATTTCAATAAAACAAAAATCACACTGACTTTTTGTACAGACAAATATTTCAAATTTGAAATATGTGTACAGAATTACGCTCAAATTTTTAGCCTCTCCAAATTTTGCTCACCTTGAGTATACTAAAATACTAAAGCGTTCCTAAAGCGTTCTTGAATGAGACTCTTTTATGAATTATATTTTAGAGCGCTCCTAAATATACGACTTATATGAGTCCACAATCTTAAATTCCACTTTATTACATTTTTTAAAATATGGCACCATTATTTATTTTAATTTATTTTAACTAAAGACTTTTCATTATAAAAAAATAAATAAAAATAATGTGTGTGATGTAAGTAAAGAACATTGCACTCTTATTTCAAAGATCGCTTATTCAATGAACTTTTCCGTCTTTGAATGATTAGCTGATATTGTTTATATATATTAACTATAAAATAATTGTTTTAATATGGCCTGTTTTGTAATTTATACTAAATCGTAGAATATTAGAGTCGTAATCAACAACATAAAATAACAAAATAATTGTAAATAAATCGCTATAGACAAAATATGTAAAAAAAAAAAGTAAAAGCATCCAAAAGTGCATAACGTAAAAAAGGAGAAATTGCGAAAATAAAAATGCCAAACATTTAGTTCTTACTGTCAAACGCTTGAAATGCGACTTAAATGATATAGTCATATGAAGAAATTAAATTCGACCTAACTTTTTAAAATCAATCAAATTGAATTAAATGTTTGCTCAATTTTCTCATATTTTGAATAGTCTAAAAAATATTGTATGCACTATTAAACAAAAACATAATTATGAATTTTATAGTCCTATTCTATATTATAATTGTCACTCATAATTCTTCAACGATGACAATTGAAGTCAACTTTTTACGAAATTGTGATAATTGTGACTAAGCGCACTATTGTGATCGAGTTGAGTTTGTGGCTCGTGTTAGATTTGGGGGCAATTAAATTGTTCCTCATATACTTTAATTTCTTTAATTTAATATTCTTATCTATTGTTTTTACAATAAATTTATTAAAATATTTTAGTAATTGCTTAGCAACAAAGCGATTAACTTGCCGGAACTATGAGCATACACTATGTCAACGATTTGAATATTCATTGTTTTCTTTTACTATTTATAGACTCTTCTGGAATATGTTAAATTATTATAATAAAAAAACAAATATTATTTTGGAAACTTACATCAACAATGACGATATTTTACAAGTCAAATTTATCAACAACATTTTCAAAATATCATTATTTGGTTTATAAAAATCATAGTATATATAAAAATGTATGTCCGATGAGTATAAAATAAAGAAAATGTATCTATTTGTGATATATAGGTATCAAATGACATTTACAAATATTTCAATAACTTTACGGACTTAGAACATAAAACGAATCGAGTGACGCTAGATGATTCGAGTCATTTCGGTCTATAAATTTCATTTTACCTGTCTTTCATAGAATCTAGATTTGTTGCGCCAACCAACTCTTCATCCCACCGACTTATTCGATTCTCTCAACCGCTTAGTAGGCGGTTTGTGTCAATACTAAAAGAGTTGTAGTTTGGACTACAACCAGTTTCGAAAAAGTTTTAGAACAATTTAGTACAGTTGTAGTACAACTGGTATTGTGTATAGACTAAGTAATATTTCAAGCGCCAACCGCATATGGCAGTTCCGCCAACAAATTCGAAGACAACTCGTTTTAACCGAATGAAGTTGGTTGTTACAACTAACGTTTTCGTTGTTCCAACCTTATGCTAAAAGAGGATTTTTCTGTGTGTATCTTTTGTTCAATTTTACTTATCAGACATATATCTCTTTCAAACTTCGTCGAATTTGACAATTGTTAACATCATCGTCGTTTTATTGATTTCCAAACTCTAATTTCTAACGTTTTTTTTTAACGTTTGAGTGTGTTAATTAGAAACATTAAGGAAAACTTTTTGGAATAAAAAATTTTTTTGTTATGACAAATCTTTGGACTATGTAGCTGAAAAAGACCATTTTTGAAAACACGCCATCAATACGTGTTACATTTAGTAAATTCTAAAAGTGAATACTATTCAGTGCCATATTATAAAACAGGCCAAAGACTAGACGACTTAAACTAATCAGCGATAATTCTAAATGGCATAATCAATACATAATGTATCTCCCTCACTGAGTAGATCATGTCAAGCTTAATAAACCCAGAAATCAGCACTTATCAGCAACTAAACAAAAAAAATAGCTGTGGCGGGAAATATTTTCTATATACTATCTGAAAATATAGACGGTACAGAATGCTAAATACGAGTTAAAGTCAATGGTTGTGGCATTTATAAGTTTCAGTACAGTCGTACATTCAGCAGTGATCAAACGTCTCTAAAACTTCAACAGGCCACTTAATAGTGTTCCACACAGTCCTCGACTTCATTCAATTAGCCTGCATTAATTTATTTTTTTAAAAGAAAATCTAATATAAATTTTTGATAAACATGGCTGCAAAAACTGTTGATTTGCATCAACGTTGCTTCTTTGTCCTGAGCGGACTTTCGAATACACTCGGAAAATCTTTGGCCATCGAAATGTGTCGCCGTTTTAAACCAGGCTCGGTTGCGGTACTGATCGAGGCTTCCGAGGAGAATTTGCAGGAGGTTAAGAAAGAGATACAATATCTCGAGAATGGAGTCGAGGTCGTTGGTTGCTGCATTGGTGATTGGCAAACCACAAATGCCTCCATGTTTGGCCAACTTTTGGACAGCTCGCTGAGCAGTTATGCTGCTGCAAACTTTGAGCTGGCCTTCATCATGCACAACGAGGGTACAGGTGCTACACACAAACTAATGGAACCACAGGAGGAAAACTCTTGGTTGTCCTACGTCCAAGAGAATTTGTACTCGACCGTGGCACTGAATCAAGAGTTCCTGAAGCTGCAACAATTCGAGGGTGTGGAAAAGCTGGTGGTAAACATAAGTTCCAGCCTGCAGTTGCAGCCGTTCGTCTACAACTCGTTGATGGGCTCATGCCAAGTGGCACGTGAAATGTACTTCCGCGCCATGGCTGACACGGAAGGACGCAATTGTGTATCCGTGCTGACTTATGCACCTGGCATCATGACAACACACATGCCATGCGTTGATCTGAACAATAACACCATTGATTTGGATGATCTGAATGTAGATGAGAAATTGCTGAAGATGCCACGTGTATCCGCGGAGGAGTCTACACTCAAGCTTATCAATATCCTGCAGAATATGTCATTTTGCTCTGGACACGATGTCGACTACTACGACACTTTCCACTTATGAGTAGTACTGTGCAAATATTACGATTACGTCCTGCTCGCAGGTTCGGTAAATGGTAATATTTTCATAATATTCAAAAAATTTGATTACGAAGAGAATGACGTTCATTTTGATGGCGCTAATAAAATGTTGACGAAATTTGCTTTTGAAAATGATGACGAGCAAGATGAAAAGAAAATTTTGTAGTTGTTTTATTTTGAGTACGTATTTTTTTACATTTAGGTTGATTAATTATGAATTAGTTTACACAGAAAAATGATCTTTTCGCATGAGGTTGAAAGAACGAAAAACTCAGTTGTACCAACTAACGTCACTCGGTTAAATCGAATTGTCTACAAATTTTTTGTCTGATATGCCATATTAGCCTATACACTTGAAATATTATTCTATACACACTCCCATTGGTTCTAAATCTGTACTAAATTGTTCGAAATTGATTGCAGTACAAACTACAACTCATATTTTTGACAATAACAACCGACGAAGCGGTTGAGAGATCCATATAAATTGGTTGGGCATAGAGTTGGTTGGCGCAAAAAATCTCTACTATGAGTGTAGTGGTCTTGTAAAGAATATAGGCTTTTCACAATATTCAGTTAGGTGTTTCAATCCCATGTATTCCATATTTATCTAAAACTGAATTCGTTTCACAACAGAATACAAATTCGACTGGAACTAGAGTCGTTTATTTATGTGTTGAAATTTGTGCTGGTTTAAGTTGCTATAATTAATTTTATTTTTGTCAATAGATTTAATTCTCAAATCTTTTATTTTTTAAAATTTGAATTTAAAAAAAAGTTTAAAAGATATGTAATGCAATTAGTAGTAAAAATTTTCATCTAATATACCATTAAAACAATTTATCGCGAAATATGTTTGCAAAATGTAATGAAAAATGCTACTGTGTTTCATAAAATCATAATTTACGTACAAAATTGCTAAAGATTTCGAATTAAAATAAATTAAAGTACCTACAAATTAATTGGGTTTCAATTTCCTTTCTAAAAAAAAAAATAAAAATTCTTAAAATCAATTTGTGGATATCAAATAATAAAATTGATAAAATTGTTGCGCCCATTAACTTATTCGGTACACTCATCTGTTTAGTCGGTTCTACAACCAATATAAAACAGTTTAAAAACCACTGGGTGTGTGTTTATGATTAAATTTCAAGTTCGAACAGAATATAGCAGTTCCATCGAGCGTATTAATTAATCGATTAATTTGTTTTTTTTTAATTATTAATTAATGATTTTTCAAAATTTTAAATTATTTTAAAATGAAATTATTTTATGCAACTACATTAGAAAATGATGTCAACCTTAATTGGTAATTCGAAGTTTATAAAACTAAAATCTAAATTCAAAAATCCGATAAATCTTTAAGAATGTATTCAATGAGAAAACTTTTGAATTTGCAAATTAAAGTTTAATTTTTTGAAGTTTAATTTTCAGTAAGTATTATGCCGTATAATGAATGAAAATAAAAATAATAAATTAATAATTAAAAAATAATAATTAACAAATATTTAACTAAATTTAAATCTATTTACAATGATTTAAGATTAGTCACAAAAAATAGTGGGATTTTTATAATGCAAAAAAACCCCACTTTTTTTCGAACTCTGTCGTGCGAAATTTTCGAACATTTTGATTGATGACAAAAACAACAAATAACATTTCTCGCCAAACGTCACTTTTTTCATTGACTGCGCTCTGTTTTCTTTTTTTGGTTCGATTTCTGTGTTTTTTCTTCGTCGCTTTTAAAAGTTATTTTTAAATTTAATAAATTAAAAATGTGAACTACAACAAAATGTGCGATTGTATAAACAAAATACAAGAAAGTGACGTCATTTGTTTGAGTGCAAAAGCAAAAAGAAAATTTCAATAATAAGTAGAAAAATAGTGTGTGAAGTGGGTGGGTGGAGAAAAAGTAGAAATAGAAATTGTTACTGACTGCTGTAATGAGCAATGAGCAACTTGGAGCTAATCCACTGTTGGTGAACAAGTGTTTCTTGGGCTGGCATGCAGTCAAGTCGCGTTTGTTGTCGCCATCGCATTCACATTTCACATAACCACAACAAAAACGGCCACAACAGATTCATCTAGGCCAAGTTTAGAACTACGTGGTAAGTCTTTTGTGTCGCACGCTACTGCACTAAGCAACTCCACCAACAACAACAACACTCTTGACTAACACTTTATTTGCAGGTTTTACTGCTACTACTTTGACTACTTGATCCTTAATTTTATTGTAATTCATTTAAAAAACAACAAATGATTCATCTCTATCTACTTTGCATCTTCTAAAAAACACTTAAACTGCTTCTCGGAATATTGCACTGTAAATTCTTGATTCAGAATGTAAAGCAAATAAAATTCACTAATTTTTATTAGCATTTACTGGCTTGCTATCTAACTGTGCTGTTGCAATAGTCACTGTCTGTTGTTGCCTTCACTATTGCCTGTCATCAATGACGCTCCGCTACCGCCGCACCTCGTTGTTCACAGTATTTACAACTGGCAAAACATTGTCCAACTCAACTAGTTAGTGTTTTACCTAAGGAAACCCTTCATGCGATACACTGACCTAATAAAAGCTTCTTGTAGCTACTACGTCCATTGCCAAAGGCGGCATTTACAACGCGTTAGCTCCTTTGCAACACCTTTAACAACACCCGGTAGCATGGGTGCGTCTTTTGTTTTATGTTTTTCATTGCAAAAATCACATTTGATTTTATTAATACATTCAAATTTAAATGTGAGGCTAATATCAACCAGCAACATTGCGTGCGTGTCTTTGATTTTGTTCTGGGTTTAATTGTCGCTGGTCACGTGTTGCCCTTTGCGAATTTTTCGCAAATACCCTTTGAGGGTTTTAGTTCTTTGATTCCGTTTTCAATTTGTTGACTAAATTCTAAACTTTTTTCAATTTGTTTTAAGATTTTGTATATTTTTTTAGTACAATATACATTTTTTTTCCAATATCGATAAACGCGATTTTTTTGTTGGTGCATTCCATATATCATTTAATATTTTAATTGGAAATATCAGCTTTTATCAGTCTCTATTCAGAATAGAAGAATTCAGATCTTTACAAAAGTTATTTAGAAAAAAATATTTGACCGACGTTTTTTTTTTCATTTTATTGTCAAGGTCAAAGTCAAATTGGCGTAGTCAAATTTGAATATAAAAAAATAATGAAAATATTTCAATAATCTAAAGAATACACTAAGGATGTGTGTGAGTTCGACTAAATTGCTCACTACGGGATTTCTTTCGATAGCCATTCGGTAACCGGTAATTGTTAAAGTCCCTAATAAATCAATTATCATATATATGTTTGCTGGCTTCCAATTTAGTTCAATTTAGTTTGCTCGAAAATTTGCTAAATTGAAAAGTAAACGCTGCATTACCGACAAAATTTAGTTTAGTCAGCAATTTAGTCGAACTCGCACACACCCTAAATTGAATGAGGTTACATTCAATTAAATATCGATAACCGATAATTATTGAAAATCGTATTCATTTGATTGTCATCTGTTTGAATGCTCTCATTCAATTTAGTTGAATTTAGATTGCTCGAAAATTTGATAAATTGAAATGTGAACACTGCATTACCGACAAAATTTAGTTCAGCTTCAAATTTAGTCAAACTCGCACACACCCTTAATAATAAATGCTTACAAAAAAGAAAAACCAGCGATCAAAATAACAAATTTTCTAAATTCTACTATTGAAATATAAATTATCAATGCAATAAGAAAATTTCTGATTGAAGTATTGTCGTGATCGACAAAAATTTTGACAGATATATCGTCGTTGTAGCTGTAAAAGTCACCAACTATCATTTAAAAATTTAAATAGAAGGTTAGAAAAAATTAATTTTGATTCTACGGTTTCTAATCGATAAGACGTTGACATAAATTGCTGAGAATATGTCAATCTTTCGAATGGTATTTCAACTATTGATATTTATCAAATAGTTTTTATAATATTAATCAATAAGCTTAAAAAATATTATTTTAGAAAAATGTATTTAGGATGTGTGCTAGTATGTCTAAATATAAAGACTAAACTAAATTGTTGCGTTTTCATTTGATCGCTATCCGATATTTGGAATTCGTTAAAGTCGGTAATAAATAGATAATCATCTGAGTGTTTGCTGTCATCCAATTTTGTTAAAATTAGATCTCTTCAAAATGTGCTAAATTACATAGTAAACACTGCATTACCGTCAACTGTAGTTTATTGTCGAGTAAAGACTAAATTGTGGCTAATATCGCCATAGCAGTGCGTAAGTGTATTTCGTCGTTGTAGAACGAAAAGTCACCAAATATATTTTCAAAATGCCAAATATTCATTTACAAAATTCTTTATATATCTGTCAATTTTTAATCGATGATCTCAATTTTTTTACCACATGATAAGAAAATGCAAATCTATCAATTGATAGATTCAACTTTAAAAATGCATCAATTACTTTTTATAATATTAATCAACAAACTCGAAATTTAAGTTTTTCATCAAATTTTCGTTTTCAATGGTTTTTCAATAAGAGCGCTACAAATGTTTTTTTCAAGGGTTTTTCAACAAGGACGCTACAAAAATAGAGCGACAGGGACAGCAAACGACGCCATATTTCTTGTCGCTCTTTTGACATTTCTCTTCAGTAAGGTTTGCCATTTCATGATGGAAACAACGAATCGAAATTATTAAAATTTACTACCGAAATTCAAATTCGTATATCTTTCCATCATGAAATGGCAAACCTTACTGAAGAGAAATGTCAAAAGAGCGACAAGAAATATGAGGTCGTTTGCTGTCCCTGTGGCTCTATTTTTGTAGCGTCCCTGTTGAAAAACCCTTTACAACGGCGATAGGCTTACTGTGCACTGTTTTATCGATATTAGCACTTTGACTAAATATTAACATTTATTCGCACAGGCTCTAAGTCTTTAAATTTAAACAAACTCGCACACATCCCTAGTAAGGGTTTTATTTCTACAAGTACGATTTACAGTTTTTGTTTAGTAGCTAGACAAACTCGCACACATCCTAAGTAACAGATTTATTTCTACAAGGACGATTTAAAGATTTTTTGTATACTTATTACTGAAATTATTTAAGTGTATTATTTTAATTTAATACTGCAACGACAATATTTAAGTTTTATACAGTTCAAAAAGTGATATACCCAACAGCAACATTCTGCCTAACCTATAAATGAAATAAAGTCGACTTTCAAAAAAGTATCAGCTTTTTGACATCTAAATATGTCGAAACTGAACTGTCGAAAGAGAAAAGTGTCGACTTTAGTTCTTTTTTCGGCTAGACTGATTTAATACTATTGATTTAATACTATTGCAAAATATATACAAAATTTTAAAACGATTTAATAATAATAACTAAATTTTATATTATATTTAATCTTACACGTTCATTTATAGTTTAATATACTATATTGGACAACAAAAATCAACTTTAATGTTTTTTTTTCTGCTTTTAGTTTGTAAAACGACTGCGCCTTAATGATTTTAGATTTTATAAACATTAATTACTAGACAGAAATACATTTAATGCATTTTTGCACATAAAATCATGCGAGAAATAATGATTAATAATTAACTAAAAGTTTTTTTTATACAATTTATAAAAATATATTTTTATATTTGCAACAAACAATGGATTACGCATTCATTTCTAGATCAATATATCAGATAGTGTACCAAGAATTGTTTTTTTTTTTTTATAAATAAGCGTATTCACAGTTTCATGGTATTTGTACGACATTGTATAGTCAAAATAAAAAGTCTGTAACTGTAGCAAAAAAGGTTGCCAATATAGGAAAAATGTTTGCTGAAAAGAGGAAAGCGCCGGATTTCGCCGAAACAGCAAATTATAGTTTGCTATTTCAGTAAACTTTTTTTATGCTATTAGAGCAGACAATTTTAGCTGTTTTAACTAATTTTTTGCTGTTAACTCCAATTCATAAAAAGAAAATATTTTTTTATTTTAACTTTATTTTACTCTTGCATTATTATTACATAGAAGAAATATCTCTTTTAAATAGACATGTTGTCGAATAAGAGTCTACGAATCATAGACACCCGCAGCAGCGTCTCGTGACCATGGCGCCATCTAGTGCAGGTTAGCTACATTAGCGATATGCACACCAGTGACACTAGCACGATCTTGATCACTAGCAGAACAAAGATTCCCTGTAAATGCAATTTAAAGTTTGCTAAAACTTAGCATTCAGAGTTTGCTATTAATAGCAGACTTTTTATTTTGAGTGTACGAATAAGACAGTACGGTAATTGAACTGTGAACACCACTTATCTGCTTGTTCAAATATTTCGTCAAATAAATGCAGCTGATTCTTATAAAATTAGGATGTTTTGAAATTATCATTAATATTCCTCGATTTTAAAAGTAAAATAAATTAACATTTTATGTGCACTATTTTCTTCAATTTCACAATTTTTCTTCATTTCACAAAATACGACACCAAAAAACATGCATCAGGGCTACTCTCAAATACAACACATGTGGCATTTCAATTTTATAAGGAATGCAACAACAAATTGACGTTTCTGTGTTATTGTATCGTATATATACTACATGGTAAGAATACCAAACTAAAATACGATGAACTGTGAATACGCTAAATGTGTGCCGATGATGCTTTAACCTTGAACTGACTAAATTGAAACTTTATAAAACAAAAAACAAAGTAGATAGTTTCTATAACTCATTCGAGCAATAATTGGGTGAAAGTGACGTCACATATTCTGGAATTCGAAAACTTTTGACTTTCTGTAACTTGATAAATTAACCACGTGAGATAAATTGTATTTTACGTTGTATTGTACACTGTTTATATCAATAAAATATTCGTGACTCATTTTGAAATACAAAATATTTAATATTTAGTTATTTTACTCTTTGGCGCACTTTTTCTTCTCACTGCCACCAAGACAAGTGAGAATGAACTTGAATGTCAGCAATGTCAATATAAAAATACTGATTGCAGTATTCCCATTTTACCACATTCGAGAATGACGTCATTTCGAGAAATTCATTCAAGAAAACACTTCAAGAAATGATACAGAAATGGGCCACTGATCGCAACTGCTGCTTAAAGCCTAACTAATCCTTGAATATTTAAATTTGAAAAATGTTGATCATCCATTCTTTAACTTTCAAAAACTGACGCATGCACACACAAGGCGTTGGTTGGTTCCACTTCAAGTATTTCAATATAGTTTTGTATTTAAGTGACCTCAAAGAAAAACACAGCGTAAATGATAGAGAAATTGAATTAATTTTGTGCTTTCGAGAAAGCGTCCTATGTGTGTCGTCGTTAATCAACAAAAAAAAAACCTTTGATCTACTGACATGAACTAGAAATGTCTACATTTTATAGTTTAAGGCAGGTCACGTACATGGCTTCACTTAGCCAGGCATATTTTAAATGCAATTATTTAGTTTTCATTTCATTGGCAAATTCAGTTTTCGCGCAGTGTAGTCGTTCGTGACATAGAAACGCATAGTAGTTTGCTACATCAACCGGCAAGTTGGGCAGATGAGCGAAACAACAAATAATAAAATATTTAATGTTTTCTAAACATTTCTAAGATTTAAACAACATGTAGTATGTATTAGTATCGAAAAAAGCTCGATCGTTTGAAACCCCCCTCAACTGAGCAACAGAATACCAAGCAGTTGAACGTTTCAATGAGCGTCTGCCAAAGCGTAACATCGCCAACAAAAATAACAACAACAACAACGGCATTACAATTTATTAAAGCTGCCTCAGCTGTTGCGGCGACAGCGGCAGCGCACAGTGGCCAAAACTAACAAATAGTCTAAACAAAATATTTTTTTTTTATAGTAGTTTTGAATCATTTATACTACGCGAATCAGAAGAATAATTCAGATATCAATCTATGGATCGGAACAATTTTTGTTCAATAATTGTCTAAAAGCATTAATGACTTTTTTTTGTATTGTCTCAAAATTGAACGTTGTCTTTCACGTGGCACACAATTAAATAAGAGCGAAAAACTACACTACACCCAGAAAAAAATACTATATAAATAATAGTTTTTTACTATTAAAAATAGTCAATAGGATAAATTATTATTTTAATCAGAAAATACCATTAAATACTAGAAAATACCATGACATTTCCAATGAGTTTATATGAGAAGATTTATTTTTTCTATACTATTAAATCAATAATTGTCCTATTGACCAATTTCAATGGGATCTGACGGAATTTTTTTCTGGTTGTATGATGGGGTACAAGGCATTTGAAAAATGACATCTGTGACTACATTTTGACATTTATATTTATCAAAATTGCGACTGGCCTGTTGTCAGTTTATTATTTCTTCATTTTTTGAAGAAAAATTCCTGGGCTAATGCAATAGTCGCAAAAAATGCATTTTCATTTAAAAGTTCAACAAAGTCTCTACTGATCCTAAAATATAAAAGACAGTGCGATATATCGTCGATGATACTGCAAAACTGCCTAACTGTATGTGAAAATTACGCTTAATTTTGTGTTATAATCCGGTTTTAAATGATATGTTGATCGGATAAATTATATAAATGTCATTATAAGCTATGACACACTTAATTTTGCATGAAGTAAGTGCAAAAGTCGCGGTAGCTCAGTGGTTAGTGCGTTGGACTGCGAGCTGAAAGGTCCCCGGTTCAAGCCTGGACTGGGGCTAACAACATCTTTTCATAGAAACATTTTTCTATACCGCGCTACCTCTCGGCAGTAAATGGCAAACCTACGGAATAAAAACCTTGCCTATGAAAAGCTCTCACCCGCCGTTCGGATTCGGCAATAAATTGTAGGTCCCACCACTTTGAGTACAAATATAACACGCACAGCTCAAAATGGTGAGAGAGCTCTGCCTATGTTCCTATAGGACTGTAGCGCCAAACTATTATTATTATGAAGTGCAAAATTGATACTCAAAATAGTTTTGTTTGTTCTGTAAAATTCATTTTGTTAGAGGTATTCGAAAATGTAGATAGGCGGTTTTGCAGTATCACTGACGATATATAATTTAAAAGTTGAATATCATATCTTTTCAATACAATTTATTTCATAGATGCTTGATGGTTACACTGCCGTGGTGTAGAGGCTTAAATTAAAATGACTCAATAAGACTAAGCTTACGGAAACTTTCATCCAGTTTCATGGCAGTTTTATCCTTGTCAGACAGGTTGTGATGAGTAACGAACTAAATACTACCAAAGTCTTTTTCGTGGGGTGGCTCTAAAGAACACCGCACCACAGCGATGAGTCAACGTAAAGATTTAATTACTCCAGGTGGTATCCACACAAATGGCAATCCATCCGCTTCGGAGGCTGAGGCAAGGATTCTGGATGCCTCAATTCAGACTAACCCCCCACGGTACGATGATAGTTCATCGTACCCTCCGTACCTCCTGTAGCTAAGGATTCGCCGTACTATTCCATCTCTCAGATATATGAGACTGCTACACATAGAATAGAGATTCGTTGCGCCAACAAACTCTTTGTCCAACCAACTTATTCGGTTCTCTCAACTGCTTAGTTGGTTGATATTGTCAAAATAAAAAGAGTTGTAATTTGTACTACAACCAATTTCGACCTGTTTTAAAACAATTTAGTACAAATTTAGAACTATTAACAGTGTGTATAGACTAATATTTCATATGTTTAGGGTAAAATGACATTTTCGCCAGCAAGTTTGTAAACCATTCGATTTAACCGAACGAAGTTATTTGGTACAACTAACTTTTTCATTCTTCCAACCTTTCCGAATTTAAAAAAAATGTTAGTAAATAATTCGAAAAATAAGTGTTGTTGTAAAAATGTTGTTTAAAAAATAACGGACAAAAAAAAATTCAAAAAAATAACCGAACAAAAAATTTCCAAAAAAAATGTTTGAAAAAAAAAATAGAAAAAAACTTTTTTCAAGCAACATTTTTTTTATATATATTTTTATAAATATAACTTTTTATTAATAAAAAGTTATAATTATAAATAAATATATTATAAAACATTTTACTAATTTATGCATGTCGAGCAAGCATTATAACATAGAAATAGCATTCTTCAATATGAAGTAAAATATGTTGTATTTTTTTGTTTTTGCTCATTAATATGATGAAACTTATTCTTCACATACAGTTTATCATATTGAAAAACACTTTTTCGACAGTTACCAAGCGTTCATCATATTTATGATCGCATTCATAACATTGATGTCGTTAGTCATTAATATTATGAATGGTTCTTCAATACAACGAATCATGGTTTGAAGAACGGAATTCATCAATATGATGTACACTTTTTTTCTGTGTAATATTTTGATCTAGATTCCTCATAAAATAATAAAATGATACTGTCTGTTTTTATCTTCGTTACCGATTACAATTGAAGCATGCTTTTTCGCTAAAAAAAAATATACGACTTATAACGTAAAACGAAACAAAAACGAATTCGTCAACGAAAACGTCAGAAATTCCAGTAAGAATCAGACTTCAGAATTATGTTGACTTGCTCATTTAGTCAATAAAATAAATGATTTTACTAGAAATTCTGACGTTTTTTTGACGAATTCGTTTTCGTTTCGTCTTACATAACAATGGGATAATTAATAAACTTGAACTTGAAATAACGTATTTGAAAATAAGAAGTTTACTCTTTTTATTGGCACTTTAACCCACGGTGCGTTGGCGGCGAAGCTAGCGTCTGGAACCGTCGAATTAATTAGAGAATGAGTAGAACTATATCAATAACAACAACAACAAAAAACAACAATATCAACTAATAGCGGCCTACTGAGAGCGCTCCAAATGCCACCCAGCCAAAGAGTCAGCCCAACAGCCAGGCCAGCCAGCCAGCGTATCCAAAATCTCAATCAGTAACAAAGCGGCAACGCGCGCGAACGCACAATTTTTATTTCTTTTTAGCCACAACTTGATTAAGCGATATTTTAAACACGCTACAGACGGTCATCGTCGACGTTTGTGAGTGGCTCTGCTATTTCTATATTGGTCAAAAAACAAAAAAAACAAAAAAAAAAAAAAAAAAACAAATTATTGTTTACTATAGTTCACTTTGTTGTTGTTCTTGTTTGTGTTTCAATTTGTTTTTGTATTTTTTTTTTCGTTTTACAAAAATAACTAATTTAATGCAAAATTTTTAAATTGAATGAAATTTTTAACATTTTGCAGAGCCAACCAAAAGTATTAAATAATAAAGAGGCAAATACAACAATAACAACAACAATACGTACAACAACAAATACAGTGCGTGTTAGAAATATATACTACAATTACAACAACAACAATAATAACAACACCAACAGTGGGCATGTATTTGCTTTGTTGTAATTCGGTTTCCGTTGATGTTGCTGCTACTACTTCTGCTCCGGGTGCCATATTGTGACCTCTCTAACGTTGCATTCAATGAAAACAGCTAGAAGAAAAAAAAAAACAAATATTTCAAATTTAGTTCAAATTTGAATTGAATTCATTCGCAAGTGTTTTTATAACGTTTTTTTAATATACTTTAATTCGTACTATATACCCTACCACCTGCATTTCAACACACACACACACCCACCCACCCAAATCAAGTAACCACGCTGGAGTTTTATCTCGAACAACATGTATTCGGCGGGTAATTAAAATCAAAAATTTCGTGTGCTATCCAAAATGTATTGATTGTTGTTTAACTGTTTTATAATATTTTGTCTGTTTGAATTAGTCGCCTTTTATGCAAATTTGTTGCTTTTTTTAAAAATGTTTGTAAATCAAAAATACAGCTTTCTATATAATTTTTCTATACTGTTATTTTGTCGTTTTTCAACTTTTTTGTTTTTTTTTTGTTTAGCCATTTATGCACATATATTATTAGCTCATGTTCATTATCGCGTCATTTTTGATCGTTTCATTTGGTGACTTTTTTTTATATGAGTTTCAGCCATAAATTGATACTTGAAATAAAAAAAATATAAAAATAAAACATAAACATGTCATATATTAAGCTGCTATTATAGCAATTTTGGCAATGAACTGAATACTTACACTGAAAAAATAAAAATTAAAAAATTCAATTTCGTTTGAAATACAAACCCCCAGACAAAATTTTTGGCTGGGTCGAGGCAGTTCCGAAACATTTCCTCGACATATATCAAACAGACAATGGCGGAGTTTGTATCAAAAGCTGTCTGTTTTCTGCACGTTCGCCAAATATGGCGTGAATCTGTCATAAAAATTCCACAAAAATTTAAAACCTGCTATACACTTCCCAAAATATTCTATATATCGGTGCGTTTGCCGGAAATATGCCCGAAATATTTAAGAAAAATGCCCAGACAATATTTTTGGCAGGGTCGAGGAAGTTCAGAAACATTTTCTCGACATATTTCTGACAGACAAAGACGGAGTTTGTATCAAAAGCTGTCGGTTTTTTTGCCTATTCCCAAAATATGGCGTGGTGAATCTGTCATTAAAATGCCATCAAATTATACAACTAGTTGTAGCAGCTGCTATATACTTCCGAAGATATTCCAATTAGTAAGTTTGCCAGAAATATGCCCGAAATATTCGTGAAAAATGTCAGAAATGTTTGTCTCACAGACAAAATTGTTGGCAAGGTCGAAGTAAATAGTTCAGAAACATTTTCTCTACATCCCCAGACAAAATTGTTAGCAGAGTCGAGACAGTTCAGAAACATTTCCCCGACATTTTTCAAACAGACAAAGTCCGTGTTTGTATCAAAAGCTGTCTGATTTCTGCCCGTTTCCCAAATATGGCGTGAATCTGCCATTAAAATGCCATCGAATTGTACAACCTGCTATACACTTTCCAAGATATTCCTACTAGCTGTGCGTTTGCCCGAAATATTCCTGAAAAATGCAAGAAACGTTTGTCTCGGGCGTTTATAATTTACGTTAGAACATCCCGAGACAAAATTAAAGTCATTTTTCAGAAATATTTTCGGCATACAGACAAATAAATAAAGTGTGTAGGAAACGTATGGCAGATTATCAAATTTTCTGGAATTCCCGCCAGTTTCCCGTCATTTTTTGGGAACGGACAGAAAACAGTCAGCTTTTGATACAAACTACGCCGTTGTCTACTTTAAGTCTTTCATAAATAAATTTCTAAACTGCCTTGAGTCTGATAAAAATTGTGTCTTGGGATGTCTTTCTTACAAAATGTTCGTTTTGTATTTTAAATTACATAATTTCTTATACTATTCCTAACAAAATATACGGCGTGTAAAAGACATACAAATAGGTGCACAAAATGCAGGCAAACGCAGTAGTTTTCCAGCAGAAACTCTACATATTTTCGGTAGAAAAAAACCTGTCTGTTGTCTACCATCCGCAGGTAACAGGCAGGCAAACACTGTAGCATTAAAGCAGGATGTCAACAGATTTTCAGATAATCAAAAGCCATATAACCATCAGACAGGCAAACAGGAAGTCAACAAATTTTCAGATGCTTTTTGGCAGACAACTGCGGAGTTTGTCTGCCATATAACCAATAGCTCAACAGCTGGTTATTGAATATTGTACGAATTTGGAGGGAGAAATATAGAATGTAAAAACAAACAAATTTTTATCTGTCGTAAACTATTTGAGGCAAGCTACATTTCTTTTACTAAACAACTGCCTTGAGGCAGCTTTTCTGTCTGCCGACAACTGTCTTCCGATATTCAGCCGACAACTTGCTACAAGCTAGCCTTTCTCAGGAGACTTCTAAAAGCAGATCATGGCAGCTAAATATTTTGATTGCCTGCTAAATGCCGTCGGCAGGTTGCCCCTTTAAAATTATCAATTGTGTTATTCTGCCCAAAAACTGCTATAAGGCAGCCTTTTTTAAGTGATTTCCCAAAACAGAGAGTGGCAGCTAAACATTTTAACTGCTTTCTATAAAAACTGCTGTTTCTAAAGCAATTTTCAATGACTACTGGCTTTTATTATTTGCGTCCCATTCCTCAAATTTACATAGAGGCAGATATTTTCAGAATATTTAAAACAAAACTTTAAATGTCTGCCGATAACTGGCATCCGATATTCTACCTAAAACCCACTAAAAGGCAGATTTTTCAAGAGACTTCTAAAAATAGATCAAGACAGCTAAATATTTTGAATGCCTGCTACAAGAAGCATCTTTTTGGAAGAGCAAATTTTCAATGACTACTCACCCAAAAATTATTTAAATACAGATGTTAAATTTGTCAAACTTATTTATATTTGTAATACAAACTCTCTGCTAAACTGCTCCAATTACCTGCCATAAAAAAAATAAAATACAATTTTTAACTGCCGCCAATTACGTGAGGCAGGGTTGCATTAGTATTTCTGAAATCAGGGCGTAACTTAAAAACAATCGTCGTTGAGCCCAGGGCTCTAATCACGTAACTTAAAAACGATCGTCGTCGAAACGATAGTCATAAAATTCTATCGTTTTTGCCTCATTAAGACCATCGTCTAAACGATATCGTTAGACGATTATCGTCATACGTGATTAGAGACCAGGGCTCTAATCACGTCTGACGATAATCGTCTAACGATATCGTTTAGACGATAGTCTTACTTAAACAAAAACGATAGCGTTTTGTGACTATCGTTTCAACGACGATCGTTTTTAAGTTACGTGATGAGAGCCTAGGCTTTTCAAAAATATTTATATGACTGGGTAAGGTACAAAATCTGCATTGAGGCAGTTTTTCTGAAAAAGAATAAAATAAATATAAATGTTTGCCGACAACTGCCTTTCGATATTCTACCGAAAACTTGCTAAAAAGCAGCATTTTTCAAGAGACTTCCAAAACCTTACTTAAAGCTGCATAAAACCTGCTGTATTTAGGCTGTTGTTTTTGATGAAAATCAGTTTCTTTTTTATAAAAAAAAACAGCATGTGCCTTAAGTTAAATCTGTCAGAATACTGTGCTTTTTGTCAAAAATGTGCCGATATACTGCAGGTTACATTCCGAATATTTCGACGCCTCTTACGAAAACTAGCACGTTTCAATTTGCTTATGAAAAACGGCACGTTTACATGTTATTCGTATAGCAAATTGTGCTGTTTTTCGCAAGCCAATTGAAACGTGCTAGTTTTCGTAAGAGGCGTCACAAAATCGACGCCTCTTACGAAAACTCTTTTGAGATTGTATTCAGAAAAAGTCACATTAAATTAAATATAGTCACATTAAAACATTTTATAATGATATAAAAAAAAATCCTATAAGCTAGACATAGCCTAGTCCGACTAATCTTATCATAAAAAACTAAATAGCTTCAAGATAATGCATTTCTATAATTGATATATTTAATAAATACACTTTTCGTAGGTCTGCTTTAATTTTAGTCAAAGTAAAACCGCACCACTATTTATCATTTTCGCACAGCAACAATATTTAAAGTATTAATAACTTAGTTTTATACTACGATATATATATATTTTTTTTTTATGTAAATTTATTTTATCTGTATGTGGTTCTCTATGCTCTTTGATCAAATTTAGCTGGAATGCCGCTTTTGTTTTTTTTGGCAAACCATTATTTTTGTGTTTTATTTGGGGAACTCACAACGTTTTTGGAACACTGAATGCTCATTTAAACAACTATTACACTTAGCACATATATTTATTTCTGTTACAAAAATAATCTATAAGTGTGTATATTATTTTGTATAAGACTGAAGTAGTTAGCTGCTGTATAGTAACTACTATTGTAGGTTTTATCAGTTAATTGTGCAATGATAATAACAAAGTAATATGCATGTCGTTAAAAGCCACTTTAAAAGTTTTTTTTTGATTTATTTTCAAAACAAAAATTATTTAAAAATAATAAATAAACATATTTTTTGGTTTAAGTGTACAGCGAACTAAAAATATATTTATTTTTAGTTCTTTTGCAGATATGGTATAACAATATAAAATATATCTCTATGCGTAGTGATTAACGTCAATTTGTTTTTTAATTCTTTAAAACTATTAATAAAACTCTATGACTATAGTATTTAATAAACATAAATACAATGCAAACATAGACAAATTTTAAAAAGAAATCGACAATTGGTTGTTTGGACTTTTGGATTGTTATCAATTTTTTGACAATTGATTGGCAATGTTGAGATTACGCATTGAGTCATTATATTTCAATTTTATTGGCATTTAAATTAAGAGATAATGTGTTTTATAGTTAACTTCCAATTTTCGATAGAAGTTGTATGCAAATTTAAATTCCTTTGATTTTTTTTGCAGAATTCCATTTTGAAACTCAAAATAAACGTTTTCAATCGAATTCACATCGTTTAAATTCTGTGAAACGAATTTAATTTAATCTTTGTTGTCAAATTATTTTAAAATATAATTCGAAAGACAATTAAAAAGACATTAAGCTAAATGTTTAAACCTCAATCAGATAAATACATTTTAGATGTATGGTCATTGGCTGTCACTTCCATATTTAATAATTTTTCGTAATTACATTGATAAAATTAATGTATTTACTACAATGTATTCACTACTCTGAGTACAAATATAACACGTACAGCTCAAATGGTAAAAGAGCTCAGCTTATGTTCTGCAGAGCTGTAGCGCCACTAATTAATAAATTCTCTATATAATTTTTTTACATATTAAATACATTTGTATTAATTTGGCTTGATTTTACTACAGAATGTATTTGAAAATCATTTTCTCAATCTGCAAAAACTCTGTACGCACATGACGAACGATCGTTCATATGTACGAAACGGGTTGAATGCAGCATAATATTTATATTTCACAAAGTACTTAATAAATGTATGTTGAGTTTATACCAAAAAAAAATATATATAATATTCAACAATTTCTATCAAAATCAAATTTTCTCAAAATCCTCGCTTTGAATGTTAATTGTTCTGTTATTAGCCTATTTTAAACGTAAACTGTGCACTGTAGCATGTAGTTAGAATTCTATATTTTTATATATTCAAAATCAAATATTTTCTAATTAAATATTAACACCAATTTATCATTTGCAGTACGCACCCACGACTACGAATATCCCGAATCCGAAATGGACGATCGCGAGAGTCTCTATTTTGACACAATATCGCTAGCCGATTCGGAGGCAGCCGCCGCAGCGGCAGCTCATCGCAAATCACTCTCACAATCGCGTAATACCATCTATCATTCGGCCGTTGATTTGGCCGGCGATGAGACACCCTCAAAACGGAGTAGCATGAAAAATGGCAACAGTTTCAAGTCGTTCTGGAGTCCAAGCAATTATCGTCATTCGACGGCTTTGGATCAATATGGAAATGGTGCTGGCGGTGGCGGCGGAGGTGACTGTACGGATGCCGCCATTGCGGCACAGGTATTGGCTATGCAAAATGGACGTGGCGGCAGTGGCGGCGGCATCAGTCTAAATCACAACGATGAGGTCTCTAGACGTCTCTTACAGAGTAGTACAAGTTCTATTAAAGATAAGAAATTGCCAATTACGTACTCCCAGTGGAAATTTAGGGTAAACGAATTTAAAAAGACAAGACATTTTTCTTTTATTTGTGTTCAAATTACTATTTGGGTTTTACATTTCATTCATAGCACTTTCGCTTTTTGTTTTGTTGCTATTGCACACACTGTATCATATCATTGTTGGTATCATTTGGAAATTGTGTTTGACATCAATACGCTTTAAATTATTGTAAATATTATTTAATTTTTTTACAAAATTTGTTGTTCTACTTTAAAAACAAAATCTGTTCGCTTTGGCGCTATTTGGGAACGAGTAATGGCAATTTTTTGTGTATTAGAAAACCTTTCTATATCTGTGTAATCCTTCCTGTAGCTATTTATTTTAATGATTTTCGTATTTTTTTTTTTATTTGACAAAATATTTTTTTTAGTTTTTTACTATACTAAAGTTTAGTTTTAAACCACAATTGTGAGACAGGTAGTTACTGAACAGTTTCGAGATCATTCTTAAGTCGTTACCAATTCGAAATACGGATTATAATGTCGAATATTTGTTAAACTGCGTATATAGTATATGCAAAGGCAATTTCAGGTGAACTAAAAACAAACATATTTATTTACAAATTATAAAAGATAACGATCAATCAATCATCTATAATATTATTTTAAAAATGATATTATAGAATGTATTTTCGTGGTGCCATAGTTGCTATAGATTATTGCTATTCAAATGTGTAGGTTTAAATAAATACTTAGATAGAGCTTGTTGCACAATTACACAGTGGAAATCAGAAAAGTTTACAAAACTTTCAAATTTTTTATATCCTTTTACAAATCACAAAAAAAAATTTTTTCTGTCACTTAGGTTATCAAGGGTTTTAGAGAACTCAAGAACCAATTGCGAAAAAATAGATATGGATTTATAAAATAAACAATTCATTACGTCAACTATCGATTTATCGATATACAAATCGGAAATAGGGTTTTTGACCTTCCAATGGGTACCATTCGATTTCCAATGATGTCTGCTATCGATTTCTGCAATCACATTTTGTCGGTCTTTTTTCACTTTTCTCCCATTTTTGCCCACTCACTCCCGTTTTGGGGGTCGGAGCCACTTCAAAGGGGTATCTAATTATGTCCGTTATCGATTTGCAAAATAAAAAAAATGTTAGGTCATAGGTACTGAAATTAATGAAAATGTCAACACCATTACAAGTTCGACTTCTTTAAACGGTAACCATGCGATTTATGCCTTAAATGGTATTGCGCAATCAATCAGCCTAACCAATAAACGAAATAATGTCGACTTTAAAGAAAGTATCAGCTTTTCGACAAATAAATATTAGAGAAATTTGTCGGAAAAGCTGATACTATCTTTAGAGTGGACTTTATTTCGTTTATTGGTTAGGCAGATTGAGAAAATATGTTGTCATTCTTTAACCGATATCCATTATTTTCATTCAAATAATTGTTATTAATATTGGTCCATTTTTTGTGATTTAGGGTGGGTTGGAAAGACTCTTTACCGATATAAAACCAAAATTAAACTATTTTTTTATTACATAATAAGTGTCGGTGGATGTTTGTTTTGAACTTGTCAATGATCCTTTTTCCAATTCCGCCCACATTCTACATGACGATTACAATGTTTAATATGATCCTTTGTTTTTATTATTACAACAAGAGTTACAGCATTTTTAAAGTTTTGGTTATACGGGAAGTCGCACGCCCCTTAGTCCAATCCCGCCCACATTTGGCAAAAAGATAAACAATCTCAGTATACATCACTAGGTCAAATTTCATTTCCGTTTAATGATTTTTATGATAAGAAATACTTCTAACTTCATATTATGTGATCAGAACGTTCAAAATGCATGGCAAATATGATTTTTTCTCAATTAAAGTCAAATATTTTTTTGAAATTTATTTTAAGGACTGCGTCGAATAAAATTGTCCGTTACATATCATCCCATAATGTGCCATTGCAAGATTCAAATTAAAAAAATTTGATCATAGTAGCTCTGAATTAAATGGCAGAAAATAATTTGTGTCATTTATAGTCAATACAAAATTTATTTAACGCAATGGCAAACAAAGTGCGAGAAAATATAATTAAAATTTTTTAAAAACAACCTAGTTGGTCTTTTAAAAAAATTGCCAAGGAGGTAGGGGATAACCCTAAGACCATTTCTCGCGTTATCAACCGCTTTAAGGAAGACCTGAGTATTGATCGGAAGAAAGGTTCTGGTAAAAAAAAGGCCCACATGATCGTGAAAAGTCGAAGAAGGTTGTGAATATTTTAAAGAAAGATCCAAGCATATCTGGAAGGAAATTGTCGAGAAAGGCGGATTGCTCAGAATCTTTCGTGCGCAGGACTAAGAAAGAAGCTGGGCTGAAGACGTACAAGGTCCAAAAAGTTCCGGTTAGAAATGCCGTCAAGAATGAAACCGCAAAACAACGAGCTAAAAAGCTGAACCAAATTTTTTTAAAAAATTCGATTGCTGCATAATGGACGACGAAACTTATGTTTTAGCGGACTTTTCTCAGCTACCTGGGCAGGAATTTTATACAGCCGATTCTCGAAGAAATGTCGCTGAAAAATTCAAATCAAAAAAAACCAAATTCCCAAAGAAATTCCTTGTTTGGCTGGCAATTTGCAGTTGTGGAAAAAGGAGCAGCTCATTCGTGACATCGGGTACAATTAATAGCGAAATATATGTGAAGGAATGCTTGTAAAAGAGATTGCTTCCATTTTTACGCCAACATGAAGTGTCCACATTTTTTTGGCCTGACCTCGCTTCATGTCACTACAGCAAAACGGCCTTAGAGTGGATCCAACAAAATGCAGTGATTTCGGTGCCTAGAGAAGTCAATCCACCAAACTGTCCAGAACTCAGGCCGATTGAGAGATACTGGGCTTTAGTAAAAAGAGAGATGAAGACAACAAAAAAAGTGGCCAAAGACCTTCAAGACTTTAAAAGAAAGTGGTGTTCAGCAGATTTGAGGGTGTCGGACACTACCATTACAACATTAATGGAAGGGGTGCCGGAAAAATTAAAACTTTTTATTAAAAAATATTAATTTCTGGTTTTTTTATATATTTTTTTAAATCTAAAAATAATTTGCAAAATAAAATATTTTATCCTATAAAAATTCGATTACTAGATTTCTAGATTTTTTCATTTTTGTAGCGGACAATTTTATTCGACTCAGTCCTTAGTACAAAATTGAGGCAATATATAAAATACTGTAGTTTCGTTGTTTTAAATCCGATAGAAAATCTAATAGTACAATTTGAAAGGTAATTTGTTTGCGAAAGTATGCCACACATTGCATTGATGACAAGTGGTTCAAAGTACTGACAATTAACCAAACAGTTTTCCTTTTTTTGAGTTGTAACGCCCGTCACAAAAAAAAAATAGTAAAAGTTATTTTGCGAACTATTTTGCAAACCTACAACTGGGAAAATTTGTAAAAGAAAAGATTTTTATCGTATCTATTCATTTATTATAGTCTTTGGGTCTCAAAGATATTCCAGATGGTTGCTATATCCATCCAAAATATTGTAACGCCCGTCACAATTAACAATCGTCTTAATACAAAAAAACTGGAAAATTATATATTTGTTAATATATGCATTAATAATCAATTATATTATTATTTAACCATAGGAAAAGTAGTAAATATTCCAAAATATTCAATAAGCAAAGATAAAAGAGGGAAATTCCAAACCTTACAAAAAAATCATAAAAAATCCCAAAAAAAATCATTATTTTCGAAATGCGAAAAATATGTATGTAAGCTTGAAAAGGAAACGGACTAAAAATGAAATGTTTAGTTTTCAACATAAATTATATGTCGACGGTGTGCCTAAAAATAACGATTTACCATTCTTACCACTAAAATTTGTTTTTTTTTCATCAAAAAATTGCAATTCATAATTTGAATTTTCATGTATATTTGTATAGAATTCGTACAGGTAATGCTCGTCACAAAATGTGTAACACCCGTCACAAGTTTTGATACTTTATAAATCAGTGATCAAAGTAACCATTTCAGAATTTTATTATAGAGGGGAGAACTCCCATTATTAATGTAGTAATTTAGATATACTTATTCTCCATAGTCCGATTAGTTTAGCTAAAATTTAATACTTTGTGGATATAGGACCTATTGCAAAAGTTTTTTTAAACATGCATAAAGGTCCATAAGATCAATGCTCTGCATCTTAAAAATATATCTATCATTTATTATTAATCAAATGAGAAGGTTTTTAATCGTACGAATGTAACGCCCGTCACAATGGAATGCCTCAGCTGGCATTAATACAAATAATTTGAAATCATCAATATCGGTTATTCCGTTTATATTTTATTACGTTTTTTCTCAATAGACGTAATACAATTGTAATGCATTGCGATTTCACTACTGTTGTTATTCTAGGATTATGCACTGAACTTTATGTATGAAAAATTTTACTTCCGCTTGTCTGATTCTTTTCATTTTTTGAACATAGTAAGAGACTATCTAACTAAATACAAAAATTCTCTTATTTATATAACGAAATACAAAAATTACAGTTAAATATGTGGCATAAATCTACATTTTGCAAAAAAAAATTGAAATTTAATATATGAAATGTGCCACTCCCTGAATTGCAATTCCGCCCATTTTTGGACTAGTGTAAGGTGCAGCCATAAATAAGTGTTAAAAACATCTTTTTCAATTTTCATATAAGAAAAGTTAAATATGTGGCATATTTTCATATTTTCTTAATTTTTCACAGAAAGATGTGTATAAATAATAACTATATGAATCCAAAATTTCATTCATTTATCTCTGTTAACAATGTCAGGGTTATACAATAAACTTTTACATATGAAACTGCCACTCCCCCTTTTCCAATTCCGCCCATTTGTATAAAAGCTAACTATAAGCTAACTAAGTTCAAAGTTTCGTTTATTTATCTCTTAAACTTCAAAAGTTATAGGCTAATAAGTGCGAACATTATTTGTATGACATGCATATTTAATAGTGCCACGCCCTTTTCCGATTTCACTCATTTTTATACTATCCAAGGATACAAACATAGTGTAATTATATCCAAAGTTTCGTGAAAGTATCTCTTAAAATACATAAGTTATAGGCATTGAACTTTCGTTAGTAAAAAGTGCCACTCCCCCTTTCAAATCCGCCAATTTTTTCACAACAGCAAGATACACCTATTAACTAATTGTATTCAAAATTTTGTCCATTTCTCTTTTGTACAATAAAAGTAACAGCTTTCTGAGACGCAAAAGTGCCTTCTGATCCCCTGTGCTACGTCGGGCTATGAACACCCTTTCCAAATGTCATGTTCCTAGGTCTAAGGGTTTGGGCTGGGCGTTGATAGATCAGGCAGTCAGTCAGTCAATCAGGACTTGTTCTTTTATATATACAATAAATAAATAGATTAATGATTAATATTTCGTCACCTGAGAATTAGATTGCTTCATACACCATTGGCTCAGTTTCAAGTTAAACGAAAGATGGTTTACATTAATTTTATCAAAATATGCAACATAACTATGTTCGCAATTAATTGCGGAATATATATTTTATACAAAAATATAAACTTTCATATATTTTTATGGAATACACCCAGAAAAAAATGCTATATAAATGATAGTTTTTTACTATTAAAAATATTCAATAGGATAAATTATTATTTTAATCGGAAAATACCATTAAATACTAGAAAATACCATGACATTGCCATTGAGTTTATATGAACATTTTGTGTATACTATTAAATCAATAATTGAGGTAATTTTTTTCTGGGTGTACGTCTTAAGTTATTATTAACGATAATGAGATTTTTGTTTTGTGCTCCTTATCCAGTTTTAAATTTCTTTCACGTGTCTTTGAAAATAGTAAGACGACCGATGTTTATTATCAAAATTTAAGTTTGATCAAAATTGTAGATAGAAGGTTTTAAATATAAATTTACAATGTGTTTTTTTTTCAGTGTAACACACAATCAGCAGCTTAAACCCACATCGTTAAAATGTTAAATACAGCAGCTCTTACGCTCACTGTAAGACTTCTGTTAAAATGTTAACTACCTCGAGTGCTAAATATTTCAACTTGTAGATACAGCCATCAATATTCTCCAAGTTGTATGTGCTGCTGCTGCCATTGTGTGAAATACACTCTTCTTAAATACACATTTTCGCTCCTTTTGTTGTTGTGTCATTTTGCTGTTTACTCTTCACAGAGATGATTCCTCTAGTTGACTTTCAGTCGCCGCGCGATCAACATGCGGCACCCACAGATATTGTGAATTTTTTCACTTGTCGTTTGTTTTTTTTATTTACTTAATAAATAATTATTATATTTTTAACCTATTCTGGTAGTGCATATAATGTGTTGTGTATTATGATTCAGAAAAACATCGGCATTTGGAAAAATAAAAATATTTTATGTGTTTTGTTATTAAATTGAAAGTTTTGTATTCATTCATCTCATTAAAAGTATTTTTTTTTTTTTGCACTCACTGTAAAAGAAAATCGTGCACAGATTTTTAATTTACATTTTTGAATATGTTGGAAGTGAGAAATTTTGTTGGAAGGTTCTTTAAAGAGCCGCGCGGTGTTTATGACATTGAAGTAAATATTTTAAAACATTTTTGTATTTGTATTAATTAGATAAAAAAAATTATAGCTATTAAATATATTTAAATAGAAACTTTGAACTTTAATTGATGCATAGAATTTGCTATCAATCGCGAGAAATCATTTAGTTAATGGCATAGAATCATTCAGTATATAAATTTGACATGCGGGTTAAACCATATTTTTATGTACCACACATGGGATATTCTCTTTTATAAAATTTTTCATTATTCATACATTTTCAAATTCAATTCTAGTAGAATAATTTTTCATGTGTATGTATATTTCAAACTAATATTGCAATTTTAAAGGAAAAAAAAACGAATACATTTTATGAAAAACTTATAAAATAAAATTTATTTAAAAGTAGTTGATAAATTATAAAAACCGAAATCATTGAAATTGATCAGATGTTGAATTAGAGTATTGGAATTTATTAAAAAAATGTAGTTGGTTAATTCTATTCTACAAAAATTAATGATATACAATATTTTTTCAATTGTATTATGTAGTATTCAATGATATATTACCGATTAAAATAATCTTACTGACTAATTTAAATACCAAAAACTATTGAAACAATTTAAAAAAAAATATGAATTGTGTGATATTTTTTCTCAGTGTCAACTATGTTAAGAAAAAGTAAAGGTTTCAAATTGCGACAAATCAGCATCAAGAATTATTTTTCATTACATTTTATCCATTTTATTTGTACTGAAATCGTTTCATTGTGATGCTATTTTTAAAATATTATTGTTTAATGTCTTATTGTTGTATTTATCAATTCATTTCCTTTCAATATAAATGAAATGCATAAATTGCAGTTATATTTGTCATTTATCTCAAAGCCTACAATCGAAATATAAAATTTCCTAATTTATGGGTATTTCCTAGGGTTCCATAAGGGACATTCGTACGTTTAAAACTTTGATTTCTCGAAGGAAAATTAATGAATTTACTTGATTTGTTTTGGTGCTAGTAGTATTTCAATAGGAATACCCATCTACTCTAAATTAGAGAATTCTATATAAAAGATGAAAATATATAAATGAAATAGTGTTCGATCCGGACGAGACAAAAAAGGAATTGCATGTCGAGGTTCATATGGAATGTCTAAAAAGCCAAGAATTTTGCATACACAGAAAAAAATAATCGACACAACCGATATTAATTGCATTCATTAATCAATCCAGCAATTAAATTCACTAACTTAATGAAAATATTTGCTATTCTTCGTTATATAAGCAATTGTGTTCGCTAATATGATCATTTGTACGTCAATGCAGCAAATAATTTAGTCGGTGTTGTTTTAGCAAATATAATTGCTGAAATTGCGCCGACTAATTAATTTGCTGCATTGACGTACAAATGATCATATTAGCAAACGGAATTGCTGATTTACGAAAAATGGCAAATGTTTTCATTAAATTAGTGAATTTCATTGCTGAATTGATTCGACGTAGATTATTTTATAAAATACTTTTTGCATACAAATTATTTTTTGAATTATTTAAAAATATAGCTGAGTTAATTTACTTTTTTTTGTATCTGCACACTTTGTTCCTAACGTTTATAGATATCTCGTAATAAATCACAGAATAATTCCGAACGTTCTGTATGAAAATTGGCACTAAGATTTTTTGCTAAAAAATAATTTTATATCTGACAGGATTAATAATCATTATTACGAAATAAAAAGTGATGTACGAATCGAATTTCCAGATGTTCTTTTAAAAATTTTAATTTTTTACTTTTTTTGTGAATTTAATTTTTTTTGTTATGATATTTTTTTAAAATTTGGGACTCAAAGTTCCGAACGTGACAAATTTCAATTAGCTGTTTGAAAAAAATTAGTTATTTTGTCTGTTACTGGATGATTAAAAATAATTTTCTTATTTATCATTAGATTCTAAGTGCTAATAAATATAATTAAAAAATAGTCTAAAAAATTCGAAGTTTAAATTTAAATATTTTAAAAGCTCAAAGAAGTATTAGCATTCAGTAGTATATTAAAATTAGTCTTGACAATTAAAAGATTAATTGCGTTTAACGTTTTTTGAAAAACTAGTTTTCAAGAGTACTGTATTTTTTTAATTTCAGGAAGTGCGTGAAATGCCAAAAATTTCGTTTGCAATTTTCATAAAAAACATTACGTTATCGAAAAATAACTGAGCACGCGCGAATTTTATATAATTGATGTATAGGATATCTGTACACCCAGATAAAAATACTATATAAATAATAGTTTTTTACTATTAAAAATAATCAATAGGATAAATTATTATTTTAATCGGAAAATACCATTAAATACTAGAAAATACCATAACATTGCCATTGAGTCTATATGAAAGTATATATTCCGCCCTATCGAGAAACGCGTCGGGAGACATTTCCGACGGAATTGACAAAAAAGCAATCGAGCAACTCACAGTTATACGACGTATATTCGAAAATTTTCATCGGAAACATATCAATCGAGTTTCCCGTCGTGTCAACATTTACTGTCAAATTTGCTCACATTTTATTTTTATGTGAAAATATGAAATTTTAGATTTTTAGTAATTGATTGCGGAAATAAAGTAGTTTAAATTGTGCATATAGTTAAAAAACGAGTTATTTCGACTGCTTGGATGTTGGAAACTTGCTAAAATTGCTATGAAAATTTAACTATTTAAGTACCTACTGTCGTTAGCATTTAAAAAATGCATTAAAAAAATAAAATTACATTCGTTTTGTATTTGCAGTCATTTTAAAATGTCAAATAGAGTACGTTCAATCAAAAAAATTGAAAACAAATTTAATTTTTACTTCGAATTTTGGCATTTAATATCGAAATTGAGAGGAAAACAATGTTGCGTTGTTTTATAAATGTTTCCCGTTCCTCGAAAAACTTAATTAAATTTTATTTTCCGTCGGAAGGAGAACAATCCGACGAGCTTCCGTTCATCGGGAACCTCGATTGGGCTGATTTTTTATATACTATTAAATCAATAATTGTCCTATTGACCAATTTTAATGAGATTTCTGGGAATTTTTTTCTGGGTGTAGGAAAAATCGTGTTGAGTAGTGTTTTTAATACAGTACACATTTTTATAATATTATTTTTAACCACGGTGCTCTAGAAGCAATCCCAAGTAGGACAAAAATGGGTATAAAAAGTACAAATAGGGTTATATTCATCATCATTTCTAGTTTGAAAATTCGTTTGAACCAAAATCATACCGTTTCCTTTTCTCAAGTTATCGTCATTTACATTCAAATTTAACGTTTTTTTTTTGAATTTATCTCTATTTCTTATTACAAATATATTTCACAGTGCGGCAAAATGGAAACTTTTTTAATTGAACTTGGCATTTTTTTATTTTTTTTTTATTATATGGTCTACTGATAAAAAGTGTAGTATTTTCTTATACACCTACATGTCTGGGTTGGGCGCTTTGCGGTCCGAAAGGGTTCAGAGGATAAGAAATATAGTTCCTCATTTTGTAGCGAAATGGTTCATAGTACGTTTCCATTGTCTAAGGAACGATTGATTATAGGGAATAGATAACTTTTCAATTAATTAATAACATTTAGCATAAAAGTAGTAGTTAAGGGTCGATTTTACAATATCCAGTTAAGTGTTGTTTCAATTCCATTTATTCTGTGGGTAACTCTTAGTTAAAGTGGCAATTAGTGCTTAACCGAAGATGGTGAAAATAGCACTAAGTACATATATAATAAGACAAAAAAAAAATAAAAAGCGGATTAGATCGTGCCTAGAATGAGAAAAGACGAAATGTCTAAACTTTTTAAAACAAAGGAAGACACAGAAATTCTATTATATAGTTAAAAAATAATAAATCTTCAGCTTCATGCAAATCTTTAAAAAATATTTATCTGCAATTTAACTAATTTTTACCAAATTACTAAAAGTAAATTACTTTGTAAAATAATTTTAAAAAATCCAATCATTTGAAACATTTTCTAATTTTAAAGCATTAATATAAATAAAGTCTTTGTTTTATTTGTGTATCCTGAGTACATAAATGAGTCAGAAACATAAAAACTCTGCGGTTTCATGTTTGGTTTTAAATTCTAGAATTTAAAATCAGGTTTATATAGCTTTATTGAGTTTTTTTTTTATTTTTTGAGATGATTCTTTGAGTTGCTTGTATATTTTTGTATTGCTTGCATGTAACATAAACTAACTTTCAATCCCACTTAAATTAATATTTAATAACGTTTCGGTTTATATCAACTATATCTATTCTTAAAATTTGCACTCTTCAGACACGTCGCCGTTTTCAGGATGGCATACGTTGTGTTGACTTTGTGCTCGCCTATCCGGGCGATGATTACAAATTGGATAACCTAAAGAAACGCGAGATTTTCGAAGCGAATTTAGAAAAGGAAGGGCTGCATCTGGAACATGACAATACGCAGCGCATACATTTCGTGAAGCTACATGCGCCCGTTGAGGTTTTGTGTCACTACAGCGAGGTGCTCAAAATTAAAATGCCCATTAAAAAGGTAACATATTTAATTAAATTAATATTTTATTCAATTATTAATAAATTACATATTACTTATAGATACCTGGTGAAGATCTGCTGCACGATGATAGTTTTCATTTTGCCGATCATATAAGCGGTTTCTGTGGTCGTTTGTTTAGCTCTGTGCGTCTGAATCCAGAGAAATTCCCACCACGTGACAGACGAATACATTGTGAATTTTCGCAAAACTATCAGAAATTGTAAGTTGTATATGGATCTTAATGATATCAATGTCGACGTAGTAGTGCTCATCGTTCCATCTGATTATGTACTCATTTTCAACACATATCGGGTCATAGATTTTTCGAAGAATCTTTCTCTCGAACGCTCCTACCCGAGACAAAATTTCTGACATTATTCTGGAATATTTGGGGCATATTTCCGACAAACGCACAGCTAAATGAAATATCTTATTTTGGGAATGGACAGAAAACAGACAGCTTTTGATACAAACTCCGCCTTTTGTCTGTTTAAAATATGTCGAAAATATGTTTCAAAACTACATCGACCCTGCCAAAAATGTTGTCTGGGGGTAAAGCTCGATCATCGGTGTTGGCAAGCGTTCATTCCTCAGTGCCATAGAGGAGGACTGGCATGATGAGTGGCTTATAGAACGCAATTTGTGTCTGTCGAGAAAGGGCTCTTTTGCTCCTCAATTGCCTACTGAGCCCAAAGTAACACCTGTTGGCAGTTGGAACTTATTCTTCGGCTAATCTCAAGACTGAAATTCTTATTTTTCTTGATGCTGGTACATAAGTAGACGAATTCCTTCACGACTTCGAAAATGTGATGTTCTTCAATAGTGACGTACTGTCCAAGAAGCCGGGACTCTTTGTTTGTTGACACCTGGTTCTTTTGCCCTCTTACGAGGACAAAATGAAGATCCATTCGACGCGATTCCCATTCGACGTAAGACCCATTCGACGCGATTCCTTCTCTAAACTGAAGAATGCTGCACTGTCTGCTCGTATGATCTGCCTGCCCAATGATGTCGATATCATTACCATACCCGGCAGCATGACACTCTTGTTGAAGATTCGTCTTGCGGCGAAATCGATCAACCTCATTCCATTGTCGAAGGGTTTGTCGTGGAGGTTGAATTTGTCAACTGTTGGAAGAAAGAACCCACCTTGGCATTCTGATTTTCATTCTGCTACCTTTGATATATAATTCAGTCAGAGCTAAAATGCTTCTAAGAGACTTATTAAGAAGTCTGGATAAAGTTTTCCGGACAGTACATGTTCGTACAAAACATTTATGACATCGTTCATATGTTGAACAGAACTCTCTATGCTTTGATGGGTCGAATTCTGACTGGAGTCGAACTACGGAATTTTCAAGTTCCTGTCTGAAACGTGCTACCCAATCGTTCGTTAAATTTAAATTAACTCGAGAGTATATTCATGAGGATAGTCGTTTCCAATCTGCCTACAAATTAACACTGGCTTTTCATGTAGACAGTCGTCAAATCTTGGCGGAGAGGAGTTCTTAACCTAGGCACCGAGCAATAACGAAAGAACAGAGCAGATAAGAAACACAATTTTAAAATTTGGAATAATGACACAAGTCGAGATATGTTATGATTCTTAAGGCTCGAATACACGATACAGAAATTAGCTAGAGATAGAGAAACAAATTTACCGTAGTGTTTACACAACTCTATGAGATTTTTTGCTTTATTTTGCTCTATCTCTAGCTATTTTCTCTATCGTGTAAACTCGCCCTTAGAACTTTTATTCAGACAGTTCAACGTCGAGTGTGCAATAAGAATATAAGTCTAGTTGTGTGGTAATTTCATGTACCAAGTGCGACAAATGGAGTTATTCTGTTAGGTTTTGGCCATATATCTTTCATGACAAGGAAATGATAATGTTTGCCCTGTTAAGGGTTTATTTTTGTTTTGTATTTTCCTACTTAAATCAATATAAAATTAAAATTTTGTTAGTGTAACAAATAAATTTGTTGTATCAAGTAATAATCTCCAATGTTTGTGAGAACGACTTTGCAAACTTATTAGTTATGGCGAATGTTTTGATTTTTATTGAATCATTTTTATTATTCTTAAAAATTAATTAAATATAAAATTAAATAACTTATTTTACTAGTATATTATTTTCCAGTTCAAGTAGTTTTGTTTCATCAAACGCATCTTCATCTATTATAATATTATAACCTAATATACGGCGCACAATATAAAATACAAGAACCAAGCAGAGAGATGCAACAGACGCCATAATCGGAGCAATGACTGCCATGTCAGCTTTGGTTTGGTCCATGGTAAAATGCAACATAACTATGGGCACAGTCATGTTTAAAATACTCGTATCTATGGCTATTGTAAGGCAATCAGTGGAAGATCGGCATGCCACGTTGGTGAAGAAATAGGATACCAAGTAACCCAGCACAGGCAGTAGTACAGCCGCGATACCAATCTGAAAATGTAGTATTAAATTGTGAAAAAGCTTTTCATTTCAGTGTGTAAAGAAATCGTATATAATTTTGTCATTTGAATGACAAATAAAAACCACTTTATTAGTTCTATGAACCACATCCAATAATTTATATATAACTCTTTATTGCTGCAAGATAAAATAGTGATGTAAAGGCATTTATTGTTTAATATTAAAGCACCTATCCATTGGCATCATTATTTAAAAATATTTTGCCAAACATTATTTGCCATTTGTTATTTGGCAAAAAAATGTTTTTAAATAATGATGCCAATCGATAGGTGCTTTAAAACAAACAATTAACGCCTTTACATCACTATTTTATCTTGCACCAATAAAGAGTTATAGCAAAAATACGTAGAAATTGGAAAAATTGAAAATCTTGTCTGCCAAAAGGGTGAATATTTTCGTTTTTTTGCTATAACTCTTTATTGGTGCCAGATTAAATAGTGTTGTAAAGGCATTAATTGTTTGATTTTAAAGCACCAATCGATTGGCATTTTGAAATATTTTGCCAAACATATATCTTGCAAATGATAAAAATTCCAAAAAAAAAAAATTACAATAATGATGATGATCGATAGATGCCTTAAAAACAAACAATTCATGCCTTTACACCACTATTTTATATTAAACCTATCAAAAGTTATGGCAAAAAAACGAAAAGATACGCCCTTTCGGCATGACAACATTTTCAATTTTTCGAATTCGATCTTTTCGTTTTGTCTTTTGTGGCTAGAAATATCCAACAAAACCACACATGATTTTGGCACAGTATACTAGAAGAAAAACTACACTAAAAAATGTTAAAAAAAAAACGCAAATTTCAAAAATTACACATTCTCCCCTTTGACATGATAGCGACGATATAATTACTTACCTTTAGAGTAATGTCCTGAAAAGCGAACCAATTCATGCTAACCGTCAGCCCAACGAGACACAAACTGAGAAATATCGATAATGGTTTAAGAAATTTAAAAATAAATCGTGTCGTTTTTGGTATTAGTTTTCGTAATATGACTCCAATAGCTATAGCTACAACTAAAGCTGCAGACCCCAAAGCTAAGTAAAGAAACGGTAAATTTATCGTTGACTCATCATAAACAAAATTTCCCAACGCATAAATCCATATTGGTAGCATGCCAAGGGCCAATATGCTGTTTATTATTGTGATGGCAATAGAAAGATTAAGGTTTCCTTTTAAAAAAACAGTGCATATATTGGCGAGGCCTCCACTTGGCGAAAGCGCCGTAAAAAATAGACCAAGTTGTTGTTCTTTGCTGTGGCGCAATAATAAGTATCCGATACCCAGGCCCAGAGCAGGCATTATAATATATTGTGCGCAGAAGCTTATAAATGGTCCAATCGGTCGATAAATAATACTTTTTAAACGCTGCAAGTCCAAAACAGTACCAAGATTGATAAACATAAGTAGTACCAGCGCTGCTGCGCCGTATGTATATATGCTATCATTCACACTGTTCGCACGTACGACGGTCACGTCCAAAGATTCGGGGGAACGTTCCATTTGTCCTGTGCTCGCAACTAGCGTTACAAATATTCTTGTGTTTCCAATGTAATTGCTTTCTATTTCTATTACACCACTCCAATTTCCCAGTTTTTCTAATGTAGATTCTGCGAAAATCTCACTTTTTTTAATCTCTTTGTTAACTACAACGAGTTTTGTGTTTTCACTTTGTATATGAAACCGAAAATCCACATCATTGTTTAAATTAATATTGTCAATAGTAATATATACACTATGTTTTTTGTTGGTTGCCATTTGGATCCCCGCACGAGATTCATTGGGAAAGGAAGCCTGCCAGAGTCCAGCAATTGATCCATAGTCGGATATTGTTTTGTTTATTTTAAACGCAATAAGAACGTAAATGACGATTAAATGTATACCGACTCTACTCATTGCGCTAGAGATTGTTAATAACTCCTGGTAAACAGCCTCAAATGCCTTTTATTTTATTAGCAAAATAATGTGGTAGGTAATAAAGATATAATAAATCTATTAAATTATTTATAAATTATTGCATTTTGTTATCGTTCAATACTTTAAATTCAACTAACGCTACTGATTGTGGGAACTCCATTATTAGAAATCTATATAAGTGTTATACGCATCGACCAAACTAAACAAACAAGGTTGTACCCTAGTAGAAATATCGGTAGCGTCATGCTCATGTACAGATGTGTCTTGTAATATTACCCTGCGGGAAAAAGGTGTGAATTGCTCTAAAATTACCAAAATGGTGAAAAGAGAACTTGTCACAGTTTGTTATCATTATACATGTTTTGTAACCGGTACAATTGGTACCGACTAAGAACCGAGTCTTGAATACTAGTTCTGTGATAGGTCTAAAGGTCTGCATGAGGTCTTAATTCACCCCTCCCTCTGAAAACGCCATGTAAAAGTTGCATGTTGGTTTCATATAAAATGGCAGAACTAGGACCAGTTCACTATCTCCGAAGAACCAGTATCGTAACTAGTCTAGTACCAACTCGTTTCCCGTAGGGCTTGCAGTTTTCTTATCGGGTACTGTTTGCGGTTCCGGTCAAGCAGTTTGTCATTACCTTGTTTACTCTAATATTGTCTTGTTAGGACCCGATAAAAATGGTATTTTTCTCATGAAATTTTGTACCCATTAGGTCTTGTTAGGACCCGATATAAATGGAATTTTTCTAATGAAATCTGAAATAAATCACCATTTTGACAGACGTCAAACAAGAACTAGCAATAAACCGAAAACATAGAAGAAACAAAGCCAAGCTCATAGGGGATTGCTCGTCGGACGGCTGTCATTCCCATGGAGTCTTCATGGAAATAATGAATGAATATCTTCGTAGGTCGTACGGTTGGGACCTAATGTAGATTAAAGTAGGGATCATAAGGATTCCATTGCCGTACCCCATGTGTCTGGAGGAGACGGATCTTTAAATATACATTTATTCATTTAAAAAGGCTATAATTTAGGTTATTGAGCATATAATGAGTGGTATCTTTGGAACGACTTCGTTAGTCCCACGAAATATTACGGTAGAATCCTAATAGGACTCACGAAGTAGGACTCACGAAGTTTTCTAATATGGTTTAAAGTAGGACTCCATTGCGTATCCTACCGGTATACCGAATTCAGACCTGGTGGCATTTAGGTGACTCCTTATCGAACTATCGAAGACAGCTTTGTAGGGCAGAGTACACTAAGATTCCATTCTGAGCATATTCTGATGAGGAGATGGTGCATAATTGTAGTCGACGAAAAGCTGATGGGTGTAGTTCGGCTTCTCTTTGGTCTTTCCAGGATTTGGCGTAATGTGAATATTTGGTCTATGGTGGACTTGTCAAGTCGGAAGCCGCTCTGTTAAGGTCCAATCAATCTGTTTACAATGGGCTTCAGTTTTTCACATAATACGCTCGATTGTACCTTATACACTATATTGAAGAGGCTTATCCCTCGGTAATTGGCGCATGTTGTGTTGTGATCCCCCCTTCTTAAAGATTGGGCAGAATACACTAAGATTCCATTCGCTGAGCATACTTTCTTCTGAGCATATTCTGCTGAGGAGCTGGTGCATAATTGTTGTGAGTTCGCCTCTGGTCTTAAAGAACTCATCACACAGACCATGCGTGCATGCGGATTGATTGTTTTAGCCTGTAGATGGATGTACAGACCTCATCACGGTCAGGCGGCGGTATGTCAACGCTCTCTATCGGCAGAATTATTGTCGGCATCGCCGGCTAGCAGTTGAGAGCAAAGAAAACACTTAAGTGTTCCCTCTGTTACTAGATTTCTGTCCTCGTTTTTACAAGAAGAAGCTCTGGTCAGGCAGACGTATCTTCGAGCCTTGTTGCTGTCGCCTTGCATCTCAATATCTTCACACGCCTGAAAATATATCTCTCTTCTTTCTGTAAGGCTCCTTCGCGGCACGCGTAACTAACCACTGAAACTCATATAGTAGCGAAAATATATGAAGTGCCTTCGATTCAAAACAGTTGTTCTACGGAAATAGATGTTCTCCCTATCGATACCATTAGTCCATTAATTTGTCTGTTTAAATCTTTTCAGATTAGACTGGGATAAATTCAGACATATTCGGTGCCGGTACGCGAAAATACAATATAAATATAAAAACCCCTGGACTCAAGAATCTGCTTATAATCTCAATTTCTGCTTCAGAACAGTTTGTCCTTTGGAAACACAAGTTTTCTTTTAGTCTTCTTTACTTCTTTATTTGATGCTTAATATGTAATGCATCCAGAATCATCTTGAAAATGTAGATAATACCTACTTTAAGAAATTCACTCTCTTTGAGACCATTAATCCATTTATTTGTTTTTTTTTCATACAATGAGTTTAATATAACTCTTTCATATTCGACTGGGAAAACACGAAGCTCTTTCATGCTGCATCTTATAAAAGGTTTGAAAGTTAAGATTCCCAACTTCTTGTTCAATATAAATTCCGGTTTAAAATAAGTTTTCCTTTAGAATCGAAATTTGTCTTTCAGAAAAAAACATTTAGTTGTCTGCTTTAATCCACCGTGTTGAATATCGTTTACTCTTTCAGATTCGACTGGGAAAACCCAAATTTCTTCGATGCCGGCACACGTAACTGCATTATAAATTTTATACTGGAGCGACAACGTTTTGTCGAAGGCGAGGAGACGCCCGAAAACTTGGGCATTGAGAAACTGCTGCAGGATGGTGTATACGAGACCGCATATACATTGCACGATGTAAGTCGTCTACCAAGTCCTGCTCTTTCTGAAATACTATTCTATAATATGTTTTACAGGATACGGATCGTGATTTGTTGTTATGCGAATGGGCCAAACTGAGTAAATGGAAAAAGTACGTCAAAATTTTTGAAAACAAAAATATAATTCTTATAAAAATTTACCCTATTTCACAGTCATCAACCACTCGATAATATTAAGGAGTATTTTGGACCTAAAGTTGCCTTATATTTTGCCTGGCTAGGCTTTTACACACACATGCTGATACCAGTCAGCATTGTGGGTATTTTGTGTTTCATCTACGGCTTTATAACGTGGCAATCAGATCCAATAAGGTCAGTATTAATGTTTGTAACAACATAGATTTTTTCATTTAAACTATTTTGTAGCACTGAAATTTGCAATACCAACAAAACAACGCTCATGTGTCCGCAGTGCGATCGCAGCTGTGATTATTGGACGTTGCAGAGCACTTGCAAGTCTTCCAAAATGAACTATCTGATCGATAATAATGTGACGGTGCTGTTTGCATTTATTATGGCCATATGGGGTATGGGCAATGGCTTTTTTTAACATTAGAGTTTAAAAATACTATTTTGCGCTCTCTTCACTTAGCTGTGCTGTATTTGGAACTTTGGAAACGTTACTCGGCACGCCTCGTACATCGCTGGGGTCTGACAGGCTTCTCGCAGGATGTTGAGCATCCGCGACCACAGTACCTGGCCAAACTGCGCGAATCGAAGGTGCTCAAGGGCAGCAAATTAAGTTTCACCAATAATGTGCTAGAGCCCGATGTGCCATTCTGGCGCACTAAATTCCTCACGAATTGCACCAGCTACGGCATTATGATACTATTTATCTGCATATCAATGATAGCCATCTTTTCGGTGATCATTTATCGCATGGCACAAAAAGCATCGCACAGCATAATCGGCAATACGGACACAATGACATACAAAATAATGGTGTTGCCCATGACAGCGGGCATCATCGATCTGATGGTCATCTCGTTGCTCGATTATGCCTACTCTTATCTGGCCGTTTACTTAACGAATCTCGAGTATTGTCGCACACAGACCGAATACGATGAGAGTTTGACATTTAAAAACTACGTTTTCCAATTTGTCAATTACTATAGTTCACTGTTTTATATTGCATTTTTGAAGGGCAAATTTGTTGGTTATCCCTCAAAATACAATCGCATTTTGGGCTTCCGTCAGGAAGAGTGCAATCCTGGTGGTTGTCTCATGGAGCTTTGCATGCAGCTGGTTATTATTATGGTGGGCAAACAGGCGGTTAATGCTATCGTTGAGATGCTGATACCATATCTCATGCGTAAATTCAAAGTGCTTGGCACCAGTTGTGGTATGCGCAAACGTGATAGCGAAGAGAAGCTGGTCTCATGCAATCAATGGACAGAGGATTATCATTTATCGCCGTGGACGAATACGTCTATGTTTGGCGAGTACTTGGAAATGGGTAAGATTTTATTCGCGTTTTAGGTTTGTTTTTTCATTTATTTGAATAAATTTGATTCCATTTGTAGTTTTACAATTTGGTTTTATTACACTCTTCGGTTTGGCCTTTCCCCTGGCACCGCTGCTGGCTCTGATTAACAATGTGATTGAGGTGCGTTTGGATGCCATCAAGATGTTGCGCTTCTTTCGTCGTCCCATAGCGCAGCGCGCGTGCAACATAGGCGTTTGGTATGGCATCATGACGGTGGTGACGAAAATTGCGGTAGCCTCTAGTGTAAGTTTTTGATAATGACATAATTAGTTTTGTCTCACAAAGAAATAATTTTCAATAAAAAAAATCATATGCGAAACTCTTCGACTGGTAATATTCACCCTAGTGTCCTATACTCAGGATGGAGTTAGCTAAGATAAGGAGCCATGTCTGTCAGTTGATTGATTAACAACCTGCTCATGACAGCCCCTTCTTCAACCTATCGTTTATCATACTTTCCTTCCACGTCCTACACTATTTGAAATCGATTGCGCTCGGTGAGCGAGCCTTCTTTTGGACATTTTCTTGCCGCGTGACAGCATCGCTGGCTCTCTTTCGGGCTTCCTGCATTCTTGGAGTGTCCTGATTGCACTGGCGAGCTCAACCGCCTTGCTTCGTGCTTCTTCAGGTGTGAACCCCTTTTCCAGGTATCGCTGGTACCATTTACGACCTGATCCACTCAGACCTTTCTTTAAGGGATCATCTTTCCATCTAGGCTTTCCCAGAGGCGGCCTGACAGTAGTTGACGATTATTCGTCTCCCCGCTCACTAACCCTTTGCTGGTTGTTGGCTTCTCTTCAACCATTTTCGTCGCTGTTGGCGCTACACGCTGTACAGTACTAGCCTGTTGTGCGATCTTTTTTGCCTTGGGCGCTTCTGGTTTTGTCGTCTTCTTTGACGCCTGGGGACAATCATCATCATGGAGATGAGCCTCCATTATGTCCGCCAGTTCTGTTGCAGTTGAGCCCTGCTGTTTCCGAAGAATTTCATTAACTTTTTTGTCCATCTGTAAATTGTGAAATTAAGATCGACCATGGCATAGGCCCTTACCATGGAAGGGCCTCCACTACTCGCTGAGGCGACCAGGTTCTACTACAATCCTTTACCCCTGACTGTAAACGTCCATGGACACGGTTCGCCTTACATCGTGGACTAGGGGAATTTATAACTTTTTATGCTTCTGGATTACGCATTGAGGCATAATTCTCCACATATCGTTCAGTTTCGCCCGACTATGCTAGCCAGCTCTCAGCAGAGACACGACCTAACTGAGACTGTTTCCAGCGGTCACCACTTGGAGGTCATAGCCTCACTTCCACTCTACCCATGGAGTTACGGCACGTATCTCTGTTGCCAGAAGATTATATGTTATCCCCCCTGCTCCGAAAAGAGTACCTGACCGCCTATAACGTAGACCCCCCTATAACGTAAAACCCACACGAATTCGTTACAAAAGTCAGAAATTCCATCAATATAATTCTTTTGAATTAAATAAAACCAAAACGAAGACGAAATAAAAAAAAGTCCAAACATTCGGTCACTAGAATTTCTGACTTTTCGTTCCGTTTTACCTAATTAGGTCGTTAATATCGAGAACTCCTCTGAATTCGACATCTGAATTCTCATAGGCTTGGGCCTTTTTTTAGGTTTGGAAATTTCCCAAAATGTTTGTTATTAGTTTTAATGTTTAAAATTATTTAATTTCAATTGTGGCACATTTTCTATATTGAAAACTATCACAAGATCATCAAAATTTGATATCATAATTTAATTTTTATACTTTTTATATTACTTTTATTTATGTTGCCCTAAATACTTAAAAGATTTCTTACCTTGTAAAACAAAAATGTCTCAAAAAAACGAAAAATTCTTTTAAATTTATTTTTAATATATATTTTTTAATATTTTCTTTTCTTTTACTTAGGCCATGATCATTGCTTTCTCGACAAACCTCATACCAAAGCTAATCTACAGAACATCGTTACAAGATGAATCGCTAAATGGCTATTTGAACTTTACGTTGGCCTATTTCAATACGAAGGACTTTGAGGTGTGCATGGAGTAGCCGTGTTTATTAACCACACACTATAATTCAAAGTATTTATATCTTTTGCAGTATACGCCCGTTTTAATTGAAAGTCCCTATGTAAATGTAACCACCTGTCGCTACACCGAATTCAGAAATCCACCATGGGATGAAAATCCCTACAAACGACCGATGATTTATTGGAAAATCTTAACAGCGCGTTTGGCATTCATTGTTATATTTCAAGTAAGTTGAATTTTAGATATTTCCTTATAAAAATTTTACATAGCAAAAATACGAAGACATTTGAAAAATTGAAAATCTTGTCATGCCAAAAGTGCTAATCTTTTCGTTTTTTTTTGGCCTTAACTCTTTATTGGTGCAATGTAAAATAGTGATGTGGGACATTTATTGTTTGTTTTCAAAGCACCTATCGATTGGCATCATTATTTAAAAATAATTTACCAAACATTTTTTTTGCAAATGGTAAAAATTCAAAAAAATATTTTAGAATAATGATGTTGATCGATAGTTGGTGTTTAAAACAAACAATTAACGCCTTTATACCACTATTTTATCTTGTACCTATCAAAAGTTATGGCAAAAAAACGAAAACATTCGCCCTTTTGGTTTTTTTCTTCTGTGGCCAGAAATTTCCAACAATACCACACACGATTTTGGCACAGTATATTTGAGGAAAACTACATTCAAAAATTACACATTCGCCTCTTCGGCATGATATTGACGATATGATAATTCGTTGTGGTAGATGTGAATCTATTTCAAAAATGTCAAGTTAAATTAATACGATTTTAATTTATTTTACTATTAAAATTGGCATTTAATGGTGCGTTTTAATTAATTCTAATAGTATAGTCGTATTAAATGTACTCCTGAATACCAAAAAGTGTTCCATATTGTCCTTACCATAAATTAAAAGAATATAATTGAAATTAGATATTTATTAGAAAAAATCAAATCAAATGATTTATCTTTTATTAAAAATCGATTTAGCCATGATTTCAAATAAAATCATTTATAAACTAAAAGCACATCTAGTTTTCATGGATTGTGAATGCAATTAGAAAAACTTATTGATTTAATAGTATTCAAAACAATTATATTTTCATTTTAATTCAAATATATTTTATTTGTATTGTCTTTTTTTAAATAGAATTATGTAGATTTCAATTGTATTTACCGATTAAAGAAATAATGTATTCTATTGACTAATTGGCTTTTGTAATACTATTTAAAACTATTAAATGTATGGTATTTTTTCTAATTATCTATTATTACGAGTTCAATTTATTATATGTTATAATTTAAATATAATTGACTATAAGTAAAACTATAGTATTTATATTATGAGTAAATAATTATATTGAACAATAAAAATAATAAGACTTAATTATAAAAATAATTCGTTAAATACTATAAATTTAATGGTATTCTTTTTTTTAATTTTTAATAGTATAAATTGTGAAACATTTTATTGTAATCATACGATGAATACAACCAATCTGAATTTTAATAGACAACTTTAAAATGTATACAAAAAAGCTATTATTTGATATACCATTAAATCAATGCAAAGCATATTAATGTATTAAAATTTAATACATATTTGTATTTGTTCTGAAAATATATAGTTCTTCTATATTAACTTTTTTTACAGTGAATTTGTATTTATTTAACTTCATTTTACTACACTTGTTTTCTACATATTGCAGCAGCTGTAGTATGTTTTTGTTTTCTGTAATTTTAAGTTCATATTATTTATATTTAATGCTTAAATACATTACTTAAATGCTTGTGATACCTTGTCAGAACTGATGATGATAGCATATTTTGTTGTGCTTTCATTTTTAACAATAGTAAAATATATTTTATTTCATTTATTTACGTCTATGGATTCAAACCGAATATGTAACAGTGTTTTTTGAGTGATAGATAATCTTTCTTGGTTTTTAAATAAATAGGTACAGAAAGCAGTAAATCTAGTAGTATTACTACATATTTACAAGATATAAATAAATACAGAATGTAGTAAATTAAATGCATTTTTGAGTGCATATATCTTTCTTGGTTTTTAAATAAATAGGTACAGAATGCAGTAAATCTAGTAGTATTACTACATATTTACAAGATATAAATACAGAATGTAGTAAATTAAATGCAAAATGTAGTAATTTGGCTACATTTTTCTATTGAAGTTAAATGAAGTTGAGTGAATACATAATCTTTCTAGAGAGCAGTAAATCTAGTATTATTGCTACATATTTATGAGATATAAATAAGTACAGAATGTAGTAAATTAAATGCAAATGTTGTAATTTGGCTACATTTTTCTATTGAAGTTAAATACATTGAGTGAATATAATACAGAATGCAGTAAATCCAGAATTATTACTACATATTTATAGTTATATTTTTACATTTATCTATTGAAGTTAAATACATTGAGTGTGTAGATAATATGTGTGTTGAGATATCTAGATAATCTTTCTTGGTTTTTAAATAAATAGATACAGAATGTAGTAAATTAAATGCAAATGTAGTAATTTGGCTACATTTTTCTATTGAAGTTAAATACATTGAGTGAATAGATAATCTTTCTTGGTTTTTAAATAAATAGGTACAGAATGCAGTAAATCTAGTAGTATTACTACATATTTACGAGATATAAATAAATACAGGATATGGTAAATTAAATGCAAATGTAGTAATTTGTCTACATTTTTCTATTGAAGTTGAATACATTGAGTGAATACATAATCTTTCTTGGCTCTTAAATAAATATGTACAGAATGCAGTAAATTCAGAATTATTTCTACATATTTATGAGATATAAATAAGTACAGAGTGTAGTAAATTAAATACAAATGTAGTAATTTGTTCACATTTTTCTATTGAAGTTAAATAAGCACAGAAGGAATCATAAATACAGTTGTACTACAGTTTCTACATATTACTGGACGTTTAAATAAATACAAAATGTATTTTGTTTAATACAATTATAGTAAAATTTTATACGTAAATTAATCTAGTGGTTTCTCATACAAAAACAACTATATCAATGTTTTAAAAACAAACACATTTGCTTTTCAAAGTAAATCAAATACATATGTATTTATTTTAAAGACAATTTTCGTTTTTATACAGTGTTTTTATCGTTGTAGTTAAAAACTAAATTTTAGTTAAGTATTTTAAATAAATACAAAAAAAATCGTTGAATTTCATCACAGTGAACCAGTAATAATGAAAATTTATTAAAACATTTTTTTTTTTTTCAATATTTAAACATTAAACCAACAAAAAAAACCTATTTAAAAATATTTTCCCAGAATATTATAAGCATAATCCAAGCATTCATCGCCTGGGCGATACCAGATGTTTCTGGAAAACTGCGAAAACGCATTAAACGTGAAGGCTTCCTGTTGCGCGAGCACATCATAGAGTTTGGCAAGAAAATCGCCGCGGAGAGAGTATCAATGAAAAACGAACTGGCCGCCATTGACAGCAACGACACAGAGTTGAATGGAAAGAATACAGCTGCGCATGTGCAACATGCTGAGCAAGATGATGAGGAAGAGCAGGAAAACGAATTGCTGCGCAAGCGACATGTCGACAATGATCGCACAACACCAGTGTAAAATATATGAAATTTATAAAATAATTGTTTAAATTAATAGCAGAGTCAACAACGCAGTAGTTAAGCATAAAATGTTTATATAATGTAAAATACTAGGACTTTCGAAATATTATTGCCTGATGTAATAATAATAATTATTTTGTATTATTTTTTTTACAAAGAAAAAAATAAATTAAAAAAAAATAAAAATATTTAAATAAGTAGCACTGAAAAATTGTTATGCAGCAAGCATAAAGATGTGCTCAAAACATTTATATGTGTGTGTAAATTGTTAATATGTTTGAATGTTCTTAAACTAAGCCAATTAAATGTAACGCATTCATATTTTGTTTAATTGAAAACTAAAAAACAAACGAAAATTATTTATGTCAACATTCTAAAAACTGCCAAAAAAAACTGAAATTATTTGCCGCCTTTTTTTTTACAACAACAAAAATAAAAATATATTTAAATTCAAAATTTTAACAAAAACATAAAGTTAACTTAAAATAGATTTTTGTATAAAAAAAAATATATATTAAAAACAACAGACAGACAGACTAAACGCTTCAAAACGTCCGTTTTAAATAAATCTTATTAAAATGCTAAATATTAAGTTGAAAAAAATAAATTATGCAATTTTTATACATATTCATTTTTGGTTTTTGTTTTGGCGTTCTTTTTTATTAAAGAGCAAATTCTTAAATTTTGTATGCACCATATTGCCTAAACAGAAAATATAGATTGTTTATAAATTATTGTTACACATTTTATGTAAGCTTTTTGTACAAATAAAGGCTGGCTTTTGTAAATGCAATTAAATAATGTTAATAATTATTAAGCTGTTACACTACCTACTACTACGACTACTACTTAAAATACAACAAATAAAGTTAACAATTTATAAATTTTAGACATGCGTTAAATAGTTCAGACGAGACGCTGAGAGTGTGTTGTGCTATATTAAAATTAAACTTGCGAAACACTTTTAAACAATGAGGTAAAATTTTGTACAAGTCACAACAAGAATTTGCGTAAAAATTCCATAGTTTAAAAAAATGGCTAAAGTGACGGAATTAGGTTTAGGTGTCGGTTGTGATACACTTACGTTTTTAATAATTCGGATCAATCAAAATGCTGATTCACCAACTAATCACAGTTTTATTATTCAGAATCCTGTTTAATTCATTGCTGAGCATTTTTATTAAGCGAAAAGTCTTGATTAATCAATCGATCAGAAATTGAGTTTGATTAATCGCATAATTCATATAAGGGAGACACGGGCTAAGTCGACACTTTTTGAGCAATGCTTATTTTGACCACCATAGCAAGACCTAGGTCGAAAATAATAATGCAGTTGGATAGATTGAATCGTTAGCTAAAAATGTTCCATAGACCATGAAGATCTACATTGTTTAGTTTTCACGAAACAAATGAAAATGCGACATAACCTTAAAATAGGCTGTTATAAATTCGACATTACACACTAGGTTGTCCTTATTTTTTTACACAAATGTCTCATCCCCCTAGGATTGTTTATTAGCACTAAATACAAAAGTTTTGCAAATTGTATTTTTAATTTAAACAACGGGTATACGAAAATTGTACAGGACATTGAAAATTGTACTGGGAGGTGAAATTTTGAATATTCCCAAAAGAATATTTCGAGTAAGCAGTACATGTAATCGGATTTTCTATATTTCGATAATTTTCCGAGTTATCGATTGTTTTACACAGCAATAAAAATGATTGACTATTTTTAAAATATAAACAAAAAATACAGGTACAACATGCTGTTTACCAAATGAATGAAAATTAATTAAGCTTTATACAATATTTCCTACTTAAAATATATATATTTTTTAATAGTCAACATTTTTCTTCTTAATACAATGCAGAATTTTAGTTTTAGTTGTTTTGCACAGCTTTTTTTACCGTAATAAACAATCTTAGAGCTTGAGTAAGGTAAAAATCCAAAAAAGTATAAAATAACTGATACCCTAATATGCACATTTTTATTGATATCTATCAATTAAGAGCCACTTTTTTAGTGGTAGTTTAATCTTAGTTTAAACTTCGTTTATTTGAACGTCTCTTGCAGTTTCATAATTGATATGCTCAATTACGACGTTTAAGATTGTTTTGAATACAATAGTTTTAAAATTGATGAGATTTGCTAAGTGATAATGTAAAGCACAAGAATGGTGCACAACTGGGAATTGAGAAACAAATGCTCAAAAATGGGCCTTTTTTTAGCCCAAAAATGAATTCTTTTTGCTTCATATCTCAGCTCCGGTTACATGAAATTTGAAAATTGTACATATAATTTGTGTTCTGTTATGCATGTTTTGGATAAAACAAAAATGAGGCTAACTTTATATCCAACGCTTACCAACCAATAGAATACTCAAAAACGTGGTTTTTCGTTTTTGTCGAATATCCTGGAAACTGGACGTGTAGGGCAAAAACTGAAAACGACATTGTTCTTAGAATGTCCAAATCCATAAGAATATGTAACTTTCATTTCGGGTGTCGAAAATTTTTGTCAAATGTGCGCACAATGTAATCGAAACTTTAACGAAAAATACAAGAAAAATTACTGTGTTATCAATAACTAATTCGGAGATATAAAACACATTTTATTGCATAAAAACAGTAGTTGAAGTAGGTAACACTGACACCTAATCTGACATCCCGTTCGCGTTTTAAAGCAAAAATCGACTTTGCACCGGAGTCGACTTAGTCCCGGTCTCCCCCATATTTGTTTTATTTTAAAATTTGTTTATCTGCTTCACAGGTTTTTATTTCAATCTACACAACACACTCGCAGAATGTTTGCATTTTCAGTTAATAGTTGGTTTTCTTTTTCATATTTAAAATATGAAGCAACAATTAGAAAATATTAGTTTTCTAGATCGAGAAAAAGTGCGCTTTAAATTTAAAAAAATTAAAATGCAAATAATTTTAATTAAAAGTCGTCGACTTTAAAATAAAAAAAACTTTATTCACATTTTTTAATTAGAGAAAATTATCGATTGAATATGCGCCATTTTTTACAATACAACAGTTTCTTTTGATATCACTAGAACATAGTTCATAGGCCTGAATTTGATAAATTAAACAAATTTAATTATCGGAATTACAACAAAGATCAAGTGCACAGAAAAAAATAATCGACATAAATATTGCAACCGACATTAGTTGCATTCATTAATCAACTTAGCAATGAAATTCACTTATTTAATGAAAACATTGCTATTCTTCGTTAATTCAGCAATTCCTTTTGCTAATAGTTATATTTGTACGTCAATGCAGCAAATTAATTTGTCGGCGCAGTTTCAGCAATTATATTTGCTAAAATTGCGCCGACTAAATTATTTGCTGCATTGACGTACAAATATTCATATAATCGAACGCAATTGTTTATATAACGAACAATAGCAAATGTTTTCCTTAAATTAGTGAATTTCATTGCTGGATTGATTAATGAATGCAATTAATTTCGGTTGCTATATTTACGTCGATTATTTTTTTCAGTGTAGAACTTGATAAAGCAGACAATAATCAAATGATAAATGTTGCTCGTTGAGTTTTATAATTCTTTAAATAGCATTAGTTGCGTCAATATAAAATTAAAAGTGAGAGCTTAAAATTAAAAGTGCACTTTAAAATATAAAGTTAAATTAAAGTTTTAATCAAAAATTTTAATTAAAAAGTTGTTTTTAATAAAGTTGACTATTAGATATGCCCCAGAAGTAAATTTGTCCAGGTCATGCCGTCAGAAGCGCTGCTATAACAACTACTAAGCATCCCCATTACCTATTTCCGAGTGGAAATTTAGGATGCGATCATTGTCTGATCAGGCAGCCAAATTTCAAATCAGACAATGATCAGGGGGGTTTTCATCAGTGCCTGATTCAAAACGTTACCCTATTCGAAGTTGTTGTCCTTATCAGGCTGCTTGAACAGGCTTCCTGATCTTACCCTTATATAAATCGATGTATATTTAAATGCTTCTTAAACAGCTTTTACCAAATTTGAGGCCTTTCAAACAAAAGAATAGTTTTGTGAACATATGTATCTCCCCAAGTTACACATTTCAAAACTTTATCTGAATTTGTAGATTAACATGTATCGAATATGTATCGATCGTAGAATTGAATCGGTTCTTGGCTAAGAATGGAAATCTATGTAGAAATCTGTATTGAAACTCGAAAAATTCTATGCAAACATTAAAAAAATTGAAAATCGAAATATAGTAAAACTGTGTCATGGGACAAAGATTTCTCAATATTTTTCCATTTAAATTTTGCTACGTATCTACTGCCAAACTAACGAAAATATCTAGAATTCGTGACGAAATCTGTACTTTGTGTTACTTGGGTCAGTAACTTTTGCAATGGAAAAAATCAACTTTTTGAGATATTTCTAATTTTAAAAAACGTTGATAATTTTTATATCTCTTGCATTTCAGTTTAACATTTATTTATTAGAATATTTTATTGGAATAATTTTCCTACACAATTTTATTATAAAAGGTTTTTAATTAAATCTCGATCATATTATATGCAATAAGGTTTTTTTCATAAGTGTCACATCAGTTTTCCACAAGTAGACTTTATATCAGTATTTTTTATGAAGGTTAGAACAGGTTGCCTTACGTGGCTCTGAAATTAGGATTACCCTAGTCGACCCTGATCAGTATCATTTCATGTGGCCTTTGGTAGGGATGCCTTATCGTATTCTGATCAGGAACGGATGCGAAATAAGGCTAACCTTAACCAATTTCCACTCGGGTTGTGCCATCACTGATGCAAGTGTACTTTCCACACAGCTTCTAGAGAATAAGTGCCCATCGATTTTTTGGTGTTTATGGCAAAAAAAAATAGTCATCATACGAAAACAGATCTATTGGAATTTTTATTTTTGACATTGCGTTTCGTAGTGAAGTTGGCTGCAGGAGCGGTAGTTCTATGAACTGAATAATAAAAAAAAAAATCAAGACGCATACATTTAGGTGAAAGGAAATCATTTAGACAGGAAGCGTTCTGCCTTTACTACTGGGGCAAACTTTAAGTTTCTTGACAAAAAAAGACAATTTTGAACTGCCTCAAATTTTAAATTTGAAAAAGAAACAGCTAATATTGATTATCGTTAACAAAATATACCATACATCTATATTTAAAAACAATAACAAGTTTAACTTTAACTTAAAAAAGAAAACAATACCAATGACCACAATCAACACGTGTACCTTATAAAAAAAAAACTATTTAAATACAAATCTAAAGCTCGTTTTTTTACAATATCTAATGTTTTATCTAATTTATGTATTTTTTATCTGCTAATCTAAGACATGGCTAATTTACAATTTTCTGCAACACATTTTTGTCTGTAAATGATGTGCTTACGTAGTTTATGACAGCAATAAGTATTAGAGACAATTGTGTGCCAATAATAATAATTTTGTTTTTTATTTAAAATAATACTTTACACATATTAAGTAATACAATCAAATATACAATATATATAAATACTACCAACAAACAATCACAAACAAATACACACACAGTTGCATACATGCAATCAATTTTTTAAAGCACCAAAATAATCAATTTAAGTATGTACCTTGCAACAACACTTTACAAATTACAATTAAATCATTTTAAGTTTCTCAATAAAAAAATGCACGCTGTATCCCAGTAGAAATTGTTCTCTTTGACAACAAAATCATCAATGATCTATCATGCATAGTTTTAATTACTATATTGATGATTATGTGTAGAGAGATTTCATAAAGAACATATTTCATCATTGATGTATCCAATATATTATTTTTGAAATGTCATGATCAGATTAACATTGATCAATGTGTGGTCCATGCCTTGTATCGTGACATGCATATGAAAATGTCATCAATACTTTGTAGATCGAATATATAATCGGTCTTCGCATTTATGAACCATTGTGAAATGATTAATAACAATTTTCACTGGGTATATTCTAATAAATTTTTTAAAATTTTTTTTTATTATTTTAACTTGAAATTGTTCTTTACAACAGTTATGTCATATTTAGCTTACAGAAGAACATCAAATCAAAACGATAAACTTAACTTAAGTTATTTGTATTTTTGTAAAGAGAGCTAATGTTTAACAAACTATTTTGTAAAACATATTCTATAATAGAAACGTAATTACTGTTAAATATGTATTAAGTGCTTTGATTGATAAAATAGAACTGAAATGTAAAAAGAAATTTTAAAGGTGTTTGTTATTTATATCAGTGAACGGGAGATGTCTTTTCAACAGCAATTGTCTTTGACGTCAAAATCTTATTAGATATATTATGGTCATTTAGAAGTCCTTCATTGTTGTTCATATATATTTTCATCACACAAATATGTTATACATTATATCTTATCATTGATGAATCGTATTATTTCATTATTGATGCATTCGTCGAACAGTTATTGTCTAACATGCCTGACATCGTCAATGATATGTCATGCACAATGAGGTATCAAAATGCTATCGGTCATCGATAGCATTTCGCATGTTTTCCTTTTTCAGAAACATCCGTTGGAGAAATGATTGATAACAAATCCTACTGGGGTGATGCAAAGATATTATTTTTTGCAGATTTTTAAATTTTGATATATCCACAATTAAAATACTTGTCAGTATCGAGACAGTTAGAAACATTTTGTCGACATATTTTAAACAGACAAAGGCGGAGTTTGTATTACAAGCTGTCTGTTTTCTGTCAGTTACCAAAATATGCCGTGAATCTACCATTAAAATTGCACAAAATATTCTATTTATCTGTGCGTTTGCCGAAAATATGCCAAGCCTTTTGTCCTGAGATATTTGTATTCATGATTCAAAACAGTGCATTTTTGTTACCCGCTGTTCCAGAAATCGATTTTTCAATAGAAAATATAAGTATAGAATGCTCAAATAAAACCGAAACGAATTCAGTTCGATTTATGTTGGCCAACATATACATTTCAATGGAATAGAATATTTTTTGAGTTGTACTTATTATAATATTCTACAAATGAGTTAAGTTTTTTACAAATATTCTGTACTAATTGCACTTTTATGAATACATTTAGTTTGGATCACGTGTTATATATAACACTCCAACTAAATCAAAATAAAATGTTTACATTATATTCATGTTTATGATAATTTTTAATCTGTTTCTTTTCAAAAAGTCACACTTTTCATGATAACTGTTCACGTGTGAAACATGTTAAGATGTCATGCACAGAAAAACTACTGTGGGCTTGAAACGAATTTGAAGCAACAATTTTAGAATATTGAATTAAAAGAATAAATGGATTAAAAACCACTTTTGAAAAAAAGGCTCATAAACCCCTAATCTAATTAGGGTAGACATGATCATGTACTTAATTATGGCAAGAAAAAAAATTCATTAGCAGTTCCAGATTATGGTCCTAGAATAATTTCTATTAGGGCTAGTTGTTATCAAAATAAAAACTTGTATACAGAGAAAATTGAACTATGGAATTTTGAATTATTAACTTTGCAAATATTTATAATGTACAAGTGAAAGTCATCGAAAAAATGTGAGAGTTTAATTAAAAAAAATGTTTTTCACTTTGAAATAATATATAACACCGTCCGACAAAGTACAACTTTAAGTTCTGTCAATATGAAACATTTTATATATTCTAAAATTATGTCAAAAATAAAATACAGTTGTTAGGTCGTCAGTTAATTAAATTGTTTTCATTTCAAGATTTTTAAAATTTTATACCAAATTTGCATGTTTTATATTAAAAATTTATTTAATTTTGAAGTTTATTTTGACACATTTTGTAATCATTACCCGAGTGGAAATTTAGTTCAGCATGTGATCATTGTCTGATCAGACAGCCTGATTTCAAATCAGGCATTGATCAGGGATTTCGTTCTGTGCCTGATTCAAAACGTGACGCTATTCGAAGTGGCTATCCTGATCAGGTTGCCTGATCAAGCTTCCTGATCTTACCGTTATATAATTCTTTATATATTTAAATTCTTCTTAAACTGCTTTTACCAAATTAAGACCTTTCAAACAAAAGAATAGTATTGTGAACAAATGTATCTCAATAACTTTTGCAATGTAAAAAAGTCAACGTTTTCAGATATTTGAGATATTTAAAATTTTTAAAAACGTTGAAAATTTTTGTATCCTTTGAGTTTATCATTTCTTTATTATAATATTTTATTTTATTGGAATAAAAAGTTTTGAATAAAATCTCGATCATATTATATCCAATAAGATTTTATTCTGAAATTAGGATTACCCTAGTCGACCGTGATCAGTATCATTTCAGGTGGCCTTTGGTAGGGATGCCTTATCGTATTCTGATCAGGGACGAATGCGAAATAATGCTAACTAACCTTAACCAATTTCCACTCGGGTAGTCTTAAATAAAATGGATTTTTTATACCCTACACTAAGAGTGAAAGGGTATATTCAGTTTGTTTTTATTACATATTAACCGTTCTTCTTGTAATTTGTAATCATTTAAAAAAGTATTAAAAACTTACTGAAATGGTTGATATAGAAAGTTAAAAGGTATTGTCGAATTTTCTAATTTATTATATTGTTTTTATTTGTTTCGTGTTGGACGCTATAATACATATAATACAATATGTACTGGCTGAGTTAAAAATGTATATACAGACAAATATACCCACGCAGCTTTGAAATCACATTCTGAGGAAGTATGATAAATTCTTGACAATCGACTATTTTTAGCTTAACTAATTCTACAATAGGTACACAGCAAAAGAATAGATTTTCATTTACCATTCGTTCATAATACATCAAAGTTAAATGTAACTCCCAATATATTATCTCAGTTCATAGCGACTTTTTTTAAATTGAAGTTTGCTTCCAGTATTTATTAAATAAATTAAAATAAAAAATAAATATATAAATTAAAAAATAAAATAATAAATTAAAAATATATTTTTTTTCTTGTTTTAAAACTAATTGATCACATGATACTAATTGATAAAAGTAGCGATATTTTATAGTTTTAAGTCTTTCGTGCCAAATACACACCAGAATATTACGTAGATCTCCATCATGTTTCCCCATAATGCGGACATCAGAGTTTAGATCGTATTTCTATTTTTGTATCTAGCCTCACTCAGTATGTATTTGTATGCACCTCCGTACATTTTATTTATTTTAAATGCAAGATTTAATATAAAGATTTAAAAAATATATATTCCGAAAAATTACAGTAAAATAAATGTTCACAGTTTTTATAAAATTTGATAACAAAAATATTTAAAAAAAATATGGAAAATTAATTGCGATAAATTACTCTCTCGAATCACTTTATATGTAACACAAATTTCTCTTTGATTTTTTGCAAAAACTAATAAATGTACACAGAATAAAATAATCGACGTAATTATAGCAACTGATATTAATTGCATTTATTAATCAATCCAGCAGTGAAATTCATTAATTTAAAGAAAACATTTGTTATTCTTCGTTAAATCAGCAATTTCGTTTACTAATATGAATATGTGTACGTCAATGCAGCAAATTAATTAGTCTGCGCAATTTCAGCAATTATATTTGCTAAAACTGCTCCGACTAAATTATTTGCTGCATTGACGTACACAATTGCATATACAACGAAGCAAACGAATAGCAAATGTTTTCATGAAATTAGTGAATTTCACTGCTGGATTGATTAATAAATGCAATTAATGTCGGTTGCTATATTTACATCGATTATTTTTTTATGTATACACATTTTGCATTGACAATTATTCGTAGGGCCATGATACAATTATTCAAGGTAGAAGTATTCGAGTTCTTGTTCTTCTTAGGCGTCCTGTGCTTCTGTCAAATGCCTGAAGATACTGTCAAACGTCACGTGCTTATGTCAAAATGTTGTATGGGATAAGAAAATTTTGTGAGAGGTCCTCCGGGATACTACTACCTTGTTATTGTATCATGCGTAGAGCAAGTTCATATATTATTTTTGGATAAAATTAACATCTGCAGCATGTTTAAATCGTGCGATGTAAAGTACCAAAAACGTAATTTTTGCAAAATGTGTACGTGCTGTGTAAAATCTGAGTACGCCACAAAAATCAGCACGCCAAAATCTACCAGAATTGATAACTTTCATTTTGGTGGAATCTAACAACCCTCAATTTGTAGAACAGTGTAGTTTTATCATGAATCTAGATGGGTTACGAAAAGGTAAAAATTTAAGATAACTTTCCGATTATGACCTTTGCGACCTTGTGTAGATATACATAGTTTCGTTTATGTTTTAGGGTACCACAATATCGTTTGCAAAAATCATTAGCGCGTAATTATAGTCATTTTTAATGTATAGCTTTATTTTAATGTATAGCTTTTTGACATTTATTTTCATAGGACAACTGTCAAAAAAGCCGTAATTAAATTTTACCTCCAGGTTTATTTTGACTATAGTTACGGGCCATTATTTTTATGTGTTAATTTAAATAAAATGTCACGTTGGTCCATATAGTCAAATTCGTTCATGGATTTGAGTGTTCTATGTTTCTCTCTCGATCAAACATGCCAATTTTTTATACCAGACGGCTTAGGTGTAAAAGTATTCTGAGTTATAAGTTTCATTGATCTAGCCCTTCTTGGTTACCTCTAATCGATATTTCAAAAGACAGGCGGACATACAGATGGAAATCTCTAAATATTGGTGAATTGTAAATGGATCATTAGAACTGTTAGGGTACACTAAGAAAACGAAAGATGGTTCAAAAGTATAGAGCCTTAAACATCATTGCAGTTGCAATTTATTCAAGTCAAATATTTCACACTTTTTGTGATATTTAGACAATATAATAGTTTTGCTACAAAAGCATTAATATCTGTGGAATATTTGCAGCAATATATTTCTCTAGTAATTGCAGTGAATCTATCACAAATATGACATTTTTCGTGATGTTTATAAGAAACATCTCACAAATAATACAAAATATGTGATGTTTACAAATTATTTAAACTTTTGCAGAAAATTTATTTGTATTTCCTGCATATTGGAATTGTTAAAGCGAGTAGTATTTTAGTTGCAGCAACACTCTCATAAACATTCTGTTTTTTTCGTAGTGTATGGTATAAATATGCATAAATAATATTAGTGTATAAAAATAATGAACAAATTCCAAAAAAACGTTGAAAAGTAGTTTATCAAAAAAAATATACAATTTGTTTTTTGAATTCGTTCATTGACCCTAAAAAATTATTTTAATTGGATTTATAAACTTTTATTTCTGTGTATCGTTAAATATTTATATATTATATGTTTATTTTGTCACATCGTGTACCTAATATATAGATATATATGTATATATATATTAGGTGTTTTCATACAACGACAGCAAATATAGTTTGGAATATTATAGTAATACAAACAAACTGTCATTAGAATTTGTGCACATAATAAAAGATTTTATTTCTATATCTTCCACGATGCCCGAATAATGCAAATAAACTGTACACTATCAGCAGCAGCTAAGGACAGATAACAATAGCACCATATAACCAAACATATATCTATTATATATTTTCGAGAGTAGCTCTATATAGTATTCCTTTGTCATTTGTTTGCACAATTATTTGCAACTATTTATACAATTTTCCAGTGGCAAAATAACACTCATATTAGGGCATATATGCAAACAGTATTAGATTTTTTTTATATATCTTAAATTTTGAATAGAAACTATTAACGATAGGCGCGACAGAACTTAAATAAGTTCACAACTTGGACGAAGCAGCACAGACAGAAATTGTATCCGGAAATGTGCAGATTGATCTTATAGCATAGTAGTTTAGAGCTTAATGGTGAAAATGGAATACTAGCAATAAGAAATATAGAACAGAAAAAAAACTAAAAAATTAAAGTGTTATAAATAACACATCAAAAAAATAATTATTATAAATTTAAAAAGTGATATAAATTTTGAAAAACACAAAAAAAAATGACAACAAACAATAGCAAAATGTCCAAGAAGGCACGTCATATACTCGATTTAAATGCCAAAGAGAAGCGACAATTTTTGGACTCGTTCGATATTGTTTTGTCCGATTGTGATGGTAAGTCTTCCAGTGATTATTCGTTGTGTTTTTATATATTTTTGTTTTTTCTATATATAAATCATATAGGTGTGCTTTGGATGTTAGTTGAACCCATACCAAATGCTGGCACCGCCATTATGCTGCTGAAAGATGCCGGAAAACAATATAAATTCATATCGAACAATAGCCTGCGCACCGACGAGGAGTATCTCTCCAAATTGAGTAGTTTGGGCGCAAAAGATGTCTTTGCGGTATAAAGGATTTTAAGCTTTTACCAATATTAATTAAATTTGTAATTATTTTTTGTATATTTAGTACGATGTGGTGCATCCTGTGAAAACAGTCACTCGCTATTTACGACGTCATCTACCGGGCGAAAAGGTTTTTTCCATTTGCGCTCAAGAGACCAATGAGGTGCTCATCAAAAACGGCATCGATGTGGTGTCCATGGTAAGCAAGCATATTGACCTTGAGTTATAGAAAATGGAACATGGAATAGAAAGCGAAGATTTTAATTCAATTTTTTTTGAAATATTAGGGTTCCTCCTTAGTTTTTGTTTTTTTTTTTGGTTTAATTTCGAATTTCCAAACTTTTAAAGCTGTCGGTAATATTTCTGCATTTTTTAGATAATATTTGAAAGCGATACCGCGCTGTAAGGATTTTGATAATATATCGATCAGATCACAATAATATGTTTTACAATCAGGTTTATTTATGAGAATCAGATCATGTTATCTTAAGTAGGCTTTAGATCAGGTATGGATCCGACTCGCTTACATAGATTTAAAATAAGGTTTATGCTAGTCGACCTTGATTAGAATTTGGTGATCTTTGATGAAAAGGATGTAAAATAAGTAGGGCTGTGCGATTAATTGTTTTAACGGAAAGTCTGATTAATCGTAATCACGACTAATCAATTATTCGATTAATCGTATTTTTTGATTAACAGAAAACACGATTAATTGGTTAATCAGCTTTTGTGATTAATCAAAATATCGATTAATCGGTTAATCAGAAATATGATTGATTAAAATACGATTAATTGTTTTTGGCATGAGTATAAATAACGACATTCTACTTGCTACGCATCTAATTTGGCAAAACAAAATCTTTGTTTGTATTTGTTCTATGTTTTCAATTAAAAATTATTTGAATTCTGATTAATTGAAAGTTATAATTAACCGATTAATCGTATTTTCGGTTAATTGAAAAATACGATTAATCGAATTTTTGAATAATCGTGATTGCGATTAATCAGAATTTCCGGTAAAACGATTAATCGCACAGCCCTAGAAATAAGTGTAAACAATAACAAATTTTCTCCCGAGTACTACTTCTCAAGTTTTAGAAATCTCTTTCGACTTTGTTTCATTGGGTATTTTGAAGTAGGGACAGTTTGATAACTGGAGTACGGAAGTTAGTATGAATTATCAAAGTTATAGTCGGTATAAAACGACCAATCTAGTTCTATTCGTTTTCTATAATCTTGATTCAAACAGTCATACAGAGACATAGGTAAAAGGACATCGATACATCGACTGAGGATGTGTCAGGAATATATACCGGTGATGTCTCATTCTAGGTGTCTCACTCTAAGTGTAGGGTATAAACAGAGCATTCGTGTTAAAATCGACATTTTTCGACTTTTAGTTGTCGATTTTCTTATATAACTCTTATCAAACTGAAGGCCTCAATACTCTAGTTCGTTTAAGTGATTTTTTATCCAAATATACCCCAGATTCTAGCATTAAATACAAATTTGTTATTTTTCAGTTCTGTGAGTGTTTTAAAACAAGTCATTTGTCGAACGGCACAATTCGTGTTAGGTATTTTTATGTGGCATTTATTTTAATGATTCTCAGGTAAAAATAAAAGATCAAGCACGAACTTGTGAATTATCTCCATGATTCAATAATTTATAATATTTTAGAATAGTTTCAATTAAAATTTTCCATTTCCATAGAAAGGGTACTTCGATATATCGATATACATAGTTCCGACAATTCTATAAATTTGTATAAATCAATCCAGATGTTGGAAAACCTTTCTTACATTCAAATAATAGTTTCCTTTTAATACAGACACTGAATTTGATATCCCCCGCCAATAATTCTATAAAATCAAATTTTAAAACACAACAGTTTATGTATTATGTATTTGCAGACACCCCGCACAGACCTAACAATGATGGAACTGATTAATACAATAAAACCCAATGATCGCGTTTCGGCCGTTATATTCGATTTAAATTTTAATCTAACATTTAGCGAATTGGCGCGTGCACAACAATATCTACTCGATGAAAAATGTACACTAATAGTAGGCTGCGCCGATCCATATGTGCCGGTTAGCAAGAATTTCGTGACCATTGGTTTTGAGGGCTACGTAAAAATACTCACCGATTGTAGTGGCAAACAACCGATAGTACTCGGTAAACCTGGACGCCTACTGGGACAGGATCTGATTGAACAGTTTTGTATAAAGGATACAAAACGTGCACTCTTCGTGGGTGATTCATTGGCAAACGATATAGAATTTGCGGTGAGATGTGATTTTCAATCGTTGTTCGTTTTGTCGGGTGCCTGCACAATGGAACAGATGATGGCGTTGCCCGACGAATCGAAACCCGATTATGTAGCCGATAGCATGGCAGATTTTATTGAATTTTTTGAATCATTGCAGGTAAAATAGTTGTTAAAAAAAATTTATATTTTTAGAACTATTCCTTTTTTTGTAAATAAATAAAAATTTGTACAAAGCATCACAAATATAGTTTTTAGTTTAGTTACTGTATTTTTGATTTTTTTTATACAATTTTGAATTTCAATTAATCTAACAACTACAAGAGCTAGAAGCACCCACGTTGAGTAACTCGATGGGAAATGGAAATATTAGCGTCGTTTTTCGTTCTGTTGCAATTGCGGTCAATGTTTGCAAATATCTTAACTGAAAATAAAAATAATAAAAAACAATAATTGTAACATTGGATATTTCCAAAGATTTTTTAAAATATTTAATGTATTTTAAAAGCCTAAAATAATAGTTTTATATTTTTCCATACAATTAAAAAACAAAATTATCCTTAACAATAGAAAATCACATAACATTTTTAAAATTAACTTATTTAAATATAGGGCTGTGCGTTTTAACGGTAATTCTGATTAATCATAATCATTGCTTAACTTAAAAAACGTATAATCGGTTAATCTGTTATTTTGATTAATCAAAATCCCGATGATTGAACATTTTGCATTAGCTGCTTCTTCAGAATTTTCATATGTTGTGTATTAAATTTGATTTTTATACCCTACACTAAGAGTGAAAGGGTATATTAAGTTTGGTACGCCGTTTGTAACACCCAGAAGGAAGCATCTCCGGTATGGAAAAGTATATATATTCTTGAGCAGCATGACCTCCTGAGTCGATCCGTCTGTCTGTCTGTTGAAATCACGATTACAGAAAAACTAGAAGAGCTAAATAAATGAAACTCCTAATTTAGATTACTTATATATCTACGCTTTCTGTCAGTGAAAATGGGCATGATCAGTCCATTATGACTTGTGAACCGACCACTTATGTTCAAATTTATCATATAAAACACATCTACTGGTGAATTTTACTGTATACGTGTTCAGGTAAAATTTTTTTGGTCAAATATATATTGACTTCATGCTCACATACATGAAAATAATGTTCTCTCGCGAAACGACTTGTGGTTTCCAAAAAAAAAAAATCGAAATTCGGTGCACCTACTCATATGTAAATATGGGTATCAAATGAATGGAAATTCTTCAGCGATTGAAAGTTTATAGTTATTTTCAGGATTCACTGATTCGATTAATCGAATAATTTAACCCATAAATAGCACAGCCCTACATATTTAAAATTTATATAAGTGGATTTTAAAAATGTTATATATCCGAAAATATTCTGTTCAGAATAATTTTGATTTGAATTCTAAGGAAAAATATAAAAATATCGAATACCAATTTCAGAGTTCGTTAAAACAATCGCACATCCCTAGAAATTTTGATTGTTTTTGAATTAGACAACGACGATATATTAAAAGATTCAATCTAGAGTTTTAAAATCCTTCAAATACTTTTAACATTTTTAATACTTTAAATGATAATATTTTGTAACTTTTAGTTCTACAACGACAATATATTTCTAGTTTACCTGTAGCGACAAAGGATTTTCCGACATTATATCGGAGGCTTCTTTCAACGCTTTGGAAGCATTTAATTCACCATCGGCAGCGACAATTTTAGCTTTAGCCTCCCGCACAGCTTCCGCTTCGGAGGCCATGGCTCTTTGTAGATCCGGCGGTAGGCGAACGTCTTTGCTGAAATAATTCAAGTGATATATTTAGTGTATTTACAAAAAAAAACCTGTACAAATCAGACATAAATGATCTCAGAGTCTCTGAACAAACTAATTGGAACTCACATCTCAACACGTTCCACTTTCACACCCCAAACAGCGGTTGCATCTAGCAAAATAGCTTCGATTTCATGTGAAAGCGATTCTTTTTCAGTTAACAGATCCACCAGCATTTTGGTGCCCGACACATTACGCAGTGTCGTCTGTGCCAACAACTGTGAGGAACCCTGGTAATCCTCAATTTGTATGACAGCATTAAGGGGATCACTTAAACGATAATAGACAACCGCATCCAGTTTAATGGTAACCGAGTCCTTGGTTAGTATTTCCTGGGGTGGTACATCGAACGAAGCTGTGCGCAGGTCTAGTACTTGCCAGTCATCAATGCAGGGAAGCACAAAAATAAGGCCAGGACCACGAGCGCCGCCCTTTCTAAATATCGTGGTAAGTAGTAAGTAAAATATTAAATAAATGATTAAAATCGTTTATGATAAACACGTTTTATGTCTCTGCTTACCTTAATCGACCCAGCCGAAATATCACCGCTCTTTGATATTCTTTGATGATAATCAGACAAAAAAATATCGAAAGGGGAAATGTTACAATAAGTATAATAACTGATAGTACCCACAATACAGTCTCAGTTACACCATCTGATTGATTTTCACCTGTTAGGGGGACAATTCCTTTTGTTTAGTACATTTTCAAAGTCAGTAAATTTTACAACACTTACTGGTTATAATATTTCGATTATCTACCATTTTCAAAAATACACTCTTTTAGTTTTAAAATGTATTATACTTTGGACACAATTAAACTTGCATTTTGACATATAAAATATACAATTTATGTTTTGACATTTAAGACGTGTTTGTGCGTAGTAACTTTCAAAAAGTATATTTTGAATTTGTAATAACTGTTTTTTCAAACAAGTGGATTTATGTGTAAACTAAAGATTGTGCTAAATCAGCAAATATTTTTAATATTTTTAAATATTTTTTTTTTTATTTGAATTATTTGTTAATAAAAGTGGGTGCAACATAAGTTTAAGAAGTAAAGTCGTTGTAGAAGTAAAAGTCACCGACTACATTTACGAAATAACAATTATTCATTTACAAAAATATTTATCTGTCAATTTCTGATCGATGTTCTTAATATTTTTACTAAATGATTTATGTAAATCTGCCAATTGGTATTTCAACTTAAAAATACATTAATTACTTTTAGTAATAACAACACCAACAAACACGAAATATAATATTTTCATTATAATGTACTTCATGACTTTTAGTCCAACGAGAACGACGATATTTCAAAAAGTAGTAGAGCTACTAAAATGTTAGTAATTTTGATCGTTACTTTAAACTATGTTCTATATAATCATGCACCATTTTCTATGTTCTCTTCAAATCTTAATTATTAGAAAACTATTTAAAAATTCTAAATCCAAAGAAATCAAAAATGTTCAAGTTTGATTCAAATATATTGAAAATCAATTGAAATTTTATTTATTTTGTTTATTAATAAAATAGTTATGGCTTTTTCTTTTCAAAATATATAAATATTATTTTTTAATTTGACTTTGGTCTTGGTCTCGGAGATGATACCCGTGCTGATCCTAATGTAGATGACGAACCAGTTGTGGCAGCTGCAGTTGCACATGAAAATCCTTTTAACACCTCGAGTGGAAATGGAATTATTATAGTTTTATTTCTATCGGAAGATATGGCGGAAAGTGTTTGCAAATATCTTAACTATAAAAAAGAATTACAAAATATAATTTTTTATTAATAATATAGACAAAGATGTTAATACTACTTAACACAATTTTTAATATGGTCATCTCATACAATATTTTTATATAATTCCAGTGTGCTTTATTTCGACTGCATACTCATTTTATGTCAATTACGTAAAAAGATTTTTTTTTAATTCGACAATTCAATATTTTAAGGCCCTTTTAGGAGATTTTCCAGATGATATATATATAACAGAATATTACCAGAATTGTTGTTACAAAAAAAAATATCAAGCATAATGTAGATATTTGGAAATAAACTCGCAAATATTATATTCTCTTTACTGACAGAGAACTTGATTGGAATCAGTACCCTCGATTTATGTAGAAACAATAGGATGACCATAGACATTTTCTTTGTGTTTTCTTGAGTAGTGTAATGCAACAACCTACCTTCAGTGCAATGGGATTAGTTGCCATAACATCAGATGCCTCCTTTAAAGCTTTCGAAGCATTCAATTCACCCTCAGCAGCGACAATTTTTGCTTTAGCATTGCGTATAGCCTCCGCCTCAGCGGCCATAGCACGCTGCAGCATATGTGGCATACGAACGTCTTTGCTGAAATGATATGAATAAAAAAATTTGCTAAAAACAAAGCTCAAATAAAATATTTAAATAACTTACATTTCAACACGCTCCACCTTTACACCCCACGGATCTGTGCCCTTATCCAAAATAACTTGGATTCTCTCGGAAATTTCATTTTTTTCCATTAAGAGCTCAACCAGCTTTTTAGTGCCCGCCACATTTCGGAGCGTTGTTTGTGCCAATAGTTGTGTGGAACTTCTGAAATTTTGTACTTGTATAACGGCCTTCAGTGGATCCTGTATGCGGAAATATACAACGGCATCCAGTTGTATGGTAACGGAATCCTTAGTTAGTATTTCCTGTGTCGGTATATCAAATGAGGCTGTACGTAAATCAACCGTAAACCAGTTATCTATACATGGCACCACAAATATTAAACCAGGACCACGAGGTCCACCTTTTCTGTAAATCACATATATTCGAAAAAAATTATAGATATTAAATAAATCATCCATATGTACGCACCTTAGTTTTCCAAAACGAAAAACTACCGCTCTTTCAAATTCCGTTGTGATCACCAGACAAACCAACATCGACAATGGAAATAATATTATGAGCAGTAAAAAAGAAAGGAAAAATGTAATTGTTTCACAACAACCATCTACCTCGTGTTCGCCTGCCGTATAAAGTATCTTTGCAGGATGGCATTAATCATTTGACAAATACTTGTTACTTACTAGGAATAATGTGTCTATCATCCGCCATTGCTCTATGTAATACAATTAATTTATTGAATAGTTTTCTTTTTTTAAATTAACTAATATGTTATAAAAATTAATATAAAATATAAAACCGATATAAAATAATAACAAAAAATGTTTTTACAAATTTGAAAACATTTGAGCGACTTTTAAGACGCAGACTCCTACATCTACATTTGTAAACAATTGTACAAACTTGACAGTGGTTTATATTGGAAAAAAAAAATTGAAATTTATAATTAGCGTATTCACAGTTCGTGTTATTTTAGTATGGTATTCGTACCATGTAGTATATATACGATACAATAACACAGAAACGTTAATTTGCTGTTGCATCCCTTATAAAAAAAGAAATACCACAAGTGTTGTATTTAAGAGTAGCCCTGATACATGTTTTTTGGTGTCGTATTTTGTGATAGTAAGAAAACTTGTAAAATTGAATATAAAAAGTGCACATAAAATGCTAATTTATTTGCCTTTCTTTTCAAATCGAGGAATATTTATGATATTTAGAATAAAAATCCCAAATTTATAAGTATCAGCTGCATTTATTTGACGAAATATTTGAACAAGCAGAGATATGGTGCTCACAGTATAATTGCCGTATTGTCGTATTCATACAATGTCGTACTAATAGCCTGAAACTGTGAATACGCTAAATATTAAATTTTAAATAGATTGAAATACCAATCGAAACTGCCCTAGCAAACACTGAAGCTCATATTGAGCGTATTTCCATATTTTCCTGAGCCTGAGCGCTCAAGTTTGTATTCAAAAATGAGTCTATAAAAAAACTTTTTTAAAACAAATATGTACTAAAAAATTACAAATACTTTTACTAATAATATAAAATTATATTTATAGAAGGTTTGTGCATTTATATATAAATTCACTTTAATGAGTACATATTAATATACGAAATAAATTAAATTTTTACATAAATTCTGTTATTTAAATATACGATTATAAACAATCAATTTTAAAAATTACTAAGAAGTTTGCAAATACAACAAATAAAAGCGTGAGTTGGGCATTCCGACTATACATATTCTAAATTCAACATTCTAAGTAAAGAACGGACTTCACACGGTCCAAAAATAGTTATTGCGCCCCCCACCGGCCACAATTCGGACTTTATAATTTATTATTATATTTTCTGTATCGAATACCATACATGCCTTAACTTGATCCGAAAAAAAAGTGTGTTTAATTTGATATTTGTGTTCCCGACATACTATCAAACAACGGACAAACGAACAAACATGTGAAGTTTGTAATAATAATAAAAGTTGAATTTTGTACTATTGTCCATCAAAATGAGCTTGATCGATGAAACTTGATATTTATATCTATAGTGGTAGGTTGCGTGGTATAAGAACAATCCGAAATAGTTAAGTGTTGCGCAAGTAACAAATTTAAAAACTTTATCTGCAGATAAGCTTTTACAATTTTTTTCAAAACTAATCTATAGATGCATGAATCTACAGATTAATATTTGGCGAACTTGTATTGATACGCAAAAATTAAAACACGTATTTGCCAATTCGATTTCACTCAAAAATGACACATGAAGCAAATCAATTTGCAGGTCACGAAATATCGATTAATAATAATTGGGTACCCAAGAAAATCACATCACTAAAAAAACACCGCACACACAATTTTTCTGAGTAGTGCGCTGAACAAACGGTCTTTTAGCACAAGCATATTTTCCAAAGTATTTTTTGTGCATATTGATTCCAATTATTGAAAAATAATTTAGTTTATTTCGATAAGTAACAACAACAACTTGTGAAAAATGTCTTTTAGCGGCCAAGCAAATCAGCCCTGGCAACGGAACAACCTTGGCAACGTGCTGCAGGCACAGATGGCAGGAAATAATGCGGCGGTTGGTCAAATGCCGTTTCACGTTTCCCAGAGCGCCGCCAATCCAATGTTTCTGCAACAACAGCAGCAGCAACAACAAAACTTGGGTTATAATCATGCAGCCATTCCTGGTGCAGGTGGTGGTAGCGGCGGCGGTATGTATCAGCAGCAACATGGCAGCGGTGCATCTATCTCATATCCGCAAAGTCGTGGCCTAAACCCGGTCGCATTTCAAAATTCGCCCGGTCAACATGCAGCGCAAAGCCGATCGCAACAACACTACAACTCAATTGGCACGGTGACCAAGATCAATGCCGACTGTGGTTTGGTGAATGACGAAATCTTTTTCTATCGCAACGTCTGCAAGGGCGCTGCCCCCAAGCTGGGCGATCGTGTGCTCTTCGAGGCGACCTTCAGCACTAGCGGCCAATTTAAATGGAATGCTACACGCGTACAATTGATGCCACCTGCTGGAGGCGTTGTCAACGCTGGACATCCGCCACCACTGATGGGTGGTGGTGGCAAAGGTTCTGGTTACAGTGCTGTGCCGCCGCCCAATGAGTATTTACGCGCGCAGCAGCTGTTGCAGCAACAACGACGTGGGGCAGCAGCATCACCGCGACGTGCTGCTTCGCCGCCGTCCTCCGGTAGAGAGCGACATTCACGCAACGAACGTGAGCAGCGACGTGAACGAGATCGTAGTCAACGCTCCAGGGATAAGGATGATGTAAGTAGCTGCTGCTTGAAAATTAAAAAAAAAAAATAAACTTCCTTTTTAAGGACGAACACGATCGCAAACGTCGTCGTGGCGATGATGTCGCCGAACGTAGCAAGGAGCGTACGCGCAGCTCCAACGCAGTGAGTCGCAGTGAGCGCAGCGATCGTGAGCGAGAACGTGAACGCGACACGGATGGTAAGCGTGAAGTGGAGCAGAGCTCGGAGCGACGTGATCGTGAGCGTGGTGATCGCGAACGTGAGCGCGGCGATCGTGAACGTGAGCGTGAAAGGGAGAAGGAGCGTGAACGCAGTCCTTTGGCGCATCGCACAGGTGCTAAGTCGCGTCGTACGCGCACAATACGTCGCTACACGGTGCAGATACCGAAGTCGTTGTTGACATAGTAAGTGTTTGAAATAAATTACATGAGTTCTTTGTTAAATTCTTAAATTCTTTATTTAATATTTTATTTATATAACAAATTTACATTTTACAACATAAAAAAAAACAATTATAGAAATGATATTTTAATAAAAATTAAATTAAAAATTTATTCAAAATTAAAGTATTCGCTCGAAAATAAAATGTTCATGAAAAATTCAACATTTTATCAAAAATTTTAATCTTCACTAAACATTTTAATGTTCATTTAAAATTCAAATGTCCACTAAAAATTCAAATATTCACTACAAATTGAAATGTTCACTAAAAATTCAATATTCACTAAAAATTTAAATGTCCACTAAAATTTTAATCTTCATTAAAAATTCAAATCTTCACTAAAATATTCAAATCTTCACTAAACAAATTCCAATAGTCACTACATAGTCAAATGTTTACTAAACATTCTAATATTCACTAAAAATTTAAATCTTCATTAAAAATTCCAATATTTACTGCAAATTCAGTTTTTCACTAAAAATTCAAACTTTCACTAACAATTCAAATGTTCATTAAAAATTCAATCCTTCACTAAAAATTTAAATGTTCACTAAATATTCAATCTTCACTAAAAATTTAAATGTTCGCTAAAATTTAAATCTTCACTAAAAATTCAAATCTTCATTAAAAATTCCAATATTTACTGCAAATTCAGTTTTTCACTAAAAATTCAAACTTTCACTAACAATTCAAATGTTCATTAAAAATTCAATCCTTCACTAAAAATTTAAATGTTCACTAAATATTCAATCTTCACTAAAAATTTAAATGTTCGCTAAAATTTAAATCTTCACTAAAAATTTAAATCTTCATTAAAAATTCCAATATTTACTGCAAATTCAGTTTTTCACTAAAAATTCAAATCTTCACTAAAAAATTCAAATCTTCATTAAAAATTCAATCCTTCACTAAAAATTTAAATGTTCACTAAATATTCAATCTTCACTAAAAATTTAAATGTTCGCTAAAATTTAAATCTTCACTAAAAATTCAAATATTCACTAAAAATTCTAATATTCACTACAAATTAAGTTGTTCACTAAAAATTCAAACCTTCACTAAAAATTAAAATCTTCACTAACAATTCCAATCTTCACTAAAAATTCAAATCTTCACTACAAATTCAGTTGTTCACTAAAAATTTAAATGTTCACTAAAAAATTCAAATATTCACTAAAAATTCAAATATTCACTACAAATTCAAATGTTCACTAAAAATTTAAATCTTCACTAAAAAAAAATTCAAATATTCACTAAAAATTCAAATCTTCACTAACAATTCAAGTGTTCGCTAAAAATTCAAATCTTCACCCTTCCTTTCAGCAAACACGCCGATGTGCAGGAGCTACGCCAACGCTATGCCACCCTCTACATTCCATCCGATTTCTTTCAGGCCGACATCAAGTGGTCCACGACCTTTACGCACGACAATCCCTTCTCGTTGCGTCGCCCTTGCCAGTTCCACATCATGCATAAGATAGTCGAGCCACTGCAGGCCATAGCCGAGGAAAACGCCGAACCAACTGATGTCGACTACTTGTATTCGGCAAAGGTTATGCTGCTGGCTTGTCCACCAATTGCTGAAATGTATCAAAAATGTTTTGAGGATGATGACAACGACAGTAATGAGCAGCACACTGTGCATCCATCGCGTTTGATAAGTTTCCTGGTTGGCACACGTGGCCGCAACGAGCCCATGGCCATCGGCGGACCCTGGAGTCCATCGTTGGATGGCGCCAATCCGGATAAAGATCCAGCGGTGCTAATACGCACCGCCATTAGAACATGCAAAGCACTGACAGGCATCGATTTGTCCAACTGTACGCAATGGTATGTGTTGCGTATATATTATGTGAAAAGCATATTAATATTTGTTGTGAAAATTGTATTCAAAAATCAAATGCCCAATGTTTTTGAAAATTGTACTTTTGTATTTTTGAAATTATCAAAAAAATTATCTTTTTTTTTTGCTAATTTCCTACGTCTTGTGCCTAAATAAATCTATATTTATTTAGTATTTTTGCACGGATTATAAAACAAACCTTTTTTTGGTTGGCAAAATGTTTTTTGAGGCAATTCTTCGAAAAAGAAAAACAATAATTATAGAAACAACAAAAGCGCATTTTATACCATCTCTTTTAAGTGCAGCTATAACGTCAACGTATTTCTACGCAAAACCCTAGTATTTTACGACACGTTATTGCCATATTATAAGCTAATTGAACGTATTTTTCTTACAGCCGCATCGCAAGCATAAATTGATTAAGCTACATACGCTACTCAACAAATTTACAAAATCATATATGTTTTAATTCGAGGTTGTTTCAGTGTTATAGTTGAGTTTTTGTTCATGTAAATTAAGTATTTCACAATAGATTATGAAGTTCATAACCATATATTTGAATTTTTAGTATACATTTGAATGTTTTGAACTTTTTATAGTGAAACATCTTAGAAATCTTGACAGGATTTCTCACAGATCACTGCAGACTTGGAGAACAGCTTACAAGAATGTAAACCCAGAGATTTTCTGGAAATTGTTCAACCCAGAAATTTTCTGGAAATTTATCCAGCCCTAATGCGCACAAAGTCAAACCGATATCAGAAAAATGAAATCAAACTAAATAATCAGATTTCAGGCCATATCTTTTATGACTTCAAAGATATATGTTTTTTTTTATTTTTGGTATACCCTACATAAGAAATGTGTGAGTAATGAGCAAAATAATTATTTGCAAGTATCATGCAACTCCTGACTTTTGTGGGAGCTGTATGGCCGAGGAAGAAACCACTCTGTACCTCCTCTGCAGCACTGCCCAGCACTTTCGCACAAAAGAAACAAATGTTTCGGCTATCATCTCCTATGAAACCTGAACGATATTGCCAACATCGACATAAAACTTATATTTAGCTTTGTCAAAAGCGCAAATTGGTTCAACGAGGAGAAATAGGAAATGTATCCCTGGCATCACAATGGAGTTCTTTTGGTCTTGATTATGCATTAAGCAGCCTAAGCTATTACACATTAAACATTAGGAAATGCAACTCTTAGGTTTACATTTTATCCGCTCTCCACATAGAAATAGGAAAATGGCAAAATAAGACATTCCGAACCAAATCGTCACATAAAGTTAATTTGAGATTTCACCTCTTACATTTTGACTAAATTTAAACAAATGTTTAAGCGATGTATAATTGTTTATGCCATATTTCAAGATGATCATTTCATCGATATATCAACTTTTGATAAAAAAAAAAATTAGAAACCCGCATTCGTATTCTAGAGCTGTTGTAAACTATTTTAACATTTGTTCTTACATTGTTAACCACTAAATAACATGTACATGTTACGCCGCAAATCAAAAAATTGATATGTTGAAAACGTTTGCATGTCAAAATGCGCGATTTCCCGAATACCGTATCAAAAAACTCTAATTTCAATATTTTCTTTCATAATATTTGATTTTTAATGCACTTTACTAACATTTCTCTATCTTTAGTTCACATTTTTCTATGGCACAACGTTTATTTTTTTTATTATTCAATTAATAAATATTCATATCGTCGTTGTAGAACTAAAAGTCACCAAATACATTTTTATGAAAATCATTAATTTCAACTTTGTTGGTAATTGTTACAAAGAGTAATTGATTAAAGTTGAAATTGATAGATACACATTATCTTATTATTTGGTACAAATATTGAGCTCATTGATCAAAAATTGAAAGATATATAGAGATTTTTGTAAATGAACAATTGGCATTTTAAAAATGTAGTTGGTGACTTTTAGTTCATATGTATATTTTTAATATATTTCACATTGATGCACATTAAAAATGGGTTTAAATGGCACGAGAAATTTCAAAACTAGTCACTATTTGCTTCTTAAGTTCTGCTTCAATTCCAAAACTCTCACTCTTTGCCTTTTAAATGCTGTCTGCTGATTCCAAAACGTTCGCTCTTTGCTTTTTAAATGCTGCATCGATACCAAAATACTTTGGCTCACTGCTTTTCGAATGCTGTCTCCATTCACATATGTGTATACTTCGAATTAACTGAGCATAATGCACTGAACTTGTTCTATTTTTCTAAACTTTTTGTGCTATTCATAAGACGAAGCTATTTATGTTGTTACTGTGTCGTAACTGTCTTCGCATAAACTATACCAAACCAGTTCTTCGTTTTTAAATTTATGAACTACACGGTAATTATTATACTTAATAAATATCAAGTTTTCTTCAGGCTCAGTTTAATACGAATTGCTATGGAAGGTATTCTCTCACAATAACATTCCGTCAATTCTGGAGTTCTGCAGAATGCTGTCCTATTCCCGTCTATATATCTGATCAATGATCTTCTGTCATTGACACAGAAAACAATCCAAATCTTTGCATACAACAGATAATGCATTCGTCGCACGATATATTTTTGAGGAACAATCTTCCTGCGCCTATATTTTTGATATTGGAAAAATCAAAAAAAAAAAAAAAACTAATTTTCCATTTATGCCCCCCTACCCAATGGGAAATATTCCGAGCTAGTTCGAACGGTAACCAATGTTTTCTTCAATACATGAACTACAAATTTCATATTAGATCATTAATAATGTAGCAGTAATTTACAAACACGACTAGTTCCATGTTCCACTTACGAAATAATCTATAAACTAAACTTCCCTCCCTTACCCCACTGATTACTAAATAATGTGGAAATGGCACAGATACTTGTTACTTTTTTGTATATATCTGATGTCAATTGATTTTTTAATTATCAAAATACATACATTAAATGAAATTAGAAACTATTGAAATGTACGCGCTTATATTTATTATTTATTAATGATAAAAAAGGAGTCATTCGAAATACATTTTTGGTGGTGGTTATTGTTGAATTTGTCTTACATATTGCAGTTTTTCAATTCAGATTCTGTGGCAATTGCAATAGTTTTTCATTATCGAACAGCAAACTATTTTAATATACTGTTATTTATGCGTAATAGTTTCCAAATACACATTACTACTTCGCAAGAAGTACTTTAGAAATACAACCACCCCTCATTACTACAGCGTACAAAGTAATGAACAAATGGAACCACCCCTCATTACTACTGCGTACAAAGTAATGCACAATTGGAACCACCGCTTATTACTACTGCGTACAAAGTAATGCACAATTGGAACCACCGCTCATTAATACTGCGTACAAAGTAATGCAAAAATGGTACCACCCCTCATTACAACTGCGTACAAAGTAATGTATAAATGGAACCACCCCTCATTACTACTGCGTACAATGTAATGCACATATGGAACCACGTCGCATTACTGCGTACAAAGTAATGCACAATTGGAACCACCGCTTATTACCACTTCGTACAAAGTAATGTATAAATGGAACCACCCCTCATTACTACTGCGTACAATGTAATGTACATATGGAACCACGCCACATTACTACTGTGTACAAAGTAATGCACAATTGAAACCCCCGCTCATTACTACTGGGCACAAAGTATTGTACAAATGGAACCACCTCTCATTACTACTGCCTACATAGTAATGTGTAAAGCGACCAATCTTCATTACGATTGCGTGAAAAGTAATGCTGAAATGAATGCACCCCTTGCGAATGTTTGGTTACAAAATAATGATGTTTGGTTAACCCCATATTACGATACTTCTAAATAGTAATCTATATAAACATGAGGCAACATTCGATTCCTTTTTACTTTGGATGCGGTGTGTAATGGGTGGTGTCTCCTTCATTGCATTACTTCGTAATCTACAGTGACTGCATACTTGCCCCCGGCCATGACTGTGTAAAAATAAACGGAATTCAGTATTGAGATTCCGATGCATTACGATTCGATAATAATAAGGCAGTAATCGACCACGTAATGATGCTATGTCCTATTGGGTTCCTTCTAATGAATAATACTGTGCACGAATGAGGAACATTCCCCAGAGCGTTTGTTAATTTGTAAAACAAAAATTATGTTAAATTATATTAGCTAGGTTTTATTATAACAGGGACAATTTTATGTATATTATATTATTTCACTTTATAACTATTACGAACCCACTGAGTAACAACAATCTCGAATTACATACAATAAATATATAAAGAAAATACTAATTGTTTATAACTATTACGTTGAGTAGTGTTAATAAATTAAAAAACAAACAAAAAATCAAAGAAAAATCTAGTATTGTCACATTCTTTATGATTTTTTTCTTTCTTTTTCCATGTTCGTTTCCTTCAATAACAAATCACCAAAAAATTCACTTGGTGATTGCAAAACCAAAACTATAAATATGATATAAAAAATGAACGGCAATTAAATAAACTGAACGTTGACAACAACAACAACATCATCACCAACAACAACAACAACACCACCACCACCATTAACATTACTACCAACTATAACTACATTCATTCAACAATATGTTTGCTGTATTGTTATTGATCGATGCTGCTTATTTGGACCCTTGGATCTATTTGGCTGGATTTTACTACTGCTGCTGCTGATACTGCTTTTGTTTGGCTTTCATTATTCTCGTTGATTATCGCTCAAAACATCTATCTATCTCTCCATACGTTCGTCCACTCTTAACTAGGTATCGCTTTGTGGAGCTCTACTATCATCGCACCGATCACAAGAGCAAGGATCGCGATGCGCCGCCACGCATAGAGACCGTTGTTATTTATTTGCCCGACATACACTCGTGTCTGGCAACGACCGGCGAATGGGAGCAAATGACGCAAGGCTACAAGGCGGCTGTCGATGCGATCATCAGCAGCAAGATGTCAAAGTTGGCATCCGATTCAACGGCCGATGCTGCTGCAACGTTGGCCAATGATTTCGATGCAGAGGCGGAGGCTGAAGCAGATGGTGACGCTGAAACAGAAGCAGTGCCAGAAATGGTTGTCGATGAAGACGAAGAGTGTGTAGCAGTTGATGAAGGCGTCGTCGCCGATGCAGATGCTGAAAATAATGAAGACGTCGCCACCATGGACACCAGTGTTGATGCAGAGGCTGAGCCTGAGGCAAATGTACAAGAAAAGTCACAAGCATTATTCTTAGTTTTTAAACAAAAAAAAAAACCAACTAGTTGTTAAGTACTTTAGTTCGTTCGTTCGTTTTTTCAAATGTGTCTGCGCCGGTGTCTCTCTCTCTCTCTGACGGAGATGCTAAACATTTTATTTCACAGCCCCTTTAAGCAAACAAACCTAAAAAAGAAATAGAAAAAGTCCGCGAGTTAAGAGAAGAAAAAAAAACTACAAATAGTTCTGTTGCTAAAAAATGAAATATTTATTTATTTTATTTATTTCTTATATTCTTTTTTAAATTTATAACCCTTTATTTTCGTTAATATTATTATTGAATATTTACGTTGTACGCTGTTTCTTCTTAAGCGTGCCTCAAGCAGTCATAATTGTACATAATCTACTTAAATTGAAAAATATTAATGCATTTATATATTTCAGGATGAGCTGCCGGAGCCGTCGCACTTTTCAGAATTGGATCTGAAGTCGATGAAGGTGGCCGAAATACGCACGGAATTACAGGCGCGCAATTTGCCAACTAAAGGTATTCAATTCATTATAATTTATATTTTTATGATTTTAAAGAGTTTTGTTAGCGATATGTGTATCTATTGTGTGTTTGAAGAAGTTCACGTTGTTTTGCAAAAGATGACCTTACAAGAACTACGTAACAAAAATATTATAAAAAAAGGTTAACATTCAGTGTATCATTCCGCCGATATTTAAACAGAATTTTTTTCATAGTGTTCAACATATTGAGTTTCGTATTAAAAAATAAAAAGTATTTGCGATATAAAAAAAAATAGGCAACTGAAGCACATAATTTTTATTGAGACTTGGTTTAAACAGAGGCTGGTTTTAACTCTTCAACAATATTGATATTGATATTTAAGGTGGAACACGGACAAAGATTAGAGACGGAGAATTGGAAAACTTTGCTTGATAAGACTCTTCTTAAACGCTAGCTGAACTTAGGAGTTGATCACACAACAGTTTCGAAAAGTTTTAAATCATTAGAAATGATTCAAAAGCAACTAGGTACATTGGGTGTCATACGAGTTGAAAGCAAGAGACGTCGAACGTCTTTTGTTCATGTGTGAACAGCTGTTTTTACGGCAGAAAAGAAAGGGTTTTTTTAATACATCAAATCGTTGCTGGCGATGGAAAGTGATTACAAGTGTTCACAGCTTTTTTTCATAGTGTTAAACATGTCGAATTTCGGGAAAAAAAAAATATTTTTGGAAATTTTACTGCAGTAAGATAAAGAACGCTCTAAAGCACCGGAAGCATTAGGAATGATACAAAAACACTGCATTGGGTGTCGTACGAGTTGAAACTAAGAAACGTCGAACTGCGTCTTTTCAGGTGTAAACTGCTGCTTTAAGTGCAGAAAATGAAACGTTTTTGCATCGTATCGTAACTGACGATGAAAAGTGAATACACTACGATAACCCCAAACGTACAAAATCATGGAGTAAGCGTCGGTAGCTCAGAGGTTAGTGCGTTTGACTGCGAGCCGAATGCCTAGAAATCATTTTGTTATATCGCGCTAGCTCTCGACAGACAAAGGCAAACCTCCGAAAGTAAACACTGGCCATGAAAAGCTTTCCCCTCCGCCGTTTGGATCAGCATTAGATCCTACCACCATCAACATCGTTGGCACAGCCGAATTTCTATAGAGAGAAATATTGATAGAAAATATTGATGGAAAAACTGCCGCTTTACGAGCAGAGATATGTATGACAAAGTAATTTTGCAGTACGACAACAGTCACATCCACATCCCGGCGTTCTAATTCTGATTCTTTTATGTATAACGAACCGGTCACTTGAACACGGCGTTGTTCTTGGAATGGATAAATTGACATCTTTGCTCTGCTTTAAACATATCGCTGAACTGGTCTGCAAATGCAGATTTTTCAACATAATCAGGTTGTCCAACTGAAGACCAGTTCAGTGATTCAGTTTTAAAGGTATGCATGAGGTGTAAATTTACCTCTTCCTAGGACAACGCGATGTTAAAATGACCGGTTCGTTTCATATAAACTAGGGCAGTTGATACAATTTAAGAGTATTGTCACGTGCTTCGATCGATGGCACATGGCCTAGCTGAGCAGGATTTCCGTTCTTATGAAGATGTCTAGAAATTGGTCGACTCATGGACGCTTCAAAAGACGTGTAGTTATTCCGACGTGGAATTCAAATGCTGCCAGAAAGATGGTCAAAAGGTAGTGGCTAGCGATGAACAATACTTTATGAATAAAATAAAATACGAATGGTATTTGCAGTTCTATATTACTTGATCAATATTGGAAATTATAGTTCTAAACCACCAAATCAGTATATCGCACATGCTGCACTACGTTACTTTCTTCAATATAATATATGGACGCCTCATACGAAAACCCACACGTTTCAATTTGCTTACGTAAAACTGCACTTTAAAAAAAAAATGTCATTAAAACAAGCATACATTTATATTATCCACGAAAAGAACTATATTCACATTTTCTCCACAAACAGAAGCATAATTTTATATTTCCCACGAACAGAAACACATTTATATTGTATCTACGAACAAAAGCACATTTTTAATTTCACCACGAATAAAAGCATATATGTATTTTCGATGCAGATATCCCAATAGACAATTTTGTGGGTAAGAAGTCACACAATGTTGATGATCGAGGAGGTTGGGAACTAAATTTGTTGATTTTTCATTGATGACATGGTTTCCAGGAACACATTTTTCCAAAGGAACAAATTTTTCCAATGACGCAAGTGGGTAGTGGCCAAATCCAAAAAGAACAAATTTTTTCCAAAAAAAAAAAAAATGTCCAATGATGCAAGTGGGTTTTGGCCAAATCCCAAAGGAACAATTTTTTCCAAAAAATTGTTCCAATAACGCATGTGGGTTCTGGCCAAATACCAAAGGAACACATTTTTCAAATTAAGTTTGCTCTTGTGCACAAACAGTCTACTGGGATAACTTTCTTGAAACAATATATATGCTTTTATTCTTGGAGAAATGATAGAGGAGCTTTTTTTCATAGCTAAATGTAAAAGTGTTACTTTTCGTGGCGAAAATTGAGTTATACTTCATTTCGTGGCTATAAAACATATATGCTTCATTTCTTGGGTTTAATAGAGATATGCTTGTTTTCGTAGGGAAACTGAACTTGTGCTTCTTTTCGTAGTTTTGAAAAGGTGCTGTTTTTCATAAGCAAATTGAAACGTGTGGGTTTTCGTAAGAGGCGTCGATATTATGTTTTCTCTCTCTTTGAAAAATATGTCTAATATTTATTTCTATTTTTTAAAATTGAAGACGTTTTTTCAAATGCCTTTCGCAGCCTTTCTTTGTTCGCCTGAATACGCATTTTTAGGCGCTAATTGTGCGACTCATCATCTTTAAATACCAAACCATCGCGATTGCGATCCAGAGTCTACAATTTGTCTGCACTATTTTCAAGATATTCATGTACTCGCTGAGCACTGGCTCTAATCCGCAAAATAAATTTTTCGAGCACTAGGCATTTTTAGCCGCGCCATTTTCCGCCACATATCCCTAATGAATTATAATATATTTTTTATTTTTTCGATAAAAATAAATACAAAATTTGCGATAAATTTTAGTTAATCGCAAATTTATTATACCCTACACCTATGAGGTACAGGGTATATTAACTTTGTGCATATATTGTAACGCCCCTTAGGAGGCGTGTCCGGTATGGAAAAGTATATATATTCTTGATCAGCATCACTACCCGAGTCCGTTTAGCCATGTCCGTCTGTCTGTCTGTCCGTCTTGCTGTCCGAATACAGAAAATCTTGAGAAATACTGATCAGAATACGATGAAATTTCGTCTCAATATATTTTAGCCAAAAGTAGGAACTAAGTTTGAAAATGAGCCAAATCGGTCAACGGACACGCCCACCTCCCATACAAGTCACTTTTATATAACTCTTTAGGAACTAATAACTCGAAAAGTATTTAAAATATAGTTATAAAATTTAAAACATATTGTTATAATTCACCTAAAAATATGTGGTCCAAAAATGGGCGTGATCCGCCCACTTTTTTTTTCATTATTTCCCGGGTTTTCATAGTGGAAGTTTGATCCTTAAATTATTAAAATCAAATCTGTGAAATATTTGCCTTACAAAATATTAAATATAGGCGTGGTCCGCCCACTTTTATTTTTAAAATTTTTTTATTAGATATTTTATACTTTTATATCAATTTTTTAAATTATATGAGACGTAAATTTCTGATATGTGAATAATATTATGAGGTATACAATTAAATATCTCACATTAAGGTGTAGGGTATTCCATAGTCGGGCCCGATCGACTATAACAGTCCGTCCCATATGACCGAACTTACCCATGTGACCTAACTTTCCCAACTCGTTTTTATATTATTTTATGAAAATCCCCTATCTTACATGGGACCAGTTTTTAGATAACCATAAGATAAACTTGCGTTACACTTTTTCCTTTAATCGTGAGGACTACTTGTATGACTACTACAGGTATATACTTTAGATGACCTTTTGTTTAACTTTTTGCGTCAACCTCAACATTTTGCGTTAATATTCTGCCACTTTTCAATGTTTGTTGGGAAACACACATGCAACTATTACTCAAAATACGAAATTTTATTTGAATAACCATTTTATTCTCTCCCACATATCATATAAATAGATTGTCGACGAGATTGTACTACTTCTAAATCATATCCGAATATAAATCATATTTTTATCAACCTGAGTTATAAATGTTTAATTTCTCGATTCTATACAACTGTGCAAGTTGAATTTAATTATACCACTCGCTCCTTCTAAACCCCCTATACAAGACACCAACATAGAACATACAATTTAAAAATGGGATGAACCGAAATGAAGTATATACATTATACAAATCTAGAATTGGCCACTGTTTCAAAAAAAAAAGCATGGCACAAGACTTAGAATTCACTCAAATGACTTTTGTGCAAACTCTTTGTTCCCAGCACACGTGAAGAAAAAGTTACATATTATGCCAGTTATTTCTGACCGACCAATCATTCATTCTACCCCCCAACTAGTTATGTTAGTGGCCTAAGTGTATCTCTTAAGAGACAACCATACACTAACATAACCTCCGAACTATTCCCAACAATCATTTTGAGTCTTTTATGTCTCCTAAATGTGTCATATTTATGAGTGGTACTCTCATATATGAGCACTTAAAAGAGTCCAAAAAGGCGCCCAACTTCTGGGTAGAGGGCCCCATTTTATGAGCCCACTTTTATTACTACTAAAACACTCATATTTGCGCTCTAAAAAGAGAACGAAAAGGCTCCCAACCCCTGGGTAGAAGGCACCATTTTATGAGCCCAAAAACCCTCATATTTCTGACACTTTTATTACTCCTAAAACATTCATATTTGTGCTCTAAAAGGACTCCAAAAAAGCTACAGAAACTGCGCTTTAAAGAGCGCAAAATCTGCGTATTTTAAAATATTCTTAAAATATTCACATTTTCGAGAATTTCCAGACACCACAATTACTTCATTTTTGGAGTTTTTTCTTTCTTCAGAAATATGGAATGTGTCTGAAATGAATCCAACATACTACCTGTTCATGTTTATCTTAGTCCAGACATCCGTGAGAAATTGCATTCTTTTCAAAAAATCCATTAAATATGTAGGTTTGTCTGTTGAATTTACACTAATATTTTATTATTTTTCATTTGTTTTCAAATTCATAACGAATACAATTTTATCAATTTTATTTAAACAGTAGGCTCCTAAAGCCAGCATAAATAAGATACTTTTATGACTCCCTTTTTTGAGTGCTCCTAAAATACTCTTAAATTTGATGATTTTATGAATTTGATTTGAGGGGGCTCCTAAAACGCTCATGAATGAGACTCTTTTATCAGTCAACTTTTGGAGCTTTCCTAAAACATTCTAAAATATAGAACTTTTATGAGTCTATTTTCTGAGCGCTCAGAAATAATTTTATTTTTGATGGTTTTAGGAGTCTTATTTATGAGGGCTGCTAAATAACTCCTAAATATGAATCTTTTATGAGCAATATTTTTGAGAGCTCCGAAAACAGTCTTAAATGAGATACTTTTAAGAGTTATTTTTCTGAGGGCTCATAAAACACTCAAAAATTGGTCTCCTTTATGACTCCAATTTCAGAGCGCTCCTAAATTGCTTAATGGGTTTATTCTCTGAGGAGTATTTATTAAATTAACGTTATTTAATAAATAATATAATTTAAAAATAGACAATTGTTTCGAAAAATACAGAGGAAGTTGAAAACTATCTACCGAATCGCTTTTTTATTTTTGTTTACCAGCCAGCGACTATGTTCATAACTTTAGTAACACTTCGTTGAAAAATGCAAAAAGCACCATCAGGACGTTGAAGAAGAAAACAGAACTAACGAAAGCAGAGAAAGAACGATTGAGAAGGGCACTAAAAAGGGTTGCACAAAACGAACAGAGCAGAAAAGATGCCGCCGATCCTCCGAAGTCGATTAGCAACACTGTATCAATTTCAGATGATGTTCCATCTAAAAAAATAAGCATCGATACGTTTAGAAATGCAAAAAGCTCCATCAGAAGGTTGGAAAAGAAAGAACAACTTTTGGAAATGGAAAAAAATCGCTTGTTAAGAGCAAAATTAATAGTTAAAGAATACGAGGAGCAATTGAAAGAAGAAGATCTACCAAACTTACCAGCTTGGCTGAAAAATGCAATACGTCACATTGAAGAGCTTCAAAATAAGGAAGAGCTAACAAAAAAAGAACAACGATGTTTGCAACGTGCAGAAAAAACTATTGAAAAATATGAGAAAACTAATTCAAAATTGAAGAACGATTTATCACCTGAGCTGGATATGATTGAGTCAACCAACTCAAGCATACCTGCAGGTAAGACTATTAATGTCAAATTTGATATATTAAGTCTTGTCTTCACTGAATTCTTAGTTTAAGCTAAAGAGATAGAAGCCGCCAAGCAATATCTCTTGTACTAAATCGACAAAGATTATGAATACATTGAATGACTAAAATCTTAAGTTTCTTTCAACGTTAGTACAATTCATAGTGTACATCTGCAGTTTGTCTTTGTTTACATCAGTTCTTGAGTACTGCAGACCTACGCACTACTTACACAACCTGTATTCGTCATAAGAAAGAATAGACCCTCTAACGATTCTTTTGCGCACGTAAGAGCTACTAGCACATTAAAAATTAAATTCTTAAGTTTCTTTCAACGGTGTATCATATTTCACTACTGCAAAGTGTTTTTGTTTCTTTAATGGTTGATGAAAATACAGCAGACCTACGCACTACTTACACAATCTTTATTTGGCATAAGAAAGAATTGAATTTTCAAATTTTGGGCTGTGTTTTGAGCTTTTACTTCAAGAAGATGTAAATATTTAACTCTCGTAACGATTATTTAATACATCTAAGAGTTTCGACAGACTTGTGATATTACATTAGGACGAGTTTGTCATTCTACTTGAGACCGATCCCACCAAAGTTTATCCGCTCTGCAGATAAAACTACATTACATTCGATTCGGGTTTCTCCTTTTATTTCGAGCTTCCAATAGCTTGAGGCATTGACGCTTGCCAACACCGATGAGCTAGCTTTAGGTACGTTCGAGAGAAAGATTCTTCGGAAAATCTATTGCGCGATATGCTCTGAAAATGAATACAGAATCAGATGGAATAATGAGCTCTACGCAAACATTGACATAGTCAGGCGCATTAAGATCCAGCATCAACGCTGGGTTGGACATGTCGAGCGTATGGATGAAAACGGTGTTCAATTCTGTAACCAGTGGTGGTCAACGTAGTAGAGGGCGTCCGAATACTCGGTGGAGTAATACAGTGCAAGACAACCTGACGATGTTTGGAGTGAAAAAAAAAACGCACAAGCGACTGGCAAGGAATAATTATAATAATAATTGTTTGGCGTTACAGTCCTGATGAACTTTGGCCGAGCTCTCTTACCATTTGAGGTGTGCGTGTTATATTTGTACTCAAAGTAGTGGGATTTAAAGTTTAATGTCGAAGCCGTACGGTGGGGTGAGAGCTCTGCAATGTTTTGTCATTTACTGCCGAGATTGAGCGCGGTATAAAAAAAATGTTTTCTATGAAATGATGTTAGTCCTAGACCAGATTTGAACATAAGATCTCCAACGCACTGACCTTTGAGCTACCGACGTTACAAGGCACGGCATAATTGCTGCGACCGAAAACCATAATGGGTTGTAATGTCCATATAAAGAAGAAGCTTTTGGTTGACTTATAGATAGGGTCATGTTTCTTATTCTACTCGAGCCCGAAAACACTGTAGTTCAATCGCTCTAAAGCTAATCATGCATTACTGTCTTTAGTCGCACGTTCGTGTACAGGATTTTTGTCTGGCGTGTCCGACTTTTGTAAATTCATACAAACATCCGTCGTCTTTCCGTTTTCAGATTTTAAGTAGTGAATATCGGGTCTGTCTGAGCGTTGGTTTATTTGTGATCAGCGTCGTATTTAAATACTTACTTAGCTTCGCATAACTTCGACTTTTGGAAAGTTTAGTGCGTTTACATCTGCGCATCTCTGTACACACAGACAAAAAGTGTGTAAATATAACTAAAATGTTAATCAATCCAATTAATTGAAACTCAGCCGATGTAACTTTTAGTAACATTGAATTCCATATTCGTAAAAGTGAGAATATGTTACTTGGAGAAACTTGAATTAATTTTTTTGTCATATTGATATTAAAGTTGTTATATATATATTATATTTTTATTGGGAATTTTTAAATCATTAATTAATTAATTAGAAACATCAATTAAAAATTTCATTCGACAGAAATTGGATCAATTAAATATTTTATTAAATTAAATAAAATATTTGTCGAATAGAAACATATGAAAAAAATTTAATTCAATATATAACATAAAATTGATATTTGACAAGTATTTATACTGTTTGATATGCTTTGTAAAATTCTTTCAACATAACGAAAGTTTTACCGAAGTCAGTTTTCACAACTTCTACAGGTGGACCAATTAATTGAGTCAAAAATAAAAATTGCTCTTTGCTTTTTAATGATTCAATATGCAGCAAAATGAGCATCATAAGCTGTTTGTTCAAATTCTTGACAGCAAAAATAAATTGAGCCATTTAATGCTTTAATAACATAACATACACTAAATAATGCAATATCCTGTTTTAAAATAGCAACGTAGAAGATAATAATGTTAGAAGAAACTGAACGACGCCGCCGACGCACGAGACGCACAAACAAAAAACGAAATGAAAACCAGAAGAATAAAACAGTGTTGCAATTTAAGAAAATGAATAAATCAAAAGTAACAAATAAAAGTAGTTAATACTATTAAAGATTTAGTTGTATTGAAATTATATTAAATTAATTCCTATTAATATTTTAATTAAAAAATGTGTAAATACAATTAATGAATTAGTAAATACATTCATATTTTTAATTGGAATACGATTTTGTTTGCTATTAATACCAATTGTTATATATACGTACAATATTTTTGTCTGTGTACTCTTTACTTTGATCATATTTATTATGACATTGGTCTGCGGAAACGCGTGCTTACGACTCATCTTATCTAACGTGGTATCGAAGAAAAAAAATATGTTCTATTTAATATGATGTCTTCCGATACTCCGGTGATTTTTTTTACAGATAAAGTCGGCCATACTCAATCTCAAACATTCTAAAACATAAACCTTTGAGACATTTGTAAATTCATACAATCATCGTTCGTCGCAACATCTTTCCCTTTACACCTTGTAGGAAACATCCGTGATTAGGGGAATTTCCTGCACGCTGATTTATGTTGTTCACATAATTTCGACTCCACAAACTTTAGAAAGTGTCGTGCGCTTACATCTGGGCTACTAAGGATGTCTTCTCTCATCCGGCTTCAGCAGTCCAGAGGTAGCGCGCTGGACTTGCATTCTGAAGGTCTCGGGTTCGAATCCCGGCTTGGGCATGGGCGCTCGTGGTGATATTAACCACAAAATTGTAGGGAATAGATTTCACAGTACAATGGATATAGTCTGTCTGAGTGCTGTGGATTTTAGTAGATATTCCAAAATAAAAAAAAAAGAATGTCTTCTCTGTTCTCTTTACTTTGATAATATTTATTATGATATCGGTATCGGAGAAAATACAAATTATGGTACACTAAAACAGAAGTTGTTTACATGATACCGATACTCTTGTAATTTTCATTTACAGATAATGTCTGTAAAACTCATTCTCAAGTATTCTATTAAATCAATATAAAATAGACCATCGACAAAAGAAATATAAACTTATTATAGCAATCTTTCGACATTTGTAAAGTGTCCATCGTCGCTACAACTTTCCTATTGACCATTTTAACAATCACCACTGATTAATGGGATCCTACGCATAACCTTTCGAAAGTCTAGTGTGTTTACATCTGGACTACGAAGGATGTCTTCTCTGTACTCTTTAATCTGCTGATATTTATTGTGCGATCGATATGTGGAAACGCGTAATTACGCCTCTCCTAGATTCTTATCTACCGATACTCTTCTGATTTTCTTTTTGATTTAATCAATATGAAATTTATCCTAAAAGCTATCCTGAATTATTAAGTAAAAACTATACAACTCATTTTTAGCTCACCATATTTGAGTGATACAAAAAACAGTAGAAATCAACACCCTCTAACTTTTTACATTAAACCAATTAAATTGTTATTTTTACAACAAATAAATTTTGTTATATTTAAAGGTGTACGCAACTTATTAATGGCCCGCTTGGCCAAGGCACTCAATGCCGAAAAGTCTGCAGAAAAAAACGCACACAAGCAGAAGATTCAGAGAGCTCTTAAGAAAGTGGAACTCAAGGAACCAGAGGTTATCATTTGTGAGAGTGATGATGAAACCGCCGCCACAGTTGCGGCCGATGAGCCTGCCACCACCAACGATGAAGACGGTGCAGATGCCGACACAAAAGCAGATGAAGCTGATGGGGAAGAACAAGATGATTGGGCTGATGTCGATATGAATGACATAGTTATACTAGACGAATACGATTCGATGAAAAATCCCGACGATGCGCCCAAGGAATTTGATGAAAAGGAGAAAAATCATCTCTTGCGACGTTATACATTGCCCAGCAAACCGCAAATTATTGTGCATCCTTCGAAAACGGCCAAAGGTGGCAAATTCGATTGTTCGGTTATGTCGTTGTCGGTGCTGCTGGACTATCGTCAGGAGGATACAAAGGAGCGTTTCTTTGAGGTGCTTATTTGAAAGTTTAAATTTGAATATATTTTTTTTAATCATATCATTTATAGGTCTCACTTTTCGCCGAACTCTTCAATGAGATGTTAATGCGCGACTTTGGTTTTAATATCTACAAGGAACTGTTCTTGCAAAAAGAAATCAATGCTGTCGCCGCCGCAGAGTCAGAAGCTGCACCGGATGCCACTAATAAAAAAGACGATGACAAAACTAAAGATAGCAGCAGCGTTGATAGCAGCAATCAGGCGGCTGCCACTGAAAGTACCAATGAAAAGTCAAAGGAGCGACGCACCTCCAAGCATAGTAATGATGTGGAGGAAGACAATCAATCGGTTGATCGCAAGCGGCGCAATGCCGCCAGCAGCGCAGACAAAAAGATGATGGTGGTAAAGCCGCAGTTATTGCTGTCATTCACCTATTTCGACACGACGCATTGTGGCTACATTTTCGAAAAGGATCTTGAGGATCTGTTTGCAATATTGGGCTTGAATTTGTCGCGCGGACAAATACGCAAAGTGCTTGGGAAATCAGGAACGCGTCAAGCATTTTATTATAGGTAAAGCATATAAAGAAAAGGAAAAATGTGCAAAAATTTAATTAAAATGTTCTATCAGAAAACTCACCGACAAAGAGGAGACACTTGATGCTCCACCCAGCATTGAGGAAACCGATGATTTGTCAGCGGATGATTTGAGAAAAATTGCGTTGGGCAATAAACAATATTATCCGATATTTAAGCAGTCCGGCGATGATGCTGCTGCGGAGGTTACAACTGTTGCTACAACTTCGGGTGCGGAAAGTGATGGTAGTGTTTTTGATATTTTGTTCGTTGCTTTTTAGTATTAATTGGTTTTATACAGGATTAATCAACTACAATGGCACCCTTATACATGTTGGCAAACTGATGGAGCAAATAAAACGCACCGAACGCAAGTACTCGGATCAGGAGAAGTTGTACGGCGACTTGCGCAAACAGTACGCAGAGCTGCAGAAGGAGCACACACGCTCTAGCGGCAAGGTGAAGGAACTGCAGAGCGAAGTGAAGAGTTTGAATCGTAAAATAAGCGATACGGATCAGGATTTATATGCGCTGAATGTAAGCCATGAATTTATTTTATTTATTTAAACCATTAAAACAATTTCCCCCTGTATTACAGCGCAAATACAAGGACCAAAACTCGACGCTCTCCTACGTCTACAACCGCGTCTCGCCATATTTCAAGGAACACCGTGACAAAGATCACAAATCAGAGAGGTTTGTTGCTGCACATACTTGTTTTATTTTACATAAAATATTAAATTATTATTTATGACACAGCACACGTGACAAGGACAATGACAAACACAAAGAGAAAGACGCCGACAAAGCGAAAGACAACAAGCATAAGGAAAAAACAGCTAAAGACGATGACAAGGATAAAAAGTCCAGCAACAACAGTAGTGACAAGGAGAAAAACGCTGAAACAGATGCAGCAGCAGACAAAGATGCGGTCGACAAAGCTGAAACAGTTGTCATTGATGACAACAGCGTTGAAAATGCTAACGATGAAAACAGCACAAATGAAGCAGCCGAAGAATAATTTATTCATATTTGTGCGCGCGCCTAACAAAGTGCATAACATACAAAAAGTACATAACCCACATAGCACTGTATTGTTCGTTTGTTATATTTTGATTATGATTAATAACAAAATTATTAATCATTGCAATTATTTTTAATTACAATTTTTACAATTAAATTGCTGGCATGATTAACTTGCTTTTACGTTTAGATTTCTTATCTATGAAGTACTTATATAATACACATCAATGGAATAAAACAAATGTTTAAATTTAACACACACCAACAAAACAATTATTGTGTCAACAATTCCAAGATATTAAGCGGAACTGTGCGATGATCTTTGAAACAATGATTAATTGATCTGCGGAAATTTATTATAGTAGTCGTTGTAATTAGTACCGGTAATACGAATTGTACAATTTTAATGTTTATGTTTAATTTCAGCAACGATTCGGATATGACTTCGACCAGTTGTTTCTGAATAATGTCTGTTTGCGTACATTATTGTACCTAGTTTTGTATATCACATTAAATAATGTATTTTTTTTTCGAGCTTATAACATATAGAGCCTTTAATTTGGGTGGCTACTCAAGAAATAGTTGCAGTATTATTTTCACAATCAAACTATTTAAGTATTAGGTAAAATTAAATATTTCTTAATATGTTTATATTTATTTATTAAAAATAAATTATATAGATCTCTACACATTAACCGCAAGTCAAAATTTCGAGAATATAAATTATGCGGTAGATTCGACAAATATTCTGAAATTCAGAAGAACACGGACAGAAGTCAGTCATCATGGCACTCAACTTCTTTATAGTACTGAGTCAAAAATGTTAGCCAACACAATAGGTTTCGAAACGTTCGAGCGAAAAATTCAACGGTGTCTAAATCGAGTGCAGAATTATATGGAACGATAAAATATGTGTGCCCTACGTCGACATTGACTTACACGCTCCAGCGAAAAAGAAGTTTCATTCTGTACCAGGTGGTGGTCGAAGTATCTCCATTGAAGCGAAAAATCTGTCGGTGCATGGTATGCATCCAGTATATGTAAAGCAGAAACGTCTAGCGATATATATTAGCTGTTGTCGAACATCATCATGGGTCGTAAGTAAGTACATCTATATATATAAAAGAACAAGTCCTAATTGACTGACTAGGTTAGGTTAGGTTTGTTATCCGTCGTTTTAAGGTCAATATGCCTTCTTAGGACACCTAATGGAATCCTAGTCGAAGAACACACATCCTCTATTCTACGTGCAGAACCCTGTAGCGCTAGCTCATCGGCTTGTTCGTTCCCTTCCATATTGCTATGTCCGGGAACCCAGCATATGGTTATAGCATGGGTTTGACTTAGTATGTTGAGTGATCGGCGACAATTGAGTACTGTGTTTGATTTTATGACCGCATTGTCTAGTGCTAGGATGGCAGCCTGACTATCCACAAAGATTGTAATCTCCGATGGATCCATGTTCTTTGTTTGGATGGTCTGTGCTGCTTTATCTATCGCGAATATTTCTGCTTGAAAGACACTGCAGTCGTCGAAAAGTCTATGTGACTCGTGAATTTGCAGTGCGTCGCAGAAAATGCCGGATCCAGTCCCTATTTCCATCTTAGACCCGTCAGTAAAGACTTGAAGGTGGCTATTGCTTGTTGGTGAGTTAGCGCTCCATTGTTCTCTACTAGGTATTACGATGGAGTAGTTTGACTGACTGACTGATTAACTGATCCATCAACGCCCAGCCCAAACCCTTAGACCTAGGATCATGCAATTTGGACAGGGTATTCATCTGCCGACGTAGGCGGGATTTTTTGAAATTCGCTCCCTAAGGTACAAAACTGGGCGTGGCAAGCCTGATCTTTAAATTGCAAATATCTATGTACTTAAGATAGCCACAGTCATAAAATTTGGCCCACTGATGTATATTGTGGTTGTTTATCATGTTCCCAAATGTGGGCACCTCCCATATAACCAACTTATTAGAATTGCTAAACTCCTGACATACTAAGAGTAGAGTTATAAAAATATAACCAAATGTTCATATTTAAAACTCCAATCGTAACGTAGAATATGTGAGGGATTGGACCACGGGGCGTGACACCTCCCATATAACCAAAACATTTAAATTGCTGTAACTCCTGACCTACTAAGAGCAGAGTTCTAAAAAATAAAAATGGATCGTATTTAACATTGTAATCTTCACGTAGAACCTGAACGGGATTACCAAAGGGCGTGACTCGTGGGCGGGGATAAGGGGCGTGAATGTAGCCTAACTTTAAAAGATATACTTTTGCATTTACAAAAGCACGGGCAACGCCGTGCACAGGTCCAGCTAGTATATGTTATTAAAGCACTCAGCCAAATTATGAACAAATATTGCTGCAGAGTATTTACGTTATTAGGAAATTTGGTATCACAGTGAATGAAAATATTTTACAGTGAATGAAAATATTTGACTGCTAATATTTTCTAAGCGGGTCGAAAGGTCCCATGTTTAAACCTGGGCTGTTTATGTATTTTCGAAAATAGAGTAATTTCCTTGAATCCTTAGAGGGAAATAGGTCATCACCTATACGCCATCGTATACGTGTTTTTTTTTTTTTTGTAATTGTTTTTAACTCGCTCTAACTTTTTTCGACTGATTAGTAATCTATATATACATGAGGTAACATTCACAATGATTGACGAAAACTTGGAGTCGGGTACTACAATCATTGGTAACATTCCAAGTGCAGGGGGGTTACTCTGTAACGCGATTCGAATGTGATATTACACGCATTCTAATAAATGGTACTTTGGTAGTTCGCATCAAAATTTGGAACTTTCGCATTAAAACACAAAGTAACAACTCGGCTACCTTTAGATTGCGTTAGATTGTGTGATTTTGGTTTACTTTCGCTTTGTCCTTCGAATAGAAATGACTTTCGTATATCATTGACTTTCGAATCGCAATACAGAGTAACACCCCTGCACCCATATAGATAGACAGATATTACGTTTGATAAGGGTAATTGTGATATCTAAAATTTCTCAAAAATAAGAACTTGGAAGACATATTTTTGTAATAAATTAAATGTAATCTGTAAGGGATATAGATGAAATTAAACGAAATGAAATTTAATATATAAGAGGATTTTTGGGCTCTTTAAAGCGTGCCCTGTGCCACGATTTTTAGGTGGTCAAATGTGAATCTTTATTAAAAGTCTTATATTTGTTAGGGTTTTTGGGATCATAAAAGCCTCTATACTTTTCTTTTTAAGTGCTTAAAAATGAATAAAATATTAAAAGTCCCATTCTTGTGAGCGTTTTGTGAAATATTCCCAATTTTTTGGTGCCTTTTTCAGCTCTTTTAAATTCGCCATAGGGTAACACTTAAAAATTGGAGCCATATCGTGAAACTCGGGAGATCACATAATTTCCCCGAATATACAAATTCTCGGGAAACAAATCCTTCTATCGTCAAATTCTCACAAATTGAAATTCCCTCGAATTATTTCAGTAGCTAAAATATTTAATTAGCGACATCTTCAGGAACTGTTGAGAATGCGTTGGTGGAGGGTATGATTGCAGCAAGCATATCTTCCACCTTCTACTTTGGTCATTCGGTAAGGACACACCAGAAAGAAGCATGGGAAATCGATTTATCTTTCTCCTTCTATAAAACGAATAAATATTATAAGGATATAGAAATTAATTATTTTAATACACCCAGAAAAAAAAACATTGTAAATTTCAATATAAAAACAATTATTTATACTGTTTAAAATGTGTCATAGGATACATACCATTAGTACAATAATATTTTTCAAATACATCCCGATCCATTAGAAAACGTTCACCCAGAAAAAAATACTATATAAATAATAGTTTTTTACTATTAAAAATATTCAATAGGATAAATTATTATTTTAATCGGAAAATACCATTAAATACTAGAAAATACCATGACATTGCCATTGAGTTTATATGAAATGATTCATTTTTTGTATACTATTAAATCAATAATTGTCCTTTTGACCAATTTTAATGGGATTTGAGGGAATTTTTTTCTGGGTGTTTGAATCAATATGAAAAAACGACTAATACATAAATCATAAAATCAATGGTTGTACCACACATATTGGGACATTATCTTCTGAGGTACGGTAGGTACTGCACAGGAATTAAAGTAAGTTTCCAACATTCAAGCAATGGAAATAAATTAATTTTGAACTATTTGAAAAATTTTTAAACTATTTACATTCTGCAATCAATTAAAAGAAATGTAAAATTTGAGCAAATTTGAGTTGTTTTCGATGAACATTTTCGGAACATTTTCGGAGAGCATTTACTGGATAACTGGATATACGTCAGATAACTGCAACTGTGTGGAAATGTCTTCACGACGACTTTTAAAATCATTTACTCTATGCAAAGTTTCCTTGATAGTAATATGAAGTTAACCACTTTGGTGCTATGAAATAGCCAAAAAAAAAAACAAACCGCCCATTCCCCGAAAATATATAATCTTATATTAAATAATATAAAAAAATAAAAAAAAACCACACAACAGTATTCTTTTTGAAGAACTGCGATCGGTTTTATTGAAATTTTGGTTTGCAATTAATTTTAATTTGTTAACAAACAAATTAGTATTGAGCTTAAAAACTAGGTGCATTTTTTTATAATTCGTAATTTCTTTTTGTTTTTCGAGATGCTGCTGCGTTGTTTGTGGAAATTTTATATTTGAAAATTCGAATTGAATAATACAAAATGCAAATTATAATTTTAAAATACGCTGTAAGAAGCTGTCAGATTTTTAACATACATGTTAATTTATACAAGTTCTTCATACTTATAGTTAAAAAGATAAATTCTTAGAATATGTCAAAAACCACATGCATACCGAATAAAAGTATAAATTTAAAACTAACTTCAAAACATGAATAAATTCAGAAAAATCGACTAAAATAAATATTTAGAAAAAAAATCAGTGCTTAAAATGTGTTTTACAATCACTTTTAACAAAAAAAAAAACATTTAAAACAAATACACGAAACAAATATAGAACAGAAAAAAAACAAGAATAAACAGTCTTCAAAACATGGAGATGTTTGTGGTAAATTTGTCTTTAAAAAGTTGTATTCTCTTTTTTTGTTGTTTAAGATTGTTTTACATATACATACATACTATGAATATATAGATTTTTTTGTTTAATTTTTTTTTTTGGCAAAATTTCTCTTTTTTTTGCTATTTTCTACTAGACTTTTAATGGACGTGCACATATAACAAACTGCATTATAAATTGGCGTGTAATTGGCTTACAAAACTAGGTTTCTTTTAGATTATACACGAGATTCGCAAAATATTTTGTTTAATATAGAATTTTAAAATTGAAACAATTAAAAAATAATTTAAAAAAAAAAAGTTTTTAAATTATTTGTTAAATTAAAAATATTGAAATTTATTAAATATTATAAACAATAATTGAGTTAATTTAATAAAAATAAAATTTTTTAATATTTTAGACTTTTAAACAATAATTTAATTTTACAGATTTTAAAATAAAAAAATATATAATGTTTAAAACTAATAAAAAAAGCATGAAAATCAAATAAATAATAATTTAACTAATAAAAATTCGAAAAAAAGTTGAATTTCAATGTAATTTAGCAAACCATTCATAAAATGAAATTTTGAAATTAAAATTTTTAATTTAACAAAAATGTTTTAATTCGAAATTCAAAGACGAAATTTACAAAAAGTTTAACAGAATTATAAAATTTTAAATTTAATACAAAATAAAATTTGTTAAAAAAAATTGTAAATTTCAAAATATATTATGCAATTCTCAATTTTTCAATGAATCAAACCAATTTTCAATTCTTTGAATTTTTCATTTAACTAAACATTTAAATTCAGCACGAATTCGATATTCAAATTTACACATTTAAATTAAATACCAAATTTAAAACAACAACATATTCTAAATACAAATTTTATAAACTAAAAACTAATTTGAAAATATAAAAATTTTAAAATAAATACAAATTTTAAATTAAATAAAAAAAATAAACCTTGAATAGTTTACAAATTTTAAACAATATTTTTTACTAAACACTAAATTTGTTTAGATTGAAAATGAAAACATTAAAATAGGTTTGTTTTTTTTATTGAGCTTAGTTCAGTGCATAATTGAAGTCATGTTAAGCGCTAAAATATTTATATATTACTTCATAAATATATATATGTTGTATTAATAAAACAGTTCATTCGTTTAGCAAACTTAAGCTAAAAATAAGTTTTAAAATATTTAAATTTCGTTTATGCAGTGTGCATTAAGCAAACAGCAAATGGCTAAAGTAACTGCAAAGTAGTTGCTTCTTACATTGATATGAAAATTCTGTCCAAAATGCGTAAACAGTTTGCGTGTGTTTTTCTTCCTTTTTTTTGTGTGTTGTTTTGTGGCGCGTGCGCTTAATGCATAAATTCGAGTTTTACAAATTATCAGACAAAAACAAATTTCTAATTCTTAATGTTCTTTTAAAATATAAACAAATCTTTCAAGAGCTCTCCCCTGCATCGTGTGTGTTTTTTAATCAATCAGTACCATTTAAGCATCCTCCACGCGTCCCATGGGACGTAAAACAATGCGCGGATCCGGCTCCAACATGCGATCTGATTCTTCGGCGCTGCTCACGCTGTAAATCAACTAGAATTTTTAATAAAAACGAAATCATTTAAGGTTCTAGGGTAATTGAAACCGCTTGGAAATGTTTTTAAATAAAAATTCGTTTGACTTTGTTTTTGCTTCTTGCAGAATTTCAATAATTACAAGTTTTCCTAACGAAATTTTCGATTAAAAAAAACAAAATTTTAACAAATTTTATTATTTTGCAAAATTTTAAATTAATTTCGATTTCAATCCCTGATTTCAGCTTAATAAGCATTGATTTGCTTACCAGTCCTTGTTGTCGGGCATCAGATTACGTCGCTCCTCGTCCTCCAAGCGTTGCGGCATTTCCGATGCGGGCGCGTACTGCGTATGCGACACCAACGGATCGGTCGACGGATTCAACGCCATAATTTGACCGCCACAGCCGCCGCTGCTGTTGCCCTGCAACTGACGCGCCAACGACTGTTTCTTGTTGAAGAGACTGGGACAGACGCAATTGCGTCGCCAGTCGGCCACCTTCAGGTACAAACCTAGTTAAAAATAAATAATATATATTACAGAAAGAAATTAATATAGTTAAAATGCTGACGCACCAATTGCCACAAAGCCCATAATGGTCATAAAGACACCACCCAAGAGAACGCCTAGCGGCAGCTCCACATTCGACGTTTCAACACTATCCGCCGACGTTGATGTTGCTTCCGAGTCCTGCTCCTCAGTTGCTGCCTCCTGCTGTTGTTGTTCCTGTTCAATATGCGCTTCAGCATCCGTTTCCACAATGTCTGCAGTGCCGCTGGCAATCATGGCCACACCCGCCGCCAATGAAATCAGTGCGAAGAGCAGCAGCGCCACCTGTGGCTTTGGCTTACGCAGCACCTTTAGCGGCGAGTCGCCTACTGACGATTGGCCCAGAATACCACCGGGACGCGGTTCATATGACACAGTGGTCGGTTGGTAGACGGGTCCTCCACCAGATGGCATTATTGCAGGACGTCGTAGTAATGTGCGCTACAAATATTCATTGCAATAGACGTACACATTAAACGTATGTTAAAATATTTTATATTCAAGTCTTAAATGAACAACATTTTGTTGGCGTATCCTTCGATTTTTCTTTTATTTGTCTTTTCCGAAGGTTAAAAGTTTTTCAGTTTCAAAAATAGTTCCAAACTGCATTTATACCACAAAACTTACATTTTATGATTTGGTTTTATGTCGTTCAGTTCTTTGTCAATGTCACTAATTATTTAAATTTCACAGTTTTCAGTTTTGTTTTATTTGCAACAATTTATTTTCCGCAATTTAATTCCTCAACAAATAAAATATTGAATTTTCTTCATAACAAACACAGAAGCGAGATAGCTACTGTTGGAATTTGTTTTATATCCTTTTTGTGATTTGAAAATGCATGCGTGCAAATGCGACAACACTATATGTGTAGCTTTTCATAGGACGAAAAGAAAATCTCAAGCTGTCAAGATGCCCCATTAGGCATGTACATTTGTATGACTAAATTGCCAAGTAAAATATACCAAGTCTTCAATAATTTTTTGCACTTGCAAGACCAAATTTTAATTGGTAATTTTAAACCAGAGTTCGTATGAAGAGTTTTTCTGAGTTATCACTAATGCTATGTTCTGACTGAGCCAAAATTACTTACATTTTGTGACTAATTTTAAAATTAACGATATCCGTTCACATTAGAATTTGCGTTTTTTTCCATTGCTAATTTTGTGTTCACTTCATAAATAAATCCGTACAAATGCTGTTTGTATTTTTATTTGGTTCTTCGTTTACTCTAATAACGTTTCTATAATGTTAAAATGATTATTTTATTTATAAAAGTTCATAATTTACAAAAACAGATGACTGAAAATTGTTTTGTTTGCATTTTTGGCTGTCAAAAATATTGAGATTATTTTCAAACCTTTTCGAGTAATTTGTTTAGTAATATAAAATGAATTAAAGTTTATTTAAGAGTTGAGTAATTTTGTTTTTCGATAATTTTGGTGCGCATTTGAGATGAAATTACGCATTTGATGCATAGTGAAAACAGGGTATTAGCCTCAAATTCGTAATTTACTAAAATTAACAAAATTGCCATAGAAACAAAATGTCTCAAATGGCGTTATTCTTTATTATTTGATAACAATCTCACTTTAAACTGCTACAATGTGTTTGACAACCAAAAATATAAACAAAACAATTTTCAGTTTTTCATCTATGTATATTAATAATTTAAACGTTACAACGATAGTTGTCAGTTTTGCAGGAAAAATACAACTTATACGAATTGTCTGTCCTTGCGGAAAAAAAATTTATGTCAATATTCATAAAAGGTATGATTTTCTGTATAGTCAACCCGTTTCGATCCAGTGTTGCGTTAAATATGCAATTTGGGTTCAGTCTAAAAAAAGTATCTCATCAGTGTTAACGTTTTACTAAGACCGTAGCAAATCGAGTCCTTTAATTTCTCTTTAAATATACTACTAAACCACTCCGGTAGTATCTTTTCTAAAACACTACTTATTTTCCGTTTAAATTTTACCCGCTTTCACAATAATTTTAGAGGTTGTTCAATAAATTCTTAATATATATTTGAGTTTAGCATTTATACGAACTTTCAGCAATCACTTTTTTTTAAATTTAGATTTAAATAATTTATTAGAAAACAAGTAAACTAAAAAAAGCTTGGTTTGACTTTAACGATTAGAATTCGGTTATAAAACCATTTTTTTAAAGATTAATAAAAATTTGTAAATCATTAAAAAAAAAATATTATTAGTTTATACAAATAAAACAATTAATTATAAATTTTCCATTCTCATATCAAGATCTTGAGAGTCAGAGTTTCAACTTTTAAAAGATTTGAGGAAAATGCGTCATTCAAAATAGTTGAAAAAAAATTACAATAAAAATTAAAATAATGAATGGCACTATAAAGTGGGCCTTCCGATTTAATATCTCAGAATTAAATTATTTAGAGTACATATAAATGGTATTTCGATTGTTTTCACATTCAATATTCAATGTAATTTTCTGAGCCTAATTAAATTTTTGATGTGTGTTGGGTATATTTTATAAAATAATGTCAACATAATTTGTTATCAATTGTTTTTCTATTTTTGATAAATTTGGCCATTATGACTTGACTCAATTAATTAATTGAATATTACCAATAATTATTTCGACTAAAAATTGCATTTTTAAAATAAAAATATCTAATAAATAAACATGAAAGGATATTCTATTTAAAAATATTCCCAAAATATTCACAAAAAATATATATATTGAAAACTGTATTTTTTGAAACTATATATTTCTTTTTATAAGTATGTCTGTGGGCGATGGGTCAACCTGTATATCCTTCAACCATGGGGACGTCATTGTTACGACACAAGCCAAATCGTAAAGAAAAGTACTTATTTTCACAGAAGTAGAAACTGACAACACTGGTTGTTTGAAAACGAAAAAGCTACTAATTCTAGTGCGCCACAGCAAAAGCATGTCATTTTTGGGAACTACTTGCGCCATCTTGGCAAAAAAATCGAATTTTCTTGCAACGACTCTGACAAAAAGCAGTCAGTCACAATTTGGATTTCTCGCTGTTCGCCAATTCGCTAGCAACAACAAAATGGGTTTGCCTCGTGTGTTCTTTGATATGACCGCTGATGGTCAGCCTGTGGGCCGCATCGTCATGGAAGTAAGTGGAAAAAATGCATTTTTTATTTACATTTAGAAAAATTAATTCATATGCTAAAAATAGGCAGTTTTTTTCTGTTGTAAATATATTATGTAATAATGTGAATGAGTGATTTTTTTTTGTTGGTTTTTGTGATGCGTTTTAAATGCCGGGTGCAAGATAAAAGTGTTGTAAATTTTGTGTGACGACGCGTTTTTTTTTTCTTCGACTTTCTTACTATGTAGACTTTTAGGTTAGGTACGATTTTTTCCAATGGGTTATAATTTTAATTTCTTTTAAATGCTTTTTTTAATTTTTCTATATTAAATTAATAAGTAGTTAATAACAATAAATTATATTAAATAGCCTTTTTTTTCTGAAACTGCTTCAGCATGCGAAAATTTGATAAATTAATTTTAAAACTTATGTGCGTTTGTGTGTGTTGCACACCGGCTCTTTGTGTGTGTTGGTGACTGCTACAATTTCGGTGTTAGTGTTGAATTTTATATAGCTTTATTGTATTTTAATTTGTAAATTTTGCATTTTTTTTAATTAGCAATAAAATATGTTAATTCGGCGCACATATCTATATTGTGTATGCATGTGTGTGTGCACACATGTGCATTTATTTGTGTGTATGTATTCAATAACCCAGAATTCTGTATAAGCTGCAATAATTTTCCCATTTTTATCATGTCAGCAGCCCCCCTGGCTTGGAATGTAGTCGTTCGTGGTATTGCCAGTGGAAACAACTCTTTCACATTTTAAGGTTGTGTTGAATTTTTAGGTAAATAGTACAATTTTCTCGTAGCGCATAGAGCGTCTTTTTTCATTCTTGATAAAAAAAAAAAGCTGAAAAGATACCCCTGCACACCACCATGTGCTGGCATCTAATCAGCTATTTATTTCTTGCTGCCTATTTCAAGTCGGCGGCGGCGTCCATTCAAACACGTTGTTGTCGCTTTGATTTGGAGAGCTTCGTGTTAGAGTGAGTCAGCATGGTTCTTGACAGGGTTGCCAAGAACTAAAAAAAAAAATGTAAAATGCCAAGAAGTCGCCAAAAGTATTTCCAAATTCTAACTAAATATTTCATCGATGCAGAAGTAAAACTCACCAACTACGTTATAAAATTTCTAAAGTAAAACCCATTGGTTTAAAATTATTATAATTTCTGATCATCGAATACATTTAAACTTGTTTAATTCATGTAGTATTTTTTCATGATATTTGCGATAAATGCAAAATTGAAGGAGTTCATTAAAATATATTTGGCTAGTGTTACTTCTAAATCTAATTTGTATTGAAGTCTGATAAAATTGAATTACGTTATTTGCATTTTTGAAATCAAAATTTAAAAAAATGGATAGTAATCGCAGTAAGACAAACTAGACACGAAATAAATTGTAGCCCCAGAACATATACATAAATCATATAAATTAAGACAACATGTTCCTGCATGTACATAATTTCATATTATTATTGTCACATTTAATTTACGTACTCCATTTTTTATGGGCTTCGAAATAACTGCTGAGGAACCCATTCCCCGTCTTTGTAGTGTTAACTACCCAGCTAACTCTGAAGCTCGTATATAAGAATTTTAGTCTCATTGAAAGATCGGTTTCATCAAAAATATAATAATATTATATAATAATATAAATACTATTTATAATAAAATAGCCAACTATTGTACGTTTGATATAAAATGCATCTTTGTATTAAGAACTTTAAAAAATATGATCTATTTTTAAAAATAAATGAGTCTATATAGTGAGAGTTTTGCTTTAACACACGTTTGAATTACTTTATTTAAAATAAAAATGGATGTTTATATTATGCATTCCATTTGCAAACTAATTTTCGGAGCGTGAGCCTAACTTAAGTCTGGATTTTTATTGGGTAACTAATCATTCTTGAGAAATAATTATATCTTTATCAAATTGAATGTAAAAAAATGTAAATTATTTATATATTTATTTAAAATCAGAAATCAGGAGTGGTCGATTGTAGTAATAATTAAAATTTCTGTTCATTGTACTTCTATGAAGAAAACACTTTCAATTAATTTTTTTTAATGGTGTGTGCAAGTTTTCCTAAATTTGAAGACAACGAAATTGCTGATATTCAGCCAATTGTTTATTGATATATCGCTCAAAATTGATTTTTTAACGAACGAATCCCACGCGATCTTACCCGCCCACCTGACCGAGAGGCACATCCGCATATCGCGCGGATTGGTGACCGTTTCTTGAGCAGCCCGAGCTGGTCAGATTCACGAGAATTTAAGCAAACGTTTACACGAATATCTCATTATTTGTCAATATCTTTATTCTATAAATGATTAGATTATCTTAGATTATCTATAAATTACTAGAGAATTTTCTGAAAACGTTGAGAAAAATGAGGAAAAAATGAGAATTCTAAAAATCTTTTTTATTTTTGCTTTGCATGGGATATGGCAACCCTGTTTTTTTTCAACGTAGCTGCCTGCGTCAGCGTATGTGTGGCGTCGCTGCCTAGCTCTGGAATTTTCCATGAACGTTCGATGCCCCGCTGCGCTGTCCCAGGCAATCATGAATGATAAAATGCGCTTAGTTTCATGTTTTTTTTTTATATTTTTAATAGAAATAAAATGAGTATAATTGTTAAAAATTTCATTTTAACTAGCGCTATTTTTTATGGTATATATTTGTGGGTGGGGGTTGCACTTTATCTCTGTGTGTGTGTTTTTGGTGGTGACCTTGAGCGCATGAGTTGTTCGTGTTTTTAGAGCGATGTGATTGACCGCCTCATGTTAGAGCAATTTATCGATTTGCAATGAAGGCAGGGCAGGGTTTTGCAATAGGGTTGACGATTGCAAAATTAGTTTAAAAATATTTAGAAATAGTACTTTAAATACTGATTGTGGGTGAACTATATGAACAAATATTTATTATGTCTAAGGTACAGAACAAAATTTATATTTTTCAAAAGAAAACTATTCAGTCGCTCGAAGAAATATCTTTTTTTTAACTTTTTAACTGCCTGAATCATTAATATTATGAATTCAATAAACACATTTCATACATGTAAAATATGATAAACTTTTTCGGCTTACGAACATTTCTTCTCGATGCAATTTATTCTGAGGCAATTCTTGCACATAATGTTTGTCTAAATATTATACTAGAAATAATTCAGCCCTTAAATATATACTAGTTCCCTAGTATAAAACCTTCCGGAGACAGTATTTAATCGAAATTTGCAATTTGTTTATAAAATTCTTGATGAAGAATTGGCTTGAAAAAGCATTTTCTGGATAAAATTATCACTGAGATGTGAAAGTTAATTTTCTCCTCAACAACAATTTGTATATGAAAAACAAATTTATGATACAACTTTAAAAGTTTGCTTCTGAAGGCCAGTTTTCCAGTCACATTATTGAATTAAGTCAAGTTTAAACTAGATGTCATTTTGTATATAGTCAACATATCACAAATATTCAAAATTTCATATGAACTGATTACTGATTGTCTGTTAAATATAACATTCAGACATTTTTGATTAGAAACGTGCACTAAATCCTGAATTGTAGCAGAATCTGAATTATGTCTGCCTAAAACAATACCCAAAATAAAGTAGACATTGTAAATAGTATCAACTTTTGATAATTTCATTTATTCATTTGTCAACAAGCTATTAAATATAGTAAAGATCACATCATATCGTTTAATTCTTAGGCTATATAATAATGTAGTATAACAAAATATGTATTTAATATATTTACTACTATTTAATAAGCTTTCAGGTTTAAATTATTGTTATCATTAACGTATCATATAATCAATTCCAATTTCCATTAAATATCAACTATTTACAAGTCAAGGTTTCCTCATGTACCACCTCGTAAACTTTATTTATTTTCCAAGTAGTTTAATGTGGTGTACTTAAATGTATCATTTACTATGCAGCAGCATTAATAATAAATATTGTGCTGTCCACTAAAAAACAAACTTTGAACCAACAGACAGCTAATAATTGCACCAAAATTGACGCCTACTGCTTGTATTATTTTGTCTGTCCTTGGTCTATAGTTTTTGACATGCAATGCATATGTTAGTGTTGTGGTTTTTTTTTATTTTACTTTTTTTTTATTCTTTTACTAATGACTCATTCTGCATGACAATAATTACCTACTGACGAATGACTCCTTCCCTTACAATTAACGTCAAAACCCTTGCCCCACAGTTGTCACTCATGTGCGCGCCTCGCCGCCGTCGCATTGTGCACATTTGTGAAATGCATTATTAATCAGTTGACTGCGCAGCCAATCAATAAGTCAACAGAATATTTAAAAATAATTAAATAGTTCTCACCTTAACTTTCAAAGTTATAACTTTCAAAGTAATAACAAAGTTATTTATTGTGTGTTTTTAATTTAGATGTTTACCGATAAGCCTCAGAATCTATTCAATACATTTTCGATATATCGAATCACTGTTAAATACATATTTGCTAATCAAACTATCTAAATTTAATTATGTATTTGAAATTATTCTATTTGAATTTAAATACTTTAAATAATCATTTGCTTCATATATGTTTTTCTCAAAATGGCATAACATGGATTTAGACATTTTTATTCGCAACGTCTTAATTATTTTGTTTAATAAGAAACTGTTTCAAGTCAAACAGTTATTTATTTTAAACTTTTTATTTTGGTTATTTGACATATAAAATCTTTATCAAAATTTATATTATTTACCTAATAATTTTTCATTCGATACAACATCGATGTTTTTGTTCGATACATCGATATAACGGGTCGATGTATTATATCGATCAAAACATCGGTATTTTTTACAGATATACATCATCCCTATCTCAATCTCCACATTTTGTGGTAAACGTTGAAAAAATTAGAAAAACTTTGAAGACTTTACCTGTTAAACCCACTTGCTGATAGTTTTATGAATTGTTTTTTGTATACTAAACATCTGTATGAATGTGTTTCAAGTAATTCACTTGTTTTTCGAATATTTACTGTCTTGTACTAACAGATTCAAGCATTCGTTGCAGAAATAAATTCAAAACAAAAGACCAACCATACTATTTACTGCACTCGTTGTATTTTATACAGTTTCCACTGTTTATGTTTTGATCTTGTGTTCGTTTTGTCTCTTGAGTTTATTTTTTTTAGCAGTGTGCACTGCAGTAGTGTGCACGGAAGTAGTGTGCACTGAAGTAGTGTGCACTAAAGTAGTGTGCACTGAAGTAGTGTGCAGTAAATTAGTGTGTATTGAAGTAGTGTGCAGTAAAGCAGTGTGCAGTAAAGTAGTGTGCACTACTGTAAGTAATGAAACGAATGCATTGCTATATATGAAACGATTGTTTGCTATATACGCTATATTAATAAAAATTAGGGTTTTAATCCATTGAAATAATGATGAAGATTTGATAGTGTCAACTTCGGAATTTGTTTTTATAATGTGAATAATAATGTTGAATGTTTTTGGCGTTTTCTTATCATATATTCTTAATTTTGGACTCTAAAGAAACTCATTTCTCAGACTAACTTTATGAATTTCTATTAAATAGTGAAATATTTGAATAATGGAAAAATAAATTTCGGTATACGTCGTCATGTTCCAACTACCGAGTAAAAAGAAATTTTAATTTGAGCGAATTTAATTTTTTCTCGTTACAAAATTCGATTTTCAATACAAAACAACTGTTTCAAGTTGTGTTTTAATTTTTTTATGAAATAAAATCATTTCTATCGAAAACGAATTTGGGAAAATGTTTTTTCTAAAACAACTTTTTTTAAATATATTTTTTTACTACATATTATATAAAAAGGACTTTATAAATATAAATTTGGAATTCTATACGAAATATTTATCAATTGATGCCAATAAATTAGCCTCATCACATAGAAATTGTCAGATATGTAAAATATTTAATTACAACAACTTTATTTGTATAAATTACGAATTTCCATTCGGGCTCAGTGAACCTAAAACTGTGTCTAATACCGTTGACAACTAATTGAATGAAATCAAACAATTTAAAGCAGCGATGATAACACTTTCAAACAGATACCAACGTACGAAAAAGTTGCACAACTAGTTTTTTTTTAACTTTTTATAACTATTGATTTTCAAATGAATTTGTCGAAACACTTAAACACTTTGCTTACGTAAAGTTCTGATGTCATTTCTAAAAAGTAAGCTCTAGGTAGGTAGAGCGGTAGGTGGTAGATGACAAGTAGTAGATAGCTAGATTGTTTGATGTTTGAGGTGAGTTCAGGTGATGCTGCTGCTGATGCGTGCGTCGTTGTTCAAAAAGCTGAAAGCTACAACATGTGTTTTAAAGTTGACTTTAAGACTGACTGACTGACTTTCTGTCGGTTAGGTGTATATGTGTGTTGTGATTAATCATTTATTTATAGTATTTAGTTTGTATTTTGCCTATATATGAATGTTATATTTTGTTTGCATTGGTATTTTTCTATTTAAATTAAAATATATATCTGTGTGTATGTTCGAAATTAAGCTTTTTTTTTAATTAATGCAATAATGTTTAATACAATTACAAACTACAAAATAAAAAATACAATACAAACACTACATTGACTGACTGCTTGCCTTTTTAACCCAACTGCGCTCCACACCCCGACCAACATTCGTCACCATCATCATGAATATCATCACCATCGCCGCCGTCGCCTCCGCCACGATCACTTTGTAGTTGCGTCCGGATGTTGTGCCCAAGACAGTTGAGAATTTTCGCGCCCTGTGCACCGGCGAGAAGGGTTTCGGCTACAAGGGCTCCACCTTTCATCGTGTCATTCCGAACTTTATGTGTCAGGGCGGTGACTTTACGAATTTCAATGGCACCGGCGGCAAATCGATCTTTGGCAATAAATTTGACGATGAGAACTTCACGCTTAAGCACACCGGTCCCGGCATATTGTCCATGGCCAATTCGGGTCCCAATACAAATGGTTCACAGTTCTTTATTTGCACCGTGAAGACAACATGGCTGGACAATCGGCATGTTGTCTTTGGACAGGTGATCGATGGCATTGATGTGGTGAAGCAGATTGAGGCATTTGGCTCGGACGCAGGACAGACCAGCAAGAAAATTTGCATTGCGGACTGTGGACAACTGCAATAATGAATATAGAATATTTTGAAAAAGAAAATCATCAAATACAATTAAGTTGAATAAAAGTTGAAAACATTCTTATGCAGCATACTACATTTCATTAGTTTATTATTTATTGAGCGTATTTTCATTTAGTATATTTTTAAATTGTGCTGCTGCTTTGCTGTAAAAGGCGGCGTATAAAATGTATATATTATATGTGGTGTGTGTGTGTCTAAAACAATACTTACTACCAATAACAAATTTTAAATACTGCAAGCTACTTACTAATTAAACAACTGTATGGATTTTGTGTGTGTCTTAAAGAAAATATTTAAATAATTTAAACGTAATAACACTTATTAATTTTGCGCATCATTCGCGAACATTTTCATCATCATCTATTTTAGCTGCGTTCCGATGTTGTACCCAAGACCGCAGAGAACTTCCGTGCTCTGTGCACCGGCGAGAAGGGCTTCGGTTTCAAGGGCTCCTGTTTCCATCGTGTCATTCCCAACTTCATGTGCCAGGGTGGTGATTTCACAAATCACAATGGCACCGGCGGCAAGTCCATCTATGGCAACAAGTTCGCCGATGAGAACTTCACCTTGAAGCACACCGGACCCGGCATCTTGTCGATGGCCAATGCTGGACCCAACACCAACGGTTCGCAGTTCTTTGTTTGTACCGTGAAGACTGCATGGTTGGATGGCAAGCACGTTGTCTTCGGACAGGTGGTTGAAGGCATGGATGTCGTCAAGTCGATCGAATCCTATGGCTCCCAATCGGGCAAGACATCCAAGAAGATTGTCGTTGCTGACTCTGGTACACTATAAATAAATAATAATAATAATTATAAAAATTTTTTAGGCAGAGCAATTTGCATTTAAAACCTAATCATCTAAACTTAAAGTGTAAAATTATTCTAATAACTTCATTTTTTTCTATTATTGTATGAATAAAATTCGAGATCGTTTTTTTCTTGTGCTAAAAGACATAAATTTGTATTTTTCATTGTTTGGAGGGTTTATTTTCTATGGTTATTTTATACTTTGTATTCTAAAAGTCTTAATGAAGATACAGATTATAAACTGGAACTTTATGCTCTGTTAGGATTCGTTATTTTGTTCCATTTCTCTGAATTTCATTGGTTAAAGGTTTATGTTGGGAATTTAAGTTCCACAGAAGTTGTTTCATAAAAAATATAATATACCGCCAATAAATTAGAAACACGCAGATATTTGACACACGGGATATTTCATTTTTCCCTCCATTTCCCAGTATTCTTGAAAAAAAGGTAAAAATAGAATGTTTAGTTGCCTTTGATTTAAAAAATGTATAACAAGTTAATATTTAGAAAGGTCGCCTTTATTTTTACCCCCATCATTACGTAAAATGAAAATAAATTCGTTAAAACAACTTCAGAAGTTTTATTTACCACGAGTGGTATTCACCACGAGTGGTATTCACCACGAGTGGTATTCACCACGAGTGGTATTCACCACGAGTGGTATTCACCACGAGTTTGGTTAGTACGTATGTTCTAGATATTTGTCTCTTTCAAGAGAAGTAGGAAAGTCTTATTACACTATTCAACACGACAAACAGTAATATAAACCTTTCAATGACGAAAACCTGCCTCTCAAAGGAATTTTTTAAGAGGATAACGAACCTAAACATACGGTACGTAGTTCGAAATAGTGTTTCAGGTCATAATGGTTGACTTATTGGACTGACCTTCATGTAGCCAGGATCTTAATTCTGTATAAAATTTCTGGGAGCATTTAAAAATAAAAATTAGCCAGAATAAAGTGGGACATTTTGTTGATCCTGATGAAATGGCAAAATTGGAATCGTGGGAGCAATTCTAAAATAAGTTGGCAATAAATTAATTGCAATCGATGGCACTTAGTCATTGAAAATAATGATTTGTCATCAAATATTTAGTGATTTTATGGAAATAAAATATGTTTAATGCAAAAAGTTAATTCGTTTCTAATTAGGTGCATGGGTTCTCTTTAGATTGTGAGCTTTAGTAATCGAACCTAAAGTAATGTTTTAATTGACACTAGTAAAAAAGGTTGCAATTTAAAGTTAACATTTGAAAAAACATTAAAAAAATTATATAAAAATTTGTATGTCCTGTCGTGATAATAGTTATAGTTATAGCGAAGGGTTTGTTTGTACTTGATGCGTTTCTAATTAGTTGCACGTAACTGTAGTTAGGTGCTGGTGCTGATTTTGACTTGATTTTGACCCATATACTGCATATATAGAAATTACATAACACGCAAGAATTGTTTTCTAAGAAAACTAATTCACCGGGTCTTCAATCGGAATGCAGCTCTAAATCATAGCACAAAATTGACACATCCGACGCTAGTTGCTAAATATGATGTATGAATATTGAAAAAAAAAAACGAATATTTATAATTTTTAGAAAAAGGATCCCTTATTCGAAGTACCACTTTAATAAACCACAATTCAATAGTATTCTTTATGACTTAAGTCATAGTCACGATCGTTAATTATGACTATTCCCGAGACAACATTTTTGGAATTTTTCTTGAATAATTCGAGTATTTCTTCGGCAAAAGCACAGATAAATAGAATATTTTGGGAAGTGTATAGCAGGTTGTAAATGTTTGTTTAATTTTTATGGTAGATTCATGCCATATTTGGGGAACGGGCAGAGAACACAGACAGTTTTGATACAAACTCCGCCTTTGTCTGTTTGAAATATGTCGAAAAAAATGTTTTAAAACTACCTCGTCGCTTCCAACAATTTTATCTGGGGCACCCCAACGTTGATCATCGACTTTTTTTTTTATTAAGTCCTCTAAAACTATTCGAAGCTTCTTCGAGATTTCTAAACTCTTGTGTGATCCTTAATAAATTGCCCTGCTGGATACGTTCAGCTTTGTAGTACCATTTTCACTAGCATTCCTTTGAAATTAGTAGTTTGTTTACCACAATTTTCGTCTTATTTGTTACTTTTTTTTGTGTTTCTTCAAGTTTTTGCGATCCTGAAGACAGTGATATTAGTGAAATGCTTTGATTTTGTTGAACTTTCTGTCCAATAATATTCTTTTTATTTCCATTAATGTTTAAAAAAAGTCATTTAAAAATAAACCCTGTTGAAATTACAAACCAAGTTAAATACCAGAATTATATGTTTGGTTATATTATAACCTTCATAACACAGACAATACCAGAGTATATGAATTAAAAGTTATTAATTAATAAGCGATATAGAATGTAAAGGATCAAACTCAAATAAAAACAAATTAATAAAATCTAGTTTCTGCATAAAAAAGCAGCTATCATCGCTATTGAAATTATTAATTTTCATTCCTATTTTTAGAAATTACTGCTTAATATATTTTTGTAATCGAAAAAAAAAAAAAAAAAATTGATACCCTCGTAATAAAAAAATATATATAGTAAGTAGTAACAAGGTATTTATTAAACAGAACCAAAAAAGTGACGTAAACACAACGAACTTGTACATCAATACGACAAACAAAATAATCAAACGTCAACTGATGATAGCGTTCGTCAATATTACGATTTCGTTGATCAATCGAGATTTACTAACACATTGAAAGATTTTGAAGTACGGTGTACGTTAATATTACGTATGCTATTTATTAAACTGAATTATAAAATTTAATTCCAGTTTCTTTAACAATAAACGATTCTATTTTAGTTCTTACACTGATGTCACGCACAGAACTCATTAAGTCAAATTATAAACATTGGTATTTTAAAAACGATTATATTAAAAATATTTTCCGCACGAATTTTAATGCTACAAATTCGTATTTGTATATTCTATGCTTTCACAGAAGCGCCTGCCTGCCTCTTTATCAGCTTTATTTAAAAGTCCGACATCAGGTTTCGCCCTTTAATATAGACTGAAGTAAACTTTGTAGTTTAGACAAATACAAGTCATAAATGTTGGTTTAAATACCCTTTACAGTCGATTTCAGTTGCTCACCGATGTTGCGCCCGACAAGGGGCCCTATTCTGGTTTAATGAGAAATATATAATGAGAATGAAAATGAGATAAAAACTATTTTCTTCATATTCAGTTAATAATATAAAAAATAGTTTTTGTCTCAATTTCATTCTCATTTTATATTTCTCATCAAACCAGAATAGTACCCCAGGGCCAGGGCTCCACATTTCATTATGTCTTGTTGAACTTTCCGAATTCCATTGGCATCGGCTATAACTACATCTGTGGCATTAACTTTTATGAGAACTTCACACTTATTAAGCACACCGGTCCCGGTGTGGCTAATGCGAGTCACAATACAAATTATTCGCTATCAGCTATTTGCATCCTGAGTCAGGATTCCTGATTTTAACCCTAAGAAATCATAATTGTAGTTTATACGCAATCACGCAAGAGCAGAGCGTCTTATATAAAAGTACGCCATCCGATTTTTACGATAAATACCGCGCTGCACCTGGCATAAAATAAGCTTTGTAGTTTATACACGAATACAAGTCTTGCATGTGGCTTTAAATACCTCCTTTTACAAACCATTTCAGCTGCGCGCCGATGTTGTGCCCAAGACTGCTGAAAACTTTCGCGCCCTCTGCACCGGCGAAAAAGGCTATGGCTATAAGGGCACCAGCTTCCATCGCGTTATACCAAGTTTCATGTGTCAAGGTGGTGATTTTACCAATCACAATGGCACTGGCGGCAAGTCTATCTATGGTACTAAATTTCAAGATGAGAATTTTCGTTTGAAACATACCGGTCCGGGTACTTTGTCCATGGCCAATGCTGGCCCCAATACCAATGGGTCGCAATTTTTTATATGCACTGAGAAAACTGAATGGTTGGACAATAAACATGTGGTTTTTGGCAATGTGGTCGAGGGCATGGATATTGTGAAGAAGATTGAAGCATATGGTACTAATTCGGGAAAACCCAAGAAGAAGGTGCTTATATCAGATTGTGGTGCACTCGATTGAAACATTGGTTTTACAAAAGAAACATTAAAAAACTTGATTTTTTTCTACATTTCATGAATAAATAAAAATAATTCTTTGTTAGTTACTTATAATGATTTTTTGTTTTTTTTTGATGGATTATTTTAATTTAAATCTTATATATTTAACACCTATAGCAAAAATATATAAAGAATAGTTGTTAATTTTAAAAGGTCTTTGTCATTCCCTGTTTGTTTTTTTTGTATTGTGTGTAAAATACATGTTGTATGTACGCTTTTTATAATTGCTTCACCCATTCTCATAGCATTCCATATGTCATATAGTTTTTGTTTTAAGCAATCGATTTCAGTGCCATTTGCAAACAGTTAAGTTTCATTGCAGCTGCGTAAAGATGTGGTGCCCAAGACCGCTGAGAACTTTCGTCTGCTGTGCACCGGAAAAAAGGGCTACGGCTACAAGGGTTGCACCCTGCATCGTGTCATTCCCAATTTTATGTGTCAGGGTGGCGATTTTACCAAGCACGATGGCACCGGCGGCAAGTCCATCTATGGCACCACCTTCAAAGATGAGAATTTCAAATTGAAACACACCGGACCGGGCATTATGTCGATGGCCAATGCAGGACCCAACACCAATGGGTCACAATTTTTTATATGTACCGTAAAGACGGCCTGGTTGGATGGTCAACATGTAGTTTTCGGACAGGTTATCGAGGGCATGGATGTTGTGCGCACACTCGAATCGTTTGGCTGCGCCGCAGGCAGCCCCTTAAAACAATTGGTTATCGCTGATTGTGGCGAATTGAAATAATTAAATGCTCATGTGTTACCGATCTGTTAAAAGTTGTGTATTTCGTTTTATAAAATTAAAATAGAACAAATATATATTTTCTAAAATGTATTTGTTTGGTTTATAAAATAGTTTTTTTCTCTTATTTCTTTGTTGTGGCATCTTTGTTATTTTAATCTCGCATATTTTTAGGCTCAAATTGCATTTTGCATTTAGGCTCTTTGTGCTTCTTGTTCTCATTGCAGCTGCGCGTCGATGTTGTACCCAAAACTGCCGAAAACTTTCGCGCTCTCTGCACCGGCGAAAAGGGTTTCGGCTATAAGGGCTCCACCTTTCATCGCGTTATACCGAATTTCATGTGTCAGGGTGGCGATTTTACCGCACACAATGGCACCGGCGGCAAATCGATCTATGGCAATAAGTTCGATGATGAAAATTTCAATATGCGTCACATTGAGCCGGGCATTTTGTCCATGGCAAATGCAGGTCCGAACACGAATGGCTCGCAGTTCTTTATAACCACTGTGAAGACCGCCTGGCTGGATAATCGTCATGTGGTGTTTGGCAAAGTGGTCGAAGGCATCGATGTGGTGAAAAAGATCGAAGCATTGGGCAGTCAATCGGGCAAGCCGTCGAAGAAGATCATCATCGAAGATTGTGGTCAATTGTAAAATGTACAAGTTTTCTGGAAAAATCAAAAGTATTAAATAAAGCAGGTGCGGTGCTACGGCAAAGTGAAATCTTTCTGAAAAAAAAAATGTTTTTGTTCCTTCTGTAAACCCTGGATTGGTTTTAATTAATAAAAACTGCTAGAGAAAACTATTTTGTTTCATTTTATTGCATTTATTATATTTCAACGGATTATTTTAAATCCAAAGAATTTGTTTGTATCATGGTACTGCTTTGTATCATAGTACAGCTGATAAGTAGTACAAATCTATAAAGACAATAATGCTATAAATTAGCCTTATTAAACAATTTATGTTTTAGAAATAGAACCAGCTACTTTAAACAGCAATGTAAAAAATTCAAAAATTAATTTAGTCAAGGACCTTGAGGTAAAGTATTATTTTATTGTTTTTCTTTTCAAATATGTGCCAGCATTATTTAAATGACATTTTTGTCTTAAAGATGGAGGTATCATATTCGCTGCTGCACATCAGTCTTTGGAGTTTTGTTGCGCGGAAACAACAGCGACAAACCGCCCGCCACCAGCAAGGAACCCGCCGAGCTGTATAGCGCTGCCGAACAATTTGTCGCAATTAGTGCACCCAGCACATTGCTGCCTGTAACGCTGCCAATACGTCCGGCCATTAAAGAAATACAAACGGCCATTGCTCTGCAGAAATTTGAGAGAAATATTTGTTTTAGAATTTCAAACAAAACTAAGTTTTTAATAAGTTTACCTCAAATTTGTCGGATAAATATCCACGACAATCACATTCACCACCAAGGTAGCCAAGCCACAGCATAGTAAAACCACAAAAAGATAAATGGCAACCAGTGGAATATTTATAACTAACGACAGAAATCCGCAACCACCACAAACGATCAGAATTGTAACTGAAATTCAATTTGCTATTACTAGAACTTAATATTTATACTGTGTATTTAATATTTGAACTTACATAGTATAGGAATACGTCCAAATTTACCAATGGCATAGCTGACAGTCAACAAAAGCGTTACATATATCACTTCCAACACCATGGTATGTTGATAGGTAGAGATTTCCAATGTCTCCACACAGCCAACCGCATCCGACTAAGACAGAGGAGAAGAATTTAATATAAATAAGCACTAAATCAAATGAGAAATGTTACCTCATTGTCGGACATGCTAAAATTTGCCAACTGCGTCTGATCCAACATATCACACATCAGACAATTCGTATCGGGAAAACGTTGCGTATACTGCATGGCTCTGTTGAGTATATAGGGGAACCACATGTAGACACCGTGTGCCGTGAAGAAAATGATGAATTGTATGAAACTGGCCAGCAGTGTTTTACGCAAATGCGTGCGTTGGAAGAGCGGTGCTGTTTGATGCCACATCGAGATCAAGAGTGCTTGGACAACATTCTTTTTGTTGCTGTTGCTAGTAATGTATGGGCGTTCTGTGGGTGTCTCCTGATCGGGTAGAAGTGTTGTAATCTATAAAGAGTAATATAAATACAATTGTAATATTGAAGGCGTTATTTTAAAGAGCTTCAAAAAATAATAGAACTTGTAAAAAAAAAAATAAAATAAGACCAATAAAATAAGAACAATAGAATAAAAAACAATCATATTGAGGACAAATAGAAATAGTAAAAATATAAATAAAATATATAGAGCAATTATACAAAGATCAATTATATAAATAGCAATAGTACATATCTAGAGCAATAAAATAACAAGAGAAATAATTAAAATATAAATAATTAAAAAAAAAAAAAACAATAAAATAGAAAGCGCAGATGTATAAAGAACAATAGAAGTAAGCTAAGTATAAAGTTCAATAACATGGGAAGCAATAGTATATAGATGAGAAGCAATTGCCAATAGTATAATATTGTTAAGGACAATAGTATAAAGAGATATCAAATAAAAATACCAAGTGTATATAAAATATAAAAATCAATACGATGAAAAGCCAATAGTTTAAAATACAATAAAAAAATTATTCAAAAGACACGAGGAATAAAATCAATAAAAATTCAGCTAGATCTTTCGCTTTCTGAATTGAATCACAATTACCAACTATTCCTAATTATAAAAATTATTAAAAGTAGATATTTTTCATTTAAAGTTCGTTATGAGAGCTGAATATTGATTGATATATATTATATATAATACGATTTAATCTATTTAATTTCTACTTTCAAAAATTATCACTTACCCCAATGCTACTCTCCGCTGACTTGGCGGAGACTCCTTTTCTATTACGATTGAAAACATCCTTAATCACCGCTAATGCCTCCTCATTTCGTCCCACCGTCAACAGATACTTGGGACTCTCGGGCAGTCGAAACATAAACAAACCACATACGAATCCCGGAAAACCGCAAGCTATCAAATATACACGCCACGGCTTATAGACGATATTTAGAAAAGGCACATATAACGACCAGCGCTGATTGATGAAAACCCAGGCAAATATCGGAAAGAAAACAGTAATGATAGCGCTTATAAATGCAGCAGATAAAATGGCACGATTGCGATATTTCGAACAATGAAATTCGCCCAGATAAGCGAATATAGTAGCAGAACCGGATGAAAGCCTGTAAGTAGTTTTAATTAATATTTAGTTTCATTAAAATTATATAAAAATAAACTTACATTACACCATTTAAAAAACGCATCACCAAAAGCATCCAAAAGTTCGATGAAAAACTAGAAATCACGGTTATCAAAAATGTGAGCAACAGACCAGGTTGTATGATACGCTTGCGACCCGTAGTGTCAGCCAGAAAACCCCATAGATGTGAACTGCATATGATGCCAATAAAACTAATGGCGCCTATTAGACCCTGCTGCTGATTGGACAACTGTAGATCACACTCCAAGACGGGCAGCACAAAACTAATGCCCTCCGATTCAAGCAACACATTATTAATGATCATACCCGAGATGATGATAATGAAATAATTAAATTTTCCAAAGTCTACAAAAAAAAAAAACAACGAGAACTGTAATTTTAGCAACAACTAAAATATTAGAACTTCTCACTGGTTTTTTCCAAGGCCTCCTCTATGGTGGCGGCGGCGGTGGTCTGCACCGCTTCCAGTTTGCCCATTTCTTTGCTTGATTTGTTGCCAGAGTCTTTGTGTTAATTTTTAATGCAGCGCGACAGACCACCACACGACGTTTCAGCCAATGTTACTGTTTTGATCAAGACGATTTAAAACTGTCTTCCAAATGTGGTCTGCTTTTAAATACTATGTTTAACGTAGGAAACGCGCATTTTTTCGTGGTTTATGATGTACATTTTAATCTCGCAGACAGCTTAACCAAATAGTTGTATTTTTTCGCTGAATTGTGCAGCACATTATGCCGATGGTTATTGGACACGAGCTTAAGAATGGCGCGTATAACATATATTTGTGTGTTCTATCTATATGTGAGATGATAAATTATGTTGTGTGATGTTGAGATGTTATAAAAAAAACGCCACTAAATTCATTTTATGCTATACTAGGCGAAGTTTATACTTTTTTGTTATAGCATTCTGTAGATATTTAAAGTAAAATCTATTTTTTATAATTTTATTTAAATTTTATAAATATTATATTAATTTAAAAAATAAAATAAAAGATCTAAATTGTATAATTAATAATAATAATAGTTTGGCGCTACAGTCCTGTAAGAACTTAGACCGAGCTCTCTCTCACCATGTTTATATAGAAAATATATTATAGAAAAATGTTCTCTATGAAATGATGTTGTTAGCCCCAGTCGAGACTTGAACATGGCATCTTTCGGCTCGCGGTTCAATGCACTAAACTCTAGAGCTACCGACGCTAGAATTCAAGGGTTAATATAATTTAATTCATCTAAATTTAGATTCTAAAATGTAGCTATAACTTATAGTCGTTCTCTATCGTCATTGTCGTACGAATTTGTTGAATTGTTTATGATTTCAAACATTCCGCCGCACTCACTCACTAGAATATCTATACTTTCTATGTTTTGTTAAATTAAGGATTATTTTTATTTGACTTAGCATTAGAGATAGCATATATAACTTTCATCATCAAGCTACTTCTAGCATCGCAACACAGCAGCAAGTAATTTCTTTTATTTAAATGTTCAAAATTTTCCTATTTTAATTGCTGTAGATAAACATAATAGAAGCGTTGCTGCTGCACAGTGGTCTGAGAATGCCATCTGATGGTCAAAAATCTGTAACTTTTGATCGGCTATAATCATAGATGAATGGGGCTACAAATACATAATTGAAAAAAATATCTTAACCAATTTGTTTCCGTGATAATATTAGCTGCGTTTTTTTTTCATAGCGATTGAACACAAATGTGAAAAAAACGCTTATACTGAACCTAATTCTTTCACTATTTCAAAACAGATGGCTCCACTCTGTTTCTGAGCAGCAAACATTTTATATGTATCCAGGGATCGCAGACAAAATAATATTTGTTACGTTTAATTTTTATTTTGCATAAAAAACTAAAAAAAGCGACAAAGTATAAACGTGGTAATGGTTACCATTCTTTCCAAATGAATAATAATGTTTTTATGTCAAACCAATTCCAATTGCAAGCCCTGGTTTCTGCTGAATTTAAAAAGCTTTCAAAAAATAGATTGAGGCGGCATCTATGAAACGTAGCAAACACTAGAAAACGTATAAGCTAATTTCACAACCACCAAATTTTTAGTTTAAATGAATTGAACCAGTTGCCATGTTGGTTCAATTGTTGTTTTTGCTTTACGTATAAAATTTGAACTGAAGTTCAATTTGAACCAGTTCAAGTATGAAAACAAAACGCAGCTATTGAGTTTAAAAAGTTAAAAACAAAATTTATTTTTCCAGAGGCAATTTTTATTTTGGAAAAAAAAATGTATGTTTTAAACAACAAATTTAATGACAGCGCGACATTGTGTCGCGTTGACGTGGATCACTGTGCGTCGTCGTATTTATATAATTTTGTTTTAATCTAATACTTTAGGCCCCTAAGTTCACGCCAAAAATATAAGTTAAACGCTCAAGGTAGCTGGTGCTGCGATATTTATGGATTTCACACTTATGTCGTGTGCATTTGTGTATAATATTAAATTAAATTGATTTCGGTAGCGCCTTTGATAAAAGACAGTCGACATTCCAAGGTTTATTGAATGGGTTAAAGGCAAACATTGATTGATAAACCTACCGACGCACCGTGGGGCATGGAGTACCAAAAGTTAGTGAAAACCTGAAGTTGTGTTATTTTTAGAAAAATAAGTATGAGGATTGACTAATATTGCATAAATATTTAATAATCGACATTTAGATGTAGATTTCTAAAAGTAGTCGTGGTACCTCCCATACAACCAAAAATGGTTGAAATTTTTAATATCAGTACACTCAGAAAAAAATACTATATAAATAATAGTTTTTTACTATTAAACATTGTCAATAGGATAAATTATTATTTTAATCGGAAAATACCATTAAATACTACAAAATACCATGACATTTCCATTGAGTTTATATGAAAATATTTATTTTTTGTATACTATTAAATCAATAATTGTCCCATTGACCAATTTTAATGGGATTTGAGGGAATTTTTTTCTGGGTGTATAAATGGTCGGTCGCCGAAATGTGAATAATTCCGAAAAGAAAAAAAATTTCATTAGTGTTTGGAAACGCATAATATGTGAAGTATAATAACAATATATTCAGTTTTCCGGAGCATGCTCGGAACGTTTTTGTTTTTATCTTTCTAAATGGCAAATAATTTAAAAAAAAAATAAAAAAAAGTTAATTTACTGCAGCCATTGTTTTAATCTAAAGTATGAACAATTCCCAACACAATAATAATAATAATAGTTTGGCACTACAGTTCTATAAGAACTTAGGTCGAGCTCTCTCACCATTTTGAGCTGTGCGTGTTATATTTGTACTCAATGTGGTGGGACCTACAGTTTATTGCCGAATCCGAACGGCGGGTGAGAGCTTTTCATAGGCAATGTTTTTACTCTCGGAGGTTTGCCATTTACTACCGAGAGGTAGCGCGGTATAGAAAAATGTTTCTGTGAAAAGATGTTGTTAGCCCCAGTCCAGGCTTGAACCGGGGACCTTTCGGCTCGTAGTCCAACGCACTAACCACTGAGCTACCGCGGCTACAATAATATTGCAAAAACTTTATAAATACAAACTTTATAAATAACATTACAAAAAAAAAAGTTTGTATGATTTTTAAAACTAACGTTTCAAAAATCAATTTTTTTTTCTTGCAATTGTTTTCATTGCCCGCGCTGAAATTAAACTATTTCCCAGTTTCCACACCCAGAAAAAAACATGGTAAATTAATTTTATTTAAATAGAAAAACAATAATTTATACTATTAAAATTGGTCATTAGGATGCGTCCCATTAATTCAGTAATATTGGAACTGTTAATACAATATTTAGTTGCACCATAAATTTTATAATGTGCTCCTTTAATTACAATAAGCAAAACCTATAAATATTTAATGATACGTAATTTTATAGTATAGTCAAATTACATTTTTCAATTAATTTATTAAAACAAAAGTGGATTTTAGTTAATTTACTGTATAATTTACTGTATAATTTATTTTAATTAAATGTCGAAATTGAATTTCAAAAATCACACACATAAATGGACACTTCAAAAGGTTATAGCACATTCAATGTTCGCTTCAGTTTCCAATACTTGAGTCTGCATTTAGAGTCCGTCGTAGAAGTCCGATTTATTATCTGTTATAAATAGAAAATAGATAAATATAGGAATTTACATTAAATACATTAAGTCCTTACCAATGTCGCGATTAATTATGTGGATAATTACAAAAATAAAATGCATGCGACCATTTTGAGCAAAGACAAACACGCTGCATGACGTACAAAACGAACAAGTTTATATTCGTGTTTATGTTTTTTATGCCACGTTTATTATTCTAGGAGGAAACCATTAAAACAATAGTATTTATTCATTTAAAAATAATAATATTGAAATATTTAGATTTATGGTACTGAATTTTTCGAATACTATCAAATTAAGTATCCGCGGTAGCTCAGTGGTTATTGCGTTGGACTGCGAGCCGAAAGGTCCTCGGTTCAAGCCTGGACTGGGGCTAACAACATCTTTTCATACAAACATTTTTCTATACCGCGCTACTTCTCGGCAGTAAATGGCAAACCTCCGAGAGTAAAAACATTTCCTATGAAAAGCTCTCACCCGCCGTTCGGATTCGGCAATAAACTGTAGGTCCCACCACATTGAGTACAAATATAACACGCACAGCTCAAAATGGTGAGAGAGCTCGGCCTAAGTTCTTATAGAACTGTAGTGCCAAACTATTATTATTATTTATCAAATTAATTAGAAAACTTTTGATTCAAAAAGAAAAAACTATTAATTCATGAAACATAAGATTAATGGTCTTACCATTAAGTACTTAATGGGACACTTTCTTCTGAGTGCATATTTCGAAACGAACTGCGAAATGAAAATTGATCGTTTTATGGGGATCGACATATGGGGCATTTCAAATCAAGTGTACCAAAAAAAAAAAAAACTTAATTTCTCCAATTTTATTCACAGTTTACTGAAGTGTAGTCATATATGATGGTGTTCTGTGGATTATTGTTTTGTTTTTGGTCCATTAGTGTTTTGTACGGATAGTAGTGACTTCAAAGATTTTTCACTGCTTCGGTAGGAGGAATACTTAAATTATGTTAATGCAGTTCTGATAAACATTTCCTGAGACTTCAACTCATTTATTGAATTTTAAAAATAATGCATTTTTTACTTTTAAAAATGCGTTTTTTCGGTTTTCATTTTGTTTTGTTGTTTTTAACCTCCAGCATTTCACTATAATTCTCTCATAGATCATTAAATGGGATCTCCACTCTCAATATACGAAAAAAATTGTAAACATATATAATATACAGAGTGATTGATCAGCTTCGGGATGCTAATATTTTATGGGCCGATTCATTGTATCATTTCATGAAAAAAATTGTTTAACAGTTTGGGTGTATCTGCAACACACACTGATGTACAGGGTGTTTTCAAAATTTAATTTATAAAAAAAAAACTTCTTTGAATTCGGCTTATTTAAACTTTTTTTATTTTAAAATATAAACCAGCTACTTTAAATTACAATTTAAAACATCAAAAATTAATTTAGTCAAGGACCTTGAGATATAGTATTATTTTATTGTTTTTCTTTTCAAATATGTGCCAGCATTATTTAAATGACAATTTCTCTTAAAGAAGGAAGTATCATTCATATTCGCTGCTGCACATCAGTCTTTGGCATTTTGTTGCGCGGAAACAACAGCGACAAACCGCCCGCCACCAGCAAGGAACCCGCCGAGCTGTATAGCGCTGCCGAACAATTTGTCGCAATTAGTGCACCCAGCACATTGCTGCCTGTAACGCTGCCAATGCGTCCGGCCATTAAAGAAATACAAACGGCCATTGCTCTGCAGAAATTTGAGAGAAAAATTTGTTTTAGAATTTCAAACAAAACTAAGTTTTTAATAAGTTTACCTCAAATTTGTCGGATAAATGTCCACGACAATCACATTCACCACCAAGGTAGCCAAGCCACAGCATAGTAAAACCACAAAAAGATAAATGGCAACCAGTGGAATATTTATAACTAACGACAGAATGCCACAACCACCACAAACGAGCAGAATTGTAACTGAAATTAAATTTGTTATTACTAGAACTTAATATTTATAATTTGTATTTAATATTTGAACTTACATAATATAGGAATTCGTCCAAATTTACCAATGGCATAGCTGACAATCAACAAAAGCGTTACATAGATTAGTTCCAACACTATGGTATGTTGATAAGTAGAGATTTCCAATGTCTCCACACAGACAACTGCATCCGACTAAGGCAGAGAAGCAAAATTGGTTATAATTATGCACTAAATCAAATGATATATATATATGCATTATATACCTCAAAGGCGGTCATGCTAAAATTGGCCGACTGTGTCTGATCCAGCATATCACACATCAGACAATTCGTATGCGGAAAACGTTGCGTATACTGCATGGCTCTGTTGAGTATATAGGGAAACCACATGTAGACACCGTGTGCCGTGAAGAAAATTATGAATTGTATGAAACTGGCCAGCAGTGTTTTACGCAGGTGCGTGCGTTGGAAGAGCGGTGCTGTTTGATGCCACATCGAGATCAAGAGTGCTTGGACAACATTCTTTTTGTTGCTGTTGCTAGTAATGTATGGGCGTTCTGTGGGTGTCTCCTGATCGGGTAGAAGAGTTGTAATCTATAAAGAGTAATATAATATACATTTTTAATGATAAGGTCTTTATTTTAAAGAGCATCAAAAATATTCTTTAATGACAAAAAAAAGACTAATATAATAAATATAGCAATAGTTTAAAAAACAATAAAATAGAAACCACCGCAATGGTATAAAAAATAATTGAATGACAAAAACAGAAAGAGCTAAAGTATAAAGTGCAACTACATGGATAGCAATAGTATATAGAGCAATGGGTTATAAATTACAATACAATTCAGGACAATAATATAAAGAATTAGGAAATAAAAACAAGAATAGTAAGTTAGTTTAATGTACAATAAAATCATTTGTCTAAAGACAAAAGGAATAAGATCAGTTTGAAAGCAGCTTTAAATGGTTCTTGTTCAAAAGGCTCAGTGAGCCGGCCTCAGCAGTCCAGAGGTAGCGCGCTGGACTTGCATTCTGAAGGTCTCGGGTTCGAATCCCGGCTTGGGCATTGGGTGATATTAACCACAAAATCGTAGGGAATAGATTTCACAGTACAATGGATATAGTCTGTCTGATATTTTTTTTGTTCATAAGTTATTAGTCCAAAGCCTTATAGACACATCTCGATTTGGTACCACTTAATACACAGAATAACGATAGAACTAGACGCATTAAAAAACATTTCTAAAATTATGAAAAATGATATATGTTGTTATCAGAGCTGTGAATGATTCAATCTATTGCTGATTCACTCCCAAAAATATATGCATATGATTTGGTAATGTGAAAAAAACAATCATTGACACCAATTCAGTTACTGATTGGAACAAAAAAATCATTATTTCTTTTGAACAAATGATTGCAATCTCTGTTATTGAAATATTAAATGAAATTCAGTTTAATTCATTCATTTTGTTAAAATCTTTTTTAAAATCTCTATTAAAATCATTTACAGATTGAATCATCTTAAGTTCCAATCACCTTTCAAATCATTGGATTGCTGGATATATTAAGCAAAATCTTTGAATCGAATCACAAGATTTTGCAATCAATTTTTAATTCAGTGATTTAAATCATTTGTTCATTTTAGTCTTAAGATTGAATCACAAAAAAACATGCAATCATTTTTCAAGTCAAATGATTCAATCCCAAAAATAAAAAATCATTTGTCAAATCATTTGGTTGCAGCATAAACAACTGAAACGCAAATGATTTTGCAATCACTTTGCTCAAATCATTTTTCTCACTCAAGATTGGAAGCAAAACACACTCAAATCATTTTTTACACTCAAGATTGGAAGTAAAATAAATTTGAATCTTTAGTGATTTGAAATTTTTCGATTTATTTTTTTAAATCATTGTGATTTAAAACAAAAATAATTCGAAGTTTTTAACAATTTAAACAATATGTATTGAAGAATTCTTGTTAAAAGAAGGTAAGCTTGTTCAAATGTGACTCGCGTTGTAACCAATGACCGAAAATACACATATTAAGTTTTTCAAAACAATAATGAAAATTTTGCCTATTTAGAGATATTTACAAATCAGCGACCATTTAATCCAATATAAACAATATTTGGTGCTTAAAAAAACTTCAAAAATGATCAAAAATTACATTGTTTATTTTTATAAAAAAAAAATTACATAAAGAAAAGAAAAAAAAAAAAACAATAGAATTCAGTTAATTATCATACATTAAATTAGGAAATATATATATTAAAATATATATTAGTATAAATCATTCACTTTTAGTAACAGCAATTTTTCAAAGTTACTGTCTGATAGTGCCCCACGTCTTGGACTATTAATTATCCCTGCAAATGAAAACAGACGTTCAACTGATGCGGATGATGGAAGTGGAGTGTTGTATCTCAGGAACGCTTTTTTGATAGAAGGATATCTATTTAACATATCAAGTGATATCGAAGGATCTGCCAGATATGCGTAATATTCATTTTCACTAGATGTGCTTTCAGTATTTACTTGCGATTCGTCTGAAATAAATATAATGACATCTTTAAATTTCTATAGTATCAGTATTGAATTATTTGTCAAAAAAAAGTCTCTCAATAAAACAATAAATTTTAAATTTAAAGAAATTTCGCAACTGTAGAAAATTTTAAAAAAAGTAACTATAGTAACTATAAATTAGTAACTATGAAATATTTTTTGCTGGTTTCAACAAACTAATTTTTAATTCCAAACTAGGTAAACAATTTTAAAGTTGTGGATACTATAGAATGCTTGGTGCATGCACTATGAATAATATTAAATAGTTGTTCAATAAAGTTGTATCCAAACAAAACGTGATAATTTAAGTACATTAATGTCTTCGTATAGGTAAGTTATATATTTAAAATTATAATAATATAAGGTAAAAGCAGACATATGTATTCCAAGTTTGAAAAAAATGATAATTATTTTTAATATTTTTAATTTTAAATATTTAATAATTACACTGTGCTACAAATTCCAAAAAATGTCGTATACAAAATTTCCCACCTATATTTCATATGAACAACCCAAAAATATTTAAAAATAATTAAAAATAATTATAATTTATTATAAAAATAACTTATAATTAAATATCTGCTTAAAAGAGTCCACTGCTCTCATTCACAATACTGTTTGTTGTAAATACTGTTTCTATCACCTTCATTTTATATATCATAACTATTTGTAGTACTTCGAATGAAAGTGACTTTTCTTCCGACGATATTGAAAATGATCCACCGTATCAAGCGCAAAAAATTAAAAAAAGTAGGAATATAGTTGATGATATCAGCGGAACAAGCATAATTTTATCTGGAGAATATTTCAAAATTCTGAGTGAATTCAAGAATCGCAATGGAAAAAGTGATGGCTTATTGGTACAATGTGTTTTTTGCAATACGAAACTACAAACATCACGAGCGATTTCTTCAAATTTAATAAGACATATGAGATTAAAACACAATGACGCATATATAAAATACAAAAATTTCAAAAGAAGAAGTATACGACCAGAAACAAAACAAGAGAATTTCCAAAATTTAATTGTTAAATTCATAGCTACAAATATGCTACCGATCAAAATTGTGGAAGATAAAACATTTAGAGATTTGTTAACGTTTTCAAATTCAAAATTGAAAGTAATGTGTAGGCCAACATTCATAAAAATTATTGATGAGAAATGTAATACAATGGTAACAAATATAAAAAACAACATCTCAAAAAATAAATATTTTTGTACCACAGCTGATATTTGGTCGACAAAGCATCGCAGTTTTTTTGGCTACACATGCCATTGGCTGGATGCTAGTTTCGAAAGACAGTCAATTGCACTAGCTTGCAAACGTTTTTCAGGAACACATTCCTTCGATAAAATAAACGATATGATTATTGAAATACATTCAAAGTACAATTTAAATTCAAATTCTGTTGTGGCTACAGTGACTGACAACGGCTCAAATTTTGTTAAAGCATTTAAAGAATTTGGAATTCAAAATTTAAGTGCTGATGTAGAAGAAGATGGTGATGATTCTGATATGGAAATGGTACAATTTGAAGAAAATATTTTGGAAAATACACTGCCAAAGCATTTGCGATGCGCATCACATACTCTAAATTTGCTTGCGTCCAATGATTTTATTAAAATATTAAAAGATAGTCCCACGAACCATGATAGACACAACAGCGTAAGTACTTTTAATGTTTTTTTTTATTTCTTGTTAAGTAATAATAAATTCCACTAAAGGTTATGCAAAAATGTGTCAGTCTCTGGAATAAAGTAAACCGTCCGAAATCATCCGAACATATAAAATCTGTTCTGGGGAAACAACTCAAGTATCCGGTAGTCACTAGATGGAATTCAATGTTTGACTCTATCAACGATATAATAACTAATAAATTAAAAATAAATGACATATCAAAGTTGCTCCAAATTTCAAAATTTTATGAAACTGATTTTGATTATCTGGAGGATTACATTAAATTGTTAAAACCAATTGCTGAAGCATTAGATTTTTTGCAGAAAGAAAATGGAATGTACTACGGGTATTTACTACCTACTTTGGCTACAATTAAAACCAAGTACAGGAAAATTAAAATCAATAATAATCTAAAACTACTTCCATTGGATATTGTGGATTTGATAGAGGAGTCGCTATATACAAGATTTAAGGATCATTTTGAATTAAATACCAATATAAATGATGCTATTATTGCATCAGTACTATGCCCATCTGCAAAACTAAAATGGATATCGGCACTTAACTCTTCATTCACTGATGACAAAATTAATTTAATAAGCGGAATGATAAAACACATTTTAAAAAGTGAATCAGATGTATCTGAAAATACGAACAGTATTGAAGAGGATAATAATTTTTTCGAATTTAATATCTCAGGTAAAAATGATTTATTGTAAATAGCGAATTCAAAACGATATCGTTTGAACGAAAATAATTATCGTTTTCGACTATCGTTAACGATTCGAAAACGATAGCGTTCTCGAAAAAAATGGCTCTATCGTTACTGTATGAAATCTCGATATCTAAACGAATTCGAGTAGGGATCAATTTTAATATCGATACGAATTCAAAAAGTTATTCAATTTCGATACTATTAAATTAATTTGTCTTGGAAATATATTTCATAGTGCATGCACCAAGCATTCTATAGTATCCACAACTTTAAAATTGTTTACCTAGTTTGGAATTAAAAATTAGTTTGTTGAAACCAGCAAAAAATATTTCATAGTTACTAATTTATAGTTACTATAGTTACTTTTTTTAAAATTTTCTACAGTTGCGAAATTTCTTTAAATTTAAAATTTATTGTTTTATTGAGAGACTTTTTTTTGACAAATAATTCAATACTGATACTATAGAAATTTAAAGATGTCATTATATTTATTTCAGACGAATCGCAAGTAAATACTGAAAGCACATCTAGTGAAAATGAATATTACGCATATCTGGCAGATCCTTCGATATCACTTGATATGTTAAATAGATATCCTTCTATCAAAAAAGCGTTCCTGAGATACAACACTCCACTTCCATCATCCGCATCAGTTGAACGTCTGTTTTCATTTGCAGGGATAATTAATAGTCCACTATCAGACAGTAACTTTGAAAAATTGCTGTTACTAAAAGTGAATGATTTATACTAATATATATTTTAATATATATATTTCCTAATTTAATGTATGATAATTAACTGAATTCTATTGTTTTTTTTTTTTTCTTTTCTTTATGTAATTTTTTTTTTATAAAAATAAACAATGTAATTTTTGATCATTTTTGAAGTTTTTTTAAGCACCAAATATTGTTTATATTGGATTAAATGGTCGCTGATTTGTAAATATCTCTAAATAGGCAAAATTTTCATTATTGTTTTGAAAAACTTAATATGTGTATTTTCGGTCATTGGTTACAACGCGAGTCACATTTGAACAAGCTTACCTTCTTTTAACAAGAATTCTTCAATACATATTGTTTAAATTGTTAAAAACTTCGAATTATTTTTGTTTTAAATCACAATGATTTAAAAAAATAAATCGAAAAATTTCAAATCACTAAAGATTCAAATTTATTTTACTTCCAATCTTGAGTGTAAAAAATGATTTGAGTGTGTTTTGCTTCCAATCTTGAGTGAGAAAAATGATTTGAGCAAAGTGATTGCAAAATCATTTGCGTTTCAGTTGTTTATGCTGCAACCAAATGATTTGACAAATGATTTTTTATTTTTGGGATTGAATCATTTGACTTGAAAAATGATTGTATGTTTTTTGTGATTCAATCTTAAGACTAAAATGAACAGATGATTTAAATCACTGAATTAAAATTGATTGCAAAATCTTGTGATTCGATCCAAAGATTTTGCTTAATATTTCGAGCAATCCAATGACTTGAAAGGTGATTGCAACTTAAGATGATTCAATCTGTAAATGATTTAAATAAAGATTTTAAAAAAGATTTACATCTATTGATTTAAATCTAAAAATATATTAACAAATGAATTGAAAAAAGATTGCAATCTATTTCTTTAAAAAGATTTGTGATTTGCTTTTTTTAAATCAGGTAAATGAATTGAACTCAAGGAATTGAATCATTTTCGTGGATTTGCAAATGAATTAAATCCAAAAAAGATTCAATCTTTCACAGCTCTGGTTGTTATGCCTTGACACCACTGATTTAATGAACATATTTAAAGCAGCTATTGTATAAAAAAAACCATTTATCAAAGAAAACTACAAATCAAAATAATTATTTGAGTTATGAGAGCTGAATATTACGATAATCCGATTTACTTTCTTTAATTTCTATTTTTAAAAATTAGCACTTACCCCAATGCTACTCTCCGCTGACTTGGAGGAGACTCCTTTCCTATTACGATTGAAAACATCCTTAATCACCGCTAATGCTTCTTCATTTCGTCCCACCGACAACAGATACTTGGGACTCTCGGGCAGTCGAAACATAAACAAACCACATATGAATCCCGGAAAACCGCAGGCTATCATATATACACGCCATGGCTTATAGACGATATTTAGAAAGGGTACAGCTAACGACCAGCGCTGATTGATGAAAACCCAGGCAAACATCGGAAAGAATATGGAAAAGAAGGCGCTAATAAATGCAGCAGATAAAATGGCACGATTACGATATTTCGAACAATGAAATTCGCCCAGATAAGCGAATACAGTAGCAGAACCTGATGAAAGCCTGTAAGTAGTTTTAATTAATATATAGTTTCATTAAAATTATATAAAAATGAACTTACATTACACCATTCAAAAAACGCATCACCAAAAGCATCCAAAAGTTCGGTGAAAAACTAGAAATCACGGTTATCAAAAATGTGAGCAACAGACCAGGTTGCATGATACGTTTGCGACCTGTGGTGTCGGCCAGAAAACCCCATAGATGTGAACTGCATATGATGCCAATAAAACTAATGGCGCCTATTAGACCCTGCTGCTGATTGGACAACTGCAGATCACATTCCAAGACGGGCAGCACAAAACTAATGCCCACCGATTCAAGCACCACATTATTAATAATCAAACCCGAGATGAGGATAATGAAATAATTAAATTTTCCAAAGTCTACAAAAAAAGCAACGAGAACTTTAATTTTAGCAACAACTAAAATATTAGAACTTCTCACTGGTTTTTTCCAAGGCCTCCTCTATGGTGGCGGCGGCGGTGGTCTGCACCGCTTCCAGTTTGCCCATTTCTTTGCTTGATTTTTAGCCAGAGTCTTTGTGTTAATTTTTAATGCAGTGCGACAGACCACCACACTCAACGTTTCAGCCAATGTTACTGTTTTGATCAAGATGATTTAAAAGTGTCTTCCAAATGTGGTCTGCTTTTAAATACTTTATCTAACGTAGGAAATGCGCATTTTGTTTGTGGTTTATGATGTACATTTTTATCTCACAGACAGCCTAACCAAATAGTTGTATTTTTGCGCTGAATTGTGCAGCACATTATGCCGATGGTTATTGGACACGAGCTTAAGAATGGTGCGTATAACTTATACATATTTTTGTTTACTCTCTGTATGTGAGATGATAAATTATGTTGTGTAATGTTGAGATGTTATAAAACAAACGACACAAAATTCATTTTATGCTATAATAGGCGTAGTTTATAATTCTTTCTTATAGCATTCTGTAAAACTTTAAAGTAACATCTATGTTTTATAATTTAAAAAAAAAATTAAAATAGATTAATTAAAAAAAAGTAATAAAAAATGAAAGATCTAAATTGTAGAATTCAAGGGTTAATATAATTTACAGAAAGCTTTTTATTCTATAAACAAATTTAATTCATCTAAAATGTAGCTATAACTTTTAGTCGTTCTATATCTTCATTGTCGTACGAATTTGTCGAATTGTTTATGATTTCAAACATTCCGCCGCAACTCACTTAGACTCTCTATACTTTCTATGTTTTGTTAAATTAAGGATTATTCTTATTTAACTTAGCATTAGAGATAGCTATGCAAATATATCATATAACTTTCATTATCAAGCTACTACTAGCACTGGAGGGCAGCGCAGCGCATCACAGCAGAAAGTAATTTATTTTATTTAAATCGTCTTTGTAGAACTAAAAGTCGCCAAATACATTTTTTTGAAAATCTCAAATTTCGAGATTATTGGTATTTATTATAAAAAGTAATTAGTATATTTTTAAAGTTGAAATATCAATTGATAGATTCACATTTTCTTATCATTTGCTACAAATATTGAGCCCATTGTTCAGAAATTAACAGATATATAAATATTTTTGTAAATGAATAATTGTCATTTCGAAAATGTAGTTGGTGACTTTTAGTTCTGCAACGACGAAATGTTAAAAATTTTCCTATTTTAATTGCTGTAGATAAACATAATGGTAGCGTCGTCGTATTTATATAATTTTTGTTTTTATCTAATACTGTTGACCCCTACGTTCAGACCAATTATAAGCTAAACGCTCAAGGTAGCTGCGCTCTATTTATGAATTTCACAAATTTTAAAATAATGTCGTTGTCTAAATGCATTTGTGTATAAGATTCAATATGAATGAAAAATACAGTTGACATTCCAAATAAAAAATAATGCATAATGACGAGTTCTATTTTCATATATCTCAGAAATGTTTGTGCATATGTAAAAAAATTTTTACAATCCGATATGCCTCGTCCTCTTTAATGTCTAGCAAAAAGGGGCTATATCAAAATTCTGAAAATGTGAAATTGCGGAAAATTAAAGGTTTTATTAGACTACTATATTTGTTTAGTAAAATTTGTGCACTCCATTTTCAATTTTATTCATTTAACCTTATAAAATCGTTTCTTTTAAAATAAAAATATTCAAAAGGTCATTTTGTATACTAATACATTGTATGAAAATGGTGTTTTTAATGTAATGTATGTTAACGAACCGTCGAAACGTGATCTCAACGTATTGACTCCGTATTTTATAAAGAATATCGCTCCGTTAATGGAACGTCAAAACGTAAAGTCAACAGATTCATTCCGTATTTCATTCGTTAACGTACTCTCGACGGACTCACTCTATTTTGTATCAAACATATCGGTCCGTAAACATATCGTTGACACATACTCTTTACTGATTCGATATACGTTTCGATGTTCCTCTTTATCCGTTTACTGGATCGTTTCCGTATCCAAAAAAGGAATGTTTACGGAATCGTATTCCGTATGGCTGTTCGGTATGCGGCACCGTTAATGACCGTTTTGTTTCTTGGGAAGTCATAAATAATCCAACGAATTATCTATGTTTTTTGGGAAGTCATAAATAATCCAACGAATTATCTATGTTTTTTGGGCTGATTTTTTTTTTAAGACAATTGAATTGTAGAAAATAATTACAACGTAGAAATTATTTTCCCGCGTAACATATTAGTTTGAGAGGCATTATTATTATTTTGAATATAAAACTATTTCACTAACAATTATTAACATACACATTTTGACACATATTTCAGGTATTTTCAAACTTTCTGAATAATGGTTCGATGCTTCGATAAAAACATTTTGTATTCTGTGCACTACTACAGTACTGTTCAAAATGTAAAAGTGGCCGGCCGCTAGTAAAAGAATGCAAAAGTGAAAAGTGATTTAAATTGTGTAAAAATTTATAATTTATTTAGTACAATAACAGTTAAATGTTTTGTGATTAATTTAGACAATTCCTAAAGAACATATTCCGTACACTTATAAGTGCAACGCCGAACAAGTGCATGCCGTTCTTGATTGCGAAAAAAAAGATTGAAACTTCTCGAAAGAACACCGAGCGACATGCGACATGAAAATAGTGAAATATTTACAACAATCATAAATGGAATTTATACGCAGTCAGGAGTTAAGGACATGATTACAATGTATAAGATCTGCGGCAAGGCTAATGAATGTAAGTGTTTATTTTTCTGTTGTTATATATTCTGAAATTTATATGTCTAAACTGTACACGGCATACAAGTGGGAGCATATGATCAATATGTTACCGTAACTTTTCCTGATTTTTGCTGTTGTATACTTTGCATACCTTTTATAAATAGATTTTGTTCATATTCCTGTTTGTTATTATCCGCCTCTGCGGCTTCTCCTTCAGGGAATATTCAAATTGTTCATTCGTTTTTAAAACAAAGAAGGTTTGGAAAAGGTTTGGAAAAGCATATTTTACCTTCCGTATACCGGCCGGACACAGATGAAATTACGATTACAGAAAAACAAAAGCACAAAGATCAATAAAATTTAGATATGTTAGACAAGACCTTCAAAATTTAGAGATCTCAAAACTATTTTAAAGTTTATTTTTCATATCATTCACAATCGTCATCCGTTATTATATGTTGTATATCGATTTTTGGAACCGGAATCTGAATCGTTATTAAAAATGTGTGTATTCGGAATCGGAACCCTAACACATTATTTTTTTTGGTTGGAACCGGAATCGGAACTTTTATCAACATTTTAAAATGCTTGGAACCAGATCCGGAACCGATATTTTAGTCCCTGTCAGGGACCGCAAAAAACTGGAATCGAAACAGTTATTAAAAATGTGTGAAACTGGAATCGGAACCCATTTAATATTGTTGGTTGAAATCGGAACCGCTATTTTAAAAATCTTGAAACAACGGGAACCGGAACCGATACTTTAAAAGGTTTTATTTCCTGGACACATATTTAGAAGAAATCTAAATTCTTGATTAGAGTATCCTTGAGTCGATTAAGCAATGACCGTATGTCTGTTGAAATTACGATTACACAAACACATCGAAAGAGCTAGGTTTAATGAAACGTAAAATTTAAATTTCTTGATATTTCGATCACTTTATTGTTACTTCAGAATTAGTTTGGTCCATACTAGAGATGGGCATGGGTGTGTTTTTTGACTCACGTTAAATCACGTGTTTTTTGCATAAAAAATACTTATTTCATTTGTAAACCTGGACAGAATATAGGGGTGTTGGTGAGATTGGTCGAGTGGTCGTGGCAACTCCAATACAACCACCATCTTTAAAACGCAATAATGATGTAATAATGTTAGCGATTTTAATAAAATATATCTCATTTTTTAAAGGAGATGGAAATTTGAAAGACCTTCGATGTGCTGTTCATATAGAAAGGTAAAACTTGCATCGAAGAATATATCTCCGGTGAAGAATTCGTGTAAAATAGTGGAGGAGAATTGTCTCTGGGAAGAATTATCTCTGGAAAATAATTATAAATAACAGAATAGTCCGGGTTATAATTTCCCAGGGATGAATTGACTTTGAGAAAAACAATTTTCAAAGCGGTAGTTTTTTTTGGTTACTACATTTATAACTCGAATAAAACGTAAAAATAACTCGTATTAAAAAATTAAATTTCAAACATTTAACCTGTTTTCACGTTTATTTGAAATTGAAAATAAACTTTTTACGAAGATGAGAAAATCAAAAAAAAAATAAATGCATTCCACGTTCATTTTCATGAATGGTCGTACGAAACCAAACAAACAATTATTGACATGATCCAACAAAAATTGACTAGTCCATACTAAGTTCGGTCGGTTTGCAGGGGTTAAATCAGTGGACAAAATTTTTGGCAGCATCGAAGCAGCTTAGAAACATATTTCAAACAGACAAAGGCGTAGTTTGTATCATAAGCTATCTGTTTTCTGCCAGTTCCCAAAATATGGCATGAATCTGCCATTCAAATTCAGTTTTTAATACAAACTTTGCCTTTGCCAGCTTGAAATATTTCGAAAAAAAAATGTTTCTAAACTGCCTCGATCGATCCTTCCTCGATCCTTCTGACATTTTTCAGGAATTTTTTCGGCATCTTTCCGGCAACTAGAGAAATAAATGAAAGTTTGTGGGAAGTGTATGGCAGCCCCAGACACAATTTTTGACAGGGTCGAAGCAGTTTTGAAACATTTTTTGACATATTTCAAACAGACAATTTTATGGAATTTTTCCGACATATTTTGGAAAGGGGACAAAAAAAAAAAACAGACAGCTTGTGATGCTTTTATTTCGTCTCGATCAAAGGCCCTTATTTAAATTTCAAGGAAATTTATTTCAAGACAATATCACGTACAATCTTGGGCTAATTTGTGTTAGTTTGTTAAATAAAAAAAAGATTTGATAAGAGCTATCGAAAAAGGATAAGGTAATTGGAAAGAAGATAATATGTCATATGAAACGAATTCCCAACTCCATTTACTAATTCTCAGGAGACAATATATGTACAGCATATGAAACTGGAATTTACGTGAGATTTACTAAATACGGCTAAACACGAATGTTGACATTTTACTTAATACCTTAAGAGATCATTTATTTTCTAGTGTATGTATCCGCGGTAGCTCAGTGGTTAGTGCGTTGGACTGCGAGCCGAAAGGTCCCCGGTTCAAGCCTGGACTGGGGCTAACAACATCTTTTAATAGAAACATTTTTCTATACCGCGCTACCTCTCGGCAGTAAATGGCAAACCTACGAGAGTAAAAATTGCCTATGAAAAGCTCATAGGCCCGCCGTTCGGATTCGGCAATAAACTGTAGGTCCCACCACTTTGAGTACAAATATAACACGCATAGCTCAAAATGGTGAGAGAGCTCGGCCCAAGTTCTTACAGAGCTGTAGTGCCAAACTATTATTATTATTATGTATCGGGTATTATTTTAATATCTATGTTATTGATTTGTTCGAAGCAATGCTAAATTTTCATTTTTCTATTTTGTGACATATTCAAATTTATCATAAATAAAAAAAAAAAAAAAATCATTTAATTTTGATAACAATATTTTATTTTATAATATTTACAACTAATTATGAGTTTTGCAAAAAAATGAAAGCCATTTCGAACATGTTGATACTATTGTCGTTGACAATAATCAGTTCGATGACATGGTATTCTTTGGTATTTGCGTAGTTTATACTGTGTCCTAGGTGTAACTGATGATTTGGTTTACCAGCCAGCAGACGACCAACCACCAGAAGTCCAACCACCAGCATTATAAACGCCAGCATAACCACCAACATCCTCTTTAATCACTTTAATGATTTTGACATCCTCAACATGATCGTGATGATGATCGTAATGATGTTCGTGATGATGGTCATGATGATGATGATCATTGAAACCGCCATCCTCTTGAATAATTTTGATAATTTTCACGTCACCACCATGTCCATGACCATAACCATGATCATGGTGATGTTCATCATGGTGCGCATAACCATGATCGACATGTCCATAACCACCGGAGGAATAATCGGCACCACCTGCGCTCAGAAGCTTAATCACTTTAACCTCTTCAACGCCGTGTCCATGTCCAGCATCGTATCCAAAGCCACCAGTATGATGTTCATAACCACCGCTATGTTGGTGATCATCGCTGATAACTTTGACTACGGTATGACCGCCACCGCTGGAACTGGCATGGCTGCCGACACCATAATTGTAGCCACCGCCGTAAACGGCATCGATGCCACCCAAAAATCCGGCATTCGCAGCAGCGCACAACGCAAATAAACAAATGAATACCTTTAAAATTAAAAAAAAAATTAAATCTGGAATTGGGAAAACACATTTTGTTGAAAAACCTTTACCTTCATTTTTTGAAAACTGTATTTGGAATTTGATAAAATTATTGCAGTGTGGATGCTGCTGTTTTGAATAAAATGCAATGTCTGATAGTGTCAACAATAAATTCAAAGCTTTTATATGCTTAAATTTTGTTTGGGATGTTGCCCATATTATTGTTGCTAATTAATGGCCCATAAAGCTAATTTAATTTGTTGCAATAGTTAAACTAGTTCATCTTTTATTTTTATTGCAAATATGATGTAAATCCAAAACAAATTTGCGACAAATTTACATAGATCAAAGATCGACCTTATAAGAAATAACAAATAAAGTAGTGGTTGCTATTAAATAACATCAAAGAAAGTGATTTATATGTTAACCACAAACTATATATTTAAAATTTGGATAAACCACAAAAGACAAAACTTGTTTTAATTTAATGATTCAGCAAAATATCTTATTGCAATTCTATAAAGTTATGTAAATGTAAAAAAGAAGCCTTCAAGCAACTTACGACTCGCACAATAAGTTGTTTAGCTTTGATGCATACTATGGAAGACCGGGGTGAAGTAGACACTTTTTGGGAATTTCTTAATTCGAACCACTACAAAAGTTTGTGGCTGAAGTCAAAAACGAATAATGTGCAGTTGGAAATATTGATTAATTACTATACAAATATAATCCCATAGGCTTTAAAGATCAGCATTAATTACTTTTCAAGAGACAAATGCAAATGTGATACAAACTCAAAGCGGTTTCTTGAAAATAGGCTGAGATAATGGCGTCAACCCATGTAGAAAAAAACAATTGGCGCTCTAGCTTCTTCTAGGCTTGCACCTAGAATGCATAACTCTGTTCTGAACATAATACCCAGACATAGCTGAAGACTGGATAGGCATTGGAGTAATATAAAGGATCGAGTCTAGGCAACAAGTTGTGGTTGAAGACTGGAACTTAGTCTGCCAGTTCTAGCGGAGTCTTGGACGAAGATATACAACGAAGCTTTGCTATTTTGGGTCTTCCTTCCTTCAAGTTGTGGTTTAAGACTGATCCTTCTGAACTGGTAGAACTGGCAGTTCTGTCAAAGTGTGTAATTTAATTACACACTTCCGAATGCATGTATGGTAATTTCGTATTATTTTTTAATTACATTCAAACATATTAAAACAAATATTTTCTATCCGTGCGGCCGTCGTAAAGCTTGGAATACTCTGACTCGGCTGTCTTCCCCTACTTCTAAAAATGAGCACATATAAAATTATAAAAATAAACTTTTAAATTGCTACCTTAACTCAATGTAACCAACTTTTGAAATATATTGCATTGCTGTCGAGAGGAAGCAATATTAGTTTTTTAAATCTGTGGAATACTTGGAAAGCGAGCAAATTTTACTTTTACTTCTTGCTTTTAAGATTTGCAATACTTTTAATGAGCAAGAATTGATATTTTTTATATTTTTCGCTCGTTGCTCTTAAAAAAATGACCTTTGCTTTGCATATTTGTAAAAAAGCTTTCTTTACTCTTTCAGAGTTATTCATCATTTTCTTTTCGCACATAATTTTTTTTTCTTTTGGACGTCTGATTTGATTTAATATTTTGTTGGATTCGATGAAACTGTACTCAAACATTTGGATGCAGTTTACGACTTAAATTACAACAAATCGTAATTTTGCTCTTGAGGACAGAAATGCTTATGGAATATTAGAACAAAATCCAAAACATAGAAAAGAGACAAAACAAAAAATATTTGAATTATAAAAACATTTGAAAAGCAAATAGGAAGAGCTTTAGAATCAAAACAGCATTAAACAGCAAAGAGCGGAATTTGGAATCGACACGATATTTAAACAGGAATTAGCCAGAATTTTTAAATTGAAGCAGCACTTATAAAGCAAGTATGCGACAGTTTTAGAATCGAGACAGCATTTAAGCTGCAAAAAACGAAACTATTTGAAAAGCAAAGAGCGTTAGCTTGGACTACGAAACACCATTTAAAAAGCAGAAAGCGTGAGATTCAGATTTGTGACGGCATTTAAACAGGAGCAAAAGTTAAACTATTTGATTAGCAGCAGCAGCATTTCAAAAGTAAAAAGTGAGAGTTTGAGCATCAATGCAGCATTTAAAAAGTAATGAGCGAGAGTTTTTGCATTGCTCGAGAGCAGTTTAAACCCTGGAAATTATCACAATAATTTTTCTGTGCTAATTTAACTTAGTTTAAACTGTTCCACATATTTAAAACGCCATAGTTCCTTAAGAAAACGCCCGAATGTGTTTCAATTTTCCAGATAGATAAACAATTATTAATTAATTAATTTTACATTTTAAATATTTGTGATATGTAGACGTAATTACATCTATTACATGTAGACGTAATACACACAGAAAAATCCTCTTTTGGCATGAGGTCAATTGAACCAACGTTTCAGTGTTGCAACCGAAATACATTTGTTGTAACCTCATGTCATTAAAATGAACGTACCAACTGCTCATTCGGTTGCCTTAACCTCATAATTGTATATTTCATTCTGCCAACATTGAAATTCGTCAATTTGTGACGGCAATTGAGTAGGTTGTTGTAACAACAATATAAGGGTCAAATGGCAACCTCATGTTTATCAATAGTTCCGTTGCCAGATTTTTGACAACTATTATGGAAACGTCAAAAATTTTTACAAGTCGAAAAAACTAGGAAATACATTTATTAAGTAACATTGTGAAATAAATACACAAAAATAACAATTGAATTCAATACAAATTGTTGTGAAATATAAAATAAATAAAAAAAGGTTGCCACAATCTCATAGGTGGTTGCCACAACCGAAATAAGAGGTACTTTATCAGTTGTTGCCGTAACCGAATGATTCGGTAGGGCAATTTAGTTGGTTGCCGCAACAAAGCAGTTTTCAGTGTGTTCGTTTAATTTGAAAATGTGACTGAAAAATTGAACCAAAGTATGAGAAACTTATCCTAGGTGCGTGCTCTACACTAAGAAAACCATAAAATATTACAGACCTAAACAGCATTTTACTTGCAACTTACTCACTTCAAATATTTTACACTTTTGTGATATATAGAAAATATTGAATAGTTTTGCTGCAAATGCATTAATAACTGTCATTGCTTCGTGTAGTTGGTTGGACCATCTATTTTGTTCACTCTTAAAAGGCAATATATATTTATTTGAAAGTATAATCGTGAATTGCTCTACTTTAGGCAGTTCATGATGTCAAATTATATGAATTTCAGTTTATATTTCTGTATTTTATCAATTTCAGACTTAGAATCACATCTACATATTAAATATCAATATGACTAATATATATTTTTTAAAGTTCCGTTAAAAGATTTATTGAAAAATATTAATATAATGTCCTATAATCCTTTTTTGTGGTTACTTGAAAGGTTTTTAAACTTTTTTTTGTGGTGGCCCAACCTAGAAATCTTTGTAGCACTTCAGAAAGTAGGTTGTATTTTTTCATATATTTATGAAAAATCTTTTACAATATTTTCTATAAGAGATAGTCCACAAAACATGCAAAACCGAACAAACTAAAATACAAAACTATGTCCAACCTATTCACCTTTCCCCTATAATATATAAATGCTTAGTTTTTAAAATAGTCTTCTGGGTTGTAAGCTCTACACTTACATATCAAATAGTTAATAATTTCAACGGAAAATAAGTTATTGTTATTTTTAAATAAAAGATAAATAAAAAATAGTTAAATATATATAATTATTTGTTACACTGAAACCATTTTTTTAATACATATATTTTTGTAAATTTAAATTTTATTGCTAAACGTGCAATGGCTTTATGCTTCACGGTCGAAGTCTTTGGTACCGAAATAATTCCCCAAAAATAAAAACAAAAATCCATAATCTGTAAGTTTATGTTACTTCCTTATGTGCATCTCAAACGACGATCAATCAGTATTTTTACAGCATAGACAAGCGATTCGATTCAACATTGTTGTAAACAAGTCTTCAGCATGTTTTCAAATTTTGATAGCTTATTACAAGATTTGTTATTAGCAACGAAATAGTGTCTAATCACAAGACATGTGCAGCAGAAATCGCAGCGACACAGCATCCAACTCCTTTTGCCTGTCAAAATGCTCGACAACCACAGCGGATGCGCGCATGTGATTAATTAAGAAATTTTCAACACTGATATGGATTAATTATTACATCACGATTGTGCTAGTTTATTGACGATAATTTTTATTTTATTTTTATTATATTGTATGCTTTAGGGGGCTCTTGAGCAGCGCTAATGATGAAGGTTACGATATTGCTTTGCAGATGGCGATGTGTTGTTGGTGGTAAAGGTGTGGTGAAGTGTGACAGTTAAAGATTATCTAACATTTGCCACATTCAAATCTCTCACAAGTTGACCGACCTGCAATAAAGCCAAAAGTAGTTGCAATAAAACCAAAATAGCAAAAAAAAAAAAATATAAAAACAAAATTTAATAGAAAATGTTTACACGAAATTCAAAGTAGACAGCGTATGGCTGGCTAACTCCCGTACTATGGTCGTGATTGAAATGTTTAATATTTAAAAAGAGTTATTTAGTTTTTGTAAACTGGAAATTATACTAAACATTTCCTTTAAATAGGAATCAGTTTTTCAATGCTCAAATTAGATGTTTAAGCTAATTTGAACTGAGTTTAGTTAATCGTCCCTTTAAATAAAACGACTTTTAACATTGTTACCAAGGTTTTAAATCACCCTGCTTGTTAAAGAGAAGACTTGAACAAATGCAACAACCCGAGTAGAACTTATTGTTGAGCTAAGATCTAATTATTTATTCTTTTTTCTTTTCAAATTACGGCTAGACCAACATAATCTGGTGAAGCTTAATAGAATTCATTTTTTTTCAGGGAATTCTATACTTTTTTTGTTGAGGAATTCAATATTTGAACGGATCCAGCTGATTTTCGAAATTCTTTGGTATCTCTTTGAGAATTATAATGTATGAAGACAACTGGTAAAACTACACAATTAGGGAATTGGTTGAAAATTATCCTAATTGGGTACACGGATAGAAAAGATTTGTTTGAATATGTTTGAATGTAATTAAAAAGTAATACGTATTTCGTAATCAAATCTAAATACAACGTATATTCGCAACGCTCGTCTTAATTCGATAATTTATCGACTGAGGAAGTTGGCAACGTTGTGCAGCATCTTTTGCCATCGTTTGATATTGATGTTTAAAAACAAACAATAAAGAAATTGGATTTAAATAATTGTATTCTTGCAACATTCTTCTTGTATACGAAGTTGGCACTCGTTGAGCAGAATTTTCTACCTACGTCTCTTATGAAGTCGGTTGAAGTATGTATAGGGTCATTTTAAAAATCCTAATGTTTGAAAACAAACAAAAAATGAATTCAAATGTAAATAAAGGTATTCTTGCAGCTCTCTTCTTGTATACAAAGTTGACAGTCGGTGATCGGCATTTTCTGCGTCTTTTGTTGTTCGTTGAGAAAACGTGTTCGTATAGGTAATAATTTTGTCATTTGTAAATCAATTAAATATACCAATTGTGTTACAAAAAGTACAAATAGTAACAAAGTATAATATATAAATTAATAGTGCAGTATATAATTTCAAAAACTAATGTGAAAAAAAAACAAATAAAAATCAGTGTTTCGATTTTCCAACAGAATTCGGCATTATTTATTTATGCATTTAAAAATTTGTAATTATTATAAATTCCCACTGTGCATATTTAAAGATTTTTAATAAAAATTAATAAGAAAACTGCATTTTATTTTCAGGATTTCTTTCCAAAAATATTTAAATATGTTTCTATGCAAACTTACTACTTTTTGAACTGAAACAACTGACATATTTTACTGGAAACATATTTATATTCAGGTCGTTCAAAATCCTGTTTTGTTTTGAACATATTTATGTTTCGGTTCAAATATTTTTTTTATTTGGATGTAGTAATTATTATATGTCCATTAGAACATACTCGATTTTAAGGGGCAACATTAAAATGTTTCCGGGATATTATAATGTAAGTCACAGCTCATTACAACACTGTTTAAGTCTCAATACAACCCTGTTAACAAATGATTTATCAGTCAATTATATATTATGTTTACATAAAATTCCAAACATAAAGGGTTTTTCAATAAGAGCGCTACAAAAGTTTTTTTTTCAGGGTTTTTCAACAGGGACGCTATAAAAGTAGAGACAGGGACAGCAAACGACGCCATATTTCTTGCCGCTCTTTTGACATTTCTCTTCAGTAAGGTTTGCCATTTCATGATGGAAAGATATACGAGCCAACAACGAGTCTAAATTATTAAAATTTACTACCGAAATTCGAATTCGTATATCTTTCCATCATGAAATGGCAAATCTTACTGAAAAGAAATTTCAAAAGAACGGCAAGAAATATGGCGTCGTTTGCTGTCCCTGTAGCTCTACTTTTATAGCGTCCCTGTTGAAAAACCCTTTACATGTTAATGCCTGCAAAATTATGTTTGGGAGAGCCCTTTTTTTTGCAGCGTGTATAGAATGGCTTTAGAAACAACTTCCAAATTTGTCTTTCAAGTGGATTTTTATAACACCCAATAATGTATGTTGAATGTTGAGCCGTTTTTAGCAGGTGATGAGTAGTCTAAAATTAGTTGCTGTAGAATTGAATGAAAATACAGATCTTCGTTCGGTCTTAAGGCCCAACTAAATTTCGCTTAAGCAAGCGTACAAAAATATCATATGAAACAATATTATAAAATTCCGTACTGAATGAGCCACTCAGATAGCTCGTTGCTTAAGTAAATTAACAGTTTCATTAAGTTTTGACATTCCCATTATTTTACTTAGGCGCAATAAAGTTTCAACTTTGAGCTCTTCTCAATATATGATAAAAAAACTGTAGGGGAGACCGGGGCTAAGTCAATATTTGCTTTAAATCGCGAATGGGATGTCAGATCAACTTCAAATTGATACTGTACACGCAGCATTAGATGCCACTCGTACCAGAGAAGAGAAATCGATTTTGTGCTGGAACTTGAGTTTTTATGTAATAAAATGTGTTTTTTGACTCTAAAAGTTACTTGCCATTAAAGTTTTGATTATTTATATATTTTGTTGTGAGTTTAATGTAGTAAGTGGTTCACTTATCTCGTGTTGATTTTTATTTTATTTTTCCATTCAATTCGCATTTTTATGCCAATAATATTAGACTAAGTCTCGTGGGGTAAAGTCGTCACATAAGCATTTAGTCAAAGTAGATTCCGCAAAAAAACAATTAATGAAACTTTTTGTTCTATGAGTTTCTCAAAATGGTCTATTCTTACAATATAATGAGACTAGTCAATCATTTGACCATGATTTAAGAAGTTATTGCAAAAAATAGATAAAATGTGAATAATATGAATAATGGTCAAACAATTTCACGGGACCGGAATAAAACAGCACGAATAGTTATATCTTGGAATATATAATACAATCAAGTTGAAAGATATCAGCAAAAATGTGCAAAAATGGTAGTGTTGACTTTACCCAGCCTATTTTCAGAAGCAGGTTTGAGGTTGTGTCGCATTTGCATTTGTTTCGTGGAAACTAAATATTGTAGATCTTCACAGCTCAAGGAACATTTTTAGCTAATGAATCAATCTATCCAACTGTATTATTATTTTTGTCCAATGTCATTGATATGGTGGTCAAAATTAGCATTGAAAAAAAAGTGTCGACTTAGCCCCGGTCTCCATTGTAAATTCTCGGGTACGTTCCGCTGGAAGCGATCGTGGAATGACTTTATCGTAACCAATAATAGCGCTCAGAGCTTTAGTTTTTAAATTGATGAAAATACAGCCAAATTACTAAAGACAGGGTTACATTTATTGTGTTGTGTTTTCTCATGTGATCTTCACACGAGTTGTGTCCCGTCAAAGTTCCGTCAGCGATCTGTACTCCTTCCTACTCAAGGAAAGCAGCAAGATTACTGATCTCTTGGTCATCGTCGGTGTTGTTAGCTTGGAAAATATGCATTTGTCTTGTTCTGCGATCTGTTATTTAATTGACGCAAGAATAGATGGATAAATTTTCCTGTAGATGCTGGTATCCAAGCCACAGGTTCTGGTCCAAATTAATTATCATCAGATCCACGTGTTAGCTCGTCAGATGTTTTAATACCAGGAACTACTGCCGGTCTCCTAGATCAGTTTCAGCGAGTTCTATTTACGAACGGAAATGAGACGTGATCTGTATAGACTGACTTACTAGCCGGCCTCAGCAGTCCAGAGGTAGCGCGCTGGACTTGCATTCTGAAGGTCTCTGGTTCAAATCCCGGTTAGGGCATGGGCGCTCGTGGTGATATTAACCACACAATCGTAGGGAATAGATTTCACATTAGAATTGATATAGTCTGTGTGAGTGCTGTGGATCTTAGTAGATATTAAAAAAAAGACTTACTAGGAGATGACAGGATTCTGCAAAGCCATAAGAGCTCGGTTTTGTCGTCTCTTATGTCTCGATTCCGTCAGCTATCATCACAACCATTAATTTCTTAATGAAAATGGTTTAGAATTACTTTCGACTAGAAGATAACGTAGATTGAGTTTTTGTCAAAACCAAAATTTCAAGTGGTTCCAGAATTCTGCCACTGTATTCCGGGAGGAAGTTATTCTAGAACATATTCTAGAATTGGGAAAATTAAAGAAAACATTCGAATCTAATGAATAGATTTAAAACTTCTAAAAGTAGTGTAGTGATAAATAGAATTTAAGAATTAATACTGATGTGGACCTTTTAAACACATCTCAGATTGAAACTATTTAAATTTTGGAATATCCTAAAATGTTATTGGATGGAATTAGAATTTAAACTGTGGTACAAAAAAACACAAGTTCTAAATTTTCTCCCTTTCTAATAGCAGTACATAGTAATGTAGAACTGTCTAAAAAAATATAACATAATTTCAACTGTTTGTAATTTAAGTATGCCCTACTGTGCATTGCTAAAATCATGCAAACGATGCGGCGAAAATTTTGATAAAAAGTAAAAACAAATTGTCTTAAAAAAGAGAAAGACAGGAAGAAAGCATCACATCATCACAAGCTTATATACAATGATATGGGTAAAGATGCGACGAAGAAGATGAAGCTGCTGTTGGTATTGCCTCCGCCAAATTAAGTTTGGTCGAGTTTAACGTCTTTTTATGAGGTCAACTTCTTCGACTGCTGCGCGCACCATCTTCAGCTGCATTAACATTTACAGCAGTAGCAGCAGCACCCGTAACAAAATGCTGTTGTGATGCGCATGCGTGTGTCTTGGCTTGAACCAGTTTTAGTGCTGGAACAACGCTGGGATAACATTAATTTTCTTGATATATTGTGTAAATCGCTTTTTATGTATAATGTAGAGATTTCGGGAATCGGATTTACTTTCGATTTCGTTTTAGCTGCTAACTGCAAATAGCGATCGCAGCGCTGCCACGAATTGCTGGGTCGCTCGTGGGTAAAATTTGGATGGTATTTAAGTTCGTTGCAGTGCAAGAAATGTTGTCAGTTTCCGAATTCAGTTCGAGACAGATTGGTTAACTTCGTCTACTAACAGCTCAAGTAGTGCACGCAACAAAATGAAGGTACGTCGTGGACTAAAAAAATTAAACAAACTGAAAAAAAAAACATTTTGATGGATTATTTGAATTCTTATTCGTCTGCTTTTTATAGGTATTCGTCTGTATGTTTGCTTTGGTAGCAGTTGCCCAGGCAGGATTTTTGGGTCTTGGCGGCGGCGGCGGTCTTGGCAGCTACGGTGGCGGTTATAGCTCCGGCGGCTGGTCTTCGGGCGGCAGCATCGGCGGTGGTGGTCACTCATCTGGCGGCGGTGGCGGTCATACCATTGTTAAGGTCATCAGCGAAGGTGATGGCGGCCATCATGGTGGTGGCGGCTATGGCGGCGGTTACGATGCTGGCCATGGTGGATTCGATGCCGGACACGGAGGCGTCGCTGAGGAAGTCAAAGTTATCAAGGTCATCAGCGCTGGTGGACACTCCATTGGTGGTGGTTACTCATCAGGCGGCCATGGTGGTTACTCTGGCGGCGGTCATGGTGGCTACTCCGGTGGACACGGTGGTGATGTGAAAATCGTCAAGGTCATTCATGAGGATGGTGGCATCATCGGTGGTGGTGGACACTCTGGCGGTTTCGGCGGCAGCTATGGCGGCGGTTACAGTGGCGGTCATTCGCACGGCGGTGGTCATCACGATGTCAAAATCGTTAAAGTGATCAGCAGTGATGCAGGTCATGGCGGCAGTTATGGTGGTAGTTATGGCGGCAATGCCGGCGGTTGGTCTGTTGGCGGCGGTTCCATTGGCGGTGGCTGGTCTGCAGGCGGTAGTGCTGGTTGGGACTAAACAAATTCCGAAAGCCATGCATTACGGCAGCGCCAAGTGGGCTGCCAACTCTAGTTAATCGTTATAAACAAAGTCTGATTGAAATTCAACACCCCTATTATAAGCTGCACTATATTCTACCCAAAGATTATCTATTCTCTGCCAAGAAGTATAAGATAAAGAAGATGAAGCACTACTTTCCAACAGTTTGTGTGAATGTGCAAAATTTCGTTGTATTTACATAAGCTACAATATGTGATTGTAGACGTTGTTAATGTTGTTATTGTTTTTATTGTTACAAAAAATATAAAATATATAAAAAAAAAAAATTGAATAAATTAAATTTATTTGTCCGACTTTTGCAGATGTCATCAAGTGTTTTGGGCCTTTCACTTTTGTGATGTAAGCCATATATCAAATGTTTAGATGTTTTTATATATTCAATTGTTATTGAATTGAGTGTATTTTCAAAAGCAAAACGAATACCAGAAAATGAATATATATTTTTTTTATATATTTATTTCAAAAGTGGATGAACATGTTTAAAAGTTTGATTGAAATTTTCTTAAAAACTCAAAATGTGTGGGATGATAACTGAGTTTGATAATGAAAAAAAAAGATTATATTATTTTTATTTAAATTTATTAATTTTAAAATAATATTATTTACTAGTATTTTGTACCCTTGGTTTTGGTTTTGTTATTGTTTTTATTTGTGATGTGATTAAGTTTTAAAGTTTCAACTTCTTTTTTGCTTCACTTTTGTTTTCATTTTTGTTTGGTTTTTATGTTCATTTCTTTTTTTGCCTGATGTATTTTTCCTGCATTTGCTTTTGTGATTATGTGTGATTTTGTTTTTTCTTTTGTATTGCTTTTGTATTGTTTTTGGTTTTGTTTTTATTTTTACATTTGTCTTTGCTTTTGTTTTATTTTAAGTTTTAGTGCTTCTAAAGTTGGTTTATTTTTCTTATTTTGATTTTATTTTTGTCTATGTTTTGCTGTTTTTTTTGCTATTGTGTTTTTCTTTTATTTTGATTTTGTGTTTTTGTTGTTTTTGCTCCTATTTTTGTTTCTTTTTTTTCTTGCCCTTGTATTTTATTTTTTGCTTTTTCATATTTTAATTTTGTGTGTTGTATTTTTGGGTTTGATTTTTTTTTCTTTGGTGTTTAACTTTTGTTCTTTTCTGTTTTTTGTGTACTATTTTTTTGTTTTATTTGGAATTTTTTGTAAGTGCCGAGAAACATTCAATGCGACAAAGACGGATGCCCGAAATATTACTGAAAAATTTTGTCTCGGGCAATTTTCCATTATTCCTTGTTCAATTTTAATGTAATACCAAATGAAAAGCTATAGATTTAGAGAGAGAGAAAAAAATAATAAAGCAGAACAACACAGTTTTGAACCCAATTCTTACATGTTAAGAATTGATTAAGTAACAACCGAAAAATAAAATTTTTACAATTTGCAGTTTTGCTCGCTACTGTAGATAGAGATAGGCGACTGATATATACACTCAAAATAAAAAGCAAAAAAGTTTCGTCAATATAGCAAAAATGTTTGTTGAAAAGAGGAAAGCGCTGGATTTTGCTGAAATGGCAAATAACAGTTTGCTGTTTCATTAAACTTTTTTTATGCTATTAGAGCAGACAATTTTAATTGTTTTAACTGATTTTGTTGCTGTTAATTCCAATTTATAAAAAACAAAATAAAAATATATATTTTTTTTGTATTTTAATATTTTTTTTATTTCTGATATACTTTTTTTATTTTTATATTATTATTTTTTATTATATTTATTTTATTTACCAATTTTTTTTTTGTTTTTACCATTATTTCATTTTTCCAGCATGCGTGCATTATTATTACATATAAGAAATATCTCTTTTAAATAAAAATGTTGTCGAATAAGAGTCTACGAATTATAGACACATTTAGCTGTAGCGTCTCGTGACTGGCGCCATCTAGTGCACGTTAGCTACACGAGCGATATGCACATCAGTGACACTAGCACGATCTTGATCACTAGCAGTTCGCTATTGCAGATAAAAGTATGCTGTAAATGCAATTTAAAGTTTGCTAACATTTAGCATTCAGAGTTTGCTATACATAGCTGACTTTTTATTTTGAGTGTAGTATTTAAATAATAAATGTATAAAACTTAATTCCTACAGGGATAATTCAAGATTATAGAGAGGTGTCGCTTGTGTTTTTAGTTTCATGTTTTTAAAACATCTTTGTTGATTTTATAATGTATTTTTTTTTTTTTTGGAAACATGTAATTTGTTTACAATTTGGAATACTTTTGTCTTCTAAAAACGACGCATAATGGGTAACAAGAAAACATAAACAATTACTGCTGTTAAGTATGGGCGTAAATTTGGGTGAGCATAATATTTAATCTGTATTTAAATTTAAATAATTGTTTAAGTCAACGCAAATTTTAATTAAATTGAAATTCTCATTGTTTAGCAACGCCAATGTCAAATAGTTTTCTAACAAAGGAGTGTTACATAGAGAAGTTAATGAAGCGCATATATAGTATTCAAGAAGTTCAAAGACTGTAAAAACAAGAACGTGGAAACGCTAGGTAAACAGCACGCTTTGATTATGGCGGAAACTTTTCTCTTATATCTAATTATTGGTTATTTCAAACAATTCCAGCAAAACAGACATAAACCAAAGAATCAAAATCGGCTAAATGCCAAGAAACTGAAATATCAGTGTACTCTGTCCAAACTACAAAAAGGGTGGTTCCACAATAAACGTCAATCCACGATGGTTTTATTCAGCAAGAATTAGTGGAATATGATCGGACGAAATCATATGTAGTGACTGTACTCTCAAGAGTATTCTTTTTTCACATGAAAAGAATAGTACAATATGCGCCAATTACCGCGGGAAAACACTTCGTAATATCGCATACAATGTTCATAAAGTGTACCATTTAAAAGAGTGAACCCCATCCAGCATCTTCGCTGGCTAGATCATGAGGAGCGAATGAATAAAAACGCTTTAACCAAGAAGGTGCTTGAAACAAGACTCGAAGGTGGACAGCGTAGAAGAGAGTGTCCAAATCTGCGTTGGAAAGAACAAGTTAATGACAACCTGACCACGCTTGGTATTTCTAATTGGCGTAAGCGCGCGAAAAGCAGAAGCAACTGGCGTAGCTTTATATCAGATGCCAAGACCGACACACGGCTGTAAGGGCCTCATAAGTAAGTAGAAGACCATCGGCTGGACACAAGTTGCTTGTATCAACGAGTAATAAAGAGTCCGTGTATCTTGAACGGAATGTAATTTATGACACCCACTTGTTCAACATTCGTGTATCTTGAATCCAACAGTATTGCCAACAACGACGTCAACCTGAAGATTAAACGGATTTAACTCTTGCCAACAGGTGCTACTTTGGTCTCAGTTGGCAATTGAGTGACCCATTTCGCAGGACATAAATAAGGATAAAAAAAGCTCGACCTATGTTATGGTGAAGAAACAAAGAAACTGTCCTCTACCGATGAGACAGTACTGGGAACATTCAAGAGAAATATTCTCCGTAAAATTTTTGGCTATATCTGCTTTTCTAACGAGTACCGAATCAGGAAGAACCATGAGCTATATTAGCCATTCGACGGCATTGACGTAGTGAAGCGCATCAAAATCCAAAGACTTCGTTAAGTCATGTCGAAAGAATGCATGAGTGTTCATCCAAATTGGCTTTGCACAAGTGAACAAGTGTCTGTCCAGTGCTATCTAGTAGTAGTATAGTATTGCTATCTCGAGCATATTACAAAAGCAACTGTGGAAGTCCAAATTACATATATTTTTCCTGTTTAATAATAAGAGTTGAACACCAACTTTTGCTAACAGTTGCTACTTGGGGATCTGTAGGCAATTGAGAGCCATACATACAACCATACATATTGTGGAGCGCATATAGATCTAGATCCAGCGTCTTGGATAAAAACGCTTGACACAAGACTCGAAGGTCTGCAGCGTGAGAGAGATATTCCAAATATGTGTTGAAAAAAATTAAATTAACAAGAAGCTATTTTTGCTTTGTATTACGAACTGGCGTCAGCGCGCACACTGCGCTGGCACGACTGACTCTTTTTAACTGCGATAAGTTCAAAATATATTATATGAGATGAAACTTACTTCCTACTGGGATAATGTAAATTTAACTTTAGTGAGTAGTTCGTGTGTTATTAGTTTATGATATTTTTTTTAAACAAGTTTGTTGATTTAATATTGCATATGCTATGAGAAACAAGTTTTTTGTAGACAATTTGGAATATTTTTTTCTTCTTTAATAAACAAATGCACAATGTGTCACAAGACAACATAAAATCATAAAAAGTGTTAAATGTGGATTGCCATTGATGATTAACTATTTAAAGTAATTTATAGTTATTATAATAATCAGGAACAATTCAATTAATTCGAATAAGTCTTTTAAGCATTTAAAGACATCTACAATATATTTAACTTGAACGTTTCTAATTTGATTGATTTTTATACCCTACACTAAGAGTGAAAGGGTATATTCAGTTTGGTACGTCGTTTGTAACACCCAGAAGGAAGCATCTACGGTATGGAAAAGTATATATATTCTTGATCAGCATGACCTCCTGAGTCGATTTAGCGATGTACGTCTGTTGAAATCCCGATTACGGAAAAAGTAGTAGAGCTAGAGTAATGAAACTTTAGTCTTAGATTACTTATATATCTAAGCTGTCTGAACAAGAAAATTGGTCAAGAAAAATGATCGATCTGTTGTGACCTGAGAACCGACCACTTATGTTCAAATACCTCATATAAAATTTACATCTACAGATCAATTTTACTGTATACGTGCTTAGGTAAACTTTTTTGTTCAAATATATATTGACATCATGCTGAAATACATGAAAATGATGTTTTCCTTCGAAACGAGTTGTGGTTCCCAAAAAAAAATTGAAATTCGGTACACCTACCCATTTGTAAATATGGGTATCAAATGAATAGATATTTTTCAGCGATGGAGAGTTTGTAGTTATTTTCAGGATTCGTATACCCTGGTGACCTATATACCATTTTGAATGGTAACCACACATATGTGTAGGGTATTTATAGTCGGCTTAGACCGACTATAATTTTGATAATCCTAACTATCATAATAACACCTACTTTAAAATTTTCCATGTGACCTTCCCAACTGGTTTTATTTATTTTTATTATTATTATTTATTTATTTTTTTTTTATAATTTTTTTTTATTTATTTATTTATTTTTTTTTCGTAACGACTTTTTTCAACATTCGATTGAATTGGAAAACCCATTATTATATTAAAAATCGCTCGAGTACAAATTTTCATATGAAATCAATCGAAAGAATGGTGCAGTTGTTACTGCCATCTATTATGGCTTTACATATGGCAAGCTTGCATGATGACTCTTGAAGACTGAAAATGGTTAGCCATAACCGTTTACTAGCCATAGATTGCTAGATTTATGTCTTGTCATTCATGTTTTATTTATTTTAAAATTATTTGTATCGATCTTGAAATTTTTTGGCTTTTGCCCTACAATGCCCAACTAACAAAATTAGACATCCGTATGGTTAGCTAACTTTTTGGTTTGTGTTTTTTTAATGATGACTCTTATAGACACTGTGTAAGGAAGGAACTAAACATATACAATCGATTTAGTTAAAATAAAACTGAACAAAATGCTGTTATTTTGTATAAAATTGTGTCCCAACGTTTTATCTATGTGATCGACATAAAGCACAAATCTTGTTTTGTCTTCAAGTGATGACACAAACAGAAGACAGTTGCTAAAAAATGCAATGCGGTAGCAAAACTAGACTTTTTTTTTGTGTGATATTTGCTGAAATATTTAAAGTAAGAATATTATGGGGCGTGTTTTTTGGTTTTGTATTATTAAAAACTAAGATGATGAGTATAAAATAAGGCGACCGTACATAACATAGAACCAGTGTGCAATATACGTGCTTTGCGATACGTCTGCTGTTGTATACAATGAAGGTGAGTAGGACTATGCGTGAATTAAAGTAGAGTATATTTACCAATTGTCCTGATATTTTCAGGTATTTGTTTGTTTGTTTGCGTTGTCAGCCATTTTGGCTAGCGCCAATGCTGGACTCTTAGGTCTGCTCAAGGGTGGAGGCGGTGGCGGCGGTGGCTATGGAGGCGGCGGCGGTTACGCTAGCAACTACGGATATGGTGGTGGTCATGGCGGTGGAAGCTATGGCGGCGGTGGCTATGGCGGCGGTAGTTATGGCGGCGGCGAACACGGTGGTCACGCACAGGTTATTAAAATCATAACTACCGGCGGTGGTCACGGAGGTTATGGAGGCGGTTACGACGGTGGTTACAGCGGCGGCCATGGAGGTTACAGCGGCGGCCATGGTGGTTACAGCGGCGGTCATGGTTATTCCGAAGGATACGGCAGTGGTCATGGAGGTTATGGAGGTGGTGGCCATGGAGGTTATAGCGGTGGCGGTCATGGCGGCCATGTCGATGTTTACAAAGTTATTACAACAACACATGGTGGAAGCTATGGTGGCGGAAGCTATGGTGGCGGTAGTTATGGCGGTGGTTATGGCAGCGGTGGTCACGGTGGTTGGTCCGGCGGTGGTCATGGCGGTTGGTCTGGATCCAGTGGCTGGTAAAAACTTCCAAAAGCAGCACTGTACATTTAAGAATAGCTCTAGCAATGTTGTTTTTTTAGTTCTAAAATAAATCGACAAATACAATAAAAACAAACTTGTTTTTTTATGAATTATCTGCGCTAATTTGTTATTAATCATTGAACGACAAAACTGCTTTTACTTTCTTCTTTGGTGTAAATATTTTAAGTTTAATATCAAGGTTTTTGAATCGCGTGCCCAAATATTGTTATCTATTTTGAATAATCTTATAAATATTAATTAGTTGCAATATTTTAAATTATTTTATTGATGCATATAAAATGGACACTTTTGTGTTGCTGTCAGTTTGGTTCGAGTATTTGGTTTAGGTAGAAATACATGTTGTTCAGCAAAATCTATTTTTGAAATCTCTATAAATACTTTATATGCGGAGAACATGATACTGCAAAATATATGATATTAATATATTTTTTTTTTAAATTGGTTTATTAAGAACAATAACACAAAAACATTCTTCAACGTTAACGCAATAAGTGCGTAAAGACGTTAGCACGTTATTCTGAATTTATAATAGACGTACGTTGTCAAAAGTCACCGGAACAGAACGTAACGTAGAAATCCAAAATATACGGATCTCAGTGTGTGCCGACCATTATGCCATTTATATCATGTACTTATATATCGAAACGATACATCCGTTTCTGAGATGATATTTTTTATATGTTACGTCTATTATAACTGATGCTTATTTGGCCCAAATTTGCCTCCTCAAGCCCATACTTGAATTCAATATGGTGATTTTTTTTTAGGTCATGGGGTACTGTATTCGCCCATTGTTGGAATAGATCGTGGTATGCCACATTTTAATGTTTTTTTTTACTTACCTTATTATTTTATAAAAAAAAAAATATTTTTATTTTTGATCGTCACATATTAGATAAATAAGTAATGGACATTGTAGAACATTATTTTCTGAACAAACTAAATGTGTTTAAAAACTTTTCTACATGATAACTATAAACAAAATCATTAATATCATTGTAGATACTCCAGACAAACTTTTTGGCAGGGTAAGAGCAGTTTAGAAACATTTTTTTCGAAAGATTTCAATGACGGAGAATTTATGAGAAGCTGCCTACTATCAGCCAAACATGCCATGAATCTGCACTTAAAATACAGATTCATGGCATATTTTGGAAACGGGCGGAAAACCGTCTGCATGTGATACAAACTCTGCCTTTGTCTGTTTAAAATATGTCGAAAACATGTTTTTAAACTGCCGCGATTCTGCCAAAAATATTTCCTGGGGTTCTACATCATCGAAAACGAAAATTTTAGCCTATATACGATATCGTGATACGATATGTTAATATCGTGTGATTTGTTGGCAGTTATAAATAAACTTTAAAAGTATTTTTGCTTATAATGTATTTGTCAGCTTTTCCTTAATTCAACCTTCAACTTATACTGTTGATTTCAAACAGCAGATAAATATGGTTCGCATGAACTTGTTTGAAATTATCCGTTGTATTGTTATTTTCGTGACTTGCATATACATTATTATATTTATAAAAACAAAATAACAAGAGACTTCTGCAATATAAAAAATGTCTTCAAGTTTGAAAAGAAAACAGCATAAAAAAAATAATAAATTAAAAAGACGCAATTTATGTCCTTTTCTCATATAATAAAAAGAAAAAATATACGATGTGACATAAATTATGAATGTCTAACCATTTGCATCATTTTTACGCAGCTAAACGATGTAGTCGATGTAATAAAACGGTTGTAATTGCCAAATAAGTTAACGATGCCAGTATTCCGAAAACTTGTTTGCATACTCAAAAAGATATCTTTTTCGTAACATTTGGAATAACTTCGGATATCGATAACATTTAAAAGATAACTTTCAGACATCATTTGTCATCGTATTTATCGATTAGTCGCAATTCTGATCCATATGATTCGCGTTTTAAGCTCGAACTTTGCATGGAACAAGAATTTCTCCTCATAAATTTGATAAAATAGCGTTGATTGTACATTTTTATTTCTTTGAGTAGAATTTTAAAAAGCTTTATCAGTCTCATCAAAATCGAAATAACGTCGACTTTAAAAACAGTTTCAGAATTTCTGATTATTTAATCGTATATTTATTTGTCAATAAGCTGATATTTTCTTTAAACTCTTGATCGGCTCGAAGTCATAGCTGGACATCGAAGCTTGCATAAGGTCATTCCCGAAGATTAGAGTCGGAATAGATAGCACCCATCAGGGTAAATTAGATGCATTATGATGGAACAGTTTTAATTCGCGATAAAATTACTCGAATATTCTTCTCTGTTGAGCATATGTGTTGCTTTCTTTTAACTCTTAAAATCGAACGGCTTTGTCTTATCAAAATCTTCCGTATCTCCAAGGTTTCGATTGTATCCACAAATGGCTCTTGCAGTTTTATAACAATTAGGTCTAATGTTATGTGTTAGGCGTTATAAATGTCACATGCGTCGTGAAGCACAGAACATCTCGAAATTAAAATCCCGGAGCTGTTGCATACGGGATAAAAAATTGCAAAACTTTGTTCTAATATTTCAAGACAAGATTTTGCGGGACACAACACTATAAATATGTGTCTAAAAATTGTTGTGTGTATATTTGTTTCCTTTATTTTTGTGAACTTTAGTTTTAATTTCAAAAATAAAGTTCAGAACAAAACGTTATTTTTCAATATTTAAAATAACGTCGGTTTTTTATAAAAAATTATTTGTTTCGTTCAGAACAAAAACTTTATTTGTTTAATATTTTTTTATTTTGTTCAGAACTAAACGTTTGAAAAATAAAATGCTTGCGTTTTTTTCGTTTCATTGAGTACCCCTACTTTATTTTCATTATTGGTTGCTCCTTACGAAAACACACGAATTTGTAGTTGGAATTTTTCATACAACAATTTTAAATGCGTTAAATTTCGTAACGGCCGTTGGTTTGCATTCTACATCTTGTTTCACTCAAACATAATAACAGCAATCTTGTCAAATAAACTTTTACAAAAAAAAAAATATATATTTATTTTCAAATGAATACTGGAATTTATATTAACCCCCTAATTATGTAACTTTTTATTTCGTGTGACTACGATTCGTTTTCAGTCCCTTTCGTCTAAAATTGGTATAACCTATTTTAAACGTTTTTCTTCAAAAAGCCTTTCTCCCCTGCCGTTCGGATTCAACACTAAACGGTAGGTCCCACCGTTAGAGACAAATGTAACACGCACAGCTTAAATTATGCGAATGTGCTCGGTCTAGGTTTTTCCGCACTGCTGTGCCGAGCTTTTATTTTTAAAAGTATTAATCGATTTTCGAAGGATTTCCATAAATAATAAATATATGTATGGAAAATTCAAATTATTGTAATTTCGTATGGACCGACCCCCTAATAAAACCGTGTCACTGTTAATAAAGCTGTTGCAGATGTTACCAGTCTTTATATACGCTGCCGGACAGGTGTCACCTATGGAATCTATTGTTTGTTTTTATAAAATTAATTACCGACAAAGCGACATGATACATTGGAAAACAAGAAATCACAACAATACAAAAATCAGTAGCTGGAGCGGAGCTACAGGTTATGGAAAATATGTTGCTATGATCTTTTGTTTTTTTTACGACTTGAGGGAACCCACTAATGTCCATCGTACGAATGACCAGAGGCGTTATTAAAGAGCACGACTGCGAAACCTGCGAACAATTATAGATGTTAATGAGCAAGAGTGGTAAGTAAGTGGTGGCAGTCATGTAATCGCTTAAGGTGTTGTATTGCTCCAATGAAGATGACGATGAGCAATCGCTAAACAATTATGAGAAACCATTTTGAAAATTTTGATTAGACGTAGTTGATGATGCTCATGTTGAGGTTGTTTTTGTTGTTGTTGCAATTATGCAATGCCATACAAGAGTCGAACCGACGAGAAGAGTTTTTTCTAAGTTTTGGGTGAAATGGTAACCTGAAGATTTCGCGGATGTTTGGTTTGGTCTTTGCGCAAAGCACGATATGTCTGGTTTGACTTTTGAGTTGTGTGCCAATCGGTTCGTTGGTCGTTCAGTCAGTAGGGTGCTGCAGGTGCATTTGAGTTCATGACTGTGTGTTAGAGAGATGAAGTGAACAAAAAAAGCCAAAAGAGTGAAAAGTGGCGTCTACAACGACGGACAATTTTATTTCGCGTGTCACCGGTTTTTGCTCCATGCTATAAACGGAAGTCAAGATGCGCCATTTGGACGGACAATTGCATGGTGCAGAGTTGGTGGTAGAGGCCTCTAGGTTTTGCTATAAAATACCTCTGCAACTATTCGTTAAGCATCAGTTGTTATTTGTTGTTTGACTCTTGTGCGCCTAACTAAGCCGTTGACAAAGACAACATGAAGGTTTGTTTTATTTTTTGTGGAAGACATTGTTGCTCAAGGGATACCATGTGGATTAGGTTTCCTTGAGCATTTGTGCCTCGCTAAGATTCGATAAAATACTTATATTGTCTTTTCGCTTAGGTTTTCGTTTGCTTGCTCGCAGTGTGTGCCGTTGCTAATGCTGGCTTCCTGTTCGGAGGTGGAAGTAGTGGTGGAGGCGGCGGTGGTCATGGTGGCGGCGGTGGAGGTGGTCATGGCGGCGGCGGTTGGTCTAGTGGAGGCGGCGGTGGAGGTGGTCATGGCGGCGGCGGTTGGTCCAGCGGCGGTGGTGGTGGCGGTGGCGGTGGCGGTTGGTCCAGCGGCGGAGGTGGAGGCGGCCATGGCGGCAGCAGTTCCGGCACAGTTAAAATAATCAAAATCATTTCTGAGGATGGTGGCTCTTCCGGAGGACACGGGGGCGGCGGCGGTGGCTGGTCTGCTGGAGGCGGTGGTGGTGGAGGCGGCGGTTGGGCACCATCGGGAGGCTGGGCACCATCCGGAGGCAGCTCAGGCGGTGATGTAAAAATTATTAAAGTAATCTCATCATCGGGCGGCGGTGGTTCATCGGGCGGTTGGTCAGCAGGCGGCGGCGGTGGTTCATCAGGCGGTTGGTCATCCGGCGGTAGCGGCGGTCATGGACATGGTGGCGGTTCCAGCTCGGGCGGCACTGTCAAGATCATTAAAATTATTAGTGAAGCAGGCGGTGCTGGAGGCGGTGGTGGATGGTCTGCTGGTGGTGGTGGCGGTGGCGGCGGCTGGTCTGCTGGTGGTGGTGCAGGCGGTGGCTGGTAATTCTCAACCGTAAAGCGACTACTGACATTGTGATACCACTTCGATTTTGTGAAGTTAACGTTGTACCTTTTTTTTTAGTTAAATAAAATTGTTATAAAAAAATATAAATTTTATTTTAATTTGCTCACAACTTAATTAATAGCATTATACATTTATTATGTCTTGGTAAACATGTTAAAACACTCGACGTTGCTTAAGTTTCTTTACCAGGGTTTTTCCCCCCAAAAGAGTTTCTAAGTAGCTGCTTTATGATGGGTAGCCACCTTGACCATTTTTAGTTATCAATGAGGCGCATGTTGTTTTTTGTTCAAAATTTTGTTCTCTTCATTATTTTTCAACTTGCGATGTTTTTTTTTTTGCAAATATTATTAATGATATAATATTTTTGTTGAAATGTTATTAAATATTTTCATGAGCAACTTCAAGGAAAAATTTGAAGTCACGATCTGTGTTATTAATCTTGGTATTTTTGGCAGCTTTAAGCGTGCCTCAAACGCTGCATGCGTCGGTATATTTTAATTATTTAATTGGCTTTTTAGAATATAGAAAATGATTGAGTTCCTTGGGTGTCTCGGGAGCATCTCAATGGGAGCATCTCAATAAGATAAAAGATATCTAAAGAATCATATTAGACTAACTTTTAACAGATAGAAATATACACAATGTTTTTAAAAGGCCTATGAATGTCCGCCTAAGTTTACATTGTTAAATTTTAGCAAACTTTTTGCATTTACAGCATACTTTTATTTGCAATAACGAACTGTTTGCTAAGAATCTTAGTTCTGCTGCACGAGATCTGCACAAGATCGCGCTAGTGTCGTTGGTGTAGCCAACATGCAAAAGATGGCGCCATTTTCTCCAGAGTCTTTAGCACGCTGCAGCTAATGCGTCTATAATTCGTAGTTATATGACGAAATTTATATTTAAAACGGATATTTCTACTACGTTGCAATGCACGCATGCAAAAGTGAAATAGTTAGGAAAATGTTATTTCACGAGGGGGTAAGTAAAATATATGTATAAGTTAAAGAAAATTTATAATATATAAAAGAACGAAAAAACGAAACTCTAACTTAAAAATTCTATATCAAAAAAATCGGTTAAAATTCCGTTTCGAATGGATCGATCCTGTGATGCCGTAATTTCACATTTTGAATTTGATCTTCTTATATATTGTAGCGTCGGTAGCTCAAGATTAGTGCGTTGGACGGCAAGCCGGAAGATCCCAGGTTCAAGCCGGGACTGGGGCTAACAACATCTTTTCATAGAATCTATTTTCTATACCGCGCTACCTCTCGGCAGTAAATGGCAAACCTACGAGACTAAAACATTGCCTATGAAAAGCTTTTACCCGCCGTTCGGATTCGGCAATAAACTGTAGGTCCCAGCACTTCGAGTACAAATATAAAACGCACAGCTCAAAATGGTGAGAGCTCGGCCTAAGTTCTTATAGGACTGTGGCGCCAAGCTATTATTTTTATTATTATGTATTAGAATAACAAAAATTCGACTCCGAATGAAAATATCAGGTACGATGGTTTTCAGAATGGGGGCTATTATTACAATACTTATTTGGGGAGGATTTACAGACTTAAACTGGCCGATTGAATTTACTTCTGCGGTATAAATAGTAATAAAAATAAAAACCTGATTTCGGTTTATCTTCGTGTATAATTACAAGAGATCAGTATTTGCACAAATGCTGTACAATTAAATAATTCATTATTTAGGACCGTAGCGCCGTCATCAATGTGGGGAGATCGCCCAGGGAGAATCTCTTTGGGAGTAATTAATTCTCGATTATTTTAAAATCATCGAATTTGCGTCGGATGCTCAGATATTAGTATGTGGGATTAGGAGCCGAGTCGCTGTTCGATACCCGTGGCTACAACATTTTTCCATCCGACGCTACCACTCGGCAGCAAATGGCAAACCTCCGAGAGTTAAAGTCAGTCCATAAAAACTCATGTGATGGCCAAACATGTAAATTATTAATTTCTAAAATTACTTTATTTTACGACCTTATGTTTACATTTTTGATATGCTACGAGATATATATCTATGTTTACATCTTTACACCAAACATCGATGCACTAAAAACTCTTAAACTAGTTTTGTGGTATCTGTAAAGCAAATTACGACAAGGTCATAGTTTAAGGCATTTATATTTATTATTTGTTTGTTTTTTTTTTCAACTATTAATTAAAATTCATTAAATTTCATAATTTACATACCTGGTAAAATCAATTTAAATAATGATAGACTAAACTTAACATACGTTATTTTTATGTTTTCATTATTTTTAGGCTTTTCGTATGAATAAACAATACTGACTATTGACCATCTTGTTGTTAACGTATTTTGGTGTTTTGTCTTTGGATGTTTTTAAGCAACTTTTTTTTTTGTTTACGGTTGTTTTAGATTAATATCAAAGATTATTCATTCAAATTGCTTTATTATCATTGCAATTTAGCTGCCGTTGCTAGCTATAATATAAACATTATCGAAATACTTAATGATTTATGTTAATATGATTCATAAATCATGTAGGCACATTAATTGTTTCAAGCTGTTTTAATTATTGATATATTTTAGGGTATTGTAGTATATAATTTTTATTGTACAATAAAATAAAAAAAAAAATAATAGCAGGCGGTTTGCACAAGAAATTAACCAGCTGTTAATAGCTTTGTTAACAATTAATAAAACTTGTTTTTTTTTTGTTTTTCTTTGTTACAACTTTCTTAAATAAAGTATAAATAATTTGAATACCTTTACAGTTAAATGTTATCTTGCATTTATGTGAAAATTAAGATACCATAAATTAATAGGTATAATAAAATTTAAGCATTACAATAGCTGCATTAAGCGACCTCAGCAGTTGCGAAACTGCTCAGTAACTAAACGCTCACTGTTACTGAATGCACCGCTATCTCAGCTGTCAATTTACAAATTAATTTATTTTAATATTTTATTAAATTTACATACAACTCTTTAATTGATTAAAAACATATTTTCAATCTAAATTCCATTTTTGTTTATAAATATTTGAGTTAAAATGTCATCGAATGTCATCGATAAGAAAGGCAGCGCAAATGTAGCGTAAAAATTTCATGCTGGAAAAAATGGCGACCGCTCACTAAACATGTTGAGAGTAGCATGCCATTCAAGCTCAAATAGCACAACAGCTCCACAACTGCTGAGGTCGCTGAATGCAGCCAATGTTGAACATAATCAGCCTTTTCGTGAATAAAATTCTTCAGGGAATTTTTACCCTTGGTGGAAAATAAGTATCGTGAACCATATTCGAAAAGGGAAAAAAATTTTCCCTAAAAAAACTACGTATCATGAACAACATTTTGGAGGAAAAATTACCCCTGTTTCGCCGAAAAAATTCCGCCACTTTTTCATCGGGGAAAAGAATTAATTAAAAACCAAACACACTTTAATTAACTATACTTTTATTTTTTATAATATGTTAACAAATATCTATGGATAGCACCAAAAAATGTTAATTACATATTTCTGCACAAATAAATTACAGAAACTTGGGGAATATCTTAATTTTATTTTTTAACTCTTGAAAAATGAACGCAATCTAATCACAACATTTTCTTAAATGGAAAACTACAATTAAGAGTCATTTTATTTACTTTAAATTGCAGTTTAACATAATTTTAACTTCAATATTTATTTTCACAACACAATGCAATTTTATCCAACAACACTGTTTGACATTTGGCAAAACAGCTGATTTAGCGTTGCCTGATGTTCAGTTCTAATTGCAAATTAAACTTTTATTGACCTAAAAAAATGTGAAATTTGTGCATAAAAGTATAGTTAACTGCAAATAATAAAGATCTGTAAACATATTTTATATTTGAACTATTATTTTACAACTTTATTATCTGAAATGATAAAGATAACCAAAAAAACGCATTAAAAAAATCTGGCCATATTGTTAAACTGCATTCGAATTTCGAACAAAATTCCGGAGGAATTGTTGTTCCTGGAATATTGGCGATACCAAAATATTTTACCTGGGAACAAAAAATTCCGAGGGAATAGAATATTCCCCAAGTCTTCACGATAAGGCTGAATAAAATCACAAGTCGAATATGCAATTTGAAAAATAAAAGACATATCTGAAGTCGCAGTAATCCGTGTGGACATATTTGACCCCACCTATCATGATATTTTACCACTCTGGTCTAATTTCATTTCATACTATTTTTGTGACGATGCATAAGGACGACGAAAATTTAAGTGAATTTCTGCTGCTGCATTCTTTTTTGTTATTGAATCCTATTAGATGGATATATTTTTAATGTCTTCAAACAATTTTGGAATTTGGTTTATATAAGAAATTTGTTACATTTAGTTAAAAACAAAAAATATATACATATTTTATTCCATATACTTCATTGATCAGTTAATCATTAATAATCGTTATTTATGGTTTCTAAAAGTCTTCTAAACTTCGTACTTTTCGTTTCAATAGCAATTAACTAGCAAAGTAATAAATTTCTGATTAAAATGAATTTATATATTTTTTTGATTAATGCCAATGTCACAATATAAAAATTAAGAAAATAATGCAAAAAAAGTAAAGTTTAAAATGTGCATATTAAATTTTAAAATTAATATCGATTATGCAGTTCTTTTGTTTCTACAAATATATAAATTATTTCCAATATTTATCTTGTTCGTTATAAAGCATTCTTTTAAATGACCGGTTACTGAAAGTGACTTGTTTTAAACTCAAGTAAAATGTATGTGTCCCGCATTGTATGTTCGCTGACCTCAAACATTTAACAATATCTACTTCATTAGCTTTGTTTTGTGGTACGGAAAGAACTACTAACGTATGTCTATAAATGAAAAATATAAGAATAAAAACAAATTATAGAAAAATAAAACAAAAATAAAAAAAAAAAAAATCAAAAAAAAAAATGGAAATATTAATTAAAAATAGTAAGATTTAAAAAAAATGAAAACAAAATAAATTGTTTAATTAATAAAATGTTTAAAGAAAGAAGAGCTTAGAAGAATCTAATTTTTTTTAGCATTTTATACTGCAAGATGGTTTTTGCTCATGATTTTGCTATAAATAGTTAATCCACGCGTTGGCAAAAATATTCTAACTTGTGATCTCTTGCGTTGGATACTAAATTCTACCTCCTTTAACATGAAGGTGAGCCAAACTCTAGAATATATGCAGCAGTTTTTTTAAAATATTTATTGTTTTTTTTTAGGTATTCGTTTGCATACTCGCTTCCTTGGCTGTGGTCAGTGCTGGTGGTGGTTACCTGCCACGCGGCGGTGGTTCTCATCGATCAGCTGGTCAACATCAGACAGCTGGTGGTCATGGAGGACATGTTGCTCATGCATCGTCATCGTATGGTGTGAGTCAGTCGGCACCTGTTGTTTCGCACGTGGCACAGAAAGGTGCCGGTAGTTCTCATGGAGGTTCTCATGGTGCTGTCCATGGCGTTTCTCATGGAAGTGCTTATGGTGGTGCCCATGGCAGTTCTAATGGTATTGGCCATGGAGGAGCTTATGGTGGTTCTCATGGAAGTACTTCTGGTGGCTCTCATGGAATTGGTTATGGTGGTTCCCATGGCGATGCATCTCAAGGTCACTCGTATAGTGCTGCCCAACAAGATTCATCTTTGGGCTCTGCATGGGGTGGTGCCCATGGGGGCTCTAATGTCGGTGCTTACGGTAGTTCCCATGGTGGCGCCTCCCAAGGCAATGCTTATGGTGGTTCACATGGTGGCGCTTCCCAAGGCAATGCTTATGGTGGCTCTAATGGCGGTATTTATGGTTCTTCTAGAGGTAGTTCCAATGGCGGCGCCTCTCAAGCTCACTCATATAGTGCTGCCCAACAAGGTTCCTCATCGGGCTCTGCATGGGGTGGCGCTCAACGTTATGGCGCTGGTTCTTCTAAAGCCACATCTGGTTGGACTTCAAGTTCTCAGTCCAACTATGGCAACTCCGTCAATCATGGTCAATCTAGTCACAGACAATCTGCTGCTGGTTATGCTTCTGGTTATGGACATGGTGCTGGCAACGGTCACTCGGCTGGTCTCTCAGCTGGCGGTTATGGCTATGGTGGAGCTTCATCTGGTTGGAAAGCTTAAATCTACTCTATTAAGTGTCTGTAAAAACTAAAAAGATTTGAAAATAAATAAAACGTTATTAAAAAACAAACATTTCTTTTACTACTGCAATTACACTGATTGACACAGAATGCATATTTAACCTATGTATATTTAAAAAGTATTTTTTTTTTTAAATGTTTATATGTAAGTTCATTGCTCCAGTCTTTTGTTTTTATTTCATAGCTTTTATTGATTGTTTAACAAAATTGCCTGTAGATGGCAGCGCGTTAATTAAGCTCTTAAATTGGTTTAAAGCACAAAAAGCTGATTTTTTATAACTTGCACAGAGTGTATTATGTTTTAAATACGAGCCAAAAATTTAGCTGAAAGCTCATTATGTCAAAGTAAGTTTTGTGTTTTGTGCCCTGCAGTTTAATGTCTTGAATTGGTAATGCTTTTTATTTTATAGGGTTATTTCAGTTCAATGTCAATGCAGAAATGAAAGTTATTTTCTGTGTGTAGTATTTTATTTCATATAGCTTTGCCCCGAACTTATGATGTCGTATCTTCATAAAAAAAGCCTATGGATAAATTTAATTTTAAATGTGAATTTTTTTTATAAAAGTAATTTTTTTAGTTTTAACATAAATTTTGAGGGTGTATTTCTTTATTCATTCTGGAATAAGAATAGAATGAACAGAATAGTTTGATATTTTATCCGGAATATTTAGAATACTGTGAATAAAGTAGCAGTTTCAGAATAACCAGAATAAAAAAATGTAAACAAACATTAAATATAATTTGAAAATCAAACAGTTATTAAAATTAACTTTTTAAAAACGTTGCTTATCAATTTGGAGGTATGACACTAAAATGCTAGCACATAACAATGCATCGTACATCATTTCACATATTTTTCTTAATCAAAGAGGTTCCGTGCATGCTGATTAAAAAGTGCAGTACCAAACTTGCATTTTGCAATGCCACAATCTTGTATATATGCACACAAAAAAAATATTGCTTGGCGTTCAGTTGTTCCATCGAATATTCATTTGCATCTACCAAATGTAGTCAGCCTCAACTGAAATTCATTTATGGTAAACAATAGTATGAAGCGTAATCAACTATTAGTTGAAGCAACTGCAACATGATTGGGGAAATTTTAAATTTTTTTATTTCCATTGCTACGGCAACTAAATTCAAAATAAGACATAACCTATATTTAGTTGACTTAACAGATAGTTAGTTATATTAGGTTGAAGCAATCAATATTTATTTGATTCAACTGCGAAATCAGTTGTCTTGTATAAAAGTGATGCCAAAGCAAGACAACATCAGTCGCACAAGCTTCAGATTGTTCACTCGTTTTTTTGGTGTGCTACGGACAGCGCGTGCCACGTGTAAAATAAAATTTGGAATAGTTTTAAGACTTGTTCGTTTTTACTGTTCAGTTTTTTCATGCCCAAATACACTTTCTTCAACAAGAGACATACTATTCTACAAAGTACTTGTTATTGTGTTTCTATATTTCTATTCTATGTTGCAAACACGAAGTCAGCAGCACAACGAATCGTCGGCAATGTTCGATCTCGGGAACGCTGTTATGACGCTGACTTCGTGTTTGCAACACGTTGGAGCGCTAGGTAAAATGGCCGATTTCTTATAATTAAATTGGCTACCACAACTAAACAAATTGGTTGTGTCAATTGTATTTATTAGTTGTGTGAACTGATACGCTGTTTTGCAACTGAATCAGTCGAATGTTGACAGAACTAATTAAATCGGTTGGCAAAAATAGACGATGGCCCCAACTGATTCGTTCTTTGGGTGTGTCCTCGCAATATGCAGTTCTTAAATATTTTTAAAAAAAGGACACCAATATCTTACTACACATGCGACAAACCACCAATATCATGCGACAGACGCGACTTCATTAAAATAATAAATTGAATTTGTGTAAATAATTTCTAATTTGACAGTTTTATTCTGTGTATTCTATGATTGAACTCAGAATAAACAGAATGCGTTCTGAACGTTCTGTTTTGAATAAAGTAACAGAATTCGGATAAGCCAGAACGTTCGGAATAAATAAATTAATAGAAATTTTGAAAACAGAATATTCTGAACGTTCAGAACGAATAAAGAAATACACCCTGAGTATTAATTTATTTTTAGCATATAATTTTTAGTATAGTACTGATTTTTGTTTTTAGTAAAATTCAAAATTTCTTTGTGTAACTTTAAATTTATACTGAAAATTATTAGTTAATTTGAATTTTTTCACAATCACTTCACAAATGACAAAATAAAATTACAATTTTTGTACAGAATTTGTTTGAAATGGTCAATTGTTGATTTGGGTACCAAAACGCAAACTTTTTAAGGTCCCTGCCGGTCCATATCCCATATGCAAATTTCGCTGAACATTCTCCACACCAATTTTGTCATCCATTAGAGCATTTTTAGAGGTTGAAGTTTTTTCGATTTGAAATAATGAAAATCCTTTGTCAGTCTAGTGCACACCCTGCAGCCAACAAAAAAAAAATGTTTGAAACCGTCTGTGCATTATTATTTAAATAATAAATTTGAATCACCCTATACTATTAGAATTGTTTTGATGCAAAAGTGTAATTGTTAAATATTTAATTCAAAGTGTTTATTCAAAGTGTTTTCAAATATTTTAAATGAAATTAACAAATAATGTAAGTACAAAAACTCCAATATGATACAATAACTATAAATTTGAATGTAATTGGAATGTTTTTCAAAAAACCGAATCCAAAACTAATTATTCTGGTTTGGAAGGTTTATTTTTGTGTTGCACGATTGTTGAGTTCAAATTTATATAAAATGCCTTCATTTTTACAACTTTTCGAACAAGTCATTTGAAGCGTCCGTGATTAAGTGGCCAAATGGCCATGGGTGCAAACATTGCGACTGGCGGGCGCTATTAAAAAAACCAACAACATTTTTATACAGCGCAAGCTCGGCAAATTTTTGCAAATTTCCGATTCGGTTTAGGTTCTTCAGAGTTGTATTGTCAACCTATTCTATATTATTAGACATGAAGTCTAAAATTCTCATTTTTTTAACCAAAATAAGGGATTATTATTTTTACTGTTCGGCTGGTGAAGTGAATCTTACCCTTATACTATATATAATTCGATGTATATTTCAATTCTTCTTAAACTGCTTTTACCAAATTTGAGACCTTTCAAAAAAAAAAAAAATGTTTTGTGAACAAAGGCTTTGCAATGGCAAAAAGTCAACGTTTGGAGATATTTCAAATTTTTAAAAATGTTAAAAATTTGTATATCTTTTGCATTTGAGTAAAACATTTATTTATTTATTAGAATAATTTTGCTATCCAATTTTAATATAAAAAGTTTTAAATAAAATCTTGATTATATTATATTAATACGATATCCAATCAGGTTTTCTTTTCATAAGTGTCCCATCAGTGTCCCACCGGTTGCCCTAGTCGACTCTAATCAGTATCAAATCAGTATCATTTCAGGGATGCCTTATCGTATTCTGATCAGGGACGAATGCGAAATAAGGCTAACCTTAATCAATTTGCACTCGGGTAAAGACTTGAAATTGTATACAAAAAACTTTAAAATCACTTTAAACTCCGCTACAAAACACCTCAAAATTACTCCTAACCCAAATGTCTCATAATAAAAAAACGTGCTATTTCTATCTTGCCTATTAAAGGTTAAAAACGTTGTATATTAAAAATTTTTTTTTTTTATATAAATCTTTATTATTTATTTTTACAATTATTTTTTATTGGTATTGTTTATATTTCTCATAGGCACAATAGAAAGACTTTTTTTTACTAATTTACGAAACAACGTACAATTATCAAGTCTGGAAAATTTGTATTTATATGAAATTTTTTTATACCTATATTTTTTCAAGTCGACTAAACAAGTTTATTACATTTCGTCTCGCATGTTTACATGTTCGATGATTCTTTTCCGATTTTGCAATTAAAAAATTAATAAATAATAACTGATTTTCATTATTTCGAGTTTTTTTTTTTAATTGTATTTTAATTGTATAAAAACACAGTAAAAAATAATTTAAATTATACCTTTTGAATATAAAAAAAACTTAAAATTATGACTTAAATTCGGATTCTCTTCGAGTTGGTCTTTACTACCAGGAGCCAGCACTACTACTACTGGAGGCTTGCGATTTGGCATAAGATCCACCATAACCACCGCCTCCCTGATGACCGCCACAGTTACCGCAGCCGCCTCCACCTACACCACCTCCGGGTTGACCGCCACCTCCCCAACTACCACTGTTCGCAGAACTAAAACTATTGGAACTGCTGCTTGCATATGATCCGGATCCTCCAAAACCACCTTGTTGACCACCTCCGCCATGACCTCCGCCCTGATTACCGTAGCCTCCTTGACCTCCGTATCCTCCTTGACCACCATATTCTCCTTGACCACCATATCCTCCTTGACCTCCGTATCCTCCTTGGCCACCGTAACCTCCGCCTCCGTGACCTCCTCCACTATTCACTGGAAATTTTTGTACTGTATAGACTGGAATTTGTTTGACAGCATAGATTTGGCCACCACCGCCTCCTCCTCCATGACCTCCATAGCCGCCTTGACCACCATAGCCGCCTTGTCCTCCATATCCGCCTTGTCCTCCATATCCGCCTTGTCCTCCATAGCCACCCTGATGTCCGTAACCACCGCCGCCACCTCCACCGTACTTGGAGACTCCAACATTTAAGGATAAACCGCCGCCTCCGCCAAAGCCGCCCCCATAACCACCGCCATAGCCACCTCCACCGCCGCCTCCATAACCACCATGTCCTCCACCACCACCAAACAAGAGATTTTTCTTGAGCGCTTTTATTTTATGCAACGATGGCGCCACACTTCCGACACCGATCAAGAGCAATATAATCGCGAGACGTTTCATCATGTATAGCTCTGCAATTCTACTGATTTCGTTTTGCTTAAAATGGCTTTTTTTATTATAAATCTTGTCACTTTTGAATTTTGTGCTCAACTGATGTGTCTGGAGTTGGTTCATTGATTTTTATACTTGGTCAATTCACAAATATATTCTAGGCAGGTACGAACAAGTTCTCGTGCGATGATTTTTTAAACTCAGAAATGGCGCGCAAGCAGCCCCCGCTGGTTGTTGGTACCAGAGAGGGTGGTAGTCACAAAAGCCTTAAGTGGTGCTGTGCGGAGAGGCAGTAGTAGCAACTGTGGCGGCTGCTGATGCATACCGCCGAATTACTCATTGAATTGGAACGATCGCGGGTTCATATAGCGTTGAGTAGTATGCTGGTTGAACTACACACACAAAGGAAGCTACGTTGGGTATATTCATTACATAAATGAGTTTACCAGCAGACAGAAAAATCCTCGTTTGACATAAAATTGGTAGAAGAACAAAAGTAGTTGTACGAACCAACTTTATTAGGTGAAAAGGTAATTTCCTTAAATTTTGCTATTCCGGTGGAACTCGAAATATAATCTTAAACACACTTAATTGTTGTAGGATTGTTCTTAATTGGTTGTAGTCCAAACGAAAGCCGTTTTAGTTTTGGCTATAAGGGCCGGCTGGTGAAATCCGAACAAGTTTTCGAGTGGAAATTGGTTAAGGTTAGCCTTACTTCGCATCCGTACCTGACCATAATAAGAAAGGGCATGCCTACCAAAGGCCACCTGAAATTATCCCGATCAAGTTCGACTAGAATAATCCTAATTTCAAATCCACATAAGGCAACCTGATCCATTCTTCATAAAAATCCTGATCTAAAGACAATTTAATAGAACGTGATCTGACGCTTATGAAAAATCCTGATTAAATATCGTATTATTTAATATATCGTATTATAAAGGGTTTTTCAACAGGGACGCTACAAAAGTAGAGCGACAGGGACAGCAAACGACGCCATATTTCTTGCCGCTCTTTTGACATTTCTCTTCAGCAAGATTTGCCATTTCATGATGGAAAGATATACGAATTCGAATTTTGGAAGTAAATTTTAATAATTTCGACTCGTTGTTGGTTCGTATATCTTTCCATCATGAAAAAGCAAACCTTACTGAAGAGAAATGTCAAAAGAACGACAAGAAATATGGCGTCGTTTGCTGAACCCTTGAAAAAACTTTTGTAGCTCTCTTATTGAAAAACCCTTTATATTAAAACACTTATATATTTAAGTTGGGTAACAACATTATTCTAATAAAATAAAATATTCTTATAAATAAATATTAAATTCAAATTCAAATATTTCATTTAGACTTTTTGTCATTGCAAAAGGTATTAAGAAAACTTTGTTCACAAAACTATTTTTTTGTTTGAAATGGCTCGAAATTGCTAAAAGCAGTTTAAGAAGAATTTAAATATACATCGAATGAAATAAGATTAGGATAAGGGTAAAACCAGGAAGCCTGAACATTCTACATTTTGAATCAGGCACTGATATGAACCCCTTATCATTATCTGATTTGAAATCAAGCAGCCTGATCAGATAATGATCACATCCTGAAGTAAATTTCCACTCAAACATTAAAAATTAAAATACCTCAAAAAAAAAAAAAGAATTTTTATGTAGCATTTATCATTCATTAATTCTCACAATACTTCACATAAGACCGACTGTAGCTACAATTGTTATTCTTTGCTTGTTATTTTCATAATTAATTTTGCTCATGTTAAAAATCTGGGAATTCCGTCAATATCGTTGGGAAGCATCAGTTTCTATTTTGGTTGTATTTATTAATTTTACGTATTTACACTACGTGTGCTACTCTTGCTGAACACGTTTATAATACGTACGCTTTTAATTCTGCTCAGATACAACTATGCGATAATGTTCTTACATTCTACATAGTTACAAATTGTAAATGTCAACATTTGTAATAGTATAAAATCAACAATTCTATTAATTATACTTTCAATTTCATTGTTTTTGAATAGTTTTATTGATTGAACAGATATGTCATCTATATATTTATTTACTGTAATATTTTGTAATATAGTTTTATAGACATTTTTTGGGGAGTCACAATTTGCTGTTGTTATTTTTTAATTTTCATTAATATATTTTTAATTTTTAACAAATGATTGTGTGTGAAGATGTGCAAATATTCGGACGTTAATTATTAGATCCGGCTATATTGTAAAGTACCCCAATTATTAATACAGCCTAACCTTTAATTGCGTTTGAAATCATACTAGTACTTTGGATTTTTTTTTTCAAAATCAGGAAACGCAAATGAAAACAAGTTAAAACGAAAATGGAAATATACGAGTTCATAGATAATTAAAAAATACTTAAAACCAGAATCACAACTAGAAACGATAAATATAATATTGAATTCTTATTAAATGCGTATTAGAATACAACTATTTTTTTAAAAAAGTTGTTCTCAGTGTCATATGTTTCGATCATATTCTGTGGTAAAGAACCTGAGTGGAAATTGGTTAATGTTAGCCTTATTTCGCATCCGTCCCTGATCATAATATGAAAAGGCCACCTGAAATGATCCTGATCAGAGTCGGGGAATTTCATATCTAAAATGAAGAATTTTAAAAATTTGAAATACTACACGCTGCAAGAAAAAGGGCTCTTCCAAACATAATTTTGCAGGCATTAACATGTATGTTTGGAATTTTATGTAAACATAATATATAATTGACTGATAAATTATTTGTAAACAGGGTTGTAATGAGCTTTGATTTACATTATATCACGGAAACATTTTAATGTTGCCCCCTCAAAATGGTGTATGTTTTAATCGACATATTTTGGTTTGGTCGATAATTACTACATCCAAATAAAATAAATATTTGAACCGAAAAATAAATATGTTCAAAATAAAACATGATTTTGAACGACCTGAATATAAATATGTTTCCAGTGAAACATATCAGTTGTTTTAGTTCAAAAAGTAGTATGTTTGCATAGAAACATATTTAAATATTTTTGGAAAGAAATCCTGAAAATAAAGTAAAAATAAAATGTTGTTTTTTTTATTAATTTTTATAAAAAAAATCTTTAAACATGCACAGTGGCAATTTATAATAATTGAATTCATATACAAATTTTTAAATGCATAAATAAATAATTCGTTAAAACTGCAAGTACAAGTGACAGCATCAATGAATGCACAATTGCACCTGCAGACGCTAAACCAGACGATTCGGGCTCGCTTTATATTTGGTACAGTTACAATTGGTCTCAGTACATCACATAGCGTAGGCAAGGAATTCACGGAGGCTTTTGCAAAAAAACATGCCAAATTCTGTTTGAAAATCGAAACACTGATTTTTATTTGTGGTTTTTTCACATTAGTTTTAGAAATTATATACTGCACTGTATTATACTCTGTTACTATTAGTACTTTTTATAACACAATTTATATATTTATTAAATTTACAAATAACAAATTTTTTACCGACGCGAACACGTTTTCTCAACGAACAACAAAAGACACGTACGCAGAAAATGCCGATCAACGAGTGTCAACTTTATATACAAGAATTAATTTTTTGTTTCTTTTCGAATATCAGTATGTTTAAAATGACCCTATACATACTTCAAACGACGACAAAAGAGACGTAGGTAGAAAATTCTGCTCAACGAGTGCCAACTTCGTATACAAGAAGAATGTTGCAAGAAAACATTTATTTAAATCCTATACCTTTTTTGTTTGTTTTTAAACATCAATATGTTTAAACGATGGCAAAAGATGACACAGGTAGAAAATGCTGCACAACGTTGCCAACTTCGTCAGTCTATAAATTATCATATAAATTATTTAGATTTGATTAGCATTTTCTGTGTTTCGAAACATAGTTTTAACCACGTAAATTGCCAAGAAACACTTTATTCAAATGCAATTAAAATGTTATGTTGGTATTGTAACATATTTATGGTAAATTTGACAGATTCTGTTGGACAATATAATAATGTTTACACGTGAACAAAAATAAATTCAATTATAATTTAATTACACTTCATTCCTAATACATGTATGGTAATTTCGTATTACTTTTTAATTACATTCAAACATATTCAAACAAATCTTTTCTATCCGTGTACTTTTGCTGTATTTTATTTTGAAAAAGTTCGCAAAAATAGGCAATTGAAGTTTTAGAAGAATTTATATTAAAATAAGATTACGATAATGTTGAGATCAGGAAGCCTAATCAGAATAGCAACTTCAAATAACGTCGCGTTTTGAATCGGGCACTGCTTTAGATCATTGCCATATTTGAAATCAGGCAAACCTGATCAGACAATAACCTCATCCTGCGCTAAATTTTTAGTCGGGATGTTGTTTCATAAACACTTTTTTTAAACCGAAAATTTAACTGTCATGTCACAATTTAAACAAGTGAAAATTTAATTCAATATGATATCATTGTCTGATCAGGTTTGTCTGACCTAGGCTCAGGTGCAGTAAATTAGATTTTAAATTGAATGTGAAAAACAAAAATAATTAAAAAATGTTGATTTTTATTCCAAATAAATTAGTTCAGACATATTTTAAATTAAAAGGCTCACTTTTAATTCATGATTCAAAATAGAACATTTTTAAACGATCTCAGTAAAATTACGCTTGGAATGAAAATATGCTAATGCTTATTAATTTAGAAGTTTTCATTAAATCTGCATATTAATTTCATTGACAATCCCGTTCTTCTGTTTAAAATTTAATACGTAACTGATAAAAACGTCCCTGATCAAATAAAAATATATACTCTACTAAAAACCACTAAGCCCTCAATACATCAATTCTGTAAATAAAAAAAAAACTCTTAAAATCATCGCTAGAATATTCGAAAACTTGTTGCGACATGTGTTTAAAAATAGTCGGCTTGATTCTCGTTTCAGTCGAAGTCATTCGAAGACGCCTCATTATAACATTGAGCACACGTTGCGGCTACCGAGTTATAACGTCATTTTTTGAGAATGTTGAAAATGTATTTATAGTAGCCTCACAAATTAATGCAGAAATAATGCATGCAGTCAAGAGGCATATTACAGGGTTATACACTGAAATTTAGCAAAATTAGCATAAATCAAATATATTGTTTTTAGATAAATTCTTGGGGCTTTCTAGAAGCAGCAAAAATCAAAACCACAAAATGCTCTCAAACACGTTTAAATGTTTTTAGGTTTGTTGCAAAGAGTGATTGGTTTTTTTCGGTGTATTTTATATTCAAGTCACGTAAATGGTATCTTCATCCGCTATATGTAGTGTGACGACTCATGTTAAGACAAATTTAAAAAGACTGGACAAGAATTTATTTAAACGAATACAAGTTATGAGGCAACGTAATACTGCGTAGAGTATTAAAATTAATTACAAATAGCATTATTTATATATTTTATATTTTATAAAAAAAGAACAAAAATAAAAATAAATAATAAAAAAAAGAATAAAAAAAATTATATAATAAAAAAAAGAAAAAAAAATAATAATAAAAAAATAAAAAAAAATAATAATAAAAAAATAAAAAATAATAATAATAAAAAAATAAAAAATAATAATAATAAAAAAATAAAAAATAAATAAAAAGACACTGAAATACAACATATTTAAATATTGTATATGAAAATATAAAGACGACGAAAGAAATATCGTTACAAAATTATATTACAAAACAAAAAGAAATATATATATATATATATATATATATATATATGTATATATATATATATATATATATATATATATATATATATATATATATATATATATATATATATATATATATATATATATATATATATATATTTTTAAATTAAAAATCAAATTAATAAAAAAATAAGAAACAATACAAAAATATTAATTAAAATATATTAAATAAATGCATTTTTAAATAAATAAAATTAATAATTCAAAATTATATATTGTCCTGGTTGAAGTAAAATTAACTAAATACATTTTTAAAACACTTCTGACTCAGAGTGACATGCTGCAATTTCCGATACCGACCTTATCTCAATCCTCAACCTTTTTTTTTACATAACCCTTGGTTTTTTTTTTGAAGCTATTCACCTTTGGTACAATTTAAAATCGCGTGTCTATGTCACATTTTAATTAATTTCGTGTTTTAATAGTTTTTTTTTGTTCTATCAGGTATAACCTGCCGATTTTTTAACATTGTTCTAAATTTCCCACTTGCGTTTGCAGTTTTTTAAACATCTCTATTACTCACCGTGTTTTCCCAATCGATTGTTAGCCTATTAAGTGAATACAAAAATAAAATAAAAAAAAAACACTTAAATTGGATTCAGTTAGTCGTCAGAATTTTAATTCATACAACGTATATTTAAAATTTTGCACGCATTTTTTTCAATGTTTTTTTTTTATGTTTTATTTTAGCAACTGTTTATTGTAATAAACAAATTCAGGTTTTGGAACTATATTATTTTAGAATTTTATATAAATACTGTATTTTTAAATCTAAATAAATAAACATTGTTCCCGAAAACAGATGTCTATTAATTTTATTGTTTAATATTTTAAAAAGAAGTTTTTAAAAATAAAATTTTAGATATGAATTCAAAAGATTTACATGTTTCCAGCATTTTGTTTATACCAATTGTGTTCACAGAAATCCGTAAAAATTAAATATTTAAATTTTAAAAATGTTGTTGCTGACTTATACTTCTGCAAAGACAATAGATACCTATATTTTAATATTTTAAAATTGTGCCTATTTGAAAATAATTTATCATTTTGAAAAATACAATTAATCATCAAGACAATACTTTTAACACAAAATCTCTTTTAAAGATTGCCGCATTACGGAAGGTGCTCTGGTGACACAAAGTCTCGTTAACTTCGCTAAAACCTTGTAGTCGATTAACGTCGATTTCTCGTTATTCACCACTTGCCTGATTTGATCTGTTAGTCTTTTCTTAAAAAAATAAACAAAATGACAAAATTCGTTTTCTGACAGCATGAATATTTAGTTAAGATTCACGAGATATGCTTTTTTTTTGGGAAGGGCAACATATCACAAATGTAGCCTAAATAAATAAGCATAAATGGCAAAACTTATTTAAATATTTATTTATTTTTTCATTATTATTTAAGCCAATTTGAACTTTTGAAGATTATTCAACTCACAATACGTGCGTAACAGTTTTTATTTATATTTAATTGTGTGTATGCACTATAAATAATTTGGTGATTTTTAAATAGTAGTAGAGTCGTATTAGTATCAAAATTTACGTTTTTTAAAAAACTTAATTTTTAGTTTTTTTTTTTTTTATTTTGTTTAATATTATAAAAAACATGATAAATTACCATTTATTTATATTTTTCAGATATAAAATTATTTGACAATGTACATTTTGAAAATGTAGTTTGAGTTTTATTTCTGCATTAATAAAAAAAATATATAGAGGAAATAAATTGTTGTTTGTTTTTCGACCTAAAATAGAGTTATTGCGAAAATATTGTTTTTGCGGGCTCAAGATACAAAGTGCTATGTACTGGGGAGTGAAACAAACAACAATTGATGAAAACAAAAAGTTGTTGGCTGACCGTGCAACCTGCAATTTGCTGCATAGCGAAGCCTATAAGATCATTTTGTGCAATGAACTAAATGCGAATTTAGTACAAGCACAAAACAACCAGGCAAAACATGCAAAAATTGCACCAACTTTATGCTTGACAATTGTTCTTGTCGCATTGCAGCAATCATCATATAGGCTGTAGTGTCACTACAGAATCAAATACGATCACTGCATGCTTATTAAAAATTAAAATCTCACGATTTTATGATATTTTTATGCGCTGTGCCCTGCGAATGTATAAATTGTTGTTTGTTTTTCGACCTAAAATAGTGTTATTGCAAAAAGGTCTTGCCAGATACAAAGTGCTATGTACTGGGGAGTGAAACAAACAACAATTGACGAAAACAAAAAGTTGTTGGCTGACCGTACAGCTGTTTCGGAAGCTGTCAAGCTTCCTCATCAGCGGTCTTCTGCACAATTGCTGCATAGCAAAACCTATAAGATCATTTTGTGCAATGAACTAAATGCGAATTTAGTACAAGCACAAAACAACCAGGCAAAACATGCAAAAATTGCACCAACTTTATGTTTGTCAATTGTTGTTGTCGCATTGCAGCAAGCACCATATAGGCTGTAGTGTCACTACAGAATCAAATACGACCATTATTTCATCTGCCAGAAATCACACCAAGAAGTTGTATTATTGTGTTGTTCACTGATATTTAGACTTTGAAATAAATCCCCACCAGTTGTAAGAATTTTCGCAATCTTAAACGGTTAAGGTTAGCCATATTTCACATCTGTCCCCGATCAGAATATGACAAGGTATACCTAGCAAAGGCCACCTGACATAATCCTGATCATTGTCTGCTAGGGTAAACTACTTTCAAGTCTACGTAAGGTAATTCTTTACGAAGATCCTCATGTAATCTCTATTTAAAGTGAAAACCCTGTTTTGAAATTGTGTTTTTAGCTGCGTTCCCGTGGTTTTTGATCCTGATCCGTAGATCATTTTCATATACAAAACCAAAACAAACAATTAGATCCAGCTTCGTTTTTGGATCACTTACTGATCTGGTATTGTACGTATTAAAAGTAAATTTGTTTCTGGTGATGTTATGCTATTGTGAATGGCACTTAAAAAGAAGAAGAAATCGTGTTGACAAGAAAGGGTAGATGAAAACAGTGTTGCCAAATTTAGTAAAATAGAACCGATGGCGTTCCCGTGAAACAGATCTGGATCAAGTACCACGGGAACGCAGCTATTGTAACTTTATATTAACAACTTATTTATTGGTTAAGACTATTAAATAGCGGCACGTTTTGAATCAGTCACTGATGTGTGTGTCTGATCATTACCAGACAAGCCTTTTCCGTCAATGGTATCATCCAGAATTTAACTTCCACTTGCGGTTTTTCCCAGTTATATCTTGGTCCTTTTGATAAATCGCATATAAATTATTTTAGTTGTACAAATTTATTTTTATAAAAAAATTATAAAAATGTACCAAATAGCACTTTATATCGAAGTGGTCTACGATACCACATCTTACCCTATATGTATAAACACAAATATTATATAATTTTATAATAATACCTAAAACCTGTTATTGTACATGCGTATATGGTTAGACCTATATAGACATTTGTCTATTAATATTATTCACACATATTATTCGAAATAAGTTCAATGAACTGATACAAATTTGTAACATTAGAAATTGTTTTTTTTTTGGGCACATTTTAGTTATTAATTAAAATTGATATTAATAAATAAATTTCTTTTTTTTTCAGGTATAAATAAAATAGGTTATAAAATAGCCAACAGAGTAGTTATTAGAACTATGTAACGACATCGTAATTGCACCTTAATATTGCGGATAAGAAGAATTAAAAATTGTGAAATTGAAAAGAAAACATCAAATGTGACAGTAGTAGCCATGAAAAATACATCTCTGATCTACACAATTTGAAACTTTCGAAGTATTCTGTAAATCATTTTTCTAATCTATTCAAAACAAAATTACTAAAAAGATGCATAAATTTGCACTATTTTCAACATTTCAATTTTAAATCCTCATAGTTCGGACTCAAGATTCAATAAACATATATATAATTTACAACGAATTAACATTAAATTAGATATAGATATTTATTAATAAAATAAATCAAATAATAAAAAATAAAATAAAAATGAAAAAAATACAAATGAAAAAAAAAAATGAAAAGAAAAATAAAATAAAAAAAGAAGTGAAAAAAAAATACAAATGAAAAAAAAAATGAAAGAAAAAAAAAATACAAATGAAAAAAAAAGAAAAAATGAAAAAAAAAGAAAAATTTGAAAAAAAAAATGAAACATCGATCAATAAAATACGAAATTGAAAAATGAAGGATAGTAAGATCCTATTAAGTGCTCAAATATTAAAAATGCTCAAATAGGCGCATCTGTAAACATCAGTGAAGATTGTTTTAAATAATATGAAATTAAATGATATAATTTAAACCTGAAGCAATAAATTGGTAAGTTTGTTGAACTCTTTAACGGATTTATAATAATTTCGAATGTCTACAATTTTACTCTTCTATTTTTACCTCACATAAAAAATCATCAAAAAACAAAAGAAATATATTTTAAAACGTTTTTATTAGCTCATTTTCTTGTCTGTCTGTTCGGTACAAATTTTATAATTTATTTTTAACTAACTTCCCGATGAGCGAGAGACTTGAAATTTTAAACATAGTCTAGATCTGTCTGGTAATGGCTACATTTAGCGCCCTCAACAGTTTCGAAACTGCTTTGTTTTACTCTCTCTGCTCACTTTTTACTGAATGCGCGAACTCATCTGTCAATTAAAAAAAAATATATATATTAATAATATATTAAAATTACATACAACTCTTTAATAGATTAAAAACATTTTTCCAATCTAAAATCCATTTTTATTTATAAAGACGCAGGGAGATTGTTCCACAAACGTATCGTGCGACCGAAGAACGAATTATCTCCGTAATGCGTGGTTCTGTTGAGAACTGAGTGGACTACGAAGGGGTGGGCTTGGTTCGATGCCCGAGTAGAACGAGAGAATACACGACCTGGTGGAATCAGGCCATGTATTTCCCTCGAACACCTACCATTGTAATACCTATAAAACAGGCTTACACACCCTACGGTCCTTCGGTGCTCAAGAGAACTAATAGAGGATGAAATATTTTCATCCCCTATTAAATATATTGCACGTTGTTGGATTCGATCCAGGAACTCCAATGAAGATTTTGAAGCCCCTGCCCATATGTGCGAATTGTATTCCATCTTCTGCTGACTTGCGCACTGTCTAGTGCGCAAGTCAGCAGAAGTGAAGTATGTCTTACACCGTTTCAAAAAACCGAGGCACTTGGCCGCTTCTTTCGACACATCAAATATGTGATCATTCCAACGGAGGTCACATTGAATTGATATGTCCAGAACGTCAAGAGCAGCTGACTGCACAATATCCACAGAGTCCATATTGAGTGGAGGGAGGGGTGAATCCATTCTTTTGTGAGATAACAGACAACATTGGGTCTTGCTTGCATTAAAATCAACTCTATTTGCAAGACTCCACTCGGAGATGTTTTTAAGGTCATTATTGGGTGTATCATTCATTGTGCGTCTTTTACTCTCAATCTCCAAAGAGTTTGGGCGCTTGTTGAACAAATATGAATGACAAATGTTACTGTCATCTGCAAAGGAATGTATTGGGTTCTGGGTCGATGACAGAAGGTCATTGGTAAAAACCAGAAATAGGGACGGGGATAGGATAAGAGGAATGGGTACCGAATTTTGATGTCAGTTCGCAGAAAATTTTTTTTTATATATATGCATAAAGTCAATATATATTTGGCCAAAAGAGTTTATTTAAGTCGGTATAAATTAAAAGTCATCTGTAGATGTAAGTTTTATATGAGGTATTTGAACATAAGTGGTCGGTTCACGGGTCATAATTGTCCGATCATGCTCATTTTCTTGTTTAGACATCGTAGATAGTAATCTAAATTAGATGTTTCAGTGATTTAGCTTTCGTTTTTCTGTAATCGTCATTTCAACAGACAGACGGACATCACTGAAGAATTATAAAAGTTATAGTCGCTCTAAGTCAACTATAAATACCCTACACATATGTGATAATGTGTTGCGGTTACCGTCCAGAGGTCCCCAGGTTTTACGTATCCTGAAAATAACTACAAACTTGTAATCGCTAAAGAATTTCTGATATTTACTCGAATTGCAATTTTTTCTGTAAGAACAAAACAGTAACAGTACACAAAAAAAAGGTCATAGGTGATATTGTTATATGAGGTATTTGAACATAATTAGTCATGTCGCAGGTCACAATCGACCCATTATACCGACTTCCAGACAGCGTATATTAGTAATTCAGAGTCTCATTGAGCTTCGTGCCTCCAACAGACAGGCAGGAAGATACTTACTCCCTTTCACTTTAAGCGAGACTAAATGTCTGGCATTTTTCTAAAATTGAGGCATATTTTCGGCAAACACACAGATATATGAAATATTTTTGGAAGTGGTTGGTTGTCAAATGTTATGGAATTTTGTTACCAGAATCACGGTATATTTTGAGTACGCGCAGAACACAGACAGCCCGTCCGCTTTTGTCTATTTCAAATATATCGATAAAAGGTGTCTAAACTGCCTTGACCCTGCTAAAAATGTTGTCTAGGGTAGTATATAGAATCAGAAAAAACACCATTGAACCAGAACGGGTACAAAATATCGGTATGAACCTAATTACTTCCTTAAATAATCTTTAATGATCTTGAAACACCATAATAATAGTTTGGGGCTTTTCATAGACAATGTTTTACTCTCGCATGTTTGTAACATTTAGTTTAGTTTTATAACAAAATCTTGCCACATAATTTGATCATATCGTTTTTATCGAGACATACATAAAATGTGTCTGTCATAAAGATTACCATGAGATATACCTAATGGAGATGCAGTATTAGGTACTCTGAAGGGCAACAAATTTAAAGATTCTTCGAAATGTTTTCATTAAAGTGTTAATAACTCGTGAACGGTTGATCCGGTTTGGTTGTGGTTTTTAACTACTAATTGATTTAATTAGCTTAATTATCAATTTAATGCAGAGGGAAACCACAATGCGGAAGTTTGAATCTATTTATCTATAGTAGAACTAGTTTTTAGTAAATTATCAAAATTTGTTATTTAACATTTTTATTTATTATTTATTAACCTTATTCTAAAACATGTTCAAGTCTAACACAACAGTTCTTTGTTACTTAAGCTACGTATTTGTCATATACGATGGTCGTCATATGTAGTCCTTGGCTTTACCAGCCACCGCCACCCTGGCTCCAGCCACCGCTGCTTCCGCCTTGGCTCCAGCCGCCAGTGGAATAGTCACCGCCATAACTGCCGCCTCCATATCCACCGCCACCGCCGCTGTAACCACCATGGCCTCCTTCATTTACAACTTTGACAATAATTACTTTTTGAACGCCACCACCATAACCACCACCACCATGACCACCTCCATAACTGCCACCGTAGCTGCCGCCACCACTGCCTCCATGTCCTCCACCATAACCACCGCCATAACTGCCGGAAGAGGAGCTGCCTCCAAAACCGCCCAGACTTCCGAGTTTACTCTGCAGAATGCTGCCGAGTGAGTCAAAGGAACGCTTCTGAATTGAATGACCCTGTCCGCAAGCAATCAGAGCTGCAATTATAACCACAACGTAGAGGAAAGGCTTCATTTTGACGACTGACTGACTGTATGATTATCCAATTGAAAACAGAGGTTTACTAATCAATAGTCAGATAAAGCAAACATATTTATACTCAAAATAAAGGCCACAAAATCATCTTAGAAGAACTAAGTAGTAAACGGAAATTAAGAAGCTCTCATAATTATCATCATTATCGGCATTTGGACGAATAGGAAAGAATGCATTCGCATAAATGTATGAGCGAGATCGATGATGATGATCGTCGCATTTTAGATCCGATCGACACACGGTCTAATATATGTAAATTAACAAAACAAAAAGTAAAATAACAATAAAAAAGCTGCATTTGAGCTGTTACGCGTGCCTTCTAATCTTCTCATACATATCGTCGAGATCAGGTTAATTAATATTTCTGCATATGCTACGGAATTGACCACGACCTGTCAATAATAACTCAATACAACTTATTTAGTGTTTTCCAAACAGATGTGAATACCTACTAAAAAATATAAATAAACTGAATATTTAATACAAATATGATAAACATTCAAGCTATTATCTGATTGATGTAATTCCGACAGCTGATCGTAGAAAATAATTATAATACTGGTTGTTCGTTCAGTGGTGATAGAGCCATCAGCAACGTGGGAATAAATTTAACTACTATGATAAAGTTTTCATTTACAAGGTTTAAAAGTTTCAGTCCATTAAGTAAATTGCTGACAAAATCTGTATATTGCTGAGTAAATTGCTCACTCGGGAGTATGTACCTGCCATATCAATCATGAAGTCAATTTGTGAGAAATTAATGTAGAATAGGGAGATATTCATATAATAAGTATATATTTTGCGATATGTAATTTTAAATATTAATTGTGATACGTTCAGATACAAACTACGTATATAATGAATTTTTCAAAGATATTGACTACATGATAGAGATGGGCGCGTGCCGTGCTTTTTTCGTGTCACGCCCGAAAATCTGAGTTCGTGCGTGCAAATCTCCGTGCGTGCTAGTTGCTGTCGTGCCCGTGCGTGTCCGTGCCTCCAAAATCAGGCACGCGCCCATTAAATTTTTTTTTTATAGTTTCTACCCTAATTAAAAAAAACCTTACTTCCTGCTTCAGAAAATAAAAATTTCGTGGTATTTTAACTTTTTCTTAAAAATCTGTTTTACTTATGGATATAAAAGAATAAAACAGAACTAAACTTAATTTTTGAATTATTTATTACAGGGACTAAAACCTATTGGAATATCAGTTCCGGTTCCAAGATTTTTAAAATTGTGGTTCTGATTCCGATTCCGGTTTAAACCAACAAATTAAATGGGTTTCGATTCGGGTTCCATATATTTTTAATAACGGTTCCGATTTCGGTTCTTTGCGTTCCCTGACAGGGAGTATAATATCTGTTCCGGTTCCGATATTTTTAAAATAGCGGTACCGATTCCAACCAGAAAAAAATATATATGTTCCGATTCCAGTTCTGGTTCAACACATTTTTAATAACGATTCTGGTTCCAAAAATCAAAACGGTTCCGGTATTATTTTTCACGTTTCGCTTGCTTTTTCATGTTTTTCTGTGCTTTTTTCGTGTTGTTCCGTATTTCCTCGTGTTTTTCCGTGTTTTTCCGTGTTTTTCCGTGTGTCTTCGTGTCTGTCGAAATACCGTGTTTTATCGTGCTTCTCGTGCGTGCCTGTCGGGCTCGTGCGTGTCCGTGCCATAAAAAACAGGCACGCGCCCATCTCTACTACATGACATTAAATTAACACTGAATATTACAAAAAAAAATATACGTATAGGCAGTTTTGAATTTGAACTACCGATATGTTAAAAACCAGACCTGTGGCTATTTTTAATTTGAACTACATGTAAGATCTATGTAACTCTCATTTGATTTATGGACAGATTAAAATACAATTACTTAGATTCAGTGGGTAGGTACATCTTGAAAACATGTAATACAGAAAATTAAAGTAATAACGAAGGTGATATTTGCTAAACTGAGCTGCTCAAGAAACGATCACCAATCCGTGCGAAATGGCGTATGTTCAGTTGGATGGGTACGAGATTCAGCATTCAAAAATATATTATTAAAATATATAGGTACATTTTGAATTATAGTAGATCCTTATGAATTGGTGGAGAGACCAAGTGCCAGAAAGACTGGGAACACACTGACAACGGGAAACTTTCTTGAATGCTATAGGACCTAGCGACTATAAGGTATTGGGCTGGGTTTAAAAATAGTTTTACCTTGTTAAGATGGAATGTAGTATCCGTCGACAGCCACGCCGCTATCAAATCCGTTATATCCGAGTCACTAACGTCAAAACTTGCCAATGACTGCCGTATTTCTCTGATGGATATTGCAAACCAGTGCAATATACTCCTGTACTGGCTGTGACGGTACAGGGTCAACGAAGGAAATGAGAAGGATGACGATCTTGCTAGAAAGGCAGTTATTTCTGTCTATGAAATAATGGCAGACATACAAATAAATTAGATGTATGAACTCCTGACATTTGTAGAAGATGTATGAACGATGAAGTAGAAGAAACCACTCTGAATCTCCTTTCTACGTGCCCAGCCGTTTCGCACAATAGGAACAAATATTTCGAATATGTCTTAGGAAACCTGAACGGTATTGCCTACATCGAATTATTATAACTTATACTTTGCCGCGGTAGCTGAGTGGTTAGTGCGTTGGACTGCGAGCCGAAAGGTCCCCGGTTCAAGCCTGGAGTGGGGCTAACAACACCTTTTCACAGAAACATTTTTCCGCGCTGCCTCTCGGCAGTAAATGGCAAACCTACGAGAGTAAAACATTGCCTATGAAAAGCTCTCACCCGCCGTTCGGATTCGGCAATAAACTGTAGGTCGCACCCTTTTGAGTACAAATATAACACGCACAGCTCAAAATGGAGAGAGAGCTTGGCCTAAGTTCTTATAGGACTGTAGCGCTAAACTATTATTATACTTTGCAACAAGGAAAAAGTAGAAAATAGAATTTTGGTATTAAAATGGACATATTTTGGTCTAAGTGTGTATGTAGCAGCCATTTCAACCTAACGCATCATGTCAGTCGTCCTCAATAATGCAAAGGCAAGGAAGCTCGCCAACACCGATTGCTGAGCTGAAAAAATATTCTATTACTCGATTTATGTTAAACATTAGTACAGAATAAGATGGAACAATGAGCTCTTCTTCGAAATTGTTATATCGATACGGCGTCTCCGGTGACTTGACATGTCGAGTATGAATGAAATTATGTATGCATGAAAATTCTGGTGGTTACCGTAGATCGAATCTCTGGTGGAGCGACCAAGTTCGAGAAAATCTAACAACGATTAAGTCACGCATCAACTGATAAGCGAGCTTTAACAGTGTTTCAGGATAAGAATATTCGGAAAAATGTATGACTTGATTTGCGATGAAAAAGACTACAGAATTAGTTGGAACAATGAACTGTATGAGCAAAACGTACTTCGAAATTGAAATATCGATTTAGCGATATTTCATGTCGACTGTCTTCTTAGACATGTCGACTGTATGAATAATGATTCTGGTTGTTAACGTAGTAGAAGACTAAATAACCACTTGGAGTGACCAAGTGCTAGTTTTTCTATGGCGTGATTTACGTTAAAAAAGAAAATTAACTGTAGAAGCTCTATAGGGTCAGGGACATTTAGATCCATCGCCTCAGGTAGCTTGTGCATTTTGAGCATATGAGTGAAAATTCTGAAGGAAATTCTGGTGGTAAATATAGGAAAGGCCAAGTCGAATCTCCAATTGAAGAAAAAATTAAAACCTTATAGAGCACTTGGAGCTTTGGGTTTTGGGTTTTGTTCATATTCTGGCGACACAGTGTCTCAGCCATTTCAAGGTACCAAATACATCGTCGCCGTTCATTAATTATAAGTCTGAATAATGATTGATTTTTGCGAAAAACGTAGACAACACTGAACTTAATCCGCGCGGCATAATATATGATAATAACAATTTTGCTGTTATAATAATTTACTAGCGTCATTGTCTCGGATGTACGTCGGATTGCGAGTCCAGCGATTGCTGGTTTGAAGCTTACTTTACTTTGGCATTACAGTCCCGTGTCGGTTTGAGCCTGCTTCAGTAAACATCTCCATACATCTCGTTGTGCTGATTTGGACTCACAATTCGGCGAAATTACATTCCTTAAGATCCTCCTGGACACACTTTAACCACCTAAGTCTTTGTCGTCCAGGACGGCGTGTGCCTTCCGGATCACTATATAGCACTTTCCTGGTTGGGCAGTTCTCCGTCATTCTGAACCACATCGTTGTATAGTGTGTATAGCTCATCGTTGAATCTTATTCTACATACCCCATTGACCACTGCGACTGCATCTTCTATACGACGCTATCTCTCGGCAGATAATGGTCAAATATTGCCTTGAAAAGCCTCTGTAGATCCCACCATTTATGTACAAATATTACACGCACAGTTTAAATGGTGAGATAGGTTCGGCCTAGATTCTTTAGAGCTGTTGTGTCAATAAATTGTAGGTCTTTGAACCGACAAAGTTTTTTTTTAAAATATGCATATTTATGTTTTACTTCTAAAAAATTTAAATACATATTATGTTTTTATAATGTAAAACCTGTTCTGCTATATGTTGTCGGCTAAAAATTAGCTCATTTATTTCTAAAAACTAGCTAAGTCTTCTCTATAGCTTATTATATAAGTGTATAAATAAAAAAATGCTATTTTTGTTTTAAAATTTATCATTATATTTTTTTCGTTTGCTTTCTTTGGATAAGATTATTTTTAACATGCTTTAAGTTGTCTTATTGTGGTTTTTCAATTGAACTATTTGGTGAAATGTGGCAACAGCAACGCTTTACCAACTGGAGGCAGCGCCTTGTCCATAAGAGTATCCTCCAGTTTGATGTCCTTGACCTTGACTCCAACCGTTAGATTGAGCACTAGAATAACCGCCTGTATAACCAGCGGAATGTCCAGAGCCATAACTGCCAGCGCTACCCTCATGCACTACTTTGACAATGACAATTTTCTGTGGAGCAGCATGAGAGTAACCAGATGCGTAACTACCGGATTGCACACCACCAGAGTAACCACCATTGTAACCACCGGATTGAACACCACCAGAGTAACCTCCATTGTAACCTCCATTGTAACCACCATTGTAACCATCAGAGTGTCCACCAGAGTATCCACCTGAGTATTCTTGCTCATGAACGTTTTGAACAATAATGATTTTTTGTGGAGCAGCAACAGAGTGGCCACTTGAGTAACCACCGGCGTATTGCTGACCATGGTAACCCTGACCGCCGGAGTAACCACCTGCAGCATGTCCAGCAGAGTAACCACCTGAGTGGCCACCAGATTGTCCACCGAAACCACCAGCTAAGCCGCCCAGTTTGCTCTGCAAAATGCTTGTTAGTCCACCGAATTTACCGCCGAGTCCACCGCCGATACCGCCGCCAACGCTGCCGCCACCGCCCAACAATGAACCGAATGAACGTTTCTGAATGCTATGAGCCTGACCGCAGGCAATCAAAGCGGCCAAAATAACTAAAATACAGGCGAAAGGCTTCATAATGAATTAGGTAGGTTATCCAACAAAAATTAAGCGAATACTAAAAATTGCCAATGTTGGTCCAAAGTATTTATAGTGAAAAAAAAAATGTCAACTCTAAAAAGAACAATCCGTATATGTAAAAATATTAATAACTAAAATGGTATATTTAAAGCACAAGAGCAGGACAGTGAAACTATGCTTAATATATGCGCAAGAGTGAGAGCTTAACATAGGCAATTCAATCAATAATCATTAAATTTATTTTATTGTTGTAAAAATCTACTAATTTAAGCAGAAAGTGCCAGTATATGCGAAAATCATGAACAAAATATGCAAATCAAAGACTGGCATGTGGCTTTAACATAACTATCAAAGTTTGATAGACCAAACTGTTTACATTTTTTTTTCGTTATGGCAACACCATGCGTTATAGAAGAACAAAAAAAAAAGTTTTTAAGATTCTTCAGATGCTGATAGTGTTAAATGTGCGCACAACGATCTTTACGTATCGCTAAGATATTCCATGCGAACCTTCATTAACATAAGTATATTTGCTTGACAAAATCTGAATATACAAATCGTCATTACGTTAGTATGGAAACCCATTAGCATTGCTAATTCCAAATATATTTACATTATTCTTTGTTGCCAATGTCAATACGTCACTCTTATATATGTCTAAAACTCATTACGGGTTGGGCCATGTTGTGAATGTAATCTAATTAAGTAAGGTGATGTTTAGAATAAATTTATGCAAGTATTTAATTTTAAAAGGTTATTATGAAATTAAAATTTAAGATCAAGAATGATAAACAAGTCGTAGACATTCAGGGATCTAAGATGATAATAAATTTGGCAATCACATTGGGAATATTAGAAGCAATAGATGCTTTTTAAAACCAGATTTGATGATGTCTTATTCGAGCTTAAAAGTTTTTAACTCGTGAGAAGCTTTGTTAAATGCGGAAAAAATATTATTCTTTGTTGTATTTAGGCATATATTAAAAACTAGCTGGACCCGTACACGACTCGTGCAAAGATTTTGTGAATGCAAGGATATGGAGCAATTTTATTAATATAAAGAACATTTTTATTATTTATATCAGGGACCCGTGCTTCGCTGTTGACTTTTTTTTTATTGGTTTTATAAATGTAGTAACCAAAACCAAACTAATTCTCCGCTAAAACAACTTTCCTCAGACTGTGTTTCCCCGTAGAATTCTTTCCCGTAGAATTCTTCCCGGTACAGTTTTTCCCAGTAGAAGTTTTAGAGTGGTGAATTTTGGTGTGGTGAGATTTGAGTATGGTGAATTTTAGTGTGGGGAATTTGAGTGTGGTGAATTTTAGTGTGGTGAGTTTTAGTGTGGTGAATTTGAGTGTGGTGAATTTTAGTGTGGTGAGTTTTAGTGTGGTGAACTTAAGTCTGCTGAATTAGAGTGTGGTGATTTTTTTTTGTAGTTGTGTTCTTTGTTTCAACTTCTTAGCTTGTGTATGTGCCGAGTTATGTCGTTTTGAAAGTTTAGGTTGTATGGGAGGTGCCACGCCCTTTTGTCCAGTCCAGTCCCATATATAGCCCATGACACCCTCCGGACTCTATAGTATCCTGGTGCAAAATTTCAGTTAAATCGGTTCAGCGGTTTAGTCGTGATGCTGGAACAAACAGACAGACAGACCGACAGACTAACAGACGGACAGACGGACCAAGAGTTTTATATATATAGATAACATCTAAGCAGTTCTTGAGTGAGACGATATTCACATTCTTAGCGACAAGAATTATGATGGAAAAATTTTCTAGAAAAAAAAAGCGATTGGCTGGATGTTCAAATGCCACAGATTCTTTCTATAAGGACAGAGTGCTGGAGAATTCTTGCAACGATAATTCTTCTCATTCCAATTCATCTCCCATCTTTACAAAAAGTATACGTACATCGAATATTATTGATTGATATATAAAATTTAGTTGACATAATAAAGTAAAACAAAACGTTACCAACTTACAGAGACTGACTTTAAAAATGCTGTAGAAGTAGTATTTATCTATAAAATAAGTCAAACATTGGAACATATAAATATGTTCAAATTGAAAACATTGGATGTGTGAAAATGTTGCATTCAAATTTTTAAAACATTTCGCCAATATTTGTATAAGTTCTGCACCAACTGAATTCACACACTTAAAATTGTCTGTGCAAAACCTAAAGCCAAAAAAATATAAATGCAAATAAATCACATATAAGGGAAACCTTTGTTCGAGGATACCAACTAATAACCCACTATTTGGTATATAACTATCAACATCTCGACATGTAGATCATTAGATAAGTTAGCACTCTCGTTTTACATCCATTGTAGCCAAAGTAGTGTCATAATCTTTCAAACAAAATGAAATTATTCGTTGGATTTCTTGCCGTCTTCGCTGCTATTGCACCCGGTCTGGCAACCTTTAGTGAGTTGGGACTGTTGGATAGTTTTAGTACGGGCTCCACTGATGAATATGCTTCTGGATACGGCGGAGGATATGGCGGAGGATATGGAAGAGCATATTCTGGAGGTTATGGTGGAGCATATTCCGGTGGATATGGCGGAGGATATGGAAGAGCATATTCCGGAGGTTATGGTGGAGCATATTCCGGAGGATATGGCGGAGGTTATGGAGCTGCCTATGGTGGAAATGCAGGATCTGCAGGTTTTGGCGACAATGTCAAAACTATTAAGATCTCTGTACAACCAAGTTTAGAATATGGCCGAGGATCTGGTTATACTGGTGCTTATCAAGGTTCAGTTGGTCGTTATAATGGTGGTAATTCTGTAAGGTATCCAACTGTAACCACTTCAGCGGTAGTAACTCCCGTTGTGACTGCAATCTCGACACCTTCGGTTGTCACAGGCAGCACAGTAGGATCCGTTGGTTATAATGGAGGATCGGTTGGATATAATGGAGGTCCTGTGGGTTATAGCGCTGGATCTGTTGGCTATAATGGTGGATCTGTTGGCTACAATAGTGGATCATCTATTGGTTATAACGGTGGATATAGTGGAGGATCTGTTGTTGGATTAGTCAGTGTCGGCACAGGATCAATTGGTTTTAATCGCGGATCTGTTGGTTACAGCTCCGGCTATGGTAACGGATTTGGCATAGGATATGGTAATGAACAAGATGCTCGATATGGTACAGGATATGCTGAAATTCCAAGATATATTGGATATGGCGCAGGTTATGGTGGGGCTTTCAACGCCGGTGCGCTCGGAGGAAGCACTTTGTGCTAAACTTTCGAAAGCTCATATTTAAACAATTCATTCAACTATTACACGAATTGATTTTATTGCCTGTTATTAGATGTTATAATATTTTAAAATGCAGTTTAAAACTTAATAAAAAGCAAACAAGAAAAAAATGCTAGTACTTCAATCATTTATTTGTAAACTATAGATGAATATCATGCAAGGCAAGCTCTAAATTACGACTGCGCTTTGCATGATACACCTCGTCAGCCGTCGGCTCTGCTACACTATTCGTCTGGTCCATGAAGTAGTCCAACCAACTGTTGTTCAATTCCTGTTTCTCACTTTCAAAACCAGCTACAGTCGTCGTTGTAATGCCAGCAGGGCTTTCAATATCCATATTCAGACGTTGTGCAGTTGGATTAAAACTGGATGCGGCGTCCGACAGTAGATTGCGTAAATAAAACGAATTATCGGCGAAACGAAATCGAGAGTGATCGAGAAGATCAACTGCTGCCTCCTGTTGAACAGAAGTAGGCAGTCGCAGCATAAATGGCGACGGAGCAGCACGTTGATAGCTGGACAGACTAAAAGTTGGCCAACTTTGATGTGGTACAGCGACAATGGGTGCGATCTCTACTGGGGCAGCGATCACAATGGAAATGTGAACGATGACGACGACGGTATGGAGGAGAACGGCAACAGTAAATCTTGCAATCGACATGTTGCTGTTACTCTGAAAGCGAAATTGATGTTATGGGGGAGCACTTAATGTGGAACATTTATAGTTTTTACGATTGACAGACAGAGCAATTACAAGATCATCGATGACAAAAAAAACATTGCACATTTATTTCTATGAAATTAAAATATATTTGGACATAATAGTAAATTGAAATATATCGAATTATTTTTGATATATTTGGTTTAGTCATATTTAAAATCGATAAAGTGGTACAAATTTTAGTAAATTTGAATATTATAAGATGGGTGGATGTGTCAGTTTAAATACGAAGTGACCTACGATGGTCTGCAACTTGAGTCATGTTCAAAATATCTTTCAATAGATCTACCTCTTAAGTAAATACAAATTTTCAATTAAGTTAACAACGTTGTATTGAAACAGACAAATTTCATTTTTCATAAAGATGTTGATACGAAGTTTTTGTATTACTCTGATTACGATCCTCTTTAGTACAGGGTTATTAGTTAATTTTTATATTTTATCTTCTATATAATAAAACTCTTGGTCCGTCTGCATGTCAATCCGTCTGTCAATCTGTCTGTTTGTTCCAGCATCACGTCTTAACCGTTGAACCGATTTGACTGAATTTTTTGCACCAGAATACTATGGAGTGCGGAGGGTGACATAAACTATATATGGACGGGATTGGACAACGGGGCGTGGCACCTCCCATACAACCTAAACTTTCAAAACGACATAACTCGGCACATACATCAGCTACGAACATGAAACAAAAAAACTCAAAAACAAAAAAAAAATTACAAAAGCTAAAACACAAAAACAACTGTAAACTAATAAAAACAAAAGCTAAACAAAAAATAAAAGCAAATACACAAAAACAAACGCAAAAACAAACACAAAAAAAAAAAACTAAACAAAATGTGAGAGAAAAGCCCAATTCAAAAACAAAACGTAAACACAAAACATAAACACAATAGCAAATTAAAATTAAAATAAAAAACACAAGAATACAATAATAAAGGGAAGAGTGGATGTGCGGACAGACGATTCATGCTCTGGGTGGCAAAGACGAACGTGGTTCAAGGTCACAATTAGGTACCCCGCTGGCTGATTGCGATGATTAAAAATAATGGCGAGAGTAAAGGCACAGTTGGAGGAGGTCTATGTTCCCCGTTCTGGTTGGCCAATACGATACAATGTGAGTTTTTAAACTTTGCCAAATTTAAAGTTTGTGCCTATATTACTTTATTTCATTCCACTGTGCTTGGCAAATTGCAAGCGGAATTGAGGGTATGGTATTAAATACGTCTCATGATATAAAATAGCATCGTTTAAATACCGTTGTTCAAGTTCAAGCAATGAATTACACATCACCAACTTATTGATATAATCATTCATTCATACATTTAACAACCATCCGTCCATCATCATCAACGTCACATGGCCTAATTGATGGTGATTTATTATTAACAACAAATTGTTAGCAAATAATTGGCAAATAAATTTGGTTGACTGTGATAATTGCAAGAAGAGCTTTTAAGCTGTTTACAGCAATTAGACCGTCAGTTGAATTGCAGAGGTTGTAACGGTTAAGACATGCAATTAGTTGAAATCTTCAAAAAAAATGCGAGCAACAAGTGCTAGTTAAGCAATTCAGTTTTGCGTTACAATTTTCATTTTTTTTTAATATAGTTTACTACTTTATAGTTGAAGTCAAAGGTTAACTGCTGCCTTAAATGCAAAAATTGTATATATAAAAAACAACATTGAATTATATTCTTTTCATTGCGCTTCAACAAAATTAATTAAATTAACTATGAGTTTTTGTGGTTTTTTGCATAAATTAAAAGTCATTCATGCTCTTGCAATATGTACATTTGCTTTAAATAGTTTCATTATTATTATCATCATCATGAGAATCGTAATTCATTGTTTGGCCCAGAATACATTTGCGCAGTCGCAACAAGAACTTGACGATTTCATGAGCTTATGCGCTGTGATTAATGACTAATGAGATTTGCAAATCATCTTTTTGATATTCACAGCAGCAGGCCTTCTAAAGCTCTGTGCAATTATTTGTGTAGACGCGAATGCAATTATAAGCTTAGCTTCAAAAGCTTTTTAGTGTATTCTGTTGGATTGCTGCGTAGTGGTGCTGCATTAACTCATTCACTCATAATGAAAGCTATATTTTTTAAGATTATACAAATAAATTAATTTAAAGCTTTGCTATAAAGTTTTTATTAGCTTGTTTTAATATATTCCGATGCAGTAAATATGCAGTAAATGCATTCGGCTATTTTAAGATGAATGTATTACATGGACTAAGTATTCTGTTTTATTGCGGTTGAGAATATTAAACACATAATGCAGACCGTAAAGAATGCCCTTCAAATAAGTTCTTAAAAAACCGTAATAAAACGTAATACACTAAGCCTGGGTAAGTAGCTCATGATTACATGCACGGAAACCGGTTGTTAGAGTCATTTATTACCGAATCGTTAAAATTTCATATAACCGCCATAAATTAAGAATTCTTTTCGGTTTAGATCCCTGTATAAAACACTAAAATACAAAGCTATTTCACTGTGTAAACGATTTAATTGATAAATAGCATTTTTTGCATATTAGCTTAGCGTTATATCATCATTTACGCTTGACCCCTGATCTTATAAAATAAGATATGTAGATTTGAAATTTCTGAAATATGTTTTTCTAGAGAGGCGTAAAAATACAATTTATAATAGAGTTACGGACGATTATTCTACCATTTTCTCCCATAATTCTTTCCCAACAATCCCAATCTGAGACAATTCTTCCCCAAAAAAAAAAAACACCCTAATATTAAAATCACATTATTTGAGCTATAATATAATAACAGTCTGTCGCTAAGCTCTGAAGAACATAGGCCGAGCTCTCTCACCATTTGAGCTGTGCGATCTCACAGAATGTGGGCGTGGTCGCATTGATATTTCACCCAAAAATCTTTGAAGTCACCACTTCAATACCAACCACACAAAAACTTTCAATGCGATGCAAAAAAAATGGAACCTTCGATGTGCTGTTCAAATGCATGTAAAGGTAAACCAGTTAGGAAGATTAGATCACATGGGAAATTTTAAAGTAGGTGTTATTATGATAGTTAGGATTATCAAAATTATAGTCGGTCTAAGCCGACTATAAATACCCTACACATATGTATGGTTACCATTCAAAGTGGTATATAGGTCACCAGGTTATACGAATCCTGAAAATAACTACAAACTTTCCATCCCTGAAGAATTTTCTTACATTTGATATCCATATTTACAAATGGGTAGATGTACCGAATTTCGATTTTCGTGGGAACACATTATTTTCATGTATTTGAGCATAATGTCAATATATATTTGACCAAAAAAAGTTTACCTAAGCACGTATACAGAAAAATTGATTTGTAGATGTAAATTTTATATGAGTTATTTGAACATAAGTGGTCGGTTCTCAGGTCACAATACACCGATCGGACTGCTTAGATATATAAGTAATCTAAATCTAAAGTTTCATTGCTCTAGCTCTTCTATTTTTTCTGTAATTGTGATTTCAACAGACATACGGACATCGCTAAATCGACTCAGGAGGTCATGCTGATCAAGAATATATATAATTTTCCATACCGGAGATGCTTTTTTCAGGGTGTTACAAACGGCGTACCAAACTGAATATACCCTTTCACTCTTAGTGTAGGGTATAAAAATGGCTCGGGGAATAATTATCCGTGGAAGAATTGACTGAAAAAAATTGTTTCTGGGAAGAATTATCTCGTGATTTTCACAGGCTTCTTTTGAAGTCTGGTCTAAACCATTAATAGAATTCCGCAAAGAACAAAACAAATGGTAATCGGACGAGGTTCCGTACTATACGGTGGATAAATTAAACTTCCCAGGCGAAATATCTCAATTGTTGCCGAGCCATTAAAGATGCGTGGGTTCGTCATGGAAGACATCACCTTTACTATTGATCAATTCTGGTCGATTAACGTCAATTGCCCGTTTTAATCGCATTGGTTGTAAACAGTACAGAGTAAAATCCATCCTCTGGATTAGTTGGAGCAGTCCATGAAGCACAATTCCTTTCCAATACCACCAAACATAAAGCATTATCTTATGTGGCGTTAATACGGGATATGCCACCGTTTGTGCTGCTTCATTCTTTTTCGATCATGTTTTTTTTCGACAATTATTGTAGTATGTGATCCACCTTGCATCGCCTATTATTAATTTCTCAAAAATTGGCTTAATTACCTTTTCAATGATTGATCAACCAGAGCGCGATATGTCCGTAACATTGAATTTTCCAGAATGTAAACGAGCAAATCAATTTCGTGCTGTTGATTTCGATAAAACACCTTGACCATAAACGGTACAAATTTGTTCACAATCCTGCGAAGTGTTATGGTCAAAAACTTTCGACTAAATAAACAAATTCGACTAAATAAACAAATGTTCCTCTGTATTTTTTCTAATGATCTATGGACTATCACCTATCTAAGGAAAATAATATAACTTAATTTGAATAAAAACCAGTTGGGAAGGTTAGATCACATGGGAAATTTTAAAGTAGGGACATTATATAGTAGGTGTTAATATGATAGGATTATCAAAATTATAGTCATTATAGTCGGTCTAAGCCGACTATAAATAACCTATACATATATGTGTTTACCATTCAAAGTGGTATATAGGTCAACAGGGCATACAAGTCCTTAAAATAACTACAAACATTCAATCGCTGAAGAATTTCCATTCATTTGATACCCATATTTACAAATTGGTAGGTGTACCGAATTTTTTTTTTTTTTGGGAACCACAAGTCGTTTCGCGGGAAAAAAACATTATTTTCATGTATTTGAGCATGAAGTCAATATATATTTGACCAAAAAAAGTTTACCTAAGCACGTATACAGTAAAATTGATCTGTAGATGTAAATTTAATATGAGGTATTTTTAAATATAAATGGTCAGATCACAGGTCACAATGGACCGATCTCGCCAGGTATATAAGTACTCTAAATTATAAGTTTCATTTATCTAACTCTTCAATTTTTTAAGTAGTAGGAATTTCAACAGACAGACAGACAGACATACGGACTTCGCTAAATTGACTCAGGAGGTCATGCTGATCAAGAATATATATACTTCATTCTGGGTGTTACAAACGTAAAATATAATGATTATTCTTTACCATGTCAAAACCCGACCAATAACTACATGACCTGGTGATTTCTTCCCTAATTGAATAAATTATTACCAGGGATTTCATATAATTGCTATTATATTTCGTAGTCAGGTTAGTGATTAGGTTAGTGGTTACGTTACTGAATATACTACTTAACATTTGTATTCACGTGCGTGATTAATTTAATTTTAATGTTTTTGTTTGTTACTGAAATGCTGCATTATTGCGCCTCATAAAGACGTTTTTATTTCTATTTTTCACAAAGAGTTCTTTAACCAATTTGATGGTCAATTGAGCGCAATGCTGCTGCAAGTGCAACATTGAGTTGAAACGCATAATTAACCCGCTTGCCGGCCGGCCGAGTGACAGACCAACCGACCGACCGACCGACAACTTGCGATGGCTTGGAAATGTTCCAAGCTTACGGCGGCAGTCGGCAAGCTGTTAAATGTTGCCAGAGGATTGCTGGTGGTGCGCATTTTTTTTTTGGTGTTGTTATGGTTGTGGTTGTTGTCGGAGGCGTTTGAACAGAAGTCGCGCGTTGCTGGGTTCAACGATGCCAAACAAAAGTTTGCTAGCGTTGCGCCATCGCACGTCTGCTGCGCCAGTCTGCCAGAATAGAATTGAGATTTGATGGGGGTGGAGAGGAGGCATCGCTATTTGGTGGAAACTTTGACAAATGATACGCTCAGAGTTTGGTCAAAGTTTTGTATAAATACTTGACTCTCGAACTATTTGGGTATCAGTTGTGGTGCGTTAGGTGTTGCAAGAGGACTATGCAGGGAACAATTATTTTTGTATTGCTGGGCATGAGTGCCAGTGTGATGGCAGGATATCTTGGAGGCGGAGGTGGCGGCTGGTCTGGCGGTGGAGGAGGTGGCGGCTGGTCAGGAGGCGGAGGTAGTGGTTGGTCCAGAGGTGGCGGAGGCGGTGGTTGGTCCGGAGGAGGTGGTAGCAGTGGTTGGTCCGGAGGTGCTGGTGGCGGCTGGCCGGGAAAATCATCCTTTGGAAGTGGTGGCTGGAAGAGTAGCAGTGGCGGCGGCGGTGGCTGGTCAGGAAGTGGCGGCAGCAGTGGCTGGCCAAGTATAAGCAGCAGCGGCTGGTCCGGCGCTGGTTCTAGCAGTGGTTCTTCTATTTGGCCTGGAAAATTAAGCAGCGGCAGCTCAAATGGCTGGCAAATAAGCAGTATTGGTGGTCATGGAGGTGGCGGCAGCAGCGCTGGTTGGTCTCAAGGACTCTCCGGTTTGTCGGGTCTTAAATCTCAAGCTTTATCAAGCTTTTCGAGTGGTTGGAAGTCTGGTGGTGGCGGAGGCGGCGGTATTAGCAAAGGAGGTTGGTCATATGGCGGAGGTGGTGGAAATGGTGGCGGCTGGCAATTAGGTAACGGCGGTGGTGGCTGGAAGTCAGGAGGTGGTGGAGGCGGCGGCTGGAAGTGGTAAAAATTTGTGTGATTTCCGTGTGGTGTTAAGTGTTTCTGCTTCATAATATAAACATTGTAAATAATTGCATAGCATAGAATAAATTGTGAATATGTTTTTAAAACAAATATTTTTGTAAGCTTTTTTAATGTTGGTATTCGGAAAGATTTATCGTTAGTTGTCGGTGATTTAAATGGGGTATAACCTAGAGAGGCATCCATACATTCGTGTTCCATAGGCTGGACTACGAAGGGAATAATGAGACAGCAAACAAAATTAAATGAAATCGGCATTAAATTAAGTATAGGTCCGTCAGTACATATATAATACGTACAGCTCAAAATAGTGCGATTGATTATGTTTTAAAGAAGAAAACATATTGTATTCTCATCAGTGATCTATGTATGTGATGACGATAAAATGTTTCTTATATGATATGTCTAGGTATGACAAACTATGTCACCATACTTTGGGTCCCTGGACACAAGGGAATAGAAGGTAACGAAGAAGCTGATAAGTTAATCAGGAAAGGGGCCGCAACAAAGCTCATAGTCCCAGAACCTTTCCGTGGGATCGGCGACAGTGTGATCAAAAAGATACTTCGGAAAGAACAGTCGAATACCAGAGATGAGCTATGGTTGGGGTTACGACAATCAAAGAAACTTATCGGTACCTACAACCTTAAAAGATTTAAAGAATATATTAAATTAATGAAGAACAACTTAAGAATCTTGACAGGATTTCTCACAGGCCACTGCAGACTTGGAGAACACCTTACAAGAATGGGTATTCAGTCCGACAGCACATGTAGGTTGGAGGAGGATGAGAATGCAGAGCACATTCTGGAAACTTGTCCAGCCATAATGCGTACAAGGAAGAACATTCTTGGATTCTATCAACCAAATCAAACCGATATCAGGGAAATAAAACCAAACGAAATAATTAGGTTTCTTACTGAGATTGACCTAGTGGAGGTCTTATAGATGGCTGTAACACATATACCAGAAACCCTACTAAACTGAGTATTAAAACCAATACTCAGCACATCAGCACACTACTGAATTCACTAGGGAACCACAACAATGGATAACCCTATCAACTATGGTTCCAAGCGGGGCACAATAGATCCTATTAGGTCGCAGTGCATTAACACAGTTTACCGGCCACCTCTAAAAAAATGCCTCGCCCCTTTAAATCAAAAATTAAAAATATAAGTTCATTAAAATTTTTGTCGTTCCGTCCGTCCCACAGTGGATCAAAAGCGCGCATTTGGGCCGAAACAAAAAGTTCATCAATTTGATTTTTTTTTTTGTGCAATCATAAAATAGATATCCTAGTGAATAGAAAACCATTAAATGAATTGTTTTATATGAATTATTTTCAACAGCATATCAGTCCAAAGTGGGATCTTTTTTGATTTTTTTGTTTATTTTAATATTTTTTTGAATACTTTTTTTAAAATTTAATTTAATTCTTGTTAAGTTATTACATTGAAATGTTGACATATTATAGCCAAAATCATGTGTTTCTTATTCACTTTAAAAAATTACTAAAAATTTTAATTTTTAAGTTCGACATTCGGCGAGAAAAGTGGCCAATTATGAAATATTTCGAAAAAACTTTTTTGTAAAAAGGATGCAACTTGTGTGGCTAATCGTGGCTAATGCAAAACACACTAGAATCGATAACTACAGATATTTAGCCATATGCTAGTATAAAAACATGGGGCCGGAACGCCCCGGAGATATAAAAAAATCGAGTCCGTTTAGCCATGTCAGTCTGTCTGTCTATCCGTCTGTCTATTTGTTACACGGTAACTTGAGAAATATTAGTCAGAATCCGATGAAATTTTGTTCCAATATGTTTTAACCAAAAAATGGTTTTGAGTACGGAATTGAGCCAAATCGTTCAACGGACACACATACAAGATATATTTATTTTACTATTTAGGAACCTATAACTCGAAAAGTACTGAAGCTACAATTACAAATTTTAAAATGCATTGTTAGAATTTACCTAAAAATATTTGTTCGAAAAATGAGCGTGATCCGCCTACATTTTTTGTATATTATTTGCAGGTTTTTTGTAGTGAACATTTTAGTCGTATATCATATTTTGTTCAATAATTCCTTAATAAATGAACAAAAATGTAACTGATTATGCCAGAAATAAGAAAATTATATAAATTAAAAAAATTCAATGATATTTTGTTGAAAAACTAGGAATTTCTATTTTTGTATAAGGACTGCGTCGAATAAAATTGTTCGTTACATATCTTCCCATAATGTGCTATTGCAAGATTCAAATTAAAAAAATTTGATCATAGTAGCTCTGAATTAAATGGCAGAAAATAATTTGTGTCAGTTATACACATGATCGTGAAAAGTCGAAGAAGGTTGTGAATATTTTAAAGAAAGATCCAAGCATATCCGGAAGGAACTTGGCGAGAAAGCCGGATTGCTCAGAATCTTTCGTGCGCAGGACTAAGAAAGAAGCTGGTCTGAAGACGTACAAGGTCCAAAAAGTTCCGGATAGAAATGCCGTCAAGAATGAAACCACAAAACAACGAGCTAAAAAGCTGAACCAAGATTTTTTTAAAAAATTCGTTTGCTGCATAATGGACGACGACACTTATGTTTTAGCGGACTTTTCTCAGCTACCTGGGCAGGCATTTTATACAGCCGATTCTCGAGGAAATGTCGCTAAAAAATTCAAATAAAAAAAAAATGACAAAATTCCCAAAAAAATTCCTTGTTTGGCAGGCAATTTGCAGTTGTGGAAAAAGGAGCAGCTCATTCGTGACATCGGCAATCCACCAAACTGTCCAGAACTCAGGCCGATTGAGATATACTGGGTTTTTGTAAAAAGGGAGATGAAGACAACAAAAAAAGTGGCCAAAAACCTTCAAGACTTTAAAAGAAAGTGGTCTTCAGCAGCTGTGAGGGTGTCGAACACTACCATTACAACATTAATGGAAGGGGTTCCGGAAAAATAAAAACTTTTTTTTACAAAAATATTAATTTCTGGTTTTTTATATTTTTTTTAAATCTAAAAATAATTTGCAAAATAAAATATTTTATTCTATAAAAATTCGATTACTAGATTTCTAGATTTTTTCATTTTTGTAGCGGACAATTTTATTCGACGCAATCCTTATATATTTTTCATATCAATAAGTCAGTCCCCTATGCCTTTCAATTACAGTTTAAAACTAAAATATATTCCTTGTTGTGTCTAGTTTTCAAAAGAATTTTTCTTTTTTCAAAATCTTTTTTAGTTCAAAAGTTACATACAAAAAACTTCGATGCGCGCCTTTTCCATACACTCAGCCCAATGTGCGTCGTCTGAAATCCCCCACACTTCAAAAACGAGGGTGATCAAAGCCGGTGTTTTAAGTATATTTCAAAGGTGAAAGGTCAATATAAAAAATTATCGTCTTATGGGATAGCTTCATATGATACCAACAATCACCACACGACAATCACCCCCTACTTCCATAAAAATAAAAAACTAACTTTTTAAAAAACCCTATTTTCCAAAAAAGGGTATGTAAAAAAATAAAAAAAAGCGTGTCGATTTTTTCGTTCTACAGTTGTGCACAACAAATATGACAGTGGATTTCCATTACTCTACAAAAACCCTACAATCTTTATTGAATTCAAGTATGTGTGGTCAATATACTTTTTTTTGGGAGAAGTTAACTTTACCAACTGATGTGAAAAAGGCATCTTTTTCATTTTGGAATAAAATTAAAACTAAAAAATATTTTTTTTTATTATCCTTTGAAACATTATAAAACCGGATTGACCCTCCTCGTTTTTGAATTTGGAGGGGTTTCAGGGGGCCAAGCGATAGAATTTGAATGAACTTTTATTTTTAATTTAAATGGGCGTGACAATTTCTTTACGATATGGTGAGGTGGCCGGTAAACTGCAGTTCAGTCAATTACCGTAAACTTACGTATTCCAATATACTAAAATACGTATTCCATAAAGCAAGCAAGCACTAAATAAAACTAATATTATTGCGATTTAAAATATGACGCAATATATTTTGATTTAACGAATCGATTAATTGGATTTTACGCAAATCTACCATTCACGTGATATGCACAGATTAGTTACACGAAAATTGTGTGTCGTTTAAATTTACACCAACATGTTAAAACAACCGATTGATTATATGGCCAAATTTAATTTATTTTTTGTATTTGTATTTGCATTGCATGCAATTGCGTTATTTGTTTTGTATAAAATTATATATAAAAAATAATTAATTGAATATTACAAAAATACATGATGTATTTGCTTAGAATCACGATGGCAGCTGCAAAAATGGCGGCGTTTCAATTTACCAGCCATGTCCTCCATGACCACCGCTTTGGCCACGATGTCCAGCTAGTGATTTTCCACCGTGTCCACCACCATATCCACCGCCACCAGAGCCTCCCCAGCCGCCACCGGATCCACCGGAACCAGCCCAGCCTCCTTTTCCGCCGCCACCACCTCCAGAGCCTCCCCAGCTGCCGCCGCCTCCCGACGAACCACCTGAACCGCCCCAACCTCCTTTGCCGCCGCCGCCTCCACCAGAGCCTCCCCAACCGCCGCCGCCTCCGGAAGAACCGCCAGAGCCACCCCAGCCTCCTTTGCCGCCACCACCTCCACCAGAGCCTCCCCAGCCACCACCAGAACCACCGCCGCCAGAGCCGCCAGAGCCGCCCCAGCCTCCTTTGCCGCCACCACCTCCACCAGAGCCTCCCCAGCCACCGCCAGAACCACCGCCGCCAGAGCCTCCCCAGCCTCCTTTACCACCGCCGCCGCCACCGCCAATGTAACCAGCAGAGACTGCAGCTACCACGCCGAACAATAGAATTGCGATACTGAGACGCATGTTGTGTACGATTCTAAGACCCGATACTCGATAGTTGTACGAAACAATTAAAACTGCTGCGAATTGTTGCTCAATCGGTGCCGATTGTTGAACTGATGTTGCATCTATTGCACCACAGCTTTTTATACATCAAACTTTGGCAGAAAAACTCTTCCCTTTGCAATTAATCTCGACTACACTTAGCCATGTTTAAAATACAAAACTAATTGGACCAGAATCCGCGTAAAAATAAAAAATAAAACAATTAATACATTAGAACCAAGGGGAGGCGGACGGAAGCGCAGTAGTCAGAAGGCGGATTAAACATAAAAAAATGAATAATATTTCTGAAAAATCTTAGTAATTTATGGCCTTTTTTGCAGTTCTTTTTTTTTTGTGCGAGCTTACAAACATTTAGAATTTAGTGAAGATGAGTTGGCAACACATAGTGCTAAAATGGGAATCTGTAAAAAGGAGGAGGGATTGGTGGAGCGCTTTTGAGGGTATATTAGAGTTAAGTAAATATGTAAGTCATGTCATTGATTTTTTTTTCAATTATTACATTCATGTGAGAATCGGCTTTGACTGAGGCGTCGACACCATCAGTAGATGGATGCAGTAGCAATGCATAGATTTTTATGGGTTTTACCTTATTGATTTGTGTTAATATTTAACGATATATAGCGGTAATAACAGTAATAAATGGCTCACGATTCGCGTATAAGAAACATGTATGTGAAGAATATAAAAATGTCAATAGATACTAATTAAAGTAAATACTACCCATATGTATTTCTTACTATCCATATGAAGTATTTAAAAACAGTTCCGCTTTTAAAATCATAACTAAATAATTGCATTCTATTTAGCGTTAATAAATTATTTTTAATTATAGTTTTATGTAGTTTTAATACTTAAATATTATATTAGAACTAATAGTTTTTATTTCTGTTTATAGTTTTTTTTTTATAGTTTTTTTTTTAATATTTTTTTCTTTATTTTTTTTTTTTTTTTTGTTTTTAATTAATAATAGTTCTTGTTTGTTAACTAATTTAACTGCTTTAATATATTTGCATTTATCTCAACATAATTATTTTTAAAATGTTAAACGCATTTAAAATCATCACGTTTTGATCATTAGGATCGAATCACTTCACTCTTTGCATAAGCAACATCTTCAAAATGCATTGTTGGGGGCTTTGAAGTCACTCATTAACCACAATGCTTAGATGATGATACTTCAAAAGCTTCATTAATCATAATAAGAAAAACGCGCATATGATTTGGTGCTGAATCGTTATATTTTAGAGATTCTGAATATTTGAATTTTTTAGTAAAAATTTTAATTATTAGTGAAAATTAGAAATTTTATCGAAAATAAGAAATTTTAATGAAAATTTGAAATTTTAATGAAAATTATAAATTTTAATGAAAATTAGAAATTTTAGTGAACATTTAAATTTTTGTGAATATATGAAATTTTTGGTAAAAGTTATAATTTTTAGTGAAAATTTCAATTTTTAAAGTTTCAATGTGTGAAAATTTGAATTTATTTGTAATAATCAGAATTTTTGTTAAAAAAAATTGTTTGTTTTAGTAAAATTTGAATTTTTAGTGAAAATGTGATGTTTTTCTTAAAATTTTAATCTATAAGAATGTAAAAAATAACAATTTCAGTATTATCCCTGGTAGAAACGCTAGAGATCATGATCGGAACTAGGGGTTACTATGTAATGCGATTCGATAAATGGTACTTTGGTAGTGTGGCTTTCGCATTCAAATTTGGAACTTTCGTGTTCAAATTCACAAAGTGACAACACGGCTACCTTCTTAACTAACGCTTTGTTCTTCGAATAAAATTGTTTCGTATCGTAAATTGTTTCGTATCGCATTGATTTTCGAATCGCGATACATACACGCTACAAAAAAGGCCTTTCCCAAACTTAATTTTGCAGGCATTAACATTTTATGTAAACATAATATATAATTGCCTGATAAATCATTTGTAAACAGGGTTGTCTTGAGACTTGAACAGTGTTGTAATGAGCTCTGATTTACATTATATCACGGAAACATTTTAATGTTGCCCCCTCAAAATGGTGTATGTTCTAATCGACACATAATAATCACTACATCCAAATAAAATAAATATTTGAACCGAAACATAATATGTTCAAAATAAAACATGATTTTGAACGACCTGAATATAAATATGTTTCCAGTGAAACATATCAGTTGTTTCAGTTCAAAAAGTAGTATGTTTGCATAGAAACATATTTAAATATTTTTGGAAAGAAATCCTGAAAAAAAAAAAATAAAATGTTATTTTTTTTATTAATTTTTATTTATTTTTTTTAAACATGCACAGTGGGAATTTATAATACTTGAATTCATATACAAATTTTTAAATGCATAAATAAATAATTCGTTTAAAACTGCAGCATCAATGAATGCACAATTGCACCAGCAGACGCTAAACCAGACGATCCAGGCTCGCTTTATATATGGTACAGTTACAGTTGATCTCAGTACAGCTCATAGCGTAGGCAAGGAATTCACGGAGATTTTTGTAAAAAAACATGCCAAATTCTGTTTGAATATCGAAACACTTATTTTTATTTGTGGTTTTTTCACATAAGTTTCAGAAATTATACACTGCACTATAGTATACTCTGTTACTATTAGTACTTTTTATAAAACAATTTATATATTTATTTAATTTACAAATAACAAAATTATTACCAACGCGAACACGTTTTCTCAACGAACAACAGAAGATACGTACGCAGAAAATGCCAATCGCCGAGTGTCAACTTTGTATACAAGAAGAGAGCTGCAAGAATACATTTATTTACATTTGAATTCATTTTTTTTGTTTGTTTTCAAACATCAGTATGTTTAAAATGACCCTATACATACTTCAAACGACGAAAAAAGAGACGTAGGTAGAAAATTATGCTCAACGAGTGCCAAATTCGTATACAAGAAGAACGTTGCAAGAAAACATTTATTTAAATCCAATTTATTTTTTGTTTGTTTTTAAACATCAATATGTTCAAACGGTGGCAAAAGATGGCGCAGGTAGAAAATGCTGCACAACGTTGCCAACTTTGTCAGTCGATAAATTATCGAATTAAGACGAGCGTGGCGAACATACGTTGTATTTAGATTTGATTAGCATTTTCTGTGTTTCGAAACATAGTTTTAACCAAGTAAAGTGCCAATAAATAGTTTATTCAAATGCAATTAAAATTCTATGTTGCTATTGTAACATATTTATGGTAAATTGGACAGATTCTGCTGGACAATATAATAATGTTTACACGTGAACAAAAATAAATTCAATTTCGATTATAATTTAATTACACTTCATTCCTAATGCCCGATTTACATTGTATCTTCTGTGAGTCTCACTGTATCTCCAAGGGTTGCGTTTTTTCAAAAAAATGCTATTTTTATATGAACATTTTAAAAAAATGCAACCCTAAAAGATACAGTGAGACTCACAGAAGATACAATGTAAATCGGGCATTATACATGTATGGTAATTTCGTATTACTTTTTAATTACATTCAAACATATGCAAACAAATCTTTTCTATCCGAGTTGTAATACCCCTGATCTTTGTATTTTTACATTGTTATTATCTGATCAAATACATGAACAACCTGATCAGATCATGATTATACTTTCCTATATTGGGAAAAAAGAATAATTCAAAATATTAAACAATTTATTAATAACATTTCAGAACTTTAAAGCGATAAGTTCTAAAGCTGCAAGTTCTGCAAGTTCTAAATAATGCAAACTCAGTTAAAGATACAGGGTGTTTAAGAAGTGCATATTACTGACATGACATATTCAAGAAAATTGGTTATAAATTAAAATCTGTTGATAAATGAATATCAATCAATAAATTACCTTTCCAATGGTATATCACATCTTCGAACCATATGATTTCTTCCTTTTTGAAAAGGTACGTAAAGTTGAAATTTACAAAAATCAAAATATTTATTTTCCCATTTTTTTTTTTAAATTTGAAATGATAGACATTTCATTCTCAGTATTTTTTAACCAATTACAGTGTTTTTAAATAGTTAAGGTATCCTGCAGAAATAATTAATAGTGGCGGGTCTTGAGAGTTGGTGGTTGATATAAAAAAAAATCGAAATAATCGAGAAATAACATATGTTGATCATATTTCTAATCAAAACAATTTTTTCTTTTATTTTTATCACCATATCAGACCAAGTAAAAATCACTGTGATTGGTAAGAAAATACTTGATTGGTAACGAAATTTTGAGAAAATCAATGACAATGTAAAATCTTTAATTTTTTTTTTTTATTTCAACATTACGAATATTTTAATAAAGGAGAAAAACATGGGGTTCGAAGATGTGATATACCATTGGAAATGTAATTTATCAACAGATTATACTTTATAACAAATTTTCTTTACTAAATTATATCAGTAATATGCATTTCTTAAACACCCTGTAACTTAAACTGGGTACAAAAATATACATTTTTTTATTTTATATTTTCTTAATTTTTTGAGTCATAGAATGTCCCCCTGAAGAATTGACAACGATGAACCGTACACCATGTATAAAGAATATTCCATCACTAGAGAAGTAACATGCATGATATTCTTTACATGTTCCTACTTATATTTCCTATACACAACACTAGACCCCACTTGATGTTAGGCCAATGTTATGGCCATTTGTGCTGCTCAGTTGCACTTCAGCCATGTGTTGCATTTTGTATGGGATGCGAATGCAGCATCAGTCACTTCAACAATTGAAGGTTTTGCAATTGTAATTACACTTTCTGTCAGTTTATTAATAATTCATTGTTTTTATGTAAATTTTTAATATTTACCTACTTGTTCGAAATTAAAATTATAAACATATTTTTTGGTATAAGAGAGATATGCGTATAGGGTAATCAAACAATAATCGGTACCTTAAAACCGTCCTGTTTACTGGTTTAATGTTTCAAACATTACTTTGCATATGGGCATTTCCTGGGGTTCCAGACGGGACATTCATACGCTTAAAACTTGAATATCTTAAAAGAAAATTAATATTTTCTTAATTTTTTTTCTTGGTCAAGTAGTATTTAAATAGTACAAAACAATTGCGAAAAATTAGACAATTCTATATGGTAGCTCAAAAGATATAAATTAATTAATTATCGTTCCGGACAGAACAAAAACGGTTCATATGGAAATTCCAAAAAGTCAGCAATTTTCATCGTATATTTACATTTTGTTTCTAACATTTATAGTTTTTTCATAATAAATCACAGAAATACCGGAAGGGACAAAAAATTCCGTGTAGAAATTATCAGTACGATTTTTGTTCTAAAAATACATTTTGCGTACAATATATTTTATTGAGTTATCTTAGAACATAGGTGAGATAATTTACTTTATTTTTGTATATGAACACTTTGTTCCTAAAGTTTACAGTTATTTCGTAATAAATCGCAGAATAATTCCGGACGTTTTGTAAAGAAATTTGCACTTCGATTTCTTGCTAAAAACAATATTGTATGTGACAATATATGTAATCATTATAACGAAATGAAAAGTGATGTACTATTCAAATTTCCAGATGTTTTTTTTTAAGTTTTTATTTTTTTTTTACTCTTTTGAATTTTTTTTTTTTTGATATTTTTATTCAGTAGTTTAACACTTTTCGTACTCAAAGTTCCGTAAGGGACAGATTTCAATAAGCTGTCAAAAATTTTCTAGAATTACTAGGAAATCGATTTTGAAAATGTCGAGAAAATTCATATTTAGGCACAAGTTTTGGGGAATTAAAGTGCAACCCTGTTCAATTCAAATTTAGCATTATTTTAATAAACTCCATGTTTTTCAATTACAATCTTTAAACTTATTTTGTTCATTGCTAATAATGTGATTAATTGGATAAAAAAACTAAATCTTTGATTATTTTAGTTTTACAATCCGTTTGAAACTTCCTTACATTCAAACATTATAAACATTATAAAGAGCTTTGTACGAGTGCTTAAAGTGATTTTTATCGGTGTATCGACGAATAAAAAGTTGAACCATAAATTTGATGATCGTATAATTAAATGCAAACGACTTAATATTTATACAAATGCAATGTAATTAATAATTTTCAATTCAATAACTACAGCATAATGAAATTGACTAATTGATAGTTATAGCACTACAATTAAACCGTAAATTCAAAAAAGGCAAATTCTAAAAAAAAACTAATTTCGTATGTATTAATTTCACAAGTCAGTATTGAATTTACAGGACAAAACATGGGAACAGAATCAAGTTGATTGCTATGAACGTTCGTTGAAACTTTTGAAAGTTAAAGATATCATTAAAGCTCCACGTAGAATGAGGTCGGAAGAACAAAAAGTTAGTTGCCATAAACAACTTCTCTCGGTGAAGGGGATTTTACACATTGGTTGATAGAACTGGCATATTCGATTGGCACATGAAATTATATCATAAACATACACCAAATTGTTCAAAAGCGGTTAAAATTGGTTGTAGTCCACTTAGCAGTTGGCAGAACCGAATTAGTTGTTTGACGTAACTAATATCTTTTCTGTGTGTCGTCACATTAGCCACAGGGACATATCGTGGAACAGATAAAGGGCATGATGCTCATTAAGGACGAGGCATAATAAATCCGCGAGATAATAATAATAATAATATAGTTTGGCGCTACAGTCCTATAAGAACTTAGGCCGAGCTCTCTCAAATATAACACGCAGCTGTGCGTGTTATATTTGTACTGTGGTGGGACCTACAGTTTATTGCCGAATCCGAACGGCGGGTGAAAGCTTTTCATAGGCAAGGTTTTACTCTCGTAGGTTTGCCATTTACTGCCGAGAGGTAGCGCGGTATATAAAAATGTTTCTATGAAAAGATGTTGTTAGCCCCAGTCCAGGCTTGAACCGGGGACCTTTCAGCTCGCAGTCCAACGCACTAACCACTGAGCTACCGCTATCCGCGAGATCTCAAGCAAAAAATTGAGACAAAATTAAAAACTAAAGCTTAAAGACATTTTAAAAGAAAACTATACAAATAAGTCAAAAAACACAACTAAAGATCGTGGTATATTTAAATCTCGAGAACTGCTAAAACTATCGAAATAGATAGTTTCAGTTTAACCCTTAAATGCCCACTGGTTCCTCCACGAAACAACGGATGAAAATTTATACTTTGTTCAACGAATTTTATTTAATCTTCCCGCTTCGACTTTTAAAATGTTTATTGGTCCAAGCGCCACCGTTTGCGCCGCTTTCCGTTTGAAACAAACTTCATTTGCCGGCTGTATGTCAAATAAGGACAACCAACCTCAAGAAAATTAACTTTTGTAAATTGCGTACTTTCAAAAAAATTTATTGTGGTCGAAATCGAAGCTGAAAAAATATTGTGGTGATCGCTGTAGTATCTAGAAGCTATTCTGAGTGTTTGAAATAAATGCAATTTTTTATTTTAGTGGATTTTTTCGAATGTTTGGTTGGTTCTTTGCGGAACCATCAGGCACCGGGAGTTCAAAATTGAGCATATGTGATATTCTATAGAAACGTTTTTTTTATGTTTTTTTATGTTCCTGATTTTCGAACAGAATAAGTGCTTGGAAGTGAATAGTGTCAACAATGGCTGGAGTGTATCCATAAAAAATAACTGTTTCATCAAAACAATCATCAAATATTCATACTTTTATATTTTTTACATTTTCCACCATTTTTCATAATCAAATTTAAAAATTATTAAGTACAAAATGCACATTTTCAATTTTGAAGTCCGGGTGCCCAGTGGTCCGCAAGAAACCAACGAGGTATTTTTGATCTGGTTATAGTAAGTAACACCTATGAGCAAAGTCGTAGAACAAACGTTGTCCAGAATCGCGAGCTCTATAACATATATTTTTTTCAGGTCAACAAAAAACGACAGGCTTTTATGGGTTAAGATACAGTTTTAGGTAGGTAGACAATTTCGCAATCTCGTACGGAAACGAACACGTTTAAATTTGTATATATCGTTGTTGTAGAACTAAAAAAAGAACCAAATACATTTTCAAAATGCAAAATATTCATTTACAAAAATCTTTATAAATCCGTCGATTTTTAATCGATCATCTCTTTTTACCACATAATAAGAAAATGTAAATCTATTAGTGGTTTTCTCAACTTTAAAAATGCAACAAATACTTTTTATAATACTAATCAACAAACTCGAAAATTAAGTTTTTCATAAAAATGTATTTGGTAACTAATTTTTGGTTCTACAACGACGATATATGAACTTTTTGATATTGCGTGACAGTTACTGATAGAGACACAATTAAAGCTTAACATACGATTTCATCTCGAAACACAGTTTAAGTTAGGGACAAACACTCATAGAACTAGAGACATATTAAAGTTGGATACACAGATAAATCTCGGGATACACTTAAAACTCAGGGAATCAGTAACAGTTCGATGCATAGTACAACTTCGAGATGTAATTTAAGATGATTTAAGTTGAAGACACAGCGAAATTTTTTGAACACAGTACAACATATTTGGCATTAAAAACACATAGTATATTTTGTTTTAACAGCATTTAAAGTTTTATTAACAAAAAGGAGGAGGTACACAAAAATCACATTTTTACAAAATATTAAACTTTACAAAACAAAGAGAAAAATTCTGTTTCTAATGAAGCAGTATTTAATTTAAGGCAGTTTTTACTTTTAGCTGTTTTCGTCCTTATTTACCACCAACCACTGCTGTATCCACTGCCATAGCCCGAATTCCAGCCGTTGTTACCGTAACCACCATTCCAGCCGTAACTGCGTCCATGTCCACCATGTCCTCCATAACCGCCACCTAAGCTGACAACTTTAACAACGCTTGGCGACGAGTATCCCCCCCAGCCGCTGTAACCACCACCCCAGCCACCGTTTCCGTATCCGCCCCAACCGGAGCTGCGTATATAACCAGCAGATGCCGCTGCCACCAGGACCAAGAGTACCAAAAGAACTTTCATCTTTGTTGTATGTTAAATGTCCTCTTCTTATTATGCTGTCAAGTGCTATTCCCGAAACTGAGTCTCGAACTGATATCGAAAACTACGCACCGCCTGCTATTTATACGGAGATGATGGCAATAAGAATGGGAAGCTACTTGTCACACGACAACAACATACTATACTATGCAGTATATGGTCGGTCACTTGGGTGTAGAATAGGGTTGGCGAGGGATATATTCGGTGGTGTGGTGTTGTGGTGTGAATGCGGTCGGTCGCATGCAGTTGGACAGGCCAATATCAAGTTAACACACGGTCAACAACTCAATCGGTTAAATTCGCCAATCAGCATATGCGATATGAATGCAATACAACAACCACAGCAAGCAATCAACCAGCCAACAACTACATTTATTAAATATTATATGACTTTAAAGTCCAAAATTGATGCCGCAGCAGATCGCAGCGCAAGCGGCTATATAGATACCACATTTAAGCTGTCACCGCCACCGAGAGCTGTTCGTCTCCTCTCCAAAAGTCTCGAAAAATCATCGAGCTATTTCGCAAATCGTTGTTTCGAACACTATCAACGACGCCTAGTTTCCTGCTCTGTGTCAACAGATTCGCGTTTATTCTGATTAGGGTTACCAGATGGATGGAAATCAACATAGATATATATATATATATATGTATGTATGAATTCAAATCTCGAATTTAACCGATTACGTTTTTGACCGTCTGTTAACTTGATGTTGCCCTGTCGAACTGCATGCGACCGACCGCATTCACACCACAACGCCATAGTGACCATATACTGCATAGAATAGTATGTTGTCGTATGACAAGTAGCTTCCCATTCTTATAGCAATCATCTCCGTATAAATAGCAGGCGGTGCGTAGTTTTCGATATCAGTTCGAGACTCAGTTTTGGGAATAGCACTTGACAGCAGAATAAAAAGAAGACGTTTAAGTCAAAGCAACATTTAACAAAGATGAAAGTTCTTTTGGTACTCTTGGTCCTGGTGGCAACGGCATCTGCTGGTTATATACGCAGCTCCGGTTGGGGCGGCGGATACGGAAACGGTGGCTGGGGTGGTGGTTACAGCGGCTGGGGGGGATACTCGTCGCCAAGCGTTGTTAAAGTTGTCAGCTTAGGTGGCGGTTATGGAGGTGGACAAGGACGCAGCTACGGCTGGAATGGTGGCAACGGCTGGAATTCGGGCTATGACAGTGGATACAGCAGTGGTTGGTGGTAAATAAGGACGAAAATAGCTTAAAGAAATACTGCTTTAAAGTAAATACTTCTTCAAAAAAAGTATTTTTATTTTTAATTTAAAATTTTGTATTGATGTGCTTTTTTGTGTACCTCCTCCATTTTGTTAATAAAACTTTAAATGCTGTTAAAACAAAATATGAATTGTGTTTTTAATGCTAAATGTGTTGTACTCTAATTCAAAAATGTCGCTGTGTCTTGAGCTTTAATTGTCTCAAATTACTTCTCGATGTTTTAATGTTCGCAAGTATTGGAGATTTCATTATGCATCGAATTTGTTACTGATTGCCTATATTACATCATTAACTGTGTCTCGTAATCTGGAATTGTTCATATGAACAAATCCAGAAAACTTTTAAACTTCATGACACCGGCATAAAGCAATGAATAAGAAGGATTTTTTGTTATTTATATTTTATATTTAACATTTTAATTTATTATTGTTAAGAATACTTGAATTAAAAAATACCAAATATTTTTGAGATTATAAGATGATCTTTCCATTTGCTACATATGCCCAAAGTAAGAAAAACATCAGAAATACCGAGATACGCGCACGTTTTATCTCGTTCTAATCATCACTCTTGCTATAGCTTTTAAGATATTGCTACAATTTTAATATAACCGCTAGCTAATCCCGAATATAAAAAAAAGTATATGTCCCATAAGTGTGCTGTATTCTAAAAGAAATTTCGACAGTGGTGGAGGTATGATACAACTTTTGGAATGAAAACGAAAATTTCGCCTTCTTTTCAACGTGTGAGGCGTGGCTTGTCATTAATACTCTTTTTGTATCTAATTTTTTTATAAAGGAGCTAAAAATAAAGATTTTAAGATATGACTTGTGAATGTGCCCCTAACACCAACAAAAAAGAATACGGTGGAACTTTGGTCCAAAAAAAAAAACACTTTTTTCACAATTTCCAAAAAATAACTTTTAAGATATTATTTAAATTGGTTCCATGGTATGTACAATGAAAATTAAAAAAAAAACCCAATTTTGCATCTGGTTGCTGGTTCGTTTTTTTTTATGGCAACATGATGTAATTGCAATGATTTTAACACCCAGAAAAAATACTATATAAATAATAGTTTTTTACTATTAAAAATAGTCAAAAGGATAAATTATTATTTTAATCGGAAAATACCATTAAATACTAGAAAATACCATGACATTGCCATCGAGTTTATATGAAAAGATTTATTTTTTGTATACTATTAAATTAATAATTGTCCTATTGACCAATTTTAATGGGATTTGAGGGATTTTTTTTCTGGGTGAAGGTATGATTTCAGGATTCGGTCATATGCCGTGTTCATTTTCTTAAGAAGCTTCGAAATTGTCTCCCTATCTAAAATTTTATTTAAACGGTTTTAATAGCAGCTTTAACAGTTCTCGAGATTTAGATATGCCGTAATCTTTAGTTGTGTCTCTTAGTGCGTTACTGCTCTGAACTACGAGCCAAAAAGTCGCTGGAGAGTTGAACTACGACCGAAAAGGTCCCGGGTTTGATCACAGCGACTGTCAGCATAAAAAAAATAAATATTTTTCTAAACGAAACTACCTATCGACGGTAAATGATAAACCTACGAAAGTAAAACATTGAAAAGCTATCACCCTATCGTTCGGATTCGGCATTAAACTGTTGGTCACACCACTTTAAGTACAAATATAACACGAACAGCTCAAATGGTGAGAGAGTTCGGCATAAGTTCTCAGGACTGTAGTGCCAAACTATTATAATGAAAATAACTAATCAACCTTTAAAAATAATAGAACTTTGGCCGAGCTCTCTCACCACTTTAAGCTGTGAGTGTTATATTTGTACTCAAAGTGGTGGAACCTACAGTTCAATGCTGAATCCGAACGGCGGGTGAGAGCTTCTCATAAGCAATGTTCTACTCTCTTAGGTTTACCATTTACTATCGAGAGGTAGCGCGGTATAGAAAAATGTTTCGATAAAAAAATGTTGTCAGCCACAGTACAGGGGCTAATAGATACATTTCGTGTAATTCTCAGAGCCTAAACTGAAAGAAATTGCTTTTTCAGTATGACAAAATACAACTTACAAATTATTACAATTGTAAAATCTGGTGATTAGGACTACAGTAATGAGTTACTGTTGGTAACCCTAATTCCGTTTGCATGTGGTACACACGAGTCAGTTGACACCAGAAAGTTCTACTAAAATATTTACGTATGGAAGTCGTTGTTTCTCACTTTTGCGTAAGAGATAAACATACAACGTAACAGACTCTATTTTGAGTTCACTTTTGTTTTATTGCCTTCCTTTCCATTGTTGTGTGTTGGCAGTAACTTGGAATCCACTAAAACTGAGGGTTATTTACATGGCATGCTGCAGTAAACGGGCGGATGTTGTGCATTTAATTGTTAATCCGACAGAGCTATTTGGAAATTAAAAGGAAGGTCACTGAACACTGCAAATTATATTGATGTCAGCGGTGCAATGAAACATTCAAATATCACAGTTTCCAACCGATCAACCTAGTAACCAGTCCAGTATCTCGATTATGACAATGACAACTGAGACAAAAATAAGTTAATTTCCCCAGACAGAGTATACGGCAGGTAACAGGCAGACAGATAGTAAGCTTGATTTTAAGCTTGAAATCAACAAATTTTCGGCAAGTTTCCGGCAGACAAAGGTGCAGTTTGTAGCAAAACAAGCCTGTTGTCTGCACTAGAACAAAACAAAGGCTACAGGTTATATGATGGTGAAGGGTGATTCGTATTCAATATATATTCCATTGAATATTTTTTTATATTCAGCGTTTTTATGCCAATTATTTATATTCATCGAATCGTGAACAAAATATTCCGTCGGAGTTTGTTGTTTGCAAAAATTTTGTATGATAATTCAATACAAAATTCCATACACATTTTTAAATAAGAAATAATAGCCGCGGTAGCTCAGTGGTTAGTGTGTTGGACTGCGAGCCGAAAGGTCCTACACCCAGAAAAAAATACTATATAAATAATAGTTTTTTTACTATTAAAAATAGGCAATAAGATAAATTATTATTTTAATCGGAAAATACCATTAAATGCTAGAAAATACCATGACATTGCCATTAAGTTTATATGAAAAGATTTCTTTTTTGTATACTATTAAATCAATAATTGTCCTATTGACCAAATTTTAATGGGATTTGAGGACATTTTTTTCTGTGTGTATGTTGAAGTCTGTAGTGTGGCTAAAAACCTACGATAGTAATACATTACCTATGAAAAGCTCTCACTCGCCGTTCGGATTCGTCATCAAACGTGGGACCTGCTCCCACCACTTTGAGTACAAATATAACACGCACAGCTCAAAATGGTGAGAGCTCAGCCTAGGTTCATCTGGACCGTAGTGCCAAACTATTATTATTAATTAAAACAATAAAACAATAAATCTTAACTGCAAAAATGTTCCAATAAATATATTTATTGTATTTGTCTCATCAATACCATTTATGCATTAACATAAGTGTCACCATTGCACACACCACAGAGATCATCTTCAGCTTGTTTATCTTTGCTGCCATTCAGACCGTACGGCTTTTGTGAATTAACCGTCAACACGTAGATACCTTTGGCATCATGTGGCACGGCATAACCCATGGGAGCGGTGGGTCCAGAACAATTTTTATGTTTCAACTCTTCGAATGAGTTACAGTGTGTTCCTATGAAATTGTTCTCATTACCCGGATAAACTGTCTCAGCATAAAAATTGACAGAATGCTCGTGTGAACATCGTATTGTAATACAATCAGGCGTTAATATTGACAATCCATTGGAATAAAAGTCCGCATTACCCACAGGCTCGCGTTTTCCCAATACACCCGGATTGCTGTGCACAATATCAATGAAAGCGGCATCACCAACTTCCAAACCCGATAGACCAGTACTTTCTTTAAAGCATGGATTGGCTGGATCCACACCTGTTATATGCGGAATAACACTTCCAGTCACAGCGGTAAAATTTTTTCCGGCATAACCTACAATGTGAGCACCTAAACTATGACCAATGAGATGAATATTCTCAAGCGGTACGAAGTCCAATAGCTGTATCAGACCCTTGGCCATGTAATTGCCAATTTCTTTGGTATTTAGAGAAGCCCAAGTGTACAGGGTGGTTAGGAAAAATGAAGAATCTAGTACCACAAAATTAATATCATCACGACAATTGAAGGCTTTCTCCAACAAAGGTGACGCCAAGGAGACATTGACAGTATTGATAAAGCCAGTAGCTAGAAAAACGACCTTCTTTTTTGGATCAAATTCGGGACTGCCCCATAATTCAGCTGCCTCCAGTATGCCGTAACTATATCTGGTACAGTTTTTGCGTAGCTCAAATTTCATATCTTCAATTTTGGGTGTTACTAAAGATTTAATTATGCCATTGGCAACAAGGGGAGAACCTAAAATAGAAAAAAAACCATAATGAATTTTGAATTATACACAAATGTAAACACATAATTTACTTACAGATATCATTTAAAATTCTGACAATTAGTCTAGTCGGTAAACCTAATAAATCATTCAGACTCAAATTCAGAATGTCCCGTGGTTTTGCAGTTCCACTTATGACATCTGTGATGCTTGCTGGTACCTGATAGAGTTTAAGCAGAAATATGAAAATCAGAAAATTGTAAAACTTCATTGTGCGAACTGTACAAATAATGCAAGAATCTCAATATTTATGTTAAATTTCTACGTGTTAAAAAGCCGTATATTACATTGTTGTTGATAAAAAATATGAGATATAACTTAATTATCTCTGCGCTCGTTTTTATGGTAATTGAAAAATTGTTTTAATAACTAAAAAAATATCTACATTAAGTGGAATGAATTACCGTACAATACACTTGAAAATTTATGTTTGTTTTTATCTATTCCATATTTTGTAAAAGTAATACTGTGAATATTCATATTTATTGTATTACGAATGCTCGTTCTACGATAAACCATCCCAGTAGGCCATGTCTTGTACCCGTCTTTAATGTTGGGTACTAGCAGAGATCGGATTTGCACGCACACACACACCAGTGATGATAAGTTCGATACAATTGTACTGATTTCATCAGTACATTTACATCTCAAAAGTACGTTCCTACTACGGAGACATTTTCGGTACAATTTATCTGGCAAAGAAAATTTGATTTTATGTGCGAAAATGACCCAGAGCAACTCCTAAACTATTAATCATATTATGAAAACTGCAGTGTAAACCTATGGAAAAATAATATGAATCGATTCTAGTTCTGTTCCTTTACATGAAACCAATCGGCAACTTTACCCTTCAGACATATCACTGAACTGGTCTTCAATTGAAGAATTTGATTCTGTTTAAAATTCTCCAATTGAAGACCAGTTCAGTGATAAGTCTAAAGGACTGCATGAGCCCTTATTCACCCCTTCCTATGACAGTGCCATGTTGTTGCTATAATTTCATCAAAATTAATACTGACCACAGGTATTCAGCATTATTGCACTTTTATTTGAAAGCTTGATAAAATCTCTACAAATATTAATTTTTTTATATTTTCTACTATAACAACAAAACAAATGAAAATTCATTGAAAATGATTATTGATATAATGATATTTTGAAATAAATTCCATAAAATCCCATTAAAATATGTAAAATTTCATTATCTGGAACAAAGAGTATCTCGAAATACAAAAAATTCAGTACATTTTTTTCCAATTTGGTACTATTATTTCATTAATTTAGTACTAATTATAAAAACATAAATATTTACACTGACACACTTTTTCTGCACTTTTTCCAATGATACGCAAATTTATTTACGCAGTCTCCGCACTCGTGCATTACTTTTTTTTATTACAACAAAACAACAGCGCCACGGGACAGGAATTTTACTATTCTCGGTACCTGCTTTGTGCGTGCTTCATTATTTTAAAAAACTGAACGCAGCCAAGCTCCGAAAACAAAAACTGCAGTTCTCCCAAACGAGAAATGTGAAAATGTTTGTTTTCTCTTTCACAGTGCTAGGGTATGAAATTCGCGGCACAACTGCGTATACAACGTGCTTGCAACAGCACACACACATTTCAAAAGCAGTCCGGAATAAATTTTATTGTTGTATGAGATGCTTGTGTGGCGAAACATGGTTAATTAATAGTATTTTAATAGAAAAACAATAATTTATACTATTAAAATTGGTCAATAGGAGGCGTCCCATTAATTTAGTAATATTGGAACTGTTAATACAATATGTTATTGTACACTAAGAAAACAGAATGTTTATGAGAGTGTTGCTGCAACTAAAATACAAACAAATTTGCAGCAAAATTTTAAATAATTTGTAAACTTATTTTGTATTATTTGTGAGATGTTTCTAATAAACATAACGAAAAATGTCATATTTGTGATAGATTCACTGCAACTACTAGAGAAATAGATAGCATTGCTGCAAATATACACATATTCTACGGATATTAATGCTATTGTAGCAAAACTATTAATATTTTCTAAATATCACAAAAAGTGTCAAATATTTGACTTGAATAATTTGCAACTGCAATGATGTTTAAGGCTCTAATACTTTTCAACCATCTTTCGTTTTCTTAGTGTACCATTTTATAATGTGTTTTTTAATTACAATAAGCAAAGACCTATTATTAATTTTATGGTATAGTCGAATTACATTTTCCTAATAAATTATAATATAATAAAATAAATCAAAAGTGGATTTTAGTTAATTTATTGTATAATTTATTTAATTTAAATGCCGTATAAATACTATGAAACAGTAAATAATAATAATAAAAAAAAACAATAAAATATGATATTTCACTAAAAATTAAATTGTTCACTAATAAATTATTTGTTTATTAAAAATTAAAATTTTCACCTAAAATTCTATTTTTCACTAAAATTATAATTGTCACTGAAATCGAACAATGACCGACTACTCGGTTAATAGTTAGTTGTTTGCAAAAACCGGAACAACGACTATCGGCTATTTTGCTACAACCGAACAACGACTATCGGTAGTTGTGTTTGACTGCCACAGCCATACACAAAAACCGAACATCAACTGTCTTCGTAACAATGTGAAAAATGTAATAGCAGCAGCAGCAGTAGTCATGTTTTAAATTTGAATTGCTACTGGTGACAGTCATAGTTTTAATTTTCAGAAATGTGCTACTGGCTACTGCTGCTGTCGTCTTTGAAATAGTCGCAGTCACAGCAGCATCAATTTTTGAAAATTGTGACAGCACAGAATAGTCATATTTTCGTTGCTTTTGCTATTGTGTTGGCAGCAATTTAAACCTTGCTTGTGCGTGCGTTCTCTCACGTGCACTTCGATCTCTGGGTACAAGCTAGTTTAAAATCACTGAAGACACTTGGGGGACACGTATATGGGAATCATGTATGACATTTTCATACAAATTTCCGCATGTTCGTGTCTGACTAATTAAACGACTTTGCCGCCAAGATCATCGTTGGTAGTATTTTAATAGAAAAACACAATCATCAGCCTAAGTTCTTCAGGACCGTAGTGTCAAACTATTATTATTATTATTAATTAAAACAATAAATGTTGTCCTAATAAATATATTTATTGTATTTGTCTCATCAATACAATTTATTCCTTAACATAAGTGTCACCTTTACACACATTACATTGATCATCTTTCGCTTGTTTATCTTTGCTGCCATTCAGACCGTACGGCTTTAGTGGATTAACCGTCAACACGTAGATACCTTTGGCATCATGTGGCACGGCATAACCCATGGGAGCGGTGGGTCCAGAACAATTTTTATGTTTCAACTCATCAAATGAGTTACAGTGTGTTCCTATGAAATTGTTCTCATTACCCTGATAAACTGACTCTGCATAAAAATCGGCAGAACGCTCGTGTGCACATGCTATCTCTATACAACCAGGCGTTAATATTGACAATCCATTGGAATAAAAGTCCGCATTACCCAGAGGCTCGCGTTTACCCAATACACCAGGATTGCTGTGTACAATATCAACAAAAGCGGCATCACCAATTTCCAAACCCGATAGACCAGTACTTTCTTTAAAGCATGGATTGGCTGGATCCAATCCTGTTATATGCGGAATAACTCTTCCAGTCACAGCGGTAAAATTTTTTCCGGCATAACCTACAATGTGAGCACCTAAACTATGACCAATGAGATGAATATTCTTAAGCGGTACGAAGTCCAATAGCTGTACCAGACCCTTGGCCATGTAATTGCCAATTTCTTTGGCATTTAGAGAAGCCCAAGAGTACAGGGTGGTAATGAAAAATGAAGAATCTAGTACCACAAAATTAATATCATCACGACAATTGAAGGCTTTCTCCAAGGTATCTGCCGTCACGGAGATATTGACTGTATTAATCCAGCCAGTAGCTAGAAAAACGACCTTCTTTTTTGGATCAAATTCGGGACTGCGCCATAAATCAGATGCATTTAGTATGTTGTAACTATATCTGGTACAGTTTTTGCGTAGCTCAAAATTCATATCTTCAATTTTGGGTGTTACTAAAGATTTAATAATGTCATTGCTAACAAGCGGAGAACCTAAAAAAAAAAGTTATGATGAATTTTGAATTATACATTAAACATTTGTGTTAATACACAATTTACTTACAGAGATTATTTAAAATTTCGAAAATTAGTCTAGTCGGTAAACCTAATAAAACATCCAGACTCAAATCCAGAATGGCCCCTGGTGTCTTCAGTACGAGTTTTCCAATTCCACTTATCACATCTGTGATGCTGGCCGGTACCTGACAAGGATTAAGCAAAAATGTGAAAATCAGGAAATTGTAAAACCTCATTGTGCAAACTGTACAAATAATGCACAAATCTCAATATTTATGTCAAATTTGTAGGTGTTTCAAATCCATATATTACATTGTTGATGATAAAAAAAATAGGAGATATAACTTAATTATCTCTGCGCTCGTTTTTATGGTAATTGAAAAATTGTTTTAATAACTAAAAAATATCTACATTAAGTGGAATGAATTTCCGTACAATACACTTGTTTAAATCTATTCCATATTTTGTAAAAGTAGTACTGTGAATATTCAAATTTATTGTATTACGAAAGCTCGTTGTACGGTAAACCACCCCAGTAGGCCATGTCTTGTACCCGTCTTTAATGTTGGGTACAAGACAGTTAAAAATCACTGAAGACACTTAGGGGTCACGTATATGGGAATTTCATACGTGTACGACATTTTCATACAAATTTTCGCTTTTTCGTGTCTGACTAATTAAGCGACATTGCCGTCCAGATCATCGTTGACGACAATGTGGGCGACACCGTCCATGAGATTGTCGTCGACTAATATCTGTGGGACATTACGATCGTGGTAACGATAAAAAGACTGAAGTCTGCATTGTCGTGACTTGCTATATGAAAATTAAAAAAAAAATGTTTTTGTATTTATTATATTTAATTTATAATTTTTCTTTATTTTTTTTATTTAATATTTATTTATATTTTAATTTATTATATGTTTTTTTTATTTATTTTATTTTTGATTATGATATTTAAAATTTTCATCATCATTTTCGCATTTCGTATTTTCCACTGTATTACAACTTTAAATGCACGCATTATTATTCTAATTTAAGAAAATTCGTTTTATACTGTTGTCCCTTCGAAAAAGCAATAAAGAGTATATTTCGCAAATATTTATTTCAATGTATCAATGTTCAGACTTATCTTGTACTACACGACATTCAGCAAGAGATTGTCGCTCAGACATCGTGGCAACACTACACTCAGAAAAAAACTATAAAATCAATAGTTTGTCTCTATTAAAATTAGTCCATTGGATAAATTATTATTTTAATGGGCAAATACCATTAAATACTACAAAATGCTATTAAATAGTTTTAGTGTTTGTATTAAAATATTTATTTTTTGTATTCTATTGAATCAAAAACTCTCCTATTGACCAATTTTAATAGGATTTTTCCTGAGTGTAGACAGTTATATACACACGATTATAGAAGGGTAAAGTCCTATAGCCTGACTTTGTCCTTCAATAATTCTTTCACGATATAATAAATATTTTACGATGTTTTAAGCGACAAAGTCTTGCGTGAAAAATTTAAAAATGTCTTTAAGATGTCTTTGAAGAGTTTGTCGTCAAAGAGCTTTTGTCCAACTGGGGTATGATTGAAGCACTTTTCAGTCCTTAGAGCGATGTAGTTTAAAACTTCAGTGACAATGCTAGTACGCAAATTTAACAGTGACCTATAATGTCTTCCCATTAGATTGTATTCATTGAGCGGATAAACAGTCTCCGCATAATACTGAATACATCGATCCAGTTTACAAAATGCCAACAACCAATGATATTGATGCCAAACCAGCGGGATGTTCACATCGCCCAAGAACTCCCTTACCCTAGTAGAAATTTGCCCGATGCGCCATCGGGAAATGATCGGGTTTTCGTTGGGTAAGTCCTATTAGAGAAAATATGATCATTGCCTTTGCATGCCCTTATCATGCTTACCATACCAGGGTTTGCATTATCTAAATAGTCAATGTTCCCGATCATAGCTACATTATTTGTTCCTCATAACGAAATGACATCAGACAATGATCGAGATTTAATGAGAGAAACCCTATTATGCTCGGGCTCTGACAAGGCAATTGTCGGGTAAATAATAAAATGGGGAATTGCCCGATCAGTACATGATCATGGCCTGAGGTCAGTACATGATCAGGACACTGCGTTACAAGGACATTATGGGCCTCGTCATATCCCGATCATCTCAAATAATGACATGATCACTTCATGACCATGGCCCTACCAAAATGTCTACTAGGGTAGTAGAAATTTTGGTAGGGCCATGCTCATGAACTGATCATGTCATTATTTGAGATGGTCGGGCTATGACGAGGCCCACAATGTCCTTGTAACGCAGTGTCCCAATCATGTACTCATCTCAGGCCATGATCATGTATTGACCGATTTCATGTAGTTGGTAGCTTTTACTCCTCGAAGATATATTAATTTAAAATATTTAAATAAAAATGAAAGCATTGTACTCTTCATTAAGCTTAATAGGACATGCTTCCGATAGTTTGGCAACTGTCAATGCATTTAAATAAGGAACATTTTCTATTTTACCTATTTTGAAAGCTTTAAACGCATGTTACATGTAGAAAAAGTTAATTCATATATCTTTTCTTTTATTGAGTTGAAAGAAATGTTCAAAAAATCCCTCATTTATTACATCATTTCTGATGTTCATTGTTACTGCCCACATATTTAATTAAATGGATTTCATAAAAATAGTTCCTGTTATTTTTAATATAAAGCCCTTGCAACTAACAAAATGATCATTTACATGATAATATTTACTATCATTTAAAAACATTGGCTCATATTCATAGACAATTTAAAGTCAACTTTAAAATTAAAGTCGACTTGTTCGACAATTTACACAAATAATAAAATGTCAAAAAGGTGATTTTAATTTTAAAGTCGACTTTAAATTGTTTATGAATATGCGCCATTAGTTTTACATTGGAAAAATTAAAAATTAATTTTTAAGATTAATTGTTAAATGTAAATCTTTCATAAAAATATGTTCATAATAATGGTGAAATATTTCTGCAAGTCTCCTGTTTAATAAAAAAATATTTAGGGTTTTGTTCATTTAACCCGATCATTGCCTGATGGATTTTGCCTTGAGAAATCACTAAGATAGCTATGATCGCGACCATTGACTGTTTCGATAATGTTAACCCTGCTATGGTGAGCATGATAAGGGCATAACAAGGCAATGATCATGTTTGCTCTATTAGGGCTTACCCGACGAAAACCCGATCATTTCCCGATGGTGCATCACGCAAATTTCTACTAGGGTCGCGTTTTCCCATATACAGCCGAATCGCTGGGTACAATATCAATGAAATCGCCATCAAAACTGACCCGCTTTCCAGTTATTATCGTAATAAACTTTTCAGTCATTGCGGTAAATTTTCCAGCATAGCGCCTGGTCTATGACCAATAAAGAGCGATATTATAACTTAATTATCTCTGCGCTCGTTTTTATGCTAATTGTAAAATTGTTTTTAAACTTAAAATAAAAAAAAAAAAAACATTCAGCGGAATTATTTTCGGTGCAATACACTTAAAAATATATATATATATATTATCATCCTAAAATAGGTATTATTTGAACAAAAACGCTTGCATTCAATAATTTGCATAAGGTAGCCGCGGTAGCTCAGTGGTTAGTGCGTTGGACTGCGAGCCGAAAGGTCCCTGGTTCAAGCATGGACTGGGGCTAACAACATCTTTTCATAGAAACATTTTTCTATACCGCGCTACCTCTTGGCAGTAAATGCCAAACCTACGAGAGTAAAACATTGCCTATGAAAAGCTCTCACCCGCCGTTCGTATTCGGCAATAAACTGTAGGTCCCACCACTTTGAGTACAAATATAACACGCACAGCTCAAAATGGTGAGAGAGCTCGGCCTAAGTTCTTATAGGACTGTAGTGCCAAACTATTATTATTAAAACAACATTATTCCACCTTAGTACCCAATATTAAAGCTTAAAATATAAAAATGGCGGAAGTTATTGAAGTGAAATTTTAATTTTAAGAAAAAGAAAACTATGATCATTGATATTCATAAATACATATATATTTTTTGCATTAATAGTACCAAATAAATCATGATTTTCGTAAAATTTTCACGATGCAATATTATTGTGGTCTACTTTCAGGCACGATTACAATTACTTTAAATAATAACCACAAAATATGAATCTCATAGATTCAAGCTGGAAAATTACCCATATTCTGTGAATTTGACAGTGATGAAATTGTATGTTTCATATGACTTTAACCTTTGATATTTTTTTAGTAAAGTCTTAAAGTTTGTTAGTTAGTTTGTGGCGAAAATGAGAGATACTCCTAAATAATACAAAAAAAAAAAAACTACAATGAGGTAGGTTAGGGTGACGGCGGATGTCTAACATACACTAACTTGGTCCATAGTGTTACCACTACTCTCTGTTTATGCGAAGATTAATGATCTTTCATTATGATATATGTTCAGATCAAATGTGTCTGTTTATACCACCTACATCGGTATTTAACACTCCTTATATGGAGTTATAGAAGCTCGAGCATGGATAGTCTGCTTCTCACCAGTGCAGTTTATTGGCAATGTGCTCCATTCCTATTCTTGTTTATTACAGTTTCTACACCAATTGCTCGATATTCGGCGCATTATATGCGGGTGCATTATGTGCTACGGGTAGAGCTTGGTGACTTCCAGATGTGTGATGACCAGGACAAGTTTTTTTTTGGCACAAAATATAGTTAAAAATGGCAGGCATGGCACAAAAAAACAGTAAAAATGGCACAAAAATAGGCAAAAAATGGCACAAAAATAGTCAAAAAAAAGACACAATAATAGTCAAAAATAGCAAAAAATGGGAAAAAAAAACTTATAAAATTTTTAAATGAACTGTTTTTGTTGACAATCATAGATTTCTCTTTTACACGGTCTAATATTTATTTCGTTAATTTCATTCACAAAATTAAGAACATACAAATATAAGTACACAAGAAAAGGACGTCATATATTTTTTAATACAACTAGAAAATCGAAAATACCTCAGACAAAATTTTAAGCAGGCAAGTGGTTCGAAACACGCAGGCAAACAAGCTACCTGTACGCATTGAAATCACATATTATATGAAGCTTTGAGGTTGGCAAAGATGGGAATGTGGACAAAAGCTGCTAGTTCCCTGCTATAGCATGAAAACAAAATTGGTAGGGAACTGACAGGCATAGGTAGGGTATGGTAGCCAAACAGGTGTAAGCAAAATGGTAGGCACAAGCTGGGTAAAATAGGCAATGTGCTGGAAGCAAAATGGTAGGGAAAGGTAGGGAGCATAAACATATAACATAATTCATCAGTTCCCATCCATTCCAGTACCAAAAACTTCATGTTGTACAATAACACCGACGAATTTTGTTTGTTAAACAAAACGAAAAACTCAAACGCTTCGATTCTCTATTGCTGGATTCGCATATGTTTTCTGAAGGAACTCCGAATTGTTTGTTATTGTTTTTGCAATTTTGCCAAAAAAGTGATTGCAGAAAGCAATAACAAAACACGTGTGTATTAAAAACAACATGTGTTTGTTTTTGTACAGCAAGAAGTTTTTGTTTCGGGCGTCATGACGGTTAAAACTATTTGCTGTGCACTTTTGATGATTATGTTGATATCAGCAATAATTTTCTGCAATACGCAAATCCACGTCAATACGGCACATTTTCACGTTTAAATAAAACAATTCGCGTTGCAAACCGACGAAAGTAAACACCGATGTTTACAAATGACAAAAATTTTCAATACTGAACAATTTTGAAGGAAAAATTGATATTTGTAAACAAAAATTTTAGTCGACAACTTGTTGATCAATCATTTAAAACTTCAAAACAAAAACTTTTTATAAACAAAATTTTCTGTCGACAATTTGTTGATCAAGCTTTAAAAATTTCAAAACAGAAATTCCTACACAATGTGTTTGCCTGCTACTCGCAGGCTACCTTTCCCTTTCAGTTTCCTACTATGAAGAAGCTTTTTAAAATTTCAAAACAGAAATTCCTATACAATGTTTGCCTGCTACTCGCAGGCTACCTTTCCCTTACAGTTTCCTACTATGAAGAAGCTTTTTAAAATTTCAAAACAAAAATTCATATACAATGTGTTTGCATGCTACTCGCAGGCTTCCTTTCCCTTCCATATTCTAGCTATAAAGATACCTTGCAAAACTTCAAAACCAAAACTTACAGAAAAATGCTTTTGCCTGCTAGGGGTAGGCTTGAACATACCAGTTTGCGGCGTAAATGCTGCTATAGGGAGCCAGCTTATTTTCAAAAATTCAAAATGACTGCTATGCTATGTGTATTTCCTACCACATTCCTGTGAGTTTTCCTCAAAACTACTACTATAATACCAGTTTCCTTGCATATTTTTTGTCTGTTGTAATATTTAAAAAGGTTTGCCAGAGTGTTAAAAAGTCATTTTTAGGAAAAGTATTGACATACTTATGAAATTGAGAAAATGTCAAAAATGGCTCTTTTTTGGCAAAAGCCAAAAAAAAACTTGCCCTGGTGATGACTCTCAGAAGTAGGCTGAATATCTTGCGGTTTACTAATAAAATGTAGTCGGAGTGGTATCTGCAATAAACGCACTTTGCTTAATTGTTTCCTGTGAGTACTACAATGGGAGATACCAAATAATCCCCGGATATCATATAAATAATTGTGAAAACCAAAAAAATACTGACAAAACGCATTTATTTTATTAATATACATTTTCTAGTTATATGTTTTACTAGCACACAAACCACACATATTGTCTTTCTCCTGCTTTTCTTTGTTTCCATCCAGGCCATATGGCTTTTCTGGATTTACGTCCAGAAAATAGGAGCCTTTGATGTCATGTGGCACGGCATAACCCAAAGGAGCTGGAGCTCCATTGCAATAGCCATTACGCAACTTAAACAGTGAACTACAACGTGTTCCCATTAGATTGTATTCATTTCCCGGATAAACAGTCTCTGCATAGTACTGAACACATCGATCGTGTGCACAAAATGCATCAACACAACCAGGTGATATTGATACCAAACCACCGGGATAGAAGTCCACATCACCCAAGGGCTCGCGTATGCCCAAAGCACGCGGATTGCTGTGCACAATATCAATAAAATCGGCATCACCACGCTGTATACCCGACAAGGTTTCGCCTTCATAAAAGCATGGTTTGCCTGGATCTAAACCGGTTATATGCGGAATAAATTTTCCAGTCACTGCGGTAAAATTCCTTCCAGCATAGCCTACAATGTGAGCACCTAAACTATGACCAATAAGATGAATATTCTCAAGCGGTACGATTTCTAATAGCTTGATCAGACCCTTAGCCAAATAATTGCCAATTTCTTCAGTATTGAGAGAAGCCCAACTATACAGGGTGGTAACGAAAACAGCTGCATCGAGTACCACTAAATTGACATCATCGCGACAATTAAATGCTTTCTCTAAGACTTTAATTGTCTTTGAGCCATTCATGCTATTTTTAAAGCCTGTGGAAAGTACAACAACCTTCTTTTCTGGATCAAATGCAGGACTATACCACATTTCGGTTGCATCTAGTAGCTTATAAGTATATATGGTACAGTTTCGGCGAAGCTCAAATTTGATTTCATTTATGTCGGGTATTAATTTAGACTCAATAATGTCCATGGACAGAGCAGCAGAACCTTTAAAAGGAGAATACATAAAATAAATGAGTTACAAATGTAACATACGGATAACTTACAAACTCGACTTGCAGCTTGGTATTCTAGTTCTGACGGTAAACCAATAAAAATCTCTTTACTCAATTCCAAAATTTGCTGTGGTGACAGGTCCTTATGGTTTGAGATAATATCTCTTAGTTCAGAGTGTCCATCTGAAACATTGCATACCGTAATCAAAATTATTAAAACGAGATATTTTTTGAACTTCATTGTTTAAATTTCACTCATAAATGCACAGCTCGGAATATATAGAAAGATGCAGAACAAATATATTTATAGAAAATATGATGTGTTTAAATGTTCAGAGATTAAACCTAATTAAATCTACGCTCGTTTTTATGGTAATTTTAAAAATGTATTTTGTAAAAATTTATTTGTGTATGCTTTAATTAGAATCAGAACCATGTAGCCAAATTTTGTTTATGGAAATTGGGTGGTGTTAAATGATACACTCGGAGAATTTTGACAGATAATTTTTTTAACAAAACTTATGTTAATTATACACGACACTAAAAACTAATTGCATTTGGTAGCGTCGGTAGCTCAGTGGTTAGTGCGTTGGACTTCGAGTCGAAAGATCACATGTTCAAACCTGGGCTGGGGTTAATAATATCTTTTGATCGAAAAACTTTTTGTTATACGACGCACGGTGTACAAAAAGATCCTTTTTTTTGAACAAAATTATATAATTTCTTTTTTTTACTAAATAAAACATATCCAGGTATAGTTATGCATTACAAAATGTCTTCTTTCTATTGATGCACAAAAAATTTGTAGAAATATTTAAACTTCGAGAAATTTTGGAAATTTTTGACATATGATGGAATGGCAAAAATGGAATCGGAAGCAATTCTAAAATAAGTTTTTTTTTTTTTTTTGGAATATCTACTAAGATTCACAGCACTCAGACAGACTATATCCATTGTACTGTGAAATCTATTCCCTACAATTTTGTGGTTAATATCACCACGAGCGCCCATGCCCAAGCCGGGATTCGAACCCGAGACCTTCAGAATGCAATTCCAGCGCGCTACCTCTGGACTGCTGAGGCAGGCTCTAAAATAAGTTACCAATAAATTAATTGAAAATATGCCACACAAATGGCACTTAAGGACTGCGTCGAATAAAATTGTCCGTTACATATCTTCCCATAATGTGCTATTGCAAGATTCAAATTAAAAAAATTTTGATCATAGTAGCTCTGAATTAAATGGCAGAAGATAATTTGTGTCAGTTATAGTCAATACAAAATTTATTTAACTCGAAAATGGCAAACGAAGTGGAAGTGCGAGAAAATATAATTAAAATTTTTCAAAAACAACCTAGTTGGTCTTTTAAAAATATTGCCAAGGAGGTAGGGGCTAACCCTAAGGCCATTTCTCGCGTTATCAACTGCTTTAAGGAAGACCTGAGTATTGATCGGAAGAAATGTTCTGGTAAAAAAGGCCCACACGATCGTGAAAAGTCGAAGAAGGTTCTGAATATTTTAAAGAAAGATCCAAGCATATCCGGAAGGAAATTGGCGAGAAAGGCGGATTGCTCAGAATCTTTCGTGCGCAGGACTTAGAAAGAAGCTGGGCTGAAGACGTACAGGGTCCTAAAAGTTCCGGATAGAATTGCCGTCAAGAATGAAGCCGCAAAACAACGAGCTAAAAAGCTGAACCAAGATTTTTTTAAAAATTCTCTTGCTGCATAATGGACGACGAAACTTATGTTTTAGCGGACTTTTCTCAGCTACCTGGGCAGGAATTTTATACAGCCGATTCTCGAGGATATGTCGCTGAAAAATTCAAATCAAAAAAAATGACAAAATTCCCAAAGAAATTCCTTGTTTGGCAGACAATTTGCAGTTGTGGAAAAAGGAGCAGCCCATTCGTGACATCGGGTACAATTAATAGCGAAATATATGTGAAGGAATGCTTGCAAAAGATATTGCTTCCATTTTTACGCCAACATGAAGTGTCCACATTTTTTTGGCCTGACCTCGCTTCATGTCACTACAGCAAAACGGCCTTAGAGTGGATCCAACAAAATGCAGTGATTTTGGTGCCAAGAGAAGCCAATCCACCAAACTGTTCAGAACTCAGGCCGATTGAGAGATCCTGGGCTTTAGTAAAAAGGGAGATGAAAACAACAAAAAAAGTGGTCAAAGACCTTCAAGACTTTAAAAGAAAGTGGTCTTCAGCAGCTGTGAGGGTGTCAGACACTACCATTACAACATTAATGGAAGGGGTTCCGGAAAAAATAAAACTTTTTATTAAAAAATATTAATTTCTGGTTTTTTATATATTTTTTTTAAATCTAAAAATAATTTGCAAAATAAAATATTTTATTCTATAAAAATTTGATTACTAGATTTCTAGGTTTTTTCATTTTTGTAGCGGACAATTTTATTCGACGCAGTCCTTAGTCATTGAAAATAAACATTTGTCATCAAATATTTAGTGATTTTATAGAAATAAAATATGTTGTAATGCAAAAAGTTAATTCGTAGTTTGTAGGCTATAATTATCGATATATAATTATGTTATTTATAATCGCAAGCTGGATAATTTTATTTATAAATATATATTTTTCAGCTCAAAACAAAAAAAAAATGGGCTTTTAAGGGTTAATTAATCGCAAAACGAGATGAGAGGCGCTCGATCCAGTGTTGCATTGAGATGATACATATAAGCAGTGAGACTAACTTGGTGGGTTTCCCACTAAATCTGGCGGGTTTTAAAAAATAAAACTCGAAAAAAAAAATGTACGGTGGATAGTGGGTTTTTTTTTAGCGGTTTTTTTTTATTCCGCCAATAGAATTTTTAATAAAACTTTTTGTAAAATAAAATTTTGTTAATACTATAAAAATTAAAACCTTTTAAATACCTTGTTCTCATAAATGTATGACAATGTCGGTCTAATAGATTAGAAACCGTCGCATACAAAATTATTTTTGTAAACCTATTATTAAAATTTTTAAAATGTAGTTGGTGACTTCTAAAATGACGATATGTTCGAATTAAATTAAGAATAATCGAGGAATAGAAAAAAACATGAACCGATGCCACAATGAATCGCATTATTTTCTCGGATTGAGTTTAAGAATTATTCGAGATTTCTAAGTGCTTCGAGACATGGCAGTCAGTTTTGTCTAAATAATTTTGTTGTCCTTAAATTTTTAATTATTCCCAGTTTATATTTCCTATTTAAAAGTAAATGCAAATAAAATTCGATAAAAAACCAACTGTATTTTTATTTTATTCACTGCACCAATTCACTTCAGCATTTTTTGTGGTTTCTTCTGCAGACACAAATATTTCAAAAATTAACAATTCGTTTAGTTTTATTTATTTTAAAATATTGAATTATATTTTTTTTATGAGTTTTGTAAACAATGTTTTGATGTTTTGTTTTAAAATTTGCGTAAACAAATGTTGAGTCGTTTCAAACAGTTTTCAAAAAATAGTAAATGGCGAATGAATTTTGAAAGATGACTTAACTTGTATATACTTCAACCATGCCTACAATCGTTATTTTTCAGAAAAAAAGGGGTCGTTTTTACCCAATTTATGCAGAACGGTTAAGAAATACATTTTCATGGCCAGATCATGTTTGTCAAGTAAAATAAAATGCATTATTATATTAATATGATATTCTTACGTTATTTGTTATTGTGAACAAATCCTGTACACAAATTTTAAAATTGTATTAAAACGGTGGGTTTTGCTTAAAAACACGGGTTTCTTGCCTCGATTTTGGTGGGTTTTGCTTTTGAAAAGTTGGCAACACTGCATATAAGATTCGGTCAAATAAAAAATAAAAGTAGGAATTTTTTTTTTAAATTGGGCACTTTTTATGCTGTAGGTATGAGTGGAAATTATGTTAAAAAAAATTCAATCCCTTTGTTTTACATTTTTATAATGCTAAACTACATTCGTATTTTTCACAATATCCAGAAACGTGTATTATTCTGGTTAGTTGAAAATGTTGGACTTAACATAAAAATAATTCGAAATAGTGGATATTTAAAAATGAAAATGGACATTAAATTTACAATGCGTACCAAATTGGGCATTCAAAAAAACAGAGGCAACTAGCGGGCCAGGGAGTAGAATTGGGCAACTAAATGCAACCCTGCTGGAACGAATGTTTATAAGAGCGAAAGTGCTCTTTCGTTTAGCAGCGTTTGAAAACTTTAGCAATGCAAAAAAGAAAATTAAAAGGTACACACGAAAATAACACTACACAACAAAATGAGAAAAAAAGTTTGCGCAGTAATTCCATTATTTTTGTATTATTGGAAATGACTCGCAGAATTTGAATATATGAATTAAAAAATTTTCTACTGATATGATTACGATATTTCGGTCAATAACTTTTGTACTGAGCTTTCAAAAAGATGGTCACATATATATGTAAATATCTCGCGTTTAATAAAACCCATAAACTCAATTGTTATATCGAATGAAAGATAATTAAATATTCAAAAAACATTTCTTACAATAGTTTGGAATTGGTTTACTGGTTTAAGAAAACTCTATAGAAGAACTCGAAAAATGTAAATTTTGTCGACCAAAATTTTATTAAAAAATGCATTTAAAAAATGCATTTAAAAAATGGCGAAAAATTGAAAACGCAAGAGATGCATAGTTTGTAATATAGCAAAATTAGCCTGTATATTTTTAAAGAAAATGATGTAAAAAGAAAAGAAATCTATGGATACATTTTGAGATCAGATAAAATCATGTGAAAGCATTACAATTGGGTATTAACTAAAAAAAATCGCATAATATGGGTTACAAGTTATAAAATATATGTGAGGATATTTTAGGCGTGACTGGTATGAAAAAGTATATATTTTCTTGGTCAACATCACTTTCCGAGTCGATTTAGTTATGACCGTCTGTCTGTCCGCCTATACACGATAACTTTAAAACGGCTATTCCGAATGATGTGAAATTTATTTTCAATATATTTTAGTAGAATAGTAATTCGAAGTTCGAAAATGAGTCGATTTAGTCAACGTAATCTACTACATCCACTACGAAATATGCGTTTACTTTTTAGGATCACATATCTCGTTAAGTATTAAAGATAAAGTTGTAAAATTTAAAATTAATTAGCAATCATCTATCAAAAAATAATCGTGATCCGCTCACATTTTTTATTTTTATGCCTATTTGTATAGCACTCAATTATATTGCTTTCACATAACTTTTTTTATCCTCAAATGTTACGTTTTGAAATTAGAGTTTGTATCTTTTATGGTTATGGAGATAAAAATCAGTAAAGTTGAAATTTTGTTTATGAAAAATCTTTCAAATTCTGATAAAAATCCAAAAGTTATCTGTATTTTAAAATTATTTTGTTTGTGAAAAGCTTACATTGAGATCTAAAGAAAATGCGCTTACATGAGAAAATATATTGACTAGTTTTAAGGAAATGGATTGGAACATGATTTTTTTTTTTAATTTTTGAAGACTTTACATTAAATATTTATACATAGATTGTACATTTTATGAAATTAAAATATTTGTATTGAATTAATACATAAATCATAAACTAAAAACCGTTTTTAAATATCTCAAGTGGTTTAGTAAATATAAAATTGTAAAGTCGAAATTGTTTTTTATTTTTCATTTTTTTTTTTTTTTGAAAATTGGACTTTTACGCAAATCTCCGTAAGTATTTTTTTTTCTTCAGTAACATGTACTTTTGTTATATTTTTTTGATAGATAACATTACTGAGAATTTTTTAAACTATTCATATCAAAAAAATGGTTATGACAATCTTCCCTCATTAGAAAAAATCTTATCGTGATTTTGGGCCTTCACGAATGACCCAGTCATTGAATCGAATTGGTTACAGTTTGAAGATTTCATACTTCAAAATACAAGTATTGAGTTATTTACGTATGTTGTCAAAGTATACGCTGCAAAAAAAAAATGGCTCTCCCAAACATAATTTTGCAGGAATTTCATATATCTTTGGAGCTTTATGAAAACAAAAGTATTTATTATTGCATTGCAAAACATTATTATAATGTCTGCCAAACATAATTTTATTTTCATTCAATCATATTTATGTTTAGTATGAATAATTTAAGACGTTCTTACGAACATATATATGTTTGGATGTAAAAAACAATGTAGTGAGCTAATAGTACTTTTCATACGACTCCTATCTTAAAAACTAATTTAATAACAATGTAAGAGAAACCAAAGAGTTCACCAAAATATACTGATAAAATATATTTATTTTATTTGTCCAACATTCATTTTCTAATTGTTGTGTTCACTTGCGCACAAACCACATATATCGTCTTTCTCTTGCTTTTCTTTGTTTCCAACCAACCCATACGGTTTTTGCGGATTTACCTCCAGAAAATAGGAGCCTTTGATGTCATGTGGCACGGCATAACCCAAAGGAGCTGGAGCTCCATTGCAATAGCCATTACGCAACTTAAACAGTGAACAACAACGTCTTCCCATTAGATTGTTTTCATTTCCCGGATAAATTGTTTCCGCATAATACTTAAAACATCGGTCGTGTGAACAACCTATATGAAAGCAACCAGGTGATATTGATACCAAACCACCGGGATAAAAGTCCACATCACCCAAGGGATCGCGTTTGCCCAATACACCCGAATTGCTGTGCACAATATCAATGAAATCGGCATCACCACGCTGCAAACCAGACAGACTTTCACCTTCATTAAAGCATGGGTTGGCTGGGTCTAACCCGGTTATTTGCGGAATATACATTCCGGTCACTGCGGTAAAATTCCTTCCAGCATAGCCTACAATGTGAGCGCCTAAACTATGACCAATAAGATGAATATTCTCAAGTGGTACTACTTCCAATAGTTTGATCAGACCCTTAGCCAAATAATTGCCAATATCTTCAGTATTGAGAGAAGCCCAACTATACAGGGTGGTAATGAAAACAGCTGCATCGAGTACCACAAAATTAACGTCACCGCGACAATTAAATGCTTTCTCTAAGTCACGAATTATTGTTGAGGCATTGATGGCACTTCTCCAACCGGTGGCTAGTATGACAACCTTATTTTCTGGATCAAATGCTGGGCTGTGTATTATATCCTCAGCATCTAATATGCTGTATGTATATTTGGTACAGTTGTTGCGAAGTTCAATTTTAATTTCATTAATATCCGGTGTTAATTTTGACACGACAATGTCCTTGGCTATAGCAGCAGAACCTTAAAAGCAGAATTAAAAAACTAATGAGTATCTATAAAATGTAGCATCTTTAAAACATACAGATTTGATTTAAAATAGAGATAACTACTTCTGCCGGTAAACCGAATATAAGCTGTTTACTCAATTCCAAAAGTAGATTTGGTGACAAGTTCTTATGATTTGAGATGGTATCTGATAGTTCAGAATTTCCAACTTGAACACTGCTTAGTGTAAGATAAAATATAAAAACGTGGTATTTACTGAACTTCATTATACAAACTGCACAAACAATCCCCAGGTCGTAATATATATGGAGAGTTAATGTGTTTTTAAAATACTGTTAAATTCAATATATCTCACGAAAGAATGAAAAAAAATCTGTAAAAATTCGAGATTAAACCTAATTAAATCTACGCTCGTTTTATGGTAATTCAATATATAAATAATCAATATAAAAATATCTAATCATAAATAGGTGTAGTTTTGCCCTATAGGGAATAACTGACAAAAAGACCATTTGTATTTAAACAAATTTATTTTAGTACAATATTTTCACTCGGGAGATGTTTCTTAATAATTTATAACCCTGTTCTACAAGAATTTTAATCTGTAGTGAAACCTATCATTTCTGATTAGATTTCGGTCTCCAAAAACGGCTAGAGTGAGCTTTCATACATACAGAAAAATCTTATTTTGGCATGAGGTTGATCCAACGTTTCAGTGTTGCAACCCAAATACATTTGTTGTAACCTCATGTCATTAAAATGAACGTAACATTTTTGACGTTTGTGCATTTGTTACGACAACTGAGTACATTATTGTATCAAGAAAATAAATGACAAACGCCCACCTCATGTCTTTACACGGAGGGAAAAAAGTTCTAAAATCCAGAAGGAATCAAGAAGAATACGGAGTGATATACCGAAAAATTCTTAATTTCAAGAAATGGATTTTCTTAGTTGTCAAAAAAGTAACTAAGTAGAATTATTCTCTAGATTCAGTTATTAATTTCTTGGCTATCAAAAAAAGTAACTAAGTAGAATTTTTCTTGGATTCAGTTATTAATTTCTTGCGTATCAAAAAAGTAACTAAGTAGAATAAGTCTTGAATTCAGTTATTAATTTCTTAGGTATCAAAAATGTTGTTGTTTTCGATCCTGCTTTGTCGCTATTATGTTTTGTTTTACTTTGTCCGTCTGTCAGCCCCATCTGTTTGTTCGTGTGTCTGTCTGTCGATATGTTGAAAGTAACTAAATGCAATTATTTCAAAGCTAACATAAAATAAAAAAAAATATAGTCGAGTTAATTTATTGTTTATTTAGAACTTTATTACCTATATGCATTTTTGGATAGTAAATGACTTCTTTGAATACTTAATGTAATTGAATTGTTTATTTTTTTTATTATTTTATTTTTTTATTTATTTATTTTTTTATTATTATTATTTAATTTGATCTCTGTATATTATTCTGAAACCGTTTACTTACCTTATACACTTTCTCCTCTTCTGTTGCCTCTTCTGTTGGTTATGTATAAACCCTCCGCACGTTACCCATAAGCATTGTATAGTGTATTTAGATAACAATGGAATGAAATCAACTTGGTATTTAGGCAAAATTGAACCCAAATTTATGTTTACGAACTGAAACCATACCAATATTCGTAGGAAAAATCGTTTATTCTATTTATATCTTTAACATTCATACATACACAGACGCTTGCTTGTTTGGCTGTGCTTTGTTGTTCTATTCGTGAAAACACACACATGCAAACATTGTATATCAAGCCGTTTTTTGATAACTAAGAAGAAAAAAATGTGCAATCCAGACAAATTGTACTTAGTTACTTTTTTGATACTAAAGAACTTAATGTCTGAATATCTAGAAAAATTTGTCTTAGTTACTTTCAACAGACAGACAGGCAGACTAACAAACAAACTAACAAACAGATGGCGACCTCGCAAAACAAAGCATACAGACAGAGCAATATCGATGAAAACAACAACAATACATGAACACGTGTTCTTTTTGCGATGAATACAGAAACAATTTTGCGTGTTCTTTTTGGTTTTTAATAATCAATAAATCTGCTTTGTGCGCGCTGACGCCAGTTAGAAATACCAAGCGTTGCCAGGTTGCCCTCAACTTAGTCTTTCCAACGCAGATTTGGACGCCCTCTTCTACGCTGTCCACCTTCGAGTTTCGATTCAAGCACCTTCTTGGCTGGAGTGTTTTCATTCGACATGACCGTTCGACATGACCTAGCCAGCGAAGCCGCTGGATCTTGATGCGCTTGACTATGTCAATGTCGTCGAATAACTCATACAGCTCGTGGTTCATCCTGATTCGATACTCGTTAGCAAAGCAGATAGGGCCAAAGATTTTACGGAGAATCTTTCTCTCGAACGCTCCCAGTACTCTCCCATCGGTGGAGGCCAGCGTCCATGTTTTTGCACCATAAAGTAGGACGGGCATGATGAGTGACTTGTAGAGCGTTATTTTTGTCCGGCGAGAGAGGGCTCTGCTTCTCAATTGCCTACTGAGCCCAAAGTAGCACCTGTTGGCAAGAGTTATTCTCCGTTTGATCTCCAGGCTGACGTCGTTGTTGCTGTTTACGCTGGATCCCAGATAGACGAAGTCCTTTACAATGTCGAACTTGTGGGTGTCAAAATCAGCTTTTTGTCCAAGACTCTTTTTTGCTTGTTGACACAAGGAACTTCGTCTTGTGCTCGTTCACCGCTAGATCCATTCAATGCGACTCTTTCTCCAGTCTGGAGAATGCTGCGCTGACTGCTCGTGCGCTCCTGCCAATAATATCAATATCGTCGGCATATGCGAGCAGCATGACACTTTTGTTGAGGTTAGTGCCGCTTTGACGGAGTTCGGCAGCTCGAACTATTTTCTCCATCAATAAATTAAAAAAGTCGCACGATAGGGAGTCACCCTGCCTGAAATCTCGCTCGGTATGAAATGGCTCGGAAATGTATTTTCCTATTCTCACTAAGCAACGTGTGTTGCTCAGGGTCATCCTGCAAAGCCTTATAAGTTTCGCAGGTATACCGAACTCAGACATTGCGGCGTATAATCGTTCCCTTATCGGAGTGTCGAAGGCGGCTTTATAGTCGACTAATAGGTGGTAGGTGTCGATCTGTTTTTCTAGGGTCTTTTCCTGGATTAGGCGTAATGTGAAAATCTGGTCTATGGTGGACTTTCCAGGTCTGAAGCCGCACTGATAAGGTCCAATCAGTCTGTTGACGATGGGCTTCAGTCTTTCACATAATACGCTCGATAGATTCTAGTATGCGATATTGAGTAGGCTGATCCCACGGTAGTTGGCGCAGATAGGATTGGGCAGAGTACACTGAGGTTCCAGTCACTTGGGATGCTTTCATCCGACCATATTCCGCTTACGAGCTCGTGCATGATCTTCACCTCCGGTCTTAAACAATTCAGCAGGCAGGCCATCAGCACCTGCGGCTTTGTTGTTTTTCAGCCGAGTAATGGCTTTTCTGACCTCGTCATGGTCGGGTGGCGGAATCTCACCGTCGTCATCAAGTACAGGAGTTGCCGGGTTTACTTCTCTATCGGTGGAAATGCGGTCATCATCACCGGTCAGCAGTTTAGATAGTGATCCCTCCATATTTTCAGTGTGCTCTGGATATCTGTCACTTGATTCCCGTTCTCATCTTTACAAGAAGAGGCTCCGGATTTTGAACCTCCGGCTAGGCGTCTTATTTTCTAGAAGAATTTTCGAGCCTCATTCCTGTCCCCATGCATCTCAATCTCCTCACACTCACGTCTTTCTGCCTCGCTTTTTTTACGCCTGAAAAGACGTCTCTCTTCCCTCCTCTTCTCTTTGTATCAGCTCGCGTAGCTTCTGACTGCAGGGTGGATTTGTACGCAGCATCTTTCTCTGCAGTGGACGCGCGATACTCTTGGTCATACCACTGATTCCTCAGGGGGCGTTGGAATCCAAGCACCTCTTCGGCAGCCGTACGCATAGAGCAGGAGATATGATTCCACTGCGCGCTTATATCATCGAGAGGAGGAGTGCTTTGACTAAGCAAGTGTGAGAGTCGAGTCGAGGATCTTGCCTGCTACAAGGTAATGATCCGAGTCCATATTGGCACCTTGGACAGTGCGTACGTCCATCACGCTCGAAGCGTGCCTTCCGTCAATCACAACGTGATCAATTTGGTTTCTAGTTTTTTGGTCGGGCGACAACCATGTGGCCTTGTGGATATCGAAATGTTCGAATCTAGTGCTACTAACTACCATGTTTCGTGCTGCGGCCAAGTCGATTTGCCTCGTTCCGTTATCGGAAGTGTTGGCATGGAGGCTAAATTTTCCGATTGTTGGACAATAGATGGCTTCTCTGTCCACCTTGGCGTTAAAATCGCCTAGCACGATTTTGATATCGTGGCGGTCGTAGAAGCGCTCTTTTGTCTCGTCATCTTTCTCGTTCGTCGGAGCGTGTGCACAAATTAGGCTGATATGGAAATATTTAGCCTTGATGCGGATTGTTGCCAGCCTTTCGTCCACGGGCGTGAACCTAGAGACAAGGTGGCGGAGTCTCTTGCCGACCACAAATCCACATCCAAATTCGTGTCTCTCCGCATGGCAGCTGTAGTAGATATCACAGGACGCTTGTTTCGAACTGCCCTGTCCCGTCCATCGCATCTCCTGGATACCGGTGATGTCAGCCCTTTATTTTTCGAGGACATCTGCCAGCTGGATAGAGGCACCTTCCCTATAAAGGGTCCGGACATTCCAGGTGCATATCCGTAAATCATGGCCCTTAAAACGTTTGCGTGGGTCGTCATCATTGTAATCGGTCGTTATCCGAGGCTTCTTTTTTGTTTTCATTGGGCGCATAGGTTTTTTTCGTGGTGGGACCCAAACCCAACGCACGAACCCTTACTCTGAAGGAGATGCTCGCCACTCACTTTAGCCGACTTCTACACCGGGTGGTGTAGAGCGCCGTTTCCAGGGACTTCCACGAGGAGAACTTCCAACGAAGTGGAGGTGTCACCATTTGACAATTTGCCAATTCTGGTGACCAGTGGTTGACTTGAGACGACACCGACAAGGATTGCGCTGGTTTCGCCGTGTTGAAGCACTCAGACACGTTGCCTTGTGATAATCGCCCCCATAGTCCCTCAATCAATAAAATAACTTCTGAAAATCCAGTTGAATATAGTTTGTTTACTCTTTTGACAACTAAGTAATTTGCTTTCTTGATATCCAAATGACGAATTCTTGAATTTTAGTATTTTATTGATATTTTATTGATATTAGTCAAATTCTACTATTTTACTTTCTAACCGAATTCTTCTCGAGTTTTAGATTTTTATTTCCCTCCGTGTAAACAGTTCGGTTGCCAGTTTCTTGCCAACAATTATGGATACATGTAGAAATAAATAAACGTCAAAAATGTGGGAAATTCATTAAGACAGTCACAGGGATAGAACCCGGGGTTTTTCGGCTCGTGGCTTATTAACTCGTAGTCGCAACTCACTAACCAAACGAGCCGCCAACGTTACAACGGAAAATTGGCAAAAAAAACTAAGTTCAGATATCACTTTTTACAAAAAATCAAAAATATATTTGTGTCATGAGAATGAGATATGCATGCGTAATCTCCCGGTGTATATTTGACTCGGCAGGCTTTAAAGATTTAAAAAATGTATTACGCATTCGTCGTCGAATAATTACAGCTCATGATACAAATATTTATAGGTACGACCACTCTGACACTGGGCAAATTTTTTAATATTTTGTTTTGATTCAAATTCAAATTTTCAGAGATTGAAATTTGTATTCAAAGAAAAAATTAAAAATATTTTCAGATTTTGTTTTGATTGTAAAAATGTATACCTTAATTTCTATAAAATTGTATATGGCATTTTCTTTTTTTATTATCGATTGTATTTTGCTTTTAAAACTTAACTTCAAAAAATGGTGCCTAGTGTCAACTAAAGTAAACATTGGAAAAAATTCGAGAGTGATCTTACATGTATATATTTGTATCATGCTATGTATACAGACTAATGGAGAGCACTTTGAACAACTATTGGTAATGAAAATGTTGTAAAATAAATACGTAAAATAAAATTCTTTAAAAACTAGAGTTGGTTTGTATAAAAAAAAACACTCTTATGTTTGGTTTAAATTATAGCAATTAACTTTATTAATTCACTTCAATAAACAACTTTACTAATAACAAATTCTAACAACTGCTGAATGTCTAATATTTAATTTGACATTGTTCTCCCACGAGATGCACTCGGTCACTTTCCAATCTCTACTGAAGCGCTGCGCCTGTGATGCTGCGCTCTTATATACTGCATACATCAGTTCGACAAGCTTCGACATGTTTCGAGAACCTTCTACTCTCTTCGTGAATGCTGCATGCTATTTGCATCTCATTCGCACTCATGTGTTTTTATGCGCTGATCTTCCATCTCTTTCTCAGTGCGCTGAATGCTCTTCCGTCTCTTTCTAACACATTGCTTCAGTACGCTGAATCGTTTTACGTCTCATTTACACTTAATCATTGCTTGCACAATGGAACAAATTACATCTTTTCGTTACAATATAAATTCTGACAAAAACTGAGTTATATCTGTCCCTATGTCCCGCTAGGGATCCAAGGAACTAAAGAAGAAGAAGATAAAAAAAATGTAAAAATATTCTATATATTTTTTTTTTTAATAAGAATAAAATCTCTTAGTGTCCTTAAGAAAATATAACTATCGAACGAACTTTTTTAAACGATAAGTTTATGTCATGTTAACGATCAAGAGAAAAGTAGTCTATTCTACACGGATAGAAAAGATTTGTTTGAATATGTTTGAATATAATTAAAAAGCAATGTATTAGGAATGAAGTGTAATTAAATTATATTCGAAATTGAATTTTTTTTTGTTCACGTGTAAGCATTATTATATTGTCCAGCAGAATCTGTCAAATTTACCATAAATATGTTACAATACCAACATAAAATTTTAATTGCATTTGAATAAACTGTTTCTTGGCAATTTACTTGGTTAAAACTATGTTTCGAAACAAAGAATATGCTTACCAAATTTAAATACATCGAATGTTCGCGACGCTTGTCTTAATTCGATAATTTATCGACTGCGACTGTTGGCAACGTTGTGCAGCATTTTCTACATTCGCTATATTTTGCCATCGTTTGAACATATTGATGTTTAAAAACAAACAAAAAAGAAATTGGATTTAAATAAGTGTATTCTTGCAGCATTCTTCTTGTATACGAAGTTGGCACTCGTTGAGCAGAATTTTCTACCTACGTCTCTTTTGTCGTCGTCTGAAGTATGTATAGGGTCATTTTAAACATACCGATGTTTGAAAACAAACAACAAAAAAAAAATGAATTCAAATGTAAATAAATGTATTCTTGCTGCTCTCTTCTTGTATACAAAGTTGACACTCGGCGATCGACATTTTCTGCGTACGTGTCTTTTGTTGTTCGTTGAGAAAACGTGTTCGCGTCGGTAATAATTTTGTTATTTGTAAATAAAATAAATATATAAATTGTGTTACAAAAAGTACAAATAGTAACAGAGTATAATATAGTGCAGTATATAATTTCTGAAACTAATGTGAAAAAACCACAAATAAAAATGTGTGTTTCGTTTTTCAAACAGAATTTGGCATGTTTTTTTACAAAAGCCTCCGTGAATTCCTTGCCTACGCTATGTGCTGTACTGAGACCAATTGTAACTTTACCAAATAAAAAGCGAGCCTGGATCGTATGGTTTAGCGTATGCTGGTGCAATTGTGCATTCATTGATGCTGTCACTTGTACTTGCAGTTTTAAACGAATTATTTATTTAGGCATTTAAAAATTTGTATATGAATTCAGTTATTATAAATTCCCACAGTGCATGTTTAAAGATTTTTAATAAAAATCAATAAAAAAAACAACATTTTATTTTTATTTTATTTTCAGGATTTCTTTCCAAAAATATTTAAATATGTTTCTATGCAAACATGCTACTTTTTGAACTGAAACAACTGATATGTTTCAATGGAAACATATTTATATTCAGATCGTTCAAAATCATGTTTTAATTTGAACATTCTTATGTTTCGGTTCAAATATTTATTTTGTTTGGATGTAGTAATTATTATGTTTCCATTAGAACATACTCCATTTAAAGGGGCAACATTAAAATGTTTCCGGGATATTATAATGTAAGTCGAAGCTCATTACAACACTGTTCAAGTCTCAATACAACCCTGTTTACAAATGATTTATCAGTCAATTATATATTATGTTTACATAAAATTCCAAACATACATGTTAATGCCTGCAAAATTATGTTTGGGAGAGCCCTTTTTTATGCAGCGTGTAAGTTAAGAAGCCTAGTAGGAAAAGTTAAGAAGCCAAGTAGGAAAAAGTATATGGGGAGCTAAATATTTTGTATATTTATTATAATTTAATTAAAAATAATTATCAAATTCTTCGATAGTTTACAATTCATATTTATATATTTTTTTTGTTCACTTTTATAATACTGTTAATATCTTTTATTTCATAGAAATGTTATAAGCCATACTATACAATGATTTCATATCTGGTTCGGTCTGGTACGGGATTTAATTAGACCGATTTAGATTTTAATATTTGACAGAATAAATTTTAGAAATAAATATTAAACCGGGGACCTTTCAACTCGTAGTTGAACGCACCAGCGACTTTTCGCTCGTAGTCCAACGCACTAAACAGACGAGCTACCGACACAACTTATATAGAATGTATTAAAACATGGTTTTTCGTTTTTGTCAAATAGCATTGCAATAAGACGAGTATAAATAAGTAACTTTCATTTCTGGTACAGAATATTTTTGTCAAATGGTAATAAAAATAAACTGTTTAAATTCTTTATTTTATTTTTTTCATATATATATTTTTTTATTTTTTATTAATTCTTACACAAGCCACATTCTTCATTGGCCTTCTCGCGCTCCTCGTTTCCATTTTCGCCGTAAGGTTTATCACTATTAACCTCCAAAAAATAATTACCCTTGATGTTGTGCGGCACCGCATAACCCATGGGATACGATTGACCCGGACACTTGTGCTCGCGCAATTTCGTCAGTGACCCACAACGTGTGCCCAAAAAGTTGCGCTCATTGCCTGGATAAATAGATTCGGCATAGTACAACCAGGAACGCTCATGCGCACACACAACCGTCAGACAACCGGGAGGCAATGGATCCAAACCACCCGGGTAGAAGTCAACATCACCGATTGGATCGCGTTTACCCAAAACACCAGAGTTGCTATGTATGACATCAACATAATCAGCATCGCTGCGCGACAGACCCGACAGATTTTCGCCCTCATTGAAACAGGGTTTTGCCGGATCCAAACCGGTAATATGCGGTATCATTTTACCGGTTAAATAATTAAAATTACGTCCAGCTGAACCAACTATATGCGCGCCTAAACTATGTCCAATCAAATGTATATTTTCAAGCGGCACAATTTCGGCTAAATGCACCAGACCCTTGGCTATGGCCACGCCAATTTCTTCGGTATTGAGAGCAGACCAAGTATAAAGCGTATCGACAAAAGAGGCAACATCGACAGCAATAAAATTAACATCACCGCGACAGTTATAGGCCTTTGCGAATACATCGATGGTGGACGAATCGTTGACGGTCGTACTCCAGCCGGTCGCCAGTATAACGACCTTCTTATTTCTATCAAATTCTGGACTCTTCCACATTTCATTGGCATTTAGAAGCGGAAAACTGTATCTGCTGCAAGCGCTACGCAGTTGAAATTGCATGTGGGTGATGTTGGGCGTGATTTTCGGCGCTATTGTCGCCGAAGCTAAGGCGGAAGAACCTGTCAAAGGTGTGACACAATTAGATTTTTAGAGATTGTTTCAATTATATTTAAGCGACATACAGATTTGATTTACTGCATTGGAAACAAACTCAAATGGATAACCGGTTAATAGTTGTTTGCTTGACTCAAAGAGTCCAATGGGTGTCGGCAGCAAATTGCTCACATCCTTGAGTACACCTCGTGTAATATCACTTGTCGAAGTGAATATATTCGATATGTTCGGTAAGTTAAAACCATTGACTTGGCTCCAGCCTGAAAATGATACCAATATTAAGAAATATATGCAAATCTTCATTATTGAAATCTTTTGTTGTTGTGCCGATCGGTTAATTGTTTTGATGAGAACAAACAAAAAAAAACAGAAAAGAAATGAAGAAAGTGTCTGTCTGCTATCTAAGCATATAAACTATCTCGTTGCACTTGAAAAATCAAACTGTGTGACAACGTTTGCTACACCACGTTATATACCTGCTAAATATTTGCTACCTGTAGCACATTATACGTTTTTGGACGAGAACGTGAAATTTTAATGAATCTTTGATTATTTTAAGGGGCTGCTGCTCGCTTTAGGTAATTAAAATTCTATTGAATTGAGCAGTCTTTAGGTATGTGCACTGAACTTTCTATTTAAAGGTTTCGGGTTCGTATCCCGGATCGACAAAAATTGATGCAATTATAATCAATTTATTTGATGATTATTACTGTATTGATATCAATCAAAGAGAATATGATATACATTCTTGTTATATTCAATATTATAAAAAATAAAATAAAAATTAAATAAACATAGTAGAAATGTTTTTATATAAATGTATTTAGTGCGTTTTCGCAATTTTTATGCAATTCAATAAGTTAGAATGTTGTGATATATGTAATAAGGTCAATGCTTATATAATTGACAATTTTAATTTTTCATAATAACTATTGACATGGAATAGTTTTTACAAATTTCCGCTATTTACGAGAGCACAACACGATATAATTAATAAGGTTCTCTCTAATATACGATTAAAAGAAAAAAATATAGGTTTGTGTATTAAAAATGTACTCAGAAAAATGTATAATTTTAAAACGTTTTTATTAGGTTGCTTTCTTGTCTGTCTTTTCGCTACAAATTTTGTAATTGATTTTAAACTACCTTCGTCATGAGCTGCAGACCTGAGATTTTAAATATTGCCTCGAACTGGAGGACAATGCAATATTATCGTTTTCTTGCCATCCGGTTCATCATAGTTCTATCGCCATGGTTCCATATTAAAGACACTTTGAAACATGAACATTTTGAATTTTAATAATATTAGGTCTTTCGAATTCTGTCAAACGAAAATACAACTAAAACAAAAAATAAGAAAAAAAAAAAAATATGAAATAAAAAATATTTTTTTAATATAAAACGTTTTTAAGGTGAATTTTTAGTATGATTTAAAATGAAACGTGGTACTGTAGATAATATGATCTATTGGATCCTTAATGTTCACATAAAAAACGTGTTATATTAAAAAATATTTTTAATTTTATATTTTTTTTAATTTTTAATATACCTACATAAAATACAAGTCAGCAAGACAGCTATTTAAAATATATTTTTAAAAAATATTGTTACAAAAATGTATTTTATCAACTGAGCAAGCAATAAATAAATGGAACGCAAAATAATTTAGATTACTGTGTCAATAAGAAAGAAAGAAAGAAAGAGAGATAAGAAAAGTATAAATAAAGTACTGAAAGAGAGGTAAACACGAAATCTCCTGCTGTGGAAACTTCTAAAATCCGACTATGCGCTGCACATGAATCTCAGAGGCATGAAGATATCAATACGAATAGTCGTGGACAGTAGACGTTTGTGGAAATCCAGTATCCTGCTCTGCAGCATGTAAGGGTACCGCTGCTGATGCGTAGCACTTCAGTTGGTATTTAAACGTTAAATAGTAGACATACAGCTGAATTTATAGTTAGGAAAGTTGTTAATTAAATTGAATTAATAAAGTTAATTTCAAGTATTCACACCAAACCAAAGTGACTTCTTATTTTGCACACACAATTCAGAGCTACGAAAGTTTTTAAAATATAATGTTCGTAACAATATTAATTCCGATAAAGATTGCGGAAAGTATAATTGTTTTTACAGTTGAAATGAAAAAAAAAAGTTAATTTAAAATTTAATGGAAAATTTCTAGATATTCGTTTGTTGTGTTGAAAATGAATTTAAGAAATTGTTTTTTTATAAAAAATGTATTAAACAAAATAATTAAACGTTCTTAAACAAATTAACAGTGTCTAACAGTTTTTATAGATCAGTATTCGTTTTTATTATTATAAAGATTGTATAATATGATAAATAAAATATTTGTATTGTAATTTTTACCATATTTAAACTGTCTATATCGAATTAAAAGAAATATATCAAACAGATCACAATATTTATCGAATTGAACTGTGTATAACTAATAACAATAGAGCAATAATAAGCCGTATCCTCTTGATTTATTTTTTTTCGAATTTGAGAAGAAATATTTTTGACTTGACTAATAAGGCCGCAAAAATCCCGAATATATCCTTTATTTGTGTCATGGGTGTAAGGATATGGCAGACCGAGGTGTGCAATTATGGTATAAAAAACGAAAAAATACATACAACACATAAAATCATATCATACAATTTATTATATTTCGATAATTACACATTCAAATTTACCACACTTACCCAACCAGACAAACGATGCCCAAAACCTATCTTCACGCTAACTTTAAAAAGTTAACGATATCCGAATGTTGTCGTAAAAGTGATCAATAAGGTATCTGAAAGGCTTACGAATGTTCGCCTCTTTGTTGACTATTAGCTCTCGAAAAGATAACTAAAAAGTTGTGTTTAAGTCAACTTTTAAAAGGCCGGTAAGATAGATTAAATACAGCTTTTATTTAACCCTTTTAAATACCAATACACATGTTAAATATGACAACAAATTATAATCAATGTATTAGTTGTCATTCGTTTATTTACTTTTGCAAAAATTGATGGTTATAATCAAATGACAAATTTTTACATAAAATACACGGGGCACAACAAACGGTATGACGCAGCAAAAAAAAAAACGAATGCCAACTTTGAAGTATGCCAACTTTGAACTATTTGTGTACTTTAAAAAGTTACCTTTCTGATATATCTATACGATGCTTAATAGATAACTTTTGTAAAAACCTTTAAGTTCCCTGAAAAATGATAGTCGCAAAGATAGCATTTCGTATTTTGTTCTAGTTGGGTACCTACAATAGCTACGTAGAAATAATAATTGAATTTAGGTTTGTTATTGCTTTGCTTTCACCGTTACATGTGTTTTTGTTGCATTACACTCGCTTTAACAATTCCAATATGCGGCAAATACAAATAAATTTGCAGCAAAAGTTTAAATAATTTGTTACCATCACATATTTTGTATTATTTGTGAGATGTTTCTTATAAACATCATGAAAAATGTCATATTTGTGGTAGATTCACTGCAACTACTAGAGAAATAGGTAGCATTGCTGCAAATATTCACATATTCCACAGATATTAATGCTTCTGTAGCAAAACTATAAATATTGTCTAAATATCACAAAAAGTGTGAAATATTTGACTTGAATAATTCGCATAAGTATAAGAACTGTGATCGTATGGTCACAATTGGACGAATCGGGTTAAATTAACAATCTAATGTCAATTGGAACGACTACAAAAATGTATAAACCGAAAAATTAATTTAGATAAAAAATTTCAATGAAATTTCAAAAATCTTTTACCCACATTCAGCAATTTGTACACACGCTGCAAAAAAAAAGTGCTCTCCCAAACATAATTTAGCAGACAATTCCTTTATATTTGGAGCTTTATGCAAACAAAAGTATTAATTCATTGCCAAACATTATTATAATAACAGTCAAACATATTTTCGTTTTCGTTCAAACATATTTATGTTACTTAGTGTATATGAACTGTGATGTGAAAAACATTTTATTTACATGTAAACATATTTATGTTTACATTTAATTTTAATGTAAAAATAGTAAATTTAGTGCTAATATCTTCCTTACACAATATTCGTTTTTTCCCTATTTTCTTAAATTTCTTTTTTTTTTATTTATATTTTATAATTATAAACTTAAACTTTTTTTTTTTTTTTACACATATTTTATTTATACCTAATAATTTTATTTCCATCTATTGTTCCTATTTTGAGTTCAGTACTTTACGGATGATTTGGAAATTTCACAAACAGCCACTAACTGGTATTAACAGTAATTGGCGGTACAAATTCTTTCACCAAAAAGAACTTTTGAACTATATGAAAAGTATTAATGTGGGCGTTACTGAGTGCTAAAAGTATGCAGCGTTGTTTTTATTGTTGTGACTTCGTAATGCCAAACATACATATAATCAAAATAATGCTATTATTTTTAAATTCGTTGTCACCCAGTAACAATCACGAATAACCAAATACATATAATTCAAAGAACCTTTTATTGAAGTTGGTTGTGTTAAATAGCTAAATTATCAAACATACATATATTTATATCTGATGAAAAATATATATTTCTACAGAAACATGAATATAGTAAATTCATGTAAATCTGCGATTAAAGCAATTTATGTTTAAATATCGTTTAATAATATTTCAATCTGAACAAAATAATAATACAATACAATTCAATTATAATGTAATTAGATATTACTCCCAATATTTATATGGTGATTTCTAATTACGTTATAATTACGTTCAAGCATATTCAAACAAATCTTTTCTATCCGTGTACTATAATTAACATTAATTTACAATTTAACATTTAAATTTATTTTATCCGATTGAATTTAGTTATATCTTGAGATTATTAACATCAAATTTAAAAATTACTAAATATATTTCGGATTATTACAACTTCACTAGTTAAAATTGTGTTTATAAAATTAAAATTTATTTAATCCGTTTGAACTTGGTTAAATCTTGAGATTATTAACATCAAATTAAAAATTTCTAAACATATTTCTGATTATTACCACTTTAATACATTTTAAATATATATCTTAGCATTTTTTAAAACTTTTAATGAATAAATTTTAATCTTTAAACTTTTTTTAAAGTAGCATTTTATAAGTGGCACTCCCCTTAATTGGCGTGGCACCAAAGAATACAAATTAGTTATAATACACCGAAACTATATATATATTTAATTAAAAGTTGTTGATAGCAGTCCCAGGAGACAAATTTAAAATTTTAAGTTTAATATTACTATTTGTTTTATTTGTTATATTTCGTTAAATGTAATACTAAATCAATATAATTATTCGTTCAGTAATATTATTAATACATCGTCAATATTCTGAATTTGTCATCAATGTAATGAGTTCATTAATATTACGAATTATTTATCAATATAATATCAATATTAGCAATTATTTGTGCTTAATTTTTTTAGTTCTGACGTTTTTTTGTCGTTTCATATATTTTTTTCCTACGTTTCGGTCCACCTTACGTTAAATTCAAACATTGCAATTTATCCCGACGTTTAATGCTTATAAATCTTCATCTATATTAATGAATTATTCATCAATATTTGGAATTTTTCATATATATTATGTAATATGGTTTAATATGGTAGCCGCGGTAGCTCAGTGGTTAGTGCGTTGGACTGCGAGTCGAAAGGTCCCCGGTTCAAGCCTGGACTGGGACTAACAACATCTTTTCATAGAAATATTTTTCTATACCGCGCTACCTCTCGTCAGTAAATGGCAAACCTACGAGAGTAAAACATTGCCTATGTAACTGGTGTGAAGATAGCGCATCGCGGCGAATTGGAGTTATCCCACAATTTGTGAAGTTAGCGCATAATTTGAATTCGCCGCATTTTTTTTTTTTTTTTTTTGTAATATTATATATTAAAATCTTCTTATTTTTTAAATTTCCATGCAATATAATCAATAATCTACTAAAACCGGTATAAAGTCATATATTTTTATAATTACGAAAATTGCATATATTTTAAAATAATAACAAGACGCTTAAAATAAAAAGAGCGAGATATATTTTGAATGTATGTTAAATAAAATAGCTCTAGCTAATTTCAATATTAAAATATTTTACCAATATACCCCCACATCATGGTAAAACTGCCGTTTTTAAAAAGGGTACTTATCTGAACTTTAAATGTAAATATGCATTTCTTGAAACTTGAAAAAAACACTTAAAACAAAAAATCCCATCGCAATTTTTGGATATGTTAAAGATTATGGTCCAATCTAACTTTTATTTCGAAAAATCGTACCAGCCCACAAAAAAATCAGGATAGGTCATGGTGAAAAATGAATTTAAATATGAGACATTTTTCAGATTCAATATGGAAAAAATTCATTTCTTGAAACTTGAAAAAAAACGCTTAAAACAAAAAACCCCATCGCAATTTTTGGATATGTTAAAGCTTATGGTCCAATCTAACTTTTATTTCGAAAAATCGTACCAGCCCACAAAAAAATCAGGATAGGTCATGGTGAAAAATGCATTTAAATATGAGACATTTTTCAGATTCAATATGGAAAAAATTCATTTCTTGAAACTTGAAAAAAACGCTTAAAACAAAAAACCCCATCGCAGTTTTTGGATATGTTAAAGATTATGGTCCAATCTAACTTTTATTTCGAAAAATCGTACCAGCCCACAAAAAAATCAGGATAGGTCATGGTGAAAAATGCATTTAAATATGAGACATTTTTCAGATTCAATATGGAAAAAATTCATTTCTTGAAACTTGAAAAAAACGCTTAAAACAAAAAACCCCATCGCAATTTTTGGATATGTTAAAGCTTATGGTCCAATCTAACTTTTATTTCGAAAAATCGTACCAGCCCACAAAAAAATCAGGATAGGTCATGGTGAAAAATGCATTTAAATATGAGACATTTTTCAGATTCAATATAGAAAATATTCATTTCTTGAAACTTGAAAAAAACGCTTAAAACAAAAAACCCCACCGCAATTTTTGGATATGTTAAAGCTTATGGTCCAATCTAACTTTTATTTCGAAAAATCGTACCAGCCCACAAAAAAATCAGGATAGGTCATGGTGAAAAATGCATTTAAATATGAGACATTTTTCAGATTCAAAATGGAATAAATTCATTTCTTGAAACTTGAAAAAAACGCTTAAAACAAAAAACCCCATCGCAATTTTTGGATATCTTAAAGCTTATGGTCCAATCTAACTTTTATTTCGAAAAACCGTACCAGCCCACAAAAAAATCAGGATAGGTCATGGTGAAAAATGCATTTAAATATGAGACATTTTTCAGATTCAATATGGAAAAAATTTATTTCTTGAAACTTGAAAAAAACGCTTAAAACAAAAAACCCCATCGCAATTTTTGGATATGTTAAAGCTTATGGTCCAATCTAACTTTTATTTCGAAAAATCGTACCAGCCCACAAAAAAATCAGGATAGGTCATGGTGAAAAACGCATTTAAATATGAGACATTTTTCAGATTCAATATGGAAAAAATTCATTTCTTGAAACTTGAAAAACACTTAAAACAAAAAACCCCATCGCAATTTTTGGATATGTTAAAGATTATGGTCCAATCTAACTTTTATTTCGAAAAATCGTACCAGCCCACAAAAAAATCAGGATAGGTCATGGTGAAAAATGCATTTATATATGAGACATTTTTCAGATTCAATATGGAAAAATTCATTTCTTGAAACTTGAAAAAAACGCTTAAAACAAAAAACCCCATCGCAATTTTTGGATATGTTAAAGCTTATGGTCCAATCTAACTTTTATTTCGAAAAATCGTACCAGCCCACAAAAAAATCAGGATAGGTCATGGTGAAAAATGCATTTAAATATGAGACATTTTTCAGATTCAATATAGAAAATATTCATTTCTTGAAACTTGAAAAAAACGCTTAAAACAAAAAACCCCATCGCAATTTTTGGATATGTTAAAGATTATGGTCCAATCTAACTTTTATTTCGAAAAATCGTACCAGCCCACAAAAAAATCAGGATAGGTCATGGTGAAAAATGCATTTATATATGAGACATTTTTCAGATTCAATATGGAAAAATTCATTTCTTGAAACTTGAAAAAAACGCTTAAAACAAAAAACCCCTTCGCAATTTTTGGATATGTTAAAGCTTATGGTCCAATCTAACTTTTATTTCGAAAAATCGTACCAGCCCACAAAAAAATCAGGATAGGTCATGGTGAAAAATGCATTTAAATATGAGACATTTTTCAGATTCAATATGGAAAAAATTCATTTCTTGAAACTTGAAAAAAACGCTTAAAACAAAAAACCCCATCGCAATTTTGGGATATGTTAAAGCTTATGGTCCAATCTAACTTTTATTTCGAAAAATCGTACCAGCCCACAAAAAAATCAGGATAGGTCATGGTGAAAAATGCATTTAAATATGAGACATTTTTCAGATACAATATGGAAAAAATTCATTTCTTGAAACTTGAAAAAAACGCTTAAAACAAAAAACCCCATCGCAGTTTTTGGATATGTTAAAGCTTATGGTCCAATCTAACTTTTATTTCGAAAAATCGTACCAGCCCACAAAAAAATCAGGATAGGTCATGGTGAAAAATGCATTTAAATATGAGACATTTTTCAGATTCAATATGGAAAAAATTCATTTCTTGAAACTTGAAAAAGACGCTTAAAACAAAAAACCCCATCGCAGTTTTTGGATATGTTAAAGCTTATGGTCCAATCTAACTTTTATTTCGAAAAATCGTACCAGCCCACAAAAAAATCAGGATAGGTCATGGTGAAAAATGCATTTATATATGAGACATTTTTCAGATTCAATATGGAAAAATTCATTTCTTGAAACTTGAAAAAAACGCTTAAAACAAAAAACCCCTTCGCAATTTTTGGATATGTTAAAGCTTATGGTCCAATCTAACTTTTATTTCGAAAAATCGTACCAGCCCACAAAAAAATCAGGATAGGTCATGGTGAAAAATGCATTTAAATATGAGACATTTTTCAGATTCAATATGGAAAAAATTCATTTCTTGAAACTTGAAAAAAACGCTTAAAACAAAAAACCCCATCGCAATTTTGGGATATGTTAAAGCTTATGGTCCAATCTAACTTTTATTTCGAAAAATCGTACCAGCCCACAAAAAAATCAGGATAGGTCATGGTGAAAAATGCATTTAAATATGAGACATTTTTCAGATTCAAAATGGAATAAATTCATTTCTTGAAACTTGAAAAAAACGGTTAAAACAAAAAACCCCATCGCAATTTTTGGATATCTTAAAGCTTATGGTCCAATCTAACTTTTATTTCGAAAAACCGTACCAGCCCACAAAAAAATCAGGATAGGTCATGGTGAAAAATGCATTTAAATATGAGACATTTTTCAGATTCAATATGGAAAAAATTTATTTCTTGAAACTTGAAAAAAACGCTTAAAACAAAAAACCCCATCGCAATTTTTGGATATGTTAAAGCTTATGGTCCAATCTAACTTTTATTTCGAAAAATCGTACCAGCCCACAAAAAAATCAGGATAGGTCATGGTGAAAAACGCATTTAAATATGAGACATTTTTCAGATTCAATATGGAAAAAATTCATTTCTTGAAACTTGAAAAACACTTAAAACAAAAAACCCCATCGCAATTTTTGGATATGTTAAAGATTATGGTCCAATCTAACTTTTATTTCGAAAAATCGTACCAGCCCACAAAAAAATCAGGATAGGTCATGGTGAAAAATGCATTTATATATGAGACATTTTTCAGATTCAATATGGAAAAATTCATTTCTTGAAACTTGAAAAAAACGCTTAAAACAAAAAACCCCATCGCAATTTTTGGATATGTTAAAGCTTATGGTCCAATCTAACTTTTATTTCGAAAAATCGTACCAGCCCACAAAAAAATCAGGATAGGTCATGGTGAAAAATGCATTTAAATATGAGACATTTTTCAGATTCAATATAGAAAATATTCATTTCTTGAAACTTGAAAAAAACGCTTAAAACAAAAAACCCCATCGCAATTTTTGGATATGTTAAAGATTATGGTCCAATCTAACTTTTATTTCGAAAAATCGTACCAGCCCACAAAAAAATCAGGATAGGTCATGGTGAAAAATGCATTTATATATGAGACATTTTTCAGATTCAATATGGAAAAATTCATTTCTTGAAACTTGAAAAAAACGCTTAAAACAAAAAACCCCTTCGCAATTTTTGGATATGTTAAAGCTTATGGTCCAATCTAACTTTTATTTCGAAAAATCGTACCAGCCCACAAAAAAATCAGGATAGGTCATGGTGAAAAATGCATTTAAATATGAGACATTTTTCAGATTCAATATGGAAAAAATTCATTTCTTGAAACTTGAAAAAAACGCTGAAAACAAAAAACCCCATCGCAATTTTGGGATATGTTAAAGCTTATGGTCCAATCTAACTTTTATTTCGAAAAATCGTACCAGCCCACAAAAAAATCAGGATAGGTCATGGTGAAAAATGCATTTAAATATGAGACATTTTTCAGATACAATATGGAAAAAATTCATTTCTTGAAACTTGAAAAAAACGCTTAAAACAAAAAACCCCATCGCAGTTTTTGGATATGTTAAAGCTTATGGTCCAATCTAACTTTTATTTCGAAAAATCGTACCAGCCCACAAAAAAATCAGGATAGGTCATGGTGAAAAATGCATTTAAATATGAGACATTTTTCAGATTCAATATGGAAAAAATTCATTTCTTGAAACTTGAAAAAGACGCTTAAAACAAAAAACCCCATCGCAGTTTTTGGATATGTTAAAGCTTATGGTCCAATCTAACTTTTATTTCGAAAAATCGTACCAGCCCACAAAAAAATCAGGATAGGTCATGGTGAAAAATGCATTTAAATATGAGACATTTTTCAGATTCAATATGGAAAAAATTCATTTCTTGAAACTTGAAAAAAACGCTTAAAACAAAAAACCCCATCGCAATTTTTGGATATGTTAAAGCTTATGGTCCAATCTAACTTTTATTTCGAAAAATCGTACCAGCCCACAAAAAAATCAGGATAGGTCATGGTGAAAAATGCATTTATATATGAGACATTTTTCAGATTCAATATGGAAAAAATTCATTTCTTGAAACTTGAAAAAAACGCTTAAAACAAAAAACCCCATCGCAATTTTTGGATATGTGGTCCAATCTAACTTTTATTTCGAAAAATCGTACCAGTCCACAAAAAAATCAGGATAGGTCATGGTGGAAAATGCATTCAAATACCAGCCATTTTTCAGATTCCATAAGGAAAAAATGCATTAAAAAAAATAACGCTTGAAATGTAATCCTCATCGCAATTTTTGGGTATTTGAAAAAAAAGGCTAAACAAGCTTTTTTTTTAAAAAATTGTACTAGCCCACTCTTAATATATAATAGGTCCATGATAAATATTAGTTAAAAAATTGTAATTACTCTGTGCAAAAAATTATTAATTTAATGAAAAATTTAGATATTATAGTTTTAGTTGTAATTTAATGACTTTTAATGGCAATTGACCATTCAAAATTATTAATTTAGTTTATACTATATATTTTTTGATAATGATTTTTACAAATATGTTTTTACATATATGTATCAAAAATATTAGCAAATGTCGCAACCATATATCCAAATCCTTTGTCAATATCACAACCATAAAAATATAAGATAGGTGAGGATAAGTGTCAAATATTTTAGCAAATGTCGCACCCTTTTTTTCCAAATCCGTTGTCAATATCACTACCATAAAAATACGTTACATTTATAAAACTTATATGATCGTGATCTAAGATGGCGCTATTGGCGATAGATAGTTCTTATCCATGTTGTTGATATCAATATTAGTATTTGAATCAACATTGCGTGAAGACGAAAATGAGCCACCTTCATATCGTACAGTACAGTGTGGTTCTAAGTTTATAATTCCTTGCGATGGTAATGTAATCCAATAGTGTTTTCCGAATTTACATGAAACACTAATTTTTGTGTTATTAAATACTTTGAACAGCCATGTATTTTTGTTGTACAATTCAATATACATATTTTGTTCTTTAATTTGTTCAAATTGACATTTACTTGTATGTGACTGGTGTAGTGCAGATGCCTCACATGTTTTTATAACACATGAAACTATCTTCGGTGCTTTCTTTGCAGCTCAGTAATTCGACACGACTCATTGGTAAGTAACTGTTCCGTCCAAGATTAAAAACTATCAAATCTTAGTTTTGGCATTAGAAGAATATTATCTTGGTGAAACGGTATACCAATAACACTGTATACAGTTGATTTTTCTGACTCTATTAATGGAATTTTAATATCAATCATTAATCGGTTTTCGATTATTATTCCTGTCACCGACATCAAGCGAAATATTTCTACAAGTTATTTGCTTTTGTCTTGACCTGGTAATTTTAATTTGAATGGGAGTTTAGATTTAATATCTGTAATTTCATTCATCATTGTAGACGTTTTAATTAAAGCAGAATACGACCCTTGATCTTTTAGATTCGTGATCAGTTTAATAATAGATATTTGAATACTGCTTTTTTAAAAGTGTAAACATAACCACAGCTTCAATCGAAAAATGTGTGTTATTTGCCATGTTTGTTATTTCATCAGATAACCTTTTAAATTCTTTGTTTATATCTATTGTTGTTTTTTTAATATACTAACAGTAAAGTCTACTAAGGATGTTTGACGTTTTGTCAAATGGTCGATATCATGTTGAATTTCCAGTAAATTTTTCATATCAACTTCTATTTTTCTCCAATTGCATATCAACTTCTATTAGAACCAATTGCAGTCTATATAATATTTATGGAATTTAATATAAATATGTTTTTTTTCTTTTATATTTCCATTTAAGTTCTTTTCGCTTCCCTAAAAATTTGAAGTGATATTTATTATCGAAAATATCGAGAAATACTGATTTTCGACAATTTTGTCGAACTTCAAAATATTCGAAGTTATAACATCTTGAAATAAATTTGTTGGTTGTTACATTTGATTAATGTGTTGTCGTTGATAATAGCAAATGTTTCAACCATTTCCTAAAATACATTATTTTATAGTTTTGTGATTTTTCACTAGATGGTACTATTTGTTGAGTAAGTTAAAAATACTGATAAAAAAACATTTAAAAAAATATTGAATTTATGTATTTATTTATATTAATATTAGGTGCAGTAAAGATTATTTTAAAGATATACAAAATTTTAAGAATTTATTTTATATATCGACGTTTTAAATAAAAAACTAATCATAATGGATATAATGGAAAATTCGCAAAATGGCGGGAAAATTACGTCATATGGTTCGTTGTAGTCCATTACCGACGCGTTGTGAATGTCAATTTAAATCAAGGATTGAAACCTAAACGAATAACGGTTTCGATTTCGGTTTTTTCCGCGTTTCGGTTTTGGTTACGGTTTCGGTTTTAAGTTTTTATAACGAAACGGTTTCGGATGATACTGGGGTAAAGTGGGAAACGTAATTTAAACAATGGTTGTTGTTATTTTGAGTAAAAATATTGTGTTATATGAATTATTTAATTGATTACGTCAAGAAAAAAATTATTTTAAAATTTCGTGACCACAAACCAATGAAAAGCAACATTTTGACTTCACCTGATATATGATCTGAATTTAAAAGAAGAAGAATATTGTACAATTTTCATCCATAAAAGCCAAAGAAATTAAATTTCAACAATTCTGTGAACTACAATATATGTAAACTAGTGATGTTCATTTGCAAGAGCAAGGCAAGAAATGTTAATCTTAATCTTTTAAATTTTAAATAAAGATCGAAGACAAATATCTTAAACTACATATTAATTATGAAAACGAATAGAATTTGAACACTAATTGTATTTAAGTTACTTATTTTCCATTTTTTCAATTTCTTCAACATTTTAATAACAAAAAAAATCCAATAACATAAAAATTTGAATTATATTTTAACATGAATTAACAAATAAAAATAATTGTATAAAACAAGTGATGTTGACAAGACAATTCAAAATCTCAAGGCCATAATAAAATGAACGAAAAGTCACCAAATACATTTTCAAAATGCTAAATATTTTTTACAAACATCTTTATGTATCTGTCAATTTTTAATCGATGATCTCCATTTTTTTTACCACATGATAAGAAAATGTAAATCTATCAATTGATATTTCAACTTTAAAAATGCACCAATTACTTTTTATAATATTAATCAACAAACTCGAAAATTAAGTTTTTCATAAATATGTATTTGATGACTTTTCGTTCTACAACGACGATATATTCTGTACATACATATACAATAAATATAAGGAATATTTCGTATAAGCATATTTCTGTTTTCGTCACAGATTAAAAAAATCCGTATGCTACACGTACCGTATGTCAAGAGAACTCAAATTATATCTTGCAGAGTAACATTTTTCTTTGCGAACACAAACTCAAACGCTACAAAGCGAATACTAACAGAAAGAAGAGAATATAACAATAACGATTACGATTCGTATACACACACTTTCACAACGAAAACTCTTCGTTGCTTTCCTGTATCATCGCATGGCAACAAATAGACGCATGACAACAGACAGACGTATGACAACGGACAGACGCATGAGAACAGACAGTCGCATGACAACGGACAGACGCACGGCACCACACTACATGTATGTATCTAGTACAGCTCTCTAGTTGGCAACAACAACGAGTTCTCTTTGTGGTACAAAAAATTTCCCGCCAAAATTCTATCAAAAGCTTGGATGCTGCTTTATTCGCATTTTTGTTGTTGTTGCACTTTCAAACGAATGAGCGGATTTGTGAAAAAAGAATAACACAAAAAGCAATATATCAGCTGAATATATCACACTGTGAAAATGTTCATATATTATTTTTTATTACTTCAGATTTTACAATTAACTAAAAAACTATATATAAAAGTAAAACAAAAATAATAATGTGCATAGCACAGTGCATATGCACAATCGATGTACGAACTTGCGTAGCGAAAAAAAGAGAAAAAAACATTGTTTTGTCTATTTTATCTTTTGAAGCGACTTTTGAAGCACTTTTAAAGCTATTTACCGCTTCAAAAGTGCTTCACAGGCCTTATTTTTAAGATGCTTATATTCTTTAGAATTCAACATAAACAAAAAAAAAACCAGTTGGGAAGGTTAGATCACATTGGAAATTTTAAAGTATGTGTAATTATGATAGTTAGGATTATCAAAATTATAGTCGGTCTAAGCCGACTACAAATACCCTACACATATGTGTGGTTACCATTCAAAGTGATATATAGGTCACCAGGGTATACGAATCCTGAAAATAACTAAAAACATTCAATCGCTGAAGAATTTCCATTTATTTGATACCCATATTTACATATGGGTAGGTGTACCGAATTTTGTTTTTTTTTTTTTTGGTGAACCACAAGTCTTTTCGCCGGAAAACATTATTATCATGTATTTGATGTCAATATATATTTGACCAAAAAAGTTTACCTTAGCACGTATACATAAAAATTTATCTTTATATGTACATTTTATATGAGGACATAATGTATATAATGTATATAAAATAATAATTTTATATGAACATAAGTGGTCGGATCATAGGTCACAATGGACCGATCTCGCCAATTTTTTCGCACATACAGCGTAGGTATATTAGAAGACTTATAAATGGTATTCTATTGAATAGATCCTTTAAAAGAATTTAAAAAATATTCAAATGAAATTTTTTATTTTACTAATAAAATATATAAAAAACCAATATTATTAAAATTTTAATCATTTTTTAACGTAAAAATTTTGCTTGGAGTTGCTGGGGTTTTGTTGTTAATTCGATTAATAAAACAAATAACAAATTTTAAACCAAATACCGTTGTTTTGGAAATATCGGTTCTCAAAAAACAACATGTGAATTTTTGTACAACCAAAAATGTTTATTTTGGGAACTCCAAATTTTAATTAATGAAATTTTACTTAAGATCTTCTATATAAAATAATATATGTTTTTCTGGTTTTTTGTATACTTTTTTAAAAACCGTTTTAAACCGATATAAAACCGAAACCGTTTATATCGGTTTTGGATATCGGTTTATCTCTGATTTTCGTATAACGGTTTCGGTTTTAAAAATGAAACGGTCTTAAACGGATATCGGTTTCGGTTACGGTTTCAATCCTTGATTTAAAATATTATTATTATTATTATTTTTATTATTATTATAGAATTGCAGTAATTCTTGAATACAGTTATTGATAATGTATTTGCCATTTTAATTTTCCTTGAGTGCACTTTAACTATTACTGAGACAAATTAGTTTTTTTTTTAATTAAAATGTGGTCATATAATATATTTTTTATAAATTTTGAATTAAAAGTGAAATTTCTAATGTCTATTATATTTTTAAATAACCAATAGTGCCATCTTAGATCACAATCATATAAGTTATACAAATGTAACGTATATTTTTTAATGGTTGTGATATTGACAACGGATTTGAAAAAAAGGTTGCGACATTTGCTAAAATATTTGACACTTATCCTCACCAAACTTATGGTTGTGATATTAACAAAGGATTTGAATATATGGTTGCGACATTTGCTAATATTTTTGACACTTGTAAAAATATGTGCTATAAAAAAATATATAGTATAAACTAAATTAATAATTTTGAATGGTCAATTGCCATTAAAAGTCATTAAATTACAACTAAAACTATAATATCTAAATTTTTCATTAAATTAATAATTTTTTGCACAGAGTAATTACAATTTTTTAACTAATATTTATCATGGACATATTATATATTAAGAGTGGGCTAGTACAATTTAAAAAAAAAAAAGCTTGTTTAGCCTTTTTTTTTCAAATACCCAAAAATTGCGATGAGGATTACATTTCAAGCGTTATTTTTTTGAATGCATTTTTTCCTTATGGAATCTAAACCAGTTGGGAAGGTTAGATCACATGGGAAATTTCAAAGTAGGTGTAATTATGATAGTTAGGATTATCAAAATTATATATACCCTACACATATGTGTGGTTACCATTCAAAGTGATATATAGGTCACCAGGGTATACGAATCCTGAAAATAACTACAAACATTCAATCGCTGAAGAATTTCCATTCATTTGATACCCATATTTACAAATGGGTAGGTGTACCGAATTTCGATTTTTTTTTTGTGAACCACAAGTCTTTTCGCCGGAAAACATTATTATCATGTATTTGAGCATGATATCAATATATATTTGACCAAAAAAGTTTACCTAAGCACGTATACATAAAAATTGATCTTTACATGTACATTTTATATGAGGTATTTGAACATAAGTGATCGGATCATAAGTCACAATGGACCGATCTCGCCAATTTTTTCGCACATACAGCGTAGGTATATTAGTAATCAAAGTTATAAGTTTCATTTATCTAGCTCTTTAAAAGTAGTAGGGATTTCAGCAGACAGACAGACGGACAGACAGACAGACGGACAGACAGACAGACGGACAGACGGACATCGCTAAATCGACTCAGGAGGTCATGCTGATCAGGAATATATATACTTTTCCATACCGGAGATGCTTCCTTCTGGGTGTTACAAACGGCGTACCAAACTGAATATACCCTTTCACTCTTAGTGTAGGGTATAAAAATGGCTGGTATTTGAATGCATTTTCCACCATGACCTATCCTGATTTTTTTGTGGGCTGGTACGATTTTTCGAAATAAAAGTTAGATTGGACCATAAGCTTTAACATATCCAAAAATTGCGATGGGGTTTTTTGTTTTAAGCGTTTTTTTCAAGTTTCAAGAAATGAATTTTTTCCATATTGAATCTGAAAAATGTCTCATATTTAAATGCATTTTTCACCATGACCTATCCTGATTTTTTTGTGGGCTGGTACGATTTTTCGAAATAAAAGTTAGATTGGACCATAAGCTTTAACATATCCAAAAATTGCGATGGGGTTTTTTGTTTTAAGCGTTTTTTTCAAGTTTCAAGAAATGAATTTTTTCCATATTGAATCTGAAAAATGTCTCATATTTAAATGCATTTTTCACCATGACCTATCCTGATTTTTTTGTGGGCTGGTACGATTTTTCGAAATAAAAGTTAGATTGGACCATAAGCTTTAACATATCCAAAAATTGCGATGGGGTTTTTTGTTTTAAGCGTTTTTTTCAAGTTTCAAGAAATGAATTTTTTCCATATTGAATCTAAAAAATGTCTCATATTTAAATGCATTTTTCACCATGACCTATCCTGATTTTTTTGTGGGCTGGTAAGATTTTTCGAAATAAAAGTTAGATTGGACCATAAGCTTTAACATATCCAAAAATTGCGATGGGGTTTTTTGTTTTAAGCGTTTTTTTCAAGTTTCAAGAAATGAATTTTTTCCATATTGAATCTGAAAAATGTCTCATATTTAAATGCATTTTTCACCATGACCTATCCTGATTTTTTTGTGGGCTGGTACGATTTTTCGAAATAAAAGTTAGATTGGACCATAAGCTTTAACATATCCAAAAATTGCGATGGGGTTTTTTGTTTTAAGCGTTTTTTTCAAGTTTCAAGAAATGAATTTTTTCCATATTGAATCTGAAAAATGTCTCATATTTAAATGCATTTTTCACCATGACCTATCCTGATTTTTTTGTGGGCTGGTACGATTTTTCGAAATAAAAGTTAGATTGGACCATAAGCTTTAACATATCCAAAAATTGCGATGGGGTTTTTTGTTTTAAGCGCTTTTTTCAAGTTTCAAGAAATGAATTTTTTCCATATTGAATCTGAAAAATGTCTCATATTTAAATGCATTTTTCACCATGACCTATCCTGATTTTTTTGTGGGCTGGTACGATTTTTCGAAATAAAAGTTAGATTGGACCATAAGCTTTAACATATCCAAAAATTGCGATGGGGTTTTTTGTTTTAAGCGTTTTTTTCAAGTTTCAAGAAATGAATTTTTTCCATATTGAATCTAAAAAATGTCTCATATTTAAATGCATTTTTCACCATGACCTATCCTGATTTTTTTGTGGGCTGGTAAGATTTTTCGAAATAAAAGTTAGATTGGACCATAAGCTTTAACATATTCAAAAATTGCGATGGGGTTTTTTGTTTTAAGCGTTTTTTTCAAGTTTCAAGAAATGAATTTTTTCCATATTGAATCTGAAAAATGTCTCATATTTAAATGCATTTTTCACCATGACCTATCCTGATTTTTTTGTGGGCTGGTACGATTTTTCGAAATAAAAGTTAGATTGGACCATAAGCTTTAACATATCCAAAAACTGCGATGGGGTTTTTTGTTTTAAGCGTCTTTTTCAAGTTTCAAGAAATGAATTTTTTCCATATTGAATCTGAAAAATGTCTCATATTTAAATGCATTTTTCACCATGACCTATCCTGATTTTTTTGTGGGCTGATACGATTTTTCGAAATAAAAGTTAGATTGGACCATAATCTTTAACATATCCAAAAATTGCAATGGGGTCTTTCATTTTAATCGATTTTTTCAAGTTTCAAAAAATGCATTTTTTTCATATGGCACTTCAAAAGGTGTTTATTTGTGTTAATGAAATGATAAAATTGATGGTATTTTTGATTTATATTGCTAATTTTGCCTTTAACTACCTATTTTTGGACATTTTGCGTTACGGCGAATTCAAAATGTTCAACAAAAAAATGCGGCGAATTCACCAAAAAGTGGGATAAAAAAGTGGGCTATCTTCACACCAGTCCTATGTAAAAGCTCTCACCCGCCGTTCGGATTCGGCAATAAACTGTAGGTCCCACCACTTTGAGTACAAATATAACACGCACTGCTCAAAATGGTGAGAGAGCTCGGCCGAAGTTCTGTACAGGACTGTAGCGCCAAACTATTATATATTATTATAATATGGTTCATTATAGTGAATTCTTCGTCATTATAATAAATTCTTCATTAATAATATAAATTCACACCTTCAATATAATTAATTCTTCATCAACATTATGCATTAATTACCAATGTTATGAATTCTTAATCATTACTGTAAAATCATTATCAGTATTAAGTACACTACGGCGTCGTTGGGTTGATTGGTTAGTGTATTAGACTTTGAGCCGAAAAGTGCCGGGTTCAATACCAGCGACTTTCTACATTAAAAAAAAAAACAATTTGTTTTTATACCAGAGTAAAATATTTACCTACGAAAGTAAAACATTGCCTAGGAAAATCTGTCACCCAGTCGTTCGGATTCGGCGTTAAACTTTGAGTACTAATATAAGACGCACTGCTCAACTGGTGAGAGAGCTTGGCCATGGTTCTTTGGAGCTGTAGCGCCAAACTATTGTTACGAAAATTCAGTCTACGGAAAACTGATCTAAAAGTTCGTATCTCTGAATTGTGTACAAAATAAAAACACTCGTATGTTTGGTTTAAATTATAACAACTAACTTTATTAATTCACTTTAATAAACAACTTTACTAATAACAAATTCTAACAACTGCTGCATGTCCACAATTTAACTTGACAATTATCACACGAGATGCCCTCGACCACTTTACAATCACTACTGAAGTGAAGTACCTCAGATGCGGCTCCCTTATATACTGCATGCATCAGTTCGACAAGCTTCGACTTGTTTCGAGAACCTTCTACTCGTTTCGTGAATGACGCATGCTATTGGCATCTCATTCGCACTCATGTGCTTTAATGCGCTGATCTTCCATATCTTTCTCGCACACTGCCTCTGTGCGCTGAATGATCTTCTGTCTCTTTCTAACACATGCTTAGTGCGCTGAATTGTCTTGCGTCTCATTACTTATTGTTGATTGCTTGCACTATGGGGCAAATTACCTCTTTTCGTAACACTATTATTATTACTTCAAAATTATAAAACTTTTTATTCGTTTTAAGCATGTTTTCTATGCTATCATTCGTCATCGCCGTTTTATAACAAGCGATGATATTGAGTGATAACTAGTGATAGCAGTGAAACCATGCATTATATTCTTTTTAGAAATATAAATACTTTTTGAATTCAGATATTTCTACTGGGACTTTGATAAACATTGATATTCTTAAAATGCACAACAGATCGTTATAACCCGGACGAATAATTTAATCAACTAAACTTGTGGACCATTTATGGCATAATAATTGTTAAAGTCTGTCAACGTTATTGAATTAATTTATATGGTTAATGTTTTTAATCCGATTTGTCAAACAATTTAATCATTTTTGTTTTGATTCACTTACCTTTTTTATGTTTGTTTGTTTGTTTTGCTTGTGAATGACGTAGGTGTGAGAGTGTTTATATAATTACAACATGTGTAACATGAAATATACACGATTTCATATTTAAATTTTTAATTTATTCTTAATTTATTTAATGTTTTTAACTAACATTTATCGCAGATGTGGTAACTATCTGAATAAAATTTACTTGTTTAATTTAATAGCAGAGTACGTTATTAGGGTTCAAATTTATGTCAATTACAATAATTTACTGCAAACATAGTTAAACAACAATTGCTTAGGAAATAATTCACGTAATTAAGTAAAGACTTATCACATAAAATATTGTGAAATAGCATTTTATTTTATGCAAGGTCAATTCAATGTATTGTACACAAAAAAAAAAAAAAACAATCTGTAAATTAGTTAAAAAATTGAAAAAGATAACTTGGTAAACTCGATTGGATAAAAACTTCCACTGTTAAATAGCATTTTAAATTGTTAAAAAAAAAGAAACTAAAACGATGTTGTTATTACAGAATTTTTTTTTGAGTACAGCAATTATAATTGCTGAAACAACGCCGACTTATTAGTTTGCTGCATTGACATACAAATATTCATATTAGCAAACGCAATTGCTGATTTTTATAACGAATAGCAAATGTTTTGGGTAAATTACTGAATTTCATTGCTGGACTGATTAATGTGACATGCACCCAGAAAAAAATACCCTCAAATCCCATTAAAACTAGTCAATAGGACAATTATTGATTTAATAGTATACAAAAAATAAATCTTTCATATAAACTCAATGGCAATGCCATGGTATTTTCTAGTATTTAATGGTATTTTCCGATTAAAATAATAATTTATCCTATTGACTATTTTTAATAGTAAAAAACTGTTATTTATATAGTATTTTTTTCTGGGTGTGCAAATATATTCGATGCAAATATATCGACGTAAATATCGATTATTTTTTCGTGTATCGAAGTAAAAAAAGAAACAAACAGATCCCTGTTGTGCCTTTTTTTTTGTTTAATTCAATTTATAGTTACACAATTGTTCGGATAATAATAACAAAATACATGCTAAGTTCCGACCAAAGTTTGTCGTTGTGAGAAATATTTTTTCTTAAAAAACAGCATGTGAATGTTTTTGTACAACAAGATCTATCTATTTTAGGAAACCCAGAATAAAATGACATTTAAATTTATTTTTTAATTTTATCCTATTGATTTTTTTCTACAAATTCACCAATGCATATTGTTCATAGTAGAAAAGAATTATAGGTTAGTGGACGGGGGGAAAGATGGAGTAGTGTCAGTGGATGTATGTTTTGAATTTCCCAATTTTAAAAAATATCGGGATAAAAAAACGCAGTACGATTGAAGATCGAATTTTCGACATAATGCGTGGGTCTGTTGGGAGCCGAGTGCACTACGAAGGGGTGGGTTTAGTTCGATGACCGAGTAGAACGAGAGAACACACGACCTGGTGGAATCAGGCCATGTATTTTCCTCGTACACTTACCATTGTAATATCTATAAAACAGGCTTACACACCCTACAGTCCTTCGGTGCTAATACTTCGATGTTGTATTAGGTCCAGGAACTCCAAAGAGGCTTTTAAATCTCCTGCCCAAATGTGCGAATTGTATTCCATCTAAGGCCGAATATAGGAACAGTAGAGATTGCGTCGGTCAGCAGGAGTGCAGTATGTCTTACACCGTTTTAAGAAACCGAGGCATTTGGCCGTTTCTTTCGACACATCAAGTATGTGATCATTCCAACGGAGGTCAAATTGGATTGATATGCACAGAATGTCATGAGCAGCTGACTCCTCAATATCAGCAGCGCTCATATTCAGGGGAGGAATGGAATGTTGTTCAGAGAGAACACCATTCATCGCAATTTGTATTAAACGACCATGGAGAAAACTCGATATACTTCGAGTCATGGAATTACCGACACCATATGCAATGAGTTTTGATACGAGGGTCTCATGCCACACTCGAAAAGGAGAATACAATTATTCCATTTTTCGGAGAGGGCCGCCATTAAGTCATCTGTGGATCTGGTCCTACCATATTGACGGTCACTGAGCAATTCGTTGTGCTCCAGATAGGTAACAAGGTGGAAGTTTATTACGCTCTCCATTACCTTAGAGAGCATATTGCAATAAGCCAGTAATTGGCAGGGTTCGTAGCCTCTGCCTTTTTCGGGACTGGATCCACATTGACAACCTTCCAACAAGATGGAAAAACTGCTGTCGTTTAGGAGATGTTGAAAAGCTTCGTTGTCCTCCAGATAGTTCACAAGGTGGAAGTTTATTACGCTCTCCATACCTAAGAGAGGGAAGAGCATATTGCAATGGGCCGGTTCGTAGTCTCTACGTTTTTTGGAACTGGCTCTACATTGGCAATATTCCAACAAGATGGAAAAACTCCTGTTGTTTAGGAGATGTTAAAAAGCTTCGTTGTCCTCCAGATAGTTCACAAGGTGGAAGTTTATTACGCTCTCCATTGCCTTAGAGAGCGCAGAGCATATTGCAATGAGCCGGTAATTGGCAGGGTTCGTAGCCTCGTCCTTCTTTAGGACTGGCTCCACATTGACAATCTTCCAACACGATGGAAAAACTCCTGTCGTGTAGGAGATGTTGAAAAGATTCGTTGTGCTTCAGATAGTTCACAAGGTAGAAGTTTATTACGCTCTCCATTACTTAGAGAGGGAAGAACATATTGCAATGTATCAGAAATTGGCAGGGTTCGTAGCCTCAGTCTTTTTCGGAACTAGCTGTACTTTGGAGATGGAAAAACGCCTGGAAAAACGCCTGTCGTTTAGGAGATGTTGAAAAGCTTCGTTGTCCTCCAGATAGTTCACAAGGTAGAAGTTTATTACGCTCTCCATTACTTAGAGAGGGAAGAGCATATTGCAATGGGCCGGTAATTGGCAGGGTTCGTAGCCTCAGCCTTTTTCGGAACTAGCTGTACTTTGTCAACCTTCCAACAAGATGTGCAAACTCCTGTCGTGTAGGAGATGTTGAAAAGATTGCACGGTTTTAAACGGTACAATTTTAATCCCTGTTTTAAACTAAAAAGAACGAAAGAAAAAGTATGAATAAACGCAAATGCAGAGACTTGTACTGTTGTTGTACGTCTTTTTTTGAAATCATAAGCTCTTTTGATCTTTCGGTCCAACCAATGTTCAAATTCCATTCGATTTCACAATTTGTCTAACATCTTCTACCTAAAATTTAAAAGGTGAAATTTGGCAGTAAGAGCAAGAATGATTTTGCAAGAACAAGATCAGATGTACCTGTGCTAGAGCAATACAAAGTGTGCAAGACAATAGTAAGATAGCCACTTCTTGCCTTACTCTTGCACACTAATTCAAAATATCGAAAATATTAACTTCAAATAAATGAATACAAAAACCGATTATATAGAATCTATGTGGAACGGTTTTCTGTTAAACACTAATCGAAGCCGTTATTCGTTATGGTTTCAATTTACAATTTTAAATTTTTAGTGTATATTTGATTTTTATTGTAAACATTTGATTTTACTGAATAAACAATTCAAGTTTTAGCGATTTCAATTTTAAGAATTTTTAGCAAATATCTAGTCTACCATATCTCGGAGACCTGCGATGTCACATAGCTTTCTCGAACTAATTTTGTAAAAACAGTTCGATCTTGTAGTTTATATTAAAATTTGGCCATGTTTTTTTTAACATTTCTTTTTTAGTGATGAATATTAATTTTATTGCATCTAACTATTTACATAAATTTATTTCATATTTTTTTTAATGTTTTTTTTTTTAATTTTTTATTTGTTTTATTATTTCTTTACTTTTTCATTAATTTATTTATTTATACATGTAATATGTTCGATGATAACATTAAAGTCTTGTTCTAATTTTTCGCAATGTAAATAACAACAAAGCAAATACAATTTACTCAATATAGTTTGTTCTTGTTGTTCCTCATGTAACCTAGAAAATAGTTGTTGAACTTCAACTTGTCAAATATATTTTTTTAATTGAACTATTTTTATAAATGCATAGAATTGCAAATTACTTACGAAGCAAGTTTCTTTTATCAGTACTATTTATAATTTGTCACTTGGAATTTTGTGTGGAATAATTTAAGTGTGTATCCCACCGCAAACCTATTAAATAATGCAGTGGTTTTATTTGACACTTACTTAATTTAATACTATACAAAAAAAAACATTTAATTCAAATTTTTTATTTTTTTTATTATATTTTTAAATTTATTTATAACGAAATTGAAATCCATAGTACGATAATTGTTTAGCTCGTAGAAAAAACTACAAACAATAAATTCATGTCACTAAAATTCATTAAGTTAAATTCATGCCGTCATTACTAATTATAGGCTTTCGTGTTAAAATCATAAAAATAAATGACAACACAAAATGCATTTTTTTGCGGCTATAGATTATCGCATTTAAAAATCAAATTATTTTTATTTTGATTACATTTTTTTTATTATAAAGGTGCGATGTGATTGAAATTCGAGGTGTTTTTTATATATTATTATTGGTTCAAAGATACTGTACAAGATTAAATTGGCGAGTGTATTGTTTGCTTAAAAAAAAATAATGAAATCTCATTGTACCTCACGCCTTTTTTATCATTAATGAATGTTGCGTATACGACACTCTAACCGAGATCGTGCTCCGATCCGGTCTGCTCTGTTCTGCTCTGATGCAATATGCTGCCGATTATTTTAACTGAATGAACACACCTACCTTCTATGCGGCTGCAACATTTCAATTAAGTCAAAATTTGTGAATTTATTTTGCAAACTGCAATTTGTTGAAATAGGAAATAAAAGCTCTTGTTGGCCTCTTGACTTTGGCGTGCTGCGTTAAATTTGCAAATTAAATGTTATTTTTGCGAAATGTCTGTCAGTTGGTACAACATGCAGTCTGCAGATTATTTCTTGGGTAATCTATTTTTTTTTTGTTACTTTAAATTAATTTTGGTATCTTTTTAATACCAAAATGATCGTCGCTGGTTATAGTTATGCATTTAGAATAGTTTTGCTGAGTCAAGTTAGTTGTCTGATATATAGCGTACTTAGCGCTGTACCCAATGATTATGTAAAATGTTACAAGAGAATAAAAAAAATAAATAAAATGTTATATTATATCACTGCAATACAAACGATATCTAAACGGCGTTATGAATTATACAGAGTGTTTGGTTCATTCATGTCAATAAATCAAAAAAATCTATAATTGAAAATTCTATAAATCAAAAAATTAGACAATAAAAAATGTCTAATTTTGCACCCTAATTTGTCTAATGTTGCTCTCAACGTTTCGATAATCTAAAATTATACGAAAACAATAGGCTTTAGAATGACTTTTAAAGTAAATCAATATGTGTTTGATTCACGTACAACAGCAAAAGTTTTTGTTTTTACTACAATTATATAGTTGTCTTTGTATTTATAACAACTTTATAAATTAAATTTACAGCTATACCAACAACGAGTCGAAATTATTAAAATTTACTACCGAAATTCGAATTCGTATATCTTTCCATCATGAAATGGCAAGCCTTACTGAAGAGAAATGTCAAAAGAGCGGCAAGATATATGGCGTCGTTTGCTGTCCCTGTCGCTCTACTTTTGTAGCGTCCCTGTTGAAAAACCCTTTATTTCAGTGCACTTGTTTAAAAAATGGACGGGAATCTCACGTTTTGACTTATAAATTATGGACAATTTTGTTTTTTTTTTACTAATTTTTTTCTATTTTTATTTTAGGTTACTTACTTAAACCGTTGTTAAATAATTTGGAAACTTAAAACAATCAACTTGAAAAATCGTCTCAACAGTATTCATATAAATTAAAATATATTTGAGCGATGGTGATGATCTCTCTGAATGAACATTCCCATTCCTCACATTCTCACAACCAGGAAATAAACATTCGGTAAGTCATTCCATTCTTTTTAATATAATTTCCGAGGACACTAATATATATTTCAAATAGGGAACACATATATTTCATGATTTCTTGGTTCGTAGGCTATGTTTTGTTAGGTATTTCAATGAAAATTCTTCGAGTTAATATTTACATGATAACCTGATTCCATTAGATCGTGTGTTCTTTCGTTCTACTCCCCTAGTAGAAATTTGCCCGATGCACCATCGGGAAATGATCGGGTTTTCGTCGGGTAAGCCCTAATAGAGCAAACATGATCATTGCCTTGTTATGCCCTTACCATGCTCACCATAGCAGGGTTTACATTATCGAAACAGTCATTGGTCCCGATCATAGCTACATAAGTGGTTTCTCAAGGCAAAGTCCATCAGGCAATGATCGGGTTAAAATATTTTTTTTTTAAACAGGAGACTTGCAGAAATATTTCACCATTATTATGAACATATTTTTATGAAAGATTCACATTTAACAATTAATTTTAAAAATTAATTTTTAATTTTTCCAATGTAAAACTAATGGCGCATATTCATAAACAATTTAAAGTCGACTTTAAAATTAAAATCAGCTTTTTGACATTTTTGTGACATATTTGTGAAAATTGTCGAACAAGTCGACTTTAATTTTAAAGTTGACTTTAAATTGTCTATGAATATGAGCCAATGTTTTTAAATGATAGTAAATATTATCATGTAAATGATCATTTTATTAGTTGCAAGAGCTTTATATTAAAAATAACTGGAACTATTTTTATGAAATGCATTTAATTAAATTTGTGGACAGTAACAATGAACATCAGAAATGATGTAGTAATAAATGAGGGATTTTTTGAACATTTCTTTCAACTCAATAAAAGAAAAGATATATGAATTAACTTTGTCTACATGTAACATGCGTTTAAAACTTTCAAAATAGGTAAAATAGAAAATGTTCCTTATTTAAATGCATTGACAGTTGTCAAACTATCGGAAGCATGTCTTATTGAGCTTAATGAAGAGTACAATGCTTTCATTTTTATTTAAATATTTTAAATTAATATATCTTCGAGGAGTAAAAGCTACCAACTACATGAAATCGGAAATTACCCGGTCAGTACATGATCATGGCCTGTGGTGCGTACATGATCGGGACACTGCGTTACAAGGACATTGTGGGCCTCGTCATAGCCCGACCATCTCAAATAATGACATGATCAGTTCATGAGCATGGCCCTACCAAAATTTCTACTAGGGTCGGACCACCACTTTGTAGTTCACTTGGTTTTAAACAGAACTAAGCATTACAGAAATATGTCTTCGTTCTTCAGTCGCACAATACGTTTGTAGAACAATCTAACTGTTTCTGTTTTTTAATTTTGTTATTGGCAAATTCACGGAAATAATTGTTTATTGATGATTTATGAATAAGATGTTCATAAAACTATTTTTTTCTAATTTTCTTATTTATGAGTTATATTCATGAATTATGTATAATACTAAAAATAGTTGAATATTTCATGCATAAAAAACTGAAAATCACTGCGTATTTATTATGAATAGGGTTCATTAATTTTACAAATTTCATTAATAATCATAACAGGTGAAATTATGAGTATTTATTTATAACTTATGTTTTATATTTCATATTAATTTTCTCAATGCGCAATTCACGCTAGTTGTGAAAAACCACGTAGTAGGTGCAGTCTATAGAAGGAAGTGAGTGAATAAAGTTAAAAATGTGTCATTTAAAAATAAATGTGAGATTTAACAGACAAATAAGGTGCCAAATAACAGGGTGCAAAATAGGATATCATTTTGTTTTAAATTTTTTGTTATTTTTTGAGTGATAGAATGGTTTTGAATATTTGTTTTTTTTTTTCTGATTTTTGTAAAATATTCTCTATTACGGAATATGATATAATACTTTTTTCGATTTTGTTTTTCTAAAATGGACATGATGTTTCCATTTATTATATTTATTTTTTTGTACTACACACAGAAAAAACTTTCATAAAATCGCATTAAAATATGTCAATAGGACAATTCTTGATTTAATAGTATAAAATAAATAAATATTTTCATACAAACTCAAAATAATTTTATGGTATATTGTAGTATTTCATTTTTTATTTTACCGATTGAATTAATAGTTTATCTTATTTACTAATTTCAATAGTAAAAACTATTAATTTTGTGTTATACTTTTTTCTTAGTGTACAACTAACATATCAAAATAAATAAATGTTTCTCGTTAATGTTATACATTATTATAAAAATATCGAACAATTATGTTTGTATCATTTGTTTTTGTTGTTGTGGCAACCGAATATGGCATTTTAATGCAAGTTTTATCCAATTTGTGGTAATATCGTTTAAATTGAGTAATTCTGTTTATTACAAATCACTTGTATTTCGTTCAAACTCATGCCAAATGCGGATTTTTTGTGTGCAGCAGCTTTATACTTGATTATTAATTTCATTCAATTACGATATCGTTTAAGTCGGTATTTATTATGATTTTTTTTACAAAACATTAAAACACATTTTTCTATAATGTGTTATTATAATTATGCTTATTTTAATATGATGATAATTATGATAAGTATTAATTATTTGCTTTTTTTTAATACTTATCATAATTATTTTTTATGTGTTTAACTACTTGAAAAATAACTACTTAGCCAAATATTTGCTATTGCAAAAATATATTTTTTTTAATTACCAGCGGCGCGCAATCGCTTAAACATTGTAAATATTGTTGTTATGTTGTAGTTTTATTTACAACGCATAACTAATGAAAATCAAAGTGTTAGTTTTGGTGGGAGTATTTGGCATGTTCAACATCTAGAACGGTTGCAGCTGCAACTGTGCCATACACAGTGCAACATGGAGCAATCAATTTTTCAAATTTTTAGTGTCAATTATTAATGCATTATTTTTCATATTTACAAAATATTATAGAAAAAAACGAATTATGACATGCAAAACTCTTTGATAAATATTAATAACGAAAAACAAAAAAATGTATAAATTTTAATATTAAAAAATATACATTTTAAGAATTTTCTGTGATAGATATGTCCTTTTGTTTCGTAGTTTTTATACCCTACACCTATGAGGTACAGGGTATATTAACTTTGTCCATATATTGTAATGCCCATTAGGAGGCGTGTTCGGTATGGAAAAGTATATATATTCTTGATCAGCATCACAACCCGAGTCCGTTTAGCCATGTCCGTCTGTCTGTCTGTCTGTCCGTCTTGCTGTCTTGCTGTCCGAATACAGAATAACTTGAGAAATACTGATCAGAATGCGATGAAATTTCGTCTCAATATATTTTAGCCAAAAGTAGGAACTGAGTTTGAAAATGAGCCAAATCGGTCAACGGACACGCCCACCTCCCATACAAGTCACTTTTATATAACTCTTTCGAAACTAATAACTCGAAAAGTATTCAAGGTATAGTTATAAAATTTAAAACGTATTGTTAGAACCTAAAAATATGTGGTCCAAAAATGGGCGTGATCCACTTTTTTTTTCATTATTTCCCGGGTTTTCATAGTGGAAATTTGATCCGTAAATTATTAAAATCAAATCTATGAAATATTAGCCTTTCAAAATTTTAAATATAGGCGTGGTCCGCCCAATTATATTTTTCAATTTTTTTTTTAGTTTTTTATACTTTATATAAATTTTTTAATTCATGGGGATATAAGACGTACATTTCTGATATATGAATAATATTCTAAGGATGGGGAGGTTCAGCATAATTAAAAATTTCAAATTAAGGTATACAATTAAATATTCCTCATTAATATCTCCACCAAAGGTGTAGGGTATTCCATAGTCGGGCCCGACCGACTATAAAAATCCGCCCCATGTGACCGAACTTACCCATGTGACCTAACTTTCCCAACTCGTTTTTTTTTTGTTTTTTTTTTTTTGGAATATCTACTAAGATCCACAGCACTCAGACAGACTATATCCATTGTACTGTGAAATCTATTCCCTACAATTTTGTGGTTAATATCACCACGAGCGGCCATGCCCAAGCCGGGATTCGAACCCGAGACCTTCAGAATGCAAGTCCAGCGCGCTACCTCTGGACTGCTGAGGCTAGTGTTGATTTTTTTTTTCAAAATCTCAAAATGATTTAATTTAATTTAGCTATTTAAAAATTAATTTCTGAATTTAACGTAATTTTAAAATTGCAACTTCAAAAATTTTAGTATCTCTAATATTTACATCACAAATTGCGTCTACATATTCTGTTGCACAGTGTCGATTTTATCCGCTAAGGCAACAAAACATTAATCAAATTGTTGACGAAATCGCATCGTGCTCAACTATAGACCAGCTATGCGATTACTGCGAATACGAATTGTAAATAAAATCGTTACAAAAATACAAAAAAAAAATAAAAAAATAAAAAAAAACTGTGCGCAATGCGTGAAAATTTTTACTAGTCATGAATGAAAAAAAACTAAGAGCTTGGAGTGTGCCGCGTCGAAAAAAAAAGAAAAATGAAAGAAAAAAAAACTGAAATTAATGAAAAATTATTGATTGTTGTAATTGGTCAGTAAATTGCAACAAATTGCTAAATAAAAACGAAATTATGTTATTTTGCGTAATTCAAGAGAAAAGAAAAATTGATAAGAGCAGATGTAATATTGCGAAAGAAGTATTAAGCAAAATAATACATAGTCCAAGTAGTACATTTTTTTTTTAATAAAATACTTTTAAACATTTCCTTAATAAAACTAAACCATGTACAATTCATGATGTTCATTTATTATGTGTGGCATGTTGCGTACAATTAGCTTAAATTAATAAAATTAATATTTATGAACAATTTGCAAATGGTTTCTTTGTATTATTTTGTCAATCATCAGTGTTGGAAAGTGACAAACCGAATAGCATTTATCGCAAAACGTGTTTTTTCTGTTGTTTTTTTTTGTTTTTTTTTTAAATAAATTTTTAAAATAGAGTTGAACTGTTTCGCGTCTCTGATTTTATAATTCACATTTTAGGTGTTTCTTTTTTATGTGATTTATTGACTTTACAACTACATATTTTATTTAATTTCAAATATACGTGATTTTGTACATTTATTTTACTAAAAATAGTTGTGTTTTCGTTGGATGCTTTTATGCATCGGTGGCTCAGTTGATTAGTAAGCTAAACTACGATCCGAAAGATCCCTTAGCCTAAAATCTAAGAATTGGTAAAGTTTTTACATCGCTACAATTCAGACAAACCTTCGTATTGAAAAAAAAAATATCTTATTTGAATCTTGGCAATCCGGAGATACGATCCCAGAACCATAGATGTTAACTTTGTAAGAAAAGTCTACTATGTCAGATTTTTAACTACAGGCAGAAAAATAAATCTTTTCCGATCGTTATTTTTTCATTTCAATTTTCTATCGTCGCCCAGTGTCTCAGCTTGGAATCATCTTACATTAAATAACCCAATCCCACCTCTTCGTAGTCCACTCGACTCCCACAGAACCACACATTACAGAGAGAACTCGTTCTTCAACCGCACGATTCGTTCCGACGTTTATTTATATTGGCAAATTCAACACAAACATCTACAGACACTAGTCCATCTATTCTACCTCCTTATAATCTATAATCCTTTTCTATGCATTGCACGAGGGATGCCCCCTCCCTTGGTTAATATGTAAAAAAAATATATACAATTTTTCTGAAAATGAGGGATTATATTACGCGCATTCCTTTGAATGTTACAATTTTACATGTAACAGTTTGAATCTTACAGTTTGAAATTTTGGCTCCCAGAAGTATACAACATTCTAACTGAATTTAATTTTTAATAATAATAATAATATAATAATAGTTTGGCGCTACAGTACTGTATAGAACTTCGGCCGAGCTCTCTCACCATTTTGAGCTGTGCGTGTTATATTTGTACTCAAAGTGGTGGGACCTACAGTTTATTGCCGAATCCGAACGGCGGGTGAGAGCTTTTCATAAGCAATGGTTTTACTCTTGTAGGTTTGCCATTTACTGACGAGCGGCATAGAAAAATGTTTCTATAAAAAGATGTAGCCCCCGTCCAGGCTTGAACCGGGGACCTTTGTGCTCGCAGTCCAACGCACTAACCACTGAGCTACCGCGGCTACATTTAATTTTTTATTAGTTTTTAATTTCTCACAAAAAGAATTCTTCGTTTAATACCAATGTTAAATGCATTTTTTGCAAAAGTATATTGACACGTAATGAGAGAAAACAAACTTTCGTTTATAAAAAATAAAAACTGGTTTAAAGCAAACATATAATTTTAACATTTTAAATTTCTTTAAATATTTTTTTTGTTTTCGTAAGGACTGCGTCGAATAAAATTGTCCGTTACATATCTTCCCATAATGTGCTATTGGAAGATTCAAATTAAAAAAATTTGATCATAGTAGCTCTGAATTAAATGGCAGAAAATAATTTGTGTCAGTTATAGTCAATACAAAATGTATTTAACGCGAAAATGGCAAACGAAGTGGAAGTGCGAGAAAATATAATTCAAATTTTTCAAAAACAACCTAGTTGGTCTTTTAAAAAAAAGGAGGTAGGGGCTAACCCTAAGACCATTTCTCACGTTATCAACCGCTGCAAGGAAGACCTGAATATTGATCGGAATAAAGGTTCTGGTAAAAAAAAGGCCCACATGATCGTGAAAAGTCGGAGAAGGTTGTGAATATTTTAAAAAAAGATCCAAGCATATCCGGAAGGAAATTGGCGAGAAAGGCGGATTGCTCAGAATCTTTCGTGCGCAGGACTAAGAAAGAAGCTGGTGTGAAGACGTACAAGGTCCAAAAAGTTCCGGATAGAAATGCCGTCAAGAATGAAACCGCAAAACAACGAGCTAAAAAGCTGAACCAAGATTTTTTTAAAAAAATTCGATTGTTGCATAATGGACGACGAAACTTATGTTTTAGCGGACTTTTCTCAGCTACCTGGGCAGGAATTGTATGCAGCCGATTCTCGAGGAAATGTCGCTGAAAAATTCAAATCAAAAAAAATGACGAAATTCCTTGTTTGGCAGGCAATTTGCAGTTGTGGAAAAAGGAGCAGCTCATTCGTAACATCGGGTATAATTAATAGCGAAATATACGTAAAGGAATGCTTGCAAAAGAGATTGCTTCCATTTTTACGCCAACATGTGTCCACATTTTTTTGGCCTGACCTCGCTTCATGTCACTACAGCAAAACGGCCTTAGAGTGGATAAAAATGCAGTGATTTTGGTGCCTAGAGAAGCCAATCCACCAAACTGTCCAGAACTCAGGCCGATTGAGAGATACTGGGCTTTAGTAAAAAGGGAGATGAAGACAACAAAAAAAAGTGGCCAAAGACCTTCAAGACTTTAAAAGAAAGTGGTCTTCAGCAGTTGTGAGGGTGTCGGACACTACCATTACAACATTAATGGAAGGGGTTCCGGAAAAATTAAAACTTTTTATTAAAAAATATTAATTTATGGTTTTTTATATTTTTTTTTTTAAATCTAAAAATAATTTGCAAAATAAAATTATTCTATAAAAATTCGATTACTATATTTTTTCATTTTTGTAGCGAACAATTTTATTCGACGCTTTCCATATATAATAGAGATGTTGACATATTTAACTACTTAGCATATTTTACATTTACCGCATTCTAAGTTTAATGGTATTGGTCTTAATGTATTTTGGTCTTAAAATACTCGGAACGGATATCCAATCATTTTAAAAATAATGGTATGTCGACTGTTGGGTTGAAACTGTTACAGGAAATATTTTCTACGTACACATAGTATGCTCTAACTTGTCCCTGGACAAGTGGCTGGATGTCCCACGATGAAATAAGCTGTGTTGAGAAGGAAACAGATGTAGCTATATGTTGAGATATCTTTGATTAAAAACGAGAGTGGCCTGCGATCAGTGACCAAATTAATAATATTTAAAATTAAAAAAAAAAAAAAAAAAAAAAAATATATATATATATATATATATATAAAATGAGTCATTACCAAATAATGTATATTTTTTCATGAAAGCTCGTCAAATTCTGTATAAAACCTCATTTGACATTAGTCTTACTCTTATTATGTAATTAATGAAAAATCAATGAATTTGTGACCACCATGCAGTAGTCAGGTTTTATTGACTCTTCGTATTCGGAACCAGATCAGCAAGAGGTCTATATAACGAGGTACATATAAAATGAGTCATTACCAAATAATGTATAGTTTTGCAAGTAAGCTCGTCAAATTCTCTATAACACCTCATTGGACGTTTAGTCTTACTCTTACTATGTAAATTATGAAAAATCAATGAATTTCTGACTACCTGCAATAGTCAGGTTTTATTGATTCTTGGCATTCGGTAACCGAATCAGCAAGAGGTCTAATATTTTGCTCAAATTATAAGACTCATATGTGTTAGTCACAAACAAAGTTTAAACCAAATCCACAACATTTGAAAATTTAGGTGGCCGTTCTAAATGCACCATACATGACAGTACGGCAAAAATATGTGCGCACCACTTTTCGAAATAAATTCATCAGATTCTTATAAATGTTGGATTTTTTCAAAATATTATAAATATGCCGCGATTTGAAAACAAAAATGGCTAAATTAATAGTTTATGCACACTATTAATTTATCATTAATTTCACAATTTATCTTCATTACACAAAATATGACACAAAAAAGAAAAAAACATCAGGGCCACTCTTGTTGTGGTATTTAATTTTTATAAGCGATATAACAACAAATTTAAGTTTCTGTGTTAAAGTGTAGTATGAATACTACATGGTACGAATATCGGTTTAAAATACAAAGAACTGTGAATACGCTAATTGGAAAAATATTTACTATTTATTTATTTAATTTTTTTTTACATATATTTGTTTTCTAAATTGTAATTGGTAGACAAAAAGTTATCTAATCCAATTATTTTCCTGTTTTTAGCAGATGCTTTGTATCTGTGGCTAGTCGTGTCTATCTGAGTTTCTTCTTGTTTTCCAACACTGCCGAAACGTCGTCGCGCACATGTCTCTGCATGGCTCTGTTTACACGCAATTAACGCGGACATCTTCCGCATATGAAGCACAGACGATGTGCCAAATTATAGGAAATACACAAAAATAGCAATACAAATTCGCGAGAAGCTGCGAATTTTTTTACCATGAAACTTGAATATGTAAATCACGGAAGGATGCTGCTATATAGCGCACTGCATTATCGACTGCTACTTTTAGACAGTCAATTTCTGCACACACAGAAAAATCCATATTTTAGGGGATTTGTAATAACGAACTTCATTCTGTTCAAACTAAATTAATACAAATTAGTGGATGAAATTGTTATGTTCCGTTGGCATTTAAAATTATCAAATACATATGCCAACTAATCTAAATGGCCGGCCTCAGCAGTCCAGAGGTAGCGCGCTGGACTTGCATTCTGAAGGTCTCGGGTTCGAATCCCGACTTGGGCAAGGGCGCTCGTGGTGATATTAACCACAAAATTGTAGGGAATAGATTTCACAGTACAATGGATATAGTCTGTCTGAGTGCTGTGGATCTTAATAGATATTCGAAAAAAAAAATCTAAATTGATGGTTGTCCATATTACAACCGAATCTAAAAAGGTTGTAATTTGGACTACCATTAACTAAAAGAAATGACTTGGTAGTTGAGAGAACCAAAATGAGTAGTTGGTTGGCGAAACAAATTTTCAGAAATTACGGAAAAACAGTTGTAAAGACATCAAATAAAGTACTCAAAATACACGGACATTTTCTTTCGATGACAAAATAAATAGCTGTTATTTTCAGGACAAGCACTGATGCTCTCTTGACCACTTGAAACGTTAACCTTCATATTCATTTATTCATACATTAAGACATGTGTACGATATTTATATATAGTCGGCTAAGACAGACTATTACTAACTTCACTAAACAAAACTATCAAAATTTCCCTACTTAAAATTGACCTAAACTTTCTTATTTGTTTTTGTCTTTGTATATTTGTTAAACTAACATTTTTAAATTAAGCATTTTTATTTTGTTTAATTTTAATTTTTTATTGAAATTTTTTCAATTATTTTTTATTATTTTTTATTTTTCTTTTTAATTTTTTTTTTTATTTTTTTTAAATTTTTTGTTTAAATTTTTTTTTTTCTATGAAAGCTATAAAATAATTTCATTTTGTGTGTATAAACAGCAATTTAACCGCAAACTTTACTTGTTGCAACTTTTCGCAATGCTCTGGTGGGTGTTGGAGGAAACGAGCCGCTGCATTGCGACAGAGTGAAATGCAGAAAGTTTCATACAATGCTCGCTGTTAATGCCTGTCTGTCTGTCTGTCTTTCTGGTTGCCCACCATACAGTTTTAACGTTCCAACATAGTCGTCGATTGTTGAAAACTCTTCATATATAAAGTCCAGAGTCGTGTTAGCAGAAATTAGTTGAGTCCAACAATTGCATTCAAACGCAACAACATCGAAATCATCCAAAACAACCAAAATTAAAAATAAAACAATCAAAACCAATAAAAAAAACAATAATCAATATGCATCAACAACTCATTGCATTCATCGTATGCTGCAGTCTCTGGATTGGTGTCTACTCTGGTTATGCCAGTCATGACGATGGCTACTCCAGCAACTATGCAGGACACTTGAGCGAAGTTTTGCAGGCACAGGAATCACACACTCACGAGTCGTTGGGCTATCTGGGCGATCATCTGAGTGAAGAACACTTCCCCGCCGACATTGAGTCTGATCATTATGCTGCCTCTGCCAGCGAATATCATCCGGAAATCGAATCACTTTCGAAGGTTGATCATTTCGGCAACTATAACGACGTAGAGCTAGGTCATCATTTCGGCGGCGGCGACGAATCCTATCACGGTGAACTAGAGAAACCGGTAACTGGCATTGATCACGGCAAAGGCGCCTTCAGTTACAGCACCTTGTACGAGTCCAAGGAAGAGAAATGAGAAACCAGTTAGTTTGCGATCAGATGTGATAACTGTTTTGAGTGATTGAGAGGGAAGGGGGATGGATTGAGAGAATGCGTGGATGTTAGTATTTGGAATGGAGTGAGCGAAACTGTGTCAGTGAGTGCGATTATGAGGAGATGAAGGTAGTGAGGAGATGCGAGAATAAATGAATGAAGTGATTGTTGGTGATGAAGATGATATAACAAACGGAAATGGTGATGATCAGGAATAATTGAAAATGGAATGCAAAAAAGATTAAATTTCGAAACATTTTGTGAAGATAAACAGTATGTGGAGTATAGATCGCAAAAAGATAAAAATTAAAAGTATATGAGTATAAATATGTGGATCTAACGAATATATCAGATGATGGGGGAGATCGAGAAGAGATAAAGATCCAGATGTGAAGTGATACATTTTGAAAATTTAGATAAAAATGAAAATTGAGAAAAAATATAGATTGAGGATAAAGAACGAGATTTAATTAAAACTTAAACAAATTAAGATCGAAAAGTGCTGATAACTATTCCGTGGATACGAAGGAGGAGAACAGATGAAGATCCTAGTAGACGAAAATCTAGTTTTACAGATTAAAATCAAAAAGTAACGAAGATCAAACAGAGATGAAAATGGAGAAGTGATAAAGATTGCGGAGAAATGAAGAACGTGCACAGATAAATTTCCAGTAGATGAAGATCGAGTTTTAGAAAGTATGACGCACGAAAGAAGTGATAGATCGACAGAAAATAAAGATCGAGAAAAACATCATAATCGACGAGTATATTTTAAGATCAGATGGAGACAGTATGATGTTGGGAGAAAACAAAGATCGCGAGAAAAATAAGAGTAATGAATGAAAATCGTTAGGTCTTGAAGATCATGAGAAAATAAAGAGAAAAAGAATCGGATGAATAGTTTGCGGAACTTGATGTGTGTAAAGACGACGTCGAACTCGTTTTGGAAATTTAAAACTATTATAGAAATAAATTGTCTATGACTAAAAAAGTTTATACTTTTAAAACCATTAAAATCCTAATTTGTATTGATCTAAATTAATAATTTTGGTATATATGTTCATTCTCCCTTTCCTCAATCATTTCACTCAATAAAAAATCAGTATTAAATATGAATGCTTTTGAATTTAAAAATATATATATATAGTTATAGAATATAAAGATATAGTAATACTGTACAAAATGTAGCCATTTCAAATTTTATAAAAAAAAAAACAATATTTAAAAAAAGTAATTATCTGCCATACGATTTACTACGGTACTTGCTCTTCAAATCGGCCACATTATTAAAGTCCACATTGCCACTGACCCCATCATGACTGCTTGAAATCTGCGTATGCAATACACCGCTGATGTGTCCATCCAATGCGGTGCCATGTCCAACCTCAGAGGTATGCGCACTCAAGTGACTACCCAGATTGTCAGCCCCACCACCATGTAGATCGGTAGAAAACACACTTAATTCAGCGATATCAATAGCCGGCGCAGGCGCTGCATGCTGCAAAATGGGTTTATAATTGAGCAGACTGCTGCCAGAATCCAACCAAACCTCATAGCCAGAACTTAGCTCAGGTGCTTTCCAAGGATTCTGAGGCCTCGCATCATACTGCTGTTGTGTGCCATCAGCAACATGTGTGGCGGCGGTATTATCCTCAAGACGTAAAATACCAGAGGATACTTGTATAGCAGGACCATAATCTACAAATGATAATGATATAATTCAAAAATTGTCTAAAACTTTTAATTATAATAAGCATTACCGATACCGGCACCAGCACTATAACCACGTTTTACAATATATGTTGAGTCGGTAACTGAATTTTCCAAAGTTCTTGCATTAATAGTCGTCACATTGATTAGTAATAGCATTATTGCTATGGATATTAAGTAAAAACTCTGCATTTTGTCAACGACTTTAATCTACAATTGTGTTGGCTCTAATGTGCTTTTGACGTTTTAAAGTTTTCACTTTTATATAACACTTAAAGACTTGTAGAATAATTTGCAACGGATATAATTTGTCGTGGATCGGCGCCTATCGGGCACAATTCGTCACTATGCTCTTTGGTAATTTTTTTTGCTGCAAAATGATGATTTTGTGATGGTGTCATAAAAAAATATACCTTCATGTTTTAAAGTCATTGGCATAGCTTTTAAAATAAATAATGTGTTCTTAATAGAATTGCAGTTTAATATATATAATTACAAAATATCAGATGGCATGTCAGGTATGTCTAGTGCCTATGACCTTCTTTTTAAACATTTTACCTGAATAGCATTTACGAAGCAGTGCTATTAATGGAATTATTAGGAATTTTGACTAAAATTTGTATTTTATCACCTACTTGGTTTTTAATATTTTTTGGAAATTCCACTTTACCCGGAATTCATTTCAATTAGAATCAGTGCGATAATAAATGGACCAACATTAAGTGACCTTCATTTGTACAAAAATGTGTGATATTTGTTTAAATATTATATAATTGGTGAATATAATGAACAAAAAAAAAGAATTAAGATGATGTAGAGATCGAGAATACTTAAGAAAAGATGAAATTGGCGCAAGGTTTTTATAATTTAGTCAGACATTTATATTTCCGGCCTCAACAATTCAGATGTTTTCGTACTAGACTTGCATTATAAACGTTCGTGTTTGAATTACGGATAGGGTATGACGAGGGGGTTCTTAGGGAATAATAGTTTGGCGCTACAGCAGACCTAGATTTGGCGCTCTGAAGAACCTAGGCCCAGCTCTGTCACCATTTGAACTGTGCTTGTTATATTTACTCAAAGTGGTGGGACCTAGAATTTTAATGCCGAATCCGAAAGGTGGGATGAGAGTTTTTCTTAGGTAATGTTTTACTCTCGTGTATCGTACAGAAAAATATTTTCTACGAAAAGATGTTGACAGTCGCTGGTATCGAACCCTGGACTTTTCGGCTAGTACTCCAACACAAGAGCAACTTTTGGCTCGTAGTCCGAGACACAAACCAATGGAGACCCTGACCCTACAATCTTAGTATCTAGGCCCAGAACCTAGGCCCAGATCTGTCACCATTTGAACTGTGCTTGTTATATTTACTCAAAGTGGTGGGACCTAGAATTTTAATGCCGAATCCGAAAGGTGGGATGAGAGTTTTTCTTAGGTAATGTTTTACTCTCGTGTATCGTACAGAAAAATGTTTTCTACGAAAAGATGTTGACAGTCGCTGGTATCGAACCCTGGAAGACCGAGAGAAAAAAAAAGCAATATGAAATGAATGAATTGGTCGAATACAAAGAAGTAAAAGATTTCACAAAATTGAAGAATGTGATGAGTGGGAATGCACATTATGTACCTCAAATATTGATAGATGTTGGGATAAGCGGATAAGTTCGGCTGTAAATTAAAACTAACTGTATTACGTTGATTTAATTCCTAATAGCTGAATGTAATGACCGGGTGACCGTGGTAAGTCCGGGAAGAATTTCGCGAATGTGTTTTTCTTAACGGCGCTACCTCTCTACAGACAATGTCAAATATTGCCTTGAAAAGACATCATTACATTGTTTGGATTATCTGAATAAACGGTAAGTCCCACTATACGAGGATAAATATAACAATCACAGCTGTAGTAGTGCGCCGGCCTCAGCAGTCCAGAGGTAGCTTGCATTCTGAAGGTCGCGGGTTCGAATCCCGGCTTGGGCATGGGCGCTCGTGGTGATATTAACCACAAAATTGTAGGGAATAGATTTCACAGTACAATGGATATAGTCTGTCTGAGTGCTGTGAATCTTAGTAGATATTCCAAAAAAAAAAAAAAGAGAACTTGACCTGTGTTATCATAAAGTTGTGCCAAACTAAAAGTATTATGATTTGTAAAATATTGCGATTGTGTGAAATAAAAGATTTCATTTTGAGTATTTTAAAATGTAATGCATTTATTACAGAATTAATCAATGATAACAACAAAAAAGAAAAAGATAATATTACATCGTATGACTTTGTCTTAAAAACTATTAAGTATATCGTAGATCGAAGCAGACATAAAATATACGTCTAACAGCCGAGTTTCTCCAGAATGCCACCCTGTTTCCATGCGCTATTCTGGAAACTGTAGCCGGGATTGTTCCAACCATTACTGGAACCACTTGTGGAATAACCAATAACTTGCTGTGGTTGTGGTGGTTGCGGTGCTGGACCATATGTAGAGCTCAAAGCGCCATAAGAACCCTGATCAAATTGATTGCCCTCAGCAGAGGAGTCCACAATCAGTTTAATGGTCTTTACAAATTGATGAGGCTGAGGAATAGGCAACTGAATGGGTGCCTGAGGTGGTGGTGGAGGTGGTAGTTGTGGTGTTGGCAATTGTGGTGCTGGCAGTTGTGGTGGTGGAAGTTGTGGTGCTGGTGCTGAAAACTGTGGCGGTGCTGGAGCAGAATATTGAACCTGTTGTGGTAATACCTGAGCTTGAACGGAGTAATGTATTTGCTGTGGAGGTGCTTGTACTTGAATTGGAGCAGAGTATTGAATAGGTGCGGGCGCAGAATACTGAATAGGTGCGGGTGCAGAAATTTGTACAAATGGACGCACAGGCACTGGAGCGGGAAGAGCTTGAGTTGTCACAAAGGCATTGGTCTGCACTACGGGTGCTACTGGTGCGGGAATGGCAATGGGTGCAGCAGGTGCTGGTATTGGCGTCCAACCGGAAGAATATCCAGAAGCGTAGCTGCCGGTAGAGAAGCTCTGTTGCTGCTGCTGTTGTTGTTGTTGTAGTTGCAGCTGGGGTTGTTCACGTGGCACCACAATTTTAATAATCTTGACCACTTGTTCGCCACCGCTCTGATAACCGCCACCATATGATTGACGGCCATAGCTGTAACCGGCACCGCCGCCGCCATTGTAAACGGGACCACTTTGGGCGCCGCTATAATAACCTTGGTTGTAACCGCCGTTGTAACCACCATTGCCGTAATTGTAGCCGCTGCCGCCGCCAAGACTTTTGCCGCCAATGCTGCCACTGCTGCTACCAATACCGCCACCACCACCACCCAAACCCAAGAGTGCCAGTTTGCCTAGAAAAGCTTGTGTAGGCACTGCTGTGGCCAGTAGTGCCACCAAAATGCACAGAAAAACTTTCATGTTTGATTGAAAGTTTTATTTTTCTTCTAAATGTTGCGGATGCTACTGCTGCTGCTGCTCTGGTACTTCCAACTGTACGTAGATAAATCCAAACTCGACTGATTAATCTCTAATGATTCGCAGCCCAATTTATATGCTATATTATGTCCGACGAAATATATCGAAAGATCGTTAATCTCTAAACAAGCATTGGCAGAGATACATAAGCGTTTGATACATCGTCCCAGAGACGGAGATGTGGTCAATTCTAAAGGCCTCTGATTAGCACGCATAACCATGAAGAGCTGTCGTGCCTCGCCCTCGTACGCACAAGTTCAACGTCGTCTAATGGCTCCACCCCGCCTCACCATTTGTCTAGCAAAGGTGTCGAGAGAAGAGCCCAACAATGCTTCATGTTTGTTTAATCAATAAATACTTGAAGTTGGCTCAAATATGGCAAATAATTCCGCCCTGTGCTTGGCTCAGTTCAAATGCAAATATATATCGATAGCTTTTGGAAACTAAAATGCTACAGAGACATATTAAGTAAAGCAGGGTCTCTCAATTGAAATAAATAAAGGTTACTTCAAGAAATAGTTAAAAGGTTGATGAGATTTGTTGCGACCAGTGCCCAGTTAACCATAGAGGGTCATTTTGTTTTTTTAATGAAGTAGGTTGTTACAACTAACTTTTTTGTTCTTCCAACCTCATGCCAAAAGCAGATTTTCCTACATGTAATTGTAGTCATATGGTATGTGGACTGAAAATAAATTAATATGAATATTTATTTTAGGAAGTACATGGATATCAACAAACACGTTGAAGTTTGAGGTTAGGTCGCCTTTGAATTTGTTTTGTGAAAACTACACGTTGCAAAAAAAGGGCTCTCCCAAACATAATTTTGCAGACATTAACATGTGTGTTTGGAATTTTATGTAAACATAATATATAATTGACTGATAAATCATTTGTAAACAGGGTTGTATTGAGACTTGAACAATGTTGTAATGAGCTCTGACTTACATTATAATATCCCGGAAACATTTTAATGTTGCCTCTTAAAATGGAGTATGTTCTAATGGAAACATAATAATTACTACATCCAAATAAAATAAATATTCGAACCGAAACATAAATATGTTCAAAATAAAACATGATTTTGAACGACCTGAATATAAATACGTTTCCAGTGAAACATGATTTTGAACGACCTGAATATAAATATGTTTCCAGTGAAACATATCAGTTGTTTCAGTTCAAAAAGTAGTATGTTTGCATGGAAACATATTTAAATATTTTTGGAAAGCGTAGGCAAGGAATTCACGGAGGCCTTTGTAAAAAAACATGCCAAATTCTGTTTGAAAATCGTAACACAGATTATTTGTGGTTTTTTCACATTAGTTTCAGAAATTATATACTGCAAGTTATTATAGTCTGTTACTATTTGAACTTTTTGTAACATAATTTATATATTTATTTAATTTACAAATAACAAAATTATTACGGACGCGAACACATTTTCTCAACGAACAACAAAAGACATGTACGCAGAAAATGCCGATCAATGATTGTCAACTTTATATAAAACAATTCATTTTTTGTTTGTTTTCAAACATCAGTATGTTTAAAATGACCCTATACATACTTCAAACGACGACAAAAGCGACGTAGATGGAAAATTTTACTCAACGAGTACCAACTTCGTATACAAGAAGAATGTTGCAAGAATACATTTATTTAAATCGTATATCTTTTTTGTTTGTTTTTAAACATCAATATGTTCAAACGATGGCAAAAGATGGCGTAGGTAGAAAATGCTGCACAACGTTGCCAATTTCGTCAGTCGATAAATTATCGAATTAAGACGAGCGTTGCGAACATACGTTGTATTTAGATTTGATTAGCATTTCCCTGTTTCGAAACATAGTTTTAATCAAGTAAATTGCCAAGAAATAGTTTATTCAGATTCAATTAAAATTTTATGTTGGTATTGTAACATATTTATGGTAATTTTGACAGATTCTGCTGGACAATAATAATAATGTTTACACGTGAACAAAAATAAATTCAATTTCGATTATAATTTAATTACACTTCATTGCTAATACATGTATGGTAATTTCGTATTACTTTTTAATTACATTCAAACATATTCAAACAAACAAATCTTTTCTATCCGTGTAAAGAATGCCAGTCTAATTTGGACATATGAAGTCAAAGAATCTATTTATTCTACTGTATTAATAGTTTCGAATTCGCAACATATAAAAAAAATCATTTTTAACTAAAAATGTAAATTAAATTTGGGAATCGCTGTTTTCACTAAATACTAACAAATCACTTACAAAGTTTGAGCATATGCGGTAATTCCCAAATAAATGTGCTAATACAAAGCTAGGTTGTGGTTGAAACGTTTTGCAAATAGAAATAAATAGAAATATTGAATATAATTTAAAGGGCTTCTCCAATTTGTAGATGATTTCGAAGTGTTTGCTTCGGTGCTACAAAGATTCAATATGTGTGCCTAAAGATCTATAACAAAATTTGTAAATTGATATATTTAACAAACATTTTTTTCATAAGAAAATATATTAATTTTCTCAGAAGGTCTACGTAATTTCGAAGTACCTTGAGAACTTAAATATGTAGGAAGAGTACATAGAAACTACAATTTTACTATTTTTAGGGATATTTCAGTCTTAATAGAAGGAACATTTTCTTATGATCAGAAAAATGTTTACTTAAAATCAGAAAAAAAAATATTTATTCTTCGTTAACTTCGTTAATTACTTATGTAATTCTAGGTACGAAAAAGTTCTGCAATCTACAGTTAAATGACGAATCCGAACGGCGAGTTGAGAGATTTCATAGGCAATGTAGGTTTGCCATTACTGTCGTGAGGTAGCTTCGCATAGAAAAAGGGTTTCTATGTAAAAGAGGTTGACAATCACAGGAATTGAACTCAGGACCTTCCGGCTCGTAGTCTAACGCACCAGCAATTTTGTTGACTCGTATATATTCCAAATTTTTGCACCGTGTTGCACCGTATTGATTGGTACAGAAGCTATGTAGTACCTAGGCCCACTATACTCATATGATGGGACCAGTTTAATTTTTTTTCGCGTAAATTGTTCTGCTCGTAATTTTGCCATTATCTTTGAAAGTAATGCGGTAAAGAAAACATTTTATATTTTTAATGCTGATAGTCGCCTGATTAAATCTCAATCGGTTCGTAGTTCAGTGCACTGTCTACACACAGAATACTCCTCTTTCGGCATGAGGTTGGAACAATGAAAAAGTTAGTTGTACCAACTAACTTCATTCGGTTAAAACGAATGGTTTACAAATTTGCTGGCGGAACTGCCATATTAGCCTATACACATGATATATTAGTCTACACACACTCCTAATGGTTCTAAATCTATACTAAATTGTTCTATAACAGTTCGAAAATGCTTGCAGTACAAACTACTACTCTTTTTATTTTGACAATAACAACCGACTAAGCGGTTGAAAGAACCGAATAAGTTGGCTGGGCAAAGAGTTGGTTAGTGCAACAAATCTCTATTCTGTGTGTACGTTCGCTATGTGCATATTTAAATTCTTGAAATATGTTCAGTTAAATACCATTACTCTTGTCTAAAATATATTTAACACTATTGCATTACATGCTTTCTGGTTTTCCTCAATTCACACATCTCCCAAGCATGTTATTTCACTATGTGGCTTGTTTCCAAGCTTGCATGATTTAAATCCATACAAATTTGTACTTCAAAAATAAACAATTCTGTTTTGTGTGTGTAAACAATATCGGCAACTAAAATATAGGTACTATATATAATTTGTTTTAGCATAAATGCTCGAAAATCCGTTGGTAGATATGTCACGCATACTGAATATGGTAGCCTCTAATTTTCATTGTCAACATAAAGTTATGGCATTATCGAAATATATAGCACTTCTTAGTTTCGTCGCTCCTCGCAAGGTGCGAACCCATATTGAAGGTCAATGTTATTAGGTATTTTACGCTTGTTGCATTTTATGTATTGGCATCGATTATGCTGGCAACCTCTAACAAGATGTGAAATTATCATGATAAATATTTCGGTGCTAATTTCTATAAACTATATATGTGATTGCAAAAAGTTTTGTTTTGTTTTTTTTTTTTATTATTTTTATTGGTGATTTAATAAAAACTGTTTAGGAAAAATCCTTCCCTAAAAATTCATTCCCGAAACAATTCTTTGCCGAAACAATGCATTCCCGATACTACTCTGTCTCGAGACAATTATTTCCAGCACAGTTCTTTTATGATACATTTATTTTTAGGACATTTCCATTAATCCAAAGTATCCAACCGATTTCGTCACGAATTTTGGATAATGGATAAATGTAGAAAATTCCTAACCCTAGATAAAATTTTTCTATATTTCTATGCTTATTTTTTTTAGTTTTAATAGAATTTTTCGAGTTCAATATAGATATTTTAAATATAGAATTGTTCAGGGAAGAATTACCACTGAAGAATTAGTAAAATCATTATCTTAAATTTGAAAAATTTCGAGTTAAAGAAAATAAAATTGGTCTTTATTAATAATAATAATAAAAATAGTTAGTTACTTAAAGGAAAAAACAAAGTATGAATAGATTCATACCTTAAATTGAGTTTAAATTTTGTAACGGAAATGGGCTAAAATTATAGAAATATCTGCCTTAAAGCTAGATCAAAATATTTTATTTATTAACTAAAATCTATTGTTTATCCATTTTCTCAAATTTTATCATATTCCAATATCATACAAGAACATTATTTTATACAATTTGTTTTAATTATGTTTTTATATAATAACCAGTTGGGAAGGTTAGATCACATGGGAAATTTTAAAGTAGGGATATTTTATAGTAGGTGTTATTATGATAGTTAGGATTATCAAAATTATAGTCGGTCTAACCCGACTATAACATACATATGTGTGGTTACCATTCAAAGTGGTGTATAGGTCACCAGGGTATACGAATCCTGAAAATAACTACAAAATTTTAATCGCTGAAGAATTTTCATTCATTTGATACCCATATTTACAAATGGATAGGTGTACCGAATTTCGATTTTTTTTTTCAACCACACGTCGTTTCACGGGAAAACATTATTTTCATGTATTTGAGCATGAAGTCAAAATATATTTGACTAAAAAAGTTTTCCTAAGCACGTATACAGTAAAATTCACCAGTAGATGTATGTTTTATATGAGGTATTTGAACATAAGTGGTCGGTTCACAGGTCACAATGGGCTGATCATGCCCATTTTCACAGCGTGGATATATAAGTAATCTAAATTAGGAGTTTCATTTATTTATCTCTTCTACTTTATCTCTAATCAAGATTTCAACAGACAGACAGACAACGGACAGATGGACATCGCTAAATCTCAGGAGGTCATGCTGATCAGGAATATATATACTTTTCTATACCGGAGATGCTTCCTTCTGGGTGTTACAAACGGCGTACCATACTGAATATACCCTTGCACTCTTAGTGTAGGGTATAAAAAATTAATATTGTAAACACAAAACAGATAAATACTAAGAAAATTATTGTATATGTCTTTTAAAACACATTTGTAGTACCTATCGATATATAGCCGACCGATTTTTGAAACACTTAGGGCCGGTTTTACAGTGCTAGTTTAAACCTAGACTAACCTTTGTTTAATTAAACGTCTCATAAATTTAAACGACGTTTAACTTTGATAGCTGTTTTATAGTGAAAGTTTAAAATGAACTGAGTCAAGTTGGATAAATATGGCATCACTGGTAAATGTCAAAAGATTATCGATTATTTCTCTCATTGGGAACAGCTGATAATTTTATGCAAACATTTTGTAAATCAAAACATTGAAAATAGATTTTATATTAATAAAATAAATGAAATATACAAAAGATCGAGGACCTTCAGTACATATGAGGATAGAAGTTTGATTTATACAATGCTGAAATACAAGAAAACAAACAGAACACAAACATGCCGACAGACAATGCGGGAACAAGAAACAGAGAGCGTGGACGGACAGTTGAAAAAGAGTGCAACTCTCATTCTTGTGGATAGTATCTGTCAAAAACATTAAGATTTTAAACGTAGTTTAAACGGCCAACGAAATACGTTTAAACTGAATTTTAAGATTAAACTACGTTTAACCCACAAATCTAGTTAAACTACCACTGTAAAACCGGCCCTTGTATTTTTAGGTGCGCTAATGACACTCTTTTTTTCTTGTGCTATCATTTTTTATAATTCAAAGTTACTAATTCGAATTGCGCTTTCGGGTATTATATAAATTTATGTGACTGAATCAAGTGCTTCAAAACTTAAAAATCAAATTTTTCATAAAATTGAGTTTATCAATTTGGCAAATAAGCGGTTCATGTGTATATTAAATCGTTTTTTTTTTCAAGATCTTATTGTAAATCATTTTTATAAATATCTTAGTTTGATTTCATATATAAAATCGATATTATTATAGTTTAAATATGTAAAATTTCTAAAACCCTAATTAAAAAAAAAAAAATTATTTTTTTATAATTTTTTTATTGAGTAATAACAAATAATACTGTAAATTAATATAAAACAAAAAATATTTCGTACAATTAACATCGCATCACGGAAAGTTCACAGTTAGCAAGGGACACCAGTTCCCCAAGCACCCGCATTTCCATATCCCAGACCAAAGCCGCCGCCATAACCGTAACCAGCGCCGACACCATATGAAGTGGGAATTGCAGCACCATATCCTCCGCCATATGCACCACCATATCCGCCTCCATATCCACCACCATATGCGCCTCCAATTCCGCCAGCATAACCGACAGTGCTAGTAGATAAAACAGGTGTCGCGACAGCTGTTACAACAGGTGTTACAACAGCTGATGTTGCCACCGCAGGATAGGCAACTGCGCCGCCGTAGTTAGCACCAAATCCGCTAGAGTATCCTCCAGTGTAACCGGAACCATAACCGGATGCATAACCAGATCCATAACCGGATCCATATCCTCCAGAACTGTAACCGACACTGGGCTCGACGGAGACTTTAATCACTTTAACAACACCACCGGAACCATAGCCAGATCCATAACCGGATCCATATCCAGATCCATAACTTGATCCATATCCAGATCCATAACCTGAACCATATCCAGATCCGTATCCATAGCTGGATCCGGAACCGTAACTGCGTCCATAACCGCTGTCATAACTTCCGCCAAAACCACCGGTGAGTAGTGAGAGTTTTCCGAAGGTAGCCTGACTGGGGACTACGATCGCAACTAGGACCACGAATGCATAAATATATAATTTCATTTTAGTGAATATATTTTTAGGAATACTATTTAGGAATACTATTATATGCGTTATACAGCTGAAACTCCCAACTTGACTGTTGGCTTAACATGTCGCACATTTCGTTTTTATAGAGCCTACCACAAAATATAAATAATAGGGATTCCCAAAAACAATGACTTCCTTTGTTCTTTATAACATCAGTTATTTGTTCATTTGTGGTTGCTGCAAATCCGTATTTATTTTACAAAAATATTAGTTGGTCATTGAACGAACGTATTCGAACAAAACCCAACAAATCTACAATATCTAGGTAGAACAGGAAATTCTGTTAAATTCAAAGAATTAACACTTTCGCTGATGCAAGTTTAACAAACATGTTAGAGAAACAAAAAAAAGTTAAAAACTTCAACGATAAAGTCAACAACTGCATTTGCTTAGCATCGTCAAAATTAAATAAAGCGGTTGATTTCAGTATTTTGAGAGATCGCAGAAATCAGCAAATATAATTCTATGTATTAAGAGATTTCAAACGTCAAACTTAAAAGCTTTTCTTTTTGCTAACAAATTGACCGACAAAAGTAAATATAAAAAAAAAATATTAAAAAATAAATATAAAAAAAAAATACAATAAAAAAGGTGCAAAGTTTGAGTTCTCTAAGTTGGAGAGATCCGATAGTTTGAATATTAATTACAGATTACGAATAAGTAAGCTTTCGCAAATAACTGCGATAAAAAAATCGATCTCGTTGCTTTATCAATTCCAAAAATTACTCGTACACTAAGAAAACAAGATGTTTATGAAAGTCTTGCTGCAACTATCCTTTTAAATTTACGCCGCCTTGTAGCAAAATAATTAAACATCCCATAAGTTTCAATAAAGTTGCAGCAAAACTATTAATATTTTTTAAATATGACGTATATGCAGATAGTTACGAGATGTTTGCCACAACAGCAATGAAAATTGAGATATTTACAGTTGACTGATAGCAAACATCCAGAGTTCTTGGACATTTGCAGCAAAACTTTTAAGGTATTTTGACATTTGACTAACATAAAAAAGGAAAATGGCGTACTTTTTCCTTACGCTCGATTTATCCACAACAATGAAGTAAATCAAGTGCCAACTCAAATATTACATTTTAATGGTAAAAGTGAAAATAAAATATCCTGTGATTTAAATTATCAACACGTGGTGGAAAATATTTCTTTTCAGAGTTTACTTTGATGACAGCATCGCGGTCGGACTTGGTTCTTCTGCGAAGAAATTTCAAGTCGTTGTACAATTTTAAAATAAGGATTTATAATGACTATGGTGATGTATAAACAGTATACTGTTTTAATTCTATAATAATTAAAAATACATTTGATTAATTTTCTTTGAATTCAATAAAAATTACTCTGCGAATTCTAATGGAGTACTTTTTCCAAATATTCATCAACTATCTTCCTATTTGTAAGAAGTTTAATTGATGGTTGATAAACATAATCGTAAATTTGAAAGATGGTTGCTAGCAATATTTATGGTATTTGACGGATGTTTAAGAGACCGTTGTCTCAAATACGATCTAAATAATTTGTAAATAACTTGATGTTAAGGCTGTGATATTTCTGGTAATCATCTTTGTTTTCTTAGTGTACATTTAGTTTCATCCATAGAATATTTAATCATACATCACATCGTAATATTTTCTGCAGCAACTCTGATCATTCTCTCATCGCTATCGTTCCGATTTCGAATGAATTTCAAAACTGTTGTTTTGAAATTCATGTTTTTCAAATAATTTTCAACGTGTTTTGAGGATACTTGCAATATACTTGAGTTTGAACACAATCATATACAATTTGTTTCCTTCAAATTGAAAATATATATTTTTAATCAAATTGAAAATTCATTATTAGAAAATCACTTTAAGTTACTTTTCCGACGCCCATGGTCAGAGGTCTACCTTAAGACAAACAATAAACAATCACAAACTTTGCAAGACTTAAAAATGCACTCAAAACGCGTCTCCTCATCGTCGATCGGAGTAGGTCCCGCCAAATGGTGTTGTAAATATCGGTCTAGATTCTTCAAGCCTGTTGCGTCAAACTATATTTATAAAAAATACATTAATAAAACCCATCTCTGATTAATTAAAACATTATTAAAACATCCACAAAGCGCTTACAGCACAGTACTAAAAGTACAGGTATAAAACATATACAAAATACGTATGAATACTAAGGGAATTCATATCACATGCGTAAATTTCTAATCTCGTAAAAAATAAATTTGAAGGCACTTAGTTTTGACTTCGCATTATCTTGGTTTTCAAAGTTTTTGATTCGCTTTAATCTTTAATTACATCATATGTAATCACTAAACAACACAATTTAAATACACATTTGCTACAAAAATAGATTTATTGACAACTAACGAAAAGATACAGCAAAATTAATATATTTACGTTTTTCCACATTAAAATCAACGAATAAATTAATAAGTTGGACGTAAAATATTTCCATACAAATGTGGCGTAATTTCTATTTTTTACCACTTTTTACGAAGTTCTCACTGTTTACGAGATTGTTTCGAGAGCTTGAAACATACAAGCTTACAAAAAAAGAAAACGTTTACCACATTTTGGCTGCTGGCATCGATTTCCTGCAGCTGTCTTGACGCTCGGGCTTGAAGTCTACGATATTGGTTGGATGACAGAGAACGGGATAGTTAATTTAAAAATGTCCTTTTTGTTATCCTATATGAGGATTCTCTTTTTATACCTATTTTGTAGGATTAAGTCAATATTTAAAAGCAAAAAACTAAATGTAGGTTAATTTGATTTAGAGTTGAAAAAAAGGCTAAATCTTGATTTGAAGTAAACGTTGAAATTAATTTAAGAATTAGGAAATTTTCAAGTTAGAGCTAAGCTACCAGTTTTTATTGAAAAAGCTATGATTCTTAAATTTAGGTTAAAGGTGTTTCAAACATTAACCTCAACTCTATGATTTGAAAGTAATGATAGATTTCAAAGCATTCGCAAGTGAATATTAAAGTGCAATGGCATATTCGGATACGACACCGATAACTTCAATTCAATTGCAAAACATAGGTTTTAGTAGGAGTCGTTAGATTTCAAACAATCCAATAGAATTCGTTGTGTATTTGTGACATGACAATATTAATGCGTATACCGTATCTAAACTCCAGAGACCAGAATTAATTAATTTGACAAAAATACGCAACTCTTAGAGTACTGAATACTTTCTCGATACCCGAACAACTGTCGGAAACCCAGAAAAAAACCATCACTAACACACAGCCGACCAGCTGTTTTTGACGTTCAATATTACTCAACGTTGTCTTATTCAACGCATTTTTCCAACGACGGGCACGATAATATTTTTACGGTTTGTTGAAAAGATGAAAAAAATATTGTATTAAAATAAATTAATAGCCAGCATTTAACGCCTCTGTTGCAGCACAAAAATGTTCGTACGCCAACTACAAAAATTGCCGCGTCTGACGACAACGCCAGCTGCCACCTCCTACAGCACTGGCACACTCTCGACGGCACAACTGCCTCGCACAGGGGCACAGCAGGCGCCAGCCAGTGATTACCGCACCGATGTGACCGAAGTGGCATCTCATTCCACAGCACATCTCGGCAAATACTATACAATTCCCGCAGAACAGAAGAAACAACTCTTTCAACATGGTGGTTTTCCGCGTCAATACGAATTGCAGGTGAAATCATTCACAGAATCATGTTTGATGGTGCGTGCACCCGCGCTAGAGCTCATCAACTACATACGTGCTACGGATCTATCCCGTCCGGTGGTGCGTTATGTGCTGTACGGTGAAAATGGCAGCGGCAAGACACTCACCATGGCACATGTGCTGCACTATGGACTGCAGAATGACTTTATGCTGGTGCACGTGCCCTGGGTGCCCAACTGGATGAAACGTCCCAAGGAAACGGCCAACTCTAGCACGCATGAGGACTACATTGATTTGCCCTTCGATGCGGCCGCTTGGCTGTTACACTTTAAAACGCAAAATGCGCGTCTCTTGGCGCAGCTAGAGTTGAAAACCAGCAAAGAATATGTGTGGAGCAAACGTGAGGTAACGCCAGCCGGTTCTACGCTGCTAACACTTATTGAACATGGCGTGGCACGCGTTAAATTTGCCTCTGACACTATTGCAGCGCTTATCGGTGAACTTAAGCAGTTGGCGACGGCGGGACAATGCAAGGTAATGGTTGCCATCGATGGCTATAATGCTTTCTTTCATCCAGAGACACGCATTATGACCGACAACAAACAGAAAGTCACACCGGATAAGGTGACGCTGACGCAACCTTTCCGCGACATAACCAACTATGATTGGACAAATGGTGTTTGCATTTTATCGGTGGATCAACTGGCCATGACTGAGGGTTACATGGCATCGCATATGCCACGTTATCTGCTCGGCGAGCAGGGCTTTGAGCATTTGGATCCGTTTGTGCCGGTGCATGTGCAAAACTACAATGAGCGTGAATTCAATAGCTGCATCAACTACTATCTAGATCGGCGCTGGATACAAAAGACCGTCGAGGGCTTCGATGAGCAGCTCAAGTTTATGAGCGCACAAAATCCCTATGCTTTGATGCGCTTGACGCGTTCGTTATAAGCGAAATAAATGCTTAATAAATTTGTTAATTATTAATTATAAAGCATAAATAAAGTATGTCATTCTAATTAGAAGAAAAACGATTGTGTTTAAATTTATTTTTTTGTAAATTTTGTTTAGCTTGCATTGGCGCAGGTAATTTATTTAACTTAAAATTTCATACAAATTTCTACATGTTTCTTTTTGTTAAAGTGTTTACATTATGTTGCAACATTTTTACGCATTTTAGGCGTTAATTGCAGTTTTTGAATTAGCTTAACTAGGCGTTAACATTGCGGCCAACTAACTACTACATTTCACTCTAAACACTACATATAATTAGAATTAATGCGTCTAATAGTTGCGTCTATATTTTGTTTATTTTTTTCGTTTTACCCCCATCTCTGTATAAGCAGCGTCTTTGCAGTTGTTGTGATGTTGTTTTTTTGTTTTGTTTTCGTTGCAAAAATTAACAATTTTCAAAGTTTGTCGCTTTATGTAAAATGCAAATTAATAATATACTCTATGCTAAGCCTCCACTTTGATTTGCGGAAATAGACGCGGCCAATCGACGAACTCAATGCCGTAGTGCACAATGCCGCTGGTGCTGACGCCAATCATTGCGCCCCAGAAGAGCATAAACAGCAGCGTCTCCGTGTTGAACTCAACCGGCATAATGGAGGATACAACGAACATGGCCACCGCAAAGAGCAAGACGGCGGGGAACTATTTTAGAATGTGCAAAAAAAAAATCAATTTTTTCTTAACTAGTAATATGTGTTAAAAAAGTTACCGTATTATAGCGCCAGCCACGATTTTGCACCAGCGGCGAGGGCAGCAAATTGCCTTCGCCATCCTTGACATTGTAGTTGCCCAGCAGCAGATCGATGCCATCCTTAAAATAAAATTGTATTTTGAAAATGGCTTAAACTAAAATAGTACAAAAATTACTTGTCTAAAACCATCTGCAAAGTTGTTCAAGTAGTAACGCGTCGCCGAGTTGATGCCGTCCTGCATTAGACCGGCTTTGGTGCGTTTGCCGGTGCGCGTAAAGTCGGTCTTGAGCGCACCGGTGCCAGAGTATTGCAGCGAGACCATGTCCGCATTGTCCGCCCAGACCTGAGTAGAGTTAAATTGTAAAAAACATTTTTTTTAAATAATTATTAAATCAAATCAACAATTATGAAATGATAATGAACGAAACGTGACGTAAATATCCGTTGCATTTGGATTGCTACCCTACGTTCCGGTGACATTTGACAATGTACGTCTATTATAACTCCAGCTTTATAATCAGTGCAAAGTGCAAAATATTAGACCTCTTGGTGATCCGATTACCGAGTATCAAGAATCAATATAACCTGACTATTTGAAGGTAGTCACATATTCATCGATTTTTTTTTTTTATAAATTATATAGTAACAGTAGGACTAAATGTCACAAGAGGTAGGGGCAGAATTTGACGAGCTTTTATTATCATTTCCATCATGAAATGGCAAACCTTAATGAACAGAAATGTCAAAAGAGCGGAAAGAAATATGGCGTCGTTTGCTGTTCTTGTCGCTCTACTTTTGTAGCGTCCCTGTTGAAAAACCCTTGAAAAAACTTTTGTAGCGCTCTTATTGAAAAACCCTTTATATTAAACTAGATTTATAACTCTATGCGTTCTCTTAGTTTCTTTCAAAAGAAATCATATAGAAAACTCAAATCGGGAAAGGGCAAAGTACAAAATATATAGAAAAACAACGAAAATAGCCATTTATTGGTATTTTACGTATTAACTTAAGCACAAAGTAATGAAATAACTCTTAATAAATGACATCATCGAATTCAATATAATTTGAATGCATTAAAGTTAAATTAACTCAAAAATCTAAACAAATCACATCAAATTGTACCATTATTTATATAAAATCTAAAAAATCAATAATTAAATATTGTCAAATAAAACCGAACGAACGTCTTGGAGTCAAATTATTATCCAAGAATAAAAATAAAAATTAAAGGAAAAATTCTCAATGGCAATAAAATAATAAATAAAGGTACAGTAAATAATATTAATGCCTAAATAATTGTATAACGAAATTTAAAAATTAAAAAAATTATAATTTATATTTTATAATACTCACCCCCTTGAAGACCATTTCGAATTTCGGCGATGCCGTCTCCACACGCTGGCCCACCTGCAAAATACCTAGCTTCTGCAGCACATTTGCCAGCGAGCGTTTGGCCAGCATGCTCTGCACCACATTCGTGCGATCCAGACAATCGATGCAATTCGTACGGAAGACGCCATCCTGTGCGGAGATCAAAGCGCCATCGTCACGCAAATGGAAAACAGAAAATTCATCCTGTTCGTGTGCCAAACGATCGATGAGAATGTTTAAACGATCCCAACGCATTTTTTTGCATTCGGCATGAAAATCAAAAGCCTCATAGCGTACATTTGGATTATTGAGCTGATGCACAAATGTCTGGTAGGCCTTCTCCAGTTGACCCTCGCTGCGTTTTTGATCAACCTGAGATAGAAAGAGAGAGAGAGATAAAAAAAAATATGAGGAAATATTGAAAAATATACAAAAGCGAACGAAAAATTGAAAACTCACTAAATTTATGAGCACTTGTCTGCCGTAGAGCATCACCTGTGTATCAAAGTGCTTGGTGCAGGCGAGTAGGTGATCCTTGCCGGGCACCAACTCGGGCGTTGGCTTGTAACGTATATTCGGCGATTGGCGCCAATAGAACGGCATGCTGCCGCGTGTCTAAAATGCAAAACAAAATTTAGTTTTTCTTTTAAACTCAACTTGCACACTTCGATGATTAACCTGCACAAATGAAATACGTTGCCCGTTGAATTCGACAATTTGCTCTGTTTCCACGTAGTTGGCAACATGACCGTTGTCGTCGACGCCGCGACGGAAGAAACGCGTGCCAGCGCGTTGCACGGAGCGGCGCGATAGTATGGACCAGAAAAAGGTCTGACCGTTGACCTGCACCTGATTGATGGAGACAACTGCAAAAGGAAATTGTGTGTTTATATTATTAATATTAAAAAGGACTATAAGAATTATTGAACATTATTACTTACAGCCTAGTATTAGCGGCAACTGAAACTTGCGCATTTCGGCGCAGTTAAAGTTGCGCAACATGTTGCCGTTCCAGACGAAACGCGCATCGGCACGCTCAAATAGGCCACTCTGCAATAATTTGAAAAGATTACAAATTTATAAAATCGGTGATAATTAAAATTTATTTAAATAAAACTACAAAATATTGACAACTTACGCGCATAAAATCTGGCGGCATACCGTGTAGCCGTTGTTGCGAATGCGTTAAATCGTACCAATACGAAAAATAAAAGTACTGCGTATCGAATGTCTTGCGCACCATCTGCAGATACGTTTCATTCTGTTCGCGCTGCTTTTGCGTCAAATGTGTTATGGATGGAATGTAGGGTATGATGTCGTAGCCGGCCAGTCGCCAAATGACTGCATTATTTATAATGCCCACGTACAGACGATGCGTGGCGACGACCAGATAGTGGCCGCCAAGCAAATGTATGCTGCCCAAAATGCCACAGACACGACGTGTGGACACCTGATTGTTGAGATGGCTGCCTTTGGCTGTGAACAAATTGAAAAATATATTTTTTTTGTTAATTTACAAAGGATGTGCATAATTTTTGTAAATTACTAAAATCAAACTCAATTTTTAAAAATTCATATATAGATTTTATAAAAAAATTGAAAAGGAAGATTGAAGCAAAAATGAAACTCTATTCAAAATGTCTAAGAATCGCTGTTTCTTCGGTTTTAAACGGATTTTTTGAAAGTTTAGCGAAGCTACTTAATATATTTAACTATTTCTAATTATATATATGGAGCATTCCATGTCAGAACGGCCACTTACGTTTTCAGAATATCAATTAAATTAGATTTTCAAGAATATTTCTATTATTTTGTAGTTAAGGAAGACCACAAAAAGTGTGGATATTTCTAGAGATTTTGTCAACCTTTTAAATGAAAATATGCTTTTTTATAATTTTTTATACAATTTTCTTTTCAATAAATTAAAGTATGATACTGACCACATGCTATAGTCTCAATTTAAATAAAACATATCGTCACTGTCATGCCAAAGGGGCGTATGTGTGGGGAAATCAAATTTTAAAGTTTGAAGTGCTTTAAAAATTAGTTAAATTTTTTTTTTTTAAATTTCTTTTGTTATTTTGATTTATTCATCAATTATTATAACGTATATAAAATATCTTTGAATTTGGATAACTTACTGAATTACAAATATGGATTTTGTGATGCTATATCCTAACCAAAACGCAAGTATTTTTCTTTTTTATGCCATAACTCTTTATTTGCGCAAGATAAAATAGTGGTGTAGAGGCATTTATTATTTCTTTTCAAAGCACCTATCGATTGGCATATTTAAAAATAAGTTTCCAAATATTAATTTGCCATTTGTTATTTACCAGGAAAATATTTTACAAAATATTTTTAAATAATGATGACAATCGATAGGTGCTTTAAAAACAAATAATTAATGCCCTTACATCACTATTTTATCTTACACCAATAAAGAGTTATAGCAAAAAAACGAAAAAATTAGCTCTTTTGGCATGACAAGATTTTCAATTTTTCAAATTTCTTTTTTAAAAATCTATCATGAAACTTTTATAATTTATTTGCTGATTTTTACAACGACGATATATGAAATCAAATTAAATTTTTTCAATTTACGATGTTCTCTAACTATTTTTAAACAAAAATACATCAATTTTTAATTTAATTGCATTTCTTACTTATATTCAATTTACATTTTTAACCATTTCGTTTGTACAAAAAAAAAAACATTTCAAACTATAAAACTTTGCACTATTGCAATTTTAATATATGTAATGCTTACATTGCACTCGCACCGTATTCAGCACCCGATCGATTACCAAGAGGTCATCCTTTCCATTGGGTTCCACCATAAAGCGCTCCGGTGTTATGTAGCTGCAAAAGAATCAAAGCAAGTGTGCATTAATAATTGTTTGAGATCTAATTTAAACTAGTTGATAGTGTGTCAAGTGCATTTTTATACAGTGCCATTGACTGCGTGTTTGTGACATATGTGCTTAAATATTGGAACAATTTCCAAGGGTATAATAAACACTTTTGAAGTGTATAATACAATCACTGAAAGTGCACACAATCTTTAAAACGGCAAACAGCTAATCTAAATGCACAACAAACATTAATTAAAATTTATAAAAAAAAATCATGCTATAAAGAATCTTTAATTGTAATCAAACAACTTCTAAATGTTTTAAAGACATTTAAAGAATTCATATTTTTCGGTAACTTTACAAGTGCTACTCTGTGAATATACGCAAGGTTCTTCAAACCATTATGGACAACTTTTACACGTTAGAAAATCTACAAGATCTTTTAAAACATTTACTAGAAGACTTTAAAGAGCTTTAACAAACTTCTAGCAGACACTCTAAGCACCCAGAAGACTCTTCGAGGCACCTAGGGATCTTAATAGCCTACAAACCCTTACAAGATACTCTAAACACCTCAATCATGGAACACGCTCTATATTAAACAACCTTTAGATGCATAAAATACTCTCAGCGTAACCTCAAGATCCTTGGAAGCGCCCATAATATACCAATGCAAGCATATAAAGACCCTAATATATATCTAAAGGTTCATCATAACACTATAAGATCTTTTAAGTAGTCTTTAAGTGGTTAACAATACTTTTGAAATCTCAATCACCCCCAATAAATCCTCCCCCATCAAGTGAAAACAACTTACAGGTTCATATCATCGTGTACATCCCATGTTGTGTCCATGTTTCGTTGTGTTTTGCCAATAATTGCAGTCTGCTGTTTGTTGAATAACTTTTTGAGTTTATTTCTTTTTAATGGAGCCGCAGATAACTTTATCTTGTTTGCAGATGAAGTTGGAATTTGGAATCACCACAACAACAACAATTTAATGCCGCCACTGTTTACACTCGCTGATTCTACTGTCCGGCCTTTTTCGTCCGTCCGTCTGTTCGTTTGTGGCTCTTCTTTGTCCAGCAGCTGACTTTAAATTTGCTGCAACAATAACTTAAATACTTTTTTTTTATTTTCTTTACAAATTATGCATTTATTTATTTGTATAAATTTTGCATTTATTTTTTATTGGATTTTAATATTTATTTTACAACGAAACACGAAAAACAATTTGGTGTGTGGTTCAAACGAAATGATGTAGAATTTTTTCCAAATTGATTTGCTGTGTAAAATTCTTGACGTTTGCCTTCTGCTGACGTTTGCAGTTGTCGCAGCGGTTGAGGCGTTCGCATTTCTTTGTAATTTTATTTTACAGTTACAATCAGCTGTTCTTGTTTTATTCAGCGTTCTTCAGAGCTGTGAAGTTTTTTTTTTAATGGTTGAATTTTAATTTAATTTGTTCTACAACTTATTTATTGCAGCTGTAACTACATTGAATACTACGTGATTATTGTGAAAAATTGAATAATTCAAAAGAAGTTAAATTGTTGAGAAATAAAACAATAATTAATGGTGAAACGGAGATAACTTATGTACGTCAGCAGGAAGCAATACTTTGTAAATACATGCTGTGATAAAGTGCTTGGTAAGTGTTTCTAAATATTAAATTATTAATTTATAATTCATCAAATTTATTGGTTTTGATTTGAGTTTCAAATTACAAAGTTTTAAATTACATATAATGGAATAAGTAGGTAATTATTATTGCATTTAGCCAATAATTGTAGACGACTGATTGCAATTCGAAAATGGCTAAATTTTACAACCGTCAGCTCGTCACCCTCAATCAGATACCGGCCTATTATTCAACTCATTTGATTTGGTTTATTGGAAGTGGGACTGGCCAAAAATTAAAATTGATTTAGTTAATTCTCTTAGTTAAGGTAGGACACATCAAAAACATAATAATTGCAACGTCCTATCTAAACTCTAAACTCAATAATGTGATGAAATTAGTCAGAATTTCTAAAAACCTTTACCTGTAGGCCTGAATATAATGCTCGTATTTTAATGATGAACTGCCTTTATATGAAAATCGAAGGGGTTTAGCAAGACGTCAGTCAGAACTATAATATATAACTCAAACGAACAGCAATAGGCTGGTCATACGCTCGGATTTATGAAGTCATTTAAAGAGCTTCGACGAATCAAACATTTTTATAATAGAATTGAAAGAGTATATTCAATTTAGTTATCAGATTGTAATACCCTGAAGGAAAAATGGGGGCATTCCACGTCAATTCACCGAAAAGTGACCCCGACATCCCGAAAATATGCAAATTATATGCGAGATGTATATTTAAAATATGCAATATGCCAAAAATATGCAAAATATACAAAACAGATTGTTCATATTTCGAATTATTTTTTATCGATAATTAATTATGTATTTGTCCGACTTAAATGTGCATTATGAAAAAATTATTTTGAAAATAGGTTTTGAAAACCTTATTATTCCAGAACCCACCGTACGAATTAAATGAAAGAACCCACCGATCGAATTAAATGAAATTTACAGTGAAAAATTAGGCGTTCAATATCTATAAAAAGCGCCTACTTTCATCACTCTAGGACGCTCCGTTAAGAAGTTAGCCACTTAAAGAAATATTTAAAAAATAGGCTTTAAATGTCTATAAAAAGCACCTACTTTCAACCCTCTAGGACGCTCCGTTTAGGAGTTATGACCAATTAAAGAAATGTTGTGAAAATCCATTTTGAAAACCTACTTTCAACCCTCTAGGACGCTCCGTTTAGGAGTTATGGCCAATTAAAGAAATATTTTGAAAATCGATTTTGTAAATCTTATTATTCCAGAATTAAATGAAATTTACAGTGAAAAATTAGGCATTCAATATCTATAAAAAGCGCCAACTTTCATCACTCTAGGACGTTCAGTTTAGGAGTTATGGCCAATTAAAGAAATATTTAAAAATTAGGCTTTCAATGTCAAAAAAGCGCCTACTTTCAACCCTCTAGGACGCTCCGTTTAGGAGTTATGGCCAATTAAAGAAATATTTTGAAAATCGATTTTGAAAACCTTATTATTCCAGAACCCACCGATCGAATTAAATGAAATTTACAGTGAAAAATTAGGCATTCAATGTCTATAAAAAGCGCCAACTTTCATCACTCTAGGACGTTCCGTTTAAGAGTTATGGCCAAATAAAGAAATATTTAAAAAATAGGCGTTCAATATCTATAAAAAGCGCCAACTTTCATCACTCTCGGACGCTTCGTTTAGGAGCTATGGCCAATTAAAGAAATATTTAAAAATTAGGCTTTCAATGTCAAAAAAAGCGCCTACTTTCAATTGGCGTTTAGGAGTTATGGCCAATTAAAGAAATATTTTGAAAATCGATTTTGAAAACTATATTATTCCAGAACCCACCTATCGAATTAAATGAAATTTACAGTGAAAAATTAGGCATTCAATATCTATAAAAAGCGCCAACTTTCAACCCTCTAGGACGCTCCGTTTAGGAGTTATGGCCAATTAAAGAAATATTTTGAAAATCGATTTTGAAAACCTTATTATTCCAGAACCCACCGATCGAATTAAATTAAATTTACAGTGAAAAATTAGGCTTTCAATGTCTATAAAAAGCGCCAACTTTCATCACTCTAGGACGCTCCGTTTAGGAGTTATGGCCAATTAAAGAAATATTTTGAAAATCGATTTTGAAAACCTTCGGACGCTCCGTTTAAGAGTTATGGCCAATTAAAGAAATATTTAAAAATTAGGCTTTCAATGTCTATAAAAAGCGCCTACTTTCAACCCTCTGGGACGCTCCGTTTAGGAGTTATGGCCAATTAAAGAAATATTTTGAAAATCGATTTTGAAAACCTTATTATTCCAGAACCCACCGATCGAATTAAATTAAATTTACAGTGAAAAATTAGGCATTCAATATCTATAAAAAGCGCCAACTTTCAACCCTCTAGGACGCTCCGTTTAGGAGTTATGGCCAATTAAAGAAATATTTTGAAAATCGATTTTGAAAACCTTATTATTCCAGAACCCACCGATCGAATTAAATTAAATTTACAGTGAAAAATTAGGCTTTCAATGTCTATAAAAAGCGCCAACTTTCATCACTCTAGGACGCTCCGTTTAGGAGTTATGGCCAATTAAAGAAATATTTTGAAAATCGATTTTGAAAACCTTCGGACGCTCCGTTTAAGAGTTATGGCCAATTAAAGAAATATTTAAAAATTAGGCTTTCAATGTCTATAAAAAGCGCCTACTTTCAACCCTCTGGGACGCTCCGTTTAGGAGTTATGGCCAATTAAAGAAATATTTTGAAAATCGATTTTGAAAACCTTATTATTCCAGAACCCACCGATCGAATTAAATTAAATTTACAGTGAAAAATTAGGCTTTCAATGTCTATAAAAAGCGCCAACTTTCATCACTCTAGGACGCTCCGTTTAGGAGTTATGGCCAATTAAAGAAATATTTTGAAAATCGATTTTGAAAACCTTCGGACGCTCCGTTTAAGAGTTATGGCCAATTAAAGAAATATTTAAAAATTAGGCTTTCAATGTCTATAAAAAGCGCCTACTTTCAACCCTCTGGGACGCTCCGTTTAGGAGTTATGGCCAATTAAAGAAATATTTTGAAAATCGATTTTGAAAACCTTATTATTCCAGAACCCACCGATCGAATTAAATGAAATTTACAGTGAAAAATTAGGCTTTCAATGTCTATAAAAAGCGCCAACTTTCATCACTTTAGGACCTTCCGTTTAGGAGTTATGGCCAATTAAAGAAATATTTAAAAATTAGGCTTTCAATGTCTATAAAAAGCGCCTACTTTCAACCCTCTGGCCAATTAAAGAAATATTTTGAAAATCGATTTTGAACCCACCGATCGAATTAAATGAAATTTACAGTGAAAAATTAGGCATTCAATATCTATAAAAAGCGCCTACTTTCAACCCTCTATGACGCTCCGTTTAGGAGCTATGGCCAATTAAAGAAATATTTAAAAATTAGGCTTTCAATGTCAAAAAAAGCGCCTACTTTCAACCCTCTAGGACGCTCCGTTTAGGAGTTATGGCCAATTAAAGAAATATTTTGAAAATCGATTTTGAAAACCTTATTATTCTAGAACCTACCGATCGAATTAAATCAAATTTACAGTGAAAAATTAGGCTTTCAATGTCTATAAAAAGCGCCTACTTTCAACCCTCTAGGACGCTCCGTTTAGGAGTTATGGCCAATTAAAGAAATATTTTGAAAATCGATTTTGAAAACCTTCGGACGCTCCGTTTAAGAGTTATGGCCAATTAAAGAAATATTTAAAAATTAGGCTTTCAATGTCTATAAAAAGCGCCTACTTTCAACCCTCTGGGACGCTCCGTTTAGGAGTTATGGCCAATTAAAGAAATATTTTGAAAATCGATTTTGAAAGCCTTATTATTCCAGAACCCACCGATCGAATTAAATGAAATTTACAGTGAAAAATTAGGCTTTCAATGTCTATAAAAAACGCCAACTTTCATCACTTTAGGACCTTCCGTTTAGGAGTTATGGCCAATTAAAGAAATATTTAAAAATTAGGCTTTCAATGTCTATAAAAAGCGCCAACTTTCATCACTTTAGGACCTTCCGTTTAGGAGTTATGGCCAATTAAAGAAATATTTAAAAATTAGGCTTTCAATGTCTATAAAAAGCGCCTACTTTCAACCCTCTGGCCAATTAAAGAAATATTTTGAAAATCGATTTTGAACCCACCGATCGAATTAAATGAAATTTACAGTGAAAAATTAGGCATTCAATATCTATAAAAAGCGCCTACTTTCAACCCTCTATGACGCTCCGTTTAGGAGTTATGGCCAAATAAAGAAATATTTAAAAAATAGGCGTTCAATATCTATAAAAAGCGCCAACTTTCATCACTCTCGGACGCTTCGTTTAGGAGCTATGGCCAATTAAAGAAATATTTAAAAATTAGGCTTTCAATGTCAAAAAAAGCGCCTACTTTCAACCCTCTAGGACGCTCCGTTTAGGAGTTATGGCCAATTAAAGAAATATTTTGAAAATCGATTTTGAAAACCTTATTATTCTAGAACCTACCGATCGAATTAAATCAAATTTACAGTGAAAAATTAGGCTTTCAATGTCTATAAAAAGCGCCTACTTTCAACCCTCTAGGACGCTCCGTTTAGGAGTTATGGCCAATTAAAGAAATATTTTGAAAATCGATTTTGAAAACCTTATTATTCCAGAACCCACCGATCGAATTAAATGAAATTTACAGTGAAAAATTAGGCGTTCAATATCTATAAAAAGCGCCAAGAAATATTTTGAAAATCGATTTTGAACCCACCGATCGAATTAAATGAAATTTACAGTGAAAAATTAGGCATTCAATATCTATAAAAAGCGCCTACTTTCAACCCTCTATGACGCTCCGTTTAGGAGTTATGGCCAAATAAAGAAATATTTAAAAAATAGGCGTTCAATATCTATAAAAAGCGCCAACTTTCATCACTCTCGGACGCTTCGTTTAGGAGCTATGGCCAATTAAAGAAATATTTAAAAATTAGGCTTTCAATGTCAAAAAAAGCGCCTACTTTCAACCCTCTAGGACGCTCCGTTTAGGAGTTATGGCCAATTAAAGAAATATTTTGAAAATCGATTTTGAAAACCTTATTATTCTAGAACCTACCGATCGAATTAAATCAAATTTACAGTGAAAAATTAGGCTTTCAATGTCTATAAAAAGCGCCTACTTTCAACCTTCTAGGACGCTCCGTTTAGGAGTTATGGCCAATTAAAGAAATATTTTGAAAATCGATTTTGAACCCACCGATTGAATTAAATGAAATTTACAGTGAAAAATTAGGCATTCAATATCTATAAAAAGCGCCTACTTTCAACCCTCTATGACGCTCCGTTTAGGAGTTATGGCCAAATAAAGAAATATTTAAAAAATAGGCGTTCAATATCTATAAAAAGCGCCAACTTTCATCACTCTCGGACGCTTCGTTTAGGAGCTATGGCCAATTAAAGAAATATTTAAAAATTAGGCTTTCAATGTCAAAAAAAGCGCCTACTTTCAACCCTCTAGGACGCTCCGTTTAGGAGTTATGGCCAATTAAAGAAATATTTTGAAAATCGATTTTGAAAACCTTATTATTCTAGAACCTACCGATCGAATTAAATCAAATTTACAGTGAAAAATAAGGCTTTCAATGTCTATAAAAAGCGCCTACTTTCAACCCTCTAGGACGCTCCGTTTAGGAGTTATGGCCAATTAAAGAAATATTTTGAAAATCGATTTTGAAAACCTTCGGACGCTCCGTTTAAGAGTTATGGCCAATTAAAGAAATATTTAAAAATTAGGCTTTCAATGTCTATAAAAAGCGTCTACTTTCAACCCTCTGGGACGCTCCGTTTAGGAGTTATGGCCAATTAAAGAAATATTTTGAAAATCGATTTTGAAAGCCTTATTATTCCAGAACCCACCGATCGAATTAAATGAAATTTACAGTGAAAAATTAGGCTTTCAATGTCTATAAAAAGCGCCAACTTTCATCACTTTAGGACCTTCCGTTTAGGAGTTATGGCCAATTAAAGAAATATTTAAAAATTAGGCTTTCAATGTCAAAAAAAGCGCCTACTTTCAACCCTCTAGGACGCTCCGTTTAGGAGTTATGGCCAATTAAAGAAATATTTTGAAAATCGATTTTGAAAACCTTATTATTCCAGAACCCACCGATCGAATTAAATGAAATTTTCAGTGAAAAATTAGGCATTCAATATCTATAAAAAACGCCTACTTTCAACCCTCTAGGACGCTCCGTTTAGGAGTTATGGCCAATTAAAGAAATATTTTGAAAATCGATTTTGAAAACCTTCGGACGCTCCGTTTAAGAGTTATGGCCAATTAAAGAAATATTTAAAAATAAGGCTTTCAATGTCTATAAAAAGCGCCTACTTTCAACCCTCTAGGACACTCCGTTTAGGAGTTATGGCCAATTAAAGAAATATTTTGAAAATCGATTTTGGAAACCTTCGGACGCTCCGTTTAAGAGTTATGGCCAATTAAAGAAATATTTAAAAATTAGGCTTTCAATGTCTATAAAAAGCGCCTACTTTCAACCCTCTGGGACGCTCCGTTTAGGAGTTATGGCCAATTAAAGAAATATTTTGAAAATCGATTTTGAAAGCCTTATTATTCCAGAACCCACCGATCGAATTAAATGAAATTTACAGTGAAAAATTAGGCATTCAATATCTATAAAAAACGCCTACTTTCAACCCTCTAGGACGCTCCGTTTAGGAGTTATGGCCAAATAAAGAAATATTTAAAAATTAGGCTTTCAATGTCAAAAAAAGCGCCTACTTTCAACCCTCTAGGACGCTCCGTTTAGGAGTTATGGCCAATTAAAGAAATATTTTGAAAATCGATTTTGAAAACCTTATTATTCCAGAACCCACCGATCGAATTAAATGAAATTTACAGTGAAAAATTATGCTTTCATTGTCTATAAAAAGCGCCTACTTTCAACCCTCTAGGACGCTCCGTTTAGGAGTTCTGGCCAATTAAAGAAATATTTAAAAATTAGGCTTTCAATGTCTATAAAAAGCGCCTACTTTCAACCCTCTAGGACGCTCCGTTTAGGAGTTATGGCCAATTAAAGAAATATTTAAAAATTAGGCTTTCAATGTCTATAAAAAGCGCCTACTTTCAACCCTCTAGGACGCTCCGTTTAGGAGTTATGGCCAATTAAAGAAATATTTTGAAAATCGATTTTGAAAACCTTATTATTCCAGAACCCACCGATCGAATTAAATGAAATTTTCAGTGAAAAATTAGGCATTCAATATCTATAAAAAGCGCCTACTTTCATCACTCTAAGACGCTCCGTTTAGGAACTATGGCCAATTAAAGAAATATTTAAAAATTAGGCTTTCAATGTCTATAAAAAGCGCCTACTTTCAACCCTCTAGGACGCTCCGTTTAGGAGTTATGGCCAATTAAAGAAATATTTAAAAATTAGGCTTTCAATGTCTATAAAAAGCGCCTACTTTCAACCCTCTAGGACGCTCCGTTTAGGAGTTATGGCCAATTAAAGAAATATTTTGAAAATCGATTTTGAAAACCTTATTATTCCAGAACCCACCGATCGAATTAAATGAAATTTTCAGTGAAAAATTAGGCATTCAATATCTATAAAAAACGCCTACTTTCAACCCTCTAGGACGCTCCGTTTAGGAGTTCTGGCCAATTAAAGAAATATTTAAAAATTAGGCTTTCAATGTCTATAAAAAGCGCCTACTTTCAACCCTCTAGGACGCTCCGTTTAGGAGTTATGGCCAATTAAAGAAATATTTTGAAAATCGATTTTGAAAACCTTATTATTCCAGAACCCACCGATCGAATTAAATGAAATTTACAGTGAAAAATTAGGCATTCAATATCTATAAAAAGCGCCTACTTTCAACCCTCTAGGACGCTCCGTTTAGGAGTTATGGCCAATTAAAGAAATATTTAAAAATTTGGCTTTCAATGTCTATAAAAAGCGCCTACTTTCAACCCTCTAGGACGCACCGTTTAGGAGTTATGGCCAATTAAAGAAATATTTTGAAAATCGATTTTGAAAACCTTATTATTCCAGAACCCACCGATCGAATTAAATGAAATTGACAGTGAAAAATTAGGCATTCAATATCTATAAAAAGCGCCTACTTTCAACCCTCTAGGACGCTCCGCTTAGGAGTTATGGCCAATTAAAGAAATATTTAAAAATTTGGCTTTCAATGTCTGTAAAAAGCGCCTACTTTCAACCCTCTAGGACGCTCCGTTTAGGAGTTATGGCCAGTTAAAGAAATATTTTGAAAATCGATTTTGAACCCACCGATCGAAGTAAATGAAATTTACAGTGAAAAATTAGGCGTTCAATATCTATAAAAAGCACCAACTTTCATCACTCTAAGACGCTCCGTTTAGGAGCTATGGCCAATTAAAGAAATATTTAAAAATTAGGCTTTCAATGTCTATAAAAAGCGCCTACTTTCAACCCTCTAGAACGCTCCGTTTAGGAGTTATGGCCAATTAAAGAAATATTTAAAAATTAGGCTTTCAATGTCTGTAAAAAGCGCCTACTTTCAACTCTCTAGGACGCTCCGTTTAGGAGTTATGGCCAATTAAAGAAATATTTTGAAAATCGATTTTGAACCCACCGATCGAATTAAATGAAATTTACAGTGAAAAATTAGGCGTTCAATATCTATAAAAAGCACCAACTTTCATCACTCTAAGACGCTCCGTTTAGGAGCTATGGCCAATTAAAGAAATATTTTGAAAATCGATTTTGAAAACCTTATTATTCCAGAACCCACCGATCGAATTAAATGAAATTTACAGTGAAAAATTAGGCATTCAATATCTATAAAAAGCGCCTACTTTCAACCCTCTAGGACGCTCCGTTTAGGAGCTATGGCCAATTAAAGAAATATTTAAAAATTAGGTTTTCAATGTCAACCCTCTAGGACGCTCCGTTTAGGAGTTATGGCCAATTAAAGAAATATTTTGAAAATCGATTTTGAAAACCTTATTATTCCAGAACCCACCGATCGAATTAAATGAAATTTTCAGTGAAAAATTAGGCATTCAATATCTATAAAAAACGCCTACTTTCAACCCTCTAGGACGCTCCGTTTAGGAGTTATGGCCAATTAAAGAAATATTTTGAAAATCGATTTTGAAAACCTTATTATTCCAGAACCCACCGATCGAATTAAATGAAATTTACAGTGAAAAATTAGGCATTCAATATCTATAAAAAACGCCTACTTTCAACCCTCTAGGACGCTCCGTTTAGGAGTTCTGGCCAATTAAAGAAATATTTAAAAATTAGGCTTTCAATGTCTAGAAAAAGCGCCAACTTTCATCACTCTAGGACGTTCCGTTTAGGAGTTATGGCCAATTAAAGAAATATTTAAAAATTAGGCTTTCAATGTCTATAAAAAGCGCCAACGTTCATCACTCTAAGACGCTCCGTTTAGGAGCTATGGCCAATTAAAGAAATATTTAAAAATTAGGCTTTCAATGTCTATAAAAAGCGCCTACTTTCAAACCTCTAGGACGCTCCGTTTAGGAGTTATGGCCAATTAAAGAAATATTTTGAAAATCGATTTTGAAAACCTTATTATTCCAGAACCCACCGATCGAATTAAATGAAATTTACAGTGAAAAATTAGGCATTCAATATCTATAAAAAGCGCCTACTTTCAACCCTCTATGACGCTCCGTTTAGGAGTTATGGCCAAATAAAGAAATATTTAAAAAATAGGCGTTCAATATCTATAAAAAGCGCCTACTTTCAACCCTCTAGGACGCTTCGTTTAGGAGCTATGGCCAATTAAAGAAATATTTAAAAATTAGGTTTTCAATGTCAACCCTCTAGGACGCTCCGTTTAGGAGTTATGGCCAATTAAAGAAATATTTTGAAAACCTTATTATTCCAGAACCCACCGATCGAATTAAATGAAATTTTCAGTGAAAAATTAGGCATTCAATATCTATAAAAAACGCCTACTTTCAACCCTCTAGGACGCTCCGTTTAGGAGTTATGGCCAATTAAAGAAATATTTTGAAAATCGATTTTGAAAACCTTATTATTCCAGAACCCACCGATCGAATTAAATGAAATTTACAGTGAAAAATTAGGCATTCAATATCTATAAAAAACGCCTACTTTCAACCCTCTAGGACGCTCCGTTTAGGAGTTCTGGCCAATTAAAGAAATATTTAAAAATTAGGCTTTCAATGTCTAGAAAAAGCGCCAACTTTCATCACTCTAGGACGTTCCGTTTAGGAGTTATGGCCAATTAAAGAAATATTTAAAAATTAGACTTTCAATGTCTATAGAAAGCGCCAACGTTCATCACTCTAAGACGCTCCGTTTAGGAGCTATGGCCAATTAAAGAAATATTTAAAAATTAGGCTTTCAATGTCTATAAAAAGCGCCTACTTTCAAACCTCTAGGACGCTCCGTTTAGGAGTCATGGCCAAATAAAGAAATATTTTGAAAATCGATTTTGAAAACCTTATGATTCCAGAACCCACCGATCGAATTAAATGAAATTTACAGTGAAAGATTAGGCTTTCAATGTCTATAAAAAGCGCCAACTTTCATCACTCTAGGACGTTCCGTTTAGGAGTTATGGCCAATTAAAGAAATATTTAAAAATTAGGCTTTCAATGTCTATAAAAAGCGCCTACTTTCAACCCTCTAGGACGCTCCGTTTAGGAGTTATGGCCAATTAAAGAAATATTTTGAAAATCGATTTTGAAAACCTTATTATTCCAGAACACACCGATCGAATTAAATGAAATTTACAGTGAAAAATTAGGCATTCAATATCTATAAAAAACGCCTACTTTCAACCCTCTAGGACGCTCCGTTTAGGAGTTCTGGCCAATTAAAGAAATATTTAAAAATTAGGCTTTCAATGTCTATAAAAAGCGCCTACTTTCAACCCTCTGGCCAATTAAAGAAATATTTTGAAAATCGATTTTGAACCCACCGATCGAATTAAATGAAATTTTCAGTGAAAAATTAGGCATTCAATATCTATAAAAAACGCCTACTTTCAACCCTCTAGGACGCTCCGTTTAGGAGTTATGGCCAATTAAAGAAATATTTTGAAAATCGATTTTGAAAACCTTATTATTCCAGAACCCACCGATCGAATTAAATGAAATTTACAGTGAAAAATTAGGCATTCAATATCTATAAAAAACGCCTACTTTCAACCCTCTAGGACGATCCGTTTAGGAGTTATGGCCAAATAAAGAAATATTTAAAAATTAGGCTTTCAATGTCAAAAAAAGCGCCTACTTTCAACCCTCTAGGACGCTCCGTTTAGGAGTTATGGCCAATTAAAGAAATATTTTGAAAATCGATTTTGAAAACCTTATGATTCCAGAACCCACCGATCGAATTAAATGAAATTTACAGTGAAAGATTAGGCTTTCAATGTCTATAAAAAGCGCCAACTTTCATCACTCTAGGACGTTCCGTTTAGGAGTTATGGCCAATTAAAGAAATATTTAAAAATTAGGCTTTCAATGTCTATAAAAAGCGCCTACTTTCAACCCTCTGGCCAATTAAAGAAATATTTTGAAAATCGATTTTGAACCCACCGATCGAATTAAATGAAATTTTCAGTGAAAAATTAGGCATTCAATATCTATAAAAAACGCCTACTTTCAACCCTCTAGGACGCTCCGTTTAGGAGTTATGGCCAATTAAAGAAATATTTTGAAAATCGATTTTGAAAACCTTATTATTCCAGAACCCACCGATCGAATTAAATGAAATTTACAGTGAAAAATTAGGCATTCAATATCTATAAAAAACGCCTACTTTCAACCCTCTAGGACGATCCGTTTAGGAGTTATGGCCAAATAAAGAAATATTTAAAAATTAGGCTTTCAATGTCAAAAAAAGCGCCTACTTTCAACCCTCTAGGACGCTATGGCCAATTAAAGAAATATTAAAAAATTAGGCTTTCAATGTCTATAAAAAACGCCTTCTTTCAACCCTCTAGGACGCTCCGTTTAGGAGTTATGGCCAATTAAAGAAATATTTTGAAAATCGATTTTGAGTTATGGCCAATTAAAGAAATATTTTGAAAATCGATTTTGAGTTATGGCCAATTAAAGAAATATTTTGAAAATCGATTTTGAGTTATGGCCAATTAAAGAAATATTTTGAAAATCGATTTTGAAAACCTTATTATTCCAGAACCCACCGATCGAATTAAATGAAATTTACAGTGAAAAATTAGGCATTCAATATCTATAAAAAACGCCTACTTTCAACCCTCTAGGACGCTCCGTTTAGGAGTTCTGGCCAATTAAAGAAATATTTAAAAATTAGGCTTTCAATGTCAACCCTCTAGGACGCTCCGTTTAGGAGTTATGGCCAATTAAAGAAATATTTTGAAAATCGATTTTGAAAACCTTATTATTCCAGAACCCACCGATCGAATTAAATGAAATTTTCAGTGAAAAATTAGGCATTCAATATCTATAAAAAACGCCTACTTTCAACCCTCTAGGACGCTCCGTTTAGGAGTTATGGCCAATTAAAGAAATATTTTGAAAATCGATTTTGAAAACCTTATTATTCCAGAACCCACCGATCGAATTAAATGAAATTTACAGTGAAAAATTAGGCATTCAATATCTATAAAAAACGCCTACTTTCAACCCTCTAGGACGCTCCGTTTAGGAGTTCTGGCCAATTAAAGAAATATTTAAAAATTAGGCTTTCAATGTCTAGAAAAAGCGCCAACTTTCATCACTCTAGGACGTTCCGTTTAGGAGTTATGGCCAATTAAAGAAATATTTAAAAATTAGGCTTTCAATGTCTATAAAAAGCGCCAACGTTCATCACTCTAAGACGCTCCGTTTAGGAGCTATGGCCAATTAAAGAAATATTTAAAAATTAGGCTTTCAATGTCTATAAAAAGCGCCTACTTTCAAACCTCTAGGACGCTCCGTTTAGGAGTTATGGCCAATTAAAGAAATATTTTGAAAATCGATTTTGAAAACCTTATTATTCCAGAACCCACCGATCGAATTAAATGAAATTTACAGTGAAAAATTAGGCATTCAATATCTATAAAAAGCGCCTACTTTCAACCCTCTATGACGCTCCGTTTAGGAGTTATGGCCAAATAAAGAAATATTTAAAAAATAGGCGTTCAATATCTATAAAAAGCGCCTACTTTCAACCCTCTAGGACGCTTCGTTTAGGAGCTATGGCCAATTAAAGAAATATTTAAAAATTAGGTTTTCAATGTCAACCCTCTAGGACGCTCCGTTTAGGAGTTATGGCCAATTAAAGAAATATTTTGAAAACCTTATTATTCCAGAACCCACCGATCGAATTAAATTAAATTTTCAGTGAAAAATTAGGCATTCAATATCTATAAAAAACGCCTACTTTCAACCCTCTAGGACGCTCCGTTTAGGAGTTATGGCCAATTAAAGAAATATTTTGAAAATCGATTTTGAAAACCTTATTATTCCAGAACCCACCGATCGAATTAAATGAAATTTACAGTGAAAAATTAGGCATTCAATATCTATAAAAAACGCCTACTTTCAACCCTCTAGGACGCTCCGTTTAGGAGTTCTGGCCAATTAAAGAAATATTTAAAAATTAGGCTTTCAATGTCTAGAAAAAGCGCCAACTTTAATCACTCTAGGACGTTCCGTTTAGGAGTTATGGCCAATTAAAGAAATATTTAAAAATTAGACTTTCAATGTCTATAGAAAGCGCCAACGTTCATCACTCTAAGACGCTCCGTTTAGGAGCTATGGCCAATTAAAGAAATATTTAAAAATTAGGCTTTCAATGTCTATAAAAAGCGCCTACTTTCAAACCTCTAGGACGCTCCGTTTAGGAGTCATGGCCAAATAAAGAAATATTTTGAAAATCGATTTTGAAAACCTTATGATTCCAGAACCCACCGATCGAATTAAATGAAATTTACAGTGAAAGATTAGGCTTTCAATGTCTATAAAAAGCGCCAACTTTCATCACTCTAGGACGTTCCGTTTAGGAGTTATGGCCAATTAAAGAAATATTTAAAAATTAGGCTTTCAATGTCTATAAAAAGCGCCTACTTTCAACCCTCTAGGACGCTCCGTTTAGGAGTTATGGCCAATTAAAGAAATATTTTGAAAATCGATTTTGAAAACCTTATTATTCCAGAACACACCGATCGAATTAAATGAAATTTACAGTGAAAAATTAGGCATTCAATATCTATAAAAAACGCCTACTTTCAACCCTCTAGGACGCTCCGTTTAGGAGTTCTGGCCAATTAAAGAAATATTTAAAAATTAGGCTTTCAATGTCTATAAAAAGCGCCTACTTTCAACCCTCTGGCCAATTAAAGAAATATTTTGAAAATCGATTTTGAACCCACCGATCGAATTAAATGAAATTTTCAGTGAAAAATTAGGCATTCAATATCTATAAAAAACGCCTACTTTCAACCCTCTAGGACGCTCCGTTTAGGAGTTATGGCCAATTAAAGAAATATTTTGAAAATCGATTTTGAAAACCTTATTATTCCAGAACCCACCGATCGAATTAAATGAAATTTACAGTGAAAAATTAGGCATTCAATATCTATAAAAAACGCCTACTTTCAACCCTCTAGGACGATCCGTTTAGGAGTTATGGCCAAATAAAGAAATATTTAAAAATTAGGCTTTCAATGTCAAAAAAAGCGCCTACTTTCAACCCTCTAGGACGCTATGGCCAATTAAAGAAATATTAAAAAATTAGGCTTTCAATGTCTATAAAAAACGCCTTCTTTCAACCCTCTAGGACGCTCCGTTTAGGAGTTATGGCCAATTAAAGAAATATTTTGAAAATCGATTTTGAGTTATGGCCAATTAAAGAAATATTTTGAAAATCGATTTTGAGTTATGGCCAATTAAAGAAATATTTTGAAAATCGATTTTGAGTTATGGCCAATTAAAGAAATATTTTGAAAATCGATTTTGAAAACCTTATTATTCCAGAACCCACCGATCGAATTAAATGAAATTTACAGTGAAAAATTAGGCGATCAATATCTATAAAAAGCGCCAACTTTCATCACTCTCGGACGCTTCGTTTAGGAGCTATGGCCAATTAAAGAAATATTTAAAAATTAGGCTTTCAATGTCAAAAAAAGCGCCTACTTTCAACCCTCTAGGACGCTCCGTTTAGGAGTTATGGCCAATTAAAGAAATATTTTGAAAATCGATTTTGAAAACCTTATTATTCCAGAACCCACCGATCGAATTAAATGAAATTTACAGTGAAAAATTAGGCTTTCATTGTCTATAAAAAGCGCCTACTTTCAACCCTCTAGGACGCTCCGTTTAGGAGTTATGGCCAATTAAAGAAATATTTTGAAAATCGATTTTGAACCCACCGATCGAATTAAATGAAATTTACAGTGAAAAATTAGGCATTCAATATCTATAAAAAGCGCCTACTTTCAACCCTCTAGGACGCTCCGTTTAGGAGTTATGGCCAATTAAAGAAATATTTTGAAAATCGATTTTGAGTTATGGCCAATTAAAGAAATATTTTGAAAATCGATTTTGAGTTATGGCCAATTAAAGAAATATTTTGAAAATCGATTTTGAAAACCTTATTATTCCAGAACCCACCGATCGAATTAAATGAAATTTACAGTGAAAAATTAGGCGATCAATATCTATAAAAAGCGCCAACTTTCATCACTCTCGGACGCTCCGTTTAGAAGTTATGGCCAATTAAAGAAATATTTTGAAAATCGATTTTGAAAACCTTATTATGTTACAGTGAAAATTTAGTGAAAAATTAGGCGATCAATATCTATAAAAAGCGCCAACTTTCATCACTATCGGACGCTTCGTTTAGGAGCTATGGCCAATTAAAGAAATATTTAAAAATTAGGCTTTCAATGTCAAAAAAAGCGCCTACTTTCAACCCTCTAGGACGCTCCGTTTAGGAGTTATGGCCAATTAAAGAAATATTTAAAAATTTGGCTTTCAATGTCTATAAAAAGCGCCTACTTTCAACCCTCTAGGACGCTCCGTTTAGGAGTTATGGCCAATTAAAGAAATATTTTGAAAATCGATTTTGAAAACCTTATTATTCCAGAACCCACCGATCGAATTAAATGAAATTTACAGTGAAAAATTAGGCGTTCAATATCTATAAAAAGCGCCAACTTTCATCACTCTAAGACGCTCCGTTTAGGAGCTATGGCCCATTAAAGAAATATTTTGAAAATCGATTTTGAACCCACCGATCGAATTAAATGAAATTTACAGTGAAAAATTAGGCGTTCAATATCTATAAAAAACGCCTACTTTCAACCCTCTAGGACGCTCCGTTTAGGAGTTATGGCCCATTAAAGAAATATTTTGAAAATTGATTTTGAACCCACCGATCGAATTAAATGAAATTTACAGTGAAAAATTAGGCGTTCAATATCTATAAAAAACGCCTACTTTCAACCCTCTAGGACGCTCCGTTTACGAGTTCTGGACAATTAAAGAAATATTTTAAAATTAGGCTTTCATTATCTATAAAAAGCGCCAACTTTCATCACTCTAGGACGTTCCGTTTAGGCGTTATGGCCAATTAAAGAAATATTTAAAAATTTGGCTTTCAATGTCTATAAAAAGCGCCAACGTTCATCACTCTAGGACGTTCCGTTTAGGAGTTATGGCCAATTAAAGAAATATTTAAAAATTAGGCTTTCAATGTCTATAAAAAGCGCCAACGTTCATCACTCTAAGACGCTCCGTTTCATCACTCTAAGACGCTCCGTTTAGGAGCTATGGCCAATTAAAGAAATATTTAAAAATTAGGCTTTCAATGTCTATAAAAAGCGCCTACTTTCAACACTCTAGGGCGCTCCGTTTAGGAGTTATGGCCAATTAAAGAAATATTTTGAAAATCGATTTTGAACCCACCGATCGAATTAAATGAAATTTACAGTGAAAAATTAGGCATTCAATATCTATAAAAAACGCCTACTTTCAACCCTCTAGGACGCTCCGTTTAGGAGTTCTGGCCAATTAAAGAAATATTTAAAAATTAGGCTTTCATTATCTATAAAAAGCGCCAACTTTCATCACTCTAGGACGTTCCGTTTAGGAGTTATGGCCAATTAAAGAAATATTTAAAAATTAGGCTTTCAATGTCTATAAAAAGCGCCAACGTTCATCACTCTAAGACGCTCCGTTTAGGAGCTATGGCCAATTAAAGAAATATTTAAAAATTAGGCTTTCAATGTCTATAAAAAGCGCCTACTTTCAACCCTCTGGCCAATTAAAGAAATATTTTGAAAATCGATTTTGAACCCACCGATCGAATTAAATGAAATTTACAGTGAAAAATTAGGCTTTCAATGTCTATAAAAAGCGCCTAGAAATATTTTGAAAATCGATTTTGAAAACCTTATTATTCCAGAACCCACCGATCGAATTAAATGAAATTTACAGTGAAAAATTAGGCTTTCAATGTCTATAAAAAGCGCCAACTTTCATCACTCTCGGACGCTAGGAGCTATGGCCAATTAAAGAAATATTTAAAAATTAGGCTTTCAATGTCAAAAAAAGCGCATACTTTCAACCCTCTAGGACGCTCCGTTTAGGAGTTATGGCCAATTAAAGAAATATTTTGAAAATCGATTTTGAAAACCTTATTATTCCAGAACCCACCGATCGAATTAAATGAAATTTACAGTGAAAAATTAGGCATTCAATATCTATAAAAAACGCCTACTTTCAACCCTCTAGGACGCTCCATTATCTATAAAAATTATCTATAAAAAGCGCCAACTTTCATCACTCTAGGACGTTCCGTTTAGGCGTTATGGCCAATTAAAGAAATATTTAAAAATTTGGCTTTCAATGTCTATAAAAAGCGCCAACGTTCATCACTCTAGGACGTTCCGTTTAGGAGTTATGGCCAAATAAAGAAATATTTAAAAATTAGGCTTTCAATGTCAAAAAAAGCGCCTACTTTCAACCCTCTAGGACGCTATGGCCAATTAAAGAAATATTTAAAAATTAGGCTTTCAATGTCAAAAAAAGCGCATACTTTCAACCCTCTAGGACGCTCCGTTTAGGAGTTATGGCCAATTAAAGAAATATTTTGAAAATCGATTTAATATCTATGTCATGATATGTCATGGTATGTCAGATGTCTGAATATGTCATGATATGTCATATGTCATGATATGTTATATGTCATGATATGTCATATGTCATGGTATGTCAGATGTCTTGATATGTCATGATATGTCATATGTCATGGTATGTCAGATGTCTTGATATGTCATATTTCATGATATGTCATGATATGTCATATATCATGATATGTCATGGTATGTCAGATGTCTTGATATGTCATATGTCATGATATGACGTATGTCATGATATGTCATATGTCATGATATGTCATGCTGTGTCATATGTCATGATGTGACATATGTCATGATATGTCATATGTCATGATAGGTCATATGTCATGATATGTCATATGTCATGATATGTCATATGTCATGATATGTCATATGTCATGATATGTCATATGTCATGATATGTTATATGTCATATGTCATGATATGTCATATGTCATGATATGTCATATGTCATGATATGTCATATATCATGATATGTCATATGTCATGATATGACGTATGTCATGATATGTCATATGTCATGATATGTCATACGTCATGATATGTCGTATGTCATGATATGTCATATATCATGATATGTCATGTCATGGTATGTCAGATGTCTTGATCTGTCATGATAGGTCATATGTCATGATATGTCATATGTCATGATATGTCATATGTCATGATATGTCATATGTCATGCTGTGTCATATGTCATGATGTGTCATATGTCATGATATGTCATATATCATTTTATGTCATATGTCTTGATATGTCATATGTCACGAAATGACATATGTCATGATATGTCATATGTCATGATATGTCAGATGTCTGAATATGTCATATGTCATGATATGACGTATGTCATGATATGTCATATGTCATGATATGTCATACGTCATGATATGTCGTATGTCATGATATGTCATATATCATGATATGTCATGTCATGGTATGTCAGATGTCTTGATCTGTCATGATAGGTCATATGTCATGATATGTCATATGTCATGATATGTCATATGTCATGATATGTCATATGTCATGCTGTGTCATATGTCATGATGTGTCATATGTCATGATATGTCATATATCATGGTATGTCATATGTCTTGATATGTCATATGTCACGAAATGACATATGTCATGATATGTCATATGTCATGATATGTCAGATGTCTGAATATGTCATATGTCTTGATATTTCATATGTCATGAAATGTCATATGTCATGATATGTCATATGTCGTGATATGTCTTATGTCATGATGTGTCATATGTCATGATATGTCATATGTCATGATATGTCATATGTCATGATATGTCATGGTATGTCAGATGTCTGAATATGTCATATGTCTTGATATGTCATATTAATATGTCATATGTCATGATATGTCATATGTCATGATATGTCATGATATGTCATATGTCATGATATGTCATATGTCATGATATGTCATATGTCTTAATATGTCATATGTCACGAAATGACATATGTCATGATATGTCATATGTCATGATATGTCATATGTCACAAAATGACATATGTCATGATATGTCATATGTCATGATATGTCATGGTATGTCAGATGTCTGAATATGTCATATATTCAATATCTATGTCATGATATGTCATGGTATGTCAGATGTCTGAATATGTCATATGTCATGATATGTCATATGTCATGATATGTTATATGTCATGATATGTCATATGTCAGATGTCTTGATATGTCATATGTCGTGATATGTCATATGTCATGGTATGTCAGATGTCTTGATATGTCATATGTCATGATATGTCATATATCATGATATTTCATATGTCATGGTATGTCAGATGTCTTGATATGTCATATGTCATGATATGACGTATGTCATGATATGTCATATGTCATGATATGTCATATGTCATGCTGTGTCATACGTCATGATATGTCATATGTCTTGATATGTCATGATATGTCATATGTCATGATATGTCGTATGTCATGATATGTCTATGTCATGGCATGTCAGATGTCTTGATATGTTATATGTAATCATATGTCATATGTCATGATATGTCATATGTCATTTATCGTGATATGTCATATGTCATGATGTGTCATATGTCATGATATGTCATGATGTGTCATATGTCATGATATGTCATATGTCATGATATGTCATATGTCATAATATGTCATATATCATGATATGTCATATGTCATGGTATGTCAGATGTCTTGATATGTCATATGTCATGATATGACGTATGTCATGATATGTCATATGTCATGATATGTCATATGTCATGATGTGTCATATGTCATGATATGTCATATGTCATGATATGTCATATGTCATGATATGTCATATGTCATGATATGTCATATGTCGTGATATGTCATATGTCATGATGTGTCATATGTCATGATATGTCATATGTCATGATATGTCATATGTCTTGATATGTCATATGTCACGAAATGACATATGTCATGATATGTCATGGTATGTCAGATGTCTGAATATGTCATATGTCTTGATATGTCATACGTCATGAAATGTCATATGTCATGATATGTCATATGTCGTGATATGTCATATGTCATGATATGTCATATGTCATGATATGTCATATGTCATGATATGTCATATGTCTTGATATGTCATATGTCACGAAATGACATATGTCATGATATGTCATATGTCATGATATGTCATATGTCACGAAATGACATATGTCATGATATGTCATGATATGTCATGATATGTCATGGTATGTCAGATGTCTGAATATGTCATATGTCTTGATATGTCATGATATGTCATATGTCATGATATGTCGTATGTCATGATATGTCATATGTCATGGCATGTCAGATGTCTTGATATGTTATATGTAATGATATGTCATATGTCATGATATGTCATATGTCATGATATGTCATATGTCATGATATGTCATATGTCATGATATGTCATATGTCGTGATATGTCATATGTCATGATGTGTCATATGTCATGATATGTCATATGTCATGATATGTCATATGTCTTGATATGTCATATGTCACGAAATGACATATGTCATGATATGTCATGGTATGTCAGATGTCTGAATATGTCATATGTCTTGATATGTCATATGTCATGAAATGTCATATGTCATGATATGTCATATGTCGTGATATGTCATATGTCATGATATGTCATATGTCATGATATGTCATATGTCATGATATGTCATATGTCTTGATATGTCATATGTCACGAAATGACATATGTCATGATATGTCATATGTCATGATATGTCATGGTATGTCAGATGTCTGAATATGTCATATGTCTTGATATGTCATGATATGTCATATGTCATGATATGTCGTATGTCATGATATGTCATGGCATGTCAGATGTCTTGATATGTTATATGTAATGATATGTCATATGTCATGATATGTCATATGTCATATGTCATGATATGTCATATGTCGTGATATGTCATATGTCATGATATGTCATATGTCATGATATGTCATATGTCACGAAATGACATATGTCATGATATGTCATATGTCATGATATGTCATGGTATGTCAGATGTCTGAATTTGTCATATGTCTTGATATTTCATGATATGTCATATGTCAAGATATGTCATATGTCTTGATATGTCATGAAATGTCATGATATGTCATGATATGTCATATGTCATGGCATGTCATATGACATATCATGGCATTCAATATCTATGTCATGATATGTCATGGTATGTCAGATGTCTGAATATGTCATATGTCATGATATGTCATATGTCCTGATATGTTATATGTCATGATATGTCATATGTCTTGATATGTCATATGTCATGATATGTCATGATATGTCATGATATGTCATATATCATGGTATGTCATATGTCATGGTATGTCAGATGTCTTGATATGTCATATGTCATGATATGACGTATTTAATGATATGTCATATGTCATGATATGTCATATGTCATGCTGTGTCATATGTCATGATGTGTCATATGTCATGATATGTCATATGTCATGATATGTCATATGTCATATGTCATGATATGTCATATGTCATGATATGTCATATATCATGATATGTCATATGTCATGGTATGTCAGATGTCTTGATATGGCATATGTCATGATATGACGTATGTCATGATATGTCATATGTCATGATATGTCATATATCATGATATGTCATGATGTGTCATATGTCATGATATGTCATGGTATGTCATGGTATGTCAGATGTCTTGATATGTCATATGTCATGATATGTCATGTGTCATGATATGTCATATGTCATGATATGTCATGATATGTCATATGTCATGATATGTCATATGTCATGATATGTCATATGTCATGATATGTCATATGTCATGATATGTCATATGTCTTGATATGTCATGATATGTCGTATGTCATGATATGTCATATGTCCTGGCATGTCAGATGTCTTGATATGTTATATGTAATGATATGTCATATGTCATGATATGTCATATGTCTGTCATATGTCATGAAATGTCATATGTCATGATATGTCATATGTCGTGATATGTCATATGTCATGATATGTCATATGTCATGATATGTCATATGTCATGATATGTCATGTCATGATATGTCATATGTCATGATATGTCATATGTCTTGATATGTCATATGTCACGAAATGACATATGTCATGATATGTCATATGTCATGATATGTCATATGTCACGAAATGACATATGTCATAATATGTCATATGTCATGATATGTCATGGTATGTCAGATGTCTGAATATGTCATATGTCTTGATATGTCATATTAATATGTCATATGTCATGATATGTCATATGTCATGATATGTCATATGTCTTGATATGTCATATGTCACGAAATGACATATGTCATGATATGTCATATGTCATGATATGTCATATGTCACAAAATGACATATGTCATGATATGTCATATGTCATGATATGTCATGGTATGTCAGATGTCTGAATATGTCATATATTCAATATCATATGTCATGATATGTTATATGTCATGATATGTCATATATGTCATGGTATGTCAGATGTCTTGATATGTCATATGTCATGATATGTCATATGTCATGGTATGTCAGATGTCTTGATATGTCATATGTCATGATATGTCATATATCATGATATTTCATATCTCTTGGTATGTCAGATGTCTTGATATGTCATATGTCATGATATGACGTATGTCATGATATGTCATATGTCATGCTGTGTCATACGTCATGATATGTCATATGTCTTGATATGTCATGATATGTCATATGTCATGATATGTCGTATGTCATGATATGTCTATGTCATGGCATGTCAGATGTCTTGATATGTTATATGTAATGATATGTCATATGTCATGATATGTCATGATATGTCATATATCGTGATATGTCATATGTCATGATGTGTCATATGTCATGATATGTCATATGTCATGATATGTCATATGTCATGATATGTCATATGTCATGATATGTCATGTCATGATATGTCATATGTCATGATATGTCATATGTCTTGATATGTCATATGTCACGAAATGACATATGTCATGATATGTCATATGTCATGATATGTCATATGTCACGAAATGATGTCATGATATGTCATGGTATGTCATGGTATGTCAGATGTCTGAATATGTCATACGTCATGATATGTCGTATGTCATGATATGTCATATATCATGATATGTCATACGTCATGATATGTCGTATGTCATGATATGTCATATATCATGTCATGGTATGTCAGATGTCTTGATATGTCATATGTCATGATAGGTCATATGTCATGATATGTCATATGTCCTGCTGTGTCATATGTCATGATGTGTCATATGTAATGATATATCATATGTCGTGATATGTCATATGTCATGATGTGTCATATGTCATGATATGTCATGGTATGTCATGGTATGTCAGATGTCTTGATATGTCATATGTCATGATATGTCATGTGTCATGATATGTCATATGTCTTGATATGTCATGATATGTCATGATATGTCGTATGTCATGATATGTCATATGTCCTGGCATGTCAGATGTCTTGATATGTTATATGTAATGATATGTCATATGTCATGATATGTCATATGTCTGTCATATGTCATGAAATGTCATATGTCATGATATGTCATATGTCGTGATATGTCATATGTCATGATATGTCATATGTCATGATATGATATATGTCATGATATGTCATGTCATGATATGTCATATGTCATGATATGTCATATGTCTTGATATGTCATATGTCACGAAATGACATATGTCATGATATGTCATATGTCATGATATGTCATGGTATGTCAGATGTCTGAATATGTCATATGTCTTGATATGTCATATTAATATGTCATATGTCATGATATGTCATATGTCATGATATGTCTTGATATGTCATATGTCACGAAATGACATATGTCATGATATGTCATATGTCATGATATGTCATATGTCACAAAATGACATATGTCATGATATGTCATGATATGTCATATGCTCCGTTTAGGAGCTATGGCCAATTAAAGAAATATTTAAAAATTAGGCTTTCAATGTCTATAAAAAGCGCCTACTTTCAACCCTCTAGGACGCTCCGTTTAGGAGCTATGGCCAATTAAAGAAATATTTAAAAATTAGGCTTTCAATGTCTATAAAAAGCGCCTACTTTCAACCCTCTAGGACGCTCCGTTTAGGAGTTATGGCCAATTAAAGAAATATTTTGAAAATCGATTTTGAAAACCTTATTATTCCAGAACCCACAGATCGAATTAAATGAAATTTACAGTGAAAAATTAGGCATTCAATATCTGTAAAAAGCGCATACTTTCAACCCTCTAGGACGCTCCGTTTAGTTATGGCCAATTAAAGAAATATTTTGAAAATCGATTTAATATCTATGTCATGATATGTCATGGTATGTCAGATGTCTGAATATGTCATGATATGTCATATGTCATGATATGTTATATGTCATGATATGTCATATGTCATGGTATGTCAGATGTCTTGATATGTCATATGTCATGATATGTCATATGTCATGGTATGTCAGATGTCTTGATATGTCATATTTCGTGATATGTCATTATATGTCATATGTCATGGTATGTCAGATGTCTTGATATGTCATATGTCATGATATGACGTATGTCATGATATGTCATATGTCATGATATGTCATATGTCATGCTGTGTCATATGTCATGTTGTGACATATGTCATGATATGTCATATGTCATGATAGGTCATATGTCATGATATGTCATATGTCATGATATGTCATATGTCATGATATGTCATATGTCATGATATGTCATATATCATGATATGTCATATGTCATGATATGACGTATGTCATGATATGTCATATGTCATGATATGTCATACGTCATGATATGTCGTATGTCATGATATGTCATATATCATGATATGTCATGTCATGGTATGTCAGATGTCTTGATCTGTCATGATAGGTCATATGTCATGATATGTCATATGTCATGATATGTCATATGTCATGCTGTGTCATATGTCATGATGTGTCATATGTCATGATATGTCATATGTCATGATGTGTCATATGTCTTGATATGTCATATGTCACGAAATGACATATGTCATGAAATGTCATATGTCATGATATGTCAGATGTCTGAATATGTCATATGTCTTGATATTTCATATGTCATGAAATGTCATATGTCATGATATGTCATATGTCGTGATATGTCATATGTCTGTCATATGTCATGAAATGTCATATGTCATGATATGTCATATGTCGTGATATGTCATATGTCATGATATGTCATATGTCATGATATGATATATGTCATGATATGTCATGTCATGATATGTCATATGTCATGATATGTCATATGTCTTGATATGTCATATGTCACGAAATGACATATGTCATGATATGTCATATGTCATGATATGTCATGGTATGTCAGATGTCTGAATATGTCATATGTCTTGATATGTCATATTAATATGTCATATGTCATGATATGTCATATGTCATGATATGTCTTGATATGTCATATGTCACGAAATGACATATGTCATGATATGTCATATGTCATGATATGTCATATGTCACAAAATGACATATGTCATGATATGTCATGATATGTCATATGCTCCGTTTAGGAGCTATGGCCAATTAAAGAAATATTTAAAAATAAGGCTTTCAATGTCTATAAAAAGCGCCTACTTTCAACCCTCTAGGACGCTCCGTTTAGGAGCTATGGCCAATTAAAGAAATATTTAAAAATTAGGCTTTCAATGTCTATAAAAAGCGCCTACTTTCAACCCTCTAGGACGCTCCGTTTAGGAGTTATGGCCAATTAAAGAAATATTTTGAAAATCGATTTTGAAAACCTTATTATTCCAGAACCCACAGATCGAATTAAATGAAATTTACAGTGAAAAATTAGGCATTCAATATCTGTAAAAAGCGCATACTTTCAACCCTCTAGGACGCTCCGTTTAGTTATGGCCAATTAAAGAAATATTTTGAAAATCGATTTAATATCTATGTCATGATATGTCATGGTATGTCAGATGTCTGAATATGTCATGATATGTCATATGTCATGATATGTTATATGTCATGATATGTCATATGTCATGGTATGTCAGATGTCTTGATATGTCATATGTCATGATATGTCATATGTCATGGTATGTCAGATGTCTTGATATGTCATATTTCATGATATGTCATGATATGTCATATGTCATGGTATGTCAGATGTCTTGATATGTCATATGTCATGATATGACGTATGTCATGATATGTCATATGTCATGATATGTCATATGTCATGCTGTGTCATATGTCATGTTGTGACATATGTCATGATATGTCATATGTCATGATAGGTCATATGTCATGATATGTCATATGTCATGATATGTCATATGTCATGATATGTCATATGTCATGATATGTCATATATCATGATATGTCATATGTCATGATATGACGTATGTCATGATATGTCATATGTCATGATATGTCATACGTCATGATATGTCGTATGTCATGATATGTCATATATCATGATATGTCATGTCATGGTATGTCAGATGTCTTGATCTGTCATTATAGGTCATATGTCATGATATGTCATATGTCATGATATGTCATATGTCATGCTGTGTCATATGTCATGATGTGTCATATGTCATGATATGTCATATGTCATGATATGTCATATGTCTTGATATGTCATATGTCACGAAATGACATATGTCATGAAATGTCATATGTCATGATATGTCAGATGTCTGAATATGTCATATGTCTTGATATTTCATATGTCATGAAATGTCATATGTCATGATATGTCATATGTCGTGATATGTCATATGTCTGTCATATGTCATGAAATGTCATATGTCATGATATGTCATATGTCGTGATATGTCATATGTCATGATATGTCATATGTCATGATATGATATATGTCATGATATGTCATGTCATGATATGTCATATGTCATGATATGTCATATGTCTTGATATGTCATATGTCACGAAATGACATATGTCATGATATGTCATATGTCATGATATGTCATGGTATGTCAGATGTCTGAATATGTCATATGTCTTGATATGTCATATTAATATGTCATATGTCATGATATGTCATATGTCATGATATGTCTTGATATGTCATATGTCACGAAATGACATATGTCATGATATGTCATATGTCATGATATGTCATATGTCACAAAATGACATATGTCATGATATGTCATGATATGTCATATGCTCCGTTTAGGAGCTATGGCCAATTAAAGAAATATTTAAAAATTAGGCTTTCAATGTCTATAAAAAGCGCCTACTTTCAACCCTCTAGGACGCTCCGTTTAGGAGCTATGGCCAATTAAAGAAATATTTAAAAATTAGGCTTTCAATGTCTATAAAAAGCGCCTTCTTTCAACCCTCTAGGACGCTCCGTTTAGGAGTTATGGCCAATTAAAGAAATATTTTGAAAATCGATTTTGAAAACCTTATTATTCCAGAACCCACAGATCGAATTAAATGAAATTTACAGTGAAAAATTAGGCATTCAATATCTGTAAAAAGCGCATACTTTCAACCCTCTAGGACGCTCCGTTTAGTTATGGCCAATTAAAGAAATATTTTGAAAATCGATTTAATATCTATGTCATGATATGTCATGGTATGTCAGATGTCTGAATATGTCATGATATGTCATATGTCATGATATGTTATATGTCATGATATGTCATATGTCATGGTATGTCAGATGTCTTGATATGTCATATGTCATGATATGTCATATGTCATGGTATGTCAGATGTCTTGATATGTCATATTTCATGATATGTCATATGTCATGGTATGTCAGATGTCTTGATATGTCATATGTCATGATATGACGTATGTCATGATATGTCATATGTCATGATATGTCATATGTCATGCTGTGTCATATGTCATGTTGTGACATATGTCATGATATGTCATATGTCATGATAGGTCATATGTCATGATATGTCATATGTCATGATATGTCATATGTCATGATATGTCATATGTCATGATATGTCATATATCATGATATGTCATATGTCATGATATGACGTATGTCATGATATGTCATATGTCATGATATGTCATACGTCATGATATGTCGTATGTCATGATATGTCATATATCATGATATGTCATGTCATGGTATGTCAGATGTCTTGATCTGTCATGATAGGTCATATGTCATGATATGTCATATGTCATGATATGTCATATGTCATGCTGTGTCATATGTCATGATGTGTCATATGTCATGATATGTCATATGTCATGATATGTCATATGTCTTGATATGTCATATGTCACGAAATGACATATGTCATGAAATGTCATATGTCATGATATGTCAGATGTCTGAATATGTCATATGTCTTGATATTTCAATGTCATGAAATGTCATATGTCATGATATGTCATATGTCGTGATATGTCTTATGTCATGATGTGTCATATGTCATGATATGTCATATGTCATGATATGTCATATGTCATGATATGTCATATATCATGATATGTCATATGTCATGGTATGTCAGATGTCTTGATATGTCATATGTCATGATATGTCATATGTCATGATATGTCATATGTCATGATATGTCATACGTCATGATATGTCATATGTTATGATATGCCATATATCATGGTATGTCACATGATGTGTCATATGTCATGATATGTCATATGTCATGATATGTCATATGTCATGATATGTCATATATCATGGTATGTCAGATGTCTTGATATGTCATATGTTATGATATGACGTATGTCATGATATGTCATATGTCATGATATGCCATACATCATGATGTGTCATATGTTATGATATGCCATATATCATGATATGTCATATGTCATGGAATGTCAGATGTCTTGATATGTCATATGTCATGATATGTCATATGTCATGATATGTCATATGTCATGAAATGTCATATGTCATGATATGTCATATGTCGTGATATGTCATATGTCATGATATGTCATATGTCATGATATGTCATATGTCATGATATGTCATATGTCTTGATATGTCATATGTCACGAAATGACATATGTCATATGTCATGATATGTCATGGTATGTCAGATGTCTGAATATGTCATATGTCTTGATATGTCATATTAATATGTCATATGTCATGATATGTCATGATATGTCACGATATGTCATATGACATGATATGTCATATGTCTTGATATGTCATATGTCACGAAATGACATATGTCATGATATGTCATATGTCATGATATGTCATATGTCACAAAATGACATATGTCATGATATGTCATATGTCATGATATGTCATGGTATGTCAGATGTCTGAATATGTCATATATTCAATATCTATGTCATGATATGTCATGGTATGTCAGATGTCTGAATATGTCATATGTCATGATATGTCATATGTCATGATATGTTATATGTCATGATATGTCATATGTCATGGTATGTCAGATGTCTTGATATGTCATATGTCGTGATATGTCATATGTCATGGTATGTCAGATGTCTTGATATGTCATATGTCATGATATGTCATATATCATGATATTTCATATGTCATGGTATGTCAGATGTCTTGATATGTCATGCTGTGTCATACGTCATGATATGTCATATGTCTTGATATGTCATGATATGTCATATGTCATGATATGTCTATGTCATGGCATGTCAGATGTCTTGATATGTTATATGTAATCATATGTCATTTGTCATGATATGTCATATGTCATGATATGTCATTTATCGTGATATGTCATATGTCATGATGTGTCATATGTCATGATATGTCATATGTCATGATATGTCATATGTCATGATATGTCATATATCATGATATGTCATATGTCATGGTATGTCAGATGTCTTGATATGTCATATGTCATGATATGACGTATGTCATGATATGTCATATGTCATGATGTGTCATATGTCATGATATGTCATATGTCATGATATGTCATATGTCATGATATGTCATATGTCATGATATGTCATATGTCGTGATATGTCATATGTCATGATGTGTCCTATGTCATGATATGTCATATGTCATGATATGTCATATGTCATGATATGTCATATGTCTTGATATGTCATATGTCACGAAATGACATATGTCATGATATGTCATGGTATGTCAGATGTCTGAATATGTCATATGTCTTGATATGTCATATGTCATGAAATGTCATATGTCATGATATGTCATATGTCGTGATATGTCATATGTCATGATATGTCATATGTCATGATATGTCATGTCATGATATGTCATGATATGTCATAATATGTCATATGTCTTGATATGTCATATGTCTTGATATGTCATATGTCACGAAATGACATATGTCATGATATGTCATATGTCATGATATGTCACGAAATGACATATGTCATGATATGTCATGATATGTCATATGTCATGATATGTCATGGTATGTCAGATGTCTGAATATGTCATATGTCTTGATATGTCATGATATGTCATATGTCATGATATGTCGTATGTCATGATATGTCATATGTCATGGCATGTCAGATGTCTTGATATGTTATATGTAATGATATGTCATATGTCATGATATGTCATATGTCATGATATGTCATATGTCGTGATATGTCATATGTCATGATATGTCATATGTCATGATATGTCATATGTCACGAAATGAAATATGTCATGATATGTCATATGTCATGATATGTCATGGTATGTCAGATGTCTGAATTTGTCATATGTCTTGATATGTCATGATATGTCATATGTCTTGATATGTCATGAAATGTCATGATATGTCGTATGTCATGATATGTCATATGTCATGGCATGTCATATGACATATCATGGCATTCAATATCTATGTCATGATATGTCATGGTATGTCAGATGTCTGAATATGTCATATGTCATGATATGTCATATGTCATGATATGTTATATGTCATGATATGTCATATGTCATGATATGTCATATGTCATGATATGTCATATGTCATGATGTGTCATATGTCATGATATGTCATATGTCATGATATGTCATATGTCATGATATGTCATATGTCATGATATGTCATATGTCGTGATATGTCATATGTCATGATGTGTCCTATGTCATGATATGTCATATGTCATGATATGTTATATGTCATGATATGTCATATATCATGATATGTCAGATGTCTTCATATGTCATATGTCATGATATGACGTATGTCATGATATGTCATATGTCGTGATGTGTCATATGTCATGATATGTCATATGTCATGATATGTCATATGTCATGATATGTCATATGTCATGATATGTCATATGTCGTGATATGTCATATGTCATGATGTGTCCTATGTCATGATATGTCATATGTCATGATATGTCATATGTCATGATATGTCATATGTCTTGATATGTCATATGTCACGAAATGACATATGTCATGATATGTCATGGTATGTCAGATGTCTGAATATGTCATATGTCTTGATATGTCATATGTCATGAAATGTCATATGTCATGATATGTCATATGTCGTGATATGTCATATGTCATGATATGTCATATGTCATGATATGTCATGTCATGATATGTCATGATATGTCATAATATGTCATATGTCTTGATATGTCATATGTCTTGATATGTCATATGTCACGAAATGACATATGTCATGATATGTCATATGTCATGATATGTCATATGTCACGAAATGACATATGTCATGATATGTCATATGTCATGATATGTCATGGTATGTCAGATGTCTGAATATGTCATATGTCTTGATATGTCATGATATGTCATATGTCATGATATGTCGTATGTCATGATATGTCATATGTCATGGCATGTCAGATGTCTTGATATGTTATATGTAATGATATGTCATATGTCATGATATGTCATATGTCATGATATGTCATATGTCGTGATATGTCATATGTCATGATATGTCATATGTCATGATATGTCATATGTCACGAAATGACATATGTCATGATATGTCATATGTCATGATATGTCATGGTATGTCAGATGTCTGAATTTGTCATATGTCTTGATATGTCATGATATGTCATATGTCTTGATATGTCATGATATGTCGTATGTCATGATATGTCATATGTCATGGCATGTCATATGACATATCATGGCATTCAATATCTATGTCATGATATGTCATGGTATGTCAGATGTCTTGATATGTCATATGTCATGATATGACGTATTTAATGATATGTCATATGTCATGATATGTCATATGTCATGCTGTGTCATATGTCATGATGTGTCATATGTCATGATATGTCATATGTCATGATATGTCATATGTCATATGTCATGATATGTCATATGTCATGATATGTCATATGTCATGATATGTCATATATCATGATATGTCATATGTCATGGTATGTCAGATGTCTTGATATGGCATATGTCATAATATGACGTATGTCGTGTTATGTCATATGTCATGATATGTCATACATCATGATATGTCATGATGTGTCATATGTCATGATATGTCATGGTATGTCAGATGTCTGAATATGTCATATGTCTTGATATGTCATATTAATATGTCATATGTCATGATATGTCATATGTCATGATATGTCATGATATGTCATATGTCATGATATGTCATATGTCATGATATGTCATATGTCTTAATATGTCATATGTCACGAAATGACATATGTCATGATATGTCATATGTCATGATATGTCATATGTCACAAAATGACATATGTCATGATATGTCATATGTCATGATATGTCATGGTATGTCAGATGTCTGAATATGTCATATATTCAATATCTATGTCATGATATGTCATGGTATGTCAGATGTCTGAATATGTCATATGTCATGATATGTCATATGTCATGATATGTTATATGTCATGATATGTCATATGTCAGATGTCTTGATATGTCATATGTCGTGATATGTCATATGTCATGGTATGTCAGATGTCTTGATATGTCATATGTCATGATATGTCATATATCATGATATTTCATATGTCATGGTATGTCAGATGTCTTGATATGTCATATGTCATGATATGACGTATGTCATGATATGTCATATGTCATGATATGTCATATGTCATGCTGTGTCATACGTCATGATATGTCATATGTCTTGATATGTCATGATATGTCATATGTCATGATATGTCGTATGTCATGATATGTCTATGTCATGGCATGTCAGATGTCTTGATATGTTATATGTAATCATATGTCATATGTCATGATATGTCATATGTCATTTATCGTGATATGTCATATGTCATGATGTGTCATATGTCATGATATGTCATGATGTGTCATATGTCATGATATGTCATATGTCATGATATGTCATATGTCATAATATGTCATATATCATGATATGTCATATGTCATGGTATGTCAGATGTCTTGATATGTCATATGTCATGATATGACGTATGTCATGATATGTCATATGTCATGATATGTCATATGTCATGATGTGTCATATGTCATGATATGTCATATGTCATGATATGTCATATGTCATGATATGTCATATGTCATGATATGTCATATGTCGTGATATGTCATATGTCATGATGTGTCATATGTCATGATATGTCATATGTCATGATATGTCATATGTCTTGATATGTCATATGTCACGAAATGACATATGTCATGATATGTCATGGTATGTCAGATGTCTGAATATGTCATATGTCTTGATATGTCATACGTCATGAAATGTCATATGTCATGATATGTCATATGTCGTGATATGTCATATGTCATGATATGTCATATGTCATGATATGTCATATGTCATGATATGTCATATGTCTTGATATGTCATATGTCACGAAATGACATATGTCATGATATGTCATATGTCATGATATGTCATATGTCACGAAATGACATATGTCATGATATGTCATGATATGTCATGATATGTCATGGTATGTCAGATGTCTGAATATGTCATATGTCTTGATATGTCATGATATGTCATATGTCATGATATGTCGTATGTCATGATATGTCATATGTCATGGCATGTCAGATGTCTTGATATGTTATATGTAATGATATGTCATATGTCATGATATGTCATATGTCATGATATGTCATATGTCATGATATGTCATATGTCATGATATGTCATATGTCGTGATATGTCATATGTCATGATGTGTCATATGTCATGATATGTCATATGTCATGATATGTCATATGTCTTGATATGTCATATGTCACGAAATGACATATGTCATGATATGTCATGGTATGTCAGATGTCTGAATATGTCATATGTCTTGATATGTCATATGTCATGAAATGTCATATGTCATGATATGTCATATGTCGTGATATGTCATATGTCATGATATGTCATATGTCATGATATGTCATATGTCATGATATGTCATATGTCTTGATATGTCATATGTCACGAAATGACATATGTCATGATATGTCATATGTCATGATATGTCATGGTATGTCAGATGTCTGAATATGTCATATGTCTTGATATGTCATGATATGTCATATGTCATGATATGTCGTATGTCATGATATGTCATGGCATGTCAGATGTCTTGATATGTTATATGTAATGATATGTCATATGTCATGATATGTCATATGTCATGATATGTCATATGTCGTGATATGTCATATGTCATGATATGTCATATGTCATGATATGTCATATGTCACGAAATGACATATGTCATGATATGTCATATGTCATGATATGTCATGGTATGTCAGATGTCTGAATTTGTCATATGTCTTGATATTTCATGATATGTCATATGTCAAGATATGTCATATGTCTTGATATGTCATGAAATGTCATGATATGTCATGATATGTCATATGTCATGGCATGTCATATGACATATCATGGCATTCAATATCTATGTCATGATATGTCATGGTATGTCAGATGTCTGAATATGTCATATGTCATGATATGTCATATGTCCTGATATGTTATATGTCATGATATGTCATATGTCTTGATATGTCATATGTCATGATATGTCATGATATGTCATGATATGTCATATATCATGGTATGTCATATGTCATGGTATGTCAGATGTCTTGATATGTCATATGTCATGATATGACGTATTTAATGATATGTCATATGTCATGATATGTCATATGTCATGCTGTGTCATATGTCATGATGTGTCATATGTCATGATATGTCATATGTCATGATATGTCATATGTCATATGTCATGATATGTCATATGTCATGATATGTCATATATCATGATATGTCATATGTCATGGTATGTCAGATGTCTTGATATGGCATATGTCATGATATGACGTATGTCATGATATGTCATATGTCATGATATGTCATATATCATGATATGTCATGATGTGTCATATGTCATGATATGTCATGGTATGTCATGGTATGTCAGATGTCTTGATATGTCATATGTCATGATATGTCATGTGTCATGATATGTCATATGTCATGATATGTCATGATATGTCATATGTCATGATATGTCATATGTCATGATATGTCATATGTCATGATATGTCATATGTCATGATATGTCATATGTCTTGATATGTCATGATATGTCATGATATGTCGTATGTCATGATATGTCATATGTCCTGGCATGTCAGATGTCTTGATATGTTATATGTAATGATATGTCATATGTCATGATATGTCATATGTCTGTCATATGTCATGAAATGTCATATGTCATGATATGTCATATGTCGTGATATGTCATATGTCATGATATGTCATATGTCATGATATGTCATATGTCATGATATGTCATGTCATGATATGTCATATGTCATGATATGTCATATGTCTTGATATGTCATATGTCACGAAATGACATATGTCATGATATGTCATATGTCATGATATGTCATATGTCACGAAATGACATATGTCATAATATGTCATATGTCATGATATGTCATGGTATGTCAGATGTCTGAATATGTCATATGTCTTGATATGTCATATTAATATGTCATATGTCATGATATGTCATATGTCATGATATGTCATATGTCTTGATATGTCATATGTCACGAAATGACATATGTCATGATATGTCATATGTCATGATATGTCATATGTCACAAAATGACATATGTCATGATATGTCATATGTCATGATATGTCATGGTATGTCAGATGTCTGAATATGTCATATATTCAATATCATATGTCATGATATGTTATATGTCATGATATGTCATATATGTCAAGGTATGTCAGATGTCTTGATATGTCATATGTCATGATATGTCATATGTCATGGTATGTCAGATGTCTTGATATGTCATATGTCATGATATGTCATATATCATGATATTTCATATCTCTTGGTATGTCAGATGTCTTGATATGTCATATGTCATGATATGACGTATGTCATGATATGTCATATGTCATGCTGTGTCATACGTCATGATATGTCATATGTCTTGATATGTCATGATATGTCATATGTCATGATATGTCGTATGTCATGATATGTCTATGTCATGGCATGTCAGATGTCTTGATATGTTATATGTAATGATATGTCATATGTCATGATATGTCATGATATGTCATATATCGTGATATGTCATATGTCATGATGTGTCATATGTCATGATATGTCATATGTCATGATATGTCATATGTCATGATATGTCATATGTCATGATATGTCATGTCATGATATGTCATATGTCATGATATGTCATATGTCTTGATATGTCATATGTCACGAAATGACATATGTCATGATATGTCATATGTCATGATATGTCATATGTCACGAAATGATGTCATGATATGTCATGGTATGTCATGGTATGTCAGATGTCTGAATATGTCATACGTCATGATATGTCGTATGTCATGATATGTCATATATCATGATATGTCATACGTCATGATATGTCGTATGTCATGATATGTCATATATCATGTCATGGTATGTCAGATGTCTTGATATGTCATATGTCATGATAGGTCATATGTCATGATATGTCATATGTCCTGCTGTGTCATATGTCATGATGTGTCATATGTAATGATATATCATATGTCGTGATATGTCATATGTCATGATGTGTCATATGTCATGATATGTCATGGTATGTCATGGTATGTCAGATGTCTTGATATGTCATATGTCATGATATGTCATGTGTCATGATATGTCATATGTCTTGATATGTCATGATATGTCATGATATGTCGTATGTCATGATATGTCATATGTCCTGGCATGTCAGATGTCTTGATATGTTATATGTAATGATATGTCATATGTCATGATATGTCATATGTCTGTCATATGTCATGAAATGTCATATGTCATGATATGTCATATGTCGTGATATGTCATATGTCATGATATGTCATATGTCATGATATGATATATGTCATGATATGTCATGTCATGATATGTCATATGTCATGATATGTCATATGTCTTGATATGTCATATGTCACGAAATGACATATGTCATGATATGTCATATGTCATGATATGTCATGGTATGTCAGATGTCTGAATATGTCATATGTCTTGATATGTCATATTAATATGTCATATGTCATGATATGTCATATGTCATGATATGTCTTGATATGTCATATGTCACGAAATGACATATGTCATGATATGTCATATGTCATGATATGTCATATGTCACAAAATGACATATGTCATGATATGTCATGATATGTCATATGCTCCGTTTAGGAGCTATGGCCAATTAAAGAAATATTTAAAAATTAGGCTTTCAATGTCTATAAAAAGCGCCTACTTTCAACCCTCTAGGACGCTCCGTTTAGGAGCTATGGCCAATTAAAGAAATATTTAAAAATTAGGCTATCAATGTCTATAAAAAGCGCCTACTTTCAACCCTCTAGGACGCTCCGTTTAGGAGTTATGGCCAATTAAAGAAATATTTTGAAAATCGATTTTGAAAACCTTATTATTCCAGAACCCACAGATCGAATTAAATGAAATTTACAGTGAAAAATTAGGCATTCAATATCTGTAAAAAGCGCATACTTTCAACCCTCTAGGACGCTCCGTTTAGTTATGGCCAATTAAAGAAATATTTTGAAAATCGATTTAATATCTATGTCATGATATGTCATGGTATGTCAGATGTCTGAATATGTCATGATATGTCATATGTCATGATATGTTATATGTCATGATATGTCATATGTCATGGTATGTCAGATGTCTTGATATGTCATATGTCATGATATGTCATATGTCATGGTATGTCAGATGTCTTGATATGTCATATTTCATGATATGTCATATGTCATGGTATGTCAGATGTCTTGATATGTCATATGTCATGATATGACGTATGTCATGATATGTCATATGTCATGATATGTCATATGTCATGCTGTGTCATATGTCATGTTGTGACATATGTCATGATATGTCATATGTCATGATAGGTCATATGTCATGATATGTCATATGTCATGATATGTCATATGTCATGATATGTCATATGTCATGATATGTCATATATCATGATATGTCATATGTCATGATATGACGTATGTCATGATATGTCATATGTCATGATATGTCATACGTCATGATATGTCGTATGTCATGATATGTCATATATCATGATATGTCATGTCATGGTATGTCAGATGTCTTGATCTGTCATGATAGGTCATATGTCATGATATGTCATATGTCATGATATGTCATATGTCATGCTGTGTCATATGTCATGATGTGTCATATGTCATGATATGTCATATGTCATGATATGTCATATGTCTTGATATGTCATATGTCACGAAATGACATATGTCATGAAATGTCATATGTCATGATATGTCAGATGTCTGAATATGTCATATGTCTTGATATTTCAATGCCATGAAATGTCATATGTCATGATATGTCATATGTCGTGATATGTCTTATGTCATGATGTGTCATATGTCATGATATGTCATATGTCATGATATGTCATATGTCATGATATGTCATATATCATGATATGTCATATGTCATGGTATGTCAGATGTCTTGATATGTCATATGTCATGATATGTCATATGTCATGATATGTCATATGTCATGATATGTCATACGTCATGATATGTCATATGTTATGATATGCCATATATCATGGTATGTCACATGATGTGTCATATGTCATGATATGTCATATGTCATGATATGTCATATGTCATGATATGTCATATATCATGGTATGTCAGATGTCTTGATATGTCATATGTTATGATATGACGTATGTCATGATATGTCATATGTCATGATATGCCATACATCATGATGTGTCATATGTTATGATATGCCATATATCATGATATGTCATATGTCATGGAATGTCAGATGTCTTGATATGTCATATGTCATGATATGTCATATGTCATGATATGTCATATGTCATGAAATGTCATATGTCATGATATGTCATATGTCGTGATATGTCATATGTCATGATATGTCATATGTCATGATATGTCATATGTCATGATATGTCATATGTCTTGATATGTCATATGTCACGAAATGACATATGTCATATGTCATGATATGTCATGGTATGTCAGATGTCTGAATATGTCATATGTCTTGATATGTCATATTAATATGTCATATGTCATGATATGTCATGATATGTCACGATATGTCATATGACATGATATGTCATATGTCTTGATATGTCATATGTCACGAAATGACATATGTCATGATATGTCATATGTCATGATATGTCATATGTCACAAAATGACATATGTCATGATATGTCATATGTCATGATATGTCATGGTATGTCAGATGTCTGAATATGTCATATATTCAATATCTATGTCATGATATGTCATGGTATGTCAGATGTCTGAATATGTCATATGTCATGATATGTCATGATATGTCATATGTCATGATATGTTATATGTCATGATATGTCATATGTCATGGTATGTCAGATGTCTTGATATGTCATATGTCGTGATATGTCATATGTCATGGTATGTCAGATGTCTTGATATGTCATATGTCATGATATGTCATATATCATGATATTTCATATGTCATGGTATGTCAGATGTCTTGATATGTCATGCTGTGTCATACGTCATGATATGTCATATGTCTTGATATGTCATGATATGTCATATGTCATGATATGTCTATGTCATGGCATGTCAGATGTCTTGATATGTTATATGTAATCATATGTCATTTGTCATGATATGTCATATGTCATGATATGTCATTTATCGTGATATGTCATATGTCATGATGTGTCATATGTCATGATATGTCATATGTCATGATATGTCATATGTCATGATATGTCATATATCATGATATGTCATATGTCATGGTATGTCAGATGTCTTGATATGTCATATGTCATGATATGACGTATGTCATGATATGTCATATGTCATGATGTGTCATATGTCATGATATGTCATATGTCATGATATGTCATATGTCATGATATGTCATATGTCATGATATGTCATATGTCGTGATATGTCATATGTCATGATGTGTCCTATGTCATGATATGTCATATGTCATGATATGTCATATGTCATGATATGTCATATGTCTTGATATGTCATATGTCACGAAATGACATATGTCATGATATGTCATGGTATGTCAGATGTCTGAATATGTCATATGTCTTGATATGTCATATGTCATGAAATGTCATATGTCATGATATGTCATATGTCGTGATATGTCATATGTCATGATATGTCATATGTCATGATATGTCATGTCATGATATGTCATGATATGTCATAATATGTCATATGTCTTGATATGTCATATGTCTTGATATGTCATATGTCACGAAATGACATATGTCATGATATGTCATATGTCATGATATGTCACGAAATGACATATGTCATGATATGTCATATGTCATGATATGTCATGGTATGTCAGATGTCTGAATATGTCATATGTCTTGATATGTCATGATATGTCATATGTCATGATATGTCGTATGTCATGATATGTCATATGTCATGGCATGTCAGATGTCTTGATATGTTATATGTAATGATATGTCATATGTCATGATATGTCATATGTCATGATATGTCATATGTCGTGATATGTCATATGTCATGATATGTCATATGTCATGATATGTCATATGTCACGAAATGACATATGTCATGATATGTCATATGTCATGATATGTCATGGTATGTCAGATGTCTGAATTTGTCATATGTCTTGATATGTCATGATATGTCATATGTCTTGATATGTCATGAAATGTCATGATATGTCGTATGTCATGATATGTCATATGTCATGGCATGTCATATGACATATCATGGCATTCAATATCTATGTCATGATATGTCATGGTATGTCAGATGTCTGAATATGTCATATGTCATGATATGTCATATGTCATGATATGTTATATGTCATGATATGTCATATGTCATGATATGTCATATGTCATGATATGTCATATGTCATGATGTGTCATATGTCATGATATGTCATATGTCATGATATGTCATATGTCATGATATGTCATATGTCATGATATGTCATATGTCGTGATATGTCATATGTCATGATGTGTCCTATGTCATGATATGTCATATGTCATGATATGTTATATGTCATGATATGTCATATATCATGATATGTCAGATGTCTTCATATGTCATATGTCATGATATGACGTATGTCATGATATGTCATATGTCATGATGTGTCATATGTCATGATATGTCATATGTCATGATATGTCATATGTCATGATATGTCATATGTCATGATATGTCATATGTCGTGATATGTCATATGTCATGATGTGTCCTATGTCATGATATGTCATATGTCATGATATGTCATATGTCATGATATGTCATATGTCTTGATATGTCATATGTCACGAAATGACATATGTCATGATATGTCATGGTATGTCAGATGTCTGAATATGTCATATGTCTTGATATGTCATATGTCATGAAATGTCATATGTCATGATATGTCATATGTCGTGATATGTCATATGTCATGATATGTCATATGTCATGATATGTCATGTCATGATATGTCATGATATGTCATAATATGTCATATGTCTTGATATGTCATATGTCTTGATATGTCATATGTCACGAAATGACATATGTCATGATATGTCATATGTCATGATATGTCATATGTCACGAAATGACATATGTCATGATATGTCATATGTCATGATATGTCATGGTATGTCAGATGTCTGAATATGTCATATGTCTTGATATGTCATGATATGTCATATGTCATGATATGTCGTATGTCATGATATGTCATATGTCATGGCATGTCAGATGTCTTGATATGTTATATGTAATGATATGTCATATGTCATGATATGTCATATGTCATGATATGTCATATGTCGTGATATGTCATATGTCATGATATGTCATATGTCATGATATGTCATATGTCACGAAATGACATATGTCATGATATGTCATATGTCATGATATGTCATGGTATGTCAGATGTCTGAATTTGTCATATGTCTTGATATGTCATGATATGTCATATGTCTTGATATGTCATGATATGTCGTATGTCATGATATGTCATATGTCATGGCATGTCATATGACATATCATGGCATTCAATATCTATGTCATGATATGTCATGGTATGTCAGATGTCTTGATATGTCATATGTCATGATATGACGTATTTAATGATATGTCATATGTCATGATATGTCATATGTCATGCTGTGTCATATGTCATGATGTGTCATATGTCATGATATGTCATATGTCATGATATGTCATATGTCATATGTCATATGTCATGATATGTCATATGTCATGATATGTCATATATCATGATATGTCATATGTCATGGTATGTCAGATGTCTTGATATGGCATATGTCATAATATGACGTATGTCGTGTTATGTCATATGTCATGATATGTCATACATCATGATATGTCATGATGTGTCATATGTCATGATATGTCATGGTATGTCAGATGTCTTGATATGTCATATGTCATGATATGTCATGTGTCATGATATGTCATATGTCATGATATGTCATATGTCATGATATGTCATATGTCATTATATGTCATGATATGTCATATGTCTTTATATGTCATGATATGTCTTGATATGTCGTATATCATGATATGTCATATATCCTGGCATGTCAGATGTCTTGATATGTTATATGTAATGATATGTCATATGTCATGATATGTCATATGTCTGTCATATGTCATGAAATGTCATATGTCATGATATGTCATATGTCTTGATATGTCATATGTCATGATATGTCATATGTCATGACATGTCATGTCATGATATGTCATATGTCATGATATGTCATATGTCTTGATATGTCATATGTCACGAAATGACATATGTCATGATATGTCATATGTCATGATATGTCATATGTCACGAAATGACATATGTCATGATATGTCATATGTCATGGTATGTCAGATGTCTTGATATGTCATATGTCATGATATGTCATATGTCATGGTATGTCAGATGTCTTGATATGTCATGATATGTCATGATGTGTCATATATCATGGTACGTCATATGTCATGGTATGTCAGATGTCTTGATATGTCATATGTCATGATATGACGTATGTCATGATATGTCATATGTCATGATATGTCATATGTCATGCTGTGTCATATGTCATGATGTTTCATATGTCATGATATGTCATATGTCATGATATGTCATATGTCATGATATGTCATGATATGTCATATGTCATATGTCATGATATGTCATATGTCGTGATATGTCATATGTCATGATATGTCATATGTCATGATATGTCATATGTCATGATATGTCATATGTCATGATATGTCATATGTCATGATATGTCATATGTCATGATATGTCATATATCATGATATGTCATATGTCATGGTATGTCAGATGTCTTGATATGGCATATGTCATGATATGACGTATGTCATGATAGGTCATATGTCATGATATGTCATATATCATGATATGTCATACGTCATGATATGTCGTATGTCATGATATGTCATGATATGTCATATATCATGATATGTCATGTCATGGTATGTCAGATGTCTTGATATGTCATATGTCATGATAGGTCATATGTCATGATATGTCATATGTCATGCTGTGTCATATGTCATGATGTGTCATATGTCATGATATGTCGTATGTCATGATATATCATATGTCGTGATATGTCATATGTCATGATGTGTCATATGTCATGATATGTCATGGTATGTCATGGTATGTCAGATGTCTTGATATGTCATATGTCATGATATGTCATGTGTCATGATATGTCATGATATGTCATATGTCATGATATGTCATATGTCATGATATGTCATATGTCATGATATGTCATATGTCTTGATATGTCATGATATGTCATGATATGTCGTATGTCATGATATGTCATATGTCCTGGCATGTCAGATGTCTTGATATGTTATTTGTAATGATATGTCATATGTCATGATATGTCATATGTCATGATATGTCATATGTCGTGATATGTCATATGTCATGATGTGTCATATGTCATGATATGTCATATGTCATGATATGTCATATGTCATGATATGTCATATGTCATGATATGTCATATGTCATGATATGTTATATGTCATGATATGTCATATATCATGATATGTCATATGTCATGGTATGTCAGATGTCTTCATATGTCATATGTCATGATATGACGTATGTCTTGATATGTCATATGTCGTGATATGTCATGATGTGTCATATGTCATGATATGTCATATGTCATGATATGTCATATGTCATGATATGTCATATGTCGTGATATGTCATATGTCATGATGTGTCATATGTCATGATATGTCATGATATGTCATGATATGTCATATGTCATGATATGACATATGTCATATGTCTTGATATGTCATATGTCACGAAATGACATATGTCATGATATGTCATATGTCATGATATGTCATGGTATGTCAGATGTCTGAATATGTCATATGTCTTGATATGTCATATTGATATGTCATATGTCATGAAATGTCATATGTCACCCACCGATCGAATTAAATGAAATTTACAGTGAAAAATTAGGCATTCAATATCTATAAAAAGCGCCAACTTTCATTACTCTAAGACGCTCCGTTTAGGAGTTATGGCCAATTAAAGAAATATTTAAAAATTAGGCTTTCAATGTCTATAAAAAGCACCTACTTTCATCACTCTAGGACGCTCCGTTTAGGAGTTATGGCCAATTAAAGAAATATTTTGAAAATCGATTTTGAAAACCTTATTATTCCAGAACCCACCGATCGAATTAAATGAAATTTACAGTGAAAAATTAGGCGTTCAATATCTATAAAAAGCGCCAACTTTCATCACTCTAAGACGCTCCGTTTAGGAGTTATGGCCAATTAAAGAAATATTTAAAAATTAGGCTTTCAATATCTATAAAAAGCGCCAACTTTCATCACTCTAAGACGCTCCGTTTAGGAGTTATGGCCAATTAAAGAAATATTTTGAAAATCGATTTTGAAAACCTTATTATTCCAGAACCCACCGATCGAATTAAATGAAATTTACAGTGAAAAATTAGGCGTTCAATATCTATAAAAAGCGCCAACTTTCATCACTCTAGGACGCTCCGTTTAGGAGCTATTGCCAATTAAAGAAATATTTAAAAATTAGGCTTTCAATGTCTATAAAAAGCGCCTACTTTCAACCCTCTAGGACGCTCCGTTTAGGAGTTATGGCCAATTAAAGAAATATTTTGAAAATCGATTTTGAAAACCTTATTATTCCAGAACCCACCGATCGAATTAAATGAAATTTACTGTGAAAAATTAGGCGTTCAATATCTATAAAAAGCGCCTACTTTCATCACTCTAATTAAATGAAATTTACAGTGAAAAATTAGGCGTTCAATATCTATAAAAAGCGCCAACTTTCATCACTCTAAGACGCTCCGTTTAGGAGCTATGGCCAATTAAAGAAATATTTAAAAATTAGGCTTTCAATGTCTATAAAAAGCGCCTTCTTTCAACCCTCTAGGACGCTCCGTTTAGGAATTATGGCCAATTAAAGAAATATTTTGAAAATCGATTTTGAAAACCTTATTATTCCAGAACCCACCGATCGAATTAAATGAAATTTACAGTGAAAAATTAGGCGTTCAATATCTATAAAAAGCGCCAACTTTCATCACTCTAAGACGCTCCGTTTAGGAGTTATGGCCAATTAAAGAAATATTTAAAAATTAGGCTTTCAATATCTATAAAAAGCGCCAACTTTCATCACTCTAAGACGCTCCGTTTAGGAGTTATGGCCAATTAAAGAAATATTTTGAAAATCGATTTTGAAAACCTTATTATTCCAGAACCCACCGATCGAATTAAATGAAATTTACAGTGAAAAATTAGGCGTTCAATATCTATAAAAAGCGCCAACTTTCATCACTCTAGGACGCTCCGTTTAGGAGCTATTGCCAATTAAAGAAATATTTAAAAATTAGGCTTTCAATGTCTATAAAAAGCGCCTACTTTCAACCCTCTAGGACGCTCCGTTTAGGAATTATGACCAATTAAAGAAATATTTTGAAAATCGATTTTCAAAACCTTCTTATTCCAGATCCCACCGATCGAATTAAATGAAATTTACAGTGAAAAATTAGGCATTCAATATCTATAAAAAGCGCCTACTTTCAACCCTCTAGGACGCTCCGTTTAAGAGTTCTGGCCAATTAAAGAAATATTTAAAAATTAGGCTTTCAATGTCTATAAAATGCGCCTACTTTCAACCCTCTAGGACGCTCCGTTTTGCTTGCCTTGGCGGTTTTTAGTGCCGGCATCCCAATCCTTAGGCCAGTGGCGTTTATAAGCGTCGGCAATTAAATTAGGCAGGACCTAAACACATAAATTATTTATTTAACGTCCGTCCCAAAGATCCATCGTTTCAAAATAATAAAATGTTTTAACGAAGTCATTCCATCACAAATTCGATCATATAAAGTAATTTTTGAGATTTAAATCTCTTGGATTTAGGTATAAAAAGGTTTCTAGAAATGTATTGGTATTTTTTTTTTTGACATCTATCTCCTGAGTTACAATTTTAAATACATTTGTTTTAAGTGCAACATACTCCAAATTTCTTAACAATTTTGGTAAAAAAAAAACAAATTCTGATACATTTTGCTCATTTTTAGAACTTTTTTAATCATGAAAATTAAAGAAATATTTTGAAAATCGATTTTGAAAACCTTATTATTCCAGAACCCACCGATCGAATTAAATGAAATTTACAGTGAATTTTAGGCATTCAATATCTGTAAAAAGCGCCTACTTTCAACCCTCTAGGACGCTCCGTTTAGGAGTTATGGCCAATTAAAGAAATATTTTGAAAATCGATTTTGAAAACCTTATTATTCATTTAATATGATGTCATGGTATGTCAGATGTCTGAATATGTCATATGTCATGATATGTCATATGTCATGATATGTTATATGTCATGATATGTCATATGTCATGGTATGTCAGATGTCTTGATATGTCATATGTCATGATATGTCATATGTCATGGTATGTCAGATGTCTTGATATGTCATATGTCATGATATGTCATGATATGTCATGATATGTCATATATCATGATATGTCATATGTCATGGTATGTCAGATGTCTTGATATGTCATATGTCATGATATGACGTATGTCATGATATGTCATGATATGTCATATGTCATGCTGTGTCATATGTCATGATGTGACATATGTCATGATATGTCATATGTCATGATAGGTCATATGTCATGATATGTCATATGTCATGATATGTCATATGTCATATGTCATGATATGTCTTATGTCATATGTCATGATATGTCATATGTCATGATATGTTATATGTCATATGTCATGATATGTCATATGTCATGATATGTCATATGTCATGATATGTCATATATCATGATATGTCATATGTCATGATATGACGTATGTCATGCTATATCATATGTCATGATATGTCATACGTCATGATATGTCGTATGTCATGATATGTCATATATCATGATATGTCATGTCATGGTATGTCAGATGTCTTGATCTGTCATGATAGGTCATATGTCATGATATGTCATATGTCATGATATGTCATATGTCATGCTGTGTCATATGTCATGATGTGTCATATGTCATGATATGTCATATGTCATGATATGTCATATGTCTTGATATGTCATATGTCACGAAATGACATATGTCATGAAATGTCATATCTCATGATATGTCAGATGTCTGAATATGTCATATGTCTTGATATGTCATATGTCATGAAATGTCATATGTCATGATATGTCATATGTCGTGATATGTCTTATGTCATGATGTGTCATATGTCATGATATGTCATATGTCATGATAAGTCATATGTCATGGTATGTCAGATGTCTTGATATGTCATATGTCATGATATGACGTATGTCATGATATGTCATATGTCGTGATATGTCACATGTCATGATATGTCATATGTCATGATATGTCATATGTCATGATGTGTCATGATATGTCATATGTCATGATATGTCATATGTCATGATATGTCATATGTCATGGTATGTCAGATGTCTTGATATGTCATATGTCATGATATGACGTATGTCATGATATGTCATATGTCATGATATGTCATATGTCAAGATATGTCATACGTCATGATATGTCATATGTTATGATATGCCATATATCATGATATGTCATATGTCATGGAATGTCAGATGTCTTGATATGTCATATGTCATGATATGTCATATGTCATGATATGTCATATGTCATGATATGTCATATGTCATGATATGTCATATGTCATGATATGTCATATGTCATGATATGTCATATGTCATGATATGTCATATGTCATGATATGTCATGATATGTCATATGTCATGATATGTCATGATATGTCATATATCATGATATGTCATATGTCATGGTATGTCAGATGTCTTGATATGTCATATGTCATGATATGACGTATGTCATGATATGTCATGATATGTCATATGTCATGCTGTGTCATATGTCATGATGTGACATATGTCATGATATGTCATATGTCATGATATGTCATATGTCATGCTGTGTCATATGTCATGATGTGACATATGTCATGATATGTCATATGTCATGATATGTTATATGTCATATGTCATATGTCATGATATGTCATATGTCATGATATGTCATATATCATGATATGTCATATGTCATGATATGACGTATGTCATGCTATATCATATGTCATGATATGTCATACGTCATGATATGTCGTATGTCATGATATGTCATATATCATGATATGTCATGTCATGGTATGTCAGATGTCTTGATCTGTCATGATAGGTCATATGTCATGATATGTCATATGTCATGATATGTCATATGTCATGCTGTGTCATATGTCATGATGTGTCATATGTCATGATATGTCATATGTCATGATATGTCATATGTCTTGATATGTCATATGTCACGAAATGACATATGTCATGAAATGTCATATCTCATGATATTTCAGATGTCTGAATATGTCATATGTCTTGATATGTCATATGTCATGAAATGTCATATGTCATGATATGTCATATGTCGTGATATGTCTTATGTCATGATGTGTCATATGTCATGATATGTCATATGTCATGATAAGTCATATGTCATGGTATGTCAGATGTCTTGATATGTCATATGTCATGATATGACGTATGTCATGATATGTCATATGTCGTGATGTGTCACATGTCATGATATGTCATATGTCATGATATGTCATATGTCATGATGTGTCATGATATGTCATATGTCATGATATGTCATATGTCATGATATGTCATATGTCATGGTATGTCAGATGTCTTGATATGTCATATGTCATGATATGACGTATGTCATGATATGTCATATGTCATGATATGTCATATGTCAAGATATGTCATACGTCATGATATGTCATATGTTATGATATGCCATATATCATGATATGTCATATGTCATGGAATGTCAGATGTCTTGATATGTCATATGTCATGATATGTCATATGTCATGATATGTCATATGTCATGATATGTCATATGTCATGATATGTCATATGTCATGATATGTCATATGTCATGATATGTCATATGTCATGATATGTCATGATATGTCATATGTCATGATATGTCATGATATGTCATATGTCATGATATGTCATATGTCATGATATGTCATGATATGTCATATGTCATGATATGTCATGATATGTCATATATCATGATATGTCATATGTCATGGTATGTCAGATGTCTTGATATGTCATATGTCATGATATGACGTATGTCATGATATGTCATGATATGTCATATGTCATGCTGTGTCATATGTCATGATGTGACATATGTCATGATATGTCATATGTCATGATAGGTCATATGTCATGATATGTCATATGTCATGATATGTCATATGTCATATGTCATGATATGTCTTATGTCATATGTCATGATATGTCATATGTCATGATATGTTATATGTCATATGTCATGATATGTCATATGTCATGATATGTCATATGTCATGATATGTCATATATCATGATATGTCATATGTCATGATATGACGTATGTCATGCTATATCATATGTCATGATATGTCATACGTCATGATATGTCGTATGTCATGATATGTCATATATCATGATATGTCATGTCATGATATGTCATACATCATGATATGCCATATGTTATGATATGACATATATCATGATATGTCATATGTCATGGAATGTCAGATGTCTTGATATGTCATATGTCATGATATGTCATATGTCATGATATGTCATATGTCATGATATGTCATATGTCATGATGTGTCATATGTCATGATATGTCATATGTCATGATATGTCATATGTCTTGATATGTCATATGTCACGAAATGACATATGTCATGAAATGTCATATCTCATGATATGTCATATGTCATGCTGTGTCATATGTCATGATGTGTCATATGTCATGATATGTCATATGTCATGATATGTCATATGTCTTGATATGTCATATGTCACGAAATGACATATGTCATGAAATGTCATATCTCATGATATGTCAGATGTCTGAATATGTCATATGTCTTGATATGTCATATGTCATGATATGTCATATGTCAAGATATGTCATACGTCATGATATGTCATATGTTATGATATGCCATATATCATGATATGTCATATGTCATGGAATGTCATATGTCATGGTATGTCAGATGTCTTGATATGTCATATGTCATGATATGACGTATGTCATGATATGTCATATGTCGTGATATGTCACATGTCATGATATGTCATATGTCTTGATATGTCATATGTCACGAAATGACATATGTCATGAAATGTCATATCTCATGATATGTCAGATGTCTGAATATGTCATATGTCTTGATATGTCATATGTCATGATATGTCATATGTCAAGATATGTCATACGTCATGATATGTCATATGTTATGATATGCCATATATCATGATATGTCATATGTCATGGAATGTCATATGTCATGGTATGTCAGATGTCTTGATATGTCATATGTCATGATATGACGTATGTCATGATATGTCATATGTCGTGATATGTCACATGTCATGATATGTCATATGTCATGATATGTCATATGTCATGATGTGTCATGATATGTCATATGTCATGATATGTCATATGTCATGATATGTCATATGTCATGGTATGTCAGATGTCTTGATATGTCATATGTCATGATATGACGTATGTCATGATATGTCATATGTCATGATATGTCATATGTCAAGATATGTCATACGTCATGATATGTCATATGTTATGATATGCCATATATCATGATATGTCATATGTCATGGAATGTCAGATGTCTTGATATGTCATATGTCATGATATGTCATATGTCATGGAATGTCAGATGTCTTGATATGTCATATGTCATGATATGTCGTATGTCATGATATGTCTATGTCATGGCATGTCAGATGTCTTGATATGTTATATGTAATGATATGTCATATGTCATGATATGTCATATGTCATGATATGTCATATGTCATGATATATCATATCTCATGATGTGTCATATGTCATGATATGTCATATGTCATGATATGTCATATGTCATGATATGTCATATGTCATGATATGTCATATTTCATGATATGTCATATGTCATGGTATGTCAGATGTCTTGATATGTCATATGTCATGATATGACGTATGTCATGATATGTCATATGTCGTGATATGTCATATGTCATGATATGTCATATGTCATGATGTGTCATATGTCATGATGTGTCATATGTCATGATGTGTCATGATATGTCATATGTCATGATATGTCATATGTCATGATATGTCATATGTCATGGTATGTCAGATGTCTTGATATGTCATATGTCATGATATGACGTATGTCATGATATGTCATGTCATGATATGTCATACATCATGATATGCCATATGTTATGATATGACATATATCATGATATGTCATATGTCATGGAATGTCAGATGTCTTGATATGTCATATGTCATGATATGTCATATGTCATGATATGTCATATGTCATGATATGTCATATGTCGTGATGTGTCATATGTCATGATGTGTCATATGTCATGATTTGTCATATGTCATGATATGTCATATGTCATGATATGTCATATGTCATGATATGTCATATGTCATGATATGTCATATGTCATGATATGTCATATGTCATGATATGTCATATGTCTTGATATGTCATATGTCACGAAATGACATATGTCATGATATGTCATATGTCATGATATGTCATGGCATGTCAGATGTCTGTATATATCATATGTCTTGATATGTCATGAAATGTCATATGTCATATGTCGTGATATGTCATATGTCATGATATGTCGTATGTCATGATATGTCATATGTCATGATATGTCATGGTATGTCAGATGTCTGTATATGTCATATGTCTTGATATGTCATATGTCATGAAATGTCATATGTCATATGTCGTGATATGTCATATGTCATGATATGTCATATGTCGTGATGTGTCATATGTCATGATGTGTCATATGTCATGATATGTCATATGTCATGATATGTCATATGTCATGATATGTCATATGTCATGATATGTCATATGTCATGATATGTCATATGTCATGATATGTCATATGTCTTGATATGTCATATGTCACGAAATGACATATGTCATGATATGTCATGGTATGTCAGATGTATGTATATGTCATATGTCTTGATATGTCATATGTCATGAAATGTCATATGTCATGATATGTCATATGTCTTGATATGTCATATGTCACGAAATGACATATGTCATGATATGTCATGATATGTCATATGTCACGAAATGACATATGTCATGATATGTCATATGTAATGGTATGTCAGATGTCTGAATATGTCATATGTCTTGATATGTCATATTGATATGTCATATGTCATGAAATGTCATATGGCATGATATGTCATATGTCGTGATATGTCATATGTCATGATATGTCATATATCATGATATTTCATATGTCATGGTATATCAGATGTCTTGATATGTCATATGTCATGATATGACGTCTGTCATGATATGTCATATGTCATGATATGTCATGCTGTGTCATATGTCATGATATGTCATATGTCTTGATATGTCATGATATGTCATATGTCATGATATGTCGTATGTCATGATATGTCTATGTCATGGCATGTCAGATGTCTTGATATGTTATATGTAATGATATGTCATATGTCATGATATGTCATATGTCATGATATGTCATATGTCGTGATATGTCATATGTCATGATGTGTCATATGTCATGATATGTCATATGTCATGATATGTCATATGTCATATGTCATGATATGTCATATGTCATGATATGTCATATGTCATATGTCATGATATGTCATATGTCATGATATGTCATATGTCATATGTCATGATATGTCATATGTCATGATATGTCATATATCATGATATGTCATATGTCATGATATGTCATATATCAAGAAATGTCATATGTCATGGTATGTCATATGTCATGATGTGTCATATGTCATGATATGTCATACGTCGTGATATGTCATATGTAAGTTATGGCCAATTAAAGAAATATTTTGAAAATCGATTTTGAAAACCTTATTATTCATTTAATATCTATGTCATGATATGTCATGGTATGTCAGATGTCTGAATATGTCATGATATGTCATATGTCATGATATGTTATATGTCATGATATGTCATATGTCATGGTATGTCAGATGTCTTGATATGTCATATGTCATGATATGTCATATGTCATGGTATGTCAGATGTCTTGATATGTCATATGTCATGATATGTCATGATATGTCATATATCATGATATGTCATATGTCATGGTATGTCAGATGTCTTGATATGTCATATGTCATGATATGACGTATGTCATGATATGTCATGATATGTCATATGTCATGCTGTGTCATATGTCATGATATGTCATATGTCATGATATGTCATATGTCATATGTCATGATATGTTATATGTCATATGTCATGATATGTCATATGTCATGATATGTCATATGTCATGATATGTCATATATCATGATATGTCATATGTCATGATATGACGTATGTCATGCTATATCATATGTCATGATATGTCATACGTCATGATATGTCGTATGTCATGATATCTCATATATCATGATATGTCATGTCATGGTATGTCAGATGTCTTGATCTGTCATGATAGGTCATATGTCATGATATGTCATATGTCATGATATGTCATATGTCATGCTGTGTCATATGTCATGATGTGTCATATGTCATGATATGTCATATGTCATGATATGTCATGTGTCTTGATATGTCATATGTCACGAAATGACATATGTCATGAAATGTCATATCTCATGATATGTCAGATGTCTGAATATGTCATATGTCTTGATATGTCATATGTCATGAAATGTCATATGTCATGATATGTCATATGTCGTGATATGTCTTATGTCATGATGTGTCATATGTCATGATATGTCATATGTCATGATAAGTCATATGTCATGGTATGTCAGATGTCTTGATATGTCATATGTCATGATATGACGTATGTCATGATATGTCATATGTCGTGATATGTCATATGTCATGATATGTCATATATCATGATATGTCATATATCATGATATGTCATATGTCATGATATATCATATGTCATGATATGTCATACGTCATGATATGTCGTATGTCATGATATGTCATATATCATGATATGTCATGTCATGGTATGTCAGATGTCTTGATCTGTCATGATAGGTCATATGTCATGATATGTCATATGTCATGATATGTCATATGTCATGCTGTGTCATATGTCATGATGTGTCATATGTCATGATATGTCATATGTCATGATATGTCATATGTCTTGATATGTCATATGTCACGAAATGACATATGTCATGAAATGTCATATCTCATGATATGTCAGATGTCTGAATATGTCATATGTCTTGATATGTCATATGTCATGAAATGTCATATGTCATGATATGTCATATGTCGTGATATGTCTTATGTCATGATGTGTCATATGTCATGATATGTCATATGTCATGATAAGTCATATGTCATGGTATGTCAGATGTCTTGATATGTCATATGTCATGATATGACGTATGTCATGATATGTCATATGTCGTGATATGTCACATGTCATGATATGTCATATGTCATGATATGTCATATGTCTTATGTCATATGTCATGATATGTCATATGTCATGATATGTCATATGTCATGATATGTCATATGTCATGATATGTCATATGTCATGATATGTCATATATCATGATATGTCATATGTCATGATATGACGTATGTCATGCTATATCATATGTCATGATATGTCATACGTCATGATATGTCGTATGTCATGATATGTCATATATCATGATATGTCATGTCATGGTATGTCAGATGTCTTGATCTGTCATGATAGGTCATATGTCATGATATGTCATATGTCATGATATGTCATATGTCATGCTGTGTCATATGTCATGATGTGTCATATGTCATGATATGTCATATGTCATGATATGTCATATGTCTTGATATGTCATATGTCACGAAATGACATATGTCATGAAATGTCATATGTCATGATATGTCATATGTCATGGTATGTCAGATGTCTTGATATGTCATATGTCATGATATGACGTATGTCATGATATGTCATATGTCATGATATGTCATATGTCAAGATATGTCATACGTCATGATATGTCATATGTTATGATATGCCATATATCATGATATGTCATATGTCATGGAATGTCAGATGTCTTGATATGTCATATGTCATGATATGTCATATGTCATGATATGTCATATGTCATGATATGTCATATGTCATGATATGTCATATGTCATGATATGTCATATGTCATGATATGTCATATGTCATGATATGTCATATGTCATGATATGTCATGATATGTCATGATATGTCATATATCATGATATGTCATATGTCATGGTATGTCAGATGTCTTGATATGTCATATGTCATGATATGACGTATGTCATGATATGTCATATGTCATGCTGTGTCATATGTCATGATGTGACATATGTCATGATATGTCATATGTCATGATAGGTCATATGTCATGATATGTCATATGTCATGATATGTCATATGTCATGATATGTCTTATGTCATATGTCATGATATGTCATATGTCATGATATGTTATATGTCATATGTCATGATATGTCATATGTCATGATATGTCATATGTCATGATATGTCATATGTCATGATATGTCATATGTCATGATATGTTATATGTCATATGTCATGATATGTCATATGTCATGATATGTCATATGTCATGATATGTCATATATCATGATATGTCATATGTCATGATATGACGTATGTCATGCTATATCATATGTCATGATATGTCATACGTCATGATATGTCGTATGTCATGATATGTCATATATCATGATATGTCATGTCATGGTATGTCAGATGTCTTGATCTGTCATGATAGGTCATATGTCATGATATGTCATATGTCATGATATGTCATGCTGTGTCATATGTCATGATGTGTCATATGTCATGATATGTCATATGTCATGATATGTCATATGTCTTGATATGTCATATGTCACGAAATGACATATGTCATGAAATGTCATATCTCATGATATGTCAGATGTCTGAATATGTCATATGTCTTGATATGTCATATGTCATGATATGTCATATGTCAAGATATGTCATACGTCATGATATGTCATATGTTATGATATGCCATATATCATGATATGTCATATGTCATGGAATGTCATATGTCATGGTATGTCAGATGTCTTGATATGTCATATGTCATGATATGACGTATGTCATGATATGTCATATGTCGTGATATGTCACATGTCATGATATGTCATATGTCATGATATGTCATATGTCATGATGTGTCATGATATGTCATATGTCATGATATGTCATATGTCATGATATGTCATATGTCATGGTATGTCAGATGTCTTGATATGTCATATGTCATGATATGACGTATGTCATGATATGTCATATGTCATGATATGTCATATGTCAAGATATGTCATACGTCATGATATGTCATATGTTATGATATGCCATATATCATGATATGTCATATGTCATGGAATGTCAGATGTCTTGATATGTCATATGTCATGATATGTCATATGTCATGGAATGTCAGATGTCTTGATATGTCATATGTCATGATATGTCATATGTCATGATATGTCGTATGTCATGATATGTCTATGTCATGGCATGTCAGATGTCTTGATATGTTATATGTAATGATATGTCATATGTCATGATATGTCATATGTCATGATATGTCATATGTCATGATATATCATATCTCATGATGTGTCATATGTCATGATATGTCATATGTCATGATATGTCATATGTCATGATATGTCATATTTCATGATATGTCATATGTCATGGTATGTCAGATGTCTTGATATGTCATATGTCATGATATGACGTATGTCATGATATGTCATATGTCGTGATATGTCATATGTCATGATATGTCATATGTCATGATATGTCATATGTCATGATATGTCATATGTCATGATGTGTCATATGTCATGATGTGTCATGATATGTCATATGTCATGATATGTCATATGTCATGATATGTCATATGTCATGGTATGTCAGATGTCTTGATATGTCATATGTCATGATATGACGTATGTCATGATATGTCATGTCATGATATGTCATACATCATGATATGCCATATGTTATGATATGCCATATATCATGATATGTCATATGTCATGGAATGTCAGATGTCTTGATATGTCATATGTCATGATATGTCATATGTCATGATATGTCATATGTCATGATATGTCATATGTCGTGATGTGTCATATGTCATGATGTGTCATATGTCATGATTTGTCATATGTCATGATATGTCATATGTCATGATATGTCATATGTCATGATATGTCATATGTCATGATATGTCATATGTCATGATATGTCATATGTCATGATATGTCATATGTCATGATATGTCATATGTCTTGATATGTCATATGTCACGAAATGACATATGTCATGATATGTCATATGTCATGATATGTCATGGCATGTCAGATGTCTGTATATGTCATATGTCTTGATATGTCATGAAATGTCATATGTCATATGTCGTGATATGTCATATGTCATGATATGTCGTATGTCATGATATGTCATATGTCATGATATGTCATGGTATGTCAGATGTCTGTATATGTCATATGTCTTGATATGTCATATGTCATGAAATGTCATATGTCATATGTCGTGATATGTCATATGTCATGATATGTCATATGTCGTGATGTGTCATATGTCATGATGTGTCATATGTCATGATATGTCATATGTCATGATATGTCATATGTCATGATATGTCATATGTCATGATATGTCATGGTATGTCAGATGTCTGTATATGTCATATGTCTTGATATGTCATATGTCATGAAATGTCATATGTCATGATATGTCATATGTCTTGATATGTCATATGTCACGAAATGACATATGTCATGATATGTCATGATATGTCATATGTCACGAAATGACATATGTCATGATATGTCATATGTAATGGTATGTCAGATGTCTGAATATGTCATATGTCTTGATATGTCATATTGATATGTTATATGTCATGATATGTCATATGTCATGGTATGTCAGATGTCTTGATATGTCATATGTCATGATATGTCATATGTCATGGTATGTCAGATGTCTTGATATGTCATATGTCATGATATGTCATATATCATGATATTTCATATGTCATGGTATATCAGATGTCTTGATATGTCATATGTCATGATATGACGTCTGTCATGATATGTCATATGTCATGATATGTCATGCTGTGTCATATGTCATGATATGTCATATGTCTTGATATGTCATGATATGTCATATGTCATGATATGTCGTATGTCATGATATGTCTATGTCATGGCATGTCAGATGTCTTGATATGTTATATGTAATGATATGTCATATGTCATGATATGTCATATGTCATGATATGTCATATGTCGTGATATGTCATATGTCATGATGTGTCATATGTCATGATATGTCATATGTCATGATATGTCATATGTCATGATATGTCATATGTCATATGTCATGATATGTCATATGTCATGATATGTCATATGTCATGATATGTCATATGTCATGGTATGTCAGATGTCTTGATATGTCATATGTCATGATATGACGTATGTCATGATATGTCATATGTCATGATATGTCATATGTCAAGATATGTCATACGTCATGATATGTCATATGTTATGATATGCCATATATCATGATATGTCATATGTCATGGAATGTCAGATGTCTTGATATGTCATATGTCATGATATGTCATATGTCATGATATGTCATATGTCATGATATGTCATATGTCATGATATGTCATATGTCATGATATGTCATATGTCATGATATGTCATATGTCATGATATGTCATATGTCATGATATGTCATGATATGTCATATGTCATGATATGTCATATATCATGATATGTCATATGTCATGGTATGTCAGATGTCTTGATATGTCATATGTCATGATATGACGTATGTCATGATATGTCATATGTCATGCTGTGTCATATGTCATGATGTGACATATGTCATGATATGTCATATGTCATGATAGGTCATATGTCATGATATGTCATATGTCATGATATGTCATATGTCATGATATGTCTTATGTCATATGTCATGATATGTCATATGTCATGATATGTTATATGTCATATGTCATGATATGTCATATGTCATGATATGTCATATGTCATGATATGTCATATGTCATGATATGTTATATGTCATATGTCATGATATGTCATATGTCATGATATGTCATATGTCATGATATGTCATATATCATGATATGTCATATGTCATGATATGACGTATGTCATGCTATATCATATGTCATGATATGTCATACGTCATGATATGTCGTATGTCATGATATGTCATATATCATGATATGTCATGTCATGGTATGTCAGATGTCTTGATCTGTCATGATAGGTCATATGTCATGATATGTCATATGTCATGATATGTCATGCTGTGTCATATGTCATGATGTGTCATATGTCATGATATGTCATATGTCATGATATGTCATATGTCTTGATATGTCATATGTCACGAAATGACATATGTCATGAAATGTCATATCTCATGATATGTCAGATGTCTGAATATGTCATATGTCTTGATATGTCATATGTCATGATATGTCATATGTCAAGATATGTCATACGTCATGATATGTCATATGTTATGATATGCCATATATCATGATATGTCATATGTCATGGAATGTCATATGTCATGGTATGTCAGATGTCTTGATATGTCATATGTCATGATATGACGTATGTCATGATATGTCATATGTCGTGATATGTCACATGTCATGATATGTCATATGTCATGATATGTCATATGTCATGATGTGTCATGATATGTCATATGTCATGATATGTCATATGTCATATGTCATGATATGTCATATGTCATGGTATGTCAGATGTCTTGATATGTCATATGTCATGATATGACGTATGTCATGATATGTCATATGTCATGATATGTCATATGTCAAGATATGTCATACGTCATGATATGTCATATGTTATGATATGCCATATATCATGATATGTCATATGTCATGGAATGTCAGATGTCTTGATATGTCATATGTCATGATATGTCATATGTCATGGAATGTCAGATGTCTTGATATGTCATATGTCATGATATGTCATATGTCATGATATGTCGTATGTCATGATATGTCTATGTCATGGCATGTCAGATGTCTTGATATGTTATATGTAATGATATGTCATATGTCATGATATGTCATATGTCATGATATGTCATATGTCATGATATATCATATCTCATGATGTGTCATATGTCATGATATGTCATATGTCATGATATGTCATATGTCATGATATGTCATATTTCATGATATGTCATATGTCATGGTATGTCAGATGTCTTGATATGTCATATGTCATGATATGACGTATGTCATGATATGTCATATGTCGTGATATGTCATATGTCATGATATGTCATATGTCATGATATGTCATATGTCATGATATGTCATATGTCATGATGTGTCATATGTCATGATGTGTCATGATATGTCATATGTCATGATATGTCATATGTCATGATATGTCATATGTCATGGTATGTCAGATGTCTTGATATGTCATATGTCATGATATGACGTATGTCATGATATGTCATGTCATGATATGTCATACATCATGATATGCCATATGTTATGATATGCCATATATCATGATATGTCATATGTCATGGAATGTCAGATGTCTTGATATGTCATATGTCATGATATGTCATATGTCATGATATGTCATATGTCATGATATGTCATATGTCGTGATGTGTCATATGTCATGATGTGTCATATGTCATGATTTGTCATATGTCATGATATGTCATATGTCATGATATGTCATATGTCATGATATGTCATATGTCATGATATGTCATATGTCATGATATGTCATATGTCATGATATGTCATATGTCATGATATGTCATATGTCATGATATGTCATATGTCTTGATATGTCATATGTCACGAAATGACATATGTCATGATATGTCATATGTCATGATATGTCATGGCATGTCAGATGTCTGTATATGTCATATGTCTTGATATGTCATGAAATGTCATATGTCATATGTCGTGATATGTCATATGTCATGATATGTCGTATGTCATGATATGTCATATGTCATGATATGTCATGGTATGTCAGATGTCTGTATATGTCATATGTCTTGATATGTCATATGTCATGAAATGTCATATGTCATATGTCGTGATATGTCATATGTCATGATATGTCATATGTCGTGATGTGTCATATGTCATGATGTGTCATATGTCATGATATGTCATATGTCATGATATGTCATATGTCATGATATGTCATATGTCATGATATGTCATGGTATGTCAGATGTCTGTATATGTCATATGTCTTGATATGTCATATGTCATGAAATGTCATATGTCATGATATGTCATATGTCTTGATATGTCATATGTCACGAAATGACATATGTCATGATATGTCATGATATGTCATATGTCACGAAATGACATATGTCATGATATGTCATATGTAATGGTATGTCAGATGTCTGAATATGTCATATGTCTTGATATGTCATATTGATATGTCATATGTCATGAAATGTCATATGGCATGATATGTCATATGTCGTGATATGTCATATGTCATGATATGTTATATGTCATGATATGTCATATGTCATGGTATGTCAGATGTCTTGATATGTCATATGTCATGATATGTCATATGTCATGGTATGTCAGATGTCTTGATATGTCATATGTCATGATATGTCATATATCATGATATTTCATATGTCATGGTATATCAGATGTCTTGATATGTCATATGTCATGATATGACGTCTGTCATGATATGTCATATGTCATGATATGTCATGCTGTGTCATATGTCATGATATGTCATATGTCTTGATATGTCATGATATGTCATATGTCATGATATGTCGTATGTCATGATATGTCTATGTCATGGCATGTCAGATGTCTTGATATGTTATATGTAATGATATGTCATATGTCATGATATGTCATATGTCATGATATGTCATATGTCGTGATATGTCATATGTCATGATGTGTCATATGTCATGATATGTCATATGTCATGATATGTCATATGTCATGATATGTCATGATATGTCATATGTCATATGTCATGATATGTCATATGTCATATGTCATGATATGTCATATGTCATGATATGTCATATGTCATGATATGTCATATATCATGATATGTCATATGTCATGATATGTCATATATCAAGAAATGTCATATGTCATGGTATGTCATATGTCATGATATGTCATATGTCATGATATGTCATACGTCGTGATATGTCATATGTCATGATGTGTCATATGTCATGATATGTCCTGATATGTCATGATATGTCATATGTCATGATATGTCATGATATGTCATATGTCATGATAAGTCATATATCATGATATGTCATACGTCATGATATGTCGTATGTCATGATATGTCATATATCATGATATGTCATGTCATGGTATGTCAGATGTCTTGATATGTCATATGTCATGATAGGTCATATGTCATATTTCATGCTGTGTCATATGTCATGATGTGTCATATGTCATGATATGTCATATGTCATGATATATCATATGTCGTGATATGTCATATGTCATGATGTGTCATATGTCATGATATGTCATGGTATGTCAGATGTCTTGATATGTCAGATGTCTTGATATGTCATATGTCATGATATGTCATGTGTCATGATATGTCATATGTCATGATATGTCATGGTATGTCAGATGTCTGAATATGTCATATGTCTTGATATGTCATATGTCATGAAATGTCATATGTCATATGTCATGATATGTCATATGTCATGATGTGTCATATGTCATATGTCATGATATGTCATATGTCATGATATGTCGTATATCATGATATGTCATATGTCATGGTATGTCAGATGTCTTGATATGTCATGATATGACGTATGTCATGATATGTCAAATGTCATGATATGTCAAATGTCATGATATGTCATATGTCATGATATGTCATATGTCATATGTCATGATATGTCGTATATCATGATATGTCATATGTCATGGTATGTCAGATGTCTTGATATGTCATGATATGACGTATGTCATGATATGTCAAATGTCATGATATGTCAAATGTCATGATATGTCATATGTCATGATATGTCATATGTCATGATATGTCATATGTCATGATATGTCATATGTCATGATATGTCATATGTCATGATATGTCGTATGTCATGATATGTCATATGTCATGGCATGTCAGATGTCTTGATATGTTATATGTAATGATATGTCATATGTCATGATATGTCATATGTCATGATATGTCATATGTCATGATATGTCATATGTCATGATATGTCATATGTCGTGATATGTCATATGTCATGATGTGTCATATGTCATGATATGTCATATGTCATGATATGTCATATGTCATGATTTGTCATATATCATGATATGTCATATGTCATGGTATGTCAGATGTCTTGATATGTCATATGTCATGATAGGTCATATGTCATGATATGTCATGCTGTGTCATATGTCGTGATGTGTCATATGTCATGATATGTCATATGTCATGATATGTCATATGTCTTGATATGTCACGAAATGACATATGTCATGATATGTCATATGTCATGATATGTCATATGTCGTGATATGTCATATGTCATGATGTGTCATATGTCATGATATGTCATATGTCATGATATGTCATATATCATGATATGTCATATATCATGATATGTCATATATCATGATATGTCATATGTCAGATGTCTTGATATGTCATATGTCATGATATGACGTATGTCATGATATGTCATATGTCATGATATGTCATATGTCATGATATGTCATCCGTCATGATATGTCATATGTCATGATATGTCATATATCATGATATGTCATATGTCATGGTATGTCAGATGTCTTGATATGTCATATGTCATGATATGTCATATGTCATGATATGTCATATTTCATGATATGTCATATGTCAGGATATGCCATATGTCATGATATGTCATATGTCTTGATATGTCATGATATGTCATATGTCATGATATGTCGTATGTCATGATATGTCATATGTCATGGCATGTCAGATGTCTTGATATGTTATATGTAATGAAATGTCATATGTCATGATATGTCATATGTCATGATATGTCATATGTCGTGATATGTCATATGTCATGATGTGTCATATGTCATGATATGTCATGATATGTCATATATCATGATATGTCATATGTCATGGTATGTCAGATGTCTTGATATGTCATATGTCATGATGTGTCATATGTCATGATGTGTCATATGTCATGATATGTCATATGTCATGATATGTCATATGTCATGATATGTAATTTGTCATGATATGTCATATGTCATATGTCATGATATGTTATCCGTCATGATATGTCATATGTCATGATATGTCATAAATCATGATATGTCATATGTCATGGTATGTCAGATGTCTTGATATGTCATATGTCATGATGTGTCATATGTCATGATATGTCATATGTCATGATATGTCATATGTCAGGATATGTCATATGTCATGATATGTCATATGTCTTGATATGTCATATGTCACGAAATGACATATGTCATGATATGTTATATGTCATGATATGTCATGGTATGTCAGATGTCTGAATATGTCATATGTCTTGATATGTCATATGTCATGAAATGTCATATGTCATGATATGTCATATGTCGTGATATGTCATATGTCATGATATGTCATATGTCATGATATGTCATATGTCATGATATGTCATATGTCATGATATGTCATATGTCTTGATATGTCATATGTCACGAAATGACATATGTCATGATATGTCATATGTCATGATATGTCATATGTCACGAAATGACATATGTCATGATATGTCATATGTCATGATATGTCATGGTATGTCAGATGTCTGAATATGTCATTTGTCTTGATATGTCATATGTCATGAAATGTCATATGTCATGATATGTCATATGTCATGATATGTAATATGTCATGATATGTCGTATGTCATGATATGTCATATGTCATATGGCATGTCAGATGTCTTGATATGTTATATGTAATGATATGTCATATGTCATGATATGTCATATGTCATAATATGTCATATGTCGTGATATGTCATATGTCATGATGTGTCATATGTCATGATATGTCATATGTCATGATATGTCATATGTCATGATATGTCATATGTCATGATATGTCATATGTCGTGATATGTCATATGTCATGATGTGTTATATGTCATGATATGTCATATGTCATGATATGTCATATGTCATGATATGTCATATGTCTTGATATGTCATATGTCACGAAATGACATATTTCATGATATGTCATATGTCATGATATGTCATGGTATGTCAGATGTCTGAATATGTCATATGTCTTGATATGTCATATGTCATGATATGTCATATGTCATGGTATGTCATATGTCTTGATATGTCATGATATGTCATATGTCATGATATGTCGTATGTCATGATATGTCATATGTCATGATATGTCGTATGTCGTGATATGTCATATGTCATGATGTGTTATATGTCATGATATGTCATATGTCATGATATGTCATATGTCATGATATGTCATATGTCATAATATGTCATATGTCATGATATGTCATATGTCGTGATATGTCATATGTCATGATGTGTCATGATATGACATATGTCACATGTCATGATATGTCATATGTCGTGATATGTCATATGTCATGATGTGTAATGATATGTCATATGTCATGATATGTCATATGTCATGATATGTCATATGTCATGATATGTCATATGTCATGATATGTCATATGTCATGATATGTCATATGTCATGATATGTCATGATATGTCATATGTCATGATATGTCATATGTCATGATATGTCATGATATGTCATATGTCACGAAATGACATATGTCATGATATGTCATATGTCATGGTATGTCATATGTCACGGTATGTCAGATGTCTTGATATGTCATATGTCATGAAATGTCATATGTCATGATATGTCATATGTCGTGATATGTCATATGTCATGAAATGTAATATGTCATGATATGTCATATGTCGTGATATGTCATATGTCATGATGTGTCATATGTCATGATATGTCATATGTCATGATATGTCATATGTCATGATATGTCATATATCATGATATGTCATATGTCATGGTATGTCAGATGTCTTGATATGTCATATGTCATGATATGACTTATGTCATGATATGTCATGATATGTCATGATATGTCATACGTCATGATATGTCATATGTCATGATATGTCATATATCATGATATGTCATATGTCATGGTATGTCAGTTGTCTTGATATGTCATATGTCACGAAATGACATATTTCATGATATGTCATATGTCATGATATGTCATGGTATGTCAGATGTCTGAATATGTCATATGTCTTGATATGTCATATGTCATGATATGTCATATGTCTTGATATGTCATGATATGTCATATGTCATGATATGTCGTATGTCATGATATGTCATATGTCATGATATGTCATATGTCGTGATATGTCATATGTCATGATGTGTCATATGTCATGATATGTCATATGTCATGATATGTCATATGTCATATGTCATGATATGTCATATGTCATGATATGTCATATGTCGTGATATGTCATATGTCATGATGTGTCATGATATGTCATATGTCATATGTCATGATATGTCATATGTCGTGATATGTCATATGTCATGATGTGTCATGATATGTCATTTGTCATGATATGTCATATGTCATGATATGTCATATGTCATGATATGTCATATGTCATGATATGTCATATGTCATGATATGTCATATGTCATGATATGTCATATGTCATGATATGTCATATGTCATGATATGTCATATGTCACGAAATGACATATGTCATGATATGTCATATGTCATGATATGTCATGGTATGTCAGATGTCTGAATATGTCAGATGTCTTGATATGTCATATGTCATGAAATGTCATATGTCATGATATGTCATATGTCGTGATATGTCATATGTCATGAAATGTAATATGTCATGATATGTCATATGTCGTGATATGTCATATGTCATGATGTGTCATATGTCATGATATGTCATATGTCATGATATGTCATGATATGTCATGATATGTCATATGTCATGATATGTCATATATCATGATATGTCATATGTCGTGGTATGTCAGATGTCTTGATATGTCATGATATGACGTATGTCATGATATGTCATATGTCATGATATGTCATATGTCATGATATGTCATACGTCATGATATGTCATATGTCATGATATGTCATATATCATGATATGTCATATGTCATGGTATGTCAGTTGTCTTGATATGTCATATGTCATGATAGGTCATATGTCATGATATATCATATGTCATGAAATGTCATACGTCATGATATGTCATATGCCATGATATGTCATATATCATGATATGTCATATGTCATGGTATGTCAGATGTCTTGATATGTCATATGTCATGATAGGTCATATGTCATGATATGTCATATGTCATGATATGTCATATGTCATGATATGTCATATGTCATGCTGTGTCATATGTCATGATGTGTCATATGTCATATGTCATGATATGTCATATGTATTGATATGTCATATGTCACGAAATGACATATGTCATGATATGTCATATGTCATGATATGTTATGGTATGTCAGATGTCTGAATATGTCATGATATGTCATATGTCATGATATGTCATATGTCATGATATGTCATATGTCATGATATGTCATATGTCGTGATATGTCATATGTCATGAAATGTCGTATGTCATGATATGTCATATGTCGTGATATGTCATATGTCATGATGTGTCATATGTCATATGTCATGATATGTCATATGTCATGATTTGTCATATGTCATGATATGTCAAATATCATGATATGTCATATGTCATGGTATGTCATATGTCATGATATGTCATATGCCATGATATGTCATATGTCATGATATGTCATATGTCATGATATGTCATTTGTCATATATGTCATATGTCATGATATGTCATATGTCATGATATGTCATATGTCATGATATGTCATATGTCATGATGTGTCATATGTCATGATATGTCATATATTATAATATGTCATGATATGTCATGGTATGTCAGATGTCTGAATATGTCATGATATGTCATATGTCATGATATGTCATATGTCATGAAATGTCATATGTCATGATATGTCATATGTCGTGATATGTCATATGTCATGAAATGTCATATGTCATGATATGTCATATGTCGTGATATGTCATATGTCATGATGTGTCATATGTCATGATATGTCATATGTCATGATATGTCATATGTCATGATATGTCATATGTCATGATATGTCATGATATGTCATATATCATGATATGTCATATGTCATGGTATGTCATATGTCATGATATGTCATATGTCATGATATGTCATATGTCATATGTCATGATATGTCATTTGTCATGATATGTCATATATCATTAAAAGTTCATATGTCATGATATGTCATATGTCATGATGTGTCATATGTCATGATATGTCATATATTATAATATGTCATATGTCATGGTATGTCAGATGTTTTCATATGTCATGGCATGTCAGATGTCTTGATATGTTATATGTCATGATATGTCATATGTCATGATATGTCATATGTCATGATATGTCATATGTCTTGATATGTCATATGTCTTGATATGTCATATGTCATGGCATGTCAGATGTCTTGATTTGTCATATTTCATGATATGTGATATGTCATATGTCATGATATGTCATATGTCATGATATGTCATATGTCATGATGTGTCATATGTCATGATATGTCATATGTCATGATATGTCATATGTCATGATATGTCGTATGTCATGATATGTCATATGTCATGGCATGTCAGATGTCTTGATATGTTATATGTAAAGATATGTCATATGTCATGATATGTCATATATCATGTTATGTCAGATGTCTTGATATGTCATATGTCATGATAGGTCATATGTCATGATATGTCATATGTCATGATATGTCATATGTCATGCTGTGTCATATGTCATGATGTGTCATATGTCATGATATGTCATATGTCATGATATGTCATATGTCATGATATGTCATATGTCATGATATGTCATGATGTGTCATATGTCATGATATGTCATATATTATGATATGTCATGGCATGTCAGATGTCTTGATATGTCATATGTCATGATATGACGTATGTCATGATATGTCATATGTCATGATATGTCATATGTCATGATATGTCATATGTCATGGTATGTCATATGGCCAATTAAAGAAATATTTAAAAATTAGGCTTTCAATGTCTATAAAAAGCGCCTACTTTCAACCCTCTAGGGCGCTCCGTTTAGGAGTTAGGCCAATTAAAGAAATATTTTGAAAATCGATTTTGAAAACCTTATTATTCCAGAACCCACCGATCGAATTAAATGAAATTTACAGTGAAAAATTAGACATTCAATATCTATAAAAAGCGCCTACTTTCAACCCTCTATGACGCTCCGTTTAGGAGTTATATCAATATCTATACTTTCAACCCTCTAGGACGCTCCGTTTAGGAGTTATGGCCAATTAAAGAAATATTTAAAAATTAGGCTTTCAATGTCTATAAAAAGCGCCTACTTTCAACCCTCTAGGACGCTCCGTTTAGGAGTTATGGCCAATTAAAGAAATATTTAAAAATTAGGCTTTCTATGTCTATAAAAAGCGCCTACTTTCAACCCTCTAGGACGCTCCGTTTAGGAGTTATGGCCAATTAAAGAAATATTTTGCAAATCGATTTTGAAATCCTTATTATTCCAGAACCCACCGATCGAATTAAATGAAATTTACAGTGAAAAATTAGACATTCAATATCTATAAAAGGCGCCTACTTTCAACCCTCTAGCACGCTCCGTTTAGGAGCTATGGCCAATTAAAGAAATATTTAAAAATTAGGCATTCAATATCAATAAAAGGCGCCTACTTTCAACCCTCTAGGACGCTCCGTTTAGGAGTTATGGCCAATTAAAGAAATATTTTGCAAATCGATTTTGAAAACCTTATTATTCCAGAACCCACCGATCGAATTAAATGAAATTTACAGTGAAAAATTAGGCGTTGAATATCTATAAAAAGCGCCAACCTCCATCACTCTAGGACACTCCGTTTAGGAGCTATGGCCAATTAAAGAAATATTTAAAAATTAGGCATTCAATATCGATAAAAAGCACCTACTTTCAACCCTCTAGGACGCTCCGTTTAGGAGTTATGGCCAATTAAAGAAATATTTTGCAAATCGATTTTGAAAACCTTATTATTCCAGAACCCACCGATCGAATTAAATGAAATTTACAAATTTACAAAATTAGGCGTTCAATATCTATAAAAAGCGCCAACTTTCATCACTCTAGGACGCTCCGTTTAGGAGCTATGGCCAATTAAAGAAATATTTTGCAAATCGATTTTGAAAACCTTATTATTCCAGAACCCACCGATCGAATTAAATGAAATTTACAGTGAAAAATTAGGCGTTCAATATCTATAAAAAGCGCCAACTTTCATCACTCTAGGACGCTCCGTTTAGGAGCTATGGCCAATTAAAGAAATATTTTGCAAATCGATTTTGAAATCCTTATTATTCCAGAACCCACCGATCGAATTAAATGAAATTTACAGTGAAAAATTAGATATTCAATATCAATAAAAGGCGCCTACTTTCAACCCTCTAGGACGCTCCGTTTAGGAGTTATGGCCAATTAAAGAAATATTTAAAAATTAGGCTTTCAATGTCTATAAAAAGCGCCTACTTTCAACCCTCTAGGACGCTCCGTTTAGGAGTTATGGCCAATTAAAGAAATATTTTGCAAATCGATTTTGAAAACCTTATTATTCCAGATCCCACCGATCGAATTAAATGAAATTTACAGTGAAAAATTAGACATTCAATATCTATAAAAGGCGCCTACTTTCAACCCTCTAGGACGCTCCGTTTAGGAGTTATGGCCAATTAAAGAAATATTTAAAAATTAGGCTTTCAATGTCTATAAAAAGCGCCTACTTTCAACCCTCTAGGACGCTCCGTTTAGGAGTTATGGCCAATTAAAGAAATATTTTGCAAATCGATTTTGAAAACCTTATTATTCCAGAACCCACCGATCGAATTAAATGAAATTTACAGTGAAAAATTAGATATTCAATATCAATAAAAGGCGCCTACTTTCAACCCTCTAGGACGCTCCGTTTAGGAGTTATGGCCAATTAAAGAAATATTTTGCAAATCGATTTTGAAAACCTTATTATTCCAGATCCCACCGATTGAATTAAATGAAATTTACAGTGAAAAATTAGACATTCAATATCTATAAAAGGCGCCTACTTTCAACCCTCTAGGACGCTCCGTTTAGGAGTTATGGCCAATTAAAGAAATATTTAAAAATTAGGCTTTCAATGTCTATAAAAAGCGCCTACTTTCAACCCTCTAGGACGCTCCGTTTAGGAGCTATGGCCAATTAAAGAAATATTTTGCAAATCGATTTTGAAATCCTTATTATTCCAGAACCCACCGATCGAATTAAATGAAATTTACAGTGAAAAATTAGATATTCAATATCAATAAAAGGCGCCTACTTTCAACCCTCTAGGACGCTCCGTTTAGGAGTTATGGCCAATTAAAGAAATATTTAAAAATTAGGCTTTCAATGTCTATAAAAAGCGCCTACTTTCAACCCTCTAAGACGCTCCGTTTAGGAGTTATGGCCAATTAAAGAAATATTTTGCAAATCGATTTTGAAAACCTTATTATTCCAGAACCCACCGATCGAATTAAATGAAATTTACAGTGAAAAATTAGGCGTTCAATATCTATAAAAAGCGCCAACTTTGAACCCTCTAGGACGCTCCGTTTATGAGTTATGGCCAATTAAAGAAATATTTTGCAAATCGATTTTGAAAACCTTATTATTCCAGATCCCACCGATCGAATTAAATGAAATTTACAGTGAAAAATTAGACATTCAATACCTATAAAAGGCGCCTACTTTCAACCCTCTAGGACGCTCCGTTTAGGAGTTATGGCCAATTAAAGAAATATTTTGCAAATCGATTTTGAAAACCTTATTATTCCAGAACCCTCTAGGACGCTCCGTTTAGGAGTTATGGCCAATTAAAGAAATATTTAAAAATTAGGCTTTCAATGTCTATAAAAAGCGCCTACTTTCAACCCTCTAGGACGCTCCGTTTAGGAGTTATGGCCAATTAAAGAAATATTTTGCAAATCGATTTTGAAAACCTTATTATTCCAGAACCCACCGATCGAATTAAATGAAATTTACAGTGAAAAATTAGACATTCAATATCAATAAAAGGCGCCTACTTTCAACCCTCTAGGACGCTCCGTTTAGGAGTTATGGCCAATTAAAGAAATATTTTGCAAATCGATTTTGAAAACCTTATTATTCCAGATCCCACCGATTGAATTAAATGAAATTTACAGTGAAAAATTAGACATTCAATATCTATAAAAGGCGCCTACTTTCAACCCTCTAGGACGCTCCGTTTAGGAGTTATGGCCAATTAAAGAAATATTTAAAAATTAGGCTTTCAATGTCTATAAAAAGCGCCTACTTTCAACCCTCTAGGACGCTCCGTTTAGGAGCTATGGCCAATTAAAGAAATATTTTGCAAATCGATTTTGAAATCCTTATTATTCCAGAACCCACCGATCGAATTAAATGAAATTTACAGTGAAAAATTAGATATTCAATATCAATAAAAGGCGCCTACTTTCAACCCTCTAGGACGCTCCGTTTAGGAGTTATGGCCAATTAAAGAAATATTTAAAAATTAGGCTTTCAATGTCTATAAAAAGCGCCTACTTTCAACCCTCTAAGACGCTCCGTTTAGGAGTTATGGCCAATTAAAGAAATATTTTGCAAATCGATTTTGAAAACCTTATTATTCCAGAACCCACCGATCGAATTAAATGAAATTTACAGTGAAAAATTAGGCGTTCAATATCTATAAAAAGCGCCAACTTTGAACCCTCTAGGACGCTCCGTTTAGGAGTTATGGCCAATTAAAGAAATATTTTGCAAATCGATTTTGAAAACCTTATTATTCCAGATCCCACCGATCGAATTAAATGAAATTTACAGTGAAAAATTAGACATTCAATACCTATAAAAGGCGCCTACTTTCAACCCTCTAGGACGCTCCGTTTAGGAGTTATGGCCAATTAAAGAAATATTTTGCAAATCGATTTTGAAAACCTTATTATTCCAGAACCCTCTAGGACGCTCCGTTTAGGAGTTATGGCCAATTAAAGAAATATTTAAAAATTAGGCTTTCAATGTCTATAAAAAGCGCCTACTTTCAACCCTCTAGGACGCTCCGTTTAGGAGTTATGGCCAATTAAAGAAATATTTTGCAAATCGATTTTGAAAACCTTATTATTCCAGAACCCACCGATCGAATTAAATGAAATTTACAGTGAAAAATTAGACATTCAATATCAATAAAAAGCGCCTACTTTCAACCCTCTAGGACGCTCCGTTTAGGAGTTATGGCCAATTAAAGAAATATTTTGCAAATCGATTTTGAAAACCTTATTATTCCAGAACCCACCGATCGAATTAAATGAAATTTACAGTGAAAAATTAGGCGTTCAATATCTATAAAAAGCGCCAACTTTCATGACTCTAGGACGCTCCGTTTAGGAGCTATGGCCAATTAAAAAAATATTTAAAAATTAGGCTTTCAATGTCAAAAAAAGCGCCTACTTTCAACCCTCTAGGACGCTCCGTTTAAGAGTTATGGCCAATTAAAGAAATATTTTGAAAATCGATTTTGAAAACCTTATTATTCCAGAACCCACCGATCGAATTAAATGAAATTTACTGTGAAAAATTAGGCTTTCAATGTCTATAAAAAGCGCCTACTTTCAACCCTCTAGGACGCTCCGTTTAGGAGTTATGGCCAATTAAAGAAATATTTAAAAATTAGGCTTTCAATGTCTATAAAAAGCGCCTACTTTCAACCCTCTAGCACGCTCCGTTTAGGAGTTATGGCCAATTAAAGAAATATTTTGCAAATTATTCCAGAACCCACCGATCGAATTAAATGAAATTTACAGTGAAAAATTAGACATTCAATATCTATAAAAAGCGCCAACTTTCATCACTCTAGGACGCTCCGTTTAGGAGCTATGGCCAATTAAAGAAATATTTAAAAATTAGGCATTCAATATCGATAAAAAGCGCCTACTTTCAACCCTCTAGGACGCTCCGTTTAGGAGTTATGGCCAATTAAAGAAATATTTTGCAAATTATTCCAGAACCCACCGATCGAATTAAATGAAATTTACAGTGAAAAATTAGACATTCAATATCTATAAAAGGCGCCTACTTTCATCACTCTAGGACGCTCCGTTTAGGAGCTATGGCCAATTAAAAAAATATTTAAAAATTAGGCTTTCAATGTCAAAAAAAGCGCCTACTTTCAACCCTCTAGGACGCTCCGTTTAGGAGTTATGGCCAATTAAAGAAATATTTTGAAAATCGATTTTGAAAAACTTATTATTCCAGAACCCACCGATCGAATTAAATGAAATTTACAGTGAAAAATTAGGCGTTCAATATCTATAAAAAGCGCCAACTGCCATCACTCTAGGACGCTCCGTTTAGGAGCTATGGCCAATTAAAGAAATATTTTGCAAATCGATTTTGAAAACCTTATTATTCCAGAACCGCTCCGTTTAGGAGCTATGGCCAATTAAAGAAATATTTAAAAATTAGGCATTCAATATCGATAAAAAGCGCCTACTTTCAACCCTCTAGGACGCTCCGTTTAGGAGTTATGGCCAATTAAAGAAATATTTTGAAAATCGATTTTGAAAACCTTATTATTCCAGAACCCACCGATCGAATTAAATGAAATTTACAGTGAAAAATTAGACATTCAATATTTATAAAAGGCGCCTACTTTCAACCCTCTAGGACGCTTCGTTTAGGAGTTATGGCCAATTAAAGAAATATTTAAAAATTAGGCTTTCAATGTCTATAAAAAGCGCCTACTTTCAACCCTCTAGGACGCTCCGTTTAGGAGTTATGGCCAATTAAAGAAATATTTTGCAAATCGATTTTGAAAACCTTATTATTGCAGAACCCACCGATCGAATTAAATGAAATTTACAGTGAAAAATTAGACATTCAATATCAATAAAAAGCGCCTACTTTCAACCCTCTAGGACGCTCCGTTTAGGAGTTATGGCCAATTAAAGAAATATTTAAAAATTAGGCATTCAATATCGATAAAAAAATGCCTACTTTCAACCCTCTAGGACGCTCCGTTTAGGAGTTATGGCCAATTAAAGAAATATTTTGAAAATCGATTTTGAAAACCTTATTATTGCAGAACCCACCGATCGAATTAAATGAAATTTACAGTGAAAAATTAGACATTCAATATTTATAAAAGGCGCCTACTTTCAACCCTCTAGGACGCTTCGTTTAGGAGTTATGGCCAATTAAAGAAATATTTAAAAATTAGGCTTTCAATGTCTATAAAAAGCGCCTACTTTCAACCCTCTAGGACGCTCCGTTTAGGAGTTATGGCCAATTAAAGAAATATTTTGCAAATCGATTTTGAAAACCTTATTATTGCAGAACCCACCGATCGAATTAAATGAAATTTACAGTGAAAAATTAGACATTCAATATCAATAAAAAGCGCCTACTTTCAACCCTCTAGGACGCTCCGTTTAGGAGTTATGGCCAATTAAAGAAATATTTAAAAATTAGGCATTCAATATCGATAAAAAAACGCCTACTTTCAACCCTCTAGGACGCTCCGTTTAGGAGTTATGGCCAATTAAAGAAATATTTTGAAAATCGATTTTGAAAACCTTATTATTGCAGAACCCACCGATCGAATTAAATGAAATTTACAGTGAAAAATTAGACATTCAATATCAATAAAAAGCGCCTACTTTCAACCCTCTAGGACGCTCCGTTTAGGAGTTATGGCCAATTAAAGAAATATTTAAAAATTAGGCTTTCAATGTCTATAAAAAGCGCCTACTTTCAACGCTCTAGGACGCTCCGTTTAGGAGCTATGGCCAATTAAAGAAATATTTAAAAATTAGGCATTCAATATCGATAAAAAGCGCCTACTTTCAACCCTCTAGAACGCTCCGTTTAGGAGTTATGGCCAATTAAAGAAATATTTTGAAAATCGATTTTGAAAACCTTATTATTCCAGAACCCACCGATCGAATTAAATGAAATTTACAGTGAAAAATTAGGCGTTCAATATCTATAAAAAGCGCCTACTTTCAACCCTCTAGAACGCTCCGTTTAGGAGTTATGGCCAATTAAAGAAATATTTAAAAATTAGGCTTTCAATGTCTATAAAAAGCGCCTACTTTCAACCCTCTAGGACGCTCCGTTTAGGAGTTATGGCCAATTAAAGAAATATTTTGCAAATCGATTTTGAAAACCTTATTATTGCAGAACCCACCGATCGAATTAAATGAAATTTACAGTGAAAAATTAGACATTCAATATCAATAAAAAGCGCCTACTTTCAACCCTCTAGGACGCTCCGTTTAGGAGTTATGGCCAATTAAAGAAATATTTAAAAATTAGGCATTCAATATCGATAAAAAAGCGCCTACTTTCAACCCTCTAGGACGCTCCGTTTAGGAGTTATGGCCAATTAAAGAAATATTTTGAAAATCGATTTTGAAAACCTTATTATTGCAGAACCCACCGATCGAATTAAATGAAATTTACAGTGAAAAATTAGACATTCAATATCAATAAAAAGCGCCTACTTTCAACCCTCTAGGACGCTCCGTTTAGGAGTTATGGCCAATTAAAGAAATATTTAAAAATTAGGCTTTCAATGTCTATAAAAAGCGCCTACTTTCAACGCTCTAGGACGCTCCGTTTAGGAGCTATGGCCAATTAAAGAAATATTTAAAAATTAGGCATTCAATATCGATAAAAAGCGCCTACTTTCAACCCTCTAGGACGCTCCGTTTAGGAGTTATGGCCAATTAAAGAAATATTTTGAAAATCGATTTTGAAAACCTTATTATTCCAGAACCCACCGATCGAATTAAATGAAATTTACAGTGAAAAATTAGGCGTTCAATATCTATAAAAAGCGCCTACTTTCAACCCTCTAGAACGCTCCGTTTAGGAGTTATGGCCAATTAAAGAAATATTTAAAAATTAGGCTTTCAATGTCTATAAAAAGCGCCTACTTTCAACCCTCTAGGACGCTTCGTTTAGGAGTTATGGCCAATTAAAGAAATATTTAAAAATTAGGCTTTCAATGTCTATAAAAAGCGCCTACTTTCAACCCTCTAGGACGCTCCGTTTAGGAGTTATGGCCAATTAAAGAAATATTTAAAAATTAGGCTTTCAATGTCTATAAAAAGCGCCTACTTTCAACCCTCTAGGACGCTCCGTTTAGGAGTTATGGCCAATTAAAGAAATATTTTGCAAATCGATTTTGAAAACCTTATTATTCCAGAACCCACCGATCGAATTAAATGAAATTTACAGTGAAAAATTAGACATTCAATATCTATAAAAAGCGCCTACTTTCAACCCTCTAGGACGCTCCGTTTAGGAGTTATGGCCAATTAAAGAAATATTTAAAAATTAGGCTTTCAATGTCTATAAAAAGCGCCTACTTTCAACCCTCTAGGACGCTCCGTTTAGGAGTTATGGCCAATTAAAGAAATATTTTGCAAATCGATTTTGAAAACCTTATTATTGCAGAACCCACCGATCGAATTAAATGAAATTTACAGTGAAAAATTAGACATTCAATATCAATAAAAAGCGCCTACTTTCAACCCTCTAGGACGCTCCGTTTAGGAGTTATGGCCAATTAAAGAAATATTTAAAAATTAGGCATTCAATATCGATAAAAAAGCGCCTACTTTCAACCCTCTAGGACGCTCCGTTTAGGAGTTATGGCCAATTAAAGAAATATTTTGAAAATCGATTTTGAAAACCTTATTATTGCAGAACCCACCGATCGAATTAAATGAAATTTACAGTGAAAAATTAGACATTCAATATCAATAAAAAGCGCCTACTTTCAACCCTCTAGGACGCTCCGTTTAGGAGTTATGGCCAATTAAAGAAATATTTAAAAATTAGGCTTTCAATGTCTATAAAAAGCGCCTACTTTCAACGCTCTAGGACGCTCCGTTTAGGAGCTATGGCCAATTAAAGAAATATTTAAAAATTAGGCATTCAATATCGATAAAAAGCGCCTACTTTCAACCCTCTAGGACGCTCCGTTTAGGAGTTATGGCCAATTAAAGAAATATTTTGAAAATCGATTTTGAAAACCTTATTATTCCAGAACCCACCGATCGAATTAAATGAAATTTACAGTGAAAAATTAGGCGTTCAATATCTATAAAAAGCGCCTACTTTCAACCCTCTAGAACGCTCCGTTTAGGAGTTATGGCCAATTAAAGAAATATTTAAAAATTAGGCTTTCAATGTCTATAAAAAGCGCCTACTTTCAACCCTCTAGGACGCTTCGTTTAGGAGTTATGGCCAATTAAAGAAATATTTAAAAATTAGGCTTTCAATGTCTATAAAAAGCGCCTACTTTCAACCCTCTAGGACGCTCCGTTTAGGAGTTATGGCCAATTAAAGAAATATTTAAAAATTAGGCTTTCAATGTCTATAAAAAGCGCCTACTTTCAACCCTCTAGGACGCTCCGTTTAGGAGTTATGGCCAATTAAAGAAATATTTTGCAAATCGATTTTGAAAACCTTATTATTCCAGAACCCACCGATCGAATTAAATGAAATGTACAGTGAAAAATTAGACATTCAATATCTATAAAAAGCGCCTACTTTCAACCCTCTAGGACGCTCCGTTTAGGAGTTATGGCCAATTAAAGAAATATTTAAAAATTAGGCTTTCAATGTCTATAAAAAGCGCCTACTTTCAACCCTCTAGGACGCTCCGTTTAGGAGTTATGGCCAATTAAAGAAATATTTTGAAAATCGAAAAATTAGACATTCAATATCTATAAAAAGCGCCTACTTTCAACCCCTTAGGACGCTTCGTTTAGGAGTTATGGCCAATTAAAGAAATATTTAAAAATTAGGCTTTCAATGTCAAAAAAGGCGCCCACTTTCAACCCTCTAGGACGCTCCGTTTAGGAGTTATGGCCAATTAAAGAAATATTTTGAAAATCGATTTTGAAAACCTTATTATTCCAGAACCCACCGATCGAATTAAATGAAATTTACAGTGAAAAATTAGACATTCAATATCTATAAAAGGCGCCTACTTTCAACCCTCTAGGACGCTTCGTTTAGGAGTTATGGCCAATTAAAGAAATATTTAAAAATTAGGCTTTCAATGTCTATAAAAAGCGCCTACTTTCAACTCTCTAGGACGCTCCGTTTAGGAGTTATGGCCAATTAAAGAAATATTTTGCAAATCGATTTTGAAAACCTTATTATTCCAGAACCCACCGATCGAATTAAATGAAATTTACAGTGAAAAATTAGACATTCAATATCTATAAAAGGCGCATACTTTCAACCCTCTAGGACGCTTCGTTTAGGAGTTATGGCCAATTAAAGAAATATTTAAAAATTAGGCTTTCAATGTCTATAAAAAGCGCCTACTTTCAACTCTCTAGGACGCTCCGTTTAGGAGTTATGGCCAATTAAAGAAATATTTTGAAAATCGATTTTGAAAACCTTATTATTCCAGAACCCACCGATCGAATTAAATGAAATTTACAGTGAAAAATTAGACATTCAATATCTATAAAAGGCGCCTACTTTCAACCCTCTAGGACGCTTCGTTTAGGAGTTATGGCCAATTAAAGAAATATTTAAAAATTAGGCTTTCAATGTCTATAAAAAGCGCCTACTTTCAACCCTCTAGAACGCTCCGTTTAGGAGTTATGGCCAATTAAAGAAATATTTTGAAAATCGATTTTGAAAACCTTATTATTCCAGAACCCACCGATCGAATTAAATGAAATTTACAGTGAAAAATTAGGCATTCAATATCTATAAAAAAGTGCCAACTTTCATCACTCTAGGACGCTCCGTTTAGGAGCTATGGCCAATTAAAGAAATATTTAAAAATTAGGCTTTCAATGTCAAAAAAAGCGCCCACTTTGAACCCTCTAGGACGCTCCGTTTAGGAGTTATGGCCAATTAAAGAAATATTTTGAAAATCGATTTTGAAAACCTTATTATTCCAGAACCCACCGATCGAATTAAATGAAATTTACAGTGAAAAATTAGACATTCAATATCTATAAAAAGCGCCTACTTTCAACCCTCTAGCACGCTCCGTTTAGGAGTTATGGCCAATTAAAGAAATATTTTGCTAATCGATTTTGAAAACCTTATTATTCCAGAACCCACCGATCGAATTAAATGAAATTTACAGTGAAAAATTAGGCATTCAATATCTTTAAAAAGCGCCAACTTTCATCACTCTAGGACGCTCCGTTTAGGAGCTATGGCCAATTAAAGAAATATTTAAAAATTAGGCTTTCAATGTCTATAAAAAGCGCCTACTCTCAACCCTCTAGGACGCTCCGTTTAGGAGTTATGGCCAATTAAAGAAATATTTTGCAAATCGATTTTGAAAACCTTATTATTCCAGAACCCACCGATCGAATTAAATGAAATTTACAGTGAAAAATTTTGCGTTCAATATCTATAAAAAGCGCCAACTTCCATCACTCTAGGACACTCCGTTTAGGAGCTATGGCCAATTAAAGAAATATTTAAAAATTAGGCATTCAATATCGATAAAAAGCGCCTACTTTCAACCCTCTAGGACGCTCCGTTCGAATTAAATGAAATTTACAGTGAAAAATTAGACATTCAATATCTATAAAAAGCGCCTACTTTCAACCCTCTAGGACGCTCCGTTTAGGAGTTATGGCCAATTAAAGAAATATTTTGCAAATCGATTTTGAAAACCTTATTATTCCAGAACCCACCGATCGAATTAAATGAAATTTACAGTGAAAAATTAGACATTCAAGATCTATAAAAAGCGCATACTTTCAACCCTCTAGGACGCTCCGTTTAGGAGTTATGGCCAATTTAAGAAATATTTAAAAATTAGGCATTCAATATGTATAAAAAGCGCCTACTGTCAACCCTCTAGGACGCTCCGTTTAGGAGTTATGGCAAATTTAAGAAATATTTAAAAATTAGGCTTTCAATGTCTATAAAAAGCGCCTACTTTCAACCCTCTAGGACGCTCCGTTTAGGAGTTATGGCCAATTAAAGAAATATTTTGAAAATCGATTTTGAAAACCTTATTATTCCAGAACCCACCGATCGAATTAAATGAAATTTACAGTGAAAAATTAGGCGTTCAATATCTATAAAAAGCGCCAACTTCCATCACTCTAGGACACTCCGTTTAGGAGCTATGGCCAATTAAAGAAATATTTAAAAATTAGGCATTCAATATCGATAAAAAGCGCCTACTTTCAACCCTCTAGGACTCTCGGTTTAGGAGTTATGGCCAATTAAAGAAATATTTTGAAAATCGATTTTGAAAACCTTATTATTCCAGAACCCACCGATGGAATTAAATGAAATTTACAGTGAATAATTAGACATTCAATATCTATAAAAAGCGCATACTTTCAACCCTCTAGGACGCTCCGTTTAGGAGTTATGGCCAATTTAAGAAATATTTAAAAATTAGGCATTCAATATGTATAAAAAGCGCCTACTGTCAACCCTCTAGGACGCTCCGTTTAGGAGTTATGGCAAATTTAAGAAATATTTAAAAATTAGGCTTTCAATGTCTATAAAAAGCGCCTACTTTCAACCCTCTAGGACGCTCCGTTTAGGAGTTATGGCCAATTAAAGAAATATTTTGAAAATCGATTTTGAAAACCTTATTATTCCAGAACCCACCGATCGAATTAAATGAAATTTACAGTGAAAAATTAGGCGTTCAATATCTATAAAAAGCGCCAACTTCCATCACTCTAGGACACTCCGTTTAGGAGCTATGGCCAATTAAAGAAATATTTAAAAATTAGGCATTCAATATCGATAAAAAGCGCCTACTTTCAACCCTCTAGGACTCTCGGTTTAGGAGTTATGGCCAATTAAAGAAATATTTTGAAAATCGATTTTGAAAACCTTATTATTCCAGAACCCACCGATCGAATTAAATGAAATTTACAGTGAAAAATTAGACATTCAATATCTATAAAAAGCGCATACTTTCAACCCTCTAGGACGCTCCGTTTAGGAGTTATGGCCAATTTAAGAAATATTTAAAAATTAGGCATTCAATATGTATAAAAAGCGCCTACTGTCAACCCTCTAGGACGCTCCGTTTAGGAGTTATGGCAAATTTAAGAAATATTTAAAAATTAGGCTTTCAATGTCTATAAAAAGCGCCTACTTTCAACCCTCTAGGACGCTCCGTTTAGGAGTTATGGCCAATTAAAGAAATATTTTGAAAATCGATTTTGAAAACCTTATTATTCCAGAACCCACCGATCGAATTAAATGAAATTTACAGTGAAAAATTAGGCGTTCAATATCTATAAAAAGCGCCAACTTCCATCACTCTAGGACACTCCGTTTAGGAGCTATGGCCAATTAAAGAAATATTTAAAAATTAGGCATTCAATATCGATAAAAAGCGCCTACTTTCAACCCTCTAGGACGCTCCGTTTAGGAGTTATGGCCAATTAAAGAAATATTTTGAAAATCGATTTTGAAAACCTTATTATTCCAGAACCCACCGATCGAATTAAATGAAATTTACAGTGAAAAATTAGGCGTTCAATATCTATAAAAAGCGCCAACTTCCATCACTCTAGGAAACTCCGTTTAGGAGCTATGGCCAATTAAAGAAATATTTAAAAATTAGGCTTTTAATGTCTATAAAAAGTGCCTACTTTCAACCCTCTAGGACGCTCCGTTTAGGAGTTATGGCCAATTAAAGAAATATTTTGAAAATCGATTTTGAAAACCTTATTATTCCAGAACCCACCGATCGAATTAAATGAAATTTACAGTGAAAAATTAGACATTCAATATCTATAAAAAGCGCCTACTTTCAACCCTCTAGGACGCTCCGTTTAGGAGTTATGGCCAATTAAAGAAATATTTAAAAATTAGGCTTTTAATGTCTATAAAAAGTGCCTACTTTCAACCCTCTAGGACGCTCCGTTTAGGAGTTATGGCCAATTAAAGAAATATTTTGAAAATCGATTTTGAAAACCTTATTATTCCAGAACCCACCGATCGAATTAAATGAAATTTACAGTGAAAAATTAGACATTCAATATCTATAAAAGGCGCCTACTTTCAACCCTCTAGGACGCTCCGTTTAGGAGTTATGGCCAATTAAAGAAATATTTAAAAATTAGGCTTTCAATGTCTATAAAAAGCGCCTACTTTCAACCCTCTAGGACGCTCCGTTTAGGAGTTATGGCCAATTAAAGAAATATTTTGCAAATCGATTTTGAAAACCTTATTATTCCAGAACCCACCGATCGAATTAAATGAAATTTACAGTGAAAAATTAGGCGTTCAATATCTATGAAAAGCGCCAACTTTCATCACTCTAGGACGCTCCGTTTAGGAGCTATGGTTAATTAAAGAAATATTTAAAAATTAGGTTTTCAATGTCAAAAAAAGCGCCTACTTTCAACCCTCTAGGACGCTCCGTTTAGGAGTTATGGCCAATTAAAGAAATATTTTGAAAATCGATTTTGAAAACCTTATTATTCCAGAACCCACCGATCGAATTAAATGAAATTTACAGTGAAAAATTAGGCGTTCAATATCTATAAAAAGCGCCAACTTCCATCACTCTAGGACGCTCCGTTTAGGAGCTATGGCCAACTAAAGAAATATTTAAAAATTATGCATTCAATATCGATAAAAAGCGCCTACTTTCAACCCTCTAGGACGCTCCGTTTAGGAGTTATGGCCAATTAAAGAAATATTTTGCAAATCGATTTTGAAAACCTTATTATTCCAGATCCCACCGATCGAATTAAATGAAATTTACAGTGAAAAATTAGACATTCAATATCTATAAAAGGCGCCTACTTTCAACCCTCTAGGACGCTCCGTTTAGGAGTTATGGCCAATTAAAGAAATATTTAAAAATTAGGCTTTCAATGTCTATAAAAAGCGCCTACTTTCAACCCTCTAGGACGCTCCGTTTAGGAGTTATGGCCAATTAAAGAAATATTTTGCAAATCGATTTTGAAAACCTTATTATTCCAGAACCCACCGATCGAATTAAATGAAATTTACATTGGAAAATTAATCTTTCAATGTCTATAAAAAGCGCCAACTTCCAACCCTCTAGGACGCTCCGTTTAGGAGTTATGGCCAATTAAAGAAATATTTTGAAAACCTTATTATTCCAGAACCCACCGATCGAATTAAATGAAATTTACAGTGAAAAATTAGGCGTTCAATATCTATAAAAAGCGCCAACTTCCATCACTCTAGGACGCTCCGTTTAGGAGCTATGGCCAATTAAAGAAATATTTAAAAATTAGGCTTTCAATGTCTATAAAAAGCGCCTACTTTCAACCCTCTAGGACGCTCCGTTTAGGAGTTATGGCCAATTAAAGAAATATTTTGCAAATCGATTTTGAAAACCTTATTATTCCAGAACCCACCGATCGAATTAAATGAAATTTACAGTGAAAAATTATGCGTTCAATATCTATAAAAAGCGCCAACTTCCATCACTCTAGGACACTCCGTTTAGGAGCTATGGCCAATTAAAGAAATATTTAAAAATTAGGCATTCAATATCGATAAAAAGCGCCTACTTTCAACCCTCTAGGACGCTCCGTTCGAATTAAATGAAATTTACAGTGAAAAATTAGACATTCAATATCTATAAAAAGCGCCTACTTTCAACCCTCTAGGACGCTCCGTTTAGGAGTTATGGCCAATTAAAGAAATATTTTGCAAATCGATTTTGAAAACCTTATTATTCCAGAACCCTCTAGGACGCTCCGTTTAGGAGTTATGGCCAATTAAAGAAATATTTAAAAATTAGGCTTTCAATGTCTATAAAAAGCGCCTACTTTCAACCCTCTAGGACGCTCCGTTTAGGAGTTATGGCCAATTAAAGAAATATTTTGCAAATCGATTTTGAAAACCTTATTATTCCAGAACCCACCGATCGAATTAAATGAAATTTACAGTGAAAAATTAGGCGTTCAATATCTATAAAAAGCGCCAACTTTCATCACTCTAAGACGCTCCGTTTAGGAGCTATGGCCAATTAAAGAAATATTTAAAAAATAGGCTTTCAATGTCTATAAAAAGCGCCTACTTTCAACCCTCTAGGACGCTCCGTTTAGGAGTTATGGCCAATTAAAGAAATATTTAAAAATTAGGCTTTCAATGTCTATAAAAAGCGCCAACTTTCATCACTCTAGGACGCTCCGTTTAGAAGTTATGGCCAATTAAAGAAATATTTAAAAATTAGGCTTTGAAAACCTTATTATTCCAGAACCCACCGATCGAATTGAATGAAATTTACAGTGAAAAATTAGGCATTCAATATCTATAAAAAGCGCCTACTTTCAACCCTCTAGGACGCTCCGTTTAGGAGTTATGGCCAATTAAAGAAATATTTTGAAAATCGATTTTGAAAACCTTATTATTCCAGAACCCACCGATCGAATTAAATGAAATTTACAGTGAAAAATTAGGCATTCAATGTCTATAAAAAGCGCCAACTTTCATCACTCTAGGACGCTCCGTTTAGAAGTTATGGCCAATTAAAGAAATATTTAAAAATTAGGCTTTGAAAACCTTATTATTCCAGAACCCACCGATCGAATTAAATGAAATTTACAGTGAAAAATTAGGCATTCAATATCTATAAAAAGCGCCAACTTTCATCACTCTAGGACGCTCCGTTTAGGAGCTATGGCCAATTAAAGAAATATTTAAAAATTAGACATTCAATATCTATAAAAAGCGCTTACTTTCAACCCTCTAGGACGCTCCGTTTAGGAGTTATGGCCAATTAAAGAAATATTTAAAAATTAGGCTTTCAATGTCAAAAAAAGCGCCTACTTTCAACCCTCTAGGACGCTCCGTTTAGGAGTTATGGCCAATTAAAGAAATATTTTGAAAATCGATTTTGAATACCTTATTATTCCAGAACCCACCGATCGAATTAAATGAAATTTACAGTAAAAAATTAGGCGTTCAATATCTATAAAAAGCGCCTACTTTCAACCCTCTAGGACGCTCCGTTTAGGAGTTATGGCCAATTAAAGAAATATTTAAAAATTAGGCTTTCAATGTCAAAAAAAGCGCCTACTTTCAACCCTCTAGGACGCTCCGTTTAGGAGTTATGGCCAATTAAAGAAATATTTTGAAAATCGATTTTGAAAACCTTATTATTCCAGAACCCACCGATCGAATTAAATGAAATTTACAGTGAAAAATTAGGCATTCAATATCTATAAAAAGCGCCTACTTTCAACCCTCTAGGACGCTCCGTTTAGGAGTTATGGCCAATTAAAGAAATATTTTGAAAATCGATTTTGAAAACCTTATTATTCCAGAACCCACCGATCGAATTAAATGAAATTTTCAGTGAAAAATTAGGCATTCAATATCTATAAAAAACGCCTACTTTCAACCCTCTAGGACGCTCCGTTTAGGAGTTCTGGCCAATTAAAGAAATATTTAAAAATTAGGCTTTCAATGTCTATAAAAAGCGCCTACTTTCAAAACTCTAGAACGCTCCGTGTAGGAGCTATGGCCAATTAAAGAAATATTTAAAAATTAGGCTTTCAATGTCAAAAAAGCGCCTACTTTCAACCCTCTAGGACGCTCCGTTTAGGAGTTATGGCCAATTAAAGAAATATTTTGAAAATCGATTTTGAAAACCTTATTATTCCAGAACCCACCGATCGAATTAAATGAAATTTACAGTGAAAAATTAGGCATTCAATATCTATAAAAATCCTATTCAATCCTCTAGGACGCTCCGTTTAGGAGTTATGGCCAATTAAAGAAATATTTAAAAATTAGACTTTCAATGTCTATAAAAAGCGCCTACTTTCAACCCTCTAGAACGCTCCGTGTAGGAGCTATGGCCAATTAAAGAAATATTTAAAAATTAGGCTTTCAATGTCAAAAAAAGCGCCTACTTTCAACCCTCTAGGACGCTCCGTTTAGGAGTTATGGCCAATTAAAGAAATATTTTGAAAATCGATTTTGAAAACCTTATTATTCCAGAACCCACCGATCGAATTAAATGAAATTTACAGTGAAAAATTAGGCATTCAATATCTATAAAAAGCACCTACTTTCAACCCTCTAGGACGCTCCGTTTAGGAGTTATGGCCAATTAAAGAAATATTTAAAAATTAGACTTTCAATGTCTATAAAAAGCGCCTACTTTCAACCCTCTAGAACGCTCCGTGTAGGAGCTATGGCCAATTAAAGAAATATTTAAAAATTAGGCTTTCAATGTCAAAAAAAGCGCCTACTTTCAACCCTCTAGGACGCTCCGTTTAGGAGTTATGGCCAATTAAAGAAATATTTTGAAAATCGATTTTGAAAACCTTATTATTCCAGAACCCACCGATCGAATTAAATGAAATTTACAGTGAAAAATTAGGCTTTCAATATCTATAAAAAGCGCCTACTTTCAACCCTCTAGGACGCTCCGTTTAGGAGTTATGGCCAATTAAAGAAATATTTAAAAATTAGGCTTTCAATGTCTATAAAAAGCGCCTACTTTCAACCCTCTAGGACGCTCCGTTTAGGAGTTATGGCCAATTAAAGAAATATTTTGAAAATCGATTTTGAAAACCTTATTATTCCAGAACCCACCGATCGAATTAAATGAAATTTACAGTGAAAAATTAGTCATTCAATATCTATAAAAAGCGCCTACTTTCAACCCTCTAGGACGCTCCGTTTAGGAGCTATGGCCAATTAAAGAAATATTTAAAAATTAGGCTTTCAATGTCAAAAAAAGCGCCTACTTTCAACCCTCTAGGACGCTCCGTTTAGGAGTTATGGCCAATTAAAGAAATATTTTGAAAATCGATTTTGAAAACCTTATTATTCCAGAACCCACCGATCGAATTAAATGAAATTTACAGTGAAAAATTAGGCATTCAATATCTATAAAAAGCGTCTACTTTCAACCCTCTAGGACGCTCCGTTTAGGAGTTATGGCCAATTAAAGAAATATTTAAAAATTAGGCTTTCAATGTCTATAAAAAGCGCCTACTTTCAACCCTCTAGGACGCTCCGTTTAGGAGTTATGGCCAATTAAAGAAATATTTTGAAAATCGATTTTGAAAACCTTATTATTCCAGAACCCACCGATCGAATTAAATGAAATTTACAGTGAAAAATTAGGCATTCAATATCTATAAAAAGCGCCTAGACATTCAATATCTATGAAAAGCGCCTACTTTCAACCCTCTAGGACGCTCCGTTTAGGAGTTATGGCCAATTAAAGAAATATTTAAAAATTAGACTTTCAATGTCTATAAAAAGCGCCTACTTTCAACCCTCTAGAACGCTCCGTGTAGGAGCTATGGCCAATTAAAGAAATATTTAAAAATTAGGCTTTCAATGTCAAAAAAAGCGCCTACTTTCAACCCTCTAGGACGCTCCGTTTAGGAGTTATGGCCAATTAAAGAAATATTTTGAAAATCGATTTTGAAAACCTTATTATTCCAGAACCCACCGATCGAGTTAAATGAAATTTACAGTGAAAAATTAGGCATTCAATATCTATAAAAAGCGTCTACTTTCAACCCTCTAGGACGCTCCGTTTAGGAGTTATGGCCAATTAAAGAAATATTTAAAAATTAGGCTTTCAATGTCTATAAAAAGCGCCTACTTTCAACCCTCTAGGACGCTCCGTTTAGGAGTTATGGCCAATTAAAGAAATATTTTGAAAAATCGATTTTGAAAACCTTATTATTCCAGAACCCACCGATCGAATTAAATGAAATTTACAGTGAAAAATTAGGCATTCAATATCTATAAAAAGCGCCTAGACATTCAATATCTATGAAAAGCGCCTACTTTCAACCCTCTAGGACGCTCCGTTTAGGAGTTATGGCCAATTAAAGAAATATTTAAAAATTAGTCTATAAAAAGCGCCTACTTTCAACCCTCTAGGACGCTCCGTTTAGGAGTTATGGCCAATTAAAGAAATATTTTGAAAATCGATTTTGAAAACCTTATTATTCCAGAACCCACCGATCGAATTAAATGAAATTTACAGTGAAAAATTAGGCATTCAATATCTATAAAAAGCGTCTACTTTCAACCCTCTAGGACGCTCCGTTTAGGAGTTATGGCCAATTAAAGAAATATTTAAAAATTAGGCTTTCAATGTCTATAAAAAGCGCCTACTTTCAACCCTCTAGGACGCTCCGTTTAGGAGTTATGGCCAATTAAAGAAATATTTTGAAAATCGATTTTGAAAACCTTATTATTCCAGAACCCACCGATCGAATTAAATGAAATTTACAGTGAAAAATTAGGCATTCAATATCTATAAAAAGCGCCTAGACATTCAATATCTATGAAAAGCGCCTACTTTCAACCCTCTAGGACGCTCCGTTTAGGAGTTATGGCCAATTAAAGAAATATTTAAAAATTAGTCTATAAAAAGCGCCTACTTTCAACCCTCTAGGACGCTCCGTTTAGGAGTTATGGCCAATTAAAGAAATATTTTGAAAATCGATTTTGAAAACCTTATTATTCCAGAACCCACCGATCGAATTAAATGAAATTTACAGTGAAAAATTAGGCATTCAATATCTATAAAAAGCGTCTACTTTCAACCCTCTAGGACGCTCCGTTTAGGAGTTATGGCCAATTAAAGAAATATTTAAAAATTAGGCTTTCAATGTCTATAAAAAGCGCCTACTTTCAACCCTCTAGGACGCTCCGTTTAGGAGTTATGGCCAATTAAAGAAATATTTTGAAAATCGATTTTGAAAACCTATTATTCCAGAACCCACCGATCGAATTAAATGAAATTTTCAGTGAAAAATTAGACATTCAATATCTATAAATAGCGCCTACTTCCAACCCTCTAGGACGCTCCGTTTAGGAGTTATGGCCAATTAAAGAAATATTTTGAAAATCGATTTTGAAAACCTTATTATTCCAGAACCCACCGATCGAATTAAATGAAATTTACAGTAAAAATTAGGCATTCAATATCTATAAAAAGCGCCTACTTTCAACCCTCTAGGACGCTCCGTTTAGGAGTTATGGCCAATTAAAGAAATATTTAAAAATTTGGCTTTCAATGTCTAT